>OX243779.1:11710310-13118120 GCA_945859555.1 Megachile ligniseca
ATGTTCACAGTTGCTCTATTAAAACAGCTAGTAAATAACTGGTAAATAACCAGTAATTGGTTTTTGTTTAAACGAACACATTTGCAACAGCTGTACACGTAAACAGTATTTTTGACGATTCGCGAATAAGCGCGGCTAGGACGAAAGTCGAGTTACCAAAAGTTCGAACAGAGACATCTCGCAATCTCGTTTCCTTGTCCTACCGGAAGTTAACCTGCCGTCGCCGAGAAAGCGAAGTAGAAGAAACTTCGCTTCCGTCGACCCATCACAGTTTACAATTTCACGGAAGACCTAAAGCGAGTTAGCTTGTCGCCCATCTTCGTAACTTCAATCTAATAAACATGCGGCCGTTTCCGCGCAGCTACCTTGTCATTTACAGACTTCCGTTTTCTTCGCATGGATTCTAGCAGGTGCATCGAAAAGTAGCCTGTGTACCGTTTGCGATGAAAGTGGGACAACCACATTTTATAATTTAATTTATTTCATCTTCCATGAAATAATTATTACAAAATAGGATTGTTTCACTTTGAATCGCGTCCCAAAGTGACATCAATAACGTGTCGTAGTTAATTAACTGAATTGTACGCAATTATAATTGCAATGTTTAAAATCCACACGAGTTGAAACGTTAAATAAATGAAAAAATACGATAGGATTCAGCTTTGACGATATAAAAGTATTCCAGTAGCGTTCAAGTGTTCACGCTTTGCCCTCCTCCTCCGTCCTCCAATCAGGATCGCGTGACGAATAAATCCCAGTGCAATTAAGTACGGTCAAAGGATGTAAGGTGGATAGGTAGATAAGCAACAAACGAAACAAACGTACCTTCTCTTGCATCTCGACTTTATCGGGCCCAAGAGATCGATCGAGCTTCGGAATCGACAAGGTCTTGTATTCCTCGATGGTGTACGGCCGATAGCCCACGCTCTTCTTCGATTTATCGGCAGACGGTTGCTTAACTCTCTCGTCCAAGGAAAAGGAGAGGTCCGTGTCCTGCAGCTCTCGCTGATGTACAGTTTCGGAGGATCGGATGGTCGGGGCCAAAGGATCGTTGGATCTCTCGATTAGACGCCGATAAAAGCTCAGCTCGCTTTGATCGTCCCTCGGGGTAGCCAACGAACGTGTTTCGTCGTCTGTGAGCTGCTCCTGGTGGCTGTCCCCCCAAACCGACATGGTGGAACCCTTGGGGGATCGACCGCTGTACCATGGTACACCTGCGAGCATCGTGGAACGGAAGATGAACCTTTCTTACTGATCTTCTTACGCGCGAATCGGTGTAAATTAGATTGCTCGAACGCGAGACGTCGGAGGACCTAGTTACGGTGAACGGATTCGCGTAACTGGCAGTGTTGGGTGGAACAGGTTTGGAAATTTAGCAGTTGGGAAATTGGGATTTGAAAAATTGGAAATTGGGATATGAGAAGTTGAGAATTTGGGTTCTGGGATTTGGGTAGTCGAAGATTGGAAATCTGGAAATTGAGAATTGGAGTTTGAGAGTAAACTTAGAAATCTAAAAGTTTTAATAATTGCAACTCTAATAGTACTTCAACTTCCAACATAAATTGCACGAAATATCTTACATCCTAGGTCTGTCACATTACGTAGAAGGGATCAGTCCATATTTTAGATAGCCCAGACCCAACCCTGCGCTATACGGCAATGATGACCGGTGGCAGTTGCATGCAGCACGTAGCAGTACGAGATCGAATTAATGTTTGAAGAGGGAGGATCACGTTAAACGGACTCGTGACTGTCGTGTTTGGATAGAAACTGATCGATAGTTGCGCAGGCAAAAAAGAGGAACAGTTTGGCTGAAAACTTTCCAATTTTAGGTCCAATATCACATATGGGCGATGATTTTCAAGGATCCATCATAGCGGGCAATAACACATCATCATGAATGTATTAAATCACTGCAAGCAATAATAAATCATCGTAAAAGTAAATTAATGAATAAACGAACGATAAATAATTAAACGTATCGAAAACGAGGATGCTATCTGATGAAACTTTCAGCAACTTCATCACGCCCCTCAAGCTGTTAAAGTTGATTGTCAACCCAAAATCCCAAAGCTATCAAGCATCTCGAAGCCTTCAGCCTAGTCTAAATCCCAAAATCCCTTTAGTATCAGACCCTACTGGCCCAACAACTGTTACGTAATTTCCAGATACCTCGCAATCTGCCACGCCTAACATTTTAAAAACCTTCCCTTCGAAGACAATCCTTTTACCAACGAAATCAAGACTGCGAACGTGTTTCAAATTACGGAGAGTCTCGACGCATCCAAACAACAATAAAGCAGTACAACATAGCGACTGCAAATAAGCGAGTAGAGAAGAAACAAACAAAAAGAGAGATCCTGGAAGGGTCAATGTATGTTCTAATCCTCTTCCTTGGATATATATATATACAGAAACATCTAATCACGACCAAAGTAAACCTTCCAGAAGAAAATTGCACTGTTCCGGTACCATTGCCAGCGTTTCAACGCAAACGCATCCCCCTTTTTCAACCCTTAAGTTCGCGTCGATCACAAACAGGTCGTTACAAACTAACTGAATCTCCGATGATCAAGATTCAAATAGGGCTCCATCGATTGTTCCATTTTTGGTGCGAGTACATTGCCAAGATTTTTGTCAGGTTTCGTAGGTATCGAAGGTTTTTTGCAGCTAGTTTGTTTCGACTTAAGTCTGCTACACCTGGTTGCGGCCATTTTCTTACTGTCTTCTTGCTTTGAAGTGTCTGTGTCCTGAAAGATTGGGATTATTAATTAATTGAAAATTGTTTCTTCAATTATTACACCCCAATAAGAGTCCTGAACCACAACCCCAAAAAATTGGGAAACAATCTTGTAATTGTAATGTATTGTGCACAGTGCGAGTGTTAAATGTTTGAAGATGGTTATTCGAAAGATTTCCAGATCTTACGTTTTTCCGAGGGGGATCCGTAACGTCTCGTTTTCTGTTCTTTGAAGAAACCGGGCGTCGTCGTTTGGACGTGTCTCCGTTTGCAATTATCGCATTCCTAGTGCCGACTGTCTCCGCGTCTTTGCTGATACCGATGCTCGACGTGGTTTCATTAGATCTGGTATCTGAAACATTTCCGAAAGAAGGAAAAAAGAGTATAAAATGAAAGCCAGTTCCTTCGGTTGGATCGATATTACTGTTCCTTCTCGCGGACCATTCATTTTTCAAGAAAAGATAAGATGTAGAAGAAACAGATCCACTGTCTCTCCAATGATATCTTTCGGTGAATGAAAGCATAACTAATAGATAGAACTAAATATTGTACGAGGTACCTTGGGTTTTCTTAAGAAAGTACAAGAGTATATTCCGTAAATAAGAGAATAAGTTTTATATTTAGGTCAGTTATAAACTTTGCGGTACTCCTGAACAGTACTAGCTACTGTGTAAGAACATGGTATTACGAAAATAACTTTACAATATTATATATATAAAATAGATAATATCGAATTTTGCACTGTTTTTTTATTTTTTAATAAACCCACGGATATTAATATTATAAAAAATAATTATTTAAAGTGTAGAGATGTCACAAATTGAAAACTGTACGCTTGCCTTGTTTACGAGTTAATAATGCAGTAGTACGTTTCGTGCGAAGCGACGCGTCACGTGATAAATCATTTGTAGCTTTAATTGTCTGCAGGTTGACACTGTTTCCTCGCAAAGAATCTTGGCTCCACGGGGAGATCTCGTTCGCGTCCTCCAACGAATCCGTCGAGTACTGTGACATCTTGGCAGTAATTTCAATTCATCTCGTAGAAACGCAGAGCATAACGCGGAAAACTACTATAATTAACTAAATTATGCCACGGTATGCTCCAAACAGTCAAATGAAAATAGTCATATCAAGCTTTGCAAACTCACTTCAAATTGCGCCAAAATTCTAACGAGTGTTTCGTAATAAATTCAACGAAGAGGAAATTCATCATAACGCAGAGAACGACTCGAAATATTTGCAGAATCTTCACACCTTGTAAAATAAAATTCATCACCAAGTAAGCAAAATGAAGTTTCCAATATGTAATAAAATAAGTAATTACAAATGTTTTTGGATATATCTTTTATTGTCAATCGTATCGAATTTTTCTCACTGAAACTTATTAACACTTAATCTAGTATAATGCTCTCTATGTAATTATACATTACTTTCTGAATAACAAACATTTCTTTGTAAATTTAGTTGTCAGAATAAGGCGGGATTTAGTTAGACAAATCATGTACTTTAATATCCTGCTGGTGCCATCTGACAGTAAACCATGAAAGTAATGACCCATTTTTAGTGGTCTTTTTAAAATACATTTCATCTTGAAATACGGTTAGTTCCTTATATCCATCATTAAACACATAACTATAAGAATTTAGAAGTACTATATGTATAATTTTAATTATTTCGGAATACGATTTTCGGTTGTTTTTCGGTTTCAAAAGTGCTACTGTATCGTTTCTAAGATACAGTTTTTTTAATTATCGGTTTTGTCGATGTGTTCGCATTGAGATGTCAGTAATTAAGGAGTATCGGTATTGTAAAATATTCTACGTTCGCTATTAATGTTTAAGAATTGTTTATTCTACGATAAAAAACGATTTTTTGAAGTGGTACGTTCCTCTTTTACCACTAGATCGCGCTAATCGTATCATATTCAAAACGGTATATATCTATTATAAACAGTTCTATTCCTATCCACGTGGGTGACGGTTGTAATTGCTTGATAATTAAAAAGAATGGCTAAGAAGGTAAAGAAAAATACTAGTAGCGCAAAGAAGATTGATACAAATGTTAATGAAATAAAAACCAATAAGGTAAATAATTAAAAATTGTAGTGTATGTAATAATTACATATTTATACGTGACGTGATTTATGAAACATCCTCGATTGTTTCGGTTAGTATTTCATGAAAATATCTATCTTTGATATTTATTTTAGAAAAAGAAACAGAAAGATCAAGAGAAAAATAAAATTGCTATCATTAAAGATCAAAATGAATTTAAGAACAAATCAAAGAAAGACAAACATAAGCTAGCAAAAAAATTCAAACAGATACCTGACAAAGAAAAACAACAAGCAGTTGCTAACCTTGTAAAATCAAATTCTGTGAAAGTATTAGATACGAAAGATAAAAGTCAAAGTATAAATACTAGATTTCAAATTAGAAATAAAAAACAAAGGAGAATGCTCAAAAACAGTGATAGACGTGAAAGGAAAGAACATAATACAAGAATGAAAAATTTTAATCAATCTAGCAATAAGACTGATACTAATAGTGTTAAAAAAGCATTAAAAGAAAAAGGATCTAAGAGCATGAAACGTAAAAGAAAGGAAAAAGAAACAAATGATAACACAACAAAATTTGATTCAACATCACAGAAAGTTAAGAAACAAAAGACTGTTCAAAAAAAGGTCCATAATTCTAAGCCATCCACAAGTCATCACAAACTAGATATTAAAAGACTGAAGAAGTTAGTAGAGAAAGAAACAAAAGGTCAGCAAGAAAACACAAAACCACAATCTGTACAAGAACGAATAGGTAAACAAAAGGCAACAAGAAGGCAAAAAGAAAATACAAAACTGCAGTCTTTAGAGAAACAGATAGGTACTAAGCAAAAAAAAGCAAAAAATCAAAAAGAGAATTTAAAACCAGAATCTTTAAGGGAACAAGTAGTTGTTAAACAAAAGAAAATGAAAAGTTGGAAAGAAAATATGCAACCGTCCTCTCTGAGGGAACGAATGATGACTAAGTTAAGAGCATCTAGATTTAGGTACATAAATGAATCCCTTTATAGTAGTCAAAGTTCAGAATCTAATGACTATTTTCAAAATGATCCTGACTCATTCAAAGCATATCATGAAGGGTACAAACAACAGGTTGAACAGTGGCCCGTGAACCCACTTGATGTTATAGCAACTTCAATTAAGAACATGTTAGTATAGTTGTTTCAGCTTTGAGCCTTTAATTTTTGTATTAAATAGTAACTAGCAACTATATATATTTTAGGTCAAAGAGTCATATAATTGCTGATTTTGGTTGTGGGGAAGCCAAACTTGCTGCTTCTGTTCCCCATAAAGTGCATTCCTTTGACTTTGTTTCATTGAATGAAAATGTAACTGCTTGTGATATGGCACATACTCCATTATTAACAAATGGTGTCCATGTTGTTGTATTCTGTTTATCTCTGATGGGAACTAATCTTAAAGATTATATTATAGAAGCCAATAGAGTACTAAAAAAAGAGTGAGTATTAGTATTGGAAAAAACTATAAAAAACATTAATGTTAAATACTAATGTAATTGATCTTATCTAAACAACAAACAATTTATGTAAAAAAAATATGTTTCCAGTGGTATTTTGAAAATAGCTGAAGTTGAAAGTCGATTTGAGAAAGTGGAAGATTTTATACAAACAATAGAGAGCTATGGTTTTAAGAACACCTGGACTGACTTGTCCCATAACTTATTCTATTTCCTAGATTTTAAAAAAGAGAAAGACATAGGTAGTCACAGAAATAAGTTACCTCCTATTACTTTAAATCCATGTTTATATAAAAAACGGTAATTATTAAATAATTGACTTATACATTTTATATATATTGTAAATGTATTTATGTTAATAGAACTGTTGTTTTTAACTTTTATCATATGCATGTATAGCAACTGTAATATTAAATTAACAAAATGCGAAATTGTTCCATAATGTTTTGATATCATACTCCCTTGAAATGAAATCAAAGACACTTTGGATATTTTATTTATGTGCCTGCTTAAACAATGTGCTATTCTTAAAACACATTGATCTGTTGACACAATAGGCATTAATTACAAATTAACAGTACATATATTTTAATTATTTTATTTGTAACAAACTACTTAATTGCTATAATATACAAGAGAAATTTGAGCATTATAAGTAAATTAAATTTAGTTTTCATAATCAATCATTTTAGAAATATAGTAATAAACAAATATTTTTATTATATATTAATTTACACGATTTAAATCCTCTTTAAATTCTTTATATTTATACCATCTAAAATATCTTCTGTTTCATCTTCCAAATTTTGAATCTTTTCCAATATAATCAACTGTAAAATATAATAAAAATGAAGTTAGAGATAAAAGTATTAAAACTAAAGATATAAATACACGCTTAATCTTTAAAGCAGTTACTTTAGCAGCTTCAATAATTTGTGTTGCAACTCTTTTGCTCAAATATGGAATTTTTTCTTGCAATTCCTTTGGTTGTACTTTAGCTATACATTGTATTGTTTTGAAGCCTGCATTATACAATTGGCGTGCTCTTCCCTGGAATACAATTAATTGTAAATTTTTATCAGCATTAAAAAAATGAATGTAAATTTCTTACAATTTTTACTAATGGTAAATCCATTAATGCTTCCAATTCCAAAGGGCAACAGTATGATAACTTTTTACTAAATGCATCTAATAAATCTTTGAACGCCCAAAATTCATCTAATTCCTAAAATAAAAGTATCTATTAAAATTTCACAGAACGCAAAAATAATGCATTTATTAACCCACCTGACAAAATCGCACCACAGAAAATGCAAATGTTGATACTGCAGATAAAAGATTTTGAACAGTGCCTCTGTTTACTTGATATTTTTCTGCTATAGTGTACACCGCGTGTTGAGACCACAGGTCGTACAGTATTAATGTTATATAAAATCGCTGAACTACTCTTGGTTCTATGTTCTATGACATTTTACAATTATTTAAATATACAAATATATTTCGCACACGAAAATTAAAATGTGTACTTACTTTGGGCATTAGACCATCGCGTATTTTAGTTATAGCTACTTCATTGATTCCAAGAACTCTTGCCGTTTTCATTTGCGTTTCCGATAAATTTATTACCACGTCGTAATAAACACTTCCAACTATTTTTACTTGAGGTATTATATCATATGGAGTAACAAGATATAACAAATGTAAATAATCGATGAGAACTAAATGTTCTTGAGCTTTTTTTAAATCTTCATATAATGTATATGCACATTGAATATCGATACTTCCTTCAATGTAAAAATGTAATGACAATAACGGAAATTAATAAATTAAATTATAAAATTACTGATTGATATAACTGATTATACCTTTCATAGCTGCGCGTCCTAAATTGCACAAATCTAGTTTGGTATCATTCGTAAGTTGTATTGATTTTTTTACCTTTTTTCCTATATCTGAATCATTAGGACATGTAATTTGTGACGGAATAGCAACAGTTATATTTGGTTGATACACATCAAGGCTTTTACTTTTATCTTTTACTTTTATTACACCACTTTTCAATAATTCAGTTATTGCTGAGTCCACAATATGTTTAATATTTATACTTAAACGTTCCTGTTGTATATTAAGTAATGTTCTTGTTGCAAGTTTATGTAATTCAAATCGAGTTTTTGCGATTGAGAATAATATAGCACTTAAAATTAAATTATTTATACCCCTATCTTTATTCACGTGTAATGTACTTATACAATCATCCATTTTGGATTCCAAAAGTTCCTTTACCTATGTAGGAAATATAGATGTGTTATGACTGTTCTCTATTTGTAAATTTATCACAGTTATATGTTTATTATTACCTTAGGCAACTCATTGTTTTTACAGATAATTATGCTTTCTCCTATATCTCCCATACCAGCACGACCAGCTCTCCCGCTCATTTGCTTATATCTACTTAAATTTAGAAACTGGTTACCAACGTATGGACTTCTTAGTATTACCTGTTGTACATTTCTTTATAAGAATAAACAAGTAATGCTATCGTAAAATGATACATAATAATGAATAAAGGACCCTTCTTGCTGGTAGATTTACTCCAGCTGCTAACGTCGATGTACAGCATATTACGCAAAGCGTTCCTGCTTTAAAAGCATCTTCCAATAATCGTCTTTCCTCGGCCGTAAGGCCAGAGTGATGATAAGCTACACCAAACTTTATGGTTTTTTGTAAGATAGGACAAAGGCCTTCTTCTCTTTCAAGTGCACTCAATAAATTTTGCTTTTCGTTTGTCTTATGTGTTTCCAATGATCTAAAAGTATTCATATAAATAATTTGAAATATTACAATTCTATGCAAATAATAAAAAGTTATAAAAGATCTCACTTGAACAAAATTTTCGTTAATAATAATGCAACATTTTCACAATTTTTCCGACTTGAACAAAATATGAGACACGAATCTTGTGGAACTACATCCATTACTAGACCACCAATTCTATCTGGATCTATGATTGCTGCATCACTTGAATACTTTTCATACAAATACATAGTTTGAAAAACAAGGATCAAAAGCCTGATAAGTATGTTGATAAATAATATGTATTAATTATGCTTACGCGGTAATTAATTTTTTTCATATCTGTTAATAGTTCTTCTGTTTTTAAATCAAGTAACCAAATACAGTCATCGCACTTAACATATTCTTTAATTTCAACAGGACGAAAATTTCCTGTATATAAGTCCGCTTTCAAAAATTCCGCTATTTCATTTAAATTACCTATCGTTGCACTCATTCCGATAATATGAACGATTTCTAAAATATTAATAATTTTTACTTCAACTAATTTCCATGCAAATTTTGCATTCAAATATTTATGAAATCTTCCTTTACCATTAACATACAATGCTTTTGTTAAAATTACTTCTAGTGTAGCACCTCTGCCTCCACCTTCACCAATTAAATGTAATTCATCTACAACTATAAGGCCAATCTAAAATATTTTAATGCAATGAAATAATTTTAATACAATAAAATCATTCAAATTGTATTCTTTAATATTGTAAGTTTACTTACTTCCTTAAATCGTTTTTCTTCTATTAAACTATTTATTAAACTCAATGCTTTTTCTATTGTACACATATATATACTATTTTTTTTTCGACGTTTTTTAGGAGGATAAGCTCCCTTTGATGCAGCATATTCCTCGATTAAGAAATCCAATTCTAACGCAAATGGTGCCATTGCCTGAACCTAAAATTGCAAAAAATGTGTATATTTCATGTAACTAATTAGCAATTAAATTGTTGAATGAATTATTTATAATCAGTACTGACCTTTTCTTGTACTATAGCAACAAATGGCAATATAAATATTGCATTTCTTTTATTACATATAACTTCCTTTAACATTAATATTTCTGCAACCAATGTTTTACCTCCACTTGTTGGAAGAGCATAAATTAAATTTTTTCTATTTTTTATTGCATCTAAACTTAAACATTCATCCTGCCACTCTGAAAGTGTTATATGATTGAAATTATTAATATTATTTAATATTCCAATAACATTAATGAATAAAATATTTACCATATAATGTATTAATACCCCTAATTTGTAAGAAAAGTTGCTTTACTGCACTTGGTAAACCATAAAACCTATCATCCTTCAAAGAAATTGAATGATTCAAATTTGTATTCCGTTTATTTATTTTCTTGTCATTTGAATAATGTATCTTACTTGGAATTACATTATTATATTCGTTTAAACTTCTTTTTGAATTTACATGATGATGTTCTTCCCTTGATACATCTACATTTTCTACAAATACTGCTTCTTTAATATAATTTTCAGTGTTTTGAGTAAGAACCTGCTTTTTAAAGGTAGAAAGTTGTGTAATTAATAATTAAAGATATATAAGAATGATTACAATTAATAATCTACCTCAATAGAATGTTCTTGATCATCATTTTTTTCAATAGATGACTCCAATTGTGTAAAAACTTCATTCAAAAATGTATTATCTTGCCAATTGTTTCCTTCAGTAGATACATTAGGAAGAATACTTGAAGTATTTACTTTTTCAGTTTGAATTGGTAAGTGCTGTTTATTATTATCACCACCTTTCAATTCTTTAGTAGTTTCTTGTGTCTTGATTGTATTTTGCCATTCATATGCAAAGTTATTCAAAGTTTTTTCATGTACTTTAGGACTTGTGGTAAATGATGTATTATCATCATCTTCAATACTTCTTAAAATTGTATCATCCATAGAAAGAATAGAATCAATAACTTCTAATGGTTTGGGAACAATTTCATATTGATTTTTTGAATGTATATTTACATTTTCATGACTATGGTTTAAAAAAGAATTTGTATTCTGCATAGTGACTATATCAACAATCATAAGCAATTAACCCTGATTATACAAATATATTGTATATATTATATATTTACCACAAAGTATACAATGTGTATAATCTAAAGAATCTAATTATCAGTAATCTCAATTTAATAGTTACAGTCAGTACAATTTTTTAGTTAGAAATAAAATGATTATATTTTTATGGTTCTCTCACTAGAGCTGATTATCATATTTATTTATTTTAGTTCAAATTATATACATAACAAAATTAAGATATCTATTATATTCAATTTATCACAGATAATGTTTACTGATATATTTTAATGACATTTGCATTACAGTCAGTTCGTTATAGTACATTAAACATGTATAAATATAATTATAAATACGCAAATATTTAATTATAACAGTTCATAGCACTACAAAAATAACAAGAAATTAGGTATATTTAACTGCGTCAGCTGACCCAGCTGACTTCAATATTATGAAAGTTCCGTTGACAGTGTAAGACAAATTTCACTTAAACATAAAAAATAAATTAGGAAACAAAAATGAACACTTTCGTGAAATATTTTGCACTGACGGTAAGTTTAAATGTGTAATATATAAAAAGTGTATTCTGCAGTCATTGAAATGTATACGTAATTAACATAACATCTAATTTAAGGTTAAACCGGTGCCGTCGGTAAGAAATGTTTCAACGAGTTGTATGAGGTATAAAGATGATAATATAATTCATCCGGATGGTCATGAACCAAATATACCACAATATATTGAACGTGAAGAAGAGAGTACAGTTGTCAAAAGAGCTAGGTAATAAGAAATGACAATTACAATAATAAAATTTTCAACTTTTGTAGTAAACAAAAATTTCGTTACAGATTGGTATATCAATCTCGTAAACGCGGTATGTTAGAAAATGGCCTTCTTTTAAGTACATTTGCAAAAAAATATTTAAATGAATTTGATGACAAACAGTTACAACTGTATGATCGTCTTATAAATTTGCCAACAAATGATTGGGATATATTTTATTGGGCTACAGGTGCAAAGCCCACCCCACCTGAATTTGATAATGAAATTATGGATTTATTAAAACGGCATATAAGGAATGAGGATCGTCAGGCAAGGATAATGCAACCTCAATTATAAATGAGATACCTAATCATGAAATATTTAAGAATTTTAATTTAGAGAAAATTTAGACATAATAAATGAAATGTTGGGCTATTTGAATATCATTTTCCTTTCATGTATATAGACAAGTAGTATATTTATTGTAAATACAATCTGAATTGAAATGAATAGCCCATGCTGTATATGTACATAAATAAATAGTTGTACTAATAAATACGAAATTATTTTCTAATTTTTTCTCAAACACAAAATATATTATTTTGCAGTCATTATGAAAATAAAAAACTTTATTAGTAAATTTTATATATACATACACATACCTTTCAGAGTTTTTTTTTTTACAAAAACAATTCATAATACTATTGCATTATTTTCAATTATAAAATGGCAAAAGTGCCAATTCTCTATTAAAACGGATACCATGTATCCTAAGTTAGATGGGACAGACATGATTGTTACATCACACTTTTATAAATACAAACATATAATACAAATCAATATATTAACCCAATTGCATATATCGATGAGGATTCGACGTATACACTTTGTTTTTATTTAAACTTACAAGTCCGGGACCTTTACTCGAACTCGAAGTTGTACTTTTCCCTTTTGCAGTAGTTTTTCCTTTTTGTGTACTAATATAACGTAATAGAAATTATGATATAATGCAGGTAAAATGAATTATTACAAGGCAATATTTATATATTCATATTCTTACCTTGTTGTAGTTCGTTTATACTTTTTAGCTGTATTTCGGTAATTAGATTTACCTTTCCGTTTTCTACTTTGGCTTCTGTTAAATTTACTGGCAAAAGAAGGAGCGCTATTTTCCCAACCGCCATCATCGTCATCACTACCACTACTTTCTGCTTTTTCCTCATTTAATAGTACTACAAGTACAAACACTCTATTAGTTAATTATTACAATGGTCAAAAAATAGTTTTGAATTTTTTTTTACCATATTTCTCTGCAGCATATTTTTGAGTGATATCTAGCAGAGCTTTTCCATATTTATCAAAATTTGCTTGAGTTACATGTGGTATTTCTAACATAGCTTGCTCGCTATCTGGAAGTTTTTGGCTCATTGCCCTAACTGCTATCATGTTCATAATTGAAGACGCTGAAACCTCAAGTGCCCCGGCAATTCCTTTTATTACTTCCATTAATTCTTTGTAACAACGTTCTTGTAATTCAAGAATGACTTTGTCAATCTTCTTTGTAACTGTAGATACTGTAGCCACTGTAGCGGAATTACCAGTAGACGATTTCATAGGTAATTCCACCTGTTTTAAAGACAATTATTATATTTTATCCATTGTTTGTACATGTTACTCAATGCAAAATAAAATTGATAGAAATTTTATGTATCGTTTTAACCTTTATATCTTTTCTTGTCATCAATTCACTAGCATTTGGACCAATCTTTAGATAGGCACAAGTAATTTCATTGTTTATATACATCTGTTCTTGTAAATAATCTTTAAGTACCATGTAATGTAACAACCGTTCTATGTCATTTCTGTTCCATGATCTTCCACGACCATACAAAGGATGCTTATTAAGACCTGTATAAATATTCAGCGGTAATACAGACTTGAATTACATTAGTGAACAGTATACCTATAGAATAATATTTTATACCTGAGTCTCTTATCTTTTTAAGATCACTTCCTTTAAATATATCTGTAAGTAATACTAATGTAAGATTAGCACTTCTCGATTGGTTGATTTCACGTACAGCTTTCATAATTTGTTTAGCATCGTCTGTTGCGTCTAACATTTTAAAATCGTCCTAAACAATATCGTACACTTTTATAATTATCTTATATATTTAAAGATATTAATTAGTAAAGTATGTCATCTGAAATTTCACTTACTTTATTTCTACAATTGTCACATGACGTAGTTTTATTGCTGATGCATTGTTGTCGATCAAATATTTCTCCAAAGTAATTCAGTTGCAATGATCTGCGGCAATCTGTTTTATTCTCACAAAATGATACCATTTTAAATAAATTATCTATATTAGTTTTTATTGCATCAGGATTTGAGTTGTCCATTTCAATCATTTTCCTTATCCTGTGCATATCAGCGTAATTATAAAATAATATACAGTCCGCATTTTCTCCGTCACGACCAGCGCGTCCACTCTCTTGATAGTAACCTTCGATAGATTTCGGAAGAGCTGCGTGAATTACAAAGCGTACATTTGGTTTGTCAATACCCATTCCAAACGCTATTGTCGCACAAACAACTTTAATCTAAAATTTTTTGTATTATACAATCACGTATTTATAAAAACAGATTTACAGCTACTTAAAATACATGTAATTGCATACTTCTTCTGAAATCCAACGACCTTGAATGTCACTCCTGCTATTGTCTGTAAGACCAGCATGATAGCCTAATGCTTTAATGCCATTCTTTCTCATTTGTACCGCATAATCATCGCACTCTTTACGAGATAAACAATAGACGATACCACAGTCATTGTTGTACTTTGTTTTTATCATTGCTATAACTTCATCTGAACAATTTTTACCCTTCTTTGTGATTATACTGTACCTTAAATTCGGTCTATTGAAACTCGACATAAACCTGAAAGAAGGAAAAGAAATGTTGACGATATTAAAAATTCACTTAATATAATTACATACCATTTCGGTCGAGTAAGTCCTAACTGATGTAATATGTCAGTCCGAACTCTGGGCGTAGCTGTTGCTGTAAGAGCAATCATTCCCACTTTGGTGTAATTTTCTCTAAGCATTTTTAATTTTTTATAATCGGGTCGAAAATCATGGCCCCATTGACTAACACAATGTGCTTCATCAATAACAAACTTAGCTAATAACCTTCTCTCATACAATGAAGATAGAAGGTTGCAAAATTTTTGAGATGCGGATATTTTCTCTGGCGTTACATATAGTAATTTAAGGGCAGGATCTTTTTTCGAAAGTTCCCTGTATATTCCATCCGCTTGAGCATCTGTTATTGTACCAGACAAATGCGCAGCTGGAATCTATACAATATTTGTTAATGAACTAAAGTTACACAACTTCTATCATACATGTAGACTGTATATTGATTAAAATCTTACATCAAGAGAAGTTAGTTTTTGAACTTGATCAAGAATAAGACTTTTCAATGGTGAAATTACAATTGTTACTCCAGATAACAAGAGGGCTGGCAGTTGATAGCATAATGACTTCCCTCCCCCAGTTGGCATTAGAACAAAACAATCAAATCCTAACATTGCAGCATTAATTGCTTGTAATTGATTTGGTCTAAATGAATATAATCCAAATTTTTGTCGAAAAACCTGAAAGGACAATAATAAGTATTCAAATAAAAGGGAAGAGTAATATGCTTTACCTTTAACATTTCTCGTGAATGTGTATATGATAATCCATCAAACTCGCCACTAACACCATCATTTTTATAGTTTCCAGTGAAAATACCACTTTCAATATTTGGTTTAAACGCCTTCTTTTGTTCATTGTTATGTTCCTTATTAGGACTATTTTGTGTAGCTGCTATTTTTTATTTGATAAAATCAAAACATTTAAAAATAAACTTATAAGAAAAAGAATAAATCATTTTACACATTGTTATATTTACCTAGTTTTATGTTACAATCTTTACTCAATGCAGGGAACTGTTCAAGTTCTTGAGTTAAACCATCAACCATATCTTCAGTATATGAATTATCATCTACAAAAAATTTCTATTATAATATATATATTATAATATTTTTTATATGTACAATTTTATAAGATATAGTTTACCAAATGTATTGAACCAATCTTTTTCGTCATTATCACATATCAGTTTTTCATTGGTTTGAAGATCTTGCTTTTTTTCTTGAATTGGACATGCATTTTTATTAATTTCATTTCTTTTTGATTCATAATTGTCGAACTTTGTATGATTATTACAATCAGAAACTGCTGTATTGGAGTCTGGAACTTTGAACTGCTCTTCCTTTTCCCATATTTCTCCAATTCGTTTAGATACTTCAGGACCTATAGTTGCTTTAATAGGTCTTTTTAACTGGAATTTACCCTTTTTTCCTTGACTTAAAAGATCGGTAGATTTTGTTTGAATGGGAGAATTACCCGAATTAACAGTATGGTCTTTCTGTTCATTTGCTTGTGACTCATTCTTTTTTTCTAAAAATTTAGGAAATCCATCTACTGTCGGTGAAAATGTATCTTTTGGTTTCATAAAAGAAATAGAACTCGATTCTGAATCAACCAAATTAACAGTGGATATATTGTAGCTACTGTTATCTGAAATACTTAAAATTGTTTGCCCACTTAAAGCTCCAACTGTTGTATCTAATGGTGGACTATTTTTATATTCACATAATTTATCATCAACAGGTTTTTGATTTTCATCAGTTTTTGCGTGCATTAGCCTTGTTTCAACTAATCGTATTTTTGCTTTAACATGTTGGTACAAAATTTTTAAATCCTGAAATGAACGTTTATTGAAATCCGGAAATTTTTCTAAAACAGGCAATGGTATTTGATCCAATGCAGTATAAAATTTATCAAGAATTTCTACTTGAAAATCTTTCAAATGCTTGTATCTGTCTTCTAATTTTTGCTTTGTAACCTGTAAATAATGTAGTTAGTATACTAATTTATCAATAATACATATGACTTATATACAGAACATAATATTTACAGGTACTGCAGACATTATTGGCTTCTTTCTTGAAGACTCTATCCAAGGATCCAATTGTTTCCCTAAACCTAAAGGTTTCAAATTTAATTTGAAATCTGGGCCTATCCATTTTTTTCTATGAACTTGTGTAGGACTATGTTTAAAATTTGGACTACTATCTGAATCTGATATTATACACTTTTCATTTTTTATATCCGTAGAACTTTTCTTTGGGGTACTTGGAGTATCACTTTCAATTAATTGCTTTTCATCTGTTTCTGTTTTATAAACATTGTTGTTTTTAGGAGATTCTTGAGAAGATACATTGTCACAAGTAGATTTATATTCTTCATTTGTTGCTGGAGGGCTTTCATTTAACATTGATTCTTCGTTACTGCTGTTAATCATTCTCTTCTTTCTACTTAAACTCAAAATTGGTTTTATTTGTACATCGTCTTCGCTATCTGATGATTGAATAAATTTAATTTTTGATTTTTGTACATTTGTAGATACAGGTTTGTGTGTACCATTGAATGTTTTCTCTTGACTGCCTGTTTTTCCAGCAGCATTAAAAGATTCAAAGAACATTGATTCATCAGAACTATCCTAAAACATAATAAACAAGATGTCACAGGGTACTTCTTTGTGCATTCTTCTATATATAAATGCAAAATGATCTTACAAGAGATATTATGGATGTTTTATGGACATTTTTTTCCAATTTTATTGTACTATGTGATTCACTATTATTACATGTATCTGAACCCTTATTTATTTGTGAATTTGTAGTTGATGATTTAGGAGTACTACAAAAGTAAGTCATTAACATTAAATGTCTTAAAAATATTTAATATTCCTAAATCATGCATCTTATACCAATGCTATATAATATATTGTTATTCAAGTGTTTTAAATATACATAATTTTTATACCTGGATTGCATTGCATGTTTATTTTTCATTCGTTCCAGAAATCCTTTAAATGTTGGTTGTATATCATTCTGATTAAGAGGAATTTTTTTTGACATTGTTTTGAAATTTTGAGACTCATCAAAATTTCAATGTTGAATATACATAGAAGTTGCTTGATAAATGAAATTGATTTCACTGAATTATACACGTATATAATATTAATTATTTAGGACGAACATAATACATAATAATTACGAAAAATGATTATATTTGTTATAAATACACATCAATTGAACTAGAAGTGTTCTCAAAACACGGAATGGCATTGTTAATGTGATATAAATAAATATATTAGGAACGTATAGAAATAACTTAAACGAAACACTAACTTGACAAAAACTAAAATACTTAAAAATATGTATTAAAAGAACCTTAGTTTCATTTATAGTATTTAAATGTAATGTAATTTATTTTGATCACAGTATACTATCAAATCTTTTTCAGCACCTATATACAATATCATTCTTTACATTATAGGCGCCAGATCTCAATCCTGAATATTATTCAATATGAAAGTTGAGAAACCTAAATATCTCAAATTCTCTATATTTAAAAAGTCAAAGGTAATCTATAATATTTATTTAAAATTATCTGCTGTTTACATCTGAAATATTATTTACATGTTATGTTTCACGTTTATTAATTTATCTCTGTAAACAATTACAATAAGTATCAGTATTATTCGATCAACGGAAGATCATACTCATGTTGGACACGTTTGCTCCGTTTGTACGGTTGCAATTCTAATGTATACATAGTGACCTTTTATTTTGGATTATAAAACATTTTTACAGAAAGCATGACCGTAGTCATACAGAGTACATACAGAAATATAAGATTGGAACTTTAAAAATTTTAGAGTTTGGACATTTAATGGCTTACAAACCATTACTTCAGTATGCTTGCTTCACTTCTCGTTCTTAACGAGATATTTTTATCCACCGTATATATGGCCGATAGCATGGAACAGTAACTGGAAGGGAGCATATTGAAGTTAACCGACATGCGCAAGTTGAGTCTTAAATGTATAATCAGTAAGACAACATTTTAATATTAAAGTTCTCGTATATAAAAATAGAAATAAGGAATTGGAGAGAGTCCCAGATTTAGTAGTCGCGAGTGCGAGCAATTGGTGCTACACCGCGTGGTGAACTCTAGAAATGGTTTTATAGACCTATCATCATAGAGGATAAAAGATTTGAAAATTGTGTCTATTAGTAATTTTGATTACAATTCCTACTACTAATAGCGCTGTAATGCAGTACTAATCTCAATCGATATAGTAGAATTTGCATCAAAAATGGTAAGAGAGCTCTAGGCTTCCGAATTGTGACATAAAAATGCATTGCGTGAGTGTTCTATTTTGTAGCTCATCTGTGCCCATGCATTTCTGGAATTGCTCGGTGGGAAGTGAAAAAAAAATGGCGAAGGTTTACGTGTAAAGACGATCGTCAACACGGATGACAGCGTTGACAGAAACTAATGAAATTGGCTAACGTCAAACGTAAAGAACGTTATGTATGAAAAATGCTCCCTTTAGTTAGTACCGTCTCGGTACATTTCATGTGATTACGTACAACGTTTTATACAAGTGTTTAATTGCGCGATAAAAACGAAAGAACAAACGGAGAACCATAAGATCCAGTGGTTGCGAAACGTCACGAATCACAACACGGAACGGGCCACTTTAAGGCAAGACGTTCCATCTCGTTCTTAAGGAATCTCCAATCACGTAAAAATAGTGATAATGCGAATGACCATGTATCACGGGTTTCAGCAGTTGCTCGCTGTGGAATCGCGATGACCTGATTTAATCTTATCATTCTAAAAGTGTATTCTAATCTCGAATCGTGTATCGTGCAAGGTTATGTGCAGTTATGCGTCTGACATTTAGATCTTTTACGAATATTCATCAAGGATCTTTTAATCGTGTTTGGAAATTAGTGTGACACAAAGTCACGATTAATTTTATGCCGTGTAAAGAGAGTGCAATTTATATTATTTAACGATGGCTTGCTACTCAAACTGTTTTTAAACGATCTTCGAATACCATTCGAAGTAAAATTGAAGTACAAACTGCTGAGAGTTGAGTGTAATGATAGTTTATATATATTTTATGTTAATACTTTTATGTTGTTTGTTCGAATTTGTAATTATTAAAATCTGAACTAATCTAAACTTTTGCCCGATTTTGCCCAAAATTGTCTTTTTCACTTTACTATAATATTTGGACAAAATTAAAATTTATTGTTCTTTATTGTTGTGTAATAACGTTTCTGATGTGTCATACTTACCTTGTAATATTAGCTCTTTACTTGGCAGAATGCCTAAAATGTGCTTGAAAATGTAAAACTGTGTGCTGTTGAAGGGAACATATAGAATAAGATTTGAAGACAAAATTTCAATGGTACAAACAAATAATTGATTGATATTTATGTTGAATTTATATATTACAGATATTAGAAATGAGTCAAGTAGAAATGGATCAGGAAACAGTGTATGGGACCCATGAGGACAGCCATGTGGTCATGTCAGAGAAAGTACAATCTATGGCTGGTAGTATTTATCAAGAATTTGAAAAGATGATAGCACGTTATGATGAGGATGTGGTTAAAGACCTAATGCCTCTCCTAGTCAATGTTCTAGAATGTCTAGACATATCTTATACAGAAAATCAAGAACGTGAAGTTGAATTAGAATTGTTAAGGGAAGATAATGAGCAACTTGTAACACAATATGAAAGGGAAAAGCAATTAAGAAAAGCATCTGATCAGGTAAAATGAAATATGATGTCCACTTTATTTGGAAGTATGTTTTGAAATTTGTAACAATTTTGAAGAAAGTAATATTTCCATTCCTTCTTTCATTAGAAATTGTTTGAGCTTGAAGATGTTGCAGAAGATGAAAGAAAAGAACTTGTGTCAAAGATTGATAGCTTGGAGTCGATAGTGAGGATGCTGGAACTGAAGACAAAAAATTCACATGATCACGGTACAAATGCCAATGGTTCTCTCAGACCATCCGTTCACAAAACATCCCGTTACAGTAGAGTAGAAAGTTTTTGTTTTATGTTTGCTTATATTTATGATATTATTTATATACAATTGATTAACTGAATTATATTCTGGGTTTAGATGTTTTGCATGCACTTTCACAAAAATTTATTTTGCTATATATTTATTTACCATAGGGCACAATAAGGTGAATGACATACTTTTGTATTATGTATATATTTCACTAATTAAGTTCAAAATATATTTAGTCATAATTATGCATTATAATTAAATCATTATGTCAGATATGGAACGTCAGTTTTTGTATTTGTTTAGTTGTTCGTCTTGAAGAGAAAGAAGCAGAAATGAAACGCGAATATACTCGTCTGCATGAGCGGTATACAGAGTTGTTTAAAACCCACGTAGATTATATGGAAAGAACAAAGATGTTAGTTGGAAGTACAGAAAGATTAGAAAATGCAACTAGCGGTCGTGGTCCATCTCGTTTGCCATCCCTTGGTCTAGCTCACATGTCTCGAAGTTCTGGACCATTGAGTTATGGTTTTCAGAGCTTAGAAGCTAGTATAAACGCGGAAGATTTTCAAGAAGAAAGCCCACCAAATGCTGCTAATTTGAAAACAGAGATGTTGGATAATAGTAGTGAAGCTACTGTTGAAACATCCGATAAGAGTCAATTAACGGATAAACCAGCAAAAGCAAATAAAACAACGGCAATTTCTAGACGTACGTGTTTTGAATGATTGAAATTATGCAATGTATAATATTGATATTATATTGAATATTGATTTCGATCATAGACGAAAGTCCCGAAACTGAAGCACCTCCATTGTTGGCTACACCAACATCACCAACTGTAGAAAAATTAGCTACTACTCCAGGTGGGAGGAGTAGGACCGAAAGAGAACAACGAAGTGGTAATACCCTATATCAGGAACTTAGTTTTCAAGATGCTGATGCATTGGGTGAAATGGACGAAGGAGCGGACATTACTGGTAATTCTTTATTGCACGTTTGATTTGAGACCAAAGCATAATATTTCATACATCATCCATAAACTTTCAGGTAGTTGGGTTCATCCTGGAGAATATGCATCATCAGGTATGTTCTGTGAAATAATTACATATTGATACAAAATATCATTGTTTATTTGTTAATCCTTTGAGTTCTAACAAACTTTTTTTTTATAAAAAAAAAGGGAAATTATATTTTACTGTATCCATATTACGAAGCCTCAAAGTACATCTATTTTTTTTTTTTATTATTTTAAAAACAGCATGTCTTTCTTTTCTTTACTAACTCTGATAAAATTAATATGTCATAAATTTTTTGCATGCATGAACTTCAAAATTATTAACCATATTAATTACTATCAGGTAATTAATATTATCAATTTTGCAATAGTACATAGTTATATAGAAATTAGAACTCTAAGGGTTAATATTGGAATTAAAATTCAAATTATATTATATAAAACATTATGTACTAATGCATTTTTATGTTTTATCGTTTCCTTTCTTACCTGTGCTGACTGTAATCATGCCTTACCTGTATAATCGCATGATATAATAATACTCCATGCAGTTAATGACAACTTCTTCGGTAAGATATTTATTTTATTCGGTATTTATATTTAAACTTAGGAAACTATATTTTCGAAATTTCTTTATAAATTTGTTCTGAAGTTTCGAACGTATATATAACCTTGCGAATATGCTTAAAATAATTGTTTCTAATGTTTTGTTAGGAATGGGAAAGGAGGTAGAGAATCTCATTATGGAAAACAATGAGCTTCTAGCTACGAAGTGAGTGTCTTATAGTTCGTAATTGACTTTTGCATTTGCAATAATATCTGTGTAACGTATTTAACTGTTTTTCAGAAATGCGCTTAACATTGTTAAAGATGATTTAATTATCAAAGTTGATGAACTAACAAGGTATGTTATATTTGATAACGGCTAAAAACAAAGAAACGGCATACTGTTGTTCTCAAATTTAAAATAATACGGTCTTCATACATATTGCGTAATATATTGATAAGTAAATATATTGTATAGTGAACAAGAAATATTGCGTGAAGAAGTTCGAGGTTTACAACAAGTTAGAGAACGTTTACGGCAAAGAATCACAGCTCTTGAAGAAGAACTTAAGAAAGTTAAAGAAGAAGCTGAAGCAGCAGCAAAAGCAGCCAAGAGTGACGACGAAGAAGATGTACCATTGGCACAAAGAAAAAGATTTACTAGAGTAGAAATGGCTAGAGTTCTTATGGAGAGAAATCAATATAAAGAACGATTCATGGAACTTCAAGAAGCTGTTAGATGGACTGAAATGATAAGGGCCAGCAAAACTGATCCTTCTAGTATATCAGGGGGCAAAGGTTCAGTGTGGAAGTTGTTAGTATCTTTTATATAAAATGAAACTAAAGTATTGAGTCGAATAATAATTATTTCTTTTTGTTTTCAGTTTTAGTAGTCTTTTTACACCCGCGGATCGGGGAGCCTTGGTTCGCGGACCACACACATTACCTCATATTAGGTATAGTGCACCAACAAATCAAGTTGTCCCAGCATCATCTTGGGACTCCATGCGTAGACGTACGTTGAAAGGTCGCCATGAGTTTCTCGACCAGGGAGACACCATGTGAGAAATCAATCAAATTCTATATACGCACTTAGATATTGTCAGTTTGACACTAAAGCCTGCCAAAATTTTTCTCTATTCTCTGCATAGAGATTTTTTCTTCATTGTCATGCTTTTTTTCAACAACGGACTCACGGTACTGTGATCGTTTCCACAACGAAAAGTTTTACAAAGATATAACCACGATACACGCGTTCTACACGCGAACTTCTTTTAATATTTTACCAAAGCTATTGCAACGGCAACAAAACGTTTTTTATCTCCGTGGGACAGAATTTTGATACGTTATAACTTTTTAGTAATATTTCTGAATCCAATCATGTTTCCAGATTAGAGGCCTCTTTGGTCAATTGGGATCCATAATCTTTTGTCGCGACTCTCAATTACTCTTGATCGCTCTTATAAAAATGTGAGTCATTTCTAAATAATTTGTTGCCTGAGCGATTTGTAAATGTGATGGTTTTTAACAAATTATTGTTGCAATCCTTTCTTGTCTGCCAATTTTTCAATTAAAACGATAAAAATCGTAGGTGTACATTTCATGCGCAGTATTGTATGCGCTGATAGTAATTGAAATAAGATCATAGTCTATTGCACACAAATCAAATATTACTTTTTTGACAATTTTTCTTTTACTAATATATCTGTCTTTATTCTTATTTCTTATATATATATATAAATAACGCTGTAAATGACTGTATTGAACTGAATCGTTGCATATATATTTGTGATATAAATCAATTTATTATTTACGATAATGATTTACACGTTTGAATTAATTCAACAAAGTAAATTATTCTGTTACGTTTTAAAGTCATGCTTGAAAAGCAATAGTTTTGTAAATGAACGTTTGTACATTTTTGAAGAAAAAAACACCAAATATGATCATTACTGATCAGTAAATAAATGACGTTTTGACTATGTTATAATCTTGGCTTTTATTTCACTCTTGCTCTACGCTTTAATTTTTCGTTCGGGTTCATCCGTGCCTCTTCTTCATGGCGTTGTCAAGAAATACCTGGTTTTTCTGGTTTTCGGTGGGGTGCTTATTGGTCAGCAGGTAATTCTGTTCTGCTGTATGTCTAACATTTCGCTTTTAAACGTTGATATAAAATTCGTTGTGCGAGTAATAACGAAGCCGACAGTTAGATATGACCGAAAGAGAACAGTCAGATTAAGTCTTCCTTTGAATTCAAGACAAAGTGTTTCCAGTGGTCAAGAAAATCTTCGTAGGAATATACGGTTGAACAGGCAACAGTATTCAGTAAATCTACTAACTTTTATAACTAAAAAACATCTAGTCTCATCGCGTGTACTTTTAAAATATGCAATAATTTGCGTTTTGTACATTTTTACAGATCTTCTGAAAAACTTGTTGCCAGACGAGCAAATGAACGTAGAGAACAATATCGTCAAGTTCGGGCGCATGTTAGAAAAGAAGATGGCAGATTGCAAGCTTATGGTTGGAGTTTACCCGGCAAACCAAGTGCTCCTGTTAGACAACCCGTTCCCGTGCCAGTCTACTGTAGGCCTTTACAGGAGTCAGAACCTGGCATGAAGGTATATTTAATTTATGCTTAATTAATGATTCATATGCATTGCGTCATATAGTAAGTCTTCACTGTATATACAGATTTTTACACATAGGTTGCTACAATTTCATTTCTGTTTATGCAGATATGGTGTGGCGCTGGTGTAAATTTAAGCGGTGGTAAAACAAGAGACGGTGGTTCTATGATTGGTGGTAGCGTATTCTATGCAGCTGAAGCTCAAGAAGTAAGTACCAATTCAAAAGCTGACGCCGAAGATGCTATCGAGCATTTGGATAAGGAGATTCAGGAAAATGAAAATCAGAGGATAGAAGCGGAACAATTAGAACAACAACTTAGCTCGTTGGTTTGGATCTGCACTTCAACTCAGAAGATGTCGAAAGTTACTGTGATAGATGCTAATAATCCAGCCGATATTTTGGAAGTCTTTAACGTTTGTCAAGGACATTTACTTTGCATCGCAAGTGTACCTGGAGCCAAAGAAAGTGATTATGTTCAAGCAGTGAATGAAGAACCGGCCCGAACTACTAACGGAGTGAATGACAATGAGGGTCACGAAGAGACGGTAACGGTCGATCAGAATAATCAGAAGAATAAGCAAGAAACCCAATCGGAAAAGAGTAAAACTGAATCCGACACTATGTCAGAGGAGCAGAACAACGAAAATACCGAGAAGTCGGACGATACTAATCAGAACGTTACTACCGAGCCACAAAGTTTAGAAAGTGTAGATAGTGAGACCATGAATTTAGGAAAAGTACACTTCGTAAAAGTTAATGTAGAAGTACCACCGTCACGATTGAATGAAAAAGAAGATACGGCCGAAGAAAAACAGCCCGAAGCAATTGAAGAAGGTACACCTATAGAAAAGATGTCTTCGATACAACCGACAATGTGGCTTGGAGCTCAGAATGGTGCGGTATTTGTTCATTCCGCTGTTGCTAAGTGGTCAGTTTGCTTGCATTCGGTTAAATTGAAAGATGCTGCACTGGCGATCGTGTATGTACTTTTAATTACACAACAATTTAAGTGAAGTTTACAGTGTAGTAACTTAATATGCAACATAAACGTTGGTTTTTTATTTCAGACACGTACAAGGACGAGTTCTTGTCGCTCTCGCCGATGGAACTGTTGCATTATTTCGAAGAGGTGCAGACGGACAATGGGATTTATCTCAATACCACGTAATTACCTTGGGTAGTCCACAACATTCAATCCGGTGCATGACTGCTGTTAGCGGTAGAACTGTATGGTGCGGATATAGAAATAAAATTCATGTAATAGATCCAGTTTTAATGACGGTCGAGGTACGTATATTTGTTTACAGTTATTTATTTTTAATAGAAAATTTTACATGTAAAATAAACTTTCAGTGTACCGTAGATGCCCATCCACGTCGAGAATCACAAGTGAGGCAATTAGCTTGGTTAGGCGAAGGAGTATGGGTCAGTATTAGATTAGACTCAACGCTTAGACTGTACCATGCTCATACTTACCAACATCTTCAAGACGTCGATATTGAGCCTTACGTTAGCAAAATGCTCGGGACTGGGAAACTTGGTTTTTCTTTCGTAAGAATTACCGCCTTACTCATTTCATCGAATAGGTTATGGATTGGAACAGGAAACGGAGTAATAATATCAGTTCCTCTGGCTGAAGGTAATTTAGTGTTAGATAATAAAATATTTTATCTAACATAATAAACATTTGTTCATACATGAAATACGTACGTATTTCAGGTGCTGGAAATTCAATGGCAGTGTCCAGAGTTCAAGCAACAAGCGCGAAAACTGAGGCACCTGGAGTTGGTGTTAGAATTTTTGCATCAGATCGTGGTGTTACACTCGGAAGTTTTATACCTTACTGTAGCATGGCTCATGCTCAACTTAGTTTTCATGGACATAGAGATGCGGTGAAGATGTTCGTTGCAGTGCCTGGTACGTCCATTCATATCATTTCATTTATTTCTGTAACACCATCAAACTGAAAATGATTTACAAGAATGGCATTTATAATTTTTTTTAAACGATTGTTATAGGTCATGGTGGCCAAAGTGCGGTATCCGATTCTTCTCAACCAGCCATGCTTGTTCTATCTGGAGGCGAAGGGTATATAGATTTTAGAGTTGGTAAGTAATTGTATTCATGAATTCCTTTGCAGCAGACAATTAATCATTTATAAATTTAACATTCCTAATAGCATGGTATCGATAATATTGTGTATCACTAAACTTCCTAACATACATATATATCAAGTATGATCAAGTATGTCTCTGTAAACAGGTATATTGATCGCATTATCAAATAATCTTTCGTACCACATTTTTAAATAGCCGTTCCTTTATGATCGAGTGAGGTGAAAAAATAATGATGTTAAGTAAATGCGGTTCATGAGATCTCTATGTGATCATGCTTGGCATATACCATTAATAAAAATTAAACCACTATCATATATAGTTTTACCTGATTGAAACACTTCCAGCAGATGAGGCAGAAGACGAGAGTGACGTGGCCACTCATCTGATTGTATGGCAGTTGGTCAGGTATGCCCCCAGAGAGAAATGAAAAGAGGTCGATGGGTCTTTATGTTTTTTTCTATACAACTGTTTGTACGTTTTCGTGAATCAGTTTATGTTATTGGTTTATGAAATTACTTATACTAACTACTGAGACTATACTCTGCGCACGGTGTAATGAAATTCTGAACTAACAAATTCGCAAGTAGTTAGACATGTTTCTAACCTCGACATTACAAAATTTTTCTGTCGAAAATGCCATACTGTATACATCCACGTATACATTCAAATTTTCTCATTAAATTCATTAATTATCAAGCTGAACGTTCGTGAAATTTGATGCGAGACTATTTGCTTCTGTACAGCACAAAATCATTTTCATAATTTCTATTAATACAAGAACTGTTTTGCACTTTTGTTTCTCAAGCTCAACTACATATGATATAATTGTTCCGCTTCTTTCGTTCCTCTGGGGGTCGGGCATTTCCAGCTGACATGCATTTTATTGTATACTTGGGTGCAATGTACGCTTCCTTCAGTTAAAAATAAGTGCAGGCGTGACAGTTCTTAAGGAAGCCTATGGTGCACCCGAATGTACAAAGAACGATTGACAGTCGCACTTTCTTATTTATTCTTATCATGAATCATCGTTCAGGAAATTTGTGCTGCATAGCTGATTGCTGTTTTCTCAGGTGATGGCGAAGATACGGAAGAAAGTATGGAACATTCTAACAGTGCTGTGTCAGCGAACGCCGAAGAGCACGGAGAACAAAGTCATTTGATCGTGTGGCAGGTGCAATGTCCTTTATCAGCGCCAATGAATGGCTAGCCCAGACATTTTGGAAACGCGCTGATCCCGGTGTATGGTCCAGCTTAAATTTTCCCTACACGTGAACCAGAGGTTTAGCGTGGTTTCCATTCAGTGTTGTCGAGGCACCGATAAAATCACCAATTCTTAGCCTCTGGTCAAATGAATGCTCTATCTATTTAATTATACATATAATAAAAATTGTAGCGCGGTACGCTAACGATTCTACGAATCATGTAACAGCGACGGAGGAAACGTTGTAATAACTTTTAACCATTTTACGGATCGTTTTTGGTATTTCTTTGTGGATCGGTCAAAACATTTTGCCAAATGTAACTAATTTGTTAGGTGCTCGGTGCTCATTGGGGAATTTTTTTAACCAAAAGACGTAACTAGAATCTCTTAACTCGATGCTTATAAACTTAGCTTGAAACTTCTAAAACGGTTCTTCAAGGTACTCTATGCTAACGTAAATTCCTTTGAAGATTATGCACGTCTTCGCGCGTCCAATGACTCGAAAAACGAGAACGTTCGTTTTGATGTTAGGTACCGTAATTTCGAACGCGAAACAGCTTTTTATTTGAGGGTCAACAAGAGTGGCGGAACAAGTAAGAAATTCGGGGCAACGATCGATGAGTTTTGTTTCGTCTATATTATTCTGTAGGGGTAGACAAGGACAACAGATAAGGTAACATACACAGGTACCTCAAAATTGCACATTTGTATGTCAACATGGCTGCTGTTTCTGTCGTTCCTCTACAAAGGAATGTATGAGAGACAAAGATCGCCAATTCTTGTTCGGAGTTTCTCATATGAGGTCTTCAATAACACTTGGGCCCGTACTGTCACTGTTGACTCTTAAACAGTCCTGGAGTTGATCGAGCAACACTCAAGAAAATAGTGTTGTATTTCCGCCAATCATTGTGATAATCGATGCAGATGCGAGACAATGAGTTTTCGATGCTGCCGTGACATTTGCTACCTAGTTGCAGTAAGATCAAGATTACCGTCAGTGATACAGGAACTTTTGTACATGTTCATTTGCAGGGTGCAACCAAGTCGGGTAGTGATTAGGAATAATTTATTGTACATTGTTTGTTTAGAGAATATATTTATGTTTTACAAATATAAGTGATTTGATTCGCGTAACAAAAATTAAGTGTATACATATATATACATATATATATACATACGGAGTGTAATATATTATTTTATATGTTCTGCTATGTCTTTGGCGTGCGGTTTTATCGCATCTGCTTTATCCAGAATCATGTTGTAGAACAGTGATGGACAAATGTGTTCAAGAGGGTGTGGGTACAAATGGGGAAGTAACGTGTACTCACGGGCACTGATGGCTGATTAGCTCTTAAATTTTTAAAACTTCTGAATTCTCAAATTTCTAAGTTCTCAGAAAACTCAAGTTTTTAAAGTTCCCAGTTCTTCAACCCCTAAATTTCAGAACTCCAAGTTTTCAAATTAAAAAAGTTTTTAAATTATGTAATATCCAACAGCTCGTCACTGTTGTGCCCGTGAGCACTTTACAGACCTTACATCTGGCCATCATTGTTATAGATCATTGAACTTATGTACATAACCGTAAGATGTTTATAGCTCGTTGCGTAGATTTTTAACTTATGTTTCCGTCGACGAAGTAGAAAAGGTTCTGATCATGGCACATACAAACACACACGAAGTACGTTCAATCTATCGTCGATCACTGTGAACTTTATTTTTACCGCCAACAATCTCTTCCCATTAATATTTACCAAAGATGAGGTACGACTTCTTGTACACTTTGTACGATCTCTAGGAAGAATGGTTTCGCATCGCGCGTTTTTAGGCCGATATATAGCGACCCGACAAATCTAGAGCAACAACAATAGCAACAATCTTCTGCAATCGAGCACATTGAATAAAAGTCGCTGTCATTCGGGCTTGCGTGATTTCTGTAAATTCCTATGTTAAGTAACGAACGGTGAAATTCAGGATGTGTACGTATGTACGATGTATAAGAGCTGCACATTTATTGTGTGCGAGCTCGCTTTCGGTGTCGAGCTCGGAACTGTACCTGGCTCAGATGAAGCTGCAATGGCGTTAATAAAGAAACTTGCGAAACAGGATCACTCTATTTACTTTCTATTCTTCTTAACGATAATTGTCGAAGTTCTGAACTCGATTAGGGTGGTTCTTGTAACATGTACTTAGTCACATTAGCGATACAATGTGTGGTAATATAGCGTGCGGTCAAGCTAGCGAGCTTCAAGTTTCCCAATTTCAAAACTTGAAAATTTCTAAACTCTTGAATTTGAGAATTTATAAATTTTTAGGTCCCTAAAGTCGAAAACAAAAATTTCTAAATTCCTAATGTGAGAAACTTGAAAATATTTTTATTCCTAGATTTGAAAATTACGATATCAAAGTTGGTATCGACTCATCTATATTTTATGAACAACTTGAAACTGTTTGTATGTGAAGTGCATTAATGATCTCGTTAATTTTTATCGTACTGTAACGGTTGTGAAAAGTAGATAGTGTGTTTATAATTGCTACACAGAAAATGAAATCTAGATCCAGATATTTGGATTACAGGTACGTGGAGAGAATTGTCTATAAATAACGTGTTACGCCCATCTGAATGTTGTATCATACGTAACACTGTATTTCCGATGACATAATCTTGTCAGTATAATCAAATCGATCAAAAATAACTTATAGATCTTTCCATATATTTAAATAAATTAATCAAATCCAATATCAACAAATTTGATACTCGATGTTAATAAAGATACGATGAAATTTTTATTTCAGCTTTTTGATCAACTCTTTTAAATAATTCGAGTGCTTTAATAAGTGCCGGGTAAATCAAGCATTTGTCCTGAGAAAATTCAGAAGGTAACATTATCAAGTTTATAAGTTTAGAAATTTTCAAATTCTGAAACGCAGGGATTTTTAAATTGCCAAATTTGTAAACTTTGAATCACTACATGCCAAAATCACGTTCTACATTACCAACAGCTTCAGCCCCGTCCGTATAACGAGAATTTATTGTACTCGTTGATGTCTATCACTGATTTAACGCAGCTTCGAAAGTAATGTCAATTTTTGTCCCGGGCCTCACAAACACTAGCGATGATTCCGTTCGTACGAATTAGTCTGATACGACTTTCAATAACGAATGTTAACAATAAATTGATATTTAATTAAATTAATTCAATCATCGACGAGATTTTGATATCGAAAGATCATTCATTGTAATTCACCCTTAATTACACATGTTATAACTCCCAATCATAACATGTAGCTTTTTTACATCAGCTTCGAACGAATATCAATTAAAAATTGTATACACCTCATATTTTCATTTTGTACAGTATTGTCACTAAAGTTAAGCTTTAGATCCACAAAAAGTTTTAATTTGACTACGCGAAACAAGAAATAGTTGAATATTTTTACGGTTGGTCTCTGTTTGAAGCCAAGGCTCGATTTCTTATTAGTAACAAATCGTTTCTTTGTTTCTTCCCAAGTAGTTTGCATTCGCGTGACTCATACATTTTAATTTTATGCAACTTCCGTTAGCATAGGATTTCACGAATATTACATTTCATAATACGCTATTATCACCAGAAATTGAAAATATATTAGTCATTATACCAAAAAGTACAATTAATCCATTATCAAAATCATTTCATCACTTAAAATAAAAGTTGCGTATATCTCTGAAATAAAAAGTAGATTAACATGTATGGGCCGAATTACTCAGACCACTAACCTTTGTGACACTGAGATTATTGATGTCGATGAATTTTGATTTGGAGGAAAATGGGAATTTGAACATTGATCTTGAGGATATTGGGGTTTGGGAATTTGGTGATTTGGGGGTGTAGTAATTTGGGGATTTGGGGATTTGAAAATTTAGGAATTTGGAGCCTTAGAAATTTGGAAATTTGGGAATTGGGGAATTTGGAATTGGGGAATTAGGAATTGGGAAATTAGGAATTGGGGGATTAGGAATTGGGGAATTAGGAATTGGGGAATTAGGAATTGGGGAATTAGGAATTGGGGAATTTGGGAATTGGGAAATTTGAAATTGGGGAACTTGGAATTGGGGAATTTGGGAATTGGGAATTTGGAAATTGGGGAACTTGGAATTGGGGAATTTGGAATCGGGGAGTTTGGGAATTGGGGAATTTGGAATTGGGAATTTGGAAATTGGGGAATTTGGAATTGGGGGACTTGGAATTGGGGATTTGGGAATTGTGGAATTTGAAATTGCGAAATTTGGGAATTGGGGAATTTGGGAACTGGGAAATTTGGAATTGGGGGATTTGGAAACTCAGTAATTTGGAACTTTGCAACCCAAGAAATTTTCAAAAGTACGGAATTTAAATGCATAGAAAGAAGAAGGAAAGTATTTCCAAAGTATAGAAACGCAAACAATTTGAACCAAAAAAAAAAACAAAGTAAAGCAGTTCGATAGACATTGCGCTATTAAGGCTTAGTCATCTTGCATAGCGTGTTAACAAGAGCAATTATGCAGTTTGGCTGCACGCTAGGTAATTATTCGGTAATTGAATTCGTACATCTTATCAATTTTTTTTTTACACTCGTGAACTCTATGCATGAAGTGTATAAAGAAATCTGGTTAAATCTAACTTGCAGAATACCGGTTTTAGTTTTTTTTTCTATCGCAACTGATATTTTCACTTGCTTTACGTAACGACGTTCTGTTAGTTTTTCATCTATCTTTAGGTAACATCAAAATTGCAGTAATTCTGGATTTCTTCACCTAAGACGAAACCATTTCGTCATGGTACATTATCACTCAACTCAAAAATCCATTTGTTACTACAAAATTAAGGATTTCATCTAGTTTCACTGTTTTATTCTTTTCTTTTTATTCCAAAATGTCAAAGTACTTTATAGCGAATCTTGTGATGCACTGAAAATATTTATTTTTATTAGACTGAAAAGGTATTTAATCTACTACTGAATTGTTAAAAAGCATTGTACGATATAGATAAGAGTTATTTATATTTGAAATCTCAGATCCACAATAAAAATTGGATACCTGTTTGCTGCTGACTTGCGAAGAATTTCAAAATTGCAGTTTATCGCATTGAATAATGTGTCTAGTGTAAGATAATGTCATTTTCTGCTTATGTGACGTTTCTCTGAAAAACATTGATACAAGCATTGCTATGATAATGATAGAGGCCATAATTGGCTTATTAAGAGTAAAAATTGATGCGCAAATCGGAAACATACTTAAAAGTATACTACGCATTTCAACATTTTCAATTCTCTAAATATTGCAATTTAAAATTTGTTAATTTTTAAATTTTGTATTTCCAAAGTTTTCAGTTTGAAAATTTCCCAATTTAAAAATTTACTGTCAACTCTTCAATTCTCAAATCCCATATTCAATCCTTAAATCCCTAAACCAAAAATTGTGAAATTCAAAAATTTTCAAACACAAATCCCCAAATTCTCAAATTTGCAGGTGGTTACCCCCTAATTCTCAAATTTCTGAATACATAAAACCCTCAAATTCTAAAATTTGCACATACCTAAATTCCCAAACTTCTATACTCCCAAACTGCTAAATTTCCAAATACCTGAATTCCCAAATTATCAAACTTCCAAATCCCTAAATCCCCAAATTCTCAAATTCCAAATTGCTAAACCCCCAAATACCTATATCCCCAAATTCCCAAATTCCTACATCCCCAAACTCCCATGTTCCCAAAATCCTAAACTGCCAAATACCTATATCCCCAAATTCTCAATTTCCAAATCCTTAAATCCCCAAATTCTCAAATTCCCAAATTCCTAAATCCCCAAATTCTCAAATCCCAAACTCCTAAACCCTAGAATCTAAAATTCCCATACTCCAAACCTTGTAAATTTGAAAATTATAGAAATTTTCCCCTACGCCTACTCCCTAGCATTCTCTGAATCGCCACCCCTAATAGCGAACCCGTTCGACACAACGACTGCGTGCAACAAAGGCAATTAACTTTCCGCTGCGCATATGACTAGTATTCTTTGTCCAGAACACTTTGCCCATCCCATATCTGCAAAGTTCTCGATCTTTTTTCAGTTTCCTGCTTTCCTAATGCCCGTTGCAAAAGGAAAGAGACCTGTGATTGTGTTCGAGCGGGCAGATACACACAGATTCAACTCGAAGGCGGGAAACGATCGTCGCCGAAGAATGCCGAAGCGGTGTTCGGGCCTTATTCAAGTAGTCCGTGCGGTCGCGTGGGGCCGAGCACCGATACGTAACTACGCTCCGTTGCGTGTTTTTCACTCATCGGTCAATCGACATGATAAAAGTCCGTTGTTATTGCAACTGACCAGTTGCTATTCAGAACCCGGTCCGCAGTCAAGTGCGCTCCTCGCCAGAAAATTTAATCTCACACTGGCTTTCCATCGATTGTCGCTTAAAAGGTACTGCTGCAAAAGAGATAAGAGCGAAGACGACATGTCCGAAATGAAGAGAGAACCCGCTGCTCAACAGCTGACAAATTACAAGAAAAACGTAAGGGTATGTGTTATCAACATCCGTTGCATCTTTTTCGTCAATATCACTTGTGTACAGTATACATTCGTTGATTCCTGTTGTTTCACATCGAAGATGCAGAGAGACTCGTTCAAACGAAAAATTCTATCGATATAGATCGACCGGTCGATCGGTACAACAGGCGTTGATCGATATGACAGATCAGACGCGATGTTTGTTTTCGATTTCGAATACCGATGATGGAACAGGTTTTCTGAAAATCGATCAATCGTGTAACGGGAAATTGATTAGTATTTACTATAGATAAATTAATGTTGCGCGTTTAGGTTTCATAACGTTAGTGAAAGAGGCTCGTGATAATGATAGTGCGGTTCATGACAGTGTAGTAACCGGTTCAAGGGTTATTTTTTGTTTTTTGACGACAACAGTCGGTGCAGAAAGTATTCGTGCATGTTTTTAAATAAGGTTTTTAAATTTACTAAACAAAGTTGAATTACAAGCTCGGATAAAATAGTTGTAACGAATGACTCAACAAATTTCGAGATAGTGCGATTTAAAAAATGTTACTCTGTTTAAAAGGGTGTACGTGTACATTTTGCATTGACTGTACTTCATTGTCACTATAATGTCTACTTACTATTGATTACTACCTGCAAATACAGGTGTTTGTAATGAAATAATCAATAATTGGTACACGTAGTTATGACTGTATGTACTGTAGTACATTTACACCATGTTATAAGTATTGTCAATTATTTGTCATTAAACGCGAAACCGTTTAAACAATAATAGAATACCAAGAATGTCATACGCCGTTGTGAACGACGTGTTCTTATATTTAAAATCGTGCTATATTTAGCACCGCTGTATAGCGCACTCCTTCATCAAATATTAACATATCATGTTTTGCCACCTATCGAGAGTTTTGCAAGAAAATACTACGAAGTTAATGAATTTATCAAACAATAAATCAAGTACTACTTGTGTCAAACATTGTCAAAGTAAAATGAAGCGAAAGTGTTTCTACGTCCTTGGATATGTATTTCGTACATTATTGAGTAAAAGAAGGACAGGAACCAAAGACATCGGTGGAAGTTTAGTCGACGGACAATGTTTTATTCATCGAGTTATCGCCCTGGCCGGTCTGAAAGCGCGACGTAATTATTTCTTTCCCAGGACTTCTGTCACATGTCTTAAAAAATGCGCCGGTTTAACGAGGCGAAGAGCAAACATAGAACAAAAAACGTTTGTTATTGCTGTTGCGACGAAATTCTAATAAAATGATTCATTTTGTCATGAAGATGAATGTTATATGTGATATACAGTTGTCTTCTTAATTTCTAGATACCTAGATACCTAGATACCAGGGTATGGAGATGCCTAGACACCTAGATACCTAGATACCTAGATACCTGGGTATGGAGATTCCTAGATACCTAGAAACCCAGATACGTGGGTACCTAGATACCTATACCTAGATCCAAGGACACCTAGATCCAAAGATATCTAGATCCCAAGTTACCTAGATCCAAGATATCTAGATCCGAAGACACCTATATCCAAAGACACCTAGATCCAGAGATACCTAGATTTCAAGATACTTACATCTAAAGATACTTACCTAGATCCCAAGATATCTAGATGCGAAGTTAGCTAAATCCTAAGATACCTGGATCCCAAGATACCTACGTCCTAAAACTCCTAGATATGTAGATCTCTACATATCTATATTTCTATGTAATATCTCTAATTGTCTATATCCCTGTATTTCTATATCTTTGCATCCCTAAATTCATACATCAATAGACAGGAGTCTATTGACTCACAATTAGGAAATTGCTCATACACCTATGCTTCTACATTCACATATGTTTCTACCTTTGCATCTCTAATTATCAATATCCCTAAATTCCTATATCTTTGCATCTCTAAATTCTTACATCAACATACTCCTAATTGCTCATACACCTATGCTTCTATATTCCCATATGTTTCTACCTTTGCATCTCTAATTTTCAATATCATTTCGTGTCTAAATTCCAATGACTGGTATATTTACGTTAGCTTGAGTACCGAACATTGTTTTCCTGTTCGCGCTGATGACGATAACGATACGCTACGGTAGATAGTGAAATTAATCAGAATTTTTTGTAGATAGCATTATGGAAGAATCGTGGGATAGGAAACGGGAAGATGACCTTATATCAGTGATCACAAGTACAAGACTCGTCGAGTTGGTTCAAAGAATTCGAAATTCTGAATTATAGTACGCGCATCGACAACTTTAGCCTATTTTAAAAATACTTGGTGATCGGTCGCACGATCATTAGCGTGCATTTGAAGTAGTCGATAATGAATGAACGTAAATTTCCATGAGTAAACGAGTTGCAAGGAAATCATGATTGCAAGGAAACATCATCGCTTTGAAAACGGACCCGTAATTTCGCAATGGATAATTTCACGATGAGAAGTATTTGATCGCATTACGTAACGATCTTGTGTATCTTGTAAATTTTCTTTCTGCAAGTTAAACGACCAGATAAACTTCCTTCGTAAGTCAGAAGCATTTTCAATTATTATTTATTGCCAACTGGTTTTATTTGTATTTATAACGGCGGTATTAGTACAATCGCAACTTTGAGTCATTTTGCGCAATTCTGTTTCTATGAATGAATGATACGATTTCAGGAAATATTCTAGGAAACTATTCCGTCATTGCGTTTAGTTGTTGGAACATCTAATTTTACTACTTTGATGGAGTCCCGGGAAAATTAATTTTTGACAAATTAGTTCATGTTTAATTTTGAATAAATATTTCCAGTTTTAGAAATTTTCTGTCGAGTTAAATATTACTCTGGATATTATTTTTTTTGTATAGCAAATTTTTTGTTCGGAAATTTTAACGATGGAGGTTACTGAAATTTATTTTCATTTTCTTAATTTTGTATAAGAAGATGTAATTTTTGTAATGTAAGAAGCCTTTCTTTGTTGCATTTTTATTGTTGCACTATTACATACGTAAGCTGGATTCGACAAAAGAGAAATGAACTTTGAATATCGCGATATATCCACGTGTGTATAAACACATGTCACAATGAAACAACTAATCGCTGTGAAGAAGCAATTTTTGCCGCCACTTATGTAATTGATAACCGAAGTTTATTCGATGATAGTGGCAGCGAAATACTGGAAAAAGTAAACAGCAGAGCAATCACGAACAAATTGAAAGTTCGCATTCCACATGAAATGTGAGTACGAAAAAGTTGAAAAATGTAATTCAACTGCAATTTAACGAAAGATGAAAACACTTATGCGTGTAATGTTTTTACGAGAAGTAGGTTAATGAGCAGGAAAAATGGCACAGAATTGTTATGTAACATTTCTCGTGCAAGATTTGAAATTGCATTTTTTATTTCGCGCTTTACAATAGGAGAAATAGTGGTGGATCAATAATTGCGTGATTCATACGTATCTACGAATCACCTTTTCTTGTGCAATCTATAAGTGATGTAATAAATATATATTATCAGAATCAATGGGGACACTTATTCTAGGTGTTGAATTAGATTTGGAGTGAATTTGGGTTAGAGTTGTATTTATATTCAGGTTAGATTTATATTAAATGTGTTTATATTCCAGTTAACTTAAATTAAGGTTTTTGCTTAAATTTGATTTAGATTTGGATTGCATTTAGATTAAATTTGTTACAAAACGGGTTAGGATTAGTGCTGAATTTGGGTTAAATTTAATTTAGATTAGATTTGTATTAAATTATAATAAAAGACCCAGCGAAGACTAGAATAATGGATTGTATCAATCAAATTTAGACTAATATAGGTAAGTTTAGGTAAAGTTTGGTTAATGTATTACAATATTAGCGTGAAAAACTTTCGTCCCCAGACCTCTTCAGCAGTGGATGACAAGACAATAATCATTTCCTTCTTAATGTCCATTAATCATTAATCAAATTTGTGTATGAATTAACAGGAATTTCCCGTTTATCGAATTTGCAAATGAATTAATAGGGATTTCCAATTTACCGTCTATTTTCCTGTGACAAATACTATTGTTTGATTTGATAAGATTTCTATTCCTCCAACCTTTGAATGCCACATCATATCATCCAATATACGTTCAATTACATCAGTATCATTTCCAATTAATTAATCCCAAGTCTGATTTAAAATACTGACACAACTGTTAAAGATTTAAAAAAATATCCGTGCAGTGATTAGAACATTAAGCCTAATTTATTTTTCATTTCGTAGACAATCGTATGTAGAGTGGGCGAATAATTGAACACGAGAATAACTGACGCAGTGCAGTTGTCCGCGGAATTGCAGAAATTGCGTCGCACTTATGCGCGATATACGTACCGTAAATTGCCGTTTAGATATCTCGGAGAGTTTCAGCGATGAACGATGATAATTGCCACATCGCAACTAGATCTCGAACTATGTCACGGTTAGACGTGCGATAAAAAAAAAAGAATCACGCGATTACACAAGTTCGAAAATGCGGTACGGTTTTCGTGATAACGGACTTAGATATCGCGTAATTTTCAGAAACTTCTCTTTTCTTATTTTGGAAATCGACACATGGTTATCGCGACGAATCGTGATAAGGAATTATGATCGTTAGCGTTGCACGTTAGGGATATTCGGAGTTTTGGGAATTTAGGAAGTTGGAAAGGGAATTTGGGATGTTGGGAAATTTTGGAATTTGCGGTTTAGAGACTGGGGAATTTAGAAATTTGGGGATTTGGAAAGGTGGAGAATTTGAAGATTTGGGACTATATACATTTGGGGATTTGGAGATTTGGGACTATAGACATTTGGGGATGTGAAGATTTGTGGACTATGGAAATTTGGGGATGTGAAGATTTGTGGACTATGGAAATTTGGGGATGTGAAGATTTGTGGACTATGGAAATTTGGGGATGTGGAGATTTGTGGACTATGGAAATTTGAGGATGTGAAGATTTGGGACTCTAGAAATTTTGCTCCTATATTACCACCTCCATTATGATTCTCTAGTCTCTCCCTACATTTTCACTATAATTCCTCAGTCTCTCCCTACATTTCCATGATTCCCTAGTCTCTCCCTACATTTCCATTAAAATTTCCTATGATTTCCTACAATTCCCCTAGACCTTCCTGTACTACTGTAATAGTCCTTATATCAAAATATAACAATATGAAACAGTGCTTTTGTTTATCTATGCTTTCTATTAATCTTGCAGGGTAAAGTCCCAGTGCTGCTCACCGGAAATGGAGTACCCATCGCCGAGAAAAAAGCCAGCTTGACGGTGGGCCCAAATGGTCCCATATTGCTTCAAGATTACGTTTACATAGACGAAATGACGCATTTTGCGAGGGAAAGGATTCCAGAACGTGTGGTACACGCGAAAGGAGCTGGTATGTCGATTCGTCACGTTCTTATCGTATCGAAGATTGTTCACCCTGATACAGAAAACGTAGAACAAACATCGACAATGATTTTCCGCGTCGCAGAAAATCCTGAACGATATTGGGGCTTTGATTCCTTCGATTCCTCGAATGTACAGGATTTTCTCTGTCGCGTTGCAACAATTCGCGATTTGTAGTAATAAATCGGCGATCACTATCAATTAGCATATAGAACGTTGCGATAGATTGTGTCATAGATGTTCATTTTGTCAGTTGGTTTAATAAAGGAAGACGAAATTAAAGTTCTATACATAATTTAATTCGATACGCTGTTATTCGATATAAAAATTTTCGTTCGTTCGTGCAATATGCAGTAATTCGAGATAATAACATAATCGTTTTTTCGAAAATGTTCCGATATCTTCCATGGTATTTCATTCGTTTGTGTAACGTATAGCGTAACTTGAGGTAATATCATTAACAGGTTTCAGGTTTTTAAAAATCCGATATTCGGTACGCGATTTCGTTTCACGGATTTGTAAGTTCAACGCGCAGAACGGTTCCGGAAAGTTGGCGAGTCGTAGGGAAAGAGGGAGAGCCTAAAAGTCACATATGCACCATCGAAATATCCATAAAACGTTCGGAATGCCCGACGATCCTATAACCCTAGCTCGTTCTCCAAAGCATTATCCTTTTTCTGTCGCTTGGTCGCAGGTGCGTTCGGTTATTTCGAAGTTACCCATGACATCACAAGATACTGCAAGGCCAACGTATTCTCTCATGTCGGGAAAAGAACACCAGTCGCCGTGAGATTTTCCACCGTGGGTGGCGAAATGGGCTCTGCAGACACGGTCAGGTAATTGCAAACTTCTACCTTTTTGTCGGATCGATCTTGCTATTCTATTTAACCCAATTACACTATTTTTACTGTTTTACTCTGTTCTTTTACCATTTCATGGTTTCACTACTTTACTACTTTTTATTAGTTTACCTTTTTACTAGTTTAGCATTTTACCATTTTAGTATTTTAGTATTTTAATATTTTAGAATTTTAGTATTTTAGTGTTCTACTACTTTACTATTTTATCAATTTACCGTTCTATCATTTTACCATTTTTCTGTTTCATTATTCCGCCATTTTGCTATTCTACGATAATCCTACCTTTACTATTCTATTATTTCACTTTCACACTATGCTACAATTCACTTCACTTACACAACGCGAAATGCATGTAATTGTTTTGGAAATTGAAATATGTAAAAGTTTATTAAGCTCGGGAGTGACCTGATTCCGTTCCTATGAATATTTATACGTCATAAAGCGAAAACATTGTAAAAGTTGATCGCGGTGACAAAAACAATTTTGAACGTTTTTGTTTCCACCATACGGTGCATTCAGAATCGGTCTCAAATTCTTATCAATACGCGAAATGGTATCCGATAAACTTGTACATTGCGGATAGCAGAACTCGTTCCAAGTTACAACCCCTACTCGTAGATACATTTGACCGCAATTTTGCATTCGGACTCCATTTTATTTGCGTCCCCTTTTGCAAAAATTTAGATCGAAGAATGAAAACGGTAACTTAAATTTATTGATAGTGTAATCAACAGTATTCGGTGTGTATAATTGCAAGACGAATGTTTGCACAGGAATTCAACAACAACAGTTGTAAAGATACGTATCCGAGTCTTTCCATCTTCGTAGCGAATGTTTCGTGAAATTTCTTCCCGATTTTACGTCGTAAAATTTGTTCCCGCGTAAATTCGTTTCCTCCGAGCTCCGCAACAACAAGACTAATGGGTGAGAAGAGGTGACTCAAGTAGCCAGTACTTAAAAGTAATTACGAGTGGCAGAAGTGCCGGAAACGATGTTCGAAAGCGGTCGTTTTTCTTGCGTACGAATTAGCGGGGTTGTCCGCCCGGAAATGCGTGAAAAAGCGAACGAACACGCCGTCCTTGTGATTAATCGTCCGCCATTTCTGGCCGGAGAAGTTCCTTTTTCGAAATTGTTGTCACAACAATTTCCAATGAGTCACGGCGATTGTGCGTTCTTTTTTTCGCGTTTTTCGCTGCATTTCAACCGGTGACACAATTTGTTGTCCCACTAGTCCCGGCGATATTGGAATACGAGACACGGGACAAAGCATTTATCACCGTGAAACACATTTCAAACAACACCTGCACCGATTCGCTAGCCCCTCGATAATTCTTTGTTTCTCTTTCCAGAGATCCGCGTGGTTTCGCAGTTAAATTCTATACGGAAGACGGTATCTGGGATTTGGTCGGCAACAACACGCCTATCTTCTTCCTCAAGGATCCTATATTCTTCCCTAGCTTCATACACACGCAGAAGAGGAACCCTGTTACACACTTGAAGGTTCGACGGTGATTGCACGTTTGGACATTTGGAAATTTCGAAGATGGGGACTTTGGAAACTCGAATAGTGGAGGATCTACGGATTTTTAATTGTGGGATTTAAGATTGAGGGAGTTGGGATTGAGAAATTGTGGACTTAGGGATGTAGCAATTTGGGGACGTAGGGATTTTAGGACGTAGTGATTTTGGGGACTAAGAGATTTGGGGATGTAGAGATTTTTGAGACTAAGAGATATGGGGACGTAGGGATTTGGGGATGTATAGATTTGGGGATGTAGAGATTTTTGAGACTGAAAGATATGGGGACGTAGGGATTTGGGGACGTAGGTACTCGGGAACGTAGAGATTTGGGGATGTAGGAATTTGGGTACGTAGGAATTTGGGGACGTAGGTACTCGAGAACGTAGAGATTTGGGGATGTAGAGATTTTTGAGACTAAGAGATATGGGGACGTAGAGATTTGGGGATGTAGGAATTTGGGGACGTAGGTACTCGGGAACATAGGGATTTGGGGATGTAAAGATTTGGGGATGTATAGATTATGGGGATGTAGAGATTTGCGGATGTAGAAATTTAGGAATTTATGACTTTAGGGATGTAAGGATTTAGGAATGTACATATAATTTTATGAAAGACGTATAATTGCGCGTTTACTTGATCGTCAGAAGCGTTGTTCTGTAATTGTTCGGTATCTGTTTTCTGCTGTGTATCCATTCCCTAATTATCAGGCGCCACTCTAAACGGTGTGTTAATTGAATTGTCTTGCGCAGGATGCCGACATGTTCTGGGACTTCATTAGTCTAAGAACGGAGTCGACGCACCAGGTGATGTTCCTGTTCTCGGATCGCGGTATCCCTGACGGTTATCGCCACATGAACGGTTATGGTTCGCACACATTCAAACTTGTGAATGCCAACAACGAGATGGTTTACTGTAAATTCCACTATAAGGTACTAGTTTCGTGCTATTGTATACCATAACGCGTTATCGTTACCTCCATTAAGGGAATATAGTTGAACATAGTTTGCCCTCATTTTCATCGACTGGGTTAATTACTTACTGAAGTTTGGAAACTTTTATTTCCATTTGGGTTCAGAAAGACTAATTTTCAAACTTTAGTAGGATTAATATTAAGAAACGCGTTGAGAAACACCTGTTAAAGAATATTTTAATTAGACATAATTTACTGGAGAGTAAGTTAGTCCAAATAAAAAAAAGTAAAGTTGTTTTAATACAGACATAAAATTTCTGTTATAGGAATATAAAATGTTTTGTAGTTATAAAATTGTATAAACTGCCCACTGTTAATCTCAACCATTTTGGACGCACATTCACGTATTTTTCTTGCATTTTCATCATTTGTATTAAAATAAAAATTGTGTTGTGGAAGATACGTTCCTAAAATGGATATGAATGTTCAATTTAAATATATACGCGAGAGGTATAAAATACGGCGGATCGTACTAACAGAGAATTACGTGAATTGGGTCAAACGGATGAAATGTTTAAACGTGCGCATCGATCCGCAGAGAATATTAACAATATATTAAATATGGACCAAAATAATTAAAACCTTGAAACGAACTAAATAACATTTTTAGTGATACTTTCTAAAAAGAATTAAATGATGTACCAAATGTAGATTAACATTTTAATGAAAATTTAAAGGTGTCCATATCTTTTCTAGACCGACCAAGGAATCAAGAACATTCCAGTTGACAAAGCTGCAGAACTAAGCGCATCAGACCCAGATTATTCAATCAGGGATCTTTACAACGCCATCGCTTCTCATAATTATCCAACCTGGACGTTCTCCATTCAAGTTATGACTGCGGAGCAAGCAAAGTCGTTCAAATGGAATCCATTCGACGTGACCAAGGTAACGTTTATTTGAAACTGCTGTCATGTCATTTGGCAAACGGTAACTAACCGTGGGATTAATCGTATTGAAATTTTATGCAGATATGTACGAGCAACGATCAAAGTATTGAATATGCAACGCGTGGCTACCTGCTGTCCAATCTCGATTATAAATATATTAGAAAAATGCAAAAATATAATTGCCTGCCCGTTTGCATTGAAAGATTCACGTTTTATAAATAGCGGAGATCACGTATTAAATTGGTGCATACAGGGTGTTTCAGTCGAAAGTATAAATTATTTTAAGATGAACAAAAATAAGGTTATACCATCTTAGAACGTATATTTACGATCAAAGTACTTGGTCCAAGATATTGTCTTTTTAAAGTTGATTACAGTGAAAATAATTTAGACATCAGACTTAAGTGGCACACCCTGTATGTGTCAAATATTGGATTTTTAAAATAGAATGCCAGACTTTAAAATTCAAAATTTGAATTAGAAAACGTTTCTCAAAATAGCTTATGCTATATGAATTAAAGGATGTTTCATGAAAACGACCATGCAATTCTTCATTTAATGATACAACTAGTTAAAGAACCGCTAGTTAAAGAAGTGCTAGTTAAAGCACCGCTATAGCAATAAGTCGTTGAATACAGCTATAAAATATCTGAAATCTGATTGGATAGCAGAAGGATACCGCAAAATGATAAATAAATTATATAAATTTGAAGCTTAAAGTTCGACGAATAATATAATTTCAAATGAAATACACGACAAAAGAGTATGCGACACAATAGCACGATTAAAGAGGTATTTTCATTTTGAATGGAACAGGTCTGGCCGCATACAGAATTCCCGCTGATTCCTGTTGGTAAGCTGGTGTTGGACCGAAATCCTGAAAATTACTTCACTGACGTGGAGCAAATAGCCTTCGATCCGGCTCACCTGGTACCTGGTATTGAACCAAGCCCTGACAAAATGCTACAGGGTCGACTATTCGCTTACGGCGATACCCATAGACATCGTCTTGGCCCGAATCATCTTCAATTACCAGTCAATTGTCCGTTCAAGGTAATTTCTTTTAATATCATTTTTGCTTTTCTGTTTTGACATCGATTGTTAGTGCAAAATAACAGGAGAGAGTGTTAACGAAAAAAAGTTAATTTTGTATTTAACGGATGAAGAAACGATAATAATATTTTATAAAATATGCGTCCTCGTTTACATCGAACGAGCTTAAACACGCAACGCTGGTTCGTAATTCAAAATTAATTACTGATAATATAAATTACGCGTACCATACGATAATCGTAATTTAAATTATTGTTACAAATCGATGGATTTGCTTTTGCCGTATCTGATGCATGAATATTAAAACATCGTTATTAACATTTGCATGGGGGTGATAAGAATCAGGTTATGTAACGAAACCTATGGTTCCGTTTGAACGAGGAAAATGGCGCTATTACACTTCTCTCTTTTTACTGTGATTCAATACAGTTGTTGTTAGAGAATCAATACTCCTTTCTGTATTCATATTAAGGCAATATAACGAGAATCTAGTGTATGTTCTTTGATATTATTGAGAATTTCATAATTTGAAAATTTCAACCTAAATGAAACAATGAAATCGAACATCAACCAATTATTCTTTAATTTTTCAGGCAATTTCCGCGATGAACTACCAACGGGATGGTCTGATGGCGATACACAACCAAAATGGTGCACCAAATTACTACCCCAACAGTTTCAGCGGACCCCAAGAGTGTCCCGCTGTTCGTTCGCCAAAGTTCTTCGTCAGCGGTGACGTGGACCGTTACGAGCCAACGGACGAGGATGATTTCGGACAAGCTGGCTTGTTCTACAGAAATGTTTTGAACGCTGACGAGAAAACGAGATTGGTGAACAACATAGTAGGAAATCTCCGTAATGCGTCGACGTTCATCGTCGAGAGGGCTGTGAAAAACTTCACGGAGGTGGATGCTGATCTTGGAAAAAGACTAACGGAGGGTCTCCGCAAGGCTGGCGTGAAGATCAACGTGTTCGGCAAAACAGCCAGTTTATAAAATTATACTCTTTTTTTACTTGTAATTAATACCTGCTTTATACTACACATCCGTACACTACATAATTGTTAACGAATAAAGCACATTATTTACTTTGGTTACACGCTGTGTTTGGAAACTTAATTGCGTTTCACGTGACGGCTGCGACGAATTTAATTAATGGATGAGAATAGTACGACGGTTCTAAATATTACAAGGATCGAATGAATTATTTGAAATATCAGGCTGGCGCATTTATGGTTGGATGTTTAAGAGTATTAAATTCAAATTCTTCACTTTTATAATTATTCCTGCTCAACTAAATTCGTACGACATCTTACAATGCCAAACGCATTTAAATCCTGATTTATTTAGCTAACTACATTTGATCCTTTCACTAAAGTTATAAATTTCTCTTTCAATTAATAATCAAATAGTTGGAAGAAAAAAAGGAAGTTGAAGAAGGTTACAAGTAGCGTCAACATCTCATGAAGAGATCAATGTCCGACCTCCTAAGTGCAAAGGTTAAATTAGAAAATAAAATGATCACACTCCGAATAGTTATAATTACGTCGTGTGGTACTATATACAACTGTTACATTGCGCCAGCCGGTGCGTCAATTACGATCAAATGATTAGTCAGACAAATTATACAGTTCGAGGAATACGTAGGTGTCGAACGGGAACTGCACACACTTGTTCACATATAGTAGTCGAGTGAAACAATGATAACCCTACAGGTTATCTTCGAGGAAAAACCCGTGAAAGAATTCACGGTGAATCCCACTGACATTCATGTTCAGCTTACGAGAGATTTAAGAGATGCAGACACACGAGTTGCATTGTACGCACACATAGTGTCATTCTTGTCTGAATCGAACGTGGTAAACGCGAATGGCACGTTCTAGCTGTAAAATACAGGGTGGTTCAAAAATCGAGATATATCTAAAGAATCTGTTGATTGAAGTTGAATTTTATAGAAAAGTTGTAGTTAGAAACAGGTGCGATTAGAAGACCATTGATGCGTACCAACTGCTCAAATAATGACACTTGTATTTGGTGAACCGTGTAATTCGTTTCTGCATGAAGGGTTTTTCTAATCTCTTCACATGCTTTGTTTTACGTAATGTCGTGTGTCGAGGCACACACGAAAATCTTATCTAAGTTTGAATGTAATTAAAGAATACAAGTTATTAAATTCGATGTAAAATATATTGAATAATAAAACTGAAGTATTACCAATAATTTTCAATACCTATCTAGCTTACCTAGTTCATCAAGCTTCCTGTGATACTTAGACAAATACTAGTAGATAAAATATCAGTATAGTTATAATAACAAAAGCTTGCACATGTATTGAGTAAGAACTTCGCTTAAATGCATTACTTAATATTCACTTTTATCCATATTATATCTGCGCATTATTGAAAAATGATTATAAATTCAAGTACTAAAAAATCACAGCTAAGATATCAATGTCAGTGTGAAATAACGCGGTTGGAAAATCCAGCCGTAAACATCGCGGGGAAGCACATGGCGTTTGTTCAACTGTGTGTCGTATCGTATATCGTGTCAAAGTTTGCGTTCGAAGTATAGGTCATCAATATTTGAGTTAATACCAGTACAATCTCAAACATTGAATTAAAGTTTGAAAAAGGGACAGTAAAACATATTGTATATTCACATGGACAATAAAATATGTAAAATTTAACTAGCAGAAAGGAACCATATTGTGTTTAATCAAACATTTCTCTGAATTTGTAATAATTTCAACTACATATCTGAACTCGAAGAGGATTATTGAAAACGTTACGTTCGAGAGCTTTCATAATGTATAACATAAAATACGGTACATCGAAATACTAAAATGGAATGTCCGTTTTTGAAGTTACAATTACTGCATCATATTCGAGATGAAAATAATGTAAAGAATATGTCAAATTTTATATATAAAATAACGTACAAATTTGCATATAAAAATTATAAATATCATAATATAGTCGTATAATGACGTAAATATTCTGCATAAAATAAATAACTAACTCATGTAAAGATTTATGCAATTCTCATATCTCGTTAAGATATCTTTCGTATATCTGTCTCACATATTTTAACGTAGACCCAACTTCAACAATAGAAATACAAGTATTATTAATTTAACGCAAGTGCTACTAGTTCCGCTTAATTTTACTATGGCAGCAACCACAGAGTAGACCATTCTTTTTTTTTACGTGGAGGAAATCTTCACCAGGATACCCCGCACCCTTGAGGGAGGGTGCAACTGTGCATCGATAGGTTTTAGAGTTTAAACGTGGTCGTACAAGCGTTGAAGATCAACCAGTTAAATTGAACGAATTAAAGTACCAATTGCTTGAACATCTACAGTATTCACCAGATTTGGCTCCCTCCGACTATTACCTGTTCAGAAATTTGAAACAATTCGTTGAAAGTGTTTTTCGTCGAATAAAGAAGTTATTGCAGCGGTGGAACAGTATTTTGCAGAGCTTCCGGAAAATCATTCTAGAGATGGCATAAAATTATTATATCATTGGAATAAGTGTGTTGAAGTTGAGGGAGATTATAACGAATAAAAAAAATAATTTCATTATAGATTCCTTTATTTTTGCTTTCAAAACTTTTCAACTAACATGTAGTACAGTATGTATGTGCACACTCCCGAATCATTTGTCTTGGGCATTTAAATTAGTTGTGTCCTGTGTCTCTTTCTAGGAGGTGGGTTTCTTTGTCTTGTACTGTGCACATATTTGCTTGGGGGTTCACCGAGACGTTATCATACGCAACGTCAGCAGGAAAAGATATGTATATAAACCGCCTCAACAACGATCCATCATCAGTCACTTCCCGAACCATTCTAAGGTAACTTCGACAATTCCTCTACAAGTCTCCTCGAGAACTTCAGCCAAAATGGTCAAGATCTACTTCCTTGCCGCTCTGGTTTTCATGGCTCTTGCCGCCGTAATGGCTGCACCAGTTGGTAAGCAATATTTTTTGTTTGGAAACTGAATCTGAGAAAGGAACCTCTTCGATGTTGGAGGATTAACCCTTTGCACTTGATTTATTTTCAAAGTTGTTGGGTGTCGACTCGTATTTATTATAAGCGAATATTTCTCTAAAATTCTTAGAATATTTATTTCTTTAATTGTTAAACCTTCATAAATGTATACATATTTCAGAAAACGAATATGAAGTCTTTGAACCAGCAGTTGAAGAACGTGCTGACAGGCACAAGAGATTGACCTGTGACTTGCTCTCCGCGGGAGGATTCGTCGGAGACACTGCTTGTGCTGCAAATTGTCTGAGCATGGGCAAAGCTGGAGGTCATTGCGAAAATGGAGTCTGCATTTGCCGCAAGTAAGTTTCGAAATTTCTAAAATTTCTCAAATTTAATTGCCTTTGATCGCTCCTAATTTAATATCAATCCTAACATAACTATCGAAGCAAATTCAATATCACATATGTTCGAGTTAAACATTATTATTTCTAATATTGTAACAGTCTAAATAATCTTCCTAAATTAAATTTAATAACCTAAATAACTTTCCCAAATTAAAATTTAAATATTACGACAGGGTACATTCAAGAAAATCGATCTTTTCTGTTTCAGAACGAACTTCAAGGACCTTTGGAACGATCGCTTCGGCTAAATTCAATTTTTCACATCCGCACACACTCTCTACACGTAGCAACCTTTTTGTGTACAACGGGGTAGGAAGCAGATCGGCCATTATCGAGAAACATTAATTCTTCGTGACGTTCAATAGATTCTTTATTATATTATTTAATGACGACCATAATATATCTCATGTGCGATTTTAAGTTCAGAATAAAACTTAATTTAAACAGAAATTTCAATTTGTGTTTTTTCATAAGTTTATTTATTCCTTATACATGTGCAATTGAATTCAATTATTTTCCTGTCGATAGGAAAATGTCTTTGTTGGTAAGAATAATGAAAACATTGTTTCATTCAATTTGTTTAACTTATCTTAATCGTTGAGTCAGTCTTTGACACTGTCTTCCTCCTTTCATACAAGTTACTTTAAAAACATTGCTCACCGGGAAAGTAAATTTTGCGACACCAAATGAACTCAGAAAACGTCATTTATGGTGGTTTTATCTTTTTGGATGTACAGAAAAAAATATCTTGTAAAATGAAAAGTTGACTATAACATTTGTGTCATAAAGAAACTCTACTACCATGTTATTTTATAATTATAAATTATTGTATATCATTTTGTAATATCTTTCGATGCAACACAGAGGCAGGTAGCACTTCAACTGAATGATAACTGCTCCACATTTCATCAAAGAATTATAAACGGCCCTTGATTCTATCAATATAAAACACTCGCATGTATTCGTTCAATTAACAATCGCGGAACACATTAAATACCAGTAACGAACGGGCATTTAGTTTATAACCGAAACATATTGCCTTTCAATATATGATAAAGAAAAAAAATAAATTGCTTCTACAGTTGCGCGTTAATTCTCAGTTTCAGAACCATCATAGAATGTTTTTCATTTTGTATTCAATAATTGGATTCGATTCACACGCTGTTACCATTAAATTAATAAAATGTCGGTCAAACTATGGAGTAAATATTTATATATTGCCAATATAGACATTTTTTGAATTTCTAGATGTCCAAATTTTCCAATGTGAAAAGTGAAGTTCTAAAATCTGTCTACATCAAATCTGCAGATTTAAAGTATTGTAATTTTGAACCTTACAGCTGTACAAATTAAAAAGTTTTATAATTTCAAACGCGACAATTTTGAACATTTAAGTACTCTGTAAATATAAAGTTCACAAGATTGCACGAACTAAAAAAAATTTGTAAATTAAAATTAGATAAATTGGCAAATGTCCACCCTTCAAAAATTGACTAATTTCAAAATGATAAATGCAATAAAAATAAGTGTAAAAATTCGAATATTCGAGGAATGGTGAACTCGCTGATGAAAAGGGGAACAGATTCTCACGTTGCAGGCTAATGCCCTTGGATTTGCCCATCGCCGGTCTAATATCATCGGCGTGAGCATCGCAGGGTACTAATCGTAGTAAAAACTAAGCGATACCGTTCGCAAGGATCATTTGAAACAGGGTGAAAGACCGTGAAACGAACGAAACGGACGGAGAACGCTACTGATAAGTGAACGTGTACGAAAGAGAGAACACGACTGGAAAACCAATATGCCTTGTGCTTCGGTGTGCAATTAAAGGGTCGAGAGAGTTTACTGTCGATATTTTTCGACCAGCAATTATTGGAATCTTTTTTTCCCCGCCTGGTATAGCCTGGGTATAAACCGGATCGGAGCTCACCGGCCATGATAGTCCTGCAAGACTCTTCTGCGTGGAGAGCCCTTCAGGAGCGGACAAATGCGGCCACTATATGCACTTATGGTTCTTTCCACGCTTTCATTAAAAATTGGACTCTGGCTCTCTAAAGCACCTTCTTCTATCTTTCTCTATCCTCGTTTCTCTTCCTCCACCATTCTTTCGTCGATCCATACCTCCGCTATCTTTCTCTCTTCATCTCTGTCCCTTTTTTTTTCGCCACTTCTCGTTCATGCAGATCGCCAGGATATAGCTCGATGACAGTCATATTCGTGGCTCGCTTTTCATCTTTGTTCGGCTCGTACGTGTTCGTCGAAAATTATTTCCTCCGCGGTATTCCGTGCCGGCATATTCGCCCTCTTCAGCTATAATTCGGCGACCGGATACACGGACTGAATCGCGAATAACCGGGTCGACTGGACCCGACTGTTTGGAAACGTTTGCCTTCCGGTCAATTGTCCGGTACGAATGGATACCCTGGATAGGCATCGAGACGAGTTCAGGATTCATTGCAAATGGAAGATACCGAAAAAACGATACAATTTCTGGACCCGTGTTTGTGATTCCCCGTTCTACGGGTCCTCCGATGTAGCGAAATATTTTGATTGAAACATTCATTAATTATTTGCTTTTACGTCTTTACATTTTGAAGGTTCTTCAAACATCCTTGGTACGTTCGATGGAACTAGTCGGAACTTCATTCATCATTCTAATAATTCTACTGAAATTACTAAAATTATTACAAGCAACAAGCATGCACTCTTTGAGTCAAACAGCCATAACCTCTACAACGACAAGAACGTTAAAGCTGACCTAAACAAATATTGTTCACCGATATAAAACTATGTTCATCAAATTAATAATGATGTGTAATAGTACAACATAAAGTATTAAAAATAAAAATATAATATTTAGCTACACAATTTTGAATATAAGTAAAAAGTAATTTAGCGAAAGAATCTTAAAGATACATGGAATTATAAAACCACTAGAATTAAACGCTTCGATCGCGGAAAAACCTGGATTCGAGGCGAACGGGAATAATTTTTTTCTCTCTACTCCCATAAACTGCGTCTGGTGATTTCCATAGCATTAAGCTGGAAGCCCGATTTCCTAAAACGCTTGCTTTTTATATGCCATTGATTTACCAAACGAAATGCAACTAAACGCAGATACCTTTTTCTGTTTTTATTCGAGCGTACGTTTCGCGAAGTGAAATTAAAAATTAAAGGGAAGAAATTCTCTGGAAAAATAGAAAATACAAATTTTATTGAAACAACTCGTAACAGTTGTACGGATACGAATGTGCGAGAAACTGCGAGAGGAAAAATGGTAGGTTTTTTATTACCATCGTATGAATTCAAAATATGCAATGATTTAGTTTGCAGGAAATGAATGGAATAACGAAGAGAATTGAATATGAAATACGTCCCTAACGAATATTTATGAAATTTCTTCGATGGGACATGCATTCTCCATTCCAGAAAGTTTGTAACGTTTTATTGTAGTTGAAGTTTGTAGGGGTAAAGTTGGTGGCATTGCAACACATTTGCAGACTCTCGTTATATTACCGCGTTGGATTGCTTTGGATTGCATTGGGAATTGAACGAATTAGAAATATGTGAAGTAGAGAATTTAAAAAATTAAGAGTATAACAATTTCAAATGTGGAAACATTGAAATCTCAGATATAAAATACAGCAATTTTAGATATAAAATTATAAAAATTGTCAATCGGTGCGATATATCATGCTTTATGTCAACTATGTTATAATTGCAGCTATGTGTAAGCTTAATATTTTTGCGTATTTCAAACGTGTAACAATTTTCCTATTTGTCATTATTCGAATAAATAAAAGTTGTTTTGAAAATATCGTTGTTTCGCGAGAGCGAGCATCGAATATTCGTATCAGCGGGTCGCTCAATTTTTGCAAATTCGTTCGATAAATATAGCTATGGTTGACCTGGCTCCCATAGCTGTAGATTTACCAAAAAATGACAATCTCGTCGCGGAAAAAACGCAGCTGCGAATCGAAATTGTTCGCTGCGAAAAGCAGCAAATCCTCAATGAAATATCGCCCGAAAGTAATCGTATTTTTCAAAACCCATTCGTATACTCGTGTTGTCTCGGAAATGGCGTCTTCGATCACCGACGAAGAAATTCGTCTCCGCGTGTTTCGATTGGTATGCTTTGCATATGTAATACTAATTCGAACAATACGTTGTACATGAGAAGGATAATGGTTGAAAAGGAACAGTACATTCTTCAGACACGATAAAATTTAAAGTATTCCATGTCACAATGAAGTTTTAACGTGAATCAGGGGTCATTAACGCTGGATTCCCAAGAGACAGCCGGTGAAAATTTTGAATATTAGCGAACGATCGTATACCTTAATTACTATCAAGGGGACCATATAAAGTACTACACACCGGTGACGATGAAATTTTATAGGCAGACAGAGAATTGAAACGTGTTCGGTCCTCGTTCAGCCATTTATCGTTCACTGAACATCGGATGATTTATGAATCCGAATAATCCATTGTCACAGAGTTCCATTCTTATGGAAGATCACTGTCACAGGGACAACGATAAGTTCTGCACTTTGGAGATCTTTAAACGTGATGGAACTTATTTCCAGTTGAAATGGACCGTGTCTTGGAAAAAAAAGTCATTTCAAGATCTTTGAATTTTCAGGAGTTCAGATTTTTAAATTATCAAATGTTCACGTGTTAATATGTTCATGTGTTCATATGTTCATGCGTTCATATGTCCATGTGTTCATATGTTCATGTGCTCATGTGTCCATATGTCCATGTCTTCATATGCTCATATCTTCATATGTTCATATGAAGACAATCAAGCAACCAGTGTCCGAAAGACTAACAATAGAATCTTGAGTCTATGAGTTCATAGAGTTGCGAACAGATATAATTATCATCAGTTTTATCATCAAAAGTAGAACAGGGTCATCGAAGGATCAGAGTTCCAGCAACCATCAACCGAAATCCCGCGTATTTCAGCGACCACGTTGTTTCTACGACTCGCGAATTAGCAATTTACCATGGCTGAGCACTCGAGGCTGATCGTCCTGCTCGGTCCAGGATAAACGCAATTTGCTCGAACGCAGGCTAATGCAAGAGTTACTAGACAGGCGGTGCCGTGGGCCACGACGTAATCCGATTTCCTCAGCGTTAATTCGCGTACCAACCGAACCGACCTGTACTCCTACGCTCGCATTATTTCCAAACCGGTCACTCGTTCCGACGACACGACCACCAAAACTCCTTTATCCGATGTCTCGACCTGCTTCCGGAAATGTTGGTGAACGTAGATGCATTACGTGTCAAGCTTTTAGCTTCTGGTATGGTCAAACTTTTTTGCAGGGATTAGTTTGGAAGTGGGTGGAGGTTAAGGGTGGTCGGTATTGATTTGGAAGCAACATCTTTGTGAACTGATTTGGGTTTTGGGATGTACTTGAAGAATTTGCTTGAAGTACTTGGAAGGTGAAGCTTTCTGATATACTCACATCTTCAACTTCAATTCTCAAATCTCCAAGTCAAATCTCCAAATCTTTAATTCTTTAAATTTCCAAATCTCCAAATCTCCAAAACTTAACATCTTCAAGTCTCCAAATCTCCAAATCTCCAAATCTGCAAATCTGCAAATCTTCAAATCTCCAAATCCCTAAATCCTCAAATCCTCAAATCCTCAAATCCTCAAATCCTCAAATCCTCAAATCCCCAAATTCCCAAATGTTTAATTCCAAATTGCATAGCACACTGAAAGTACACAACTGACCAGCTTCTCTCACTCAACAAATATTTCACTGTGGATAAGTTGAGGATACCAGAATGGTTCCTTTCGAAAGTCAATTTCTACAAGTTGATTAATAACATTATTAACCTATCGACCGCTGCAGGCAAGCACCGCTCACCTGCAATTTGATCGCTTCAATTGAATGTATCTGCACGGTCTGATTGGCATGATTGGTCCATGTTAGGCAATATAGAAATTCCTGGAAATATTGCGTTGAAATTTGGACAAGTTTGTTAGAGAGTTGATTTAAACTTGACGAGGCAAATTGCAATTTTGAATAATTCCGCCATATACTCGACGTGCGGTTTGTTTCGACAATGGATGTTAATATTCTCATTCAATTGATCAGTTCCTAAAATTAACATAAATGTAGCACTCCTCGCAAATATACGATAATTCAATCAAAACAGGGTACATGAAATTGTACAGGTGTATTGATTTTACTTTTTTAAGATGAATTCTTTAGACCATCATTGCACAATACTATCTAAAAGTTCTTTTTTTTTTAATTGACAATATCCCGATATTTGATCTTTTTTTATTTTCTATCGCAAAAATACTGTGTGTCGAAAACAAGCTTGCAAATAGCATGTTGTTTGAAGGATTACTCTGTATAGTTGTGTGAAAAGATTTATATATTCGCTTTGACTGTCACCCATACGGGTGGCTCTTAAAATTCTATACAGATCTAGCATGTATGTTATTAAAAATTTATCTACGTTTGTAACTGCAAAAGTGAAAATATTACATACTGCAATTTTCAATTGCTTCATGGTGACAGTCAAAGTCTGATTACGTAAATTAATATTTATAATAAATATATTCGTGTCCGACAAATTTTTTAATGGAAGAGTTTTTGAATATCTTCCTATGTAACTTTATAGAATTTTATTCGTAAATTTTAAACCTTATAATTTTGTTGTTTAAAATGACGGAAGTAAGGAGAGATGTTTCTCTGTAATGCAAATTTATGCCAGTTGAAAGGAGCAATAAATTGCTTGACAAGTCGAAAGATTTATTCGACGACGAGTCAAAGCATCAGGATAAAGTCAGGATAATCCCCCCTCCGTTTTCCAGCGATTGATATTCCATTCATAGTGAGACAGGGGTCGTAATAAAGCTGCGTCGGGCGGTTAACCAATCGTCAGATTAACTGGCACACTCGGTTAACCTCGGTGGTCGAGTATTAATTTCGACCTATTAATCGGCGCGATCACAATTGTCTGCTTTTCTGTTGCTCGAAAATTGACGAATTTACCGACACAGAATTTCGATATAATTGAAATTCGATTAACGATACAATTTCATTGAACAACTTGATTAACGGTACATTCGATTATGTGAATTTCGTAAAACAAGTTTGGGACAGGGATTGTATTTATTTAGAAACAGCTTTTCCATTAAAACGAATGGAGAAAGTGTATTATCATTTGTTGCGGATTTTGAGAGCTGAGGTTATTTGGATTTGAAACTTTTAAGTTATTAAGTTTACTAATTTAAAATTTTCAACATTTCAGCCACAGAGATACAAAGAAACGGTTTACGAGGTAAAAGAACCATTTTCCATAGTACTGTTACAATATTACAATGAAGATCGAGTGAAATGGGGTAAAAGTGATTCGAGTTTACAAAGACGTCGTATCCGGAGAACTTAACAGTAGAATTTTCCAAGTTGGCAGGATTTCGCGTCGAAGTAAGCCCTTTATGAGCCATTACATACAACTTTTACAAAAGAAGATATTCTTCCGTGTGTTCCGTTCTACTCGACAATTTTCCTTAAAATTACATTCAAATTTTTAACACTGATGGGTTGTAAACTACTAATTTATTGTCTTTCAAACTTTCGAAGTTACAAATTTGAGGTTAAGGAAGCTTTTTAAATTTTTAAATTTATGAAGGTTATGTGTAGAAATATAGAAATGTAGAAATCTAGGGAAACATAGAAATCTACATAAATGTAAAAATCTGTATAAACGTAGATATCTATAGAATCATAAAAATCTATAAAAAAAAGTGTATAAAAATCTAAAGAAACATAGAACATCCAAATTTAGCAAAAATATCTCTCCCAAAACTTCCTCCTACATCCACAACCCTGTCCAGTGCCATATATCGAGACTCCTCATCCGATAATTGCAAAAGACTGTGCAATCATTTTCGCAAACTGCACGTTTCACATCATCGACGTAATTTTATTCTACGGTACATTTATCGCCATCGAATCGCGTCAATCATTTAATAAGCAGAAACGAATATGGCGGGAGTACCGCAATATTTGTTTTCCACCCTGCCAGTAGCCGTATAAAAGAATTCCACTGAATTAAGCGTATCCAATATACGAATACAAATATTTCATCGATAAACGTCACGTTTTCATAGAATTTAAATTTCCGCAAAATTTCATACGATATTGTAAATTTCCACTTGGATTACCTCTTGTGCTCTATTTATTAACCCGATTCCCGTTGTGTCAAACATATTTAGTTGGAAATCAAACGATGCGATTAATCGGTGTAATTAATCGTGCATGTTGATCAAAAGTAATTACATTCGCGATGAAATGTAGGTGCCGAAGAATCTATCGAGTGAGCACAATGTTCTCTTCATAATCGTAATGCGTTTAACGTGTCGTTTCGATATGTATTAATCTTTTTGTGTACCTTTATCAAAGGATTAATAGGAATGTAGTCGTTGCTCGAACGATTGATTATCTTCCCAGAATAATTAGGTTTGCCGCATGACAGATGCGATTAAATGGTTGGTCGATTGTCCATAATTCATCGAGACTATCAGAAAACCAGTTACACAGCTGTATCTCTTTGCGAAGCTACAGTTACCGCGCTCTGGGATGAGCAGACATATAACAGACTCTCTTTATATAGCCATTTAATATCACAACACGTTTATAGTCACGTAATGTGAAATATACGGCTGTATTGTACGGTGAGTTACACATTTTACTTTCTCATAAATTTTGTCGGTATCCTGAACATAACCATGGCCACTAATTATATTGCCACTCGTAAAGCATAAAATGTAGTTCCAGTCAAATATTCTTTTCTTACAATTTATAATAAATATAATTGATATTTTTGTATAATTATAATGCACTTAAAACAGAGATCAAGATAGTAACGATGAATTTTGATCATATTTGAGTTGTCACAGAATTGAAATGTCTGAACTTTTGCTAAACCAATGGATCAAATGATTTCTTCTATGGACGATACTCTAAGAGCGTTACGGACGATTGATCCGACTGGTTCGCGAGATAAGAGAAAAGAAAAGCTGCTTATGGAACTGTTACCGTGCATGCGACGATGAGATAAAAATATTTTAGATGAAGTGGATCGTTTGACAAGCTACTGGTAGATTGAAACTTTATCGGGTAAAAGTTCCGCCGATGAAATGGAGAGATCGCTACCCTTGTTTGCACGGATTTGCGATTTAAGTTTCGCTGTTCCTAAATTTTTAAGTTTTCTGATATGCAATTTCTTAGATTTGCCAGTCTTTAGATATTGAATTATGCAATTTTCTGATCTCCAAATTTTACACTTTTTAAATTTTCAGATCCCCAATTACCTTAATCTACAATTCCTAAGCCCCCAAATTCGCTAATTTCCAACTTCCTAAACCCCCAACCTATAAATTCCCAATCTTCCAAACCCCCAATCCCAAATTCTAAAAAAAAACTCCCTATTGTCTAACCTGAACTAACAAGATTAAACGAAACGAAACATGTACAGAATCAATCAAACGTTAACAGAAACACGAACGAATTGATTGCTGTCTATTAGTCGAAGTCAATGGAATTTTTTTTGCGGTGATCAATTGAACGTTTACAAGAAATCGTGCACAGCATGTAAATTGCCGTTCGATGCGGCAGTCGGTGGTCTTTTTTTCCGAAATTTTTTTTACAACCGCAATGACTCCCTCGCGGATTTCGATTGTACGTATTTCCATAATTCCGATTCTACGCGTTTCCCATATTTTCTCGGTGGTTCGGGGGGCGGTAATGGAACCTCCTTCTTACTTTTCTGCCTCTCGAATTTGCTCAACGTTTACGACTCACGCTATCGTGAAACCACTGTTCGAACGATCGCTGTAATTAAACAGAAGCGCGGAATCATTAGTTACCTTATTGATTTTTCAGCCTAACTTTTAATACAACTTTCCTGAATGTAAGCTGGAGTGATTCATTCGAAAATAAAACCAGGGAGTAATTTTTTATTAGAATGAAAATTTTTAGGATTTTCGACAGAAAATTCAGTAAATATCTTCAATTTTATATTGAAGGTCATACAAAGGTCTTTAATCTTCAGAAGATTTATGAAGTCGACATTTCTTCAAGATATTTAGATCACGTCCATTGAGGTAAGTTTTTGAAATTCTTGCACGAATCTTTGGATCGCAAAGATCTGGTAAGGATTTACCTGTAAATAAAGGTAAGGGTCCAAACGTTGAATCAGTGGTAACATGATTTGTCAGGCTAACTTTCCGTGTCCCACTTTCGACAGTATTTTTAGCATCTCGTAGGTCAAATCAGATGATAAAGTTGATGTTTGAATTTTTACCTAACACAATCTTCAACTTTACACTTTCATAAAAATAGCGAAGTTTATGGTGTCGGTTTACAAGATCAATTACCAGAGAAAACAATGGTTCAAACACCTCGATTATATCGCACCCATAATCTACGTTCTGAATAATATCGATCATTCTCTATCTACAGAATCAACTAATTCGATTTTGATTCCTAAAATATTGTCTTAGGACATGACGAAAACAAACGGGAGGAGAAATACACTTGAACCGATCGCGAGCCGGTTTTCAATGGTCTGAATGAAAGACAGGGGTTGGAAAGAATAGGACCGGTCGTTGAAAATAAAAAAAATTCAAGTGGTCGCGGAGAGTTTGGTGATCAAACATTGCAAACTTTAGACTCCGGGTATACGATGACCGACACACTGGGTTTACAAAGGGTGCATACAGAACCATCCCCTTAATCTCCCTTTGAACGGTGCTTCTGACTCTGTATATTTCTACGATTACTTGACAACGGTAATTCGAACATTTATCCCATCATATAAGACAATTCATGCACTTCGACCATGGTTACAATACAAACACGTACATACTTTATGCTGTTAGAAGGCTGAGAAGAATACCTGATTTATATTTCGACTTATATGTAGGAATTCATCTATGGTGGATATAGGAATGTCTAGGGATATCCTCTCTCCTATAATTTTATTGTATATCCGAAAGTATGTACAGATTCGTATATTCTTAAATTACTAGACTTTATTCTTGGATGTATCTAGATTCCTAGGTATCCATATATTTCCATATGCATTATTCCACATATGTATAAGAATTACTAAAGTATATATCTATCTATGCTATTCCTCGATATTTTAGTATGTTGCGATTATGGTGGTGGAGAGGACGGTAATGGTGATGGCGATAGTGCTCTGATGGTGATGCTGGAACGCATCGATGTGTGTAGCTTCCTCATGGAAAACTGAAATTTGTTTTCCCGGCTTGGGGAGAGTAAGAGAGAAGAAAAAGTGAAAAACAAAGAGAAAGAGAGAGAGGGAAGAGCCGAGTCGCGTTCTTTTCCCCTGTAGCCGGGTAGTTGAAAACCAGACACAACGCGTCTGCGTCTCTTCTCTTCTATCTCTCCCTCTCCTCTCCTATTCCAGTCTCTCTCTTCCTCTCTTTCTCTCTCGACCACCCCCGATTCCCACCGAGTCCCGGCTCTCGCAACCCTTTTATTTCGCGATCTCGTTTCCGCGGCAGCGTTCCTTTTTTTCCACCCTCTGTCCATCCTTCTCCGCACCTGCCCACCGTCACTCCCTCTCTCTCTCTCTCCTCTCTTCTTTCCCCTAAAACTTCTTCTCTTTCTCTGCCCTCGCTCCAGCGACGCTTTGACTCTCTCGTTCCCGCCTTTTTTTTCCCTCCTGCCCGATTCGAGCGTCTCTTTCGCTCGCGTTCGTATCCACGACGAAATCGATCGACCGAAACGTTCCGGAGAGCCGAGGACGAATGAAAGTAGCAAGAGAGAGCAAAACGGTGAACAGATTAGGGGAGGAGGATGAGAATTCATAGGGCGATTTAAGGGAACCGTGGCAAGAAACGGACGAAACATCGCCACGCATCGGACGAACCGCTGCCGCAGCTTTTATGACCCGCTTGACATTTGTTTTGTCTTTGCGGCATTTTTTTCCGTTTCGGTACATCTGCTTATTCCACTTGTATCTTACTTCGGAATATTATCACTCTTGATGCTCTTGCTGGTACATATATGCATATTCGTTTAAATATAAATGTAATTATTAATCATTTCATTAAACTGTTATGAATTATTATACAATTATTTATTGAAAGAAATTCAATAACAATAATAATAGTTAGTCGAACAGTAAGACAGAAACAAAAATATACAATATCAAAGTAATACAACAGGATAAATAGTAGTGTAGCAGTCTAATACAATAGTACCTATAACAAAATACCATCCACATAAAAATAGAGCAGTAAAACAGTGAATCACCGAGACTACGAAAACGATAAAACAGTGGAATAGTAAGTGGGAAAAATGTAACTCGTTGAATCGAAGAACTTTCTTTGTTGCTCAATGCATTTGATTCGCAGCAATTGCGACAGAGTGACGGCACTTCCCGTGGCGTCAGTGAAAGTCACGATTTAGCGTGACGCGAGAACGTACCTTAACCACCATCGGGTCGAATAGCAGCAGGTTGAACAGGGTATCAGCACCGCCATCTCCATCAAGCTCTGGCAGCTCGGTGGTAGAAGCAACGGCAGCAACGGCAGCATCACTGCCAGCCATTCGTTCGACCCCTCTCGACGGTGGTGGTGCGCGCCGCGGCGCTTTGAATGTAACTAATTAGTAACTACGTTCAACGTGACGTAATAAGCAGCAGACGGTTTCCAGCAGAGAGCTCGGCGTACCGTGCACCGGCCTCGTTATCGTTTTATTTCAAAATTTTCATCCCCTTGACTCGACCGCCCCTTTTGCACCGACAACGAGCCCCCTTCTCAACCTGCTTCTTGCTTTTTTCACCGAATCGCGCGCGCGCGTTTACGTTGTCCGTCTCCACCGACCGTTTCTCTTGGCCGGAAGCACGCGGAAATGTACATACGCCCGACATCGGCCTGGCCAACATGAAAGAGCCGCTTTTCTATTGAGGAAACTGCGCCCGGAAGATGCTTCCGCTTGGAAAGAAGTTACGCTGCGGCGCCGCGGGAATTAATCGGTCGACGCGAACACACGGGATCGAGTGGCCGCCGAACAACTGGGTCACCTTATCGCGGAAAAATTTGATCGATAACGCGACGAATGCTTTATACCGGATGACCGGCGAGAGCTGAGTTTGCTCGATACCTTTCGCGCTGATAGTGCCTCTTTTGTTAAACGAGGATGTCGGGAGGATATGGGAACACGTGACTATGTGTTTACTTAGCTCCGAGCTGGGGTATAGGGTCACGTGGATATAAGCATTTAGAAATGTTACAATCTAGGGATACTACAAGCTAAGGACAGTGGGATGTAGATGACGATCTGGGGATATGGCAATGTAGGAGTTTAGGAGATTTGAGGACCTACATGTGTAGAGATCTGGGAATGTAGGAAGTTTGATATATTTATATGTTAGAAAAAATAAATAAAAAATCTGCCGTATCCATTGCGAACTAAAAATGAACGTGTGAAAGAATCGTTATACTACAGCACGATCGCAAAGACCGTCGTTCCTTAATATTACTTCGCCTTTATAATTTATTCATACGTAACACGTTTCAGGAACAGTTTCTTGCGGGAATGCAGCAGTGTTTGAAAGCTAAATCGATTCGGCGAATTTCTGACGCGAACTAACTGCTATCGAGGCTAAGTGCTGAGAATGCACTTTTCGTTGATGTACGTGTACACTATACTGTATAGTGAGAAGAAGATGGCTCCAGCCCGCAGGGTAGTAGGTGAATAAGTCAGATACTCTATATGAACTCGGTCTACGAAACACAGGTGAAACTACTACAGTAGACTGCTCGTTATGTTGCCATCTTCACATACACTGTCAAACATTATGGTACGCCGTTACCGTTTCTCAATCATTATGGTGTTGAGAGGTTAAGCATCGCAACATTGAAGATCCCAGAATCCTAGAATCTTGATTCCCACATCGTTAGACCTCAAAATACTTATTTCTCCAAATCCTCACCCTCTAAATCCCTCAATCCCCATATTCTCAATCTCTAATCGTCAAATTTCCAAATGTGTCAATAAATATAAAAAATCTTGTAATACTAGGAACACGAGATGGGCCGTTGGTCTCCATTTGTATTTAATTCTGAAGTACAAATGCAGTATGTGTATGAAACTGTCGGCTAGCAGTGTAAATTCAAGAAACGAGAGAGGTTCGGAATAGTAGACGCGGAAATCGAGAAGCGGTCGTTTCTCTAATTAAAATCTACCATGATCCGCTTACCCTGTCTGTCCGTGAATGACTATCTACCTCCAGGGATTAACAGCGATCCTGTGACTATTACAAAATGGCAGCCAAGTCACACGACGAGGGTTCTACGATATTGCATGATGAAACACTTTACCTCGAGCGTCGATTTCAATTTACTTTCTTGTCCGTTTCGGATTTTTCTCGCAACGTACACACCAAATGCAAATAATGTCGTTTAATTTCCGAATGCTATGAAATATTGGCGAATCGGAAGATAAATAAACATTGGACCCGTGACTATTTTTCTTCTTTCCCTCGTGTATCAGGTATGCTCGCCCCGAAACAGGCCACATTTTTTCCTCCGATTTTTTAGCCGCCGGAAAGTGAATAATTTCGTTAAATTACCGTCGCTTTAAAGATTCATGATTAGCGCCAGCGGAAAGTTCGCTCTTTATTCGTTTATCTCGGCTTGGGTCGACTTTGCCTAGAATGTGGAATCGAAATCTCCGGTGAAAAGCTTGAATTTCAATATGAAAGAGCGCTGAAAACATTGATTCTTTTAAATTAGTTTTTGAGTTATGAATTTCGGTTGAATTCTATTGGAGAATATTTCTGGTATGGTCGAAATCTACATTCGAATGATCACGTTGATATTGATTTGAAAGTGGAACTATATTACAACTGATTCATACGTGCAGTAATATATAAATAGTTAGTCTTGAAAGTACAACCATGTTGGGAATATAAAATATGAAATTTATTAGAAAACAATGTAATAATCTAGGGATGTAGATATGTGTGGACGTAGGGATTTGGGGACGTAGACATTTTGGGGACGTAGGTATTTGGAGGCATTGAACTTGGAACTTGAGTATGTAGGAATTTGCGGTTGTAAGGATTTAGGAATGTAGAGATTAGGGGACGTAGGAGTTATGGGGGTGGGTATTTGCAAATGAAGAAATCTAAAGATATAGAAAGTTGAGGATGTAGAAATATTAAGTCATTCGAAACATCAACCCTAAGGATATCATCGAGTAAAAATATCAGTATCTAGGAACATCGGGACCAGAACCTTAACGCTCTTACCCCAACCAGTTTAACGAAACTGTAAAATGTGTTGCAAGATAATAGAACAAGTTTAACAAAAAGTTATAACGAAACGACTAGTTTAATACGAAGAAATTGAATGTATTCGCAGCATGCGAAGTTATCTCGTTTCCGCGTGCCTCCGGTGGTGGTATGATTTTAAATTCACCGTGTGTCATGTTTAACCGCGAACCTCGTTTCCTTCCACCATACTTAAGTCCTTATTTAGTTTATTAGCAACTTACAAACTCCGGTTGTTGCTTAAGGCGGTAGCGAAACCTATGTATACACACACTGGCTCGTGTTCGCGACTTCATAAAGTTGCAGCTTTACGCGTGCAACCGGAAGCTACAGTTACTTTTACCATATTAGCATCATTACCTGTACGAGCACCGAACTAGTTGTCCCGAGAAATTACTGCAAGCTTAATTGCAAGGTTGCGATGATTTAACATTTCGAGTTAATTAATTTTTATGCGAGATTTATTTTCACATGGTTGCATCGATTGTTCCGTTCCCGTTGCACAATGCAAGGTACATTTAGCGGAAGAGAAAATTACGTTTTATTTATGCACTGTTTACTAATTGCGTTTTCACCCTGCTAATTAAACTTTTTCTTATTAATACACTTTGAATAAATACTTGCTGTTGAACTTTGTAGGTATGCATTTTTATCGAGAATTTTATCTTGATTACTGGAAAAGTAATTAACTGCCAACTACTGTAATGAGGTTAATTATACTTGATATATTGACACTTTGTACTCGAAGATATTTTTACTGTACAAATAGAATGCAATTTTTCTTATCGAAGTATTTATGAGAAACTCTTCTAAATTTGTTTAATCTATCGATCAAATGATTCCAAACAAGTTCTCGGGAACAATAGTCATCGGCTCGAACAAGTTCAACAATTTAACCATCGATTTGATCGTAGCTGGCGTTAAAAAGAAGAGGAGGAAGAAACGTTGGAGCGTTCGGAACGCTCGACACTCTCAGCAGAAATTTCGCAGACCCATGAAATTTTACGTCGCTGCGATACGGGCGTTATCCAGGCCCCAGCTTATCCGCGCCAAGTGCATTCGTCTCTTTCGCGGTCGTAACAGCTTTTACCAGCGCGTGTACGCTTCAGTCTGATCATGGTTACGCGATTGCCTTTTACGATCGTATCGCGAGATTCCACGAGACCTGTACGCGATGCCATAACCACTGGGAAAATGTCCTGGGACCATGGACAGCTTTCCCAGACGGAAGTCGACGCCAGCCAATAATTGCGATCTCGTTTCCCGCGTCTATTGGAATTTGATTCGGTACCAGTTCAAATGAAGAAAAAGATGGACGAGTTATGGCCTCAAAAGCATTGAGTCTTCTACTCTAAAACGTCGAAAATTAAATTCTTGGATGAAGATGGACGACCTTACATTATTTACATTTTCAGATTTTCAGATTTATAGACTCTTAAAGTTTTAAAACCTAATCTAACCTTCCAACTATTACCTAACACAGTTACCTAACCCGTATTACCTAATAGTAAGAAATTTCTACAGAATTAAAATCCTAAATATAACTTAGGATAAAGTAAATAAAACACATAGTTTATTTAGCAATTTGCAGTTACTGTTACCCGCAGCCATAACAGTCGATTCGCAACAGAATTCCTAGAAGTTTTATGAATTTTACGACCTGTTTGATCGGATCACGGTATTAACGAGACAAAAGTAAATGATCCTTGAATAACGAAAAGAATCCATGTTCAATAGAAAGTTTACATCATCCGGTCGCGTTCTAAGGTCTGTGCGCATTAATATTCGATCAGGAACTACGTGGCAAAACATCGGCGTCGGAAAACTAGCTGATTTTTCGCCAGTCACAGCGCAACGTTCCCGGGGAAACTATTAATCATTGGCAGGAAGTGGCTCGCAAGAAGTCGTCAGTCAAATTTTCGATTCCGTTTGATGCTTTTCAGCTTCCTTCGGACTCGTTTAAAATTCTACCGCGAAATTCGGCATCATATATCATCGACAAAAAACGAAATCCGCTGCCATGTCACGAACCACCATTTTACATCCAAACTTTTTCAACCGAGCAAGACCGCAGTTACACGAGCTTGCCAAAGGTGTATATCGATTCGTTTTCCTGGTTACAAAGTGTAGACACATATATAAATTAATTAGGGATTTAGGGATTTAGGCATGTAGGAATTTGGGGACGTAGAGATTTTGGGGAGTAAGAGATTTGGGGATGTAGGGATTTGGGGATGTAGGGATTTCGGGACGTAGGTATTTGGGGATGTAGAGATTTTGGGGACTAAGAGATTCGGGGATGTAGGAATTTGGAGACGTAGAAATTTGGGGACGTAATGATTTGGAAACGTAGAGATTCGAGGTCGTAGGGATTGGGGGATGTAGAAATTTGGGGTTGTAAGGATTTCTGGACCTTGACCTTGAAATATATTGCCAAGGACAATACCCTAAGTAATTTCTCCCCATATGTATAATCCCTAATTGGTCTCAGAACACACATTACGTATACAGGTAAAAGTTACACCTCTTACTCGACCTAACTCAATACTGTTCACTTACAATCCTGTGTTTCAAGGTCACAGTGATTAGGGGTGTGCTACACGTTAATGCGTTTACCCTTTTTTTAGGGAGTGTATATGAGAAACAATGCGCGACAGTCAGGGGCTGGAAATTCATTTTCATAAAAATATCGTGGAAGATTACCTGTGGCGAGGGTACGATGATAAAGGGCCAATAATAGCGGCGATACGACGAGGATTAACGCGCTTTCGTTGTTGTATTTTTGCGGACAAAGCTCCGAAGGTAATAACGCGCTGGAACATAGGATTCCGGCGAATTGTCTGGCACGTTCATTAAAATTTAAGCGAACAACGCCGCGACCAATTTATTCGACACAATGTACGCCGTGCGTACCGGTTTAATGACCCGGACCGTTTTTACATTCGCGAATAAATTCAAAAACATCTCGATCGCCGATTATCTATAGCGCACCAGAGGTTTCGATTGAATTAACACGGTTTTGCTCCGAACTTCAATTTTTGTTTTTAATCATTACGTTATTTTCCATGTATCTTGCAAAGCGAATATTTTAATTAAAATGAACGGTAATGGCTCGTGATAAAACATTTGTTTGTTGTAATGTATGATGATGTTAATTTATACAAGATAAACCATTGGCTGGTTTTTTATATCTGGTATAATTAAGGTTCTACATTCGTTTTGATCATCTTGGGACTTTGCACCCTTTATTATTCTGTAACGAGTATGCATGTGTGTTTAAAGTTATTAATGCACAATGAATTTGAAAACCCCCTTTATTTAAAAATACATAAAACTTGGATTTCGAGCGCAATAAATTACAAATGGGGTGCTAAAATACCGATGGAACCAAAATTTTACAACTTTTCTGCAGAATTCTTGAAAGCTTCAAGTGCCCATAAAAAATGATCGACGTTAATAATTGATTGGAAACATATTTTTCCAGCCTATAGATTACCGCAACTGTCGATTCGTTCGATATCAGAAGATCCTCCGGCTCTCGAAGTGTCCGATATCAAACCGGAAGCTCGAAACTTTCCTTAATAAATCGTCGGTCTCGAACAACCGGGAGTGGTCCAACTACGACATCGATACCGTTCATAAAACGGTTTCCCGAACGCTTCCGGGCACTAATTATGTCCGAGAAAAAAATCGTCCGGCAGGGGACGTCGGAGGGGAAGTAAAAAAGTTGGCGGCAAGTTGGAGTAACGTTCAAAAAGCCGGCTATGGCGTACGTAACCGAACAACTTTCTGGATTATAATTAGTTCCCATCGCCTGGAGCCCACCGACGGTAAATACTGGTTTGTATATAGTTGCCACTGGCTGCTTCCACTATATATAATTGGCAGACGTTGGCCAACTTGCAGTCGAATCCTCTGATCGAGTCATGAGACGATCTCTGGTAAAATTAGTAGAAAGCGAACTGGCGGACGTGCAGTTTCTGCACCTTGTATTTGGTACTCTTCCAGGTTCTTCGCTTTAATTATTAAATGAACGATTAACTAGATGCTGAGCAGTGATATATGCAGTGCTTTATCCATGTCGATTGTTTAACTTACTGAAATTTAATTATTTACCCCTTGGTTATCAAGGTTATTGTCGGAATGTAGTAGTTCGGCCATTTTGTGTTCCTTTCGAACCTCACTCTTCGCCTGCCATTTCTTTTTTGTACAAAAGGATTTACTGCATTGATAAATAAATTAGCAGACTATGAATGATTGTACATTACATCAAGAAAAATATAAATAATCTACAGATTATTTTATGTTTATTTTCTGCGACATAATGCACAAACATCTTCGGTCTAATAATTAACCTACACCCTCTCCAACAAATTTAAAAGATACCTGAAAATTTCGTAATGAGGTATTAGGAAATTTACCAAGTAATTAGTGAAAATAAAAATAAATCCAATTGTTAAGTAATTGTGAATCAGAAATGTTCTCGCACACGTAATAAGCTCCAGCAACGAAAGTGTTGCCATTTCCCTTTGTGTCCCACATTTGCCACACCAGCATCGAACGCAATCTCGACGAACACGGTCGCCAAAGTGGAATTATTATAAAAGGCCGCGGCCGGTGCGTACTCATTAAGCCGAACGTCGTTTCATCTTGAAACGGTGTTTCATTTCTGAGAGATTCGTGGCCGATCGTTGAATCACAGAGAAAAAGGGTGAACAGGAAAAACAGAAAAAGAGGAAGAAGGGGATGAGAAAGCCACAGTTAAGAGAAAGGAATCAGCGTGTCGGCATGCGAAACCGGCAGAGGAGACGACTCCCTAATCAAGGCGACATTGTCGCAGGACGAACAATATCCAACGTGGACGTACTCGCGAAGCCACCCTTCAACCCCTGCGCCCCTACGAGTCACGCACACGCGTACACGCGACTCGCATACCCGTGTCTTATACAGAGATATAGGATGTCCCATCAGTTCGGTTCGGTGATTACGAAAAATTGCGTTATTTATGCGATATTATGTTAACGAGCGGTTGCGAACGGCGTATGATACCCTAGGGAAAATGACGGGGTGGGAAAAAATTCTCTACGTACTTTTCTACGTTTATTTTGTGAATTGAAACAATGTTTCAATGGCTGAGAATTATATTTTCAGTAAACAAATTTTGTAAACAATTAGTCAGTTTTGAAAAGGGGTGGTAATAATTGTAGCTTTACCAGTTTCTGAATGATAGAAGTATGAAATTTCAATATGTTTTATTATTCAAACAAGATCAATTTTGACTTACATCGTATTTGCATCAAAGAGCTAACTTATAATTATAATATAATTTTATTTAAAAATCACAGACGTAAAGTACATCGGAAATAACTTTGATACTTACATATGATTTTAAATAAATCATATTCTACAAAAAGTCTTTTTAACATGAAAAGTAAAAATGTAACATGGGACACCTTGTATAGTGACGTTCGAAAGGAAGGGAAGGATTGCGACGGTAAAAAAGGAAATACGCGTGTTCCTCGGCAAGTAAAACGTAAAATATGCCCGCCAACCTCAGCAGAGAGTTATTTCCTTTTTTTTCCAACGTTCTATCCCTGCTTTGTATTTGGCAACGCTTTTTTTCACCTTATGTTCCTACGACTTCGCCACCCTTTGCTCGCTCTGTCCACTCCTCGCAGTTTTCCCGCGCCTGCGTGAGCCCAAAGAATCCTAGGCGGGTCTCGTTAACGCGTAAAGGAACACGTTACTCATATTCCTAATGGGAATGAATTCTGAGAAGGAATCACTCAGTAACTCCCTTAGCTAACTTGCCTAGGGCTTTACGAAACCACTAGTTAAACTTTCAAATTTTTTATTCTTTTATTCATTCCATTCAAACGTTTTCAACGATATAGAGTTGCAAATTGGAAATTTCAGAAGTTTTCAAATTTTCACAAGTCTTTCAAGTTTCCACGTTGGAAGTTTTCAAATTTTCACGCTGCAAAAAGAAGTTGAAATGTTCACATCGAGAAATTTAGAAGTATTGAAATTTTCAAAAGGGGTTAATAAAATGATTTTCACTTCACTAGTCTAAGGTCTTGTCTAATCAGTTTCAACCCTTAGCACTCGAAATGTAACACATTTATTATTGAATTTAACAATTTGAAACGTGTATTTTTTTTATCTAAAAGTGTAATACATGGCCAACAGAATAATTCCTCAACTAAGTTTACGAGTTGCAACATGCCAACAACAAAAGCACCTCCAAGCGCAGAGGGTTAATAAAACAAACTAGAGAATTGATCATGGGTGTATCTAATATCCAACAGTTTATTGTATTACAAATTGTAAACTCGAGATTTCGTGTAACTAATACAAAACAACCTTTATAATTAAAATGTTCACTAGTTGCAACATGCCAACAACAAAAGCAGCTCCAGAGGGTTAATAAAACAAACTTGAGAATTGGCGATGGATATATTAATCTAGTATCTACCAGTTTATCGCAGTGCATTACGAATTGCTATAAACGTGGGATTTCGTGTGAATCTGTCTGAAGCAAATACGTAACACCTAAACTCGGTACGAAACTCGAAGTTTCGGAAAGCAGTGGCGGAACGTTCGTGTAAATCCCGTGGAACGACAGGAGGTCTGCAGGAACTATCGAGGCAGAAGAAGACGCGTTCGGAAGTAAGATTCGCTCGATTTCCCGATTCGAGAGCACCGACAGACGAAGTAGCTACGGCGTTTAGGAAACGAGGAGATTGTCGTTCGCTTTCCGCCATCGTTGTAACTTACCGAACCTGCTCGGACCTGCAACTACCGGCGATCGACACGTTACAGAACATGCCTTTAGGAAACGCGATCGATACTGCAAATTGAGCGTGACGAGTTTACCGGAGTCTCGCGCGTATGCTCGGTTTTGCATCATCGAAAACATCCTCCGTTGCATCAACCTTGTTACGCTAATATTACGCTCGAAACTTCGTTTCTTACGGATGCGTTTACGGAAAGGAACTTTTCAACTTCCTGCAGCTTTCAAATTCTTTCACGAGTCTTCCACTTATTTTAAGACACTTTATTACTGTTTTGATAGAATATTTTTTGGTGTTGATGGTGTAGGTTAGATATATTAGGATTTAATAATTTAGGGATTTGATAATTTAAGGATTTGACAATTTTGGGATATAATTTAAGGGAGGAAAGAGATGTCAAGGTATAGGGATTTTGCGATATAGACATTTGCAGGGATCTGAGAATTTGTGGATCTAGGGGTTGCAGATCCAGGAGTTTGAAAGTCTCAGGATTTGGGGAATTCAGGAATTTAGGGATTTTTAGATACCTACATTTCAAGTTCTCAATGTTTCCCAAATCTCCGAATTTCCGATCCCTAAATATCCCTAAATCACAATCGTCAAAATCTACCGAAATCCCACAATCGTAATAAATTCCCAAATCCAAAGACCAAAAATCTCTGAAAATCCCCCAAAATCTCCAACTTCCAAATCCTCAAATCCTTTATAATCCCAAAATCCCCCAAAATAAGTTTCTAAATTTTGCGAGACAAAATATGCGGAACAAAACGGTATAAAGCGAAAAGAAAGGAGGAAGCGAAAAATACAAAACGTTGATTCACACGGGACTTATCTTTGAGGGATGTTTCGAGTGTCTAGCTTTCACACCGTAGACACAGGGTGCTCTTTCTCCTGCGCCGACGACACAGGCTGGAATATTCGTGGTGAATGAAAAATTACAAGGGTAGGAAGAACGACGCCGTCAGGACATGGAATAATGATGGAAGGAAGGAGAACCGACGAACCATCCTCACCTCCAGGAAAACCATCCCCTTTCGATTCAACTAAATGAGAATGGAACGCCTCGGAATTGCTATCTGACAATCTGATCGGGGGATCCCGATAAGAGCGACGATTAGCAGGGGATTCACGGGTTTATTAAATGTGTATAAAATTCATGAACCGTGCCTGATCCTATTAGCTAGAGAAATTCGATGAATTTTGTAGCAACTGCTTTGCTTTCCGATTTACTGTTGGTTAGAAACGATTCTATTTAAAATTAACTGACACTTAAAATTATTGACTGGTTGCAGAGTTGTCAATGAGATAACTAAAAAATATTAGAAGACTGATACATCTTGAGGACATAAAAGTACGACAAAATGGCAGCCATGATGTATCAATTTGAAGCTTGAGGTTATATAAATTATTACTGACTGGTATTTAAAATTATTCTGAGCTGGTACTTAAAATTATTAACTGGTTGCAGAGTTGTTTGACATGAAAAATATTAGAAAACATCTTGAGGATATAAAAACACGATAAAATGGCAGTGATGTATCAATTTGAAGCAAAGCTTGATGAAAATGGCTACATAAACTTGTCATAAATGTCTTTAATATAAGCTGTTGTAAAGTTTTCTCGTTACTGCAGTAATGTTGTCGTTGTTGTCTTTGATACAAATTGGCTAGTTGTCGGAAAGTTGTCTCGTTACTCTAATAACATTGCCTTTGTTGTCTTTGCTGTAGCGAGATGCGCTAGCTTTATTTCATAAACAATTTTATATTGAGAATACTAACGAGGAATTCACGTGCTCCCTTTCAATAAAGTTTAAACTGCGAATTATACCATAATTGGGACACATTTGGAATCGTATCGCATTTTCGAAATTCGATATTTCATATGCACCGGTCTAGCGAAAGCGGAGATATCTTCACCGGAAAACTGTTTATAAAATATTTAAAATGTTATATAAATTTTTGAATTATGTTGCAGTATAAAGCGTTTGAAAATTTTTAATAACTATGATGTATTAATTTCGATTAAAACAAATTGACGTTTATTATATCCGGGAATTAATTAAGTTTCAATCCTTCGTGTACATTGATCGTGCGAGTACGATGAACTTTTCCACCGGTTCATAAAATTATAATAGATATTAAAAACAACGGAGGCGTTGTTTAATTAAGTTTAATATAAAAAATGATATTGCATGCGCGAAGTGTTGAACATCGTCCTGTACTGTGTTCAAAGAGTTAATAACTTCGAACTCCAGAGTATTCAAAGAGTTAATAGCTTTCGAGTAATCGAAGCACCGGCCCCGATCGTAAAACGTTAAAATATCAAGCGACCAGCAAAGAAATTTTTCGATGGTTTTTAAACGATTCGTTTGATCGACGTGGTTGATTAATTAAAATTAAAGCGACTCATTCCTTTCTCCTTGCACAAATATTATTACTGTATCCCGAGAGACGGCATATCTGAATGTACTATCTTTCGAAAGAATTCCGAAGAGAGAAAGTTACAAAAGCGATAACCATGGAGATACCTGCGATTCCCATGAAAGTTGTTCTATACAAAAAAAAAAGTAGAACAAGAAAACCAAGGAAGATACATAAAATTTCAAGAAAACGCAAGAGCCTGCTGTAATTAACGGTATCGATTCGACGCTGGTGACATTTAAAAATTGTTTCCAAAAATGATATCCTTGCATTCGATTAAAAATTCTACCCACTTTCATCTCGCTTTCCCTCCAATTCGTTTTAACGCTCGCTCGTGGAATATTGCTGTTCGATGAAAGTTGCGCTTTCGAAAAGGTCACAGGTCATTCAACGTTGACCCATCGTCTCGCCGCTCGTTCTTCGCATTTCCGCTTCCGATGAACGCGTAACTAACTTATCTGCCGTATGTCTATCTACCTTTCCACATACTCGCTAGATTTCATTTAACCGATGTTCGAAATACTGTTAGACTTGAAGGTTTGAGGAGATTTAGGGTGAGGAGATTTGGGGACGTAGGGATTTGGGGATGTAGAGATTTTGGGGACATAGGTATATGGAGACGTTGGGATTTGGGGATGTAGAGGTTTTGGAGACGTAGAGATTTGGGGACGTAGCAATTTAGGGACGTAGGGATTTGGGGACATAGGTATATGGAGACGTTGGGATTTGGGGATGTAGAGATTTTGGGGACGTAGAAATTTGGGGACGTAGCAATTTGAGGACGTAGCAATTGGGGGATGTAGAGATTTGGAGATGTAGCAATTTGGGGTTCTAGCAATTCGGGGATGTATCAATTTGGGGACGTAGGAATTTGGGGACATAGCAATAAGGGATGTAGAGATTTGGGGACGTAGCAATTTGGGGTTGTATCAATTTAGGGACGTAGGGATTTAGGGTCGTAGGTACATGGAGGTGTTGAGATTTGGGGATGTAGAGATTTTGGAGACGTAGAGAATCTGGGGTTGTAGGATGTAGGGACGTTTGGGAGTCTAAGTACTCAAGAATCTTTGATTCTAAATATGCAAACGTTTTAATCAACAAATATGACATACTTAATGATCAAAGTCCTTTATGACTGCCGAATTTCAATATCTAGGAATTGCAAGATTTAAAGAATTCAGAAGATACATATTTTGTAATCAGAATATATTCAACTTCGCATGCACGTTTTTTGCAGAATAAATTCGAGAAGCAGTATTGTCCACATCGATCGTCTCTTTTTTATTTCCGTACGTATCGTAGAAATTTTCCAGCAGCAAAATTAGTGGCAGATCGAAATCAATGAAACGGTTCGAGTTCGTTGAACGCGTGTTCCGGGCTTCGTCCGTCTCATCGGATCTCTCCTATCGAATTTCTATCTTCCCACGGCTAGACTGCGTAAATTGGAGAGACAGCTTAATAGGCGATTGCGAAATGAGAAGGAGAACAAGGCTGGAGTTGGGGCTCGAACTTGAAACGGGAGATGGAGTCGTTGAAAAAAGACGACGTTAAAGGGCGAGCTACGGCGACCAAGGGACGAGATGCCGGAGGAGAGGGCGGCGAAGTCGCAATTAGCTTTATTAGGGACGAGATCGAGGAGACAGGACACGACGAGGAAACCCTGAAGTAAAGCGGATCGTTTTCCCGGACTAACGACGACCCGTTCAACGACATTTGGCTGGTTTCGGTGCACCTGATAAAGGTACGTGCACGGTGGTCTGTTCCTTCCATTGCAACGCGATCCTTCATGTTCCCAGAAATCGAATGTTCGAAAAGGGATATTAGAAGTCTTTAATTAGAAGAATACATTGTTAAGTGATAAACTCAGTGGTTTTCTTCGAACACAGTTTACTCGTATTTTAAGAATTTTTAAAATTTTAAGAATTTTAAGAACTTCATTAAGTTCAATTTTAATAAATTCAATAATTTTAAGAATTTTCCAAAAATAATTAAAGAAACGAATTTTAAAGCTCATTGTCATATGAGCAAAAGAGATAAATTCGGACTAGAAGATTGATCAAACTAGAATGCTTTTATATTATAAACGTCTCCCGAAATTGAATTTAAAGGAGAAAAGAGAATTGCACTCTGCAGGATGCGTTCGCGAATCAAATTAGACACCCCATACGTTCGTACGCTTTGCTACTATGTATGTACTTCCTTGTCACGATGGATTTGAACTATAAAGATGATTTCACAGGCAAGTCAGGTAGTCAGACGTGAGCTGTGAACGATACAAGGGTTGACCGAAAGCGAAATCTGTCTCGTCGACGATTAAGAGAAGTTACACGACTCGAAATCGTTTCCTCCGTTTACTCTATAATTTACTGCCATAGTGATCCGCGAGTCATTTCAACGAATTCCTTCGAATATTACACTTTAATTGCAATAATTAAAATTCATGTAGAACATTGTGAGATTTTGTGAGGATAAAAGATGGAATTTTTTAACTTAACTTCTGAAATTATTTGAAGTGAAATAATTTTGATTTCAGAAATGATTTTAAAGGTGTCGATTTGAGTATCAAAGTTTGAGTCCCAGAATACTAATTGCTCAAAGTTCGAAATCTCAAATTCCCGAAATTCCAAGATCCCAAAGTATCAAATTTTTAAAGTCCCAAATTTCCAAATTACCAAATTCCCCAGATACTGAATTTCCCAAATCCCAATTTCCCCAATTCCAAATTTCCCAATTCCAAATTCCCCAATTCCAAATTCCCCAAATCCTAAATACCCCAGTTCCAAATTTCCCAATTCCAAATTCCCCAAATCCTAAATACCCCAATTCCAACTTCCCCAATTCCAAATCCCCCAATTCCAAATTCTCCAAATCCTAAATACCCCAATTCCAAATCCCCCAATTCCAAATCCCCCAATTCCAAATCCTCCAATTCCAAATTTCCCAATTCCAAATCCCCCAATTCCAAATTCCCCAATTCCCAAATTTCTAAATTTCCAAAATCCCAACCTCCCAAATTTCCAAATTCTCCAAACCCCAAAATCTCAAAATCCCCCATTAAGTGTGAAACCTACATCCGTCGCAAACTTCGATGGCCAGCTTTCTAACGTCAAAATAATTGACTTCTCCGGAACGACTCTCAGCCGCGAAATTATCAGGCGTCCAAATTGTTTCCTTTTTTGCGTAAAAACTTCGCAGGTCGTTAACCACCGCATTCGAAAAGGCTCTCATGCGATTACGCAACACGAACCGATCACGAGGACAATAATTGTTCTGGTCAAATGTTGTAACCGCGTGTATAACTTTCTTGCGGACGAGATTTCCTTACGACAAGCTTGCCAGTTAATTGTAAACTGAAAGTCGTTCTGTCTTCAGGATTGGTCATACGTTGCTTCCGCGCGCGATAAAGCCTTTCGAGGCTGATCAACGGAGAGAAATCGTACGATTCCTTCGCGAACAATGATTTTATCAGGATTATCCGTATTACCGGTCATAGCTCGTTGCTCGGACAGATTAATTTTAACGCAATCAACGCGTATTTTCCATTCGCGTACGGACGATCATCGTGTTTCGTGGTCGCTCGTTTGATGATTTCATCCGTGTTCCGGTTTCGTCTAATTTGGAATGGAAATCGAACGAGGAAAATCGTTAAATGGTTGTACAAGGTGGCAAATCGAATTAATTAATCGTACTCGAACAACGCCGTCCTTCTTTCGCTCCTTTTTATCATGCAGATGCTGCTTTTCCTTATGAAACGCGGCTACTCGCCACTACTCGCTACCTACATCATCAATCACCTTTCTCTCCTAGGTTCTTCGCAAGTTTCGAAAAGAAAAACGAACTACTAGTGCCTCGTCATCTCGAGAACAAACACGAAAGAGTTCTGGGCATCTTTTTTTCGACACTTCCTTCTTGAAGAACAAGTACCGCATTCGAGTGATTCTTGAGGAATTGCCATTTTAGGCAGAAGATTATATTGTTAGTGGAACGTGGACTCTCAACCACTTTCGACCATTTCGTAATCGAGACCTTAGACAATCAGTATATCTCTAAATTCCCAAATTCCGATTTCCAAAATTTCACAGTACATTTAATACACAATAACAGTTTGAATTCAATAATAACAACAAAATTCCGACTCTGTCTTTTATTCGAACTTCAACAACGTCAAAGATTTTTCACGCTGTCGGTAGCGCTTTTTGCGTACAGTTCCCAGGAAAATGTTCTTCGAATGTTTCTCTTACAAAGATATATTGCCCTGGTCAACGGACCGTGTGCATTTCTTGCGTATTTAGTTACATTTTCGCGCGACTAAACCGCCCCAAGTTTCATGCAACGCGATGTCACTCTACGGAAAGAATATACGAGATCAGCGACGAAGAAACGTTATTCATCCATCTCTGTGATAAATCGTTCTTACCTTATAACATGTCGCAGGACAATCGACCGTTGCGGACGTATCATTGATAAATAATACTCTTGCAATTTTACTGTTTTTGCCTAGGATATACCACAGTAGTATCACCAGAATACATATAGTTATTAATAACAAGGTTTATGTAATGGCTGGGGAATATTGTCGAAATTGGCAATATAGAGAGAGCTGTCTCTGTGCAGATGATCGTTGAAGATTTCTGAAGGACTATGAAATATAGTGATATTGTTCTGTGTAGAGATATTGCGCGGGAAAATTCGATTTGTGGTGATGTAACACGTGAAGAGTCAACGCGTGGCAAAATAACGCATGGAAATTCAGTGCATAGTAATTTAGCACGAACTATTCGATGTATTTTAATTCGACGTGTAGTAATGACACATGGCAATATAACGCGTGGCAATATAACTCCATCATACTCTTGCCTATCTAAATCACTGTCTGTATCAAAACTTTCTTCCGCATGAAAACCTATTCACCTCATTTTTAAAATAATTTTGCAAACGTTTCCTAGTCGTCGATAATAAGGCACAACCAGAACTACTTTTACTCTCCGCAGGCTATCAATTATTTTTACGACTTAATTATTACGATACTGGTATGTCGCTGCCTTTTACTTCTCCTTTGAAAGGCAACAAAGTGTTTAATCCAAATACAGAATTTTTCTTGTCGATGAATAAAGACTAATATATAGCTTGTATACAAAGATATTTGCAACTGCAAGTTTCTCGTGTGAGAATCACCGAACTCGTTACCCTTTCTTTCTCGCTTCTCCCTTGCGACACCCTTGCGACACATCCTGCCTTTTTGCATTAGCCAACACCAGAGCATCGTGAGTCAAACGCGTTCCCTACGGCAATAGGCGAAAGGTCATTGTTCATTTATTTCGCTAGTCGCTGAAATTGCAAAAATTGAACAAATTTTTAGTCACTTTTACTTGGAAACACAATGTTTCATCGGGCTCTTCAGGGAAAAGTAATACGATCAATTTCTTTAAACCTTCCGCAGCACAGAATTGCACGCTGCATGAAATAATACGATATGAAGCTATAAATTACAAATTACTAATATCATATGATACTATAAATTATAAACTAATTATATAATATGAAGTTATAAATCGGTAATATAATATGAAGTTACAAATTACAAATTAATATTATAATATGAAGTTATAAATAATAAATGAATAATATCATATCAAATTATAAAGTTAATACAACATGAAATTAGCGAAGCTTTGGAAAGCACAAATAAATTACTTTAATAATCAAACAAAATCATCGAGAACATCTTTCACTCGTATCTGTTTCGTGTCTGTTTAGTAGCAACACGTTGTAACTTCGCCTCAGATAAATTTGTAACCAGCGAGGTTTCCTATTATCTGCGATGTCCGACGGGGATTCCCAAAGGAATTGTGAAATGTCGCGAACAGGCTCGTTCCCTGGAAAAAGAGAGCCAACCGAACGCAATGATCGTAACTCACGATGGAACCATCGATCAATCATACGAATTCTGGCATGCCTATCAAAGCTGACCGTTCTGGGGCCGACTAGGTCCAATCGAGTCCTGGCATCGGGTATCACTAGTCGCGACCAAATATCATTCCCGACATGAATTATTTCGTTGGACGATCCTGACTTTCCGCTACCGTTTTCCACCAGTGAATTTCATTGAACCACGCTGCAACCCGTGACGAGATTTTACGACTCGTTTAGAATTAAGTGGACACCGTTACGAGAGAATGCACTCTGTCACGAAGACGCAATAGAAGAAATGAGGGTAGATAAAAATGGCAAGTTCTTTCAAACGAATCTCCAAACAAGAAGTCTCTTACTGGTAATCGTAACTTGTGTGGAAATTAAAATGATGTACACTGAGATCAATTAAGTTGCTTCTCTTAATTACATTTTTAGTATATAATACTTTAGAGGTATCACTTTCAAATTCAAGATTTAAATATCTAGAAGACATATTTAAAAATATGCTATTTATGTAATTTGTATATTTTTGAAAAAGTAATTTGTGTATGGTTAGAAATAAAAAATAAATAACCAAAAAAATTCCGGTTTCTGAGAAAGTTTTACAACAGGGTCTAAGGCGCCAGCAGTGAAAGAGCTAATTGCACGTAGCAAGAAAATTACTTTCGAACAATGCCTAGCTTGTAGTAAAAATGTAGCAGACAATGGTGTGTCGAAATACGGGGAACTATGTGGAGACAAGTAAAGGATCTTTTGTAAGTAAAAGTTAGAGCGTTGATAACCCTTGCTGAACGCATGTAGGGTCGTTTCAACCACGATGAAATAAATGATAATAAAAATGAATTTTATTAATAAGAACGAATAAAATTGTTTCCAAAAATCCGAAGAATTATCTAGAAAAAAATTAGTGGTATCTATTCACGTTGATTCTAATTAAGCAACCCTCGACGATAATTAATCCCGCCCGTAAATCTACTGCTGAGAAGGATCTGAAAATTTGGTAAAATCAGGAGGCATGCATTCGCTAACGAAGCGTTCGAGCGTCCATCCGCAATTTTCCAATACAGGATGCACCGTTTGAAAGCATTGATTTCGAGTCGGTCGAAGTATTTTCGGTCGAGTGGATATATTTTTATAGAAACATACGCGCGTAACAAGGCGAGCGAGCGCTTATTGGAGAGAAGCTTCAAACCGCACGCTTCTGTGAGCTGATACGATTTCTGCATCGTAAACAATTCACGTAAAATCATCCACGTAAAACGTATCGCTGAATTACGGCCATGCGTGCGTTGCTCGCTCTATTCGTTCGATATTCACCAATGCTATACAGTACTGTCATGCATAGCTGTATGACAAACAAGGGATTATTACTTGCTATGTATAGAATCTTCATTTAATGGACATTAATAAGAAAGTAACTTTTAGGCATTATAACGCGTGGTTATTTAATGTGGGGTGATTGAATGCGTGGTAATTTGGCGCGTAGTAATTCGACGTGTGGTGATTCGATATCTGAGATATGGCGCGTGGTAATTCGACGCGTAGTAGTTCGGCGCGTGGTAATTCAAAGCGTAGTAATTCGATACGTGGTAATTTGATATTTAGAGATTTGATGCGTGGTAATTCGATATCTTGAGATATGACGCGTAGTGGTTCGACGCGTGGTAATTCAAAGCGTAGTAATTCGATACGTGGTAATTTGATATTTAGAGATTTGACGCGTGGTAATTCGATATCTTTAAATTCGGCGCGTGGTAATTCGACGCGTGGTGATCCAACGAGTGGTAATTCAGCGCGTGGTGACTCGACACGCGGTAATTCAACGCGTGGTAATTCTACGCGTGACAATATAACGCATAGTATTTCGACTAGTCATATAACACGAGGCAATATAAAAATTTACAGCCACCTATTACAAACTTTACCGTGGTTCACTTTCTAATTTCCGCAGTAATCATCCATTGCAGTCGTTCAATTACTCTGTACTCTCGTAATTTCTGCGTCCTGGTGCAGAACGTACAGCTTCATTCATATTGCACTTTTGAGTGGAACATTCGATGGCCCTTCACCGTTCACGTATCCTAACCATGAAACGGTTTTATAATAAACCCTCAGGTCGAGACAAGCGAAGTATGACGAAATTAAGAAATAGATTTCGAAGCTGATTCCACAAATGTTAAGAGCTTAATGCAGTTTTCTTGCGCTACACTGTCGGTTGTGAAAGACGAGTACCAATCCTGCGTACTTATTCATGGTTACGCATAATTCACTTGGATTGCATAATTTAACTTGAATGATGAATCGATTGTCGCTAATACCGTGTCCCAACAGTCTGACTTTCTTGTACAAACACTAGTACCTGTGATACGTTATCTTCTGGGTTCTAGAGTCTAATATAAGGAATACTTTAGTAGTATTTGATGTTGACATTGTTAATCTAAATAGTTAATCTAGTCGGTGTTTACTTTCTACTTTAAGTATTACCGCTTCTATCCTGTGCATAGTGGTGTTGGATCAATAAATCAATTTGCGAGTGTTAGATGTTATTCACTCGCATTCGACGAGAAAAGTAATACACTAGAGACTTCCTTAAACTTCTATCTCCCTCGATAACTGATCAGTTTGAGTTCGGAGCAACCAGTTAACAAGACGGTGCTATATTTAACTTACATAGAATGTACAGATGGAGAAAGGAATGATTACTTTCCCTAAGCTCTCCCAATGCAAGTAATGGAAGACTTCTACATTTACTTTCAAGTAATGAAAGTCCACATTCTATATACTACTCTGCACAGATGTTGCGGATGTTCCTCTGGCAGCAAGTGCGGAGAATGTTGCCGCAGGTTTCTCAGTTTAGGAACCGCAAAGACAGCGGGCAAGCCACGATAAACGATCGAAGTCTCGCGGCTAGACGATTGTGGAACACGCGGTGTCATCGGCCTCGCTAGCCTTGACACGGTGCACTCGAGGTTGCAAAAGATTACTCGGCCGGCGGGAAGAAGAAAACACCAGACCGAACTACCGTGGGAGATTGAACGAGGATAAAGAGAAAGAGAGAGACACGAATTACCACGTGTTCAAATGTTACGTGTTTAGATCGCCATGCGTTACATAACGCCACGTGTCGAGTTGCCATTTATTCTACTGCTATGTGTCAATTACCATGCATCGAATTGCTGTGCGTCGAAGTCACTATGCGTTATATTGCCACAACTTCAATCACCACGAGTTGAATTGCTATGCTTCGAGTTTCTACATCTAGAATTATCACGCGTGGAATCGCTATACGTCGAATTACCACGCGTCGAATTACCACGCGTCGAATAACCACGTATCGAATTACCACGCGTCGAATCTCTACGCGTCGAATTACCACGCGTTGAATTACCACGTATCGAATTACCACGCGACGAATTACCACGTATCGAATTACCACGCGTCGAATCTCTACGCGTTGAATTACCACGCGTCGAATTACCACGCGTTGAATTACCACACGCCGAATTACTACGCTCCGAATTACCAGGCGCCAATCTTTCACACGCCGCACCTCCATACATCGAATTACCGCCCATAACGTCAAACAGTACATCACCACAAGTTATCACTCGTCCAAATACAGCGCGTGGAATCGCCACCCGTTATATCGCCACGACTATACCTATCTTCTCTTCTTCCGAATTATCGCATTATTATTCGCGATTGCATAGTTAACCGGAATAGCGCAACGAACCAAGTGATTTGTTTACAAGATGATTTCGTCATCGTCAGTGACGGCTCGGGCGCCACGCGATTCGTTGTAAGCAAATTGACGAATTGAATCGATTGACTCGATTCAATCGGCCGACTGAATGGCTGCTCGCGCAAACAGCTATTCTACGTTTGTTTAATTATGAATGCAAATTACGCGTTCGCGTTCATTGCGTCTTTCGATTGCATTCGCTGCAGGCGATGTACTCGACGGTGTTATGAAAATCCTGATCCTGTTAACGCGAGTTGCGCTACATGTTGCGAATGTATTACTTTCGATATATAAAAATGCAGGGTGTCGTAATTAATTCTAGGCGATATGAAACTGTATATAAATTGGTTCTGCATGAGCTAGTAACTTCAATAGAAATAATTGCAAATTTAAAATTAACTTTCTTAAAGAGTACTTCGAACATATCAATCGTCCATCGCAATTTTATTAATAACGTTCTTATATAACATTGTCTAATAAAATTTTCATATAACGTTCTCATATAATTTTTAAATTAAATTCGGAGATGTAAGATCAAAGTTCAAATTGTAAAATGGAAGAAGATCGAAAGATTTAGATGTCGCACAAGGGGGACAATTATTCGTAAACCGTGGTACGTAATCCATTACTCGATATTCTGTTGGTCGAAGTCATCAATAAGGAGCTAATTGCGAGGCCGAACCGGCAGACAAGTCGAGCTACGAAGCAATCCTAAATTCAACGCTATCAAACGATCCAGACAATCGATGCTGCGATTGCGAGAGATGAATCGACTCGAAAAGGCAGCCACGCGAAACAAGAACCAAATTCGCAGACTAGTCTCCTCCATTCAAGAGCGGTCGTAATCCTCGTTCTACATTCTTATTGTGTTTAAAAACTGACTCGCAAACTCGAATGTCCCCGTTGTAATCGGCTTTCGCATCTCACGGTAACTGGCCGTGTTTGTCGTGATTAAATCTACGGACGTATCGTTGGTTTCGTTTTTTGATGCGGAACTTCAAAAGGCTCGGTGACCGTAGAAACGTTATGCATGACCGTCGCATGCAAATTTACATGTTTGTAAATGCGCAAATCTGCATGGTACTGCATTTATCTTTCATGTTTTTAGTTTCAATTATTTTTAGTTTTGAATTTTTCAACTATCACATTTCAAGGTTTTAAATTTCCAAATCTCCGGGTTATCAAATTTATGAATTCTTAAATTTTTAAGTTTTCAATTCCCAAGTTGGTGAATTACAGAATTCTTGTTCCGAATTTGCAAAATTTTTGGTTTCGAAATTTCTGAATTTGTGAATGTTCCTTAAAGACAAATTATCAAGTCCTCAAATTGTTGCAGTTTCAAATGTAAAATTCCTATCGCCTCAAACCCTTAGATCCCCAAATTTTTCTAGTTCCAAATTCCCCAATTCCTAAATCCCCCAATTCCCTAAATTCTGAAATTCCTATCGCCCCAAAATCCCTAGATTCCCCAATTCCAAATTCCCCAATTCCAAAGTTCCCAATTCCAAATTCCCCAATTCCAAATTTCCCAGTTCCAAATACCCCATTTCTACATTCCCCAATTCCAAATACCCTAATTCTACATTCTCCAATTCAAAATTCCCCAATTCCAAATTTCCCAATTCCAAATTCCCCAATTCCAAATTCCCCAATTCGAAATTCCCCAAATTTCCAAATTCCCCAATTTCAAATTCCCCAAATTTCTAAAATCCCCAATTCCAAATTCCCCAATTCCAAATTCCCCAATTCCAAATATCCCAATTCCAAATTCCCAAATTCCCAAATTCCCAAATTCCCAAATTCCCAAATTCCTAAATTCCCAAATATCCAAACCACCACAATCAGTAATCTCCCCGCATTCGTACACGAAGAAACAGCAGTCTCGCTCGTAAAACGCGCCAGCAATCACGCAATTTTTCTTTCTAGGGCTCGGCTGGAATGGATAAAACGTAGTTGGTAGGATTGTTTAAATGCATTTTACGAGCGATGGAAAGCAGCTTAGCTGGAAACAGGGACGAGGATCGAAACCACGCGCCTCGAATCAACCTACCCTGTACGCTCCACTCTGCTTTCAATCCGCGCTCTAAACGCCACTCTCGTTCTCGCGCGAACTGTGTCAACCTGTAGCAATTAGTGGCTCCTTACGCGTCGACTACGTACAGCGAAAGTAGCCAAATTTCGAGGGCTCATTGTGTCGGAACAAAGCTCCAGAACGTCGTTGCAACCGACTTTGCACCGAAGTGCAGTTCTCGCGTCTCGTAACTCGCACGCAGAGAGAATAGCGTGTGTGGATCACTGTGGGAGCAGCGAAACGGGGTTGAAACGACACGAGGACTTTGTAGCTGATATATCACGAGATATCGGAAGTTTCCTGATAAGCTCAAATATTGTAGGAAATTTGGGAAGGTTGTGTGTTGGAGTCTTATCTACTCTGATTTAGTTAGGGACCTGAATCTACTTACGTAAGGGTTAAAGTAGAAACTCATAACGTACCATTTAAACATTAAGGTTTAACAACAATTTCGAATAGGTATTTTTTCATCGTTATACGCGCGATAAACACAGCGAAAGATAGTAGCAATGAATAATAGAGAAATAACTTCGAAAGAACTCATTAAACTTCTCAAGTAGGAGTTTCAGTGCTACCTCCCAACAGCAAAAATACTTTCGAGTGCAGTTAACTATTTTCATCTAACCCGCGCAATAATACGATGGGGTCAAGAATTTCAATACACGCCTACACTATTTTCAAATAAAACCTATTGTGTCCATCGTAATTACAATTCATCATCGCAATCAATTACTAAGTTCGCTCGCATCTCGATCACGCAGTGCAACTGCAATTTGCACGTTTCGCAGCGACAGAATTTTGATGAGTAGCCTAGGACGCATACTTACAACGTTCTAAGTAAGTCAGTTTGCGAAAACAGTTGTATGCAACGGTGTAACATTAAAGGCGTTACATCAGCTGAGACACGGTGGTGGTTTTCAACGATCGTGGTGCGTGACAGTCAAACGGTTAATTAACCCTGAGATACGATCATTGTATAAGAGCGACGACGCTCCACTTTCGGCAGCTGTGCACGACCCACAGCTGCCGATGCATTCTTATTTCAGGTACTCGTTGCGTAATGTTGGTCATAATGCCGTGTCGAATCGTTACGAGGATCGCGTAACAGGACTTTCTCTCGAGATATACCGATCACCATAAGGTGGTTTTCGGCTGCATCGAGTCAAGGTAACGATGATGAACAGCGACTGGGAACATGCCGGTGCAAGATAAATGGTCCAATCGAACGATTAAGAAAGCAATTATATTACTGATTTAACTTGCGCAGCTATTATTTGACCAATTAAATTACAATATTAAATTACATTTTTCTGAAAATAATAATAAATTATTAAACTAACGCTATTACATTATTGAATTTTCTTAATATTCAGTTCCTCGAAAATTTTGTATCAAAATTGAGTACTCAAATGCGTGAACCATGAAGTTGATACCATCGAACAAGGGAACGACAAACGTTTTGTTTGAGAGTAATATGGTAAGCAGGTGCTTGTAGCGTAAACCTTAATAATAGTGACTATTTGGTAGCATTGGGCAGGTGTATGGGATGCTTCATTCCACAATGTCCGTGTGCATGGCACGGTCACCCTGGTCACGATTAGCGGTAATGCACGTCGGCCTACTTTCGAGGATTAGCGTGGATTCGCTTATGGTTCGCGTGCTCGAAATTACATGGATTGCGAGAGCCATTATGGAGAACGCGACGTTCAAAACGCTTTTGTGCTCTAGGTGTTTCCTTGCATTCAACCGCTTCGCAGTGGCAAGGTCGTAATTGTTACTTATTCATTTATTTGTATTATTATTTAGCATGCTCGTATGGGACAAACTGATTCACATTCGGAGTGGTTTAATGAGGAACATGTATGATGGTTGTTTCATCGTACTGACGGTGAGAAATGCTACGAAATTTATTGCATCGCTTAGAAACTAGTGGATACGATGAAAGAGTGTAATGAATGAAGATTGATAACTCACTGTATCAGTTACGGATTAGATGTGGGGTTAAGTGGAGTATACGGTTTGCAGAAGGTACAATTTTAAACCTTCGACTTTCTGACCTCTTAGTTGTATGATTTTCTTTCAGCTTTGGGAAGTACACCTTCTTTAAAAATTCACTTAAAGAAGTATCTTATATTGCCGATTTTGAATAGTGTACAAAAGTAAAACACAAAATTGTAATTGTACAAAAGAAGAAACGTTTATTCTTGACAGAGGGTTAAATTTAAATTATTGTTTCAAGTTAGAGATAGATATGCAACGTTGTTCTAGCATGAAAAGAATACAGTGATTTAAAGTATTTCCATTAGTAAACAGCTCTCTCGATAAAATAGAGCGGGCTTCGACAAAATACGACTATTAAGCGCGCTATATAAAGTTTTCATTTTCCAAGCATTCGATCGGCTAAAATTTCGTGGAAGTCGCGTGAAATATCGGAGAAAATCGTCGACGGGGAAAAAACGTGTGTGCCCGAACGAGGCTCGAAATGACATATCGCGCGCAAAAATGGAATAACACGATAGTATCACGGTCTACACGCACGAATCAGTGACACGTTTGCATCAAACGATCGTGACAAGCTTTTTAACGTAGAAATCGTTGGCAGAATAGGACGTAATACGATTGGAAAGTCTACGTCTATGTAAAACGCAACAAACACGAACGATTGTCCTATCTCGTTCATCGTAGCGATTAACCTTTCAAAAAAAAATTGCGACGGGGGTCAGTGGGGCTCTTGAATAGCAACATCCAGATCGTTTAGTCGATAAATCGCTCGTTTTTGCGGTCTCGTACAATAGCTTCCGATCGATTGTACGTTAAACGTTTGTCAAACCGGGCTATATGTTGTTTTACGACACCCATTAATTACAGTGGACTCTCGTTATATTGCACTCGAAATTGAACTTGGCAATATATTGGGTTGGTTAGTAGTTATATAACTGGTGGTGATATAACGCATAGCTATGTAACTTGTGGCAATATAACGCGTGGTGGCATAACACGTGGCGATGTAACGCATGGTAGGATACCACGTGGCGATATAACGCGTGGGTGATACTACGCGTGGCGATATAACGCGTGGATGATACTACACGTGGCGATATAACGCATTGGTGATACAACGTGTTGCAATATAACGCGTGGATGATACTACGCGTGATGATATAACGCGTGGATGATACTACGCGTGGCGATATAACGCGTGGATAATACAATGCGTGAGTGACACAACTCGTGGCTATATAACGCGTGGCGAACTACCGCATTGCACTTTAACGCGTGAAGATCTGATGCATAGTAATTCAACATGTAGCGATGCAACATGTAACAGAATTACGCGGAAGCGAAGTAACATATGGCAATATAACAACATTTCAATAAAGTATGTACCGTAATAGTAAGGGGCCCGAGTGTGGATGAAAATATAAGCGTACCGATATAACGAGAGTCTGCTGTATTCATTGTGATCATTTTTCATAGAAACGACGGAAGTATCCCTCCAAAAAATCGAGATTGCTCTTGGATGCTTGCCATCGATTATATTGTACGTTACGTAAACTTTCTCTATAAACGGACAGATATGAATCTTCTCCGATGAAAATAGCGCAGAGAAAGTATCGCGATGCATTCCCCCTAAATCTTCGAAGCCTTTCACTGGAAGCGATTTCTGCTTCGATTTCGAACGAACACTGTCGAAGATCTTGCGAATCCGGATGTTCTCAGCTGCTACAGAGTTCATTGACACATCTATCGTGACTAGTTAAATTACAGTGTGAATCATCTAATGTGTTATACATGATTTCGTTCGAAATCTAAGCGTTTAGAAATTAATCGTTTGATAATAAATCATTTTAGAGTGTGACATGAAAAGCATCGTTCCATTTTTTGTTGAAGAGAACAGTATATTAAGCTTTTTACCGTGCGAACAATAAACTTCAGTTCGAAGGAAAATTGTTTCAAAATAAGTATAATGATCGTGGTAGATCTGATGAAGATTGAGAATCAGGTTAAAGACATGCGTAACACGAGTTATGCATATTTAAGCAAATCTTCTCGAGGCTCGCAATATGTGCATTATTTAAGTTAAACAAGAAAGAAGGTTAAAGATGATCTGTCTCATTTCTAACCTGTTGAATCAAGCGGTTCTCAAGACGATTACATCTGCGATGGTCCGTTTTGCAAGATACGCGGTGTAACGCATTAAACATTGCGAAAATATCGAGTTGTCACATTCGTATCCTAGAAGGATGCATTTGTCGATGCATGTAAATATAGACACTAGTCTGCACTTATAAATAACCTGAGTTTACAAATTTTATAATTTACTGTGAACACAGTCAATTATTTTAGTCAATCTTTTGGTAAATTTAAAATTTACAAGTTTGAACATTTTCAAATTTAAAACTTTGAAGATCCTCAAAATTATAAATTCGAACAATCTCAAATTCAGAACTTTCAGAATTCGGAAACGTATGTTAATTCTACAGTCCTTGAAAATCGCATGTTTTATTCTTGAACGTCCCAACCTCAAATGTCAAAGAACAAAAGCTAGAGCTTCAATTCAGGGTATCATGAAGGTTAAGAGACCTTGAGAAGGATGTTACTTCATAAATCCTTCAACTGCTTCACAATGTCCGCAATTACAGCATAATTTATTTTTAGGCGTTTATAAATCTGATTCATTTCATTAGTCACCGTTCTACCTGATGATTTTTTGCTCCGTTGTTCCTCGTTCATCATCCGAAGACGTCTTTTCTCCTTTCAGACACGACTTTTGTTTTCATTTTGATACTCGTGCAACTCCATCAATTGAACATATTACTGAAAGCAATAATTCGATCAATTTTGCTTCTCAATTTTTATAATTTTGACAAAAAATTCGTTCAACTCTCACTGTCAGTGCTTGTACAAAAATAATGTATTAAACAAATTTCTTCGAAGAAAAATAAACCTTACATCTTCACAACAAATTATAATTGTAAACAACTAAAAATGTTTGCTATGATTTTATTATTCATTTAACATAATTGTCAATGTGGATTGAAAAAGTTGTCCAATTGTCAAATAAGAGAATATAAAAAATTTTGAGATGCATTGTTAAAAAGTAAGTTCTTGGTGTTCTGTCTGCCAATCAGATAAAGAAGAGTCACATTTTGTTCGTCGTATCATGTTAGATTTAGAGCAACCAATTTGTTGTTTGCACATAAATTACGGAGTGAGAGGTGCTACGTGTGATTTTATCCTTGAGAGAATCATTACAAGTGTGCCTTCAAGGGAAATAAGATGTTCTCGTCTCTTCAGGCGAGTCATTCATCTGCAGATTCGTGTACACTCATGCAACAGCTACAGTATTCGCCTCGATTGACGTTCATTTTCAAGGACTAACGTCTTATCGAATTACAAGCGTTGTATTAACTCTTCATTACATTCCGACACTAATATGCTGCTAGACTCCACGAAATGTTTGTATTTTATTACATACAAATGAGTTTCGTAACTAATAAAACTACTTGAAGCACTTCTTATCTTTCGTAATTTCCATCTGTTGCTTTACCTTTTCAAATAATTACAAATTTGCAACACTGTATCATTCTTCTTTAAATAAATTTCTTCAGCAGAAGATATATCTTTATTGTTATCTTACTCCTATTAGTACAATTAGTAGAATTTTTTAATTTGTTTTCCGAAAATGCATACAATTTGATACACATGCAAAAAAATATACATCATCATTCTTTAAATAATTTTTTTTAGTAGGAAACATTTTTTATTTAGAATGACTGAACGTATAATATCAAAAAGCATCTAAACGTTTGTGTAAAGAGTTTAAAAATACATTTTTTTCCAAAACCAAAAAAAATCACTCAACATTCACCGGACGACGTCCAAAAAAAGATCACATCTTGAAAAACATAATCAACCTGAATTTAAAACTCGTAAAGCAAGTCTTCCATAACCGAATAAGCACTGAAATTCTTGAAGCGAGTCGTAACACTCTTTCTTCATCATCGATAAATAAAACGAGAAACAAAGAAGACCGAAGGTGTTTCTCGTTGTCAAACGGGTACCAGGTGAAAAAGAGATCGCCGAATTTCGCGGAAGTTTCGTATAACGATGAGCAAGCGTGTGTGTAAGCCAAGGACGAAGTCCTTTCGAATTATTTTTGAACCAACTGAAAAAAGTATGCGGGGGCATCGGTCCTTAGGCAGCGTTCCTTTTCATCTTCCTTTTTTCGCCATACTCTGTGGACGCAGCCTTGGCGTTTACACAAGAACTCGAGTGTTCAAACACTTTTGACAAGAAATGTAATCCTGATATCGATGTTAGTCTTTAATGAGATTTTGCATGTTGACGAATTATGTAATTGTTAATATTCGGTTTTTAGACTTCGATATATTACCGTGGATGGGTATTGGGGCAGAAAATTAAATACTGCTGCTATATAACGCGGTGTGATAGAAAGAGTGGTAATACTATGCGTGGTGATTCTACGCGTGGTAATTCTATGTATGGAAATTCTACGCGTGAGTAATTCTACGTGTAGGTAATTCCACGCACCGTAATTCCATGCTTCGTAATTCTACGCGCCGTAATTCCACGCACCGTAATTCTACGCGTCGTAATTCCACGCGTCGTAATACCACCCGCCATAATTCCACGCGTGGTAATTCTATGCGTTACGATTCTACATATGTTAATTCTACCCTTCGTAATTCAACTCCTAATAATTCAACGGGTGATAATATACTCTAACTCGCGACGATTTAACGTTCAGTAATCGAACGCTTAATAATTGAATGGGTGGTAATATAACTTGTACCAATCGAACGCGTTGAGATAAGGTTCCGGTTAAGATTACTGGCTTTTTATCGATGAAGCTAGGTGAATTTTGTGCCGGACTGTAAAAGGTATCTTTACGTAATCTCTGGCCAAATGGATTTCGATTGGTATCGGATTGGTTTTAGGTCCTCTTCTCGGCCGTCCTTTGCCAACTTTCTCACGAAACTTTGTACACGCTTACTTTGCTCGTTCACTGCTTTTTGCTTTTGCTTAACGTTGCTTTAGAAAACTTCCACCATGGATGTTTTTAACGCTCCGAATTTTAATACAGACTCATCTGTGCTTTTAAGTGTTTGCTTTCGCGTGAAACTTTCTGTGATTCAAGAACGTCCGGATAAAACTTTGTATACTTGTAGACACGCAAAGTTCAACTAATATAATAACTGTTATAATAACGTTAACTTTATAAGTAGTTATTAATAAAGTTTCGCGCGTAGCATATAATTTTGACTTTTCGAGGGAAAACTCTTGTAACTTTAACGCAACTCTGGTGCCATCGTCGTTAAACTGTAATTAAAAGTTTTTTGTTCCTATGTAAATTTTATTCGTATCCATTTTAGTTTATATACATCACAATTTCTAACTGTAGACATCGTGTACTTATTGTGTACTCAAAATTAATTATTTGGATTATAAATATTGTTATATGATATCTTAGTCCCCGATTTCTGCTGTATAACAGGTAATGAAAGTAAGGATTTCACAAGATAAAAAGTATTATGTGCCAAATTGTGTCTTAAGCTCAAATAGAGCGTTTATTCTACAGCATGTAGCGTGTGTACGAGTCGCGAAGAGGGTTAAAAGCGTGAATATGAGGGTAATTAATTTGGTTTAATAGGCGTGTACGAGGACCTTAATCCTTTAAGCGAGTAATTCGGAATATTCCATGCACACTTAATTTTGTGCAAATGTATGCGTACATGTACAGGATGCTTCTAGTAGCAGTTTACATTTTTATTTTCAACTAAAGTATGCGTCTTTTGTGCATAAAATTTCTCTAATTACCCGAACTTAGAAATTGCCGTGCAACTGTATTAAAATTTTCCAGTTATCGTAACACGCAGATTACTGATTTTTTCATTTGCAATGGAAATTTCAGTTATTGATGTTATCGATTTCGTTACAAAATGTAGAATAATTTCACTTCGTCGGTATTTTGCCTCGTTAATAAAAGGAATAATTTCGTGTACTTTATCAATTTTCTTTATTACCTGCTTGTTCAAACTAGAATATCGGAAGCAGTCAACTCGCAAACCAAGTACTTACATCCGGTCTGGAAGTCCCGAAAGGTTAATGAGCTAGATGTTTAGGGTAGTTCGAAGGTGTACTAGCCGATAAACTCAAAGAAACTTTGGGATTCTTTCTGCCGCTCCACTTTTCAAACTCCTCCTATAAACTTGGATCTTAGCAAGGAGCGAACAACTTCAAAGATGGTCGGCTTCAGAAAATATACGTCTACACTTTTCTTTTCTGCCTCTCTGTTATAGAAAGCTCGATGAACTTAACGACGCATACTAATTCATGAATTATTCCATTTTAAAATTCCGTTCCCAAGATAAACTTCAATGTGATGAATAAATGATTACTGCGAGCAAAAGGTACAGGACGAATTTATTTAATATTTATTGAGAAAAATCAATTTATTTTACTAACTTTATTGCATAAGTGTGTGTACAAGCAGCTATATTATTGAGAACAATAATTTTAATTATATTCAGTTGCAATCAATTGTAAAAAAATATATTGTGATTTTATTAAAACAAATTTTCTTGATCAATTGTACATCATTCATTTTTATATTGAACTTTATTAATTGAATGTATTGTGACTTTACTTAAACAAGTTTTGGTGTAAACCTTTTAAAAAGTTTGAAATTAAATTTTCACGAAAAGACAAATAAATCATCGACTAACTTTTGTTTGTATAATGATCGTCTAGCAGATGATATCGTTACCGAGTGAATATTTGCGCGTGAAGATGCGATGAAAGGGGTTGAAAATTAACCCCGAAGGAAATATACATCGATCAGAGCGATAGGAACGGAAGTAGAGGATAGTATGGATTCCCGGTTCCGTAAACGTTTCCTCTGGTTACGTCCGTGAAGAATACCGTTCATTTTTCCGGCGTCGATCGCGCGGATGTTTTGCATTTTTCCACGCGGAGACGGTGGCGAGCAACGGGGCGAAATAAACGTGGAATAGGTGGTACGCAAAGTGCTCGGGAATCCGTGAAAAATATTCAGAAGCGGAGGCAAATCGATTTCGAGAAATATACACGAATCTATTGCTGCCCCGCGAACGACGTCTCGATGGAACGTCGAGGAATTGCCTGGAGCCCCGGCGAACGCCCGAGAAAGGGGAGAAAGAACCGATTGCAAAGAAGAGGACGAACGAGAAACGATGTTCCGTTGCTCGCGAAAGATCGATCGCGGCTTCGGATAACTTTTCTAGCGGGAAATCAAATTTCCAGACGAACTTCGACGCGACGTGTGAAGGAAAATCGTCGCATCAACTTTCCGTCTCGAAATGCGCGCGAAAAAAGAACGATTTGAAATACGTTCGAAGAGTCTCGATAGTTACACGCATAATCATGACTATCTTTCTTTCGGATGAATGACATGAAAGAACGTTTAACGTTCAGGAGGGACATAAAATAGAACAGCTATAAAATATAAATAAAATGCAAAAGTTACATTTAAAGATAAGACATAAAAATTGACAATGAGATTACAAACAATTCTAATATTTTTGTGATAAATAAATATATCGAAACGCACAAATCAAAAAGTCATTCAATGGATCTACCCAACGCCTTATTTATTAATTCACCGAATTCCAATTAGTCAATTTTCAACGATCCAATTCCCCAATTAATTGACGCCTTAATCTCAATTAACCTACATCTCTATTAATCAACGTAATCTGACATAGTTCAGGAACAGTTCTAGGAAGTCTTCTACAAAGTGATGCACGCCCCAAATCCAGTTTCGATAACGTTCAATCGCACGACTTCACTGTTCAATGACCAAGTAACTCTAACAAGAAAACTTCCACAACTCGGTATTTCTGTCTGTCTCTCTCCTTTTTCATAACTTCACCTAATTTGCCGAAAAGTTTAAACCGAGCTTAATTCCTACATTCTGCGTATGAATTTTGTAATAGCCCGAAATTCCACGTAAAAGTTTCTAACCTAAAAATCTATTTAATCTTTCCCTTCGACATCGGTAATCGTTATATTTCCACCTTGCATTTGATATATTAAATCCAAGAAGTTTTCTGCATCTCGTGGCGACGTAACCTACAATCTTGGCAAAATAACGCGAGTGTAGCGCAAGGCAATAAACACAAATATACTCCGAGAAAGCGATATCGACGAACAGGAGGAACGGGAAGGAAAATCCGTGAAAAATTTCATATTACACTCGCGGACAGCGGTCGGAAAGAAGCCGAAGAGATCGACGTCGATCGTTGCGCGCTTCTCGTTCCAGGAATTCCTGGAGAAAAGCTTGAAATTCATAATGAAGGAGGTGGCGGCCGAGGGCGAAGAAAAAAAAGCAGGGAACGTTCGAATTCCTACGCGACAGAATTCTCGCGTGATTCCTCGAGTGGAATTCCAGCGTGTCGGTGTCGGCCAGCTGGAATTGCGACATCCGCGATTGGCAGCCGTCCACCGTTCGTTGCTCGATCCGTCTAGCTGGATCCCTGGAAAGCTTTTCGAGCAGATCATGAACATTGTCGTCCTGGACCCGTGGAATCCGCTTCGCTCGCGAACAATCGCCTCGTTTGCCAATCGCTTCTATGCGCAAACCGTTTCTGCATGCCACGTTTGCCACTCCGATGGCTTGTTGTTCGCCACGCACCACTAATTACTAATTACGGACTAATAGATTTATGTCTCCATAGTCTCTTTATGGTGTACAAACGTTTAAAAGCAATATGAACTGGTATCTTTACTTTCTACTTTTTGATAGCTGCTTATAAATATTTGTTCGAAGACATTCTTTTTGGATGGTTGTATAGATCAGACTGTATATATACATTCTATATGTATATGTACAGAGTATGTAGTTTTAAACATTTATTTGCGTATTCATGAACGAAAGTACAATTCCCGCCATTAGTATATTAAACATTTACAAGTTTCATTTTTATGTTCACTTCATTAAAATTCTTTATACTGACTATACAAATAGTACATATTTTAGAATAATGATTTACAAATTTCACAATAGTAATTCTGTTCAAATAATTCTCATGTTATTCAACAATATTGGCTGAAGTAATATGTCAACATTAGAAGACAGGTATAAAAGAAAATTTGATAAGGAAAATCATGTTGGATTACATGTTTGTATCACGAAGAGACGGATCTTAGAGTAGAAAATCAACGTCTACGGTCCAGACACGAGCGAGAACAAGCATAGGCAGAGAAGGTGGAAGAGGTGGAAAATCAATTCCTGGAGAGTCTGGACCGCAGCTTGCTCGATAATTCGTGCAAACACCCTCGACGCTTACACCTCGTTTGACACAAGAGAGCCCACCTTAGGTGTCGATCGTCAAAGTCGACGATGTGATGGGTCCTTAAACTCATCTACACCCCCTCGACACGGATAGATTCTGATGTTAATAGCGCGATGAGATTTTATCAAGAATTTTATGGTAACGCGGCGAACAATACAACGACTGACGTTGCACGGCAAATTCTACTTCAAAGCTTCTCATTTTTTATTAATCAAAAATACCTCTTTTGTATTTGTAACCTGACTGAGTCCTTGGGGGCTGTAGTTAATAAATTATTTTAAATACCCCATACCTGTATATTCCGTCCGATGAACATTATATACCGATAATTGCTGTCAATAACAAATTTTAAAAAAACTGTCCGGTACAGTTTGAAACTTGTTGAAATCGACGTTCATAAATCAAGCTCTTTAACGTTTATGAAATCGTGTGGTAAAAGAAAAGTCACGAAACTCTGGAGTGTCTACAAAACGTTCGAAGAACTTTCAAAGTCAAGCAACTCTCAATAAAAAGTTGGTACACGAACGAATTTCTCTCGTGGCAATGTTTCGGATCCTTGCGTTATCCGGCAAGGAAAATGGTCCGCACTGACAGCAGAGTAATACCACTTCGAAACTGTACAGAAACGCGTAGCGCACCACGCGAAAACCGCTAGCCAACTATCCTTAACTTCATTAAAAGTTTTGGCAAATTTACCGAATGGTCTGTCGAACGCTTAACGTCGCCTGAAATCAGTTCTTTCGCCTTGTCGAGCAACGACGAAGCCGCTTCGATTAATTCGCGTAATGTAGTTTGCTACGAGGTATCCTTTTGATCGCCGGGAACTGGTCCGTGTTTTGTTTGTTGCAAAATATGCTTTGCAATGTACGCGGGCAAAATAACGGAAGGGTAATTTGTAGAGTTTGTGTCGGTTCGTTGCGAATTGTTATATTTAGCAAACTCGACGTAGCAAAATTGTAAACTTTCAGGTTTATGTACAAATTAAATTGCATCATTTATATTTGGAAATTCCTGTATTTATACGTTGTTTCATTTATGAACATCGGAATATTTATATTTGTACATCGTTATATTGATAAAGCTCTAAATTTATATATTTTCAAGTTTGATTTTGATTATTGGATGATTCTAAATTCTAAATCCTTAAATTTCTAAATCTCATACAGTTCTTAAATTTCCATAATTCTAAAATGTGCGAGTGTGCGAAGATGTAGGGTGATGCACGAATTCTCGGGCAAAGACGTTTACGACGAAGGAGTTAAGTTGCGGATAAGGGTGGCTTTAAGTTCTCCCACAAGGAACGCTTTTGAAGTGCTCGTAGCCGACGGAGCGGAATCGATTTCTTGATAGACGTGCGCACTGATTCACGGATATAACGCGACCCTCGAGTGCGACATCGACGAGACGACGACCGGGACCAGCCGTGTTATCACCTTAATCGTCATTGTCGCTAATGAAATCCATTAGAATTCCAACGGAGCCGTCTGTTTTCAACGATTATCAAGAATCGATGGAGCTAACCGTGTCTCGTAAACGCGATTAACTCTTGCTCGACTTTTACCAAAGCCTCCACATTTCACATCCTACCATTTTATATTCTTCTGTATTCTTACTACACACGTAACATTGAATATATTTTGTTAGGTTTGTAACAAGTCTTTCGATAAACCGAATCGAGGTACTGTCGCGAAATCTTTCATGAATCGATCATAATCTTCCCAACGCGTCAGATGCATCGCAAGATTACCCAGTGGGAAACGTATGATTTCGCGAAATCTAGTTCAGGCTGGTTCGCTGACTAATTAAAGAATAATTTATCACTGTTCAACTCGTACGCAAGAAGATGCACAAATTGGTGAAAGGATATCCCGTGCCGAGTGAAAGAGAATTAGGCTCTTTTAACGTGTGTGCATGTATATTATATAACGAAGTTAATTTTAAGAGACAAAACGAAGCAGCACAAACGCAGCCGAGTTAATAACCGAGCAGAAGGAGAAAGGATCCGCGAATGAAAGACAAACTATCCGGTCGGTTTTCGCAACGACCGCAACACGGTTACTCGGAAGGATTTTCAGAAACAATAAAACGTTCCCGTTTCTCTGCTACTTTTAATTAATCAGCGTAACGACGCGCGGCGAAGAAAGAAGACGCGAATACACTCGATAGGGGAGCACGTGTTCTTTGAATCATGTTACACGTCTAATTAGTCGGGATGCTAATTGGAATCAGGGATACGTCTGCTTCTTTTACCGCTCTCCGAGAAAATTCGCTAACGATATCTCTCTTTTGAGATTTGGATACGATTTTTTCTCGTGACACGATTTAACTCGTTATACTGAACTTTGGTTTTACACATTATTTCTTTTCTGTTCTAATACGATGAATCTGTGTATTTTTCAAAAATCATATGTTAAATATCTTTGTCAGTAAATTATTAAGAGTACATTTATCTGCTTTACATCAAATCTCTTTTTATATAAAGAGAATTAAAAAATGATTGATAATGAAGAATATGCTATTATTATTATATTTACACCTGTTTCAAACTTTCTCTAAAATACAGAATTTATGTGTTGACCTCGTAAATTAATGAAATAATTAAAACCTGCAAAATTTAAAAATAGAAGATGCGTGTATGTACGAAAGTTGCCGGATAAACATTTGCCCAAATTAGTCGAGAGACAAATATAAACATCGAAATACAGGTATGCATACCGTGTAGACAAGAATGCATCATCTTCAGTGGTATAATTGAATATTTTCACCGTGGGAAATTCGCGAGGACTGCAATTAGTCACGGGCTCGTTGCGAGCGCAATCAAACAAACGAGCCGCAACCTCTCGTTTCTTATTTTGCGAGGGTAACGTGTCCTGCATTAATATTTAACTCGAAATCATCCCCGGTGTACGAAATAGCGCTCATTAGTCGACTCCCTAAATTCTACTTAGCAATTTTACTTTTAACATTTTTATGTATATTAATGTGTATCAATTACCAAGAAGATTAGTATTGATAATTGCATCGATCAATTTTTATTAAGAAATTTTATTTCATTTTATAAAACCCCTTTTCACAATAATTTTAAATTTAGTAAATCAATCCAAATTTAATAATTCAGAATTCTTCGCTAAATTCTCAGCTAAAAATTTAGGATTAAATTCGTTGCAATCAGCGAACGTGGATATTCGAATAGTGGCTCCTTTCCAGCTACCTGTTTATTAGCTTCGACGAATGTAATTCAATCGTTTCGAGGTTTCGTCTTACAGATCGATAAGAACTCTTGAATTACGCAGTAGAACGTTAATTACCGAATAGATTCGCATCGTGCATAGATACCATCTTGGCTAGAGTGACCGCTCGATAATTCCCTGCGTTTGGAGTTTCATAGGTGGTTCGGGGTTTCGCGATCGTAAAACGTAATTGATAATCAATAGGCTGGCGTTCAGGATGAACAACTCCGACTGATCCTTCACCTACGATGATTATTAGGTTATCAGGGTGGGAATCACGAATACCGCTACTTGCGTCTCGTTACGAGGACTCGACCGTTTCGATACGGACTCGGTAATGAGCGGCATTGTTTGTCGGTCGATGCTTCGCCGTGGGTTTTCATTTCTCCTCTTCCACGGATACCCCGTTAATTATTAAGCGCGTACTTCGCTGCCATCCATTATGCGCCGCACGGTTCTTAATACCACCCTACATCGCCGGATAATCGACAGTCCTTCCAACAGTGAATAAAAATTGCGAATAAATCTTGGACTCATTCATCCTTGAAGCTGGATTGCGCGGTAAATGCTAACGTGCCTTCGAGATTCTACCTGATTTTCAGTTTCAATGCAACAGTCAATTATGTAGCGATTCAAGTACGTCACTGTTTTACTCCTTTCCCTCTCGTTACACGCCGATTGATACACTCGTAGATTGGTAGATCGATTGATCACACATTGATAGAATGAAGCAGTAATCAAAACTGCACTTAAAAAGTACGTAAAATAAATTACGTTTGAAAGGAGCTGAATAAATCAAATTTCAACGTATCATATGTAATGTTCAGAATAAGTACAAGGTATATTGTATATTAATTTGTATAAGTAACAATCCAAACTGTATCCAACAAAGGTATAGATAGATGAGTGGGAAATGAAATTAATTAATTAAACCTTATTCTATACCCAACTGTGAATTCATCAATGTGTGCATACGGACGGTTCATATCCAATATCACGATGTAATAAATTTTACGGGAAAATTATTACATAGAGGTATAAATTAATTGGTAAGAAGACCCGTGTCGAAATATATCATTCATCGTAACCAGATTTTGTAAGAATGACATATGTCATAGTTAAGATATCGAAACGAACCGACATAGGGCCGTAGAGAAATAATTAAACGAACGTCTAATTAAATCTGGATCGTGGAAGTTTCGTTGGCGAAACTACGAAATGTTTCGCAAAGTACTTAATCCTGACGTTGCGCCTTCAAAAAGCAACGGGATTACAAATGGTGCGATGATCGCCGTGAGAAATCTAGAATTAACGTCGGCCATGTTTTCGAAATTATAACGTAATAACATATTAACGTAATTTTACTGCGAAATAGGAGAAACACGATACGCCTTCTTCCGCGAAACTGTGCAAACAATACGCAAACTTTACCTGGATCAACGTGATTTGCACAATTGAATACTTTATTTTAAACATTGATAATTACTATTAGATTTACATGTATATTTTATTGAATTGTAAATAATTATTACTGTTAAACAATTAAACAATACTGTTGAAAATAATGTTACTGATTTGAAAATATATGTTTCTGAAATTGAAAACATGTGTTATTGAATCATACATGACCTACATGTTATTGAATCACACATAACCTACATGTTATTGAATTATAAATAATCTACACGTTATTGATTCGAAAACATATGTTATTGAATTGTAAATAATCTACATATCATTGAATTGCAAATACCAAACCATCTTAATTCATAGAAGTATATTTCACAAAAGCCCGTACAAAAATATATCATCATTCAATACACCGTTCGAAAGTGATTTCATCGTCCAAAAAATAAACCTAAACGTCTCAAGAGTGATTTAGATCTTGAACAGATAAAATCGGTCAATATCTCGAAACTGAAAGTAAAAAATGTAGAATCCTTTCACCGATTACCGAGGCAGTCGTGAAAGAACAAGCCCATCGAAGCCGACGTAAGGCAACGAGACCGTGCAAAGGGAGGAAAAATTCGGCCCATTAATTATTCATACACAAAAGAACATCTCTCTATTAAAGGAATAAGTGGCCGAGGAAGGGTAAAAAAAAAGGGAATCGCCGCGATGAATACCCATGACGATCTCTTCCTGCCCGACAGACAAATGCCGGAAAGAGCTTTAAAACCCGCCGAGACAAGGATACATTGCGGACAAAGTATGCAAATGCGGCCCGTAAAGCGTGCACCGTGCAGATACAAACGGGAAGAGATGAGTAACCGACGTTGGCTTGCACGAATGTAGAAATACACGGTGTATCGCCGCCGGTAAACAGAGCCACAAGCTCTCGATCCGCGTAAGATACGACAAGTTAGATAAACGGAGAGAGAACGTTCGCCTTTCATCTGCGACACTGCGTTTTCAAATCGCACGACAAACGCGTACTACGTCGACAGCTGTCGACCAGCCAGATAAGTTTGATCGCTCGAGAACGAGTCGCGTTTCCGTTTCCGTTTGCGAATACGTGGCTAATCGCGGAATAACGACGTCTGCCTTTCAGCAGAATGTTGAAGTGAGTTTTTTGAGGGGTGATTTGTTGGAAATTAGAATGGCGGGAAATTAGATTTGGGGTGAGTGGGTTTGAGAGTTTAGGGAGCTGTGGGAACTTGGGGTCGGGGGTTTGGAGGGGTGGGAACTTGGGGATTATCGAATTTGTAAGTATTGGTAATTTGGGTATAGATTTGGTATTAGAAAATTTGGGAACTTAGGAATTTGAAATTTAGGAATTTTAAAAGGTAGAAATTTATAAATTTGAGAACTCGTACCTCCAAACCACTACAAACCTCAACATCCACATTAAAAATGTACCAAACCCCAAATTTTCGAATAATTAAATTTGCATCTCGATTTTAAAACCGCACAGAATTACCTTAAACTTCGAATCGTCGACGGTCATAAATAGACTTCCAGTGTCTACGGTGTTTAAAATAGAATACGAGAAATTGAATAACGCATAAATTATTTAAACCGACGGGACGTTAAGTATTAATAAAACTCCGTGTGTGGTTTAGACGTCTAGACGATAATAATCGAAAGTACAGAAAAGACATTCGAATGGAATTTAAATTTCCATATCTTGTAATACTTGATATCAACGCAGACACCCAGAAGAGTGTGCAATTTGTAGAAGGATAATTTCGTGAATATTATTTTACAAGTTTCCCGATGTATTCAGACGGTACAGAGTAGACGGACGATTTGACAAGAAAGAGTTTTTACTCGAATTAAAGAGAGAGGATTTTTATCTCTGAAAAGGTTGCCTCGCCGATCCACCTTCAACTGGATTTTTCTCTTTCTTTCCGGGAGTGCCGTCCCTTTATGAAATTTTTCAACGAATTCTTCAATCTCGGCAGCAAGGAAAACGCGTGCATTTAAACCTGTTAACTCCAGCCGCAGACATTGCTGTGCAAACAACATCTTTCAAATTTTCTTCCATTTAAATCTTGTTTACCGATCGCTTAATCGTGCTACTATCGAGTTCTTGGCTTTTAATGCACATTTTTTTACTGCCACTTTTGGTGAAGATGTAAGATAATCGTATTATAATATTCGTATATTCATCGTACTGTATATGTGGACGAAGAAATGTAGTGTGTACATGTATCTAGCTATGTGTTATATGTATGATAGCTAGACATAGATATGTAGATATGTATGATTGTAGAATTGCTGCTAGAATTTATTATTGTTAGGATACTGCTGCAAAATCTATAAATCTACAAATGTCTAAATGCAACCCCGAGAAGCCATAAATTCAAAAATTCACAAATTCATGAATTCCTAAATTTTCAACCTTCAAATCCTCAAATACCCAAACTTCCAAATTCTGAAACGCAATAAATACAAGATTCTCAAATCCCAAAATACTGTTCCAAATCCTCAAACTCCAAAATTCTTTGGATTCCAGATCCTCAGATCACAAATCCTCAAATTCCTAAACTACCCTATTCCTAAATTGCCAAGTGCACCAATCAACACTATACCGCGTTTCGATTTCTACGAATAAGCAAACATTAATAGTCTCGCATGCAGCTCTCGAGATCGTATCACGAGCGCACATAAACGACAACACCCAACGTAGCGAAAGGGTTAAATCGATATCAGTACCGGCGATATTCCGCGACGGTTACGACGTAATACCACGTTACGATTTTACTCTCTTTTTTTTTTCATCCGCGCGTATTTTCGCCCCCAGTATATCCTGCATGCCAGGCTCACAAATCGCGCGACCACCACGATCACACTCCTCGTGGCTGTCGCCATAAATCGAGAGGCAATTTGTCCGAACTGGTCACGCTCTTCCGTCCCTCGTGTCTCGTAATCGTTCGTGGCCAGCTTTCATTTATGCTCCGGTTCCCTTTGAATTTCGTACGATCCGTATAATTCCCGGGAACGAAGCTAAGGGTTGGCTGGCTGGTTGGCTGGCTGGCTGCTACCGGCTCCTCTAACCCCGGCCATCTGGCTTCCTTTGTCGACAGTTCCTATTGAAACTTCCTGACGCACTTCAAAACCTCTCGAGAATCTCGATTGCTGCACAGTACCGAGCACGACAACTTTGCCATCATGATTTTATTGCCACTGTGATCGCGGTTAAGGACGAACCTAAGCTGCGCCCACCGCAGATACTGCCACTTTTCGTGTTAAGGTTAGACTGATATCGTTCGTGATGGATTCGTGGATTTAGGATTTGTGGAATTTGGAAGATTGAGGATCTAGGATGTGATGATCTGGGATCTGAAGATTCGGGATTTGAGTTATTTGGAAATTTGTGAATTTGTATAATAATTTGAGGATCCCAGCCATTACTCATATGAAAGTAATACTAAGAGAACATAATTAAATCAGTACTACTCAAACTCCGAAATGTATAAATTTACAAAGTTCACAATACAAGAATTAAAAAATTAGAAAGTCCGAGTCCAACCGAATCCGAAACCTCGAGTTTCTCCTGTCAGCATAATATTTCCGTGAAATTTCAATAAAAAGATACCCGGGGCGTAGATGAAACGAAACGGAAGTGACAAAAATTTACGAGCCAGGACAACCGGAGATTTACAAAGAGGCGGGGATATGCATGCATGAAAATTCACGAGATCCCATTAATCATCCTAATCATAGAAACGAACGCAGGAAGTCTGACGATGCTACGTAGCAGCAGATTGCGGCTAACGTGTCGTTAATACGAGATTAATTGTGATCCAGCAGCGGGGATTAAATGGATGTTTTCATCAATTTTAAACGAACAACGTGGACGCGTAAGTCGACCACGCCAGTCGGTAATTAAACGGAAATTATAAGCCAATTGTAAATGATTAATTCGACCGTTAAAATCGAAGTAATAATTACTGGTGTTCTCTTGCACAATTAAATTGGAACATTCGGTCAAAATTATCACAATTCACAAAGTAACAAAACATATTGATTTTCAGGAATTTTATTACAATACAGCTGACAATATTTGGACATCACAAGATTTTCATTTTGTTGCTCTATGATTTTATAATTATAGTTAACAGCACTTATTTCAGAATTTAAATAATCCTGCAACCAAAGACAAAAAATGAAACATCACTGACTTCATATAAATATAAACATCAATTGCGACGAGTAAATATTTCCACGAAAAAATTCGTCAAATATCCTTATCTCGAGAAATGCAATAAAAATCTACGAAACTGATAATAAATTTAGAAGTAGTAGCATGAGTTGTTAAGTTGTTGCGCAACAGAGAAATAAAGTTTGTTCTCTCCGATCGGTATCGTTCGATATCGAGCATTTCTTTCACGTTCTTCAACCACGGATGCTCCTTCGATACCCATTAACCGTAGCTACCGCAAGAACATCGAATTTCCGGTATTTTCAGGACATCGTTCGGTGTTTTTCTTTCTCGAGCGGGCCAGCAACGAGAAACTGCCAGTTATACGCTCTGAAGGAAGCAGCAACGGCCCATCCGCTGAATCGATCGATCGGATCGATAAATCAATCGCGACGAGACGTTTCCTTTGGCGTCTTAGCGATGGAAGTTTCTTCGTTATACACGCCGTAAACGTTCCACCTCTCTCTTCCTCCGGCTGTTTGCGATACGCTGGCTAAACTATTAATTAAACTAAAGAATTCTCCTATGCTTTTTCCCGGACGCTGCACGCGAGCAACTCGTTTCCTCGGCTCTAAAACTCAATTTACCCGGGTGTCGTGGTGCTTTAGATTTAACGCTCGTCCGGCACACGTTACTCGCCGGCTTTTCCCGTTCGCTGTGTCGAAAACAGACGGCACCTGCACACGCGAACTCTTCGCGGGTATATTTTTGAGGAAATTTTGAATTATCGGCTGAACCTGCTCCGAAATTTTCCTGCTCTCACGTAGATGCACGAGTTGGCAGGTTGATGAAGTGATGCTGGTAATTTTGTGAGCTGCAACTTTGGGATCTTTGAAACTTTGAAACCTTACACAACTTTGATTTCAGAACATAATGTCACAGATACGTTTCACAGTCACACTTCCAGAAGAACATAAGTACAGAAGTACATAAACATTGTACAAAATGTAAAGTACATAAAATACCCATCAACGTTTGTACAGCCCTAATTACATAAAAAAAAGATTTTGCACCCCTGCAATTTGCAGTTATATCTGTCAAAATTGACTGTATGACTATGTACTCAATGATGACCATATGACCATACACTCAACACTGTGTCATCTCGCACGTCCCTTGTGCTTTGCAAATGAAAATAATACCTATACATATATATAAATATTAACATCATTAACAGCAACGTAATCAAATATTTACTAAAGTGTGACAGCGTTCGTAGTTAAATGTACTAAATACAGTAGTCTCTCATCCACACTTTCGCGCATACAATAAGCTTATAAATTAGTCAAAGATAATATTAGGAACCATAAAGATGAAAATCGAGTGTAACCGAGAATTTAGAAAATCAGACGAGCATCAAACGTTTACCTCTCTCCATTTTAGTTTGATAAAATGTAAACATGGAAAGTGACGATCGAAGAGGCAAATGCGATTAATACGATGGGTCGTTTGCGAAATCCTCTGGTCGCGTTGCACGATAATCGTAAATGCACACAGAAAATATAAAATATCATCGGTAATATATAATCACGTGTGTGCACCTATATCGGCGGCGAATTGCGAAATACCCGGGCATTCTCGGCATCGAAAGAGCAAGGGAATCTCTTTCGCCGCGAGATGCTTCCACGGCACGTGACGTAATATTACGTGCCTCATGGTCAAGAGGTGAAAACTGGTCGGACCTGCTTCTCTGGGAAAGATTTTCACGCTGAAAAACTCACGTATCGTCGAGTTTACAGGTAGCCAGGATACGTGTCGATCGATCGTTCGATCGGTTTCTTTCTTCTTCCTTTTTCGTTGAGCTTCTTCCGTATCGCATTGCATGCTGCTCGAAAGTATGCGCTTAGATATTTGTAGGCTCCGGTACTTCCAGATCACAAAAAGAAGGACAAAGTGGATGGATGACTGTCGACAATATTGGAAAGTTATCGTGATTTATTGTATTGGTGTTATATCGTTAACGGTGGTGCTGGATGTGGTCGCAGAAATTTTTAAATCCCCAAATTTCCATATCCCTAAAATTTCAAATCCTGCAACTTCTATCTCTCCAAATCCCCAAATTCCAAAATCCTCTTTCCAAGTATCCAAATACCCAAGAAATACATCATAACGCTAAGAGCACGTGAACGGATTAAAATATTGTGTCTTAAATATAAAGACAATATTTTGCTTTTTATCTCGGTGAGATGAACTTCCTCCGTTCGTGGATAAAAGATCGATTTATGCGCGAGAGCGAAACGGTCTCCTGGAATGAAAATTTCATTTTACTCGGTTATGAAGGTTTAGTAATTAAGCTCGCTGAAAGCGACGACTCGATCGAGCGGTATCGATCGTTTACGAAATTAACGCATATTGTGTTGGTTATAGGAAAATTTCATGTTAAACGACATTACTTTACCCATCATCCGGTCACGCGAATATTTACTTTGCATTTCGGGAAGAATGCGATTAGAATGTGTCCACAGAGTAATACAATTTTTTTCGCTGCGTTATATTGCCATACAGATATTTTCAGATACTCCTAAATACTATTAGGACCAGTAGATTATTAAATGTTTATATTCCTGTTTCTCCGCATATTTCTATATCAGACATTCCTGTTCTCCAGACGTCACTAGATGTCCCAAAATAACCTGTCCCGATATACCTAATAATGTCTCCAAATGTGATACCACCAGATATCATTTTACTATCATATTTTAATCTCTGTATCCTCAGTTTCATCTACCTGACGGAAATGAAATTTCTATCACCCAGCCAGAAATGAACGTTCTTATGCCGGGCGCGTCAACGAAGAAACAAGCGGGAATACAATTAAACGAGATACGATTAAAACAAATGAAATATGGTATTTAGAGTAAGGTTGGCTCGCAATGAACAAAGTTTCGCCGGAGTGAACAATACAAGAACATTTCGCGCAGAAATTAGCGAAGCGAAAGAGTTCTATTCGTGCCGACACGTTTTACGAGCGGCGAACGAAATTTCTTGACGTTGAATCGTCGCCATTGAGCGACCCGTTCCGCGAGATGTAAATGCACAAGCGGCGGAATTCAATTCAAATTTAGCTTCTTTATGACGGCCGAACAATACTTACGGGTGTCGGATGTTCATGAATAACTAGCGAATACTTGAATGCGAACTTTTGTGCGGGGTACAAACGAGCTGCGAGTGTATCTTATGGTCGAAACAAGTGCCGCTGCAGAGGAGTCCATAATAAGCCACTACAGTTTATTTCGAACACTTTCAGCACACACTAAGTGTTTCGTGCAAAGCGTTGGATCATTTTTTTTTTATATCGCTGTTACGTTTTAGTACCGCAAGGTTATGTCTTTTCCTTTTTTTATCTGAACTAAAGTAGAAATGATACGAATAAGAATAGATTTATAGAACAAACGTTTCGGTAAGATGAAAGATAAAATTAATGCAGGCCCAGAAAGAGTCCCTTTTGTTTCCCTAAAATAAGGACATTGCTTCTCACAAAAATGATTTTGCAACTGACTTCTTTTACGTTAGATCGTCTATCAGAGTATCTCGATCTCGGTTTCCTTTCAAGTAGATAAACCTTTCATTCTATGCTAACCAGCGTGAATTAATTAAACCTCAAAATCCAGATAACCACCTCGGGGATCTTTCCAGCCACCTTACGTAACGTTTCTTTCCAAATAAAATACAAAACTGCATCCTCTCTAATCCAGCATATTAAAATCGCGCCATTAAATGTCAGCCATTTTAAAGCGCAATAAAACGCTGAATTCCATTATTAAGAAGATTAATAATCATTACAGTAAAAAACAAAGTAACGACGGAAAAAACATGACAAAGCATAACCTTGCATCGGGGATAAAATTTGAATAGAACGTAAACATGATACGTCAAGGTCCAAAAATAGTATCCTCAAATTTTTGTCCGATTACAAACGTATTCGGAAATTTTTACAAATTCGAAATACCGCTCTTAAACTGAAGGAGTGTTTTCGAATTTCTATAAAATTATAAATCCCCAAAATTTATCGAACAGGTGTGGCCAAAATAACAGTCGCGCTCATTGCAAGGAAATTTCATTGAAATCGACGAGGATCACTGTTGAAACAGTGTTTGCAAGAGATTCCGGATGGATCCTCGTGTCGGTCCAGCGTGTACCTTTCCCGTACACCTTTGTTCACGGCTGGAACAGTACAACTTTCACCGGTGAAGTGCAGCAAGATCGAGCTCGATAGGTCGATTCACTGCTACGAGATTGTACGAGGATCATTCAAATCCACGCGAACTCGAGCGCTCGCCAGCAACGAGAAGGGTCATCGTCGAGAAGGAAGAACAAAGAGCATCGATGATGTAACGCTGCGGTTTTCATCGGGTCCAATGGCGATCGCTTTATCTTACAAAAGACACCGGTTTCATTACCACAATTGGTGATACGTGATAACAGGAATAACAGGGATAAACGTCAAGTTCGTTTATCGCTGGTTTACACGCTGAATGCGGTACATGCGATATAAACAAAATTCAATATAATCAATGTGAAAAAAAATAAGAGTTATCACTGCGCATTGTGTAGTCACATGTTTCATCGTCACGTATTATATTGTTATGCATTGTATAGTCATGCGTTGTATATTACTAGGTGTTGTTTTGACGCGTTATATAGCTGTACATGCTACGTTGTATTACATAGTATCATTTTCGATATACAATGTTTCCAACCACCAATTACAGCAATTACAGTGATCGCGGGGAATTGATAGATTGATTGGTGTCAAAGGCTTTGTCTTAAGTCTACGAGAAAGAGGTCTGGGTTTCTTCTAACCGGGGAATTCGAGTTACGGGAACACGATTAGCTCCGAGATGAGTAATGGTCTTTACTCTGCCTAGATTCAGCATCCAGTTGCGAGACTAGATAGTTGTTACCGTGGATTCTAGCCGAAGCAGGTGAACGATCAAAAGATTAATATCAATCGGTTTCCTTAGCAATCGAAGTAAAATTGTATAATTACTGACTTTCGTCTTAATAACTTATCATTTCGTCTCGTCATTATTTCCTTTACCTTCAGCTATCAATTACAACAGAAAAACTAGTCATTTTACAGCGAGAGTTAAATGAAACTATCAAGCATAATTCAATTAACCATCTCATGCGATGTCTAAGAACATTTACATAAATTAATTTTTCTCAATCGTTGTTGCATAAACTACCCCTTTCTAATGTATGTTTAACGTTTCCTATAAATGAAAACTTTAATAACTCACTATATTTATAAAAGAATGTTCTGGTATTTTTATCTGTAACTTAAGAAATTACGGATAATGATCAGTTGCATAAGGAATACAAAATTGCGAAAGTTGTCTCGCAGAATTTGCACTCATCAAAAAGTGAGCATCCTTGACACGACACACATGCGAAAATGTCCGAAGAACGAAGATCTGGAGCGACTCTAAAATATTCTAACAGGAGCCGATACATTTTTTAGCATTAATCTGGAAATGGGTGCTCGAGTATCTGGTTATTGATTCAGGAGTCGTTTTCCGTCTAAAGATAAGAAACGTTTCCATTTATAACTTCAGCTTAATAGTCATCATAATTAACGAGCTACCAGCGTTCTTACGATTAGTATCGACATTTACAACGAACTGGATAATCACGTTTACGACATGAACTTTTATCCGATCGTGTATCGATGATCGTTAATGGATCGACAGTGGAGCTGCCGACGTCGCTTGCAACGAAAGTTTTAAAGCAATTTTGAGGATCGAGAGTAACGTTGAAAGAAGTCGGCCAGGTCCAATCTGCGCGAACGGTGAAAGGCCAAGATGTCCCGTTTCGCCGTTACCTTTATTCCGTCGAAACGAAAGCGAAATTTTCGCACGAGATCGTTCCGCGAGTTGTATCGCCGGCAGGCGCATTAGCGGAAACGGGTGATCGCGTGAGTCATCTCGAATCCATTATCGTCGATCCATTGTCTTCGGGGCTCGAGCGTGATTTACTCGCCGGATGATCGTGTGGCGTGTTGACGAGGAACTGCCGACAGAAATTCGATACTCTCTTTCGCAAATTTTTAACTCATAATCGTCGAAGAATTTCGAAACTCCGATTCTTATTCATTATTCACGAGACTCGGCACAATTTCGATAAACTGCGATATTGAAAAGTGGATCTTCCAAATCGGGCTGTGGAACGACTTTTCGATGATCCTTGCGTTATTAATGTAATATTCCAACAATTTTTGTTTGTGAATCCATAATAAATTAATGCATCTTCAAATAAAAATAAGTCACCTAACCTTATTCTTATTTTACGGAATAATTCTCGTGGAATATTTATTAAAAATAGAGGTCATCTATACTAAGATTCAGTATGTAAAAAATATCGAGATCTAGGGACCTAAGGAAACAATCTAGAGACACAGGGGACTACAGATATTGTCTACTGATATCTGCATCTAGGAATGTTAGAGCACAATAAAATGTGAAATCCAGAAATTTATGAATGTGTATAGAATTGAATAGAATAATTCATTTTGAATTTCGAAGGAAAAGCGATTATACATCCATCAACAGTTTTGCGATAACCCATCGAGATGCCTCTTCTATCAATCGGCAGCATGCTGTGACGCGATGAAACGCTTATCAGCCGGATCGCCAATTGATAATCGTCGAAAATTGCGCGACGATAATGCACACTCTCGGCGAGAAAGGGATCAGATTGTTCGCCGGTGAAAATAGGCTGACGCGATAACCATCAAGAACGATTACGAAACCATAGCAAACCTGTTCAATTAGACGGTGAAATTAAATTTTGATACTTTAACAATGAACTACGTTGTTACATTCGTTAGCCGGGATTTTGGTAAAAGTTCTGTAACGCGGTTTCAGTCGAAATCGGACAAAAGATGATTGCTTTCAATATATTACATTCTATTGTGTCTTTAACGATACATTTTTTAATCTTTTAATCTTGGTCAAATTTTCAAATTGCCTAATTTTCTAAAGTTCTAAATTCCAGACATCCTCAAATACCCACAAATTCCTAAATTCTTAAATTTTTAAGTTTCGCATACCTCCAATTCCCTAAATCTTCAAATTTAAAATCTTAAGGGCACCAACCCCTAAATTTGAAGTCCAAGAAAAATTCGTACTTCCCTCCAAGTACACTTGTCAAATATCCCTATACCCAAACAACATTGAAATAAAAAAAAATTTGTCTACCTTCAACAATCCAACTCAAATTTCCTAACGTCCATTCAAAAGTCCGTTGCACAACAAATGAATCCAATTATAAAACAGCCGTTCAGAGCTGCAACAAAAATGAGAATAATAGTGATTCCGTTATAAAAAGTACAAAATCTTCTCTTAACTCGCGATTTCGCAGCAGAATCCGTCTCGGTTGTCCCGTTTTCCACGCAATTGCGTGAAATTGTTGACACGTTTGGTCACGCGGTTTCGCGAAGATAAACGCTCGCTAAGCATCGCGATAATCTCAGCCAGAGTGTTTCCCTGGAGATTCAACTCGGGACCCACGATTTTGACGAACAATCGAGTACGAAGTGGAATCGCACGACCCTGTAACCCAGACAACCGGTCCCCTTCGAAGATTCACGATCGTCCGGTCCGATTAAGCGGTGGCACGCGGATTGTTACGCGTTTACGAGGAGAAACGGGGAGGGAACAGAGATACACTGATGGTAGGGAGATTTTTGTGGAGATGGTGGTGGTTAGGCGTTGTGAACCACGAACTGAAGACACATGGAGCGAAAAGGGGGAAAAAGAAGGGCGGGGATCCGCGAAGAAAGGCAAGAGCTATAAAAGAGGCGCCGGTCCGGACGATGGGCATCAAACACCTCAACATGAAGGTACGTGGTAAGAGCCGTGCGTGAACTTTCGATTCGTACGGTGTTTCGATCTTTCGCTACGCTCGATTACTCTTCATCGATTCATCTGGGATCTTTTCGTTACAGGTGTTCACGGTTACCCTCCTCTTGGCCTTCGTTGCCACAGCCTACGGTGAGTAACCGATCTTAAGTGAACGTGATTTGTTTACCTACACGGATAACCTGCTTTAACTTATTTGTTTTCATTTTTTTTTACTACACTTTCATTTATTTGAGGGTTGACCGGCAAGTTCGAATATGACGTTAATCTTCGAACCCGGTTGTGTATTACATCTCAGAGGGTGGTTATCGGTGCACTTGTTGCTCCGGGATTGAACGTGTTAAGAAAGTATACGAAGGGTGCTTTTAGATGTATTTCTCGAGTGAACTTCTGTCTGCAGTTTAGAGTTTTAAGATGTGCAGACGAAAAATGCATTTGCTGGCGGTTTTAACAGACTTTCAATAGCGGTTATATAAATTGTACGAACTAGCATAAAATCATTTCAATTTTTAAAAAAGAGTTGTAGAGTTTACATCTAATTTACGTACTAGTCTACATCGAAATATGTTTATGTAATATTGTTCACTATTGAAATTAACTTTGTTCAAGTTCCTGCCGTTGTTTCACAACTTCTTGTTCATTAAATATGTATAAAAGTACCTCCGTTTTCCAGGAAATTCTTTAACTGACCTTACCATTTTGAGAATTTCAGAGTGGTTTAATCCCTCGACCACCTACAAACGTGATAAAAACAAACAGGAATCCAGAATAAATGGACAGAACGCGTTTACAGTCCGGTTTGACTGAATAAATAAATTATGGTTCCAGCTTACTTCCGCGGTACCGGAAACGTTAACAGTAGAAACAGCCATATATAGCAAGACATGTGATCATGAATTATTGGCAATGTTACAAAGTTGTTCCTTGGTTAGGATTTGTTGTTTCAATTTGCTGCTTCAATTATAATACGATTTAGTTTATTGAATCATTTTCAATTTCATTATTTTCAATTTCGTGATTTTCAATTTGTTGAATCATTTTCTATTCGATCATTTTCAGTTTGTTGAAAATTATGTGATTCAATTTGTTGTTCTGTGTGATTAGTAAGATTTTAGTGATATTTAGTGCTGTTCTATACTTTATTTTTTCATTCTTTCATCAATTCATGCAGTGTCAACAGACGTGAATGTGTTAATTTGCCAATTGCAATAATAAGACACTGGTTGTTGAAACTTTCGTTGTTGAATCTTCACTTATTAAGGACGTTAGTAGTTTACAAATTCAAGTTTAGTGTTCTTGTACTGATAACACGTTGACAGTCACAGGGAAAACTGACGTATATGGTCAGACACATTACAATAGGGATTGGTAAGAACATAGTTGTTTATAATATACATTTGTTTATTTTACAGCTGGAATCATCAGTAGCGGGTGGTCAGGTGGCGGCGGTGGGTGGCAAGGCGGCGGTGGTGGCTGGTCAGGCGGCGGCGGTGGCTGGTCAGGTGGCGGCGGAGGTGGCTGGGCCGGTGGCGGCGGCGGAGGAGGTGGTGGAAAAATCATCAAGGTGATCACCGTGAGCGGTGGTGGCGGTGGATGGCCTAGCGGCGGAGGCGGAGGTGGAGGCGGATGGAAAGGAGGATGGAGCGGCGGCGGCGGCGGCGGTGGTGGATGGCCAAGTGGCGGTGGAGGCGGTGGTAAGAACACTCTTTATTTATTCTAAACCACGTCTTTTATTATTATAGTAAAGTTTTTATTGTTAAATAATGATTAAGTGGGACGACTTATAATTGTCTCAAGTGAAAAAATAACAAATCGGATTTGAACGAGATAAATTTCCTTTCGCTAATTATTGATTGAGTGCTAGTGAAAATGTACTGAAGGTTATAGACTCAAGTGCAACTTTGATAAAAAAATGTGAGAACAGAGACCTTCCATCAATTTTATTAAATTTTATGAAAACCTTCTATATTTACTCTTAATGAAAGTTTTAGTCGAATTAGAGTGCATATTCCGTTAAATTAGACCGTGAGTAAATTTGTCCTTTGACGAGTGAAAATAAACTTTATCAAAGACATATTCATCATGGTACAAATTTAAATTAATATTCTTTAAATTAATGATTGTATTAAGAAGCGTTTAGGACTATTAATAACCAACTTATACTCTTTCTTTAAAATTTTCATTTATTTTGTTCGAATCATTGCTTTTAAGCTGTGCGGAAATGAAATTTTCATTGTCTGAGAATGCCTTTGGAAATTTAGTGAAAATGTATTGTTAACGAACTTAACCATTAATTAAACGATGTATTTACCTCCACAGTATTTTCTACGTAAAAGCACCGCTCCGTGGAAGATAAATTCACCGGTGAATTATAAGAGCTCCATACAATACGCATTCATTGTTGAATTTACTGCAAATCGAGGGCGCGAAAGGTTCGACGAAAATATTTTGTTTCGAAGACACGGCTTATTCAGCGAATCGCATTAATATTAATGGCCGATAATGTATGTTAATAACTTTTTGACCTGGATATCGCACGGAACGTTAAAATTTCGTAAAATCAGTTGGCCCAGATCGTTAAACGCGATATATCTTTGTCAGAATAAATGAACGTCGAACGATTAAAATTTATAACCCGCGAAATTACGCTTTGTAGATTTACTTACAAATTTCTATATTTTTAAATTCTATATCGTCCAATTTTTACATCTCTGAATTTTTATATCCTGAAATTTCAAGTTTCTACATAAAACACGTTTCAAACTAGAACCCTTTCGGACTCCTACCCGATCGCATCCGACTCCGCCCGAATTTTTCCGAACCCCGAAAGCCGATCTCGAGTACCTATTTTATTCCTGTTTACAAAGTGCGAAGAACGCAATTGATTGCGCGTAAGAACCGCCGGTAAACACTCGATCTACGATCCCGCGTTCCACGAGGGTCCGATCGCTATTAATTAACGAAAGGATGAATCGAAATAACTTTCGAGTGGGAATAATTGGGACGAAACAACGCAACAAACAATGCTGTTACCCGGTGCTTTTGATTAAAGCGGGTCGCATCGCGTTGGGAAACAATTAAAATACAACGATCCACGGATTTTCCGCGGAACAAAAGGATACGTAAACAAAAGTCCCTAAGGGCATCGTCCGACAAAGGGACAGGTCTCCCCACTTCACGATTAACGCACGGAAAAATCCTTTTTTTGCAGGTTGGTGGTAAAAGGTACCGCACGATTCCTCGGATAATTAGAAGGGAATTGCTCACCGATCACCAGTGCACATCTTGGCTGTAATTACCGATTGTCGGTTCACGAAGAGACCCTGACCCTCCGGCACCGTCTTCGACGATCATCCCCGAAGAACAAAACGCTGTCTCGGTCAACGCGTATTTTCATCGAACCAACCGAAAGAAGAGACGAAAGAACTATGTGAAATTCGTGACGACACTCTCTCGAGATTCTTCTTCTTCTTTCTCTAAATTGTCACCCGAAGCTTTGGACGGGTCTCGGGTTTACTCTTCGACGAAAGTATTTAGCGAATAATACCGTAGATTGTAATGTTTCTTTTTTTTTCTCACACCGTGTATACGACAAATTCGATTTCACGTATCGGAGCGAACAAAATGACAAAAAAAAATGTATTGTAAAAAAGAACAATCGCGTAGGATATTTTTTTACTACTTCTCGTACGAAGCATTTTCGAACGACGAGCAACAATTAAAACTCATTCACACACGAAACCTGGCGGTGCGTTTTTGGTTCCCATCCGTTTCACCCCGTTCCCCGTTAGTGGCGAAGGTAAACAACGTCCGAAAGCATCGACGATAACATTTGCACGTTCGATTTATGGATCCTATGGTCATCTTGCGCACGGCGGAAAATTAAAATCGGGTAAACGGTTGCAAAGCGGGCGTGGCCGGGACGCGATATTGCAGAACGAATGGATTTACTATCGCAGCCACGCCGCTCTGGCAATAACATTCCCCGCTTACGATATTGCGACGACGTAAATATCGTTGACGCTAAAAATGATCGACTCGAAAAAGTTTCGCGAAACGTGCTACACCGTGGCCATCCTCGTCCGCCATTTTCGCCAACTCGCGACGTCCATTTCACTTCTAACAAAATTGTGATTCAAGTTCTATTAACCCTTTCATCTTTTCCACAATTAAATTATGCATTGTGCAAACTGTTTGTACAATGACAAACTACTGAAACACTACTGAATTTTGGATTGAAGAGCTTATAACACATCAGTAGGTAGTCACTATATGAGTGTATTATGTCACAGAAATACATTTCAGTATATTTTTTTGCACTTGAAATAAAATATGCACATTATGATGTGCACAAGGCTTAATGGTAGAGATGGTAGAGTTCATGAATTACCCTGTCACAAGTTCAAATACATAATGAATAATTTTTATTCTTTTCTTATTCTGTTTGAGTGAATTCTTCACTCCATTAAAATTACTGCTGAATTTAGCTTCATTTGAATTCTTCTACTTCTGCAGCTTTTTGACAGTGACTATGTGTTACAGCTTCAGCGTAGGTTTTTATTAATATTTACGAGATATTTTGATTAATATTTACGGGTCGAGTAAAATCGTTGTTCATGCGACGTAGATATGTTTTTTTGTTTCCGTCGCGATTTTGCGCCAGTGTTTGCAGGAACGAAATCATCCGGCAATATATCTAAATCAATTTTCCGACGAGAAAAACATGGGTATTTGTCATGTATTGCATAACGTATCATATGTATAACATAGAATAATAATTTATTAAAATGATAGTACTTATTTATAACATAAATTATACATGTACAATGCGGCGCACGATTTCCATTTAAAGCATTCTAAACTAAATTCTAGCTGCTGAATTGTGCAGAGAAGAAACTTCCTAACCTTTATAGCATCGAAGTATTTAAAATTAGAATAGCTTCGAAGTTCAAGCAAGCTTTTGAGCCCGAAAGTTCGAAAGTAGGATTCTGTCCGGAGATTATTTCAACACCTTTTATTTTAGTAACTACCTCGAACAAATTTCGAAACCTACTTCAACACCGTGAAATATTCAAAAAATCCTTTTTCGGTTAAAGCTCGCGGATAATTATTTCACGGACAATACATTTCGCTGAATACGCATTGCGGCGAGTTACAGGGTGTTGCTAAAGTAATTTAATGTAATTATTGAAGACAAGAAATGTTTTTAATTTTATATTTATGTTTCCAATGTTACACAAAGTTTGGATGGGTTACAAGTTAAATATGGCCGCCTGATATAGTGTATATAACCTATAATAAATTTCACATATATTTGCTGATGTTCATATTTTGAAACAGTTTCAACAAGTAAATTGATCACTAATTTTCGCGATAATTGACAAATATAACTACATATGTTACAACAATTTTTGAAGTAATCTGTTTCGAGCGACACGTTTCAAAAAAACCAACAAACAACGAGTATTAAACAAATTTGCGTCCATGACAATTGGTATCCAGGAGGCTGGTGTACACGAGAGTGGAACAAACACGCGGCGCATTAAATAATCAGGAAAAGCAAACGGCGTAACAGCTCCAGCGATTTCATCCTTGCTCGTAACTTTCGTTCGTCGCGCACTTTCGGAAACACCCTTTGCGAACAGGTGTCAGTGGACTTCCTTAATTGGAGAAATGCGTGTGTCGCGACGATACACGGCCCGTGAGAGAACAGCTTTAATTATTTCATTCGCGGAAACGTTCCTTCCACCGGCTAGGGGAAAATTTCTGCCGTTGATTCTATTAGAATCGATACTTTTGCTGAAACGTGACGAGCGGTTTATGACGGGAACAGCTGCGCGGACAAACAGTTCACTTTCAAAACTGTGGCTTGAACTTTCGTTTAATTATCGCCGACGTCTTGCGGCGCGGTGTACTAGTGCGGTCATTACGTCGCAACTTTGAAAATAAACTGTGCAGCCGATTGTAAGGAACTGTGAATTACAAGGAGCTGGGGAATATTCTTTACCGTGGGAGATTTGGGGTACGAGGAGTTGGGGATTTCTGGACGGGGGAATATGGGGAACTTGAGAATTTTGGGGACTTGAGAAATTTGGGACCTTGAGAATTTTGGAGATTTTAGAATTTGGGGATTTAGGAATTGGGGGACATAGGAATTTTGGGACGTAAAAATGTTAGGATATAGGGATCTTAGGACGTAGGAATTTTGGGATATAGGGATTTCGGGGTGTAGAGATTTTGGGATATAGAAATTTCGATACGTAAAAATTTCGGGATATAGCGATCTTGGGGTGTAATTTCACAATGTAGAGATTTCTGGGCCCAAAAATGTTGGGACGTAGGAATTTCAGGATCTCCCACGAGGTCTAGGGATTTCGAAACGTAGTACTGCGAGAGAAACTTCAGAATGTAGGGATTTCGGTACGTACATATTTAGCCTTATTATTGTCTCAGAATGTAAAAATTTTACGACGCCAGTAATTTAGATCTGTAGATAAATATAAACTTAGGGACATCCACATTTTGGAAATGATTACACAACAAAGAGCGATCACGATAAAATCACCTTAACAGTCTAAATTGAACTCCTTTCTCACAGCCTTTGTGCTAACTTCCCGCACATATCTGATGATCTGATACTGACACGTTGATAATTAAGAAACAAAACTTGCTTACCTGCTCGGCGAAAGCCGAGTAAGAGGATGCAGAGACATTATGAAAGAATTACGGCAATTAACGAAATGCGTCCTCGTTTCTTCACTGACGAACATTACTTGCGAGAGTGTTGCATCTTTAATGCCGTTTCTCGCTCGTTGTTCGCCAACAAACTTCTACGGACGTATCGTTCGTACGAGCTCGTACTGCATTCTCTCATTACTCTAGAGGAAGCTGCCGCTGAAACATGCATACGTTTCTCTGACTTATTGATAGACACACGAAATATTTAATAACTTTTCTGTTGTTCGTGAATATATGATGGTCACTTTTTGGTAGTGAAATTAAAATAAAAATTGATTCGACTAATTTTTTCTAAATTACTAGTTTGTTCAATTTTTTTGTGTAATTATTCAAGTTCTCAGGTTTTGAAGTTTTGAAGTTTTGAAGTTCTCTAGTTCTTAAAATTTAGTATTCCATTGTATTCAATTGTATTTCTGTGTCTCATAATCTCCAAGATCCCGAGATTCTCACAACCCCTTTTATCATTTTAAGATCTCTTCTAAAGTGACTACTATTACCAGAAGGAACATAACTGAGTCGTGTCATTAAATATGTACCCACCAAACCACCTCAGTCATTTGCGAAATTTAACGGAAGGCGAAAGATGCCCTGTTAGCGCAATATACCATTAATTAACTAATTAATTTATGTACGTAATTGAGTTACACGGCAATTGAGGCACTTACGCGGTTGCGCGCCCTAATAATTCTCGATACGAGGGAGGTGGTGAAATTTCATCTGATAAAAATAAAACAGCAATCGCATCGAGAAATCTGCTTTAAATGACCGACAATTTTTTTTCTCTCCGGTTTTCATCGATCTACCTTAGGAAACGCGAAATTTTGCACGGAGAAAATATAACCGGATTATTGGAATTTCATTTTTATCCCCGATGTGTACGATAAGTGATTTAGAGTTTTCATGAATTTGCGTATATTTGTTGGATGATTTTCGCCATAGTCAATTTGCATGCTTTAATTGAAGTTTGTTAATCGCGCGCTGGTTACGAGCGTCGTAGTATAAATAATGTGTATATAACATTATCAGACTTGGCGAGCTATGATTTTCGTAATACGAGAAATTGCGATGTGATATTCACGAAATTATTGAATTGATGTTCATTTATTTGTGCGGTAAACGGACGGTACTCGGTGAAGTAAATTAATCGGTGAATGCTCGTACATGGTACACTTCATACATTGCAAAAGGGATTTAGAAATTTTGGTAATTGGAGTTTGAAGAATTTTTCGGATTTGGAAGATTCGAAGATTTGGACATTTTGTGGGAATATTTAGATGTTTTGGAATTTTGGATGTGAGAATTTGGAGAAGTTGAAGTTTGAGGAATTGAAAATCTGATGTGAGTTTTGGAGTTTGAGGATTGGAGAAATTGGGAATTTGGGGAATTGAGAATTTGGGGAATTGAGAATTGGGGAAATTGAGAATTTGGGGAATTGAGAATTGGGGAAATTGAGAATTTGGGAAATTGAGAATTTGGGAAATTGAGAATTGGGGAAATTGAGAATTGGGGAAGTTGAGAATTTGGGAAATTGAGAATTGGGGAAATTGAGAATTTTGGGAATTGAGAATTGGGGGAATTGAGAATTTGGTGATCTGAGAATTTGGGGAACTGAGAATTTGAGGAATTGAGAATTTGGGAAATTGAGAATTTGGGGAACTGCGAATTTGGGAAACTGGGAATTTGGAGAACTGAGAATACGAAAAACTGTAAATTCAAGGACCCGAAAATTTGAAGAACCATGAATTCAAGAATATGGAAAACTTTTTGCGACTCCGCAGTATGTAGACTTAGATATCTGAAACCTGTCTACCCCCGTCCCCAATGAACAAAAGCGACAAAGGATGGTGTCTGTGTTCTCCACACTTCCTTAATGGAGAGCAGTCCGTGGTAGCACGCGATCCGTACACGAAAACAATCCGCCATTCAGAGGCACCCTCGAAGAAGAATCAAATATCATTCCGAGTTAGACGCGAAAGAAGCATCAAGGAGCAGAGTCTGGGTGGCATTCGTGCGAATAATTCGAAGACGGACGCTCGCTGATTATTCCGAGGAGATATCTGAAGGGTCCAATTAGCGTTGGATGCTTTTCGAGGCTTTCTTCGAAGCTGCCAGACTTCTGCAAATTGGCTGCATTAAAAACAACACGAGCGTGTAAGACCTTGATCGGAATTTACTAGATTTCATTGATCGCTATTGTTTATCGATAACTGATCGTTTAACGAGACCGGTTGCAGATGTTTGAATACAAAGCGATTATGCAACTCTCGAATTGCTCCTTCGCGTTGCTCGTTTCTCTGTTAAACAACGGAACTTCGAGTGAAATATTTTTATCAAAATGTCTAGTGCGGCAGATAGAAAAAATTTGGGGACATTAATCAAACTGTATCGAAATCGATGTTATATTTTATCATCCCGTATATCCTATCTATTCTCCGTTTGTTACAAATACGTATTTATTGCCTTCGTTTTGTGTATTTCAAAATATCGCGTGTTGCAAAATTGAATATCGATCCATTAACGCGATCGATGATGTACGTGTACGCGTATGTCCGAGTAGATAGAGATGAATGCATGTGGTTATCCTAATTATAGTAATCGGGCAAATTGTCGATAGAAGATAAGACGATGGAATCGTTACTGTAATATCACGCACGTAGATTACACGATACTTGCGATGAATGGAAAGCTTGTAATTAAAGGGTTATTAATAGACCGATTACAGTGTTAATTACAGTAGCTGCAGGAAAATGATTACGTAGATTTTCGAAACAATGTGCCATTCATACGGTTTCTTGTTTGCGGTATCAGATTTTTTAATTAAAATTTATTATACCGCTTCTTTCGGATAAATCGTGTTAAATTTATTGCAAATGGTACACATGATTAAACTTATTTAATCTCATGTAATCACTTATTTCATTAATAATTGATCATTTCTACAATAAATCACTCGATAATTAACGTTTTTAGTTAAACAATTAGTGTAACTTTATTATACACTTCTCTAGATAAAAATAAAATCACATTGCTTCAAATTACGTTGCTCGGATTATTATGTTACAGCGACTAATTAGTACAAGTTTTTTTGCGCTGTTACATCATTAAATGCTTCGATTAATTATCGATCAGCCATCGATTCGATAAATGAATCGCTGCTGAAGTTCCCGCTGAAGGAAGCAATTTCTTCGATGGACGAGAAAGTTTTCTTTCATCTTGTTTGCCCGTTTATGGCATTTCAGCAGGTTTATCGTTCATGTAAGAGCAATATGTATTTAGAAACTGCTCTACTAAGAGACACGATTATAAATTTTCCACTTACTAATTTATTAAAAATATTAAATCTTTTTCAACGTACCAAACATACATTGTTTTATTAAAAAGAGAAACCTTCACTCGCATACTAATTTCTTTCTCGAAACAAAATAACTTTGTCCTTCCATATATCTCACAAAAGAATGAAAAAAGCTGAAAGCTATGTGGAGCTATATATCAAACTGCAAAATGCATTATCGCATTACGATGTCGTCATAATTGAGAAGATAAAATCTTTCAGCGGAATCTTTTCGCCGGCGAGAAAATTTCTCGGTGGTGCTTTCATTTTAATTTGCGAATTCTATTTTACGAGGGCGGTGAAACGTAAGTTCCCGAACAAAGGCGCCACTTATCCGCGGGCCGGTGTTGCTCCGTAATTAAAATTTCAACGCATCTGCAGCTTCAAATATTTACCGTGAAAATGATGTTATTTATCTGTAATTAACGAGCATAGAAATCGGCTGAAATTCGTAGGCAAAGATAAACGCGAACCAGCCTCGGGCGTTGAGCAAACACGAAGAAAAGCGAACGGGACGGTGCGACAGGCTCCTCGAGGGTTAGGTTGGGTTTATCGAAAGACGCGAGACGTGACGACGCTCTCGCAACTCCGTTTCGATTAATGGCGTATTCGACGCGCGTTCAACCGCGTTCGACCAATTAGATTTCGAGTGAAGGGTCTTCAACGTAGACGACCGGGTCCAGCATCAATTGTCGCATAAATTTATTGGACGCGCTGATGGCTTGGTTAGCCGTGCAATCGACTGACACCAATTTACGAGACCGTCCGCTAGCCGGTTCACCGGTAAAACCGGAAACGGTGTGTCGTTTCGAACCTCGCTGCGCTCCAACGTTTCCACTTATGCCTATTTTCATATTCACCCTGACAATCGATCACGAGCGAATCATGGAAATCGATATTCCAACGTTAACCGTCATTTTTCCCCTTTCCATTTTATGCGCGGGCTATTTTATTTTTTACGGACAAATTGCTGGGGATGCTAAAATCAAACTTCCCATTTCGTGCCAGGTACAGGGAATTTTCTAGTTCTAAAGTTAGACGATGTTGGACAAATTTGTGGGAGGGTTGATTTCAATATTATAAATATACTATAAAATAAAATATATTATAAATATATAAAGATCCACAAGAGCATTGAACAGAGATAATTTTCCGCGTTGACATAAGGATTAATGAACCTTAGGTCCGAGTTGCAACGCGTTTACAGAAATTGCGCCTTGTATCAGGAACCGATATTGCCGACAATTCTATTCCGGTTAATGGCCATCGATGACGAGGAGCAATTAAATTAGCGCGGATTACGAAATGCGCGTCGGTGTGTGCGAAATAGGGAGCGGCCGCGTAGGCATTCGGGAACAAGAGGGTGAGGGTATAAATTTGGGGTAGGCCCGGTACCGGTACACCATGTTTCAAACGCATCTGTGCCACACTCTCGATCATCTCGCTTCGTCCCGCTTCTATTCCATCTATCCATCTTCCTCTCGACGTCTCTGTTTCGATTTCGCCATCGAAAACGATACGTGTCTCTCCCTCTTTCTCTTCACCTATTTCTCTTCCTGTTCTCACGCGTATTCCCTCTTTCTTTACGCTGCTCCACTTCCCTTCTGGCTCGTTTCACCCTGTCGCTCTACCTGCGATAGGCGTCACAAATACACTCGCCCTCAAAATCATATCGTCGGCAGAATTTCATTAAAAGTATATTTCATTAATTGTAGCTAATGTCACTGAGGGTAGAACAACTTGATTGATTATTGATTTATTTTTGACAGTGGCACAGTATTTTGCATTTATTTCCCAATATCGTGTGTAGCAATTTGTAACTGAATTAAATTACGTCGATGTGCAATATTGCTTTCTGTCCTGATTTTGTGTCGACAAAGTTTGTACGTGATAGCAGACGTTGAAAGTATGAGTCTAATTGTAAGTTAAAATTAGACAGTTAAACTTATTTGGTCGTTTGACCTGCACCTGCAATAATGCATACACAGATTTAGAATGTTAAGGTTTGAAGAAAATTCTTAATCATAAAAATGAACAATTATTTTTATATTATATTATTAATGCAAAATTCCACTAAAGTATACAAACTGTCAGGAATAAGATAAATTTATAAATTGTCACGGTGAGTTTATAAATCAGCAATTTTATGTTACCGAGGGTAATAGTAATTTATCGACTAATATTTTGTGACAATGAAAAGTTATCATTCTGAGCATGAGTGTACCAAGCTCGTCGCGTTCCTGCTCCAACTCGACGTCCACCCTCCTCGTTCACCCTTCACGGCCGTGTTTCACCCCATACCACCACCAGGACACGCTCCTGGTGCCAAACCCGAATCGACCTGACGCTCAGCGTGGCCGATTACAAATCTGACCAATTAGGCGCACACTACGCCCGCTGGGTCTAAATTGGCCGCCGCTTCGAAGGCGCCGGAGTTTAACACCTGATCGCACCCCTTCTCCGCCATCGAGCCACCCTTTACGGTTCATCGACGATTACGAAATATTATTAAACGAGCGTGACCCAGAACGATCCGAGTACCTAAGTAGATTGCACGCTTCGAACTTGACGCTCTAATCGGCTTGTTATCGCCACCAATCGATACGGATTACGCGAAATTACGGGTTTATGCTGAGTGTAAGTGGGTACATTTTCTGGTAACCCAGGGTTCATTTGGGAGAATGTGGGTTTAGAAGGGTGCATGGTATTTGGAAATTTGAGAATTTGACGGTAGAAGTTAGGGGGTGAAGAAATTGCGGATTTAGGTATTTGGAAACTTGAGAATTTAAAGATTTGGAAATGGAAAATTTGCAAAACTGGTAATTTCAGGTAACTTGAATTGGTAACTGGTAATTTGAGAAATTGAAAAATTTGTAATGTGAGATATATGAGGAACACAACATTAAAAAAAGAGTGTAATCACATAAAATATATAGGCGTCTACTTTCTATTAGCAGAAAGGGTGCAATTGCATCGTTCAGATGCATAGCAACGTACAAACTGAATTGCAGAATATACTCCATGCGAAAGCATTTAACTTTGTTTTACAGCATTTTTTGTCCATTTCTGACGGTCGCCCCAGTTCCGTGGACTACCCCGCATTTAGACGCGAACCAGAATAAAGGGATTATTGAATGTAACTAAATCTTCCACGTGTTTTCTCTTCGATTTCTGTAGATAACTTCCCGCTCGTATTGTTACCGAATAACACACACGGGAAAAGTTACACGGCCGCATTTTCAAGAACAGAGAAAATAGGGAGATCCAAGGAAACAAAGTTAAGCCAGAGAAACAGCAAATGGATGCTCATCGATCTTGTCTCTTTGTACAGCTGCTTGTACAACGGTTTAATGTCATAAGAGATACAGTTAAAGCAGAAAGTAACGAGATCAGCGTAAAGTATAATGCAAAGAAGAGATGTAACGCGAGAATCGTGTAACAAAATTCTGTTGCTAACTAGCCTACGGGAGATAAGAGGTTTAGAAGGCTTTGTTCAAAGCCAGATAAACGAGCCGAACGACTATTCAAGAATCTCACTTTGCAGTAGGTGACAAACTAATTTCCAAGCTACCGAAACCTTTGTGTATTACTCGTGCACCTAATTTTCAACCTAACGATGTTAACGTTGAGTGAAACATATTACAATTACGTATTACACGAGCATGTAATAACGCGTGCATGATAAAGGGCTCATCGCGGTGCAGGATTTGTGCAATTATGGAGCGTTAACGATTTTCAGGGATTTTTTATTTCCGAATTTTTAAGTACAAAATTTCAGTTTTTCAAGAAATGGAAGTTTAATGATGTGGAAGGAAAATGTTAGATGTTCAGGAATTTAGAAATTTAAAAATGTAATTTGTAAATTTACGAACTGACCAAAAACCAAAAAACTGAAAAATTAGTAAATTCAGAGAATATACTAAATTTTGTCCGAATCGTATATGAACGTTCGATGTAAACGCACGATAGGCACCAATGGCGGTGCACGCATTTCCGGCAAAAAACGATCAAATACGAAACTGTAACGTTGCAATACAGTTCGGTTGTTCGTTAACTGGAAAGCTGCGCGTTTCCCAGGGCCAGAAAATTCCGGTCCACCGTCGAGCTGCGTGCAATCCTTATCGTACGTTGCGGCACGTTACAGTTGCCAAAAAAGATCGCGAAAAAAAGAATTGTCTGCGAAACGCGCATACGCTTCGTGGAAACAAATAAGACCTCACGGACATTTTACGTCGGCCTCGATTGAATCGACGTGACCCCATATCCCTCTACCCGGCCTGTTTTCAATGTTTCTCCGTTCTTCCTTTTTTTTTTTAATTCTGCACGAATTACTCACCGCGGTATTTTCCGCGCGGTGCGAGAGCGAGAGGAAAAATATAGAGGTACGAGGCAAATGGGAGCAGAAAATTCGGATGCAGCCGAGCTACTGGCGACGATAATTTATTATTCGCTGTTGGACCACCGGCTTCGTTGCATACAGGGTGGTTGTGGAATACGTGTGCGCCGATAGCCGTTTCGAAACGACGGAGAGAGGAGACGAAACGGCGAAAAAGATGGCGGAGAGAAGGACGGAGCGCACGCGAAGAGGGGCTGGCGGAGGGGTGGCGCGTGGTAGCCGAGCGTAAAAAAAGAGGAACAGAGACAAAGGACGGGGGAAAAATGGGGGGGAAAAAAAAAGAAAAACGAGAACGCGCGAGTCGGTGTTTTATTGCCGGCGGATTTGTCGTATTGACCGAGGGCGGAGAGGCCACGGGGTTGAAAGGCGGAACACCGGCTGCAAGATCCAACAGAAATGGAAAAAGTGACACTCGCCTACCGGCGTTCGATAAAATCGGCTGATTCCGGTGCTGTATAAATGATTTCGGTCTGGACACGCCGATCGCGGACAATTTCGGCCCGTTTAAAACGCTCCTACAGGTCTTCCTGATCGATACCGAACTTCGTTATCCCGCGTGTTTTTCTCGCGGCTCGATGCCATCGTCACCGACGACTGAAACGGAAAATCATTTCTCGCGTTAATCCTACAGCTGGATTAAGGTTTGCTTACTGGGTCGTCGAATGAGCGATTTAATGGTGGTTGACATTGGTAACAACACTGTCGTTTATGTAAATACACAACTAATTATTAGTTTAATTAATTGGTCAGTATAAACACTGAAGCTTATAGTGAAATATAATAACCTCGCAGTGTAATAAATGCATAGTCACAGAGAGTGTAGCGATCACGATAAGATGAAACGAAAGTGTACGGAAAAGAATGAAGAATGAAGGGGCGAAACGAGATACGTCTAGCGTGGCCTACTTAATTGATTGTCGCCACGAGGTGAACGTTAGCGCGGTAATTATTTTTAATTATCTTTCTGCCGGCGGTCGGCCAATTACTCAGCGGTATCGTCCAAGTTTTCGCAAGTCGTTCTCTTTATTTCGTTCACGGTGTGCGCAATCATTCTTCCGGACTGAAGGCGAGCGTCAGCCACCGTCACGATTGAAGATTAATTTCTGGAAAGCCGTTCATTGCCAAATTGGCTTTTACGTATCAAAGCCAGTTTAATCGACGAACAGTGGCGTTCACTTTGATCACGTGCACCGAAGCAATCGTCATGCACCGTATACTGGGCCGATGTTTAAAACGAATCAACTCTATTATCGTGAGCCGCATCAACGTTCGAACACTCTGATTAGCTGTTAATCTATAATCGCAAACACTCGAACGACGCTTGTTATAATTAACGGGATGTCACGGTTGTACCATCACGACGAGAAATTGCGATTTTGCAATTTAGGGATATTGATATTTAAGGATATTCAAATATAAGAATATAGATATAGGTATAGAGAAATACTTATAAAACTAGTATAGTATATACTATATACATACTATGAAATAAATTACCCAATAATAAAATAAAGTAAAATGAATTGTTTTAGCGAGTTGTTAAATTTCGTTGGAAGTCGTTTAAGAATATTTGGCTAGAAACGCGTCTGCCAGTCAGTCACGTGTATTTTCCATTTCATACCATTTCATCATAAGATTTTAATGAGTTAGAGCTCCATTACTGTTTGAAGAAGCGTCTGCATATCGGTGGAATATTCTGTTTTCACCCTTCCATTTCGAAAGATAGTAACGCCCGTGTCGCCATCAGAATAAAACGTGCTTCAGGGCTGCTACGAGAATTTTTCTCCGCGATGCACGCCAAATGAGACCACGTTCAACGTTTCTCTCCTATAAATGTATACAAAATTCCTGATTAATTTACTAGAAAGATCCTTACGTTCTCCTGAATTATATCATAATTATCCTGTCACATTCAAATCTTTTACGTTATTTTATTCTGGAAATTGAGACAAAGAACTTTTTACCTTCGAAATGCATTTGAAATTTTATTCAAATTTTACTGGAATTTTATCCGGAAACTTTATTGACAATTTCTTTCTACGTTGAAGTTTTGCGAGGTTAAAAGATCGTAGATTTGTATTCATGCGGTGTGAGATGTTCACGTCATCAAATTTTTATTTTTTGAATTCTAAATCCCCAAGTTTCTAAATTCATAAATCTCCCTTGCAAATTCCTATATCTAGAAGTCCCTATATCCCCAAATCCCTCCCAAGTGTCTACATTCCTGTACCCGAAATCCCCAAATCCCCAAAACCTCAAGTATTCAAATATCCAAATTTCCGCGCCCCCATTCCCAAATCCCAAAACGGTGAACCCAATTAAATAACGAGCAAATGAATAATTTGAGCAGCTATTGGTTTTCAGCATCCTGTCGACGCGATTACCAGTAAAATAATTACGGTAACAGATCTATCCGTCTGAAAGTCGGTGGTTCGAGTGGATTACTGGCGTCTGCGCGAGGGTTGAAGGTTCTTTAACTCGTCCCTGCACGATCTCTCGTCGGAGGTAGATTCTAATCCGCAATTTCAATCTCTCTTTCTCCGTGGGCCGAAAGATGTGCGAAGAACGAGAAAAAGCGAGATAGTCGGAAGGCGTGAAAGGTAGGATAGGTCGTACAAAAATGGAGGGATGCAAGCCGTGAATCAACGGACGATTCACAGCGGGACTCATTCCGCCTTCCTTTTATTCCTGAGGCTTGTGGATTGATGGTATCGCTCGCAGATGGAAATGCGTGTAATTTTTATAACGGCCACGCCTCGCGATCGTCTGCGACTCGAATTTCTAAAGAACCTACCCGGCCGTGATACTAAGCCGACTCCCTACGAGTTAGTTATGCTTCGTCAATTTTCATACTTCCACGTCTCGCTTTTTGTCGCCTTTGTCGCGCGGAAATGACGATTTCAGGATTCCTGTTGGGACAGCGCCGACTTAAAATAATCAAACGATTGTTTCTAACGTTCGCTCCTTCCTTTGTGCATGCCCGCTCTTTGAAAACGCGAATTCAACGCGACGGAAACGAAGCAACGATTCCTTTTGTTCGTTTCGTCTGCGAACTGCATCTCGAACGTTCCTTCCTCCGCTACGATCCTAAACAATGGACACTATTCTAATACGATTGCTACCGTTGAACACGGAAACTTTCTATTTATTTCTTACCAGCGATGCATTTTCGTTTCGTTAAAAATACTCGGTCATTTACGATCCTTGCTATTATATCCTTTAAGGGGTGGTTTTCTCAAATTGCTAATTTTTGTCATAATATAGGAATGTATTTACATCTTCCATTTTTCATTTATCATTTCGCACAATGGAGAAAAGTTAGATATTATACAAATAATATACATCTATGTACATTTGTAATATTATGAGGGTAATGTATAAAATATGTTTGTAAGGTTAATAGAAAATAGTAGGTCGGAAATAGTAAGTAAAAACGATCGGCAGAAGGTGCCCTGAAGGATGATCGAAACGTGTCAAAGTGGATAGACGAGTGGCATTCGTATCGCGAAAATAGGCAAGGAAAGAGAGAGAGAAACCGCGAACAGAAGAAACGGGGAAAGAGGAGAGAGATTGGGAAGAAAGCGAGAGGAAGCGATGAGAGGAAACTCTTAACTCGGTCCCAAGTTCGACTTGAAAGGCTAGAGTTTCCGTCCTTCAGCGGCCATCGCTCTTTAAACGAGAGGCAGAAAGATTCCCGTTCAACCTGCCGTTTCTTCTCAAATACGTACAACCATTCTTTTGCTCAAAGGAAAACTCGAAGCAAGCTGTTTCATATGCACCGCTCGCTAAAAGTATGTGACCGTTTCATCCAAATTGCATTTTATGACGTACGTCATAAAGACACTCGAGACAAATTCACAACGCAGAAATTTCTCTCTGTTACTTTGAAGATACATCACGAATTAATAATCCCACACTTTATGATATCTAAGCACTTTACTATTTAATACTCATCGTTGTTTTCTTTGAAGTACCGTTATAAATAAAAAGCATTAACAAGTAGGAAAAATTGTTGCAAGTTATATGTACTTGAATTTACGGTCAGCTCGATACGACACTTATCGACGAATGTGTAGACAAAATTCTTGTCAACGCAAGAAGGTGCACTATTGTCTTTAATATCCTTCTATTGATAAAACATGCTCTGTCAATCCGGTATCTCTACACTTTCGACAGGTTTGACTTTTGATAGTAAATTGTATGCACCATCGTCTGCCTGTACTACTGTTAAGTAGAAAAGGTCAGACATTCTACCCAGAAAGAAAGATATTAATTATTAAGGATTCAAGAAACTAAGTTCAATATTCAAGCTTTTAATTATTAAAACGTCGAATGTTCTGTTTATTCCAGAATGCGAACATTTAAACAACAAAGAAAGCATCGTTGAATGGAACGAAAACGTATATTCGTTAAGCGAAGGCTGACGTTTCACATGCAATAAGTTGGCCGACCTCGCGTATAAACAAATTCGGCGCTTTCACGCAACAGAAGCGTACAAAGTTTATCCCGAACATAAATTGGAAGCAATTTCAGTATTGAATGCATGTCACAACTTGCAGCGCAACGCTCGATCGTTTAAAATGTCTGCTGTTCGTGAATGCACGCATACACTCCAGAAAATCATAGGTCATCTATTAAATTCTGAAAAAGTCACGAAAGACCGGGTACAATGGCGAAAATATTCGATTACTATCGTACTTTATATAATACGATAAATTGTACGAATAAAAGATGCCGAAAAAAGGTAACAGTGCCTGAGTTTTGAAGAGAGGTGTATACGTAGAGGAAAGTTATTTTGTTCGGGTGTGAAGGAAGCAAAATGCCGTCGGCCGTTTTTCCCGCGTAAAGAATTCACTTTGCATTTTTACATTCCATCGAAAGAAGAAATCGACGCGAGATTACCGCAAGGATGCCGTAGGTATTCTTCGACGCCTGTGGCGGTTCTCCGTCCCTATCCAAGTACGCGGTGCTTGAAGCCCTCACGGCCATTTAAGATACTCGTTTCTTCGACGATTCAAATTTTAATTCAATTACGACGACGTCGACGACGACGGGAACGTCGGTTCCGAGTTTTCTCGCGCGCTTCCCCATCTTCTTTTTCCCCGCCACTTTTTCCTCCGGATCTCTCTACCCGGAGTCGGCCTCTTTTTTCCACCAGCCACCCTCGTCCCGCGAAATCTGAATTTAATTATGACCCTTCACGTAGCCGCTTTACTCCTCCACCCTCACACCGAGAATCGTGGCCTATCTCGCTCTCGCATCTTTGCCGTCTACCGAACGTTAAGACGTGCACACCTTTCTTCTTCTACGGGCTTTCTTCCTCTAGCTTCCCTCCTTCGTTTTCTATCCGAGAGAGCTAGACGACAGAGAGTAGACGAGAAGCGGCTTAAATTTTAAAAGGGCGTTTAACCCTCCTATTACTTTCCGACTAGTCCGTTCTTCCGCCACGCCGTTCAATCTTCGACCGTGATTCGAACGCTGAACGCTCGATAAACGAATCTCACTATTACGAGTATGCTCTACAATATCGAACCTCTTCGATCCCTTCACTTATTATGAACAACTCGTCTTCATAAATCACCGTTGATTGTTCAAGACAGAGGAATCAATTTTACGTGCTGCTAGATTAGACTATCATAAAACTCCATAGGTCTGTGGATATATGGGGTGTAGGAATCTGGGGACATAAAGTACCAGAGATATAGGAGTCGTGAGCGTGAGGATCTGCGATTATGGATTTAGGGATAGAGGGATTTGGGAACAGACATCTGCAGAAATAGAAATTAGCGAAGTAAGTGTTTAGAGATACACAAATCTAGGAATGCAGGAAACCAGGAATCTTGCAGAGTAAAAATATAGAAATATATTGTTAACATAAAAATTTAGAGACAGGGACATATACATGTATAGACAGAGGACATATGCAGAAACACATGAATGGAAATTTAAGAATTTGAAGATTTAGCAGTATAAAAAAGATAGATGAAAAAAATAAAAAGAAGAGTGATTTGAAATCAGAATGGAAGTAGCTCCCATCGTTTCCATAATTGGCATGGATTCTTTAACGAATTGCACGAGCCAGTGTAGGCGCATCGTGCACACGGTCGGGCTGTGCACGGTATCGATTGATCGTCGAATAAATACCCTTATACAGAAATAATGAGGGGTTGCATTATGAAAAGATGTATTCTATGCCGGTTACGGATCGTCTGCTGATTAATTCTTTTCCTGTTGCGCTATCTTATTCCTGTCTCGATTATCCTTTGGAAAGCATCCACATCGACGATTCTTTCTTCCGTTCGATTCATTCTCTGGCCCGATCTGTCGTTCTTTTTCCCCTCCCCTCACATTTCTCCTCGGCCCTTCAATATTCTCATTACTACTTCAACATCGATTCCGTTCGAGATCCCGCGGTTACCGACGGCAATTAAATTAATGCCAATTAAACAAACCGGTAACCGTTAATTGATGGTTTATATCCCCGTCAGTTCAGCTAGTAGCAGTACCGCGTTTTATAACATCTAGCCGATGACTAGGACTGCGTTCGCAAATAAATGTCTGCTCGTTAATCGCGATAACCGACCACCGTGTAAAATCGAGCTTCCGTATCGTTTCCAACTGTACGCTTTTGTCTCGTCTATTAACGGCGTTAAATATTCCTGGTGTCTGCGACGGAAACTTCAAACTTCATGCTTGAATCGTAAGAATATTATATTTACAATTCCATTCTTGCAAGTATAATCTGCTCATTATAATCTTACTCTTACAACTATGACGTGCTATTGTACTTGCAACTTTACTATTTTAACTGCAATAATTACGTCAATTACTAATTACTTCCTTTACCACATTTCATTAACGGGTGATTAAATATACAAGTATCTATGAACAATCTAAAAAGTCAAATCTGTCACTCTATCCGCAACCAACAAATATCGCAGTTTCGTAAATATGTCAAAGGTGCAACAACTCGTGTACGACAAGATTATCAGTCGTTGGAAAAGTCAGGTCAAAGGGATTAAGGCGACAGTGGTGCAACCGGCTTAAATTTTCAGCAGCAGCCTGTTTTTGTGTCCGCTCCGCGAAATGTTTGCGTTAAAAATTCGCGACAGAGTTGGATCTCGTTTTTTTGAATTAATTTCTGTGTCCTTTGACGCAAGGATATATCCTGGAGGAAACTCGCGGAAACTGGTTCGAAGAAGAGACGATCAACAAGAGAGAGAGAGAGAGAGAGGGAAATCTGTCGCAAATTGGCTGGGTAATCAATGCCGGTCTTGGGATTCCAAGCCCAGATCAGACCGTTGTACCGTTTAATTAGAATACAGCTGCCTCTCCGCTGTGTCAAATACCGGAAGAGCCTTGCTCCGAATGGATTCGGCTTCCGTAAATTTTCATAGCCGGTCTGGATTGATCGAGCGCGTGATCGTTTCGCGACGATCTCGTGAACACCGGTTATTCGAGACTGCAATAAACACGGATATTCCGAGGCGATGAATCACGAACAGAAATTCACGATGATGCTAATAAAACGAGTGTTCAAATTGCTGACTCTTATATCGATTGCTCTATCAAAGTCTCGTTGAATGTCCTTCGACGAGACGACGATAAAAAGATGCGGATTCGCTAAGGAAAATATGACGATCGACATTACCCAATTCTTGATGTTTAGGGACTTTTTCAATATTTTGGTACGGGTTGAGATTTCTGGGAATCTTGTATGAAAAATGGGGATTTGATGATTTAGCAATTTTGTGATATTCGTATTTGGGGATTTCAGGATTTGAGGATCTGTGGGTTTAAGAATCTATAGATGATGATCTAAGAATTTAGGAATCTAAAAATATGCATATCTAGGTATTCATGAATCAAGAAATGAGAACTTATAAATTTGAAGACATGAACATACGGAAATCTCCTTGTCAATATTTAAAATTGTTGCCACTTCATAAGCACGCATAAAAATGTCCCCGGTACGAAATCAAGCTTAAATTCACGGTGTCATATTGTGGTACAGAGTGGTTTTACCACGCTTAATAGTTCATTTGCCGTTACAAGCCCGAACGTTTCGGTGCGGAGAGAGAAGATGGCGAATAAAAAATGAAGAGTACGAGGCTAACAGAAAGATACGAAAGAGGAAACACGAGTTGGGAGCTACTATTACTGTTTATGTCAATTTCGTGCCTACGGTGCATCACAAAGGAAATAAAAGGGGAACAATTGCACCGTCGCCAAGTGCAATTTGCGCCTAGATATTATAAAAAGGGAAGAAGAAGGGAGGAAGAGCGAGAGCCAGAGGACAGACAGAAAGAGGACTAATGGGAGGGACAAAACGGTTGGAAGAATGCGGAGGAAAGAGGTAACTAGTACAAAACAAACGATGCGCGGTTCTCCACCGAGCTTGCATTGATATATTACGACATATTCTAGCCATTGGCGTAACTAACACTTTTCTCTGGTGTCCTATCGGTTCCCTAGATTTACTAGATTCAGTAATTACCTTTAACAACTACGAAATTTAATAGTTTCGGTAACTGTTTTTTATAACGGTGGTAGGTTAGAGATTGATACATAAGAGGTACATTGCACAATGTACCACTTCAAAAAGTACGAAATTTAGAAAAATTTAACGATTTGGAAATTCGGACCCTTAGAAACTTCCCTTACGAATTTGAAATCTTGAGAATTTGTAAATTCGGAGCTCAAAAATTTTGCAACCGTGAAAACTTTCGGTATCAAATTTCCAATATAAAGTACTGTATGAGGTTAATTGATATATTGTTGGGGTCGGAACCACCCCTGTTCCCTGCCTACAGTTACGCCACTGGTTGCAGCCTTGTGTATCACGGTTTTCCCCCGTTGCTTTTACAATTCGATTATTGGAGTACCGGTAAATCAACGATGGAAATAAACTTAAATTACGAACGTTTCTCCGCTGTACGAAGATAAATACACACGTTTATAAAAACGTTTTTATATCGTGAGACAAATCTGGCGTAACGAACGTATCGTGTCCCAGTTGGAGCTTTGTTCGGTAAAAAAGCTTGTATCGAGAATTTAACGTTTAAAAATTATTGCAAACGAAGCGAAGTTTCCTCGATTGTTCCCGTAATTTATCATTAAAAAAGATAGGATCGATACGACGGACTTAATTGTTCATTAGGAATTTTACTTCCTCGTATTCGAGTATTCTTTTGCCTTTTTTTTGTTTCGCTACAAAGTTCGTTTACATCGGAGGGAAAACCGCCCGGGGAGCTGATTGATTAAGAACAGCAATCACTTTTGAAAACAGCCCAACAACTTGTAAGGAGAGTTTCTTTCCAGAAAAGATGCTCGTTATTTATCTAACCGGGTCAACGCTGGAAGGTATAAGAACCTAAAGTTTTATGACGAGGAGGTAACTCGAAAACGTAGAAATCTTCTTAAAGTCACTTTAGAATGCTGAATGGTATAATGGTCGTTAAAACTACTGAAATTTCGGCCGGTCAAGAACTTGCATACTTTCAACCTTCTTTTCCAGTAATTACTGTATCTGTTAATTACTCGGACTATTTACACTTCGGAGACGCAATAGGGAACTTTCTAATTTTTGGTATTTCTAAATCTTGCCATTTCTAAATTTTCAAATTTCTGAATTTCAGACTGGTCCACAAAATGACCCAGACAAAAAAATATTTAAATATTTGCGTTATTTGTGATTATCGCGTTTGTGTTATTTCGTCGAGACACATTTTGACACAGCGTATTACGAAGAATGAACCAGCCTAAAATGTCAATAACAGGATACGGTATCGCGTGTACGAGTCGTGTCCTCTAATATCTGAAACAACGTCGTTCGAAAAGTGGCCGGTTCGGGTGTGTGTCGAGGCTATATCCAGCGCCGCGTCCCGGGGGTTGCAGCGTGCATGCACGAAAACGAAACGAAACGAAAGGAACGGTAGAAGTAGACGAGCGAGGCAGATGGAGCTAGGCCAAGTAGAACGAGGAGCGAGATAGGCGAATTGCAAAGAGGGAAAGGAAGAGGAGAGAAAAGTAGAAGAGCGTGGATCAGAGGCAGAGGGATGCAACGACTGTGTCCGAGCACGTCGTTAAAACCCGACCCGGGGCTACAGATTCCGAGTCGTCTACTGGTAGCAGCAGCCCCTCTTCGGCATCCTCGACACCCTCGACACCCTACACAGCGGCGCAGGTCTATCGCTCGCTACTCGTTCGACTATTGTTTCGTCAAGTGCGACGTAAAAGACTCGAAGATCCGCCCATTGTACTGGCTATTAAGGCTGTTGTCTTGACGCTCTTTCTCCTCGTCTGACGTGCAGCATGCCTCGATTACCTTTCTCCGTCCTGCGAGAGAACCTCGCTAAAGAACCACCGGAAATGGTTTGCACGAATTCATATTTGTCCCCGGGTCACGTTCCCTCGGGAGCAGCGAATTACGAGGGCCGAAAGGGCACGCTGGGATTCGAGCGTTTCTGGGTCCCTCGGACACCGGCGTAATTATAACGAGACTGCGTAAACCGAGGATTGTTTCTACTTAAATTAGGCCTGAAAAGCAGGTCAAAATTTTAGAAATGAGGGACGTGATGGATTTCTATCGACGGTCGGTAATTGTTTAGAATAAGACTACCTTTTGATGCCAATGACCTAGACACATATTATTAAAGTCATCATCCTGAATAATGTATAATACTTGTTTGGCAATAATTATTTGTTGAAAAGTCATAAACAGAAAGGTTAGTATATTAGTTCATCATCCTGACCAATGTTAAAGTGTTACTCCACGCTCATTTTCTCTTAAAAAGTTATACACAACAATGGAGGTAATTATTTACAGTAACAGACTACCATCCTTGACATATATTATCAAGGTCTGCGTCCATAGGTGACAGCTGACTTAAAAAAGAATTATTAGACCTAAACTGCGAGTGTCATGATAAAAATTATACAAATTCGCGCACCACATGCCTGTTAAAATAATTCAATCCATATTTCGAGGTGAGTCCCTGGATGATTACGCCAGTGTCGGTTGTTAAGTTCGGTACGTGTTCGTAGCCAAGTTCGTTATTAAGCTCGTTTACGAGGTACGTATAGAATTTTAACGGCGGTGCAGCGGGTACAATCAAAATTTCATTTCGCGTATTGCACGGGAGAGCCGGGAAGATCCTGTTCGCGGATAGATAAGAAACGATTACCGTAAAGTTTCGAAAAACTGCGAGAATATAATGCAGCCAGCGTTACCTATCCGGTGTTTGCGTTTCGCGAAGAAACTACGAGCATCCTGAGCTTCTTGCGAGTTCGAAGCGACTCGTTCCGGGATGGCGAAGAAACGGGAAACCGAGGGAATATTTTAACAAAGTCGTTAAAACTCAGACGCTAGAATCTCTCGCAAATAACTGCGTAAAAATTGAAGAATTGAAGCGCCACGTATTTTTCCGGCTCGCGTTTCGTTTTCCCTCTCGCTCTCTGTTTTCCGTTCTTCGTCGCGCGAAACGACAACAACCGCGGCGAGCACGGGACGGAAAACGGGTCGACGGTACCTGTTTAAGAAAGAATAAAAAATGTAGAAGAACGAAAGAAGAACAGGCAGGAACTACGAAGAATAAATTATACATTCCGACCTATCTCCGAGCTCTCGCTTACTCTCTTGCTCGCCTGCGTGCTCGTAATTTACACAGTTCCTCAAAGATGCAGCGACTGCAAAACGTCCTCCCTTTTTTATGCACGCTGATACTTGCATCCAGCCATCTTTTCCAACCCTTACGGCGCGCTGGCAGCTCGTTCAAGAAACCTCAAGATGACAGCCGGTAACGAGAAGATCCACCAGCGGAAATTTTCAGAAAAATCATACCGAGCGAGATGCTCTCGTAGAATTTGCAATAACCGCACTCGCGAATTCCTCGAAAAAACGACGAGAATATACTCGACGGTAAAACGATATTTACGGTATACCCTTGTTATATCGCCACGTACGGGGGTGGAAAAAATTCTTGCAATGGATAATAGGAAGTGATGCATCATTCTGAAACTTTGATAATGAAGAACGTCAGTCGTGAATTTTGAAGAAGAGTTAGAGTTTAGGGAATTTTAATTGGATCTAGGAAGAGTAGGCGAATTGTAGCAAGATCTAGGGAGGATTCAAATTTGCATATTCCTGAACTTCTAAATTTATAAATTACCAAATGGTCAAATCTTCAAATCCATAAATCCCTAAATTCCCAACCTTCCTAAAATACTAAAAGCTCTCAGAGTTCCAAATTCGCAACTCCCCAAACCACTCATGTCTCTCAGAGACTGTTACGTTCATTTTCCCAAACTCTCTTAACCTAAAACAAGTAGACGACGAACGAAAACGTAGAAATCTACCATTTAATTTGCCCCGTATTTCGAGGTAATTATACGAGTAATATATTCATTTGAAACGTTTTCGATGCATAATATTTTCGATACGTTCCGAGTTTTCAGGTCGAGTGCACGATAATTAGTTGTGTGTTTCAAATAATTTCCCAGCGACCGGGTGAGTCATTAAAAAATATTTGCTTATGAAGTATAAGCGAGTTACAGTCGCGATGCTGTTCATAAGCTGAACGTCCTTGCAAATGGATCACGATTCCGCGTACGACAAGGATTAAAACTTTACCGTGTTTGCTATATAATCCTTTCTAAACCGCGAACCTACTGGAGTTCTGCGGCCGCCATTTGTTGTGGCCACTGTTGAGCAAAGTAGCAAAGGCTATGCGCGCGATTGCATGATTTAAGTTTCCAGAATCTTCTCAATTTTGTATCAAGCTTCATAAAATAGTGTTTATGAACAGCTTCAGAGCTACAAAATAATATTTATACGTAATAAATATTGCAATTTATTTCTAAATGATGAAACTTGTCTAGAGACATGTCTAGAAACAAGTCTCATTAAAACTCTATTAAACCAGGAAAGACAAAATATTTTTGCACAGTGAACCCTGAATGGAGTTAATGAAATACGAACCTAATTTCGTATTATTTATTTGAGACAGGATCAATAATTTTGTTGAATTAAAATATCAATACGAGAACGAAAGTCTCACTTTAAGAATAGTAAACTGTTATGGGAACAGGTATTAAATTCGTAGGTAGATATCGCAGTTCTAGCTTTAAACTCGACGTTACACATCGTGCTATAATTCAGTGACACACAATTTTTTCTCATGACATTTAATTTTTAAATGCGTTCCTTTATTGTCTCCGGTTTTCTAGCTGACTCACGTACACCCAAACACCCATGCAATATTCATTCTCATACACTCGTACCTTGTTTTCTGCGCCCTGTTATCACGCCCGCGCTTTCCTAGCCGGAACACAACAGAAAACAATGGAAATTTCGTACGTTGGTAATTCCGTGATCAAAATAAATTCATTGTTACTGTTATTTTCTGATACGGTTTGCTGTTTGTGCTTATTTTAATTTGTCACGTTGGTAATTAGTTGGCTCAATTAGCGACTATAATGGAATGTATATTTACGATGCGATATATCGTATCCTAAAATTGCGAAATTTCGAATTTGGGATGTTGAGTAATTTGAGAGCTCGTGGAAATTAGAGAATTTGGAAGACTTGAAAATTTAGAAATCTTTAAAATGCAGAAATTTAAGAGTCTGCAAATGTATCCAAAGAAATATAGCAGAACGAAGAAAAGCTTTCACGTTCCGTGCAACTAAATAAAATATAAAGCTAGTGGCTGAATCAGCCTCTCGATACACTTGTTCCTACGAGAAACATAATTTTCAGTTGATTTCCGTGAGCCACGCGAGCACGAGTTCGTCTAAAAGGATTAGGGCGGCGTAAAAGTATTTTCTCTCGGTATAATATTCGCCATTAATCCATCCCCGGAGTCCGCGTGCAACAATCGCGAAGCATAATACGAGCTTTTCATCGCGGGTCCAAGCAGCTCCGCCTACGGCCGCACTCTTTGCCGATCGGCGAGGGTTGACGGTAACAAAGCGCGAGAATAATCGTGGCGCAAAGGGAGGGAAACGAGCATCGTGGCTGAAGCAACGGCGCGACAACTTTTTCGTCGGGCGAACGCGCGAAAGCGAGTCGCTCGTTCGGTTCCTTGGTCTCGGAGTCGAACGTCTCGAACGAAACGTTCCGTCCCCGGAAGAAGTAGCGAACAATGCCCGGCCAGCGACGAAGAGTGCGGGAAGAATAGAAACAAAACAGAAAGAGGGAAGAAAAAGAAAAAAAAAGGTAAGGGAAGCAAACGAAACACAAAAGTGTAACGCGTCGCGAAAGCATCTCCCGAATGCTGGATGCGTGCAACGACCGCGCGCGCACCGTGCGTCCTCCCTTTCATTCTTCGTGGCACCTGCACCCTTTCCACCCGGTACGAGGCGAACGACACTCGCGAGAAGAAGAGGGCCGATAGTAAACGGCGGAGGGAGGAGGATCGTGGAGGGTCGCGAAGAGAGGGTTGCAAGCATGCGCAGCGATACTCGCGAGGGTAGCCCGGCACGATCAGTCGTGGCCGGCGGTGCCGGAGGCCAAAGACTTTCGCGAGGGTGGACGCGCCGCGTTTTCTGCCGGACCTCTTTTGCTCTATCTACACCTATCTGTCCCCTCCTCTCCTCTCCGTCACCGATTACTCCACGACTGGTCTGGCCGCGCGCGTATGACCCCGCATCGCCACCGCGTGCTCTTTCGCGGTCGGCTTAGCCAGCATCGACCTCGACCAAGCCGTCACGGTAATCTTTCTGCCCGTGTTTCTCTCGATCGGGATCGAGATCTTGCCCGGTGGTCGCGCGTTTCTCGTGTGCGTGGCCCAGGAGAGGACAAGGAAGAACGCGGTACTCGGAACGACCGCGGCGAGGATCGCGAGCGTGTGACCGGCGACGGGGTGCAAGCTTGACCGAGGTCCAAGGACAAGATCGAACGATGCTGGCCAGCTGCCTAATTTTTATCGGTAAGTCCGTGTTGCTTTCTTCGCGTTTCGTTTCCCGAGCTACGTGACTGCCAGTGAATTTTTTTCCACGACGAAAGAAAAAGGCGCGAGCCGAATGATCGATAGAACATCCCACGGTGACGGTACGTGGAACGTTATAGTTTTCACGGATTTTTGTCACGGATGTGGGTCCGATGAAAGAGCACACGGATATTCGTCGACTCTGCCCGTTGACGGAATTCGCTGGCGCGTAAAATTATCGGGGAAAAAAGAGGACGGAAGTTTCGGCTCAAGTTCCGAGAGTGCTATTCCGCTAAAACGAGCGAGCACTTTTCTGCGGAGGAAACAAGTTCGCGAGTTCGCGTCGCGTACGTGCACCTTGTCGTGAAAGTTTCTTGACATCGGCCGGATATCGGAAACGAGATAACGCGGCACACGTGACGCACGTGTAAATCTAATTTGTGAAATGATCGCCGCGAATTCGTGTGCACATCGGAAAGCGAGAGGGATCTAACAAATTTTGTGACATTTTATCTTCGGGTAGACTGCGTTAGTTGACAGTGTGTATGTGCATAGATCTTTGTAAATAGAAATTTCAATTTTTGTTCCAAGATTTTATCAATGTTACTTTTGTCAAGTTCCTCATTTTATATATACGGTATTTACAAAGTACTTTGGAAAATATACATTTTTGATTGGTGTATTCGTGATTTATGCTGTTCTCGTTAGGTTACGTCGACGTATCGTACACTTTATTAGTTAATTCTTGAATGTACTAAAAGTGCTGTTTGAAAGATTATGCACTCTTGTGTGGAAATTTATAATTATATTCGTGTTTTATTGTTCTTTCAAGTGCTCTAACTGTACATAGTTCATTTCGTTTCATTATTGCAATCTTGTATTTCTGTTGCTAAATGTACCTTATATTCTGTTTTGTCTGTTAGCACTTATGCTGTCAGCTGAAAATTTCTGAAAAACTTGACGTGTCATTTAATACAGTTTTTATAATAAATCTGAACGAGGTGCCTTAATAAAAAGAACACTTTGCATATCAATCATGGTATTCATAAAGATAATCATTTTTAATATCTGTGACTTAAAGATAGGACAATGCTAACCTCATTTTATTTATTAAATTATATAACTAATGGATATAAACTTTATTATATGATTATTCACAAACGAACATCTAAAAAATGTTGTCATCCATCTAAAAAATTGCTTCCTAAAAAAGTAGACTGTGATAATTATAATGGAAAACGAGTCTTATTATGTCAACTACCCGTACATTTACCCTACGGTGAACGAACCATGCGTGAAAAGCTCGCTTCTTCGTTCGAATAAAACGCAGGACGATTTGAAAAAACCCGCAAAGGAAAATAATTTCTCTCATCTTCTCAAATTAAGGTAAATTGGACTTTCATCCTGTGATAACGTTTACGTCAAAAGTCACTTTTACAACCTGTGAAAATTCTTGTGTGACAAACGAGAGTAGTGGACTAAGAAGTGTTTTAGAATTTATCCGAAATTCGTTAAATTATCCGTGAAATTTCCGGGAACGTTTTTCGGTCATTGCTTAAATCTTTTATAAAAAAGCTCTCTTTGAACGGTTTCTTAACTTCCCTTTGACCACGCTTCATTCAAAAGGAAATTGATTCGAGTATACTGTACTCTCGCAAAGGAGCCATAATTGCAGCGGTCTCGGTGAGTCTCTATTTAAATTCCAATTTCGAATCTCTCTGTATCAAGATGGTTAACGAAGTACGTCTTCCTGTATCACTCTGGAGAGTGTAAAAAATCTCGATCAACTTTCCGTGCACGCTGCATGTTCGTCTAAAGAATATTTCTCGCAAATTTCCTCGTGAAAAAGTCTCGTTAGAGTGGAGCCCTCGCCGTCGTTTCCGACGAAAAGGGAGACTGTAACTTTATTCCGGAGTGCTTGTATCTCAGCCGGTGCAGGGGCGTACAATTTTCGTTGCAAAATCTGTCAAAGGATCCCGTGAAAAACGAAGCATCCTTTCGCCAACGGGAAAACAGCGCACGCATCGTTATTTAAATGATGAATTAACTGGAAATTCCCGTGGAGGGAAAAGGGTCGTCGATTTCAAAGGTATCGCGGAAAAGGTTAAACCGTTCTTCTCTAATTTCCACTTAATCGTCGGAGAATTCTATTGCACCGGCAAAATTGGTTGAAATCTATTTCCGTCGTTACACAAATCAAATTTATCGATTTAGATTTGCTCGGTAAGTTCGCGCGGCTATGAACATTTGAGGTTAGAAACTTTATAACACTTTAGTAAATTTTATTACAGTATTTTTTTATTGTTACAAAACAATTTTATTGTTACGAATATTCACCGGTTGACAAACTTTGACGTTTGTAATATATTTTGTTGCGACGGATTTAACAGGTGTTTAATAGAGGTTGTTACGGGGTTATTTTACACGTTGTATTCCAATTACTGAATATTGTAACTGTGTACCAGGATGAGGATTTTTGTTGAAAAAGTGACAACTGATGACAACTTTTAACCCAATTTTGTAACGATGATTTTCATTGAAAATTAGTTGAAGTTGTCTTCAAGACATTAGATCAGGGAAGAACTGGTAAGGATGAGTTGCAATTTAAAAATATTTTGAAGTACATGTCTGTAACCTTGTTGCTTTTCTATATGATCGAAATTGTGGCAACAGTCGACAATACGAGTGCACTTTCCGGCAATTACGCATAATAGGCAAGATCTCGAGAAGGAAAGCGGGAAGAGAGATCGAATCCAGCATTTTAGCGTCGATATCCACAAAGGGCAACATCTTCTTATTTGCGTTTGGAGGAACAATACGTTTGTCCGAGCAAGGACGAGACGACATCGTTCAGACAATGAAGAACGTCGATAATGATCGCGACGCATCTTAAGACCTCTCTCGTTAACGTTCCGCTGGTTCTTTCGTTTCTTGCAGGAAGCTCTCTGTAGTTTCCTGAAGGAGCCTCGCCACCCGTCCAGACCCCACCAAGCCGCTGTCCTCTCCTACCGTTTCGCACTAATTGCGGACAATTCCAGACTTTAAATCTCTCGAATCTCGAAAGCCTTTAATCTCGACGGTCGAGCCTTAACGACGTCGCCGTGTTTCGTAGAGCGACAGTTTGAAATTTAAGCGCTCAAGGGGGCGGAACAGACACCCTTAATAAGGTTCCTCCACCGTGGCGTCCTTCCTTCGTTTTATCTACGTCGCTCTCTTTCCATTCGACTCGTATTTCCATCCTTTCTTCGTCGCTCACCTGACCTCACCTACTGTGCTCACAGGCGACAACGTTAATGGAATATTTTAATGGCTGAGCAAACCTTTAATCAACCTTTGTCCCGTTAACGGTGCATTGTGCGAAATTAGGGATAAGTAGATAAGGTGTACCTACTCGTTGTCTTATGACGACGTCGAATAACGGGCCCGACGTTAATTCGACCACGGAATTCGAGACTGCGTCAACAAAATGGATAGCGCTCTTTGGTTAAGGTTCACAAATCTCGGATGATTGCGGGATTATTTAAAATCAAGGGAGATGGAGCGGATTCATGGTTTATTCCGAAGAAGGGAGTATAAGAACGAAAAATGCATGAAATTGACGATGTAGGAAGAGTTAGAACTGTGTAGATTGCCTGGATTTCTCTAGACCTTAAACTCCAGATCTCCATAGATTTTACCCGTGGATCTCTCTACATTACCCTAAATCTTAGATCTCCTTAAGCTTCCTTCGATTTGCCTAAATTTTCTTGAATTTCATTAAACTACCCTGAATCCTCGAATACTCAAATTCTTACAACTCAAAGTAGTCAAATTGACAAATTTCTAAATTTAGATATTTTGTAAAATAGATATCTTGATTTCGAAGTAAACTTCAAAATTTAAAACTGAGTTTGATGACAAACTACGGAGATACTGAATGCTGCGAACTATGATCGATAACGCGACGATAGAACACGCGATAATGCGCTCGGCCATAAAGCACACGGCGATCCATAGAACGGTCGTCAGCGAACTAATGATAAATCCCGAAGAGAAAAATGAAATGGTCTATTGCAAATACGAAATAATTGTGGAAAATGGCGTGATTAAAGTTCGTCGACGGTCCTCGACGCGGTTTGTTTTCCCGGCGAACAATCCCGCGTGAAAAAGAACGAACGAACCAAGTATCGATCGAGTTTTATCGCGAAACGTCAAGCGGGAAAAGTCGTCGAAACACAAAGCGACCGGATCCAGTGAACGCAAATAGCTTAATACTCTGTCTGGGAAATAAAAACGTTGAAAAATATCACGGCAGCCGGTTGGATGGGCGAGGAGGGAGGAGCACGGCCGTGAGAGAAAGCTGTCAGTCACCGTGAAAATTATCGCTCAAGTATCCCGAGGTTTGTACACGGATCCCTAGACAATCTGAAGGGTTGCTCGTCGTAGATTGGAGAGACTACAGTTGGGAAACGCGAGACGGGTAGAAGCACGCCTCTCTCGTTGGCACGTTCTCCGATTATGTGGATAATGCGAGACAACGTGACGGGCCTACGTATACACACCCCAATGGGCACACCTCGGCCCGCTGAATAACTTATTCATTACGAATACAAACTTCGCGAAACTGATTTGTACAGTCTGAGACAAATATACTCTTACCGTAAAAAATATTGCAACCGAGCACAGATCTTGTTGTTTGTTAGAGATTTTTGAACGGTTGTGAATTTTGAGATGGGTTAACAATTTGGGGTTGTGAGGATTTGGGTTCCCAGAGAGTTAGAGATGTAGATAAATTATGTTGTACCAGATATCCTCCACAAGATAGAAAATAAAACGTTTCATTTCTTTCCAAGCAGACTTCCAGCACGAATAACGTATTTTATTGGATCCTCGCACGTAACCAACATTATGGATTATTATTTATGCTCCTTTTATTTTGAAAACGATACGGTGTATATCTTCTAATGGCAGACAGGAAGAGATGCTTTTATTTATCTACATATTTCTGAATAGGACTGCAGACACTGCATTCGATCAAATTGAATTCGACGTATTCGTGTTTAGCCGAAGCATATTCTATTTCCTTCAAAGTGTACCATCGAATCCAACTCTCCCGACTCACCATTAACGTCGTTCGAGGCTTTCTGGTGCAAACCCTGTTACATACAAAATGCTATTCAATTTTTCTACGATATTACATTTTCTTTTATTTCACCTCGTAATGTTTCGTTGCAAATAGTTCAAATGTTATGATTAATTAAACTGACTTATTTTTCACCTCTGTTAATGGAGTACATCTTATCTCCTCCGTTATTAAGATGAGAATAATTTTCTCGAAAAAAAAGCAGAGTGAATTAATGGAAGGGTATTTTACAATAAGATCGTTGATCGTTAATCATTTCTGCGTGCAAGATAAGTCCGGTGTCACGGTTAATAGAGATGGAAAGTTTCGAACTTAGCTCATTAAACCACGGCCAAAGTGAAAGACAAAAAGACTCGAAAATTTTCTTTGCGAGTCTTCTGGAAAACTTGCTACCATTGTCGCTCGACAGATTCAGCATGATACATAAGTTCTCGTACTTCCATTCATATCTTTTTCCGCGAAAACTTTCTTTGTTTCCGTCAGTTCAACTTTATCTACATTGCCTTCTTCTTTTACGACTCCTGGAATAAGAAACATTTTACCTCTTTACAAGATGAATACGCGATATGATCCATGAAAGTACAACGGTTGGCGATGTAACGCGTGGCGATACATATGGTATGTCATTTTCAGAGTTACAGAAATGTATACGAACACATATTTTTAAATTGTCAAGAGTGTAAGGTCATATTCCTCAAATTTCAACATTCCCCAATTCCCACATTACTCAAATACTACATTCTCCAATTCCCACTTTCCTAAATTCCACATTCCCCAATTCCCACATACCCCGAATTCCACACTCTTCAATTCCAACATACCCCAAATTCCACATTCCCCAATTCCAACATTCCCCAATTCCCACATTCCCCAATTCCCACATTCCCCAATTCCCACATACCCCAAGTTCCACACTCCCCAATTCCAACATTCCCCAATTCCCACATTCCCCAATTCCCACATTCCCCAATTCTCACATTCCCCAATTCCCACATACCCCAAGTTCCACACTCCCCAATTCCAACATTCCCCAATTCCCACATACCCAAAATTTCACACTCCCCAATTTCAACATTCCCCAATTCCAACATACCCCATTTCCCACATTTCCAAACTCTCACGCTCCCAATTCCTCACGCTACGTTTCCACATCTTTAAATTCCGAAGTTCAGATATTCCCAAGATATCGCAGTCCAAAACTCTCGAATTTTCAAACTGTACGAGAGGAACGTGCCACGTTCTCTATACAACTTAGAACAATGAGCAGTGATACGAGTCAGGTTCAGCGCCGACAGGACGCAATTTAATTAAATATACCAGCAGAGAGTCAGGCATTAGTATAATCTTCGAGCGAATACTAATTTTCTCTCTACAGCCGTCTAAAATATTATGTATCTCTGCCGTCCGTTCTGACGTCCAGATATTTCTTGTATTTTCTTATTTCTCCTCGGCGACACCGTAGCGTTTTTACGCGCGCGATTGTCAACCGTAACACCATCTTCCGCGTTTCGTTGGTTTTAATTTTATTCACGTTCCATCTTGCCGCCTCGCTCCTCAATTTCAAAGCCCGTTTCAATTTTCCCGGGAGCATCGAAAACAAACGGAAAAATAAAGGAGCGCTCGGTGGCCGTATACGCGTAGCTGTTTGCTCATGAACCGTGACGAAATAGAAGGAAAACACGCGCGCGTCGAATGAGATTTTTAAACGTTTCTCGTTTTCGTCACCCGGCGACGAAACTAAACCGCCGACAGATGTTTCTGTCTTTGTCCCGGCATTGTACGACGGTTACCATGCTCTTTTCTCTTGTTACTTCCGGAGAGCAACTGAAAAATGTTCAGTCTCTTTTGGCGTTCCTTGTATTTTTGCAGAAATCCATCTCGCGCCGTCTGGCAAATCCTTTTCCTGGTCTCGTTTGTTTCTCGTTTGCGTGCTCTTTGCCTCTCGCCGCTGTATCTCTTATTCGCTTTCCTTCATCAATCTACTTTTTCCACGCTGAAAATTATATTTCTACATGTTAAACTTCCCCGGGTTGGTTTCTCATCGATCACCGCTGCGTCCACGTACGTATCTCGGACCGTTTTCTTGACAAATATTTTCCAGTTCTCAACGATTTATCACGGACACGTGAATAATAAAGGACACTCGTCTCCCGCGTTAATGAAGAATTGTGGTCACCTCCCATTGCGACTGTCAGCGATAATCATTATTTATTCGACTGTGTTTGTTCAACCTCTGACATCTGGACATAATTAAATTATACCAACAGCATTTTCGAAGATCACTTTACGTGTCCAATTTTGGCGCGACTCGTGTTACATTTCATTTAATACCACCGTAGGGCTTAGACTCGTGGTTCTAGGTACTCTACTAGTGTAGAAAATGTATGTACATGTATCTGAGAATTTGTAAATACTATTTATCACAAATATAATGAGTACCAATTGTGTCCAATATTATCATAAGGTATCAGTAAAATAAAATATAAAATGTTGCATCGAAAGAATGTTCTTGCACGATAGGTAATATCAAGAAAGATTGAAAATCGGTAGAAGAGAAGAATAAAGAGAAAAGAGAAGACAAGTTACACAGTTTCTTGGACGATTTACAATGCCGATCGAAGCTGTGCACACATTTTAACAGGGCAAGACCATTCTTCGCGAAACCACAATAGCACCCTTTAACCCGTCGAAGATCGAGCTGCCGGGGTGGCAGCTATTGCAGGGTGAAATCGAGGGTTCGAAAGAACTGCGGATCGCCGCGGAAAGTCGACGTTGAAAGCGATTTAGATACATCAGGATTGAAACTAAGGCTGTCGTCCCCTCGACGAAGAAAATTTACTTTCACGTTCCGGCTATTTTCCTTGCCGAACAAAGTTACGTGGCCAGCCATTTACAATTGAAATTACTTTCCTCCGCTCGTCTCTGGATTATTACTTTAAAGTCTGCCCGCGAATATCGCGGGCTTTCCTCCCTTTTCTTCCTTCTTTTTATTATTTAGTTTGCGTCCTCGAGGCTCTCGGAGAGGAAAAGAACTTACGCCGAGTACCGCGTCATATCACGTCATTATGAAACTCCCTTTATCGTCCTTTGAGGATGCAACCAATTTCATCTTTCTTCCCCGCTCGTCTTCGCGGTTTTTTCGGTCTTCTTCGGTATACTTGTGATTTATGAGATACGAGGAAACACGGTGCGATGGTTATTCGGAATTGATGTGTGAGGTTTTCTGTGAGATTAGTTCCTTATGAGCTGTCACAAGATTTGGTGAAATTTTCAAAATTTCAAACTTCTGAATTCTTTAGTTCCTCAATTTCTAAATTAAAGAGTTACCGAATCCCCAAAACTTTAGGCTCCAAATTTTTGAAAGTTCAATCTTGCAAATATCCCTATTTTCAAATTTCTGAATTCTCAAATTTCCATTTTCCAACATCTCAAATTTCTCTAAATCCTCAAATTCCCAAATTACGAAATTTCTGAAATTAGAGATCTCTCAAATTTTATTTAGGATCCCTAGAACTCCACTAGGATCTCTCAGAATTCTCCTAAGATCCCTAGAAATCCCTAGAACCACCCTAAGATTTCTCAGAATTCCCCTAAAATTTCCCTAGAAACTATTTACAATCCCCAGATCGCCCTAGGTTCCTCCTAGGCTCGCATCGAGATCCAAATCGAAAGAAAATGAAGTATAAAATGTGATTTCAAGTGGTAGGATGGAACTATTGCAAGTGATCGAACTACATCTCCTTTTCGATAAAACTTTAGGCGTTATGCTTCAATTTCTTTCACCGAGTAGTTGCAACGAGATTCTGCGCGACGATCGCACGGAAAATTTTGTAGGAAAAAGAACGCGAGGATATCGGAACCAATTTTCAAACCGGAAAACTTCGATGAAGATTCAAAAGAAGAATCGACGGGATCAAGTTTTAACCATTTTGTTTTTGCTTCTTTGTTCTTTCTTCTGATCATAATATAATTTCTAATATCGATTTCGTTTTTGTTTTACAATATACGGGTTCAAATCGAGCTGAGATTTTTGTGAACCAGATTTTATTATTTTTTATACAATTCTTGTGTTATGTAAAGTCATGTTACTGTGGTAAATGTTTGTATTGAATTACGATTCTGTGGAAGATGATTAATGTATGTAACCATGTGTGTACTTAACCCCTTGCATTATGATTTATCAGGTGCGTCAGTCAAAACTAGCTAATCACAGCTACAGTAATGAAACAAACAAAGAAAGTTGAAATGTTATGTCAATTTATCAATCGTTGACTATGCAAATAATTGAACTTGAACTTCAAATTGAAGTGTATTAAAAATTCGAGTAAAATTGATCACAGCTGAAGTACCAGTGCGTCACAAGTCAGACTCGTCGAAACAGTGCAAGGATGGTTCACAAAAAATTTACCAAAATCACATGTTTTAACGAAACAAAGCTTCCTTATAAATAATAAAATTAGTACAGAATGACATAAGCAACAATGATTGCAATGAACAAAAATTTCATCCCTAACAAATAGTTTACGCAAGCTCGTTTTTTTTATCCAAACCCCGCTGGCGATCAGAAGTCCAGAAAACCACGAGGAGGTAAATGGTCGAATCGATGAAAATCCATTCCCGGATAGATGTAGCAAGGGCACTTCACCGCGAAACAGGGAGAGAAAGCAAAGTCGAAGTTTCCCGAACTCCAAACGTAGCGAGATTGTGCCGGTAAATTAAGTCTTCGCCGAGTTAAAGGCGTCACAGTTTTACGCGCGGTAAAACGACGAAAGGAGGGCCAATTTCCTGATCGACCATGGGTGAAACGTCGAACCTCAACTTCCGCCCTCGCTACACCGTCTTGGAACGTGCTCTTTCAGCCCCTTTGCTTCCACGCCCTGATCGACCCCCTTTAAAACTCTCCACCGTAACACGCACGCCAGTTGGTTCGTCGAGTGGTCCGTCGAACCGTTTATTTTCATTCGTCGGGATTGCTTTTCATCGACACGGCCCTACGACAAAAGCTCTGTGTGTGCGACCTCGTATCCTGCACGGCACGCGTATATATACGCCCGTGTACCCACCAGTATAGTACTTTTTATGCTCGCCGTATTTCAATGAGACTCCTTCGCAACATTCTCGATGACTTCTGTCGTTGAACGCGTGCCCTTAGGCTACTTGAATCCTTCAAGCAACATATTAAGACTTTTAAGCACTCGTCGAGGATCTTGATAATTAGCTACTTTGTTCCCGGTTTTGATAAATGTACTCATATTTAAAATACTAATTTATTCAGTAAAATTATTTATGAGCGAGGACTTTTTTTCGAGTGATCTAATGGAACATGTATAAATACGAATTTATATATGAATGTCAAGAGTGACATAACATTTTTACTACTGTGTACCTTTACTTCTCTATTTGAAAAGTAACGAAATCAATTTGGGGTTAGGTTGACCAAATACAGAATTCAAACAAAACTTCAATGAAACGACAATAGCAGATGACAACAATGTTTTAAACTTTAATGTATCATATAAATGTCTCAGGTTTCATAAATGTCAAGGGAACGAAATAATTAAATAGAAAAACGAAGTTTCCACATTCGTAAATTTGACGTAGCAAGGGAAATAGTATATTGAATCACAACGTCCCTGCGAAGTGACCGCGTATAAAAAAAATATCGTTCTACATTTTCGTCGTGTATTTTTTTTCGGTAGAATTTCAATTTTTTCCGTCGTACCAGTTACAAACATTCTGTACACGTATAGAAGAGTTACAGCAACAACTAACGACGAGTTTCCTTTGTCAGCTGCACGCGAGTTAAATAATAAAAAAAAAACACGTCGTAAATTAAAAATCTACCCTATGATAACATCGCGAGCACACGTTACACCGAAAACGAAAACAGAACCGTGCGCTAATGACAAAATACAGGATGTTATCGATTTGCTAAAACAGAGACGGAGGTAATTTCGCGTGAAAAATACAGTACAAACATTTTATCACGTACACCTTCCTCTGCAAAATAACATGCATCCATTAATTACTGCATTAAGTAAAAAGTTAAAATTATTATTCCCGCTGACGTACATAAATTTTCGTACAAATAATAAGAGTATTTAAATGCAATATTCAACAAAACCGTATACGACAAAATATTCCACCATTTTATATTTTTCATATAATCTATATTTCTGGTATAAAAATACTCTACGTTACCGATACCGAAATATTCTGCATTTCCGATTTACTTCCCGTAAAATTTCGCTGTTCTCCGTTGTATCAGCAGATCGATATCAGCCCGTAAAAAGGTGTATGTATAAAGGATGCAAGTATTTAGCGTGAACGGCGCCAGGTATATCGAGTTTACATTTGAATTTTTCAACGCGAACAAACCCCGTTTAGAGAGTAAATAGCCGAGGTGATGGTGTTTGTGTCGTTTAAAAATTTCATCGATGTTACATCGCCGATAAAGCGCGTTCCCCGGATGGAGAGCAGAGAAAAAGCGAGCGATGCGTTCAACCTGTTTAGCTTATCACTTATCAGTCGCGTAGCGAAGTCGGATCGAATTAAAGTAGCCTGCGCGACGTTCGACGCGCAAACACGTTTATCCTGGAATAATTTAGTGTCTGGCAACGCGTGACGGTTTGCGAGCAACGTTCGAGCCGGGATCTAGCCGAATAGCACGCGTCGCCGATCACGCTTTAACTATCCCCCTCGAAAGTTTAAGCGGATTTCTTGAAAATTTAATCGACACCACGCTTTACCGTTACACGGGATCGCTCGTAACGCCGCAAGGTGCGAACCAATTTACACCGGGATTCGTTCGATGCCCGTCGATTTGAATCGTCGCTTCGATTGTCGAATGGCGGAAACGATTCGTCCAAAGAGAATCGATCCGTTTCGTGTTCGTTTCCTCTGTGTACGTATGAAACTGAACCTGCGATCACAACTACCTTCCCCTTTTTCTGCACTAGTGGTTTTGACCTGCTGGCAGGGTCGTTCTTCAACCACGAAACAATCACTTTTTGTATTATACGCGACATTTAATGGGGATCTGGGGATTTAGGAAACTTGGAGATAGAGAATATAAGAAGTTGGGAAGTTGGACATGGGTGTATCGAGGTTTAGAAAATTGGAACTAGAGAATTGAAATTGGGGACTTGGAAATTTGGGAACTAGGGGATTTGGAGAAGTGGAAATGTGCGAATTAGTGAATTGGGGGAAGTGAAAATTTGGAAACTAGGGAATTGGGGGAGTGGAAGTTTGGGAACTAGGGAATTCGGGGAAATGGAAATTCGGAAACTTGGGAATTGGGGGAGTGGAAATTTTGAACTAGGGAATTCGGAGAAGTGGAAATTTGGGAACTAGGGAATAGGGTGAGTGGAAATTTGGGAACTAGGGAATTCGGGAAAATAGAAATTTAGGAACTAGGGAATTGGGAGAGTGGAAATTTGAAAACTAAAAAATATGTGTATTACCAATTAAGAGATTAAAAAATTTGAAAATTCAAAAATCCAATGAATTACAACATGAAATTTGCGAAATTTGAGAATCGATTTTGCGAATCTTCCGTTAAATGTAATGTCAGTTAATTGTTCATCGAACGGAAATAAACCAAATCCGATTAGGTTGCATAATGTGCATCGACAGCATGGCTTATCGTTGTAAAAGCCATTATTGGAAGAATATTCGAGTCTGACAAAGTGAAGTGTATCCGGTGTCGTGAAAATTTAATAAACACCGCGTATGCAAACTAGACGAGCTTTTGCTCTCAGTTAATACAAACTTCTAACAAGTAAGAGGCGTGCTCGATTCAGGCTGAGACACTTACCGAGAAACAACGAGACCCTCGCATATTCATCGTTAGTTGACCGGTTACACGACAAGGGCGGGATTTTCGTGTACTTTAAGTCGCGAATAAAGATGCGAGGTTAACACGAAGAGGAAATGAACGTTACCCTTGTTATACAAATTTAAAATATTGGGGTATTTAATCTCTTGCACTATTTTGACAAGTCTGACGCACTCATGACGTACTCGTGACACACGTGCTAGCTCGTAACTAAAGCGCTAGTTAAAATTGATCGATTCCCGTTTATAGAGAATTGATTAGTTCGATTTTCCGTGGAGGAAATTGAAGTTCACGGCGCGTCTTAATCCAGTTTAGAGAAACGCAAGGATATCGAGGAGAACGAACAGGATGGAATAAAAGCGTCCATCGATTCTGGAAATTATATCGCACGATTGCCAACTTCCCAAGAGCTCGTCTATCGTTATCGCACGACAATCGAATTACTTGAAATCATCGAGTTATCGCTAAACGTCGCGTTACCGATGCAAACCCCTCGTACTTAACAAGTGTACTGCCATTACAATATGTAAGTGAACATGATTAAGTAATTAACTCGAGTTAAAAATTCGTAGAACCACGGTAAAATTAGCAAAGCACGGTTAAGTCCACGCGTAGTTCAACGTACGAATAAAAATTGGAATTTCACGCGTGCCGTAACGCTTGAAAAAAATCTCCCTCGCATTAGTCCACGCTGACGTAATTACCTAAGAGTTAATGGATTCGCAGAAAAATGCGGCACGCGGAGAGTCCCTCTGTTTTTCGCGTCATTTCGCGAGACATTTCGAAAGAGGAAGAAAAAAGAGGAGAACGCAAGAAGAGAAGAAATATCGCCGGTAAACGCGGTTACGTTCGAACGAATAATTTCGTCGCAGAGTCTGCGCTCGTCCAGTGGTAAAACAAACGACCTCTCGGCCATTCCGTTGCCGGTAATAACTCACTAGAGGCTACTGTCCTGGCCCTCACGAATTATATCTGAATAATTCAACCGTTTTCTCTGCAGTTTAACCGGACGTTCTTACAATTAGTGCACCCGAATGTGTCATCGACGATTCTGCTCCCGAAAAATATTCTCTGGCTTCATACTTTGTTTCACGCGTATAATTGTTCAGAGTAACAATGTTCGGAATAATAAAGTCATACTATCGTTAGAATGTTAGAGAAATTTTAACACTGTTATGGTTACGTTACTATAACTCCAACCTCTTTCGATGTTGACATTAAAATATAAATCAAATTGAAAATATTGTGTTTAAAATGATGGTATCTTGCTTCAGAATTCTTTCTATTGATAACTTCCCTAGTTCCCTATCCAACAAGCAGGATTTCCTTATCGGGTACGTGACGTTCTGCAAATTCCTCGCGCATCACAGATTACACCATGGATCAAAGCATAGGGGAACGAAGCAAGGAATTCTCCAGCGTTGCGCGTGTACTTACACGCGTGTACAGTCGGGTTCAATATAGACTTCCTTTGTACAAGTACATATACGTAGACTTTCTGCATTCCTGAACTTTTATATTTTCCAATTTTTTTATTCTCAAGTTTAATTTTTAGATTTTTTGAATTTTTAAACTTTCATCGAAGTTAATTTCAAATATGGTCCATAGGTACCCAAATTTAGAGGGCCCTCCTAGATCCTTAAATCCCCAAAGTCCTCAACTACCTATGTCCCCACATCCCCAGATGCCCAATTTCTAAAGACCCCAATTCCCACATCCCCAAATCTCAATAGCCCTAAATTCTTAACTCACCCCGAAACGTGCAAATCATCAAGTCTCCATAAAACTCGATAAAACCCAATAAAACTGACGTGAAGTTTTTTCCCTCTCGATCGTCATATTTTCCCTAGGGAAATCAGATTTGCTGTTGGCTGTACACACCACATCGTGTACATACTTTTCCAAGCTCTGCTCTTTATCGTGTTCGACCGATGACCGACAACGTTACCGCGATCTCTATAAAGCAACTACTAACTCGCCAGCAACCCATCGTCCTCTCACGGTCTTCAAGAAGCTTCTGAACGACCGTACAGCGATATAGCAAGCTGGCTGCCACGTCTCGCTCGATATCCATTAACCCCCTACTCCTCCAAGCCTATCCCGAGTCTCTGTAGGGTTTAGGGGAGACTATTCCCTCCTCGTTCATCGAAAAGACACGAGTTTATACCCCGCTGAGAGGACGAAGACTCCTCTCGTTCGTTAACCTGCTGCAAACTGGAACTTTCGATGCCTGGCTTAGCAACCCTTTTTCAACCTGCTTGTTTTTACGATGGTTAGTTGGATTAGGTCATCATTATGGTATTTGATGTTGTGATGTTTTTGTTGCAAGTGGGAGATCTTGATTTTATGACGCTGTTGCAAAGTTTGATAAAATATGGTGGAAAAGAGTAATTGTAATTGTAATAATTGTAATAAATAATGACAAATGATATGTTTAATCATCACGAGATGTCAACGTCTCGTTTTTGTTGCAATATTAATATCGAGAAATTAACCTGTTTTCATTTCAGTAACACGTGTAAACAGTATCGCGTAATATACGTGATGAAAACTGCATTGCATCGTTGTCACGATCCGACCATTCCACTTCAAATCGATCACCAATTGAGTTCTACTCAATGTTTGGGATTTTGTTCCAATTCAAGTGTTTGTATACAATATGTACAATAGAGACTGAAACTTTTATTCACATTTCATTTTCGTTTTTAATCCCATATGACTGATCTTTCTAATATGGCAAATTTTCGTTTCACAAATTTCAATTTCTCTAATTCTTAAGTTATTATATTTCTAGCTCAAGTTTCCAAATCTTCAAATTCTTCAAGCTTTGTAATATTAAAATTTTTAGTGACTTTTCTTGTATATAAAATTTGATAACACCGTACAAAGCATGATTAGGTAAAGTCACAAAGGAGTCTCGAGAAATGTTTCCTGCAACCGCGTCGGAAGCCAGACTCATCGTCGTCACGTGAAAAGGTACCCAAACCATTCGCTGACGCAAACAGACACCGCGGTGAAATTTCCTTCTTTTATTTCTCCCTCTTGGCATCTCGTACGGCTTCTTTAGCTCGCTACTTTTTTTCACTCGTCTTGCTTCTTACGCGACCGCACTCCGGTACGCGTCGGTTATTTAATATTCATACGGTGGCACGCTCGCGAACACTGCACGCCACTTTCGGTACCTTTAAAAAAATCAACGACACGGCTCTCGTTCATCTTCCTTCCCCGGCGAAATAAGAAAATGCATTTCAGACTCGTTGCCACTCGACTCGAAAGCTTGATGGCTACTCCCGTCGACTAATTACGCGCATTTACCGCGGCGCGAGCGTTTAATGTAATTTCAGCGATAAAGCGGCGAGTTCCGCAGGGACTCGTTTACAGCAGTGGCTTTCCTTTGACGAACGCGAATTATCGCGGCGAAACAAAGAGAGACGATATATAGCCGATCGATATCTTCCCAGGGAGAAGTCCGAGCAACGGATAATTGCAATTTGTTGCTTTGTTACTGATTCCTCAAAGAGTTAGATTACCCCTTTCGTTCGTTTCGACTCGCCAACTTCCTCATTGTCCTTCGATCGTTTCTTCTGCTTTTTTCATCGTAGAATATTTATGCTGCTTAAAACTACACTTAATCGCGTTTTATTACTCACCAACTATTCACTTTCGATCAAAGTAACAGGTGAAATTATTTGTTGATCAACTTAGTACGTTCAAGTCAGACATTTAACTATGTTGAAATATTATAAACATCTTAGACATTTTATGTATCTTAAATATTAAATAAATACCATATCTATTTCACCACGTCCGAGTAATTTTGTGACCGAGTGTACGTGTTCGACGCGTTAAACGTTCTCGGGATTTTTCCATATTTTTCGACCACGTTCAATAAAATCGGGAACAGAACGAAACTTGCCGGTTGAAAAGAAATGGGTCACCGTCGGACGAAACGAAAGTTACCCAAAAATGTACCAGCAATTCCACGGGGTTGTCCAACGAGGGTATCGATTATTCCCGCGGGATTTAAAAACTTGGACTTTTTCTATCGACTGCCGAGTACTCATATGGACATAAATGTCATTTAAAAGCATCGATTCGAACGCTAAATCTCCACTTCTCTAGTCTCTGTCGTAGAAAATGGAAGAGTCGATGGAAAAAAGAGAAAAGAGGTGTACACGCTTTTTTCCACAACTTTAACCCCTACTTTTTCCACTCGTGTTTCCCCTCTGGGTACGACAGAAATCGTGACGTACGGATAAAAGGAAATTGCAAGTTTCGGATAGAAATAACTTTCTGCGGCATCCGTTCGATGACAAATTTCACGTGTATCTAATCCAATACTTTATCATTAAGTATGTCAATCGATAAGTTACTTTTAGTACAAATCATAAATTAGAAACGTCAGATTAATTCTGAAATACGGATACTGTCATTCATTCTCAACTTCGATAGCTTGTTACTACATCCATTAAAAATGTCATTTAACGATCTGTAACTTGAAATATAGAAAATTGTAACTTGAAACTAGAAATTGTTACATGTGCAGACTTAGTAACTATAGTGGTTAGCAGTGACGAAGGCGATAATTAACCATCCTAATTTTCAAAATACACTTTCAATTAAGAGGAGAACACGCTGAATTTTCAGCACCGCTTTTCCTACGTCTCCTAGAAGCTGTGCAACCGAAACGGTTAACGGTCCCATTAAAATCGAGTTGGTAACAAGTACGGGCACCCCGAATTCCAAAATTGGTCTCTCTTTTCACCAACAGAATTCGTACCGGGGAACAGTTTATTCCAGGAGTTATATTTACTTTAGCTAAACACGCCGACGTAATGTACGTCCGATTGCAACACGGTTTTCGTACTCGGTGCATGGTGTTGCAGAAACATACGGGCGAAGCGGACGATAAAAGCATGGGCGCCATTTCTAGACGATATCATAATTGGAAAAATTGGGAAAGTGAGAATTGGGAAAATTGAACTTGTAGGAATTGAGAATTTGTAAACCTGGAAATTCTAAATTTTCAGAATTCAAAATTTCCTGTATTTCAGTACTTGGTCATTTGGAAACTCTAATTTGAATTACTAGAAATTTAAGATTTCATAAATTTCATAAATAAGAAATTTGTGTGATCCGAAATTTCGAAAATTAAAAACCTCACATATGCGTAAAATATTGTGAAAGTGTTGAAATACCAGCAACTCAAATGACCAAATGCAGTGACATAAGTTTCCCGCGAAAAAAATCGTTTCACCCGATATGGTATTTACTGTCAACTCGTCCGAGCGTACATCGTTCGAATGTATGCACAGTTTTCGTAGCAAGTGCGCGATACACGTTAGCCGTGACCGGGGTGGTAGCAGTGTGGCACATTGAATGGCACGAGGGGGTGGTAGTACACGATGTGCTGCGGTGAATGTGCCCTAACCCCACCCCCCTTTTCGTACAACTGCATGGAGATGCAGAGACGTGGATGCATCCTGTAGGAGAGTATAACGAGCTCGAAGCCGACTCTCGGGTCGATGGCTCATGGTTTCGCCTTGCCCTCTCGAACGACCCACCCCTTTCCTGTCACCCAGCCCCTCTCCCTGACACCCTATTCGCTCTTTCTCCTTCTCTTCTCCCGTTCTCTTTTCCGCTCTCTCATTACCTCTCTTTCCAGTCGTCTCCGCAGCCACCGTTGCCCACCACCCTTGTCCCGTCTATTCGCTGCCAGTGGCGTAACTTTAAATTCAGGACCAACCAGCCAACGGGGGTGACACGAGGGTGCCCTTCACCTGTCGTGCGTCGAGTGGGACAGCGCTGGTTACCGTCAGAGAAAACGTTTTGACGGCTGTTCTTGAGAGACGGCGACCTTTGTGTGTTCGACTCGCGTAAACGCGTTTCCGCCACGACTTTTGTCGCGCACCCGGCAAAAAACCGCGTTTGCGACGCTGTCGTGGATGTTCGCGCTTTAACGACACCGCGAGAGCAACAGAGAGGCACTGTCGTCGATACCGAGATATTCTCGACGTTTAACCTTTTCGCTACGGTAATATTCGATTGACAATTTTCCGCGACGTCGATCTTCGACAGAAAAATTCGATGAATTCGATATCGAACGTTGAATACAGTTGCAGAAAAAGGAATTCGTAAGACCTGTATACTGGGGAGAAAAGAAATTTGAAAAAGTCACATGCAGAGGAAGAGAGAAATTTGAAGGGACACTGAAAAAGTTATGAACGTGGTTCCTGTAAGATTACTTGATGTACTCTATTCTATATTTCTTTTTGATGTTTCGTAGCTTTTTTTTTCTTCATGTACAAGTGCTTCACGAATTAAATTTCTTCTCGAGAAACCATTATACATAGTTTCAGATAAAATGTTAACAGTTATCGTAAGTTGGAGAAGCGTCGTCACCTTCGAGCAAATACGACGCAAATTCGATACGAGGCATCTCGTCGCAGTCAACCTGACGTTCACGTCGAGAATGAGATACGGCACGCCTTCACCTGGGAATCGTCGAGCCTTCTCCTTGGTAGAAAGCCTCCTTTCACCCACTCGACAACCACCCTTATCCACCCTCCGGGTGCTCTCCGGTGTCTCCTCTTTCACCTTCCATCTTTTCCCTATCCATCCACCTCTGCTTTTCACGATAACGCGTCGGCCAAAGTAACAGTCGGTTTGACTGATGTCGCCTGGCGACGTAAACGCCCTCGGGGAGATGCCTTCCGGTTTGATGGCGTAACCGTTCTCCAGCTTGTCTGTTGCCCCAGAAAGACACACGCGGACCAGGGAATCGACCGACGTCTTTGCTCGCCGATACTTGGCCTTCTGTTTACAACTTTGCCCGCGAGAACCTGTTCCTCGCAAAATTGATCGCGCTGTTCGTAAAACAAAACGAGATATGTGGGTCAGGGACCTGAAAAATTCTGCGCCATTTCGTGCCGCTGAAATACGAGACACGAAACGAGCGACGCGGAGTTTTAATTTGACGAATAAAATAGTGATGATACGTGCAACTGAATTTAGAAATTTCATTCCTAAATCTCTCGTGCCTGGGGAACGGATGTGGAGGCATTTATGTTGCTTCTGTTTAATCGTTAAATATTCCTGCTGTTTGTGTATGAGAATATTTAAACAAATAACAATTAGGACAACTTAATATACGCTACATATTTTTTATCCAATTTGTTCAATTATATTTATGAAATTTTAGATAAACTTTTAGGTCCATTATCGCTAATTTTTATGTTACCCAATGTACCTGATATGAAGAATATTTCTGCACCTGAGAGAATAATCCAAGTTCATTTGTCTTAATTTTCAAAGAATGTGAGTCTCGTATAAAAACTGTTTAAACAGAAAATAATATAAAAAATGGTTCTCGAGTACACAATTTGCAAATTGCAATCTCTCTCCGTACCCGTATAATTTCTGACAACTTCTGCCCGCGAGGATTTCTAATTTCCGTAAACCAAGAAATCCACGGTTACCCTACGTTTATAATTTTCCTGCGATCCGACACCGTTTATCGTTAACCAGTTACGAGAACGTCACTGAAACTTCTCAATTTCCATAAAAAAAAAAGAGAACTGCCGGCTGACATCAAATAAAATTCTCTTCCAAAGCAAACTCTTCCCGCGTCGCAATATGGAGGCTAAAGTGCGAGGGTTTCGCGACGCGTTTTACATTCACGCATCGATGCTGTTTCTCGAACATGTAAAAAGCGCGGATATTTTCTTCTTTTTTCTTTTTTAATCGAGATCCCCGCTTCCGATTTTAAAGATATTCCTTCTAGAGATAAGAGCGCACTTCTTCGGTCGTTGACTCGTCGGTAAAATATTATTTCCGCCTGTGCTTGCTCCGGTCCTTCCTAAAACACCGTGTCTCGCACGCGTGTTGAACGCATCGCAAAGGACGTCGCTCCTCCTCTCTCGATCCGCTCTTTTTCGAGAGCCCAACAACGAGGGTGGATCAAAAGAACGCTCCTTCTCGATGGGACGTTCATATGGGAATACACAATGGAAAAGCGTTATGGTAAACGCACTGTCAAAACCGTAGCTGGCATCTAGGTACCGAAAGTATTCGAACAAATTTTCTTTGTGTATACAGTAGACTCTTGTTATATTGGCATTCGTGACATTTAAACAATTTTTTTGTACTCTAGTGACATACTTACATTGTGAAGTTGATCGCAACTTCATGTAAGTATCACGTTTTATAATTGCTATGTATCATTCGTGAAGTGCATGCGTATGCTGTATGGAGACATGTATTTGTCAATTCCTATACTCCAAAATTCTATATAAATCCCTATATCCCTATATCCTTAGAGCCCCACAATCCTATATCTCCCTAGATCCATCTATAGTAAATAATAAAAGAGAAAGATCAGAAGAATACGTGACACACAAGAATTGTTAATGTCTCGACGTTTCAGAAACGTTGACAAGAAGCAGCGTTTGAATCATATTTTCGAAGCAAATGGAATTTTTTACATCAGTCCTTGACTGTGACTCGCTTCAAACGGGAAGCAACAAAATGGACTGAAATAAATAATTCACAGAAGAATGTATTTTTAACGAGGATTTCGTGCCGCCGAGTGTTCTTAACTTCGAGATTCGCGAAAGCTGGGAAAGTGTCAGCAAGATGTTTCATATATCCCATGGATTTTCCGTGAGATCCGGTAAAGATTACTGTCCTTTGATCCGTACAGGATATCCGGCTAACGTATGGCTACACTCTTTTAAGATCCGTAGACATCTCTGGAGATCGAATTTCAATTTCAGTTGTACGAACGTTCATATATTTTCGGTATAAAATATAGAAAGAAAATATTACAGAAATAATTTAACTTAATCAATGTTTCTTGATATAGTGGATCAGAAAGTATTGGCACATTAAGCTTTATTATAATTGTAGTTAATTGTAATTGTACAAGATTGATACAGGTATATGTGGTGTGATGATACAATTTCAAAAAATTTTTTATTCAGATGGAATAAAAAATATTGAAATCTAATGAACATGCATCACTTTTAATGAAGTCCTCCAACGAGTGAAACGGAATAAAAATCAATCTCGAGGGTTCGATCGAGACTCGCTAAAAGGGATTTCAATGAAAGAATTAATAGATCGATTATCCGGCAGGATAAGGGATTGTGGCGGGTGTTTGCCGTCTGAAAGGAAGGCGAAAGATTTCTATCTGTTCGCGTTGGTCCATTCGACGACGAATTCGCTCAGCTCGGGTATTTGCTCCCGTAATCTCTTTATCCTTTTCCTCGTGTTCATGCTCTGCGGGATAGAGAAAGGACAAAAGTAGAAGAAGAGCATCGTAGATAGCACCAAGGAGCAATATCGTTCTCCTTCAGCCGCGTTCACCCATCTCTAGGGGACATCGGTTTCCTCTGTTACTCCACGATCTCTATTTATCCCTCCATCCTACTCGAAACGTTTGTTTTTCTTCTTTGGTACAAGGCATCCACCGACTGCAAATTACCCGGCGAACCCTTCCTACACACAATGTCATCCCCCGGCTTTGCCCTGTCCCTCTAACACAGTTATGTGACCGCTGTAAATAAAACGCGCACGTAGCAGCTTCTTGCCAGAAGCGTAGCAACAGTTTGCAGCGCGGGGATCGCATGCCGCGACGGGCAAACCGTTTGTTTTGTTGGCCCACTTTCTTGCAATCGTTACGCTCCTTAGCTGACTCCATCAGACGTGCTCGTATCTTTCTTGGCCCGAGGTCAATACGACCCGCGAACCTTGCCAACGGACATTGATCCCCATTCGAACGGACGGTGAAAGTGCAACCGATGCACACGAATTAAGGACGATTGTTGCGCGTCTTTTCACACCGATACTCTCCAATTTCATCTTCAAATGATGCAATTTTTTTATCGAAATTTTTCTAAATATTTCATTTAAATTGCATGTGAATCTTGTAACTTTTCAAGTTTGAAATTTTTTGAATTTTTATATTATATTTGAGAAGTCTCCCCTCTGGAAGAATTTTCTAATTTCTGAATTTAAGGATTGATCTTGGGATGATGTTTTGTAAATATAAGTATTTTAGTTTTATGAAGGTATGCTTAAAAATTTGTACTTTTGTAAATTTCGGAATTTATGAATATATGAATCTGCAGTTTTAACATATAAATTTCTAAAATTTTGAACTTCCTTCCTGACCATATCCGCGTAATTCTCCCCTCGTACAAAGATCAGCCAACCAGAATCATACAGCAAATTGTAGAAAGAACACACGTGACACGAGAAGCTATGAATGCACGTTTTCATTGTTATTTTTCAACGTGACGCAACGCGATCGTTGGTTCGTGCACCGCGATAAAGTTCTCGAACGAGCTTTCACCCTTTTGTAACAAACTTCGCACCCGTGATAAATGAATTTGCCGTGTTATAACCTGGCTATGTAATGTGTTAATTAAAAAAGTTTCGCGACCCTGTTGTCGCTGATATCATTGTCTCGAAAATATCGTGGTCAAGCAGTATACATGGATCTTTCACGAAGGTGTTTCTCGTCACCGGGTTTTGTAATAAAGAAATTATGTCCGGCATTCGATGAAAATTCTATGAAAATCGTTCGATTATTCTCGGCTTACTTCGTACAATACTAACAAGTTCCACTGCAAGATTTAATTCTCGAAAGAACTAATTAAAAGTTTTCTAATTCCTCCGTCTAATTAAGGCAATATCGTGGCCAGACATTTACGAACGGTGACTTTGCATTGAGATCGTAAATTCATTCAACGAATTATCGATTAAATATCCGAGAAACTTTCGACGTCTACCTTGAAAGCATTATCGTTTGGCTTAAAACAAACTCGCATAGCTTTGAGAAAATAACTTGAATATTTATTGTCTGAGTTTGTTTGCTGTTACGCTGCAAGTTGCAAAACACGAAATACGATAACATTTGGTAAACGAATATTGATAAAGCTCTCCAAGCAAAAATGATATTTATTTACCTAACAGTACTTTCGGATTATCGAAGTGTTCTTTTAAAATGCTTGATTGTTTACAGTAATATTTAAATTCATTAAGCCCGCCGAAATTACATTTCCATAGTTAAATATTTACGTGTAACACGCTTACGTTTGGAGTACATAGTATGCTCGAGCTAGAGGATAGATTATATTAGGTTCGAAGTTTAAATGGCTAATTAATGGTTTTGAATTGTCAAATTATGTATCGAGTCAGATTAGGATTAATCTCATTATGGACAGATTTATTCGTATAGAATAATCCTAATAATAGAATTGTGCACTATATTAGATTATACTAGGTCAGGTTATATTTGCAGTTTAAATGAAAATAAATATTACATTCCACTGCAGTCGCTTTCATCATCACAAATATAGTTCAACGGTATTATATATCATGAAATATCAGTAAGGAATGATCGACATCTCTAATTAGCTAAAAATGACTTACATTTCATTAATGTTTTGTACGTACCTACGTGTACTATTTATAAAAGTACTTAAAATGTTGCGTCATTGATATGAAGAAATGATATTGTTATTAAATAAAAGAGTCATGTAAATATAAAAGTGGTGTGCAACTTACGTCAATGAAAATAGACTATTCGCAAGTGAAATTTGGCGATATGGATATGGTCGAAAAATGGCGGCAGCAATCAATACCGCCACGGTTATTTCTCTGATTAGAGGGTCTCTACTTTGAACCAAGTTTGAGAGCCATCTCCGTAATCACTTACTCCCGTGAAACGGCACTAACTCTCCTATCAATCCCGAAATCGACAACGTCAATATCGTATTTCCCGGGCGCGCGTTGCCAATCAAACTTTCCCGCTCGCGTTACCGTCACAAAGGCCGAGCGAATCGCTCAGACAATCATTTCACTGCACGCCGAAGCCGATTGAATAGTGGTCGTCCTGCGAAGATACTTAAAACCGTTCCCATCTAACTCGTCCCATCGATACCATTGTCGAGCACCGTCTACCTCGAGTTCCGATTGTTCGCGGCGACATTAATGAATCCCGTTACACGGTGTTCGCTTATCGAGAGACGGCTAGTCGAAAAACTTGCGCGAATGCATGGCCCCGGTAATGACAGTATCAGTGTCTGGTAGCAGGGAACAAGCTAGTCAGCGTTAGTTAGCGTGTGCCAGCTCGCAACACGGCCAATTGTGCGTTACGCACGAGGCAGCAGAGATACGGACACGTTTGCAGAGGGGTTGCTGGCTGCCTTAACGCCGCCAATTCGTGCAGCTCGACTACGCGTACATCTCTCCCCGTGGCGTCATTTCCGGCTGACACCGGTATTGTGCTGACTACATTGTCCCCGCGTGTATTCAATGAGACGGCCCGCGGCAACTAACCGTCAGCGGGGTGTAGAGGGGCCAACCGGAGAAACTGCGAGCAGAGACGCTACTGCTAGCTCTGCTCGTAAGCGAACGAGCTTCCTTGGAACAATGAATTGTTCTGGAAGATGTCATTGTCCGATCGCTCCCTGGGTCCGTTCACCTTCTCGTTCGCGTCTTGACCTTTTACGCTCCGAGCTTTATTCAACTATCGCGGTTCGGTATCATCGGTATTCCGGTGGACTTTACATCGCTTGTGGAATGATTTAACGCGCGGCGATACAATGCGGGGTGTTATAACTGACAATACAATGTATGGTATATGAGGTGTAATACGTGCGAATATGACGTTAATATGTTAGAAGGTAGAGCAACGTGTAAAGCTAACACGTGGCTATATAACGCGCGGTGATATAATGTACAGTGATATCGAACACATGACAAATGTGTATTTTTTATGTGCTTAAAAAGTCCCTATACATATGTCCCAATATCACCATATCTTCATATCTACATCTTTACAAAGTGCATAATTGAAAAATTTGTTAAACACGCATATAAAACATGATCGGTTTTCGCATAAAAAGAACGAGGTAAATTGAAAGGGCGTGGAGATTATTTTTCAAACGAAATGGAAAAATTAAAAAGAAGTAGCGGTTACAACTGAAACCGTTTGAAAAAGAATCGAAATTTTTTTTACTGAATACGTACGAGGCTTGACATTCATTTTCATGCCTGAAAAAACAACTTCGCGCAATTGAAAGCACCCGTTATGGTAACTTTTATTCTACGGTTCTACAATTATGCTGTACACGATATAGAAGCGGCTCTCATGCCTCACTGTTCACGGCTCTTATCGCTGTAAAAGACTCAATGCACGGTGCACGTTCGACGAGATGATTTCATTGCGAGTACGCCCGATATGGTCTGTTACACAGAATGAATAGTCTCGATTATATCAATGGATGGCGTAAAATTCCGACCGCTACTACATAACGGCGGGGTTTTATTCGTTTCTGCTAAAAGGAATTTTTACAAAGTCGAGCTTTTTACCTCGTGAATAACGAACCGAAGCTCTAGGTATTCATATTTTAACGCGAAAAGTATTTTTTTTTAATACGTAATATAACCGGGGAACGTAATTGCGAAACGTTTCGAATACGTTTCATCGTGCTTCTTTGTTCGTGTTACAATTCAAGAATTCCGAACGTGATATCGCTCGAAATTTTCGCGTGATTTTCGGTCGTTAATGGAGCACACTTCACGAATATCCAAAACGTTTCTGTTTTTGAACAATGGACAACATTGACAATAGTCGATGAAAAGTTGACGAGATGAATGCTCGAAAATGGTGAAAGCTTCCGATTCTATTAATATTTATGCTATTGTTATATCCTCCCTATATAAATAGAGAAGTGGTACGTTGTACCATTTATTATTTACTCTATTACAATTGCATGTTTCCGCTGTTATGCTAAAGTACTCTGCTGTTATAATGCCACTATATTACTGAAATATCATGACACTATCTACGACTCGAGTATTCCCACTGCACTACTATCTTATTGTAATAGTACTCTAATTTTCCGCTACTCTATTACAGAACTATTCTGCTATTCTACATTAGATTACTGTACTATTAGTCTACCGTCTTAGTTCCACTTAACGTATTTGTACGTGGTTTATAGAACAGAAATGTTTTGTCAAATCTCGTATTCAGACTCGCACGTATAAATCACGTTTAGAACTGATTTAGGTGTGACGTGGGAAACATTCGCGAGATGTTCGCAACTGTTTCGTGGATCCCGAGTTTTTACAGGGAGAAGTTACTGTATGCAAGCGCATGGCGAATGTAAGCAAGGTACGCGTCTTTATTACGGTCTGATACGCGCTCAGACGATTGTCAGAGGGACGAGATTCAAATGGTAGCAGGAGCATCCGGCAGACAGTAATACTCCGTTTTCCTCGTCGACGAGGCGAGTCTGCGAATTAGTGCGACGTTACCGTAGCAAGTGCTCGACTGGATGGGAAGTAATATTGTCCGACTACAGCCAGGGTCCTGTTTCAACCACTTCGGCTCCTTTAAACAACGGGCTCCGCGCCAAAACCGCCTATCCTATTCTATCCTATCCCATCGTACTCGCTCGGAGATTCCCAGGGAACTCCGTATTCGCGTCACGCAGCTCGGCTAAATCCAAAGATACGTGGAACACGGGGAAAATGAATTTGTACGCCGGTGGTATCGTGTGCGTTACTCGTCCCTGTGCCGAATATCCTGTTCCCGACCGGTAATGAATTTTTCCGACAACCTCTGCCATGTATTTTTTTTACCAAAACCTCTACGAAATTCAACCCAATTAACCCGAACCGCCCTCTCACTCACATTAATTAAAATCCACGGGATGGAAGCATCAGTTAAATCGTTTACTGAATTAACCTACCCTCCACTTAACGTTAACCTGAACATAACTCAAATTAACGGAACATTACGTTATTAACTTAATATCAACCTTACCTTAATATGATCTCAAGTTAAACTAACCTAACATGACTTTAATTTAACATTTGTCTGTTTAAACATAAGCTTAATAGTCAATAAAATCTTATCCGCAATGTAAGTAAATGTAAATGTGATATAACTTCGTTTAATCTGATGTATCCCTAATGTAACCGAGTCTTGTGTAATTCTACCGAAAAGTATCCCCAACGTAATGCTTGGAAGAGAAGTTGCCAGTGGCAATAAAAAGGGCGGATTAAACAACATTAAACGGGCAAGACATTTCTTTCGACCCCTTCTACGTTGATCCCGTCATTTTAGTTGTTTCAGAACTGGCTCGACAACCGGGGCTAGAGCAATAACTCAGCCACCCTCGTAGCAACGTCTCGGTCGGTAAAAACTGACGTGATACAAATTGTACCTGCATGGCCTACATAAATCATCTCTATCTTCTCCCCTCCACGTTGCTAGCGTGTTCTCTTTCGTTCCACCGTGGCAACGCGTATATTTTCGATAAATTGCACCTTCCGCTCTATCGTCGAAACGCGAATACACAATACACACTGCGAGTATATACGTCACTCGCTCTTTTTTTCTACCCCTTGGTTTCCCGGAGAGAAATCTGACGGCCGTCTCAAGGAATTACGTGACTCGAGATACTTGGCCGTTCGAGCGAGTAATGCGATCTCGCGATACCCCGTACAGTCTATACAACCATTAACGTAAATCCAGAACGGAAGGCCGGAGAAAGAACAACGAGACGAACAGGCAGACGAGAGGGAATCGATATCACTCTAATGTGCTTGCTTTTTCTACGCCGTCTACGTGCCCTCCTACGATCCGGTGCTACCGTTTTTCATCCTGTGCGTGTACACGACAATTCATCCCTAGTTTCATCGCTTTCTACTGTCCGCGCACTTTTCTACGTTATATTGCCGTCGCCGCTTGTACGATCGAGAGGAGATCCGGATTCTCTGGGGAAAGCATGACAAACGAGGGGAAAGAGGATTCGTAATTGTTCGTTTTCAAGGATTTCTCGAGACTTTGGGGATTTGCTAATTTAGGGATGAGTTGAGAGTTTGGGGACATAGAAATATGGGAGCATGGGGATTTGCAAATCTGGGGATATGGGAATCTTGGAATTTGGAGATTTATGGAAGTGGAAATTTAGAAATTTGAAAATCTGAGGATATGGGACTTTTGGAATTTGAGGACGAAGGTGTTTTGTACTATAAGGACCTTGGAAATTTAGGGATTTTGACATCTAGAAATTTGGGGACGTAGGTATTTGCAAATGTAAAAATTTAGAATCGATAAATATCTACTATTTAATTTAATTAAATTTTGAGAGTAAATATCTATTCAGAAAGATAATTATTCTTCTCGTAGCTCGAGGGATAATTTCTTATTGTACCATCGCAAAATTATACAAACGTAAAAATGAATTTCAGTACTTCTGTATGTTTTATACTCGTAATTTTCGCGTACTTAATGGGATTACAAATCAGTTATTAACATCGTGTTAATTAAAAAAGGGAAATGTTGAACATGGAACGTTTCCACAGCGCGATGGAACAAATATAAAAATGAATCTTTCTCAAACGGTTGTGTTAACAGGAACCCAGTAAGAGAATAAAAGTTGTTAATTAAACAAAAGTACTAATTTAAAACGTTGCTTAAAATGATATTAAACATTGCGTTATTTTATCTACGTTCTGGAAGATATAACCGTATTCTCGGAAGCAAAAAATCTTTGAACAGCGTATGAAAAATATCTTTAAACAATACGTGCAAAATTAGACTTATGAAAGTTAAAAACGGATTGAGACGAACCCGAGGGAAAAGTTTTAGCATTCCGTGGATCGAAAATAAGTCTTCTCCGGTGCTCCTGTAGCCATTCTCTGTGTGATCCATCGAAAGCGCAACTAAAAGCGATGAAAAATTGACTCCGCTCGTTCAGCCGTGGCAGAGTTGCCGGAACTTCCGGCGACTTTCCTCTTCTTCGTTTAAAAAACTCGCCGGGATAAAAGCGAGACAGGAGAGCCGGGAAAAAGGGGGGCAAAAAGTCAAGGAAGGCAACTTAGAGTGTTCTAGTTCGACAGGCAGAAGTTTCGGCTCGTTAGCAGTTAGAAGAGTCCACAGAAATCTCTAAAGAAGCGGATTTTCGTTGAATCTTGTTTCACCGATACGTATAATTGTCGACGTTCCACAAAATAAGCGTTATAAAAGAATCGTCGGCTTTAATTAAAAATCTTAATTACAAATTGCAGCGAAGAGGAACACTTTCAGAAACTAGAAACGTTCAAGATGAATTGTTGCAGGAAAAATGATATCGAAAATCGTTAAGTAACTTTCAAACAATTTTTCGCCAATGTGAAGCCAATTTATATTCGCACAGGCTCGATCAAAGGGTCGGCGGAACGTGGATGTTATCGATACTTAAAATAGGTCACGTTTTAACCGGTTCGCTCGTATCTCGAATTTTCGAACCGCCCATATATTATTCGTATGCAGAGGCAAATGATAAACCATTAGTTTGAACGAGTTCAACGCACTTCGATTAACAAACTAGATCTATCGAGCCAGGCTTGAACGGAGGGTGTATCGTTTGTTACAGCGGAAAGAATGTAACTCGAAAACGTAGGCGCACTCGTGGCTAGCTAATTTCAACCAAACTATCGGGGCTCGATGCGAATCGTATAATTTCATTGGAATCGAAATCCGATAAACGGCTGCGCGAACGTCTGCGAGGCTGAATATCGAGGCGATTAGTTATTCTGAAAAGTGCACGCACCGTTAAGCTGCCCAGAGTACACGGCAATAAACGAGTTACTCCTCTTTTTTTTATTTCCAATTTCGTTTATTGCGTGCGGGATGCTACTTATCGTCTACCGAAGCCTTTTATTAAAACTTTTTACGCGAAACACGGGCTTAATTGAAGTGGAGAACAAAAGGGTTGAAAATAAACAACGGGGTATATTAGGTTTGTTCTATCTTTTTTATTCGACACTTAGGTACGATTTTGAACGGGAGCAACATAACCCGTGACGATACGAGTGACAAATATAACACGTGATGAATAACACTTGTACAGCTAACCATCAGTAATGTAAGTGAAAGTCCATATGAAAGTTGCAATATAACGAGAGTCTACAGTATACAAGCTACATCAGCAAGTAAATCCTACGTAACTTGTCGTAAAAACAAATTTTAGAATAAGTTAATAAAATATTGCTGAAATAAAGTTTCTTCTATTCTATCGAATAAAGTTCGATGTACCAGTTTCACTGGTCAGGTAAAAATATAGTATCATTTTGCAAGATTATGATGTCATTTCGTATCGCTTACCTTTTAAACCATCTTTTGTCCGGCACTGTATCTCTGATATCACGCTGCTACGTACATAGCTGACTCTCTTTGAGACGAACACCATCCTCGAGGCAACCAGCGGTAAAAGTCCAAGCAGGCAGGACTAAAAGAGGTCGACAACCCCGCCTTCGATAATTACCGTGGGTGGCGTGGGCGAACCTCTTTCTCTCTTTTCCTTTTCCTTCCCTGTTTTTCACCCTTTCTCTCAGCCCTCTCCGTCCTCTTCTTCTCTTTCCCGTTGCCGCTCCTTCTCTTCCCGTCCGTCTTCGTTCCACCTTCGTCGGCTACGGTTCGACCTCTATCCGATTCTTCTCGTTTCTCTCTCCCGTCGGTGCTTTTGCGCCTCGCTTGCGACGAATCGATGGAGCGACCCGATCGCCCGATAAAAATATACTCGCGATATATACAGGTGTATTATTTCGAAAACGGGTTCGTTGCTTAACCCCTGCATCGGCGATCACCGATGAACGGTCTCGATAATAGTAGCGCCGTTCAATGGGGGGTTTCTTTGACGAAAGCAAGTACCATAGAGAGAAAAACATCATTGTGGAGGGCAGTAGTTGTGGACACAGAGGGATCGACGGAGGTTCACGGGTTGATACGACATTCTTTGATGTCGAACTCTCGACGTTTACCAACCTCAGGATTCCGACGAGAACCTGACGTATTCATATCGTGAAATATATCGTGAACAGCGAAGAAAGGAACGAGAAACGCGAGGGTAAGCTAAAAGAATCGATCTGGAAGAGAGAAACCTATAAAAATATCTGCTGGAACGATCCTTTGAAAATGCAGGTTCGCGATACTGCCGGTCTAATCTGCACAACTGATCTACATTATTTCTTGCGTTATCGAACGATTGCAAATCGAATTTTGAAGTTCACTTTAGAAGAGAATGTCGAATTAATTAGGAGAGAACGCGGAGGGAATGCTGAAATTAATATTGCCAAAATGTCTGATAGAAGCATCAAACGGTTAATATATTATTATTAATATTTCAGAGTTCTCGATATTTATTTTCAATATTTCAACATTGACAATATTTTATCAATACTACCAAATTATTGACAATGTATACTCATGAAAATTTTGAAACAGTGTGTATATTGAAGTATTAAAAAATATTGAAATATTGACAACGTGCAGTGACATAAATTTGCAGTAAATATTTGATCTGTAATTTTAGCTTGAATTCTTTAACCTGTCACCGTTGCCTACTTTTCTTTTTTAAACGTACAAGTTCAATTTGCATAATACCTGCTGGGATTCCTCGGTATCGTCCCGAATATATTCAGGTGAGACGTTAAGTGTAATTATTCGCGGAGGTATTTACCTGGGTACATTCGCCGTCTTAATGCTTCGTAAATACGACGCATCCATAGATGCAAACGCTCATTTGTTCAATTTACGTCATCTACCGTAAAGTTATGAGATTCATTTCGTGCACTTGTCTTGTACTTGGAGATAAGAAAACCCTCAGGGTTGCAAGTACGTTAATTGTAATTTCACGTAAACTATTCTAAGATCGGATTTGCTGTTCTAATTGCTGCGCTGGTGTGTCTTTGACGTACGTGTTAATTATCGTTTCACAGGTAACTATTTTCTATGTACAGTAAAGACGTTCGACTCGAAGACTCGCTTTTAACATTTAACACTTGCTTGTGATTTTATCTCATATTTTGCATTATGCTTGTGAGCGACATACTTTAATTAAATTATTTATATCCATTTTAATTGAAGTTACAATGTGCAGATATTTTTATTGATACCTTTGCATACATTTTAATTAAAGTACATATACACATCCTGTTACGTTTAATCAATACGTTAAATTTTGTTCAAGTTTGAAATATACGAAACTTGTATATTAAATTTCTAAAGATTAGGAATTTAATTTTGGAATTTTCGAATTACAGAAGAAACTAACCATGAACGCGACTGCACGCCATTTGCACATCAGTGCGCCCTCTCGAGCGTAGTTGCGATCCAGCTATAGATTTTAAACGCGTCGTTGCATAATTTATTCTTGACATTTTGAATTCCAATTTGAAAATCGCCGATTTTCTGGCGACCACGGTATAAACATCCAAAGCAATTATCCCGGTAATTGCATATTTAACGTAAAGAGAGATACGAAATTATGCGTGCGTCAAAGTGCACATCCTTTCAAAATACGCTGAACCAGAAAATGTGGAAGCATCAACTTTATCGGTAGATTTAAAGTTTCGCGATGCTGTGTTTTAGGGTAGAAGGAAAACAAGGAAGCCTAGGTTGATAGATGCACGTTGACCTACATCGGCGTAATTCAAAGTGCCTGTAAAGTACTGTAGGAGTGGGAAGAATGAAAGGAGTAACAATCAAGCAGCTAATACACGTCGGAAACTATAATTCCTGAATAGTTCTTAACAAGTTCCGTGCTTTCCATTCAAACTCGATCCCGGCAGTATCTTTCACCCCCGCCCGAAGCAAAATGCATACTTGCCTCCTCGTAGCTAGGAAACAAGCAATTTGTCCCGCGTATTTTCGGGTCGTTCGTTAAACTTCCTCCGTGACGAAGCCAGCTTGAAAATTGAAACAAGAAGGCTACCGTCCGATATCACCGAAAAGGGTGAAAAGCTCCATCCAGATGTCGAGTAGCAAAGTATTAACGCTCGAGCGTGCGCCGCGATTTTCCGCCCAGTCTGGCGTGTTAATTCGTTCGCTCGAACCGAAATGAGCGAATACGTTAACGGGGGCAATTAGAGCAAGAGGACATTGTTCCACGGATGGAAAAGAGGAGAAAAAACCTGCAATTCTATCGTGCCACGGTCAGTCTTCTGTAAACTGCTACTACGCTCTACGAGGGATCAAAGATCCTGCACTTTCAGTTATCTTAACACTTTCGAGTTATCTGAGCATTATAATCCATCCGGTTCTACCGTAAATTTATACATATTGACGTAATTCTGCTCCAGTTTCTTGATAACAAAACCAAACTCGTTACAGTAACAAAAAAATTGGTTGCAAGAAATTGGTAGAAGAAAATATGCAGTTGGAACTGTTTCGAAATTTTTTAAAAATACGTAACAATGTTCCAAAAGCCGTAACCCTTTTGCCGGAGTGTCCAAGAGTCCCCATACTTCCGTTTTCATTCTATCGGTTTAACGTTACAATTGCCGCGCTGTTAAGCTAATTGAAACGCGATACCACGACAACGTTGAATACTACAACAGCTTCGAACGGGCGTTATTGATTAACAATTAAACCCGTCACGTTGTATAAACGTGTCCGTCGTGGTCGTTTGTTCTGTACGTTCTTGGGATGCTCCTCTTAGGGGTGGGTCACAGTTCGATGACCCCCGACAACGATCGTATATTCTCCTGTCAGAAACATTTATTTTTCCCGGCCGCGATGATCCACGTAGTTGTTCATCCGCGTACGTAAAATTATGGCTGCCTGCCGGTGTCTGTTACGTTCGAATAATATATCCGCATCGTGTGTGCAACGACGAAAATTTACTACTAATTACTTTTCCCTCCGCGGCCCGATTCAGCCTGCTGGGATTGTAAATAGCTAGCAAGATTCACGGATGGCTGACACAGAACGGTACGATCATATCGGAATTAATTAAAGCCGGGGTCTTAATTAAATCAACGTCCGTGGACAACAAGAATTGTCTTTGTGGCGTGAACGGTCGCTCATTCTGCCATTAGTATATCATGGTAATGGGCAGTCACGATCGCTGGACTCTCGTGCATACACGTGCGAATGGCCATTCATGGTTCTCCAATTTGAAATTCTATATTTTTCAGGTACATTGATTATACCGATTTGCAAATTCATACATTTCAGACGAATATCGAAATTTTTAATGTCCACTCGTCGCGACGTATCTTTTATTTGTCTCCCGCCTTCTTGTCCTGCAACGTGCCGCCATCTTGCCGTAGCACGTATTAAGAAGCACATACACGCGAAGTGGCGGAGAATCGTCCGCGCGAATAAATCTCGAGCTTTATCGATTGTTCGCGTGGTGCACGTGGTATCCGCTGGTGGGCGTGGTGATAAAAAATCGGGCACGACGAAATTCTTGTCCGCGAACGGTGGGTATATTTTCTGTCCGCGATCTACTGGGGGGGGTTTTTTGTGTTTGCACGAGCACACGCACGAAAACTACCCCCTGAACGGTTCTACCCGCGGGCTTTTAAATTCTGCGCGATTCGAATTCATTTCGAGCGCGGCCAAGCCGTTATCTATGCGTGTGGGGCTTGCGGTTCTCGGTCCTGGCGTGGTAATAACTCCAGGGTAAAAGGGGGTAGGGTGGCGGCAGAGATAGAAAGAGTAAGCGAAAGGGTGGAAAAAGAGGGAGGGATAGCTGCGATGGAAAAAGAGCGGGACAGAGATGGGAAATGGAGCGGGGCGGCGTACACCACCCCCAAGGGCAGCTCGGGGAAGGTACAAAGGTACAAAGCCCCAGTAATATATTTTGGATTACCTTGGCTGGTCTATCCCCTCGTTCTCGTTCGTTCCTCGTTAGAAGTATTCAAGCGTGCCTCTAACGAGACTACCAGCACAAACAAACACCGTGTTCGAGGATGAAAGAGGAAACAAAAAGGAGGGAGGATATCTTAGAGGATACGCTGTTTACTTCCACCGCGATTGCCAGATTAGAATTTAAAACGCGGCTTAACTTTTACAATACGTTGTTATTACGTTGCTGCTTGGACTCAAACTATTTTAAAAATGACCAGGCTTTGCGACAGGAAGGATACTCGATGCTCTACTGTTCAGAAGTTGATAAAAGTTGCTGAAATTATTCGTTTTCTGTTGTTGATCATGATCTTCTTTCGTGTTTCTATGTTCAAATGTGTAACATAGAATTGTAATGATACTCCGAAAAAATTTATCTTTCTCACCGAATTTAATTAAAATCTCTTTATATCCTCGTCCATTTAACGTTTGAAACTACATTTCTTAGTCAAACACTGAACGAAGTTGTCGACATCTTTTCAATGATGAAAACAGCGATTTGTCTCGCAATAAAAAAGTTCTTGATCCAGTTACTGTGATTTATTCAATGGCAGATACGTAATGAGGCGATTTCTAATCGATGGATGAATTCTAAAGTTTGCCAAGTGATCTTCCGGTTCAAGATCACACATCTCGTGGTCATTTAAAAGTTTCCACGGGCCAATGTCAGGAGCAAGAGAAAGTAATAGCGCATTTACAAGAATGTGGAAAAGTCAACAGGTATAAAGACGGACGGCGCCGTCGCATGCTTCGGCGAAAGTTTCCAGTTCAAAAGACAAATATCTCGACCGGATGTGAGTTTGACTTACGGGAACAAGGATACTTCGTCATCCGAAACTTCGACAAAACATTCCCTTCGTAGACGACACATCGTAGAAATTAATGTTGACTGTAAAAAGAAATAAACAATTAACGTTTGTATTTTTCGAAGTTTTATAGGGCTCTAGGAGTTAGAGATATATGGACTTAGGAATAGAGATATTTTAGATATGTAGTACTGTAGAGAAACAGAAATATTTATAGATCTAACTTGAAAATAGAAATATTTGAAAACTTGAAAATTTAGAAATATAGGAATTTAAAGATTCGAACTACAGAGGATTGGAAATATGGATATTTACAGATTGCAGCAGCAGCATAGTTTCGCGGATCGTTATCAAGGATGGTTTTCACGAAAATATAGTAAAAGCTATGCAACGAGTTTGCCGTTGCACTCCTAACTACAGCCATAACCATTCTCTCGCGTTACATAGAATCGGTGCATCAGCTCAACACTCTAAACATTTCCCTCGTGGGCACCACGCCATGTATCTTCCTTTTTTCTGCTTTTACGTTCAAATTAACGGTGTACTTGATCCTGATGCCGGCGCGCACAGTCGACCATTTTGCAGGATCTTCCTGGCTGGCCGCGTTCTTCAACGTTTCTTTCATTCTCTTGCGAGCGTTCTTTTTCTTTCCCGTGGCGCTTGAAAGCTCTCTTGCGTAATTGTACATCTGTCCACAATCAGACTACGAGTCTCCGCGTATCGCATAATTCCAACTTCCTTTTCTACGAACAGTAGCTACGTTGCCGGGGTAAGTTCACGGCAAATGCAAATTTCACCAACGTAACCGTCCTGCAGCAGATGGAGCACGTTATAATGTATACCGGGAATTATGCATACCTTTTGTATTATTTCCAAAGAAGGATCTCGGAATAAAGCCGGAGTTCTTTCCAGTCTCGTCCAACTGCGATCTTGCTTCTTGGAGCGGAGGCTAAGCGTTCATTCATGTCGGTTAATATTTTAATGCGAAAGTCGCGATTCGTGGCCTCAAAGGATTATCCATTTCTTCTTAAACGCCAAGAATATTGTACAGACGTAACGTTCCCTTTGATATTGCGATTTCTTGTCTTGGCAAATCGATCTAGCACAAATCGGTCTATAATGCAGTAATACAAATGTTGACAATAAGTATCTTTTATTATTGCTCTCGTAAAGCGGTGCCTCGGGCTGTCGCCTACAATGGCGGACAAAGAAAGGTTTAAAACGTAAGCGATGCGAAAAATAATTTTACAAAACCAAACTTTACAAATATTTTACCTGTTGCATAAAATGAATCATGTGTCCTGCAAGTGTAAACAAAAAAGGGGATTATCAAAATGATTTAAGACGTCTATTACAGACAAGTACTCATATACGAAACTGAGTGACATAATCGACGAAAGACATAATCAGAATGAGATCGCGTAGAAAGCTTTCTGTGTCACTGTACATCATGGTATAAATAAATGCATTGATAATATGACTAAAAGTTAGGTATTTTAACAAATAACGAAAGTGGCTCTTTCAACGAAAGCGAGTTCGATCGCAGATGGATTAGAATGCAACCCACGTGATCCTCCCGGAAGGAGAGACACGGAAACGGTTAGGGAAAAGTCGTGGTGGTGAAAATGGAGCCGGAGCGCGTGAATGTAAACATGGCCGACTATGGAGGATACCTTCATCTTGTTCCTCTTTTCTTCGTGGACTCGAGCAGTGAATGTCCGAGAGGCCGATAGAGGGGAGGCGGTGGCTCGACGTTGAAGTATCGGCATATAAAGGCCCGTAACGTTCATAGGATGCTTGAAATTACCAGCCGGCAATGGCGCGGAGCAAGGGCCGGCTGACAAACGACGAAAAATTTAGCGGTAATCTCGAGGCCGGTCTGGACCAGGCAATTCCCTCGTTGCCTCTACGCTGTGTAGACGTTGCTCGCTTTATGTGCGCCTCTTTGACTCGCGCACCCACCAACAACCTTCTATCCTCTCGCTTCTCTGGCTTCTTCGTCCCTCCGTTACTCCTCCCTGTCGGTTGCTTCGCCTCCTTCTAACCACACCGTCGAGCATCCCGCTTCCCTCCGCTTTTTTCGTCCTTTCATCTCGTGGCCTCATCTTTCTCGTCCGCCTTTCTTCCGCGCCGGACCGAGAGAGTCTGTGCCGTACAATCGCCGCGGAAAGTTTTCGTCTGGAAATTTCAACGAGGATGCTACCTCTCCTATCCTTCTTCCTGCCCCGATCCTCGACGGCCCTCTTGCTCGAATAGATAGAGAAAAGGAAGATTTCGCGAGGAATAAATTTTTCGACGATTCTCCCTCGTTCCGGCTGGCCGAGCCAACGACCACCGGCAGAATATTTTACGCCGCGGGGCCGGGAGGATGGGGACGATGGTGGTGGTTGATGAAAATATTAGCGACGGCGTACGAAAGCGAGGCAGCGCCGTTTCTTGCTGGCCGGCTGGCAAGAACAAAGATGGTCGAGAATAATGAGGCGGCAGAACCAGCCGGAAATACACGGGGCTTGTACGACAGAGAACGTTCGAAGCACATTTAACTATGGCAAGACCGAACTTTTTCTTTGCGTCGCTGATCATTTCGAGCGAGAACCGGGGATGGGCTCCTTTGTCTTCGCGGCGATACAGGGTTGCTCCTCGTTCGCGCTCGAATTGTTTCGGAGTCGTCGGAAAATTTCAACGGCAATGGCGGATCCTCTGTCGTCGAACGAGCACACTCGATAGATTTTTATCCTCGTGCCGTGAATATAACGGGAGCACCGAGGGTCGTTGGTATTCTCGCGAGACACGCACGAAGGAACATCTCGAACAAGCTTATCCGCGAAAGGTACACGAAAGTTCTGAGAGCTTTATGTACTATTTGCAGCTGCAAAGGTAAACACGTATACGCGAGAGGAGAGGGATAAACGACGGAACATCTTTGATATATTTGATCGCGTACTACGTTTAGATCCATTTCGAAGGGAATTGGAAGAAAGTGCAGGACGGAGGAAAAAAGGACGAAATGTTGGATCCACTCAAATATTTGTATTTTCCGACGGATAATTCTTCGACCGGTATCGGCGATGTTTGCTACGTTTAACTCGAGTATTTGTGGCTGATAGGAAATACGATACAGCGTACGAGTACGGCACGAATGTTAAACCAGTGTTGTCCAAGGGTTTGCTCTCCTGCCAGATCTTATCGCTCGTTGCCGTGCTATTCCTTTCGAAAGAAACTAAAAATACGCGAAACAAATATTTAATCCTTATCGTAACGGGTCATATTCGCGATATTGTATGTCCAAAACTCTCATTTATTTTCTGCTATTATACAATACACAGTACAATTGCAGTGTCCAATACACACAATGACTCATCTGTACCATATTGCAATGTGACACATTTCTCTACAATATAAGAATTTCAACTTCAGTAATTTTTCAAATATTTAGCTCAGAAAATTAGCTTAAGATTGATACAGAAAACAGCAGGAACGATTATCCGACTAATCGAACGTACATTATCGACCGTGTTCGCGCCCCGTGCAGACACGATCCGACTAAATCGACTTTTTCAAAAGTAACTAAAAGTTGTACGCGTCTTAAGTTTCGCGAAACTCCCGGGAACTTATTCCCTGACGAAATTTGCTGCAATATTCAGAGGATACAAACTTGCTACTTCTCTTTCCTGAATTATTCCATAGTTCATTTTACGGCGAGACTACGGAATCGATAACGGCTACGTGTATAACCACTGCGCAGTCACTTAGCGTTTTTTCGATTCTGTTCGATATCAATTGGACCGAAAATACGGCGGTTCCACGGAAATTGTAGCGACACACGTGAACGTAACGGACGGTTACAGGATTTCCATCGTTGTCTCGCATTTTACTTGAAATCGCGAGGTACACGCGATTCGGCGTCGCGAATCCGCGGGCCTTAGAATATGAGCCAGACTGCATCAGCTTGAATTATTCATGGACAGCACGTACACGCGCCGAATCGAATCGGCATTCTTTCCGTCTACTTTTTTCTTCTTTGACAGGACCCATCAAAATTCTGTACAAAACGTCCTACACGTGTTGATGCGAATCGAATTTTTGGTGCTAGGTCATTCACTCACAAGGTGAATGGTACAACTTCTTGTGTGATTCTTTTTTTGAATGGGTCGTGGATTTAAATAATAATATATACGAAGATATATGGTCTTGTTGTGTCGCTACTGAACGTGGAACTGTGCGTAGTGAGTAGAGTTTACGCTAAGTTATGTTAGGTTCAAAAAGTTCAAAGTCCTGAACCTAACAATGCAGTCAACTAACAATGTGGGAAACCCACACCGATACTTTATAGAAAGCTGGGCGACAAAGGGCAGACAAATTCGAAAAACAGCGATCGTTGTCCACAAATTGAAGGCGGAACGGTAGCCGTGCATAAAGTATTCAACGAAAACGTCGGTGTATTTTAATCAAGCCGCACAAACGTACACAACGCAGCGAAACAAAAATAATCGAAGATATTGATCGTTAGTGTCGCGTTTGGGGAACAAAGGTCCCCCTATCACGGGCCGGTAATTCGAAAGGTAAAAAGGGAATAAAAAAAAAAAAAGGGAAAGAGCAGAATAAATTCGGATTTGTGGTTCTCGACGAGCGACGGGCAGACCGTTGGCGCGTTCGCCGCGCCGGAATTTCGACTCGCTGAAAACAAGCAGGAATTTCGGCGAACGATTGCGAATAGCCAGGGAAATAGAGTGTACCTATAGTCGAGTTGCGTTTCATTCACGTTCCATCGTGAATTCCATTGTCGGTTAAAAGTCTCGCTGTAGCTACGGTAGCCTGGAATCTCGTACGCTCACGGGCAGAACGCACAGAGAGAACAGTGAAACGGAGTGGCGGATAGAGCGAAAGAGATAAAAATCGCGTTGGTCCGAGCGGGTAAGAAAGAGACAACATCAGAGAAACGAGAACAGAGAGGTTGAATTGCGAGCCGAGGAACGGGGCCGGTAAAAGCTCGAACTTCATCCGCGTAACGATAATAGGGCAACGACGCCGGAGAAAAACAGTATGTAAATCGTCCGTTCGTTCCCCCAATCAAATTTCGAATTCATTGCTTTCTGTGTCACTCGAATTTTCAAATTTCTACCTTTTACACTTTTCACGTGCTCACCGTTTCATAGTTTTTAAGGTTAAAATTCTTGGATTTACATATTTTCGACTTTGACAGGTCTTGGGTATATGGAAATATTCAAATTTTTTGACTTTTAAATTGGAGATACTTCCAAGTATCCAAATTTAACTTCAAATTCCCAAGTACCCAAATTTCTACATATTCCTACCTAGAATTTGCCGAGTGGGCAAATTTCAGAGTATTCCTATCCCGAAACTGCCAAGTAGTCTAAAAGTCAAAATATTCAGACGTCGAAATCGCGAAATGTCGAAAGAAAGATATGCAGACACCGGAAAGAAACGCGAACAGGAAGTTGAATTGCAAGCTCAGTAGCAGGGTCGGTAAAAGCCGGAGGTTGATCCGCGTAACGATAATGGGGCAACGACGCCGGAGGAAAACAATATGTAAATCGTTCGTTCGCTTCCCAATCAAAGTCAGAATCCGCGACGGGCTTCCGCGTCTCCCTAACGACGCAATCTAAATTCCGAAGGCAGCCTGCAACTACACCGAGATATATATCGCAAGATAGAGAAGATTCGTCCTGTTGCGACGAAGAAGGATAACGGACAGAGGCAGTCCTAGAAGTGGAAGGCTGTAAACGGAGTTGAATCGAGAGCAACTCGCGTCGAAGTGACTTTCGCAAGTTCCGGTGATCTTGCTTGTCTCCTCCTTCCGCTCCTTTTCTTTCTTTTCCAACTCTTTCTTCTTATTCGTACTCGTCTCCTGCTCGCATAAGCGATTCCGCCGAGCAACTCGCAACTCTTTTCAGATCTCCACCTTCGAATAAGAATTGGATTTCATAGAAATGCTCGCGGCCCTGTATCGGAAAGGGTGCAATGCACTCTCCGCGTTGGATGCTTTAATATTTTTCAACCATGAACGAATGTTCGCGCTAGTTTTCATGTAAGACTGATATATGGTTCCAAGAAAATTTGTATGTGTAGAATGACAGTTTGCAGTTGAAATTCAAATAGTAGCCTCTTGTTATGTTGTCAATTTTATGTGGACTTTCACAGATGCTCTTATAGTTACAGTTATGGTAGTCTACGATGTACTACTCAACATGACTACCCGTTATATGGCCTCTTATGTAGATACAATTTTTAACTTTTATATCTTCAATTCTTTCAAATTCTTAAATTTAAAAATTATAAATAATTGAGTCTCAAAATCATCAAATCCAAAATTCCCAAAGTCTCCAACAACCTTAAAACAACAAAAGACCCTCGACACCTGATAAAAGCGCGCAATCTGAAGCGTCATATCCCTTGATTCCGAGAAATCCTGCTTTCGTCCTCGTTTAGCGAGAAAATGACGCTAAATAGAAGTAAGCAATGGTTGTCGTGTTAACCGGTTCACAGGTGAAGCAGATAAACGCCAGTGATAAGCGACTGCGTCGTTCGTTCGAGGCGTTCGTGGACGCTGGTTACCCGGCCACCTCTTATTACCAAGGGTCGCCGTCGTTAAACCGGGACTATCGTGCTAGACCATCTACACGAGTAACCTTTATACGTGTTTATACGCCTCCTGACACCAAAAGGCGACGCCAATTTTACTACCCGGGCCAAAAGATAACGCGACATTCACCACCAGGACAGTCGATGTTGATCCAAATTTATTTCCTATGGTGGCGATAAGAAACTTTCGATGTTCTCCGATGTTGTACCGTTATATAATCAATTTTATACGATCTATGTATGTGCTAACAGATCAATTCTATATACAATCAATGCATGTATGAAATGATCAATCAATTACATAGTCAATGTATGTATGAGGTGATCAATCAATCACATATGTAATCAGTGCATGTATGAGATGATCAATTAATTACAATCAATTAATTGGAGTCTTATTCCAAATAATAAATAGCGAATCAATAAGTGATTTCAAACATACATTTCACAGAACACTGAATCTACTTTGGATCACCAAACCGATTCGAAATGGTCAAAAGTAGTCGAAGGATCACGAGCGTTGTCAAAGTCCGTATTGCAGGTTGAATGTCTTTGTTCGAGATTCCCGTTGACGAGGTATCCGGCCAGCGAACGCGTGTTTGCAAGCAATTACACGGCCGCCAAATTAAGCACATTCCTGAAACGCGATAACTAGAGGCTCCTTTGGCATCGGCGAGCGATCTTGTGTCTATCAAAAGAGCAACACGGTTAACGACCCTCCCTCGGCACGTAACATCGCGTGTTCGATAGCGCCACGGGGATTCGAGTATCGTTAGGTGAGGGGGTTGCAATCAAGACGACGACACGTCCCGATCTACCACACCTGCGAGCCATTACTCCGTGAAATATGGACGCGTACGGCAGTTAAGGTTGGTTCTCGTGTTCCCGTAACCGGAGCCCAGACTCGATTGACTCGCGAATTCGCAATCTTCTTAGCTGTGGAACGAAAAGGACTTTAGGTGTGCCTGGCGCCTGGAGATAAGCGCCTATGCAAGTAACGGCACAGAAATGAAAGGGGTAACTGCACAATGTCGAGCTGCTTGCTTTCTGGATGGGTCACGGTGACCGGTGTTCAAAAGAAAAGAAACGATCTTTAGATGTGGGTAGGTGATACTTTAAAGGGAGGTTTTTAGGATTATGTGATTAGAAGCTTTTGAGTTATTGGAAATTGTGGGTTTGGGGATTTAGGTCATATGGGGATTTAAGGGTTTGGGAATTTGGGGATGTGAGAATTTAAGGATTTGATGTGGGGACTTAGGGTTGATAAAGGTGAGCATTGAGCCATATGAGATTTGGGGAATTTGAGAACTTGGGGATTTCAGGAATAGATTTGAGAATTTAGGAAACTGAGAATTTGGAACGTAGAAATTTAGAAATTTGACAATTGGGAAATTGGGAAATTGACAAAGTAGTAACCCGACCATTCGAAAATTTGAAAATTTCATCCCTTAACAATTTGCAAATGTCACAAAACATCTCGAATTTCAAAATGCCAAAACAATAAAAGCTCAAAAATCTAAAATCACGAGTTCTCAGAATAATTTAAAGATTTCCATCATCCAACGACTTTCAGCTATAAGAATTTCAGTAATCAGGTCATCGCAGAATCTTCAAATTAGATATTTAATCCGGAGAATGAAAGGCACGGGATATAGATCTCCACCTACACTAATTCTCATGCAATGGAAGCGTACATTGCACCCAAGTGTATACGTGTAATACACCGAAGCTTACAGATAAACGATTTTTCACCGGAAAGCCGAAGATTGGATTGGGTGCATGCACTGGCTGATGCATTTATGTTTCCTGTATGGAAAACGAGCGCAACTCGATTCGATTACGGGTCACTGGGAATGGCGGTGTTGAATGTGTTGGTCGACCGAAGTTCTGCTGGTTGCTCATCCAAATAGCAACCTTCATTGAGTTTCGCTATAAATGCTGCTAACTTTATATTAAATAAACTCTGACGTGCGTAACGAATGTCAACCGGAAACGTACTACAATTGAAATAACTGCGCTATACCAGAAATTGTCCGGAAAATTGACACGATGTATACTGTATCGATCAAAAACTTATGTCATTCTTTGTCGACATTCATGCAATTTATCAACAAATGTATCAATTTTGTTCTCACAATAAATGATTCTGCAGCTTATATTTTATTTTGAAAGCACAGTGTCAGGTATGGAATTTTATGAAGTTTGTTAAAATTTGTTCAAAATGGAAGACACAAGAATTTGAGAAATCACATCATGTTCATGAAGGTGAGAACATTAAACTTGTACTTAAAATAAACTCAGTGAGATGTAGTCAGCAAGGTTGTTCTAGATTGCAAATGCCACGATAAAATCTTGTTTGTAAAATATTCTTATGATTAATGATCCATGTTGCAGAAATGGATGTACAATGAATACGTACTAATATAAAATGTCAGTCACACAAATATGTAATCAGATAATTCTTCAAAGACATAACAGAAGTAAAATATGTCTGTTCGTAAAAAGGGACTTAGCAAGTGTTCATCTAAAATTTTTCTGAGAATGCAGGATTGCATTGTGTGTACCATTCACCGGAAAAGGATGAGGGTGGAAGAAGGTGGATAACCGAAGTGCGCCTGCTGCACCGAGATAAGACATCCCGCAGGTGAAACGGGAACCGAGAGAAAATGAAGGAGGACAGCAGTGTGCCGGGGCGGGCTTTCTATCCGAAAGAGGGATCAAGTTATGACTCCCTTTTCTGAATTACGCCGCCACCGAGCCGGGGAAAAATAAATTGATAACGCCGGATGGAAGTTTACGGGCGACGTGAAATACTGAATTCATCTCTCTTACGTCTACGGTGAAATCGAGTTCGTTAGCGGAACTCGGATAAAAAGAAACGAATAACAAAATGGACTTCGCTCGTATTACCTGTGTGCCCATGTAACGCATGGAAATATGAAACTCGTTTCATATTTTAAATTAAATTAGACTCTTCATAATTCTTGATATTTGCTAGATCTTACATTTCCTGAAATATCCTTTGATTCTTTCTTAGAACTTTCCTGGACTAGAATTTTCCTAGACTGTCCTCTCAAAAATTCCTTAGACCCTAAAGTATACATTTTTCAGGTTCACTATGGAATTGCTCTGGATTTATTTTGCTTTACGTTCATTATTGTCCACGTTTATTTTAAGTTCCGCCTACAATTTCTCTGAACTCTCCCTGGAGGAAAATTGACGCCGAACGAAAAAGAACATGGCCGCTGTTCACGCGACGTCGATGCTTATTTATTTTGCAGCGACAGCAATTTGGTTGATGAAATACGCTCTGCCAAAAGCAAAACTTTTCTACAGTGCGTTCAGATATCGGATAGCAATTTGGGAAACAGTGCACGAGCGCGAAACATTCGTAAATAGTGTCCGACATGTTTCGATGCAACGTTTAAGTCCGACATATAAAAAAAAAAAATTATCAAACGTCCAGAGTGAAAAACATCGAAACGGATATACGTATATCGATTTTCAGGTTTACAGTTTCGAAACGTGAAATATTAAAATTCGTTGAGCTGCGCCGCTCTTTTTCCGGGCTTTATCGAGCGGAAGACAAATTGCTAGCAGCGAAAATGGACAAAATAACGATGTTGCCGTTCTAAGACGTGGTCCACGTTGCTGCAAGGGTAAAATGATGCGAGGAAATACTAGAAAGAGGCAAGCGAAGGTGGATGAGAAGCAGTAGACGTTCCCTCTTGGGAAATCATCGGTGTCCTTACCCGTCCTTGCCTCCTTCTAGTCCACCTTCCTCCTCTTCGTCCTTTCTCCTCCTCTTTCTGCCCACGTCGTTTTCCTCGCGCAAAGGAACCTCGCCATAATACCCTGTGACAAGCATCTTCGTTGCCTTCTTGAATCTGTCGAAAGCGATAAACTCCGAAACGATGATGGTACCCTTGTTAACTTGTCGACCAATGTACTACAACAGACATGTGCATTATGGCGCAACCTATCGAATTTTGCTGCGTTTCAAATTCGTAAACACCCATTATTGAAGAGTCGTTCTAAAATAATTATCTTTTATTTTCCCTTTTTTCTTGTAAATTGTACTTGTTCTTATTCTTATAACATTCACGTTTTCACAGGTGGAAAATAAATATTACAAAAATGTCTGAACCACCGGCGGAATAATGAATCGTTCTCTTTTGAAATATTGATTCAACGTGTTCCATTCGGAAGCGTAGAAAAGTTGAAAACGAGAGCGGCTCGACGTTTCTACAGAGTATTATCTATAATTATACACCGCGACAGTTGTATTTATCGATCAACACCGAGGTTATTGACCGAGGGAAACATTGAACATCCAGCAAGGACGTGCTAGATGCATCTTGAATTATTTCACGTCGGAAACTCCCCCGACGTCGAAAAAGAGGTCTCAACTTGCTCGATCACTGATTACAAGAATTTATTTTTATCCGAGGGATGTTCCTTCAATAGAATCGTTTTTATGTCCTACGAATGTTTCTCATGTTTTACAAACACGCGAAATTGCATGACCGAAGAACGTTTAATAGCGCCAGTCGATGTTCGATGTATCAAATAGAATTAATCGACTATTCGCAATTTATTATTATGGAGTGACACGAAATTTTATTCGCGTTTCGTTCAATCTTGTTTGACGGCGGAATAATTCATTGCTTAATAAACATGAATCATGACCGTTTTTATTTTCAATAAGCATCGACCTATTATCCACGCATGTCTACAAATCTTTTAAAACATGTCTCCTATTTTTAACAAATTTGAATGACAGTAAAAAAAGATACCAGATCGTTACTTTATAAATATTATTACCACAAAAAACCAGTAAAAATGACAAAGTGACAGAATCAATAAAAATGTCACTTTTATACACGCGTATCTAAAAATTTTCGAAACATAAAGATGTCACCTGTGTTGATAAAATTCTGACTGAAAAATAATAGTAAAAGACGACGTCAAAAAAATTTAACGTTACTTCATGAACATTACCAAAAAAAAATCAGTGAAATACAATGACAGAACCGATAAAAATGTCACTCTTGTCCATGTGTACTTTGCAAATTTTCAAAACGGTTATCTATGTTCATGCAATTGGAACTAAATAGTAACAGTGTTACTGTACATTATTACTCCAAAGAAGCGAATAAAAGCAGCAAATGAGAGAATGAACCAAAATGAAATGTATCCACGTGTGTCTCGAATGGATCTAACAGTATAACAACAAGAAAGCGATAAATGTACATGGAGATGTCAAAACGATCCAGCATAATTCGTCGCCTCGTGGCGACGTATTAGCATCCGAGCGATCAATCAGCAGGGAGCAGCCAGCGTCGAAACGAGGATCACCGCTTTCACCTGACTCACGTGTTACGATAATCGATCGGTCCGCATCCCCTCGTGGAATACGTTCGAATCAACGTGCTCGGCTATATATTAGCCCTCGAACGTATATCGTGGCCACGTACGCACTCGATTCAAGAAGATCCGGAGGGTAGGGGATGCTAAACAGGGAGGGGATGCACGAGAGGGAACGACCCCACGAAATTGGGTCGTGGACTGGTCAGTTCTGCAACACGCGTGTCGCAACCGGCCAGTATTCGGCTGGAATTCGCCCCATTTACCGTGTGCTGCAATCTCTCTATCCGTTCTATCCCACCCCTTTTCGTTCCTCTTTCATCCCTTCCTGATCCTGCTCCACCCTATACCGCCCAGTTTTACGCTCTCTCTTCCCGTTGTTCCTCGATCGTCGCTTCTCTTCAGGGACGGCGATGGAAATTGTCAAGTCTACAAACTCACAAATTGTCAGTTCTCAAATTCTAAAATTTCCCTCTCATTATTTAAAGAGGTTCTTATTACGAGGTCTTAACTAGAGGTTAAGAAGGGTGATCGGGTATTGAGGGTTTTTTGTTGTTATATTCGTGTTATTTTTTATTTATGTGTCCAGCTAATTTTTGAATTTTTCGAAGTCAATCCTCAACATTCACGATTTGCAAATTTCAAGATTTTTAAATGTCTCAAACTACCCCTACTTGCAAATTCTCAGATTTCCAAGGTTCTTGAATATCTCAATATGCAAGCTATCAAATCTCCACATCCCCTGCTTGCCAAAGGTGCATATTATCACATCCTCCTAATTGCCAGCCCTCTAATTTACCAAATCCTCTGAATGCCAAATCTCTACTTTATTGAATACTCAACTTCCCCGATCCTCAAACTCCCAAATACCCATATCCTCAAAACCTAAACCACCAAATTTACATAAACAAAAAATTCTCAAAATTCGAGATCTCCAAATTCTGAACCTCCCAAATACCTAAATTTCCTTATCATTCAAACTCCTAAACTCCTTAATTTGCAAATTGCCAAATATTCAAATTCCGCCATCCCCAAATATCCAATTCCATAATCCCGTAATCCCCCAAATCTCCCAAAATTCCTAAAATCTCCCAAAGTGGCAAAAGTCCCCAGAGATCCGAAAATTGCAAAAGTCAGGCTGAAATCACGTGTTGCGCCATTGCTAGATCCAGCCCTGTCTGTCATCTTTCTCTCCGCTTTTCCATCCTTCTTTACGCGTTGCTCTTCCCGTTCATCGTTTTCCCACTCCGGCCGGTTGAGCCACCACCCAACCCCTGTTTCTCCCTCTGTGTGGCTCTGTGGCTATCTGCGTCGATCGTCGGGCATCGTCCGGTTCCTCTTTGTCGGATACAGTGGACACTACAGGGCGACAAAAGGCAATCGGGGCCAATGGGCTAGTGGCGCGTACACCCGTCGTTTGATTGACGTCGAAGGGGGTGCCACACCGCATTGATTGCGCTCATTGTTCCAGGCGCACCTATATACCGTTGCACCTGCGGACTAACGGCCGCATCCACCCCCTCTTTTTCCAGACAAAGAAAATGAAATTGTTACGTTCCGCTCGGCTAACGGGAAATCCTTTTTACCCCCTGGTTAGGCATTCCCGGGAGAAGCCTGCCGTTTCGTGCGTCGTGAAAGGAATCGCGACGTATTTTGTTATTGGTCACATAGTCAAAGGAATTCTCCTCTTGCGGAAATTTTCCTTCTTTTTTTCGTTCGGTTTTAGTCGAATTATCGGAAATTCTTCTGGGAATGATAAACTGATGCCTTTGTCGATGGAGTCTCGATATATGGCCTTCGGGATGGGAGTAGTTACTGTGAGGGGTACTTAAGGGATTTGATGCAATGTTTCTTGAAGATTTACTGCAAAAATGTTGTGCTGTAATTCTCACTTTCTTGGTTTCTATGTTTGTAGATTTTTATACTTCTACAACTCTGAGCTTTTAAACGAACTCATTTTGAGAATTTGTAAACTTGCTAATGTAAAAGATTTCACATATCAGCAACGATGAAGAGTACCGCTAATGTTATATAGATGGGTCACATAACGAGTAACGATTTTAAAATGCCGACCACCGATGATCCTCGCCTATTAAGTAAGCGCGTATGATTCTATTAAACGTACGATGCGAAACGTTTTACTACAATATACTGGTCGTTGAACGAACGCGATGTTCATTCCGTGGCGTTGGCAAATTGGAGCGGAAGTTAGTCGGCGAACAAAAGCCCGAAGACCTTCGTAAGAACTTTTTCACTGAGGAAGATTCTTTTATCGGAAGTATCAACTAGAAGGCGGCGCGGACGGTGTTGTATGAAAGAGCGTGCCACGAGTGCTGAGAAATTGCTGGACGGAGGAAAAGGGAAAGGAGAAAGTAAGTCGACAGGTGAACAGAGCGCGATGAAACTAACGTAACCGGAAGAAAAGCAGCTTTTTGTCCTGAAAACTCTGTGCCTGCTTTCAGAGCGTTTTAAAATGACGAAAAGGTTACGCTACGAAGCACTCGTGGTACATTGCGAAATCTGCGCGTACTAAAAGACAGGAAAAGAGGCTAAAAGGGAGAGAAAAAGTAAGTGAAACAGAGGGAAGAGGAGAGAAGACAGAGGAGGGAGAGACAGAAAAAGTTGGGCTCGTCTTAACAACGGAGATACCGTGGGGAAAACAGTCGGGGGTTGAAAGTTTTCCTCATATTTCTAACAATCGTTCTTGCTCTCCTTCTTTCTCTACCATCTCGTTCTATTGTTTTCTCCTGTTCGAGAAATTGAAACGACAAACACCTTCGAGTATCTCAACACCATGGTTCACCCCCGTGCCATTAATGTAACTCTTATAGCATTTCTGACGACAGCCAACTATACAATGCTTTTAATTTCTACCGTACATTTCTACGTGGTGAGTCTTCATCTCGTGAGTGCTACATTTTGAAGGGGAGAGTCTAGAACGTGGGGTTAAATTTCGAATAGGTTTTGAAATTTGTGAAAACAACGAAGATAACCAACATGCGACAAGGACGAAATTTATTTAAAAGAGAAAAGGGTTGAAGTTTGGACTCGTCTTCTTTTTTGTTCTTGGCGTTTTGGTTTCTCACATTACATCTCTACATCCCTATATTCTCCAGTCTCCACATTTTCTACATTCATAAATTTATTTTGCATCACGATACCATTTTTCGTCGCACACTATCGCTTCTATATTACCTCGCGTTGTATCACCTCACGTCTCATAAAATGGTCTATGCAAGCTAAGCATGATACACTATTCACAGTATTATAGTAAATGATGAGGCCATTTTCTTTAGGAAAATCTCTTATAGATTATATAGTATACATCAACGTATGTTTCGCACGCGTCCGCGACGAGACTATCGATACTATGTTAGACCGAGTCAACGAGGGTTGTAAATCCTCGACACGGGTGAACCGACGCCACGATTCGCGTACGACCCCACGACCGATTAAGGATATAGGGTTATTATGGTTGAAATCAAAAGACAACTGTTGATGTTTGTAAATGAGTTTAATTTTGAAACGGGTTTAGTTTGTTTGTGATTACGTTTATGATGTACGATTGTTTGGGTTTGATATACGATTTTGCTTGTTTGGTATTGATACGTAAGGTTAGTGGTTTTAAGGAAAAGAGAACGTTTTCCCTTGTATACGAAATGAGAAGTGTCCGTTTCGTTGACAAGGTGTCAACGAAGAAGACGTTGTTTGTGGGTGGGCCCGTGGATCTGTCGACCAAGAAGCCAATCAGTGGTAACCTTGATTTTGTTGCCTTCTCATTGGCCTCCGGTTCAACGAATCGTCTCTCGTCCGGAGGGGGTATTTTGTTAATGTAAAATGACCTGGCTTTCCGATCAAGGGTTGCGTCGCGGTAGGAAAGAACCCGGGTCAGCGCGATACATGCTGCTCGCAGATGCTTTTATGACGCACCGTTACCTTGGGTACTCGACTGAACTTGGACATTTGAACAATGCTAATGGATTGTGCCGGACACGGAACCGGACCTTTACAATTCTAAATGTCGCCGTTAAGAAGTTAATTGTATATTGGACTGATTTGAGTTATTTATTGCAACCGCTTATGGTTGTAAGAAATGAGAATTTTCGTGTTCGGCAAGGATGTTAATTTGTATTGCCTTTTTATGGTGGCATGGACAGAAGACGTCAATAATGATTTTTTGGTGAATAACCGTGTTCATAGCAACGCGGAACATCCTCCCCCCCCTTGATCGGGTACCGGTCAAGATGTGTGTACAATTTGTAAATGTGTTCTTATATGTAAGGAATTACGTTAATTTGGATATACATGATTATGTAATATATTCATAGCTCGTGTACTTGTGTATACGTGAAACAAGGTAAGACAGAAGTAAATTAATGTAAACGTTTATGTTACTATGTGGTTACGTTTGGTATGTGATCAGCTCCTTCTGTGGATGCTGACTCCGCTCAGTCATCTTCTTCTTGGATTGATAGGGCAGTGTTACAAGACGTTTTACGCTCCGATCTAACACGTTCGCGGACGTTTTGATGGTCACAACACGAACAATGCCGTCGGAACCGGGATGCGTCCTGAGTACCCTGCCCATGCTGTTTCATCGTTGTGGTGACCGATAAAATGAGTTCGGTAATCAAGAAGTCAAATGATTTCTTGTATCGCAGAATTGAAAAGGAAGTTGTGAGACAAAGGATTCTCAACAATTAGTGTGAAAACGGCATTGAATCAGCGTATGATCGAAGCCGACCCAACGAGATAATGGTTAAAAGTGCATACAATTGACGAAATTGAAGAGATCGCAAGTGATAATGCTTCAGGATCCGATGGTGTGAATCGGATACGACGGGGAATGAAATTCTCAAAAGTGAAAGACAATTGATGGAACGAGAGCTCGAATTAACTCGTTAATAATTTCAACTACTTCAAAGACTGCAACGTGCAAATCTTGACTATGTTGGATAAACAAGTAGTAGCATTTTTAGATATGGGCTGTGACTTACATATAATGTAAACCGAACAATATATTAGATTGGGATGTCCAAACTTACGCGGTACAGAAATATCTTGTAAAGAATTTGGTTTGAGTGAAGTCATTAATTTAGGCAGTTTCTATGCAGACGTACAAATAGATAAGAATACTTGCGGATTGTTGATCCACGTTGTACCCGATGAATATTTGAGACGTAGTTTTTTAATCGGCTCAGAATTATTAGAAGAGGCTAAATCGGTTATAGATAGTAAAATGTTGAAGTATTGAAGCGTGAAAGGAAAGTAATGACATTCTCGAGATGTTTCAGAAATATTTTACATAGACACGTTCGATGAGTCTAGCAACAATATGACTAAGTCCTTACTAGATTTACAGCATGTTAAACATAATAGCGTCGTACAAAAATTAGAAGACACTATACATACTTATGAGTCGTAAGGAGTTAAAGATTCTAATATTAAATTGGAAATAGTATTGAAGGATGATATATGTACGTATCAACCTCTGCGTAGATTAGCACTGGTTTAGAGAGAAATAGTGAATAAACAATTAGATGATTGGATGTGAGCAGGGACTATGCGAAAGTCCATTTTGGTATGCTAGTCCGATTATACTTGTAAAGAAAGGATGGTGGAACGTATTTTTGTGTAGACTATAGATTGCGCAATAAGAAGATATGCAAAGATCGTTATCCATTACCATTTACAGAAGACCACTTAAGTCGTTTATAAGATGCTACTGTGTTTAGTACTTGATTTAAAAGATGGTTTCTTTCACGTTTCAATAGAGGAAAGTAGCAATAAATACACTGCGTGCATAGTGCCTGATGACCAGTTTGAATTCTTAAAACACCCTTTGGTCTTTGCACTTCTCCAGACGTATTTCAAAATTATATTAATAGCATATTTTATGATCCGATAAGGACAGGTATCGTATTAACATGACTAGAAGATTTCATTATTCCAGCGAATGACGAAAGTGACGCCGTATCAAGATTACGGAAACCTTTGTGTATTGTGAGTGATTACGAATTGCGTATAAATTGGAAAAGGTGTGATTTTCTTCAGCGTAAAGTAGAATATTTAGGTCGTGTAATTGAGGATGGTTAAGTACTCCCGTCGAGATGTACAATATTAACCGTTACGACTTTTCCACTCGTTAAAACATTAAAGATGTACAAAGTGTTTGGGATGAACTGGTTAGTTTTGAGTTTATTCCACAATATTCAACAGTAGCTCAATCTCCGTCGAACTTGCTGAGAAAAGATGTTAAATGTGATCTAAATGACAAAACAGTTACTTGCGTTTCAACAATTGAAAGTAGCGTTGGTTAATGAACTAGTTTTAAAGTTATACCGAGTTGGCGCAGAAACAGATCTGCATGCGGATGCATCGAGCATTGGATTTAGTGTTATTCTATTGCAAAAAATGATGTTGATCAATGTTACCATCTAATATATCACGCGAGCTGGAAAACGTCGTAAGCAGGGTCCCGATACGTTAGGTATGAATTAGAGAGATTAGCTATAGTTAAAGCGTTAACTAATTTTAGAGTTTATCTTGCAGGAATGCCATTTAGAATAGTAACTGATTGTCGTGCGTTTACTCTTACTGTGATGAAAGAGATTTGTGTGTGCGAATTGTAAGATGGGCATTATTGTTAGAGGAGTTTAAGTATACTATTGTACATCGTCCAGGTGCAGTATGAGACATGTTGATGCGTTAAATCGAAATCCCATTCCGGTATTGATGAGACTGCAAAAGGCGTAACGTGAGGACAAAGAAATAACCGAAACGATAGAGGCTGTGAGTAGTAAGCGAAATAGTGATAGCGATTATGTAACAAAGGTGGACTTTTGTTTAAGGTGGTTGACGATGATATTCGTTTAGTGGTGCCACGTGCTACGCAGAGTCAAATACTAAAACAGCTGCATGAGAATGGATATTTTCTAGCGGTGAAGTCGAAATTCTTGTTAAGAAAGACTATTGGTTTAAGGGTTTAATAACTAAAGTAGAAGAGATGGTCCGGAATTGTATTGTATGTGTCTTAAATCAGCGAAAATCATGAAAATGTGATGGATTATTGTATTCCCTTGACGAGGGAGATGTGCAGTTAGATGTATAGCCTATAGATCAGTTGGGATTTCTTCCGTCAACACGGAAGAATTATAAACATTTATTGGTTGTAGTAGATGCATTCGCAAAGTTTGTGTGGCTTTACACTACAAATCTACTAGTGTTGCTGAAGTTATTGACTGTTTGAAGAAAGCAGGCTACAACTTTTGTGCAGTCCTCGAAAGATTGTTTCGGATCGTGAGACTGCTTTTACTTCTGTAGAGGTTCAGGAACATTGCCGAGAAGAAAATCATTGAGTCCAGTCTTATTACGACAGGTATGCCACGGGCGAATGGTCAGATAGAAAGGGTCAATACGACAATTATTCTGTTGTTGACAAAGTTGGCTGCACCAAGACCTGAGAAATGGTAAATATACTTAGATGTATGTCAGAAGTATCTAAATGTAACCCTTCATCGCAATATTGGTGATGCACGTTTTAAAATCTTATTTGGAACGGATATGAGAGTGAAGGTTAATCCCGAGATTCGAAAAATAATAAATGATGGCTTGTTTTCAGAGCAAAACGAGGTACGTGTTGCTGTGTGAGGAGTCAAGAGATTAACACGGCGAAAGTTGTAATTGTGCGTTGTGAGAGTCTATTTCTGTTTCGTTGTATTACTTTCCTTGAATTATCCTGTGTCAAATAAATTCCAATAATTATTTTATGTACTATAATTGTTCTAAAATACTGTTTACTTCTGACGAAGCGAATTGGGCTCCGCATGTGGAGTAATGTTTTTTGCCGATAATGTGATCGATGACGTAATCAATGTATGACAGCATCGACTTGAGTATGAGGTGTTTTGGCCTACGTGACCGACGACGTTGTCAATGGATGACAACGCCGACTTGAGTGTGGGATGTTTTTTGGCCTACGTGCCGACGACGTTGTCAATGGATGACAACGTCGACTTGAGTTTGAGATGTTTTGGTCTATACTTGACCGACGACGTGTCAATGGATGACAGCGTCGACTTGAGTTTATGACTCACTGTTGATGATGTGAAGGAGATCCGATGGTGACCGACGACGTGTCAATGGATGACAGCGTCGATGTGAGTTTATGACTCACTGTTGATGATGTGAATAAGATCCGATGATGACCGACGACGTCTCAATGGATGACAGCGTCGATGTGAGTTTGTGACTCACTAATGATGATGTGATGTAGATCCAATGATGACCGACGACGCCTCAATGGATGACAGCGTCGATGTGAGTTTATGACTCACTGATGATGATGTGATGGAGATCCAATGATGACCGACGACGTCTCAATGGATGACAGCGTCGATGTGAGTTTATGACTCACTGATGATGATGGGAAGAAGATCCGATGATGACCGACGACGTCTCAATGGATGATAGCGTCGATGTGAGTTTGTGACTCACTAATGATGATGTGATGTAGATCCAATGATGACCGACGACGCCTCAATGGATGACAGCGTCGATGTGAGTTTATGACTCACTGATGATGATGTGATGTAGATCCGATGATGACCGACGACGTCTCAATGGATGACAGCGTCGATGTGAGTTTATGACTCACTGATGATGATGGGAAGAAGATCCGATGATGACCGACGACGTCTCAATGGATGACAGCGTCGATGTGAGTTTATGACTCACTGATGATGATGTGATGGAGATCCAATGATGACCGACGACGTCTCAATGGATGATAGCGTCGATGTGAGTTTGTGACTCACTAATGATGATGTGATGTAGATCCAATGATGACCGACGACGCCTCAATGGATGACAGCGTCGATGTGAGTTTATGACTCACTGATGATGATGTGATGTAGATCCGATGATGACCGACGACGTCTCAATGGATGACAGCGTCGATGTGAGTTTATGACTCACTGATGATGATGGGAAGAAGATCCGATGATGACCGACGACGTCTCAATGGATGACAGCGTCGATGTGAGTTTATGACTCACTGATGATGATGTGATGGAGATCCAATGATGACCGACGACGTCTCAATGGATGACAGCGTCGATGTGAGTTTATGACTCACTGATGATGATGTGATGTAGATCCGATGATGACCGACGACGTCTCAATGGATGACAGCGTCGATGTGAGTTTATGACTCACTGATGATGATGTGATGTAGATCCGATGATGACCGACGACGTCTCAATGGATGACAGCGTCGATGTGAGTTTATGACTCACTGATGATGATGTCAAGAAGATCCGCTGGTGGGCCTCGGTTTCACTTGACACGAATTCCATGTTTTTCACTATGACACGTAATCCAGTCTGTGGCACTTAGTGAACTTAGTTTTTTGGCTGTAGCACTGAACTGTACTGAAATCCGGCTCGAAGGACCAATGTTTCGCACGCGTCCGCGACGAGACTATCGATACTATGTTAGACCGAGTCAACGAGGGTTGTAAATCCTCGACACGGGTGAACCGACGCCACGATTCGCGTACGACCCCACGACCGATTAAGGATATAGGGTTATTATGGTTGAAATCAAAAGACAACTGTTGATGTTTGTAAATGAGTTTAATTTTGAAACGGGTTTAGTTTGTTTGTGATTACGTTTATGATGTACGATTGTTTGGGTTTGATATACGATTTTGCTTGTTTGGTATTGATACGTAAGGTTAGTGGTTTTAAGGAAAAGAGAACGTTTTCCCTTGTATACGAAATGAGAAGTGTCCGTTTCGTTGACAAGGTGTCAACGAAGAAGACGTTGTTTGTGGGTGGGCCCGTGGATCTGTCGACCAAGAAGCCAATCAGTGGTAACCTTGATTTTGTTGCCTTCTCATTGGCCTCCGGTTCAACGAATCGTCTCTCGTCCGGAGGGGGTATTTTGTTAATGTAAAATGACCTGGCTTTCCGATCAAGGGTTGCGTCGCGGTAGGAAAGAACCCGGGTCAGCGCGATACATGCTGCTCGCAGATGCTTTTATGACGCACCGTTACCTTGGGTACTCGACTGAACTTGGACATTTGAACAATGCTAATGGATTGTGCCGGACACGGAACCGGACCTTTACAATTCTAAATGTCGCCGTTAAGAAGTTAATTGTATATTGGACTGATTTGAGTTATTTATTGCAACCGCTTATGGTTGTAAGAAATGAGAATTTTCGTGTTCGGCAAGGATGTTAATTTGTATTGCCTTTTTATGGTGGCATGGACAGAAGACGTCAATAATGATTTTTTGGTGAATAACCGTGTTCATAGCAACGCGGAACAACGTACATTATAGTTTAACGTTAGCGTCCTTAAAACATGGTTATAACCCGAATATTTATTTTTAACCAATGGAAATCTACCACTGTAAATTCACATATACCTTGATGAAACGCTATAAACGAAAATGATAGCAATGGTTAAATAAAAATGAAAAAAAAAAAAAAAAAAACCGATAACAGTGAATAACGGTGAAACAACGATAACAGTGAATAAACAAAAATGAAAAGACTTATAAGAACGAGTAATTGAAAATAAAAACAATGATGACAACGAAAAAGGTGGTAATAGTAACTGAATAAAAATTGAACAATAACAACGATTGAATGAAAAAGCTGAAAACAACGACCAAATGAAAACGAAAAAAAAAAAACAATAACACGATAAAAATGCAAAAATAAAACGATAACAGTAAGTAAAACAGCGTTGAGTAAATAAAAGCAAAGGCGAAGAAATGAGGAGCAACCGAGTGTTAAAATCAATGCTGGGAGAAAAGTTGGAGGCAACAAGTTGAGAAAGTTGTTTGAGACGTTGCGGAACCGGTTGGAGAACGCTTGTGAAAAACTATGACCGTGTAGGGACACGAGCGATTTTCCAGGGAAACAGCAAGGTGGAAAAGTTTCGGTGGCGGGCAACAAGTTGGAAAAGTTTTGTTATGACCGTGGTGGAAGTTCAGGATTGCTCGGTTGGGCATTTCGAAAAGTGCAGAACGGCTAATCTTTCTCGGAGCTCGATACGAAAGCACCGACGAAACGATCGAAAGTTCGGTGAATCCTGGAACGTTCAGCTGATCGGATAAAGAGAACTGAATTGGCCCGAACGCTTCGACGATCTACGATCTCTCGTTCCTTAATGTTCCAGATTATGCCGGGATGATAAAGGAAAGTTACGGACCGTTCGATTTAATCTTATATACCTTCTGAAAGATTCCGGGGAAAGATTCATTACTTACACACAGTTATATCCGATAGCGGGGTGATTCCGAACACCGCGAATGAAATTATACTCGAAATGAAATATCGATTTGTTTCTGACTCGACGATCGAAAAATCGGAAGTTGATCGATGGAATTCAGAGTCACACTTATTGATTTCGGATACGAAAATTTAAACAGTAAAATACTTTCAGTAAATTTTCAGCGACTGCGATATTTAACGAAACGTGCTTTCGTTATGTTAATATCTGACAATTTTCGTGAAAAAAATTGTACGAGATATCTAGAGTTCTAATTAAAAACTGGAATTAATGACATTCGCTTGCTGTGTATCTTCGTTTAATGAACATGAAATAACTGATGGAGCTATCGAACGCGTATAACAGTTACTACTATCCATAATTATAGTACGATAATTATCCATAAATATCATAAATAATTACAGTGATATTTACTGCTATTAATTTATCGACAATTGATTGCTTTATTTGGTGAAACCTAAAAATTTAAATCCTCATTTCATTTTTTATCATGCAAATAATAAAATATTTTAATTAAATTATAAAATGAAAAGAATTTGCAGATCCAGTAAATTCCCTATCGCATAAAGTATGAGAGTGAAGTAACGCCCTTTCATCGAGTATTATCGTATCACCGGAGTCTCTGTTTCAACCGAAACGAGTTTCTCGTAAATGGAAAAGACAATCCCGACTCAATTCGTAAAAAAAGTGAAGCCACCGGTTTGTTCATCTTTATTTTCAACAGAGTCGAAACGTGAAATATGGAATTCTATTTCGCGAACGATTATTACGGACGAAGCTTTTGTGACGAAGCACGCTACAAGGGATGGTTTGAAAACGATTCTTCGAACGTTAATAATGGGCTGCATTCACGAGAACATCCTATATTTCGTGCTTCGGTCTTCTTAATTTTAATTGAGGAAAGAGATAATGCGATTAAACGAAGAACAATTATTTCTTGAAGGGAAGAGAATGGGGAAGATCAAGCTAGACTACTGTTGTTCCTCGAAGAGTATTGGAGTAATTACGTAGAATACAGGGTGAATCTGACTATACGTCGTCTTTACAATGGAGAAATATATGGAGGGATCTATTACGCAGGAACTTATCGCGCAAGGATCTAAGGTGCAGGAATTTAACGAGTATGGATCTAAGTGATATTAGCAGTGTAGTGATGTAACGTAGTCTAACTTTTTAGATTCCAGAATTTTAGAATTTTAAATTTCCGAAACCATTTATTTCCAAATTATACATTTCCCTAGATGTAAATCCCTAGATTTCTATATCCCTAAATCCGCAAATCCTATATTCCATAATTCCCATGTCCCCAAATTCCTAAATCCCAAAACTCTCAAACCCCCAATTCTCAAATCTCTAATTCCAATCCCAAACCTCTGAAATCCCGAAATCCTCAAGACCCAAAATTGCGCATCGGCAAATTCCCTAGCGTACGTTCAAACTTCGAACCATTTTAGAAGACCACCACCAGATAGTTCAACACTTTAGCAGCGCACAAGATATCCCATATCTTTACACCACCGAAGTAATCAAGATCTTGAGGGTTCAATGCATGCTCTATCAGCTTCTTGCGAGCCAGCAGAGGTACAAGTTGCGCGATAAATTCGGCGTATCTTGTAGCGTACAACCACCAACGGATTCATCGGCGTATTTTAGAGGACACTCGAGTCATCTGAAATATTCACCTCGTCCCAGTGGCTGGCTCTCGCGTCAGCCTTTCCTTCTCTCTTGCTCCCGAGGGTTCCGGGTTTTAAAGTTTAAGGCGACCCCGGACGTCGTTGTGCGACGCTGTCGTTGTGTTCCTGCCTTCTAAGAGGAGAGCAGCGTGCTTGTTCATGGTCGATACAGCTTCTTCGTCTTCCGACTGGATGGCTCGCCGGAGGCCATGCAGTCGCATCACCCTGCTGTAACTTTCAATCTGTCCGGCGAACCCAATCTGTCAGGGTGATTCGTGGACCGTGTATTAAATCTCAATGCATATTTAAGCTGTTGATCTTCTTCGGGATATTGGCGCCCTCAACTTCTAACGAGTTCAAACATGGCTTCAGACCTGAAGAGTCTGCTTCACGTGGTCTGGATTTAAATTTTTATACTGACTCGAACATTGTAAGAGTAAGATGGTAAGCTATTTTTCAATATGAAAAATTTCTGTATTACAAAACCTATATACAGATCCCTGTTTCTTACATCTCTCTTAGATGTCAATATCCTACAAGTCAATTTCTAGTTGTTAAAATAACTTCTGAAAATATAGAACACTTCCATATATAAGTCTAGATGTGTTTCCGATGACGTATTCGATTATCTTCAAAACCATTCGAGTATTGTGTTTCTTATAATTCATAAACATTTAAATATACTGCTCGAAGAACAATTTCAACAAAAAATACAATGCATATTTCCTCCCTGTTCCTCAGAAAACGGTTTAAGTGGTTCAAAGGCGAAATAGCGTCAATGTTTAATATTTGGAAGCCCCTGTATCGAATTATCCCGAGAAGAAAATGGAGTCGGAATAAAGGAGAGCGAAGGAGCGAGCTGAGAATACGATTGGTGAGACGACTCCAACAGCCGGATCAAATAATTGCTGTCTTGATCGGCAGTGCAAACACGATGGAGAAGGTTCGCGAGAAAAAAGAAGAAAGGAAAAGGGAAAACACGGGGGTTCGCGGAACCACCTTCGTAGACTCTCTTATCCGTTCTAAATTTGCCCTCCGCCTCTTTCTTTTCCCTTTTTTTTTCTCTCCGCTCCTTTCTCGCCGACAAGGGCAGAGTCTGCAAATTCAATCTTACCAGCGACCTCTACCCACCTACACAGTTTGTTCCGCCTATTGATTCCGGAGTTCGTATTCGGGCTTACCTTCGCTGGACCCGGGCTGGTTCGTTTCATGGAAACTGACTCTGCCGGCGTACCCGAAATCCCCCACAAAAGCTCTGATTCTGGACGCAACCCAATTTTTCACGGAAGGAAACTTGTTCTGAATATAATCCTCTCTTTTTATCAATTTTTCCCGACTCGGACTGCCCGTCCTTTCCATCCACGATATGATTTACGATGACGAATTAATCTCCTCTACGTGCCAATGATATAACAGGCGAACCTGATTCCACTTTAATTTGTTGCGCGGTATGCCTATCTAATCGGTACGACCGTTCGCTGAATTCATTTCCTGATTTTATACGTATCTGATATTACTTTGATACACAGATGATCAAAATTGTAAGTTCACTGAAAACTGATGTTTGTGGTCAAACACGATGACACAGATTATGAACATGGTGTATATCATTGTCTCAAAAGATTCTTCCATTTTGCAATACCATATTGAATCTGCAATATCGGTCACATGTGGTCGTCACAGTGAAAGCTGACATCTAACATCAGACATGACAACTAACATCAGACATAATAAAGATTCTTAACAAGTCGATCTTTCAATCTCATCTCTTAATCTGTTAATATATATGATTATTTCAATATTAAGAGCCTTCAGAAGTTTCTCCCGTTTCACTTTCTTATAAATAATTTAACTGCCTTGCATCGCGGGTTGAATGACTACAGTAGCGGTCAATATGTTAGAATATAAAATGGTAGAAAGGAGAAAAGAAAGGCGAGCATAAAAATGATAACATAGAAAGTAGCGAGGTGGAGGGGAAGGGAAAGACGAGAAGGGTGAGAGCACTCGGCAGGTAATAGCTCCCAATTACCATAACGCTTGGCTAAGCCGACTAATCGGTTCCGCTTATGCCAACCGGCAAATTATTATTAATCACATTGCACGTGGATTACCGTTTATGCGCATCCATAGCTATGGCATTTGCACTCTGCTCTCCGTCACCCGTCCATGCTTCAACCACCATGAATTTCCGAATCGGTCTTTGATCTCACGGTTACTTGCGCTCCAATTCAACCAGATCCTCGTGAAATGCTAAAAGCAACCCGAGCAGCTTACCTCAGATGTTACAAGAATTGAAGATACAGAAACACTGATAACAACCTTGCTTTGTGTCCGAGTTTGTCCTTACTTTGAACCGTTATCGCCGGAGTTCTTTGAACTTTAAAGTTGTCGAACGTTGCTCATGCGAAATAGTTGCTGTGGAAAGGGTCGATTCAAAATGCATTTAGATGAGGAATTATTTTAGAAATTCTTATAGGTCCTATTTTCAAGTCTTCAGATTGTCGTATACTCAAGTTCTCAAATCCTTAAGTTGTTATATCTCCAAGTTCTCAAACCTCCATATTCCTATCTCCACATTGTAAGATCTCCATATTGACAATGTGCCAAATCTCTAAATAATTAAATTCCTAAATACCCATCTAAATTCTCAAGTACGCAAAAACTTGCACAACCCTCATGCAAAAATAGAAATCACCATCAATCATTACAAACGAATAACACTAAAAAAAATAGTATGTATCCTACAAAACAGCCTTTGTTCGCAATATATATAAATGTACCGAATTTAGTTGGTATTCGTTACACTACCCCTATTTGCAACCCTTCTCTTTTCCCGTCCCCTTTTCTCCCCGCGCCTCTTCGTTTCACCGTACCTCTTCGTTACACAAATAGAAGCAAAACTTCCTTCTCTCCTCTTTCTACTTTTTTTTCGCAATCTTCTCGTCTAATTGTTCCGCTCGCTATTTAGCATCCGCCCCTTTGTGGGGCTTCGCTGGTTGTCGTCGGTCGTCTCGGGTTCCGTGCAATCCTCGCAATTCCCTATGTTGTCGGGAATTCCTGTCATCCATCCAACTCTCGTTCGATTTTCCGCGTCGCTGAACAAATGCCTGTGACGATGCTTCGCAAAGACGGATCGTCTGGTTGGATCCGATCCCCGGAGTCGAAGCGTTTTTAGACCTCCCCGGGAGGAATCGAACGAAAGAGAACCGAACACGAGAATATCTTGAGTTACCTATCGATACGGATCACCAAGTGGAACGAGATCATAGCGGAATTGAAAATAACCAATCGAAAGTTATTCCCTTTTATTTATTTTATACCCCTATGCGTAACTGCGATTTTTATTTGAACGTCTGAGTCGTCTCGTGTTATATTGCCACATATTGTATGTATGGTTCTGTTAAACCATGTGACACAATTTCTGTTCCTAACATTAATTTCTGTTTCTCTACAATTTTAAACTTCTTAACTTCTGAATTTTTTAATCACAGTATTCCCGAATTTCTGAATCATCAAGATCTAAACAGAAAAATAAAGAAACACGAATGTTCAAAAATTCGATAACCTGAAAGCTATGTTCCTGAATTCATTAAAAATTTAATATCGTTGAACTTTGAAATATCGAATGTACCGCAAGTCCCTGCGTATTGAAACGGCGTGGATATAGTGTGGAGGGTAATTCCGGAAACTGGGACAAGCCATAACTCTTTTTTAAACAAAGATAAAAAAATACAATGGAGTACAATTTTCTATGGTTTAACAATTTTTATATTTCAAGCGCTGGCACAGTGCACGAAATGTATGATAGAACGTTTAGCTTTCAACGCTCGTGCCTACGTGTTTCCATTAAAAAAAAATAATCAATATTTCCATTTAGTAAAACAAAGTGCAGTTCACTGTTGCGAGGAAAACGAACGTCAAAAATAAACCTTCGAACGTACAAACATTTTTCATTACCATACATTTTTATTTTTGCCCCAGAAACGAACTTCGTTTTAGCCACGGCTTTTGAAATTACTCCGTATGCAAAAGGTATATGCAAATCAATGTAAAAATACAGAAAGACGGAAATGTTATTTTGGAAAATTGCTTAACGCTTTAAACAAGGCCAGAAAAATAGGAGAAATCAACGAGAGTTTGTTTTTAACGGTACTGTTAGCGTGTAATTCCAGCTCGTTCAATAACTTCCTTCGTGTACCATAAAGGCAAACGGTAAAAAGCTTCGCGTTCTTTGCTTCGAGTTTACCAAGTGCTCGTAGTCCGTTCGCAGGTTTCTACGAGCGAGCTTTCTTTTTTTTTTTTTAAAAAAAACATCCTTTTTACCCTGTATTTAAAACGACCATTTTCGTTAGTGGACCAGCAGTCCCTGCGCCGTATTTTTACCCAATTAAGCACAAATGTTGCCGGCGATTCGCCCGTCAATCCATATTTTAATTCCACTAGAGTCAAACAAAATTTCATATGTACCGAATTAACTAAAACTCGCTAATTAGCTCACTAATTAAACAACACTGACTCATGTTCAGTAGCGGAACATTCACGTCATTGCACGATAAGGTTTCTGAAGACGTCTCGATGCAAATTAATTATTGCAGAAATCTCTAAAATTTCCAAACTTCCAAAACCCATTAAGTCTCAATCAGAACCTATTATTCTTGATACAATACTAATCCCTTCTGAACGGATTCAACCTATAAATTAATGAGGTTCCCTGTCACATTTTGTATCCTACCCAGACACGGGGTAATATAATGGTCTAATACAAAGGCCATCACATAATGTCAAGGAAAGTTGAAATCCATACAGAAAAATTTGAGACGAATCAGAATTGATCGATACACGTGTACATGCATGAAAGGAAGAGCAGATGGGAAGGTGGCATGCGTGTAATTCGACGCGAAGCCAACAGCGAAATACTTGGGCGGAATTAGTAATTAAGTGCTCGAGACAATTCCGGAAGCGAGTCACCGTGACGGTCTGTAATTGCCGGACACTGGGGGGATTTCAATTCGGTCGCGGCGAGGATTTGCATACTTTGTGTTTTGTATGCAACTCGCATACTAGTCTGCTCGGTATTACGAAATTCGGTCGCGACGCGAATTTCTCTCTCGAACGTCGTTATAAACGAGTTACGTCCGTTCCTAGGACGTCGTTATGAGTTCCACGTTTCGTCGAACCGTTGCTCGCTTATGGTCGGCGACGACAGACAATGATCGTTTCTGTCGTTGACGTTTTCGATTCGGGGCTTGACACCGATTAATACCGTTCTTTACCGTCGCTATGGTTGCCCTTCCTTTCCGTTAAACTGATTAATATCGCATTATCTCCGCGTTTGTTCTTTCCGACTTGCCGTCGTGTCACAGGGAATTTTCGATCTTCCCTGTCCGCGCGGTGCGCGCGCAGCCTGCGCCTCGCTCGCGAGCTACGGGGAATTGAATTTAAGATAAATGAATTTTTAATTAACACACGGCCACGGGGAGTGCCGATCGATAGGTAAATTTTAGAACGTACGCCTCGCGTGGTCGTCGAGTAAAATTGCAATCATCGTTCAAATTGAACCAGCTGAATTCTATGGAACAATACACGCGACTTTCGTTCTTTCCTCTTTTTTCCCTGTCGCTCATACATAATAAGTTATTGCAAATTAAATCGCTGGCACAACTATATCCCACATCTTTAGGTCCTTATATGAGTAGACATCCTACATACCTTCTTGGATCCCTAGAACCTGTATCGCTATACTGTAGATGCACCTATACCCCAAATCCATGAGTAGATGTCTAGATCTTAGTCCTCCTAAATCAAAGTTTCCTTAGATACCAACTTCCGTACATCCCAATACCGCTAAACCCTAATCTGGTGGACCTTAATATCGCAGTCTCACTAGATTGCGATGACACTGGATCCTAATATTTCTGAATCTCTGCTTCACTGGGGACCCTTACACTTCAATTTACTGTACATGCCCAGATCCCTATATCCGCAGCTCCCCACATCCACAACCCACATATCTCCAAATCCAAATACCCTCCTATCTTCACTAGACCCTAAGATGCATGTATTCTCCAATCCCTATATCTCTAGGTCGCACCCCTATGTCTCTAAATTCTAATATCTCCATATTCCTATATCCCAAAATTCATAGAACCCTACAATATGTGTTGTTTTCAATCTTTTTCTTGCTTAAAATATTACATCGATCTTGGTAGTTATACAGATGTCTCCTAACTTCCAATCGTCCACACGACAGATTCTCTCTGTTCGCAGTGAAATTGAACTACACTCGAAGTTTCTTTTGCCACCGTACGAATACCGTCGACAATTAAACTGCACTCTCGACGGGAGTGGCCTGGCCGGAGTTATTAGCCTGAAGTAGCTTCTAACGATGTAAGAGCCGAGCACTTGCTGACTCGTGTTTTCGCACCCCTGATCAAAGCGTTATGTCGAAGTACCACGTGTCTGATACACTTCGAGTAGGATAACTTGGCCGACGTGGTAGCTGCCGCGGCTCGTTCGTTCGACAATCGCGATAACCGGAGCGTTTAATCAATTCTGAAACTCGATCAGCTATATCGTGATTAAAACGGCGCATTGTGAACTACCCAGACCCCATCATTTTAATTACGAGATACACCCTTTATATCGTAAATAAAGATACCCTGATCACTGTACACGATTACATCTTGTGCCACTCGTACTCGTTATTATTTATATCGCATTATACCGATGTATCTGTTACTTCACTCGTCTGTTCATACACCTTGCGTACAACGTAGGTACAGTCAGGTACACCTATAAGGATTAATTTACTGGGAGGTTTCAAAAATTGCTGGTTATATTTGATACAAGTACCTCAGATGTGTTGGTACAGTCAGATACACATGTTAGGATTGACTGCTAGAAAGTTTCAAATATTGTTTCAAATAGCAAACTACCGCGGCGGAACATGAAACTCTATAAAATAAATTTAATACAACAAGCTTCGACTGATACAATAATCGTCAAAGCGAAAGACGCGTAAAAAAAAAAGATTGCGATGAATGGAACGAGGCGGCGTTTCCCCGAGCGTGCATTTTATCAAGTTCGACGCGAAATATGCAAAAATGGAGGAACGAGATTTATGGTTAGCGCAATTAAACTGTCGCGCGTGTCGACGAGCAACGATTGCGACGGGGGCCCGTCGTTTTTCCGCAATCAGTCGGACAGATTTATGCGAATTTTCCAGCGTTGACCGTTCGTTTTGTTCGCAGGTGCAGTCGCAGTGGTGACATCCGCGGGTGGTCACGGGTTCGACGCACATTTACGGGGACCCAGTTTCGTCATCGAGCCACCGTCGAGGGTGGAATTTTCAAATTCGAGCGGAACCTGGCTGGACTGTACGGCAACGGGAAGTCCACCGCCCAACATCGATTGGTCGACCGCGGACGGACATCCGGTGAACGACGTATCGGGAGTTCGAAGGGTGCTCAGGAACGGCACGTTGGTCCTTTTGCCGTTTCCGGCGGCAGCCTTCCGACAGGATGTGCACAGCGCTGCCTATAGATGCGTCGCGAGCAATTCCGTTGGCAGAGTGCTCAGTCGTGATGTGCAGGTCAGAGCAGGTAAGGAAATTAACCCTTAAATCCTGTACTCTAAGACTACCAAGTACTATTTTGTACTTTGTGTCTGGACACCTCGAACATTTTCACCAACTTAAATCTCAATACCTATATGTGATGACTTGAGAATTTGAAAGGTCTCAAATATATCATCAATATCCACGATCTCTTCATCAGCTAATTACGTTGTCATTTCTCATGAAAATAGTAGGAGCCCTGCATTCTATGTATATACTTGTCTATCCAAATGTTCGGACACCCGCTGTCAAGATAACAGGAACAATAAAAAAATGAATAACAACGATACAAGAGTAAAAGCATGAAGGTACAAGAAGGAGCAATTAAAGCGGTTAGAAAGCAAGCTAGTAATGTTTCTGTACGAAGAAAGGGAAATCTAAGCGAGTCGAAGGATGTTTTAAAGCTGGCCGGATGCAGATGAGACGAGACCGGTGCTTCTATGGCGGGCATCGCGCGAAGCCCGGTGTAATTACCTCTTAAAAAAAAAAAAATGCAATCTGAATGCAAATCCGTGGCAGCTGCGAGGTCGACCCGACGCTTTCAGGATTGCCAACTACTCCCTCGCGGCTATAAAGTTCTGGCCCGGACGTGTGGCCGTTAATTAAAACTTTACTTCCTGCTTTCGGTTTAACGAAAGAAATTTCTATCCCGGTGTGGCTCCGCTGGTCCGAGCCGAAGTTTTCTCGGCCCATTGCAAGCTGATTCGTCGCGAGACGAGGGAAATTCAGCGGCGAGAAAGCATCGCGATTCTGTTTCACCCCATTTCGCCGGGATTTGTTCCTGTTGAGCGTTTCCGTCGGAGAACGATGCATTTTTCTTTCGCCACGATTAAGAACGACAGCGCGAAACATCTTCTACGGTCGTTGTTATCCTCAACCGGCGCTGCTCGAAAACATTTTCCGCCACCATTTTGCGTCGCGGTTAATGGACGTCGTTTTTATTTTAGTACGTGGGAGTTGCTTTGAGTACAAGCTTTGGATTGATTTAGGTTTGAGGTTAGCAGGGAAGGTGGATAATTGTTAGGTGGGGATGGGAAGGTTAAGGGATGGGCAGTGGTTTGGATGGGAAGGATGATGGAGACGGAGATGTCGCTGGAGGTTTTTTATAGGTAGAAATTTAGAGATTTGGTTATTTAGGAATTTAATGCTTCAGGAATTTGGTAATTTAAAATTCTATCCAAGAACTTCCAATTACAAAATAATAAAATTCCTATACAATCCATATGATAATATCTCAGAACTTAGTTCTGAGCAATCAACTGAATGTAAACAAGTTTTAAGTGGAAAGTTCTTATATCTGCTCAGATACCGACTGGTTGACGTTCACTTTTCTCGCAGGCTTTCAAGCAATTTGATATAAAGGTTCGAAGTGAATCGAAAAGCGTTCAAAGATCTGAAGTAAACCGAGGAGCTAGATGACTTCGAAAGGATTGCAAGTTTGAAAACTTTTAAAACACCGACAGACTAGAATATCGAGGGACCTCTAACTTAACTATCATAGAAATATGATAAATTGCTTTCTGCATTAGTTCTGAAAGCTTCCAGACTATCTGGAACTCGAGTAACGTTCTGCAAATTCGATAATCTAAAATCAGGAGTTAAATCGAATGGAAATTCGTTCTGGTTTCTGCTACGATTCATCAAAATCAGCTGGCTTTCAGTATCACGATCAATTAAGATATTCTATTTTAGATTATGGCGCCAAAATTTAAAACTAAAAGAGGTTCTGATATTTCAAAATTTAAATATTTAATTTCTCACGTTTCTTTATTATTAAAATCTTGAATTCTCTAATCACCAAATATATTTGTAGATGATTAAAATAAATTATCAGATTTGCAAATTTCTAAAATTTCCTACTGTCGAGTCACCAGGTTATCAAATTACTTCAATCGCTGTGTGGATGTTCGTGACTTTAATTTTCTGAATTAAGTCAAATTTACTCGTCCATATTAAATATTACTAATGTAAATGCAATTATCTTTTGCCTTTGAAATTTCACGTATGTTTAAACATCATTACCATCTGCATTCAGTTAAATTCAAAAGCCATTTTAACCACCTTGATCAACCCTCTCCAACCAAACATTCTCTATAAAGGATTAATAATCCTGAATTTGATATTGAAAGTGTTCGTATCATTCACTAATATACCTTAACCCTCTACATATATTAACCCTTTGCACTTGAAGATATCGCTGTTGTTATTATGTTACCCTTATCGATTCTCACTACTGTCCGTTTCACTGTATTAATACATCACACACATAAAACCATAGATTCAAAAAAATACTGCAATTTGTATTAAACTGTGAGTGTGAGACCTCGCGAGTGCGAAAAAAGGTTGACAATGTATTTGGAAGATAAAATAAATGTGACGTGCATTAACGTGCATAGGGGTTGAAAGAGTTAACATATTCGCGCAGATAACAGGGAAATAAAGCAGAGGAAGCCGAATGGTGGTCGACGGTTAGCCGGTGAAAGATGGCAAGGGAGAAGAAATTCAGCGTTACGAAGCAGAACACGGGAGAGTCTTCGTCGGCGTCGCGACGTCGGCGTGTCAGACTGCAGCGTCGCTGGCAGCTGGCCGTCGCCCTTGGAATTTCCACGTAAATAAAATCTCCGGAAGAGTATAGTGGCTCTCGAGCGGCTGGGCGACGGTAGAAACAAAAAAGGAAAGGAGAAAAACGACCGACAGACGTCGAGGACGAGGCGTTCGTTACGCTCGCGTCGCCTCACGCCTCGCCGCTTCCCCGACGCCGACGTCGAGATTCACCCGGGTTGTCGACGACGAGTAACGTCGACATGACACCCTGTACATAAAGCTACATACGTGTCTGCCTTCCTGTCACTGTGATCGTGCGTGGAACTGCCCGATAGTACACTCGGATGCAGCGTAGGCTTACGTTGGATAACGATTTACGTATATGCAAATCTGATAAGCTGACAATTCTCAAATTTTTTAATTTTCAAGATTTACAACTTTTCAAGTTCTCCCAAATTTATACTTCCAAGTCTCTAGATTCCCATATCCTTAGATCTCCAACTCCTACATCCCCAAATTGTGAACCCATCTCCAAAATTTAAAATCCTCAAATATCCCAACACTTAGAATTTCTAAAAAAATTCCTTAAAATCCTTCAAAGTCTGAAAAATCGAATGCAAGCTCTTTTAGATTGCCATCTTTTCGCCAGGGAAGGCAAATTTGCTCTCGACTGTACGTGCGTGTAATCGTCGGTTAATGTGCACGCGTGTGGGTGTATAAGTGCGTGTGCAAACGCGTAGGCAAGTGCGTGTACACGTGTGAACCGATGGAAAAGCGACGCGCGCGTGGTTGCCCGCACTCTACGGCAAATTGCGTAGAACGCGTTTTAATTACCGTCACTGTGAACTATCGTTCTGCGGGACTATCCGGATAGCCATGTCGAGCCGGTCGAAAGTTTGAATTAATGTTGCTCCCTGGTTCTCGTTAAAGACTCCCCTTAACCCTCCGTCGGTAATGCGGTGACGCGTAACACCACCGGGAAGCACGTTTATGGCGTTTCAAAAATACCGCTTTTTATTTCGCGGATAAAAAACGAATAAAAGAACAGCTCCCTTTTGCTTTCTTGGGTGTCTTCTCCCTCATTAATTTTTCATGTACTTTATAATTCATGTTAATTAAGGTTTCGCTCTCGAGAAGATGATCAGTTTCTGGGTGCTTGTAGTGGAACTTGTTTATTGCAAGAGATGACAATTTGCTTGGGTTAATTTAACTATTAAGCCGATAGGTTGTGTTTAGTTATTAATTAATTACAGTTAATTTATGTGTATTAATGTCAATGTAATATGACTGTAATTGATGATTTACATGTCAATAATATCATGAAGAGTAATAATTACCGAATTACAGTTTATCTTTTTTAATCAAGTTATCATCTTATTCGACCATCGATGCCATAACACCTTAAAGACTTTTCAAAATTGTGTACCCCCATTCATTAGAAGATATCGCTTGAAAATCATCAGCTGCATATGCATTAATAGCCAGTGCTTATATGTCAATAGTGATGCAATATCAATTTCAATTAGTTCAAAGAGACGGATGTAATGGCTGATTATATTTGCTTTAATGCGGAATTGACTGAGGGACTGATTAAACAGTAAACAACATAATTGAAGGATGAAATTTGTCAATAGTAAATATGAACTGTAATGTTTAGTCGGTAAACTTGACATTTAAAATTTATTCATCTACTATTTTATAACTTTTGACAATAAACTGTCTTACATAAATGACACATGATATCGATACATATACATAACTCGATCCATAATTCAAACGTGAGACATTAAATGGTATTTATAGTACATTTATATTTGTGTTTCTAGAATAACAATTAAGATTAAATTTTCTAGACTTTCAATTAATAATAGATTTTAATTATTCAAGAATTCGAGACGGTTTTAAAAATTTGAAATATATAATTAAGAATTGGAAATGATCAGGATGTTTGTGTGTTCACAGTGGTCGCTCAAGCGTATAAAGTCGACGTGGAAGTGATCGGGGGTGCTTCAAGGGGATGCACCGCAGTGTTACGATGCGTCGTTCCTAGCTTCGTCAAGGATTTGGTACGAGTAGTGTCCTGGCTACAGGAACCATCGTTTTACATTTACCCTTCGCTACAAGGAGGTAAGACCTTTCACCATACTTTCCAGTATCCTGCAATTGAAGGACTTTGTGGAATTGCACATTTCGTATTTTAGAAAGAAATACAACAAATATCTCTTCTACCCCTATAAAAACTCGCAACATCCCACGATAACAACATTAGACTATAAAAAGTGCACAAGGTCGAAAATTTGTGAAAATCAATATCACAAAAATAAAAGTTTGCCATAGTAACGGCGTTGGAGGAAAAACGTATTGGAGAAAGAGTATGCAGGGCTAATAACCAGGTCGCCGGTGTCCCAGCTCGAACGCTATTATTCCACGTGAAAAGCGGTGCGCTATCGTATAATCGATAATTTTGCCTATCTACCAAAATGTAATATTCCGGGGGGCCGGTTCACGTGGTAGGAGACGGCAATAAAAGCCCAAGGGACATTCCAGGGGCGCAGATGCAGTAACACGACCGATAGGTGCACAGCACGAAGAATTATACGGCCATGGAGCGTAGGGCAGACGGGGTTGGGCAGGGGCGATTTTCACGTAGGTGGAGGTTAGCACGAAGTATTATGCCGGTGCGGCATTGCTTACCGGGACTAAAATTTAATATCCGGCAACGGGGTGTAGCCGGCCGCTACACTGAAATTTAATATCCACAATAATCTTGCATCACCTTCCCGCGACGTTAGCGTAGGTCGGGATTGTCGAGGACATCGACCTCGTAACGGAGGGTGCTGCCGGACTCATTAATAGTCGTAGAAATTAATTAGATTTAAGAACGCCGGCCGGCTTGCTTTTGCACCGGGACACGGATTGAAAAAGATGATACTCGGTAATTAAAACGTAATATCACGCCAAGTCGCCCTATTAATTAGTAAGCTTAATTAGTAATCCTTTTAATTGGACGCGACGCGGCGTTGTTAATGCCGTTTGAGAATGATCTTGCGATCCCTTTTACGCGATCTCCGTTCTTCTGCTACGTAATTATTACGTGCGGATTTGTTACGGAAAACCCAACTTTCTTCGATCATTAAATTTTACTATGGGATCGGCTGGTTCCGTGTACAAAAATAATTAAAGAATGTTCGGTAACGTTTGTTTGTTTCGCTTCTGAGAAAATTCAGTTACACCATTTTTGTCGATGCTTGTTTTTTGCTTCGACTTTTTTGTTAATTGGATGATTAACACGGTGATTGCCATAGGGAAAATGGATATATGATCGCAGTGCAAATACAGAGATTGAGAACACAAATCACATATTACACATTCTACTGTTATTCTTCAATAAATGTTCCAGTTATTAATAAACATTGTCCTGCATCACTTACTTTCGTACCTAAAATCAACCCAAATTTACCATACACTACAAAATACCTAATTTACAAATAGCTTTACAAGTCTCCAGTAATCACCTAACACGAGATGAAAATAAATCAAAGGATAATTCCCAAGAAGACGAATTTTGATGGATGTAATTTCTTCAGAGATTCGTTTCAAAGATTTTTACATTGAATGAACCACAATTAGTAACGCGGACGATATTGTAAAAAAAAATGCTAACGAGAAGCACGGACGAAGGTAGGAAGCGAAGGTACAGAAGCTTAATTCAAAAGCCGAGCAGAAAGGCGCGGGTCCGCTAAAACAGCGGTACACAGGGTGAATTTTATGTCTCGCACGATAACAGCAACGGTTCACGGTGCACCAATATCTTCGCGTCGAGAGAGGTGTGCGTTTTTACGGCGTCTTTTTGTACGGTCGCATAAAAGTTACGCCGGTCCGCCGTTTCTCTCTCGAAAACCGAACGACAATAGCCCTGTTGGATAGAAGCCAGACCTGTATTTTTTCTTTTGCCCGTTATCGCCAATGAATATGTTCCTCCTGACGGCCCGGAACAATTATCAAATTTGTCGGCCCGACGAGACAAAGGGAGAGGAGTCAGAAACATGCAGATACGATATTAGGCACTGGTACAATTTCTGGGAGGTTCTTATTGCAGACGTATTGCAATTGTCTAATTTCAATTTTTCAATTTTTCAATTTGTCAATTTTTCAATTTTTCAATTTTTCAATTTGTCAATTTTTCAATTTTTCAATTTTTCAATTCCTCGATTCTTCAATTATTCAATTGTTCAGTTTTTCAATTTCTCAATATCCCAATTTTCCCAAATGTCTGCATATTTCCAAATGTTCATAATTCTCAAAGTTTCAAATGTTGATTATCCAAGTTCCTCAATTTACAAATTCTCCTATTCTACACTTAGCTGATCTCGAAATACTAGGAAAATCGAAGCAGCAATTTGAAGCCCGTAGCACGTAGAAGCAAGGAATGATGGAATACGGCGTTGTGACAAGTGTGGAAGGTGCGACCACAGATCAAACCAGTGTCAAGTATGCTGTCTTCATCGGGCGAGATTTATGTCACGCCGTGGTTGTCGGAGGCGAACTCATTACTAAGTCTCCGTGGCACTATCATCAACAGACTCGTGTCTGGTTTATGATAACAGTGTGTTGAGGTCAGGATCCGTTGGAAGGAATCCGCAGCTGAGCAAGAATTAGTGAGATCGGTTCTACGTCATAGATCAACATCTGTCAAAAGTAACAGCAGTTTCGACGTCGTAAATTTATGATACATTATGGTTATTGAATTTCGCGTACGTAACCGTCCCGCGAATCCGTGGAATACATGCTCGATGTTGAAGTGGAAGTAAAGTATGTATCCGATGGAATAGAGGCAATGAGGAGCGTGTAGTTGGCGAAGTTGGAGAAGTAAAGACCGGTGGCAAACGCGGAATAAGAGGTCACAGATCAACCTGTCAAGGATATTGTCTTCATCGTCTTAGATTTACGACGTCTCGTAGCTATTCAACTCCTTATGTGAGATTCTCGGTACGATGCTTTCGGAATTATTGTCCGAGATAAAAAGTTTCATCAGGAAGAAAATTACAGTTATACCCATCCTATTGCACATTACACGAGTGGTATTTTTATATAAATTCTACGAGCCCTTTACATTTTTCGTTTTTGTATCTTAGATGAGGATTTGAAATATTTTCATGAGGGACAAATTACAATTTTATAGTTGAAATGTATCAATGGACTCTCATTATATGACACAGATGAGGATGTGCAGATGATAAATGTTTCATATGGGAAATGTAGTACACTATGTAACCATGTAATCGGTGTACAACGAGAAGACAGCAAATCCAATATAAACCCGGTATGATTTCGATTGAAAAGAATACGTGTTCAGCGTACTGGTTGCCTAAGGGATATTAAATTTCGGCAATTTCTTTTGTCTTTTCCGTTCTTTCTCGATCGTCGAAGGTCGCTAGATGGAAACTCCATTTTCTGACCGGAATCATGAAACTCTTGATACAAATCGAAAGAAATATCGCACAGTCTGTGACAAAACTGAGTACACACTTTATACAATCTGCGACATCTTACATACTTGATAATAGATTCGGTTACATACAGGTGTTTCTAATATTCTATGGATAACAATTTGATCATCGTCAGTAAATTTAGCTAGGTTTTCATAAATAGAATTAAGTACTTGTCCATAAAATTGTATTATCGAATATTTGCAGTGCTGTAGCTGCAAGATTATCTTTGCTCATTGTATAATCTCAGATAACAAACCTTCCACAAATACTCCACTAAATCCAGATATCCGAGGGCTGCCGAAGTGAATTTAATCGATAGAGGATGTTCTGCGTTAATCAATTATTCTTAACGATAATTCCCCGTATTCATTTGTGATTCTGACTGTATATCCACCACATTTACCCACCTATATCAGCTCGTAGTTAATTCTCGTATCCGACGTTCTACACGTACACCACCACATCGTCCCGAATCTGTTCTTTCGTTTACTTTACAAGGATTTCTATATTGTTCATATTTGCTCAAAACAGTCGCGACAAACGACCGAGAGTTTTTAATTGTTCACGCGAGAACGCATCGATTGAATCGTCTTTGTAATTACGCTGCTGGCTGGACATTGTTTAACCCTTTCACTCCAAACGTCTTCTATAGAACGCGTCTTCTGAATGAGTCAGTGAAACTATGGAATTTTAACGACAATATAATTGCGGACCACTATTGTAACGTGAATTACATTTTTATTTAACTCTTGGACAGTTGTGGTTTCATTTCTGAGAAATATGATCTTCCAGGATTATGGTGATTTAGAGATATCTCAAAAGAGATATAGAAATTTTGGGAACTGAGGATGTCGACATACAGAAATTTCAGAATATAGAAATTTTGAAATATACCGATTTCGAGATATACGAATACTGGAATATGGAAATGTTGGAATATAGAAATATAGGGACATGACCAGAAATATGTCGACATAACACACTCACAATGTAAATATATAGGTTGAAATCGTACCGTATATCAAATATTTCTGCCCCCAGTGCATCCATAGAACATCCTCGCGCAAAATGTTCCCCGTTCGAAATGGAATAAAAAATTCTGAATCCTGGAAAAATTTATAAACGGAACGCATACGTTTTCCGCCGTTCATCGCGTAGCGTAAAAATATTACGTATTTCATATCGTTTCATTGTGATATTATAAATTCACGCTCGAACGTTCCCGTACGAATATCCAGGATTTCCAGCAATTTTGAAGCCGCACGTTCGTCGGACGGTTAACCAAGCACGGTCGAGCATCGGTCAAAGTTTCATGGATTCCTTGGACGGTCGGCAACAATATTACACGACGCCTTTGTTCACTTTCAGCCCCGCTATATTTCTGTGAGCGTAACATATCCATCTTACTAATAGCTCCATGGTCAGACTGCACGTAATTCGAGGTAGTCACTTACGGTTCCCCTTTCGCGTACATACACGTGTATGTACACACAGGCGGCCGGCACATATGTGCACGTAGGTACGCCGGTACATAGCGTACATACGTGGCCTATCTACCTTGAATAGATCCGAGCAGGCAGGCATAGGTAGTAGCATCGAGTGTAATACCGAAACTACATAACCCATCCAAGCCGGCTGACTTGGCCGACAATCGCTATTTAGGAGGGCTGCTTATCTCAGCCGGTCTTAGCTGTGCTAATGTCTCCTGGCCGAATGTGCTTTAACACGTAGACACAATAAACGTGAACGGTGTGTAGATAGGGACGCTAGCTAACGTGGCTTTACCGTGACGAGCACAAAAAGAACTTCCGGCCAAAACAGGTGGAAGACCAGAAACAAAGGGCTGAAGGAAATCGGTGATACGGGAAATCGCTGGCAAACTGAGGACTTATGGGGTGAGTGGAAGTGAACAGGGAGAAGGGATGTACATGTTGAAGGCTATAGGAAGCAAGATTCTCGTATGAAATCAAAATTCGGTGGGTGAAGGAAAAGGGAACGGTGTTGAGTTGTGACAGTAATTTGATCTGGGTTCATTTAGGTTTGGGGACATATGAGATTGTGACGATTTAAATCAATTTGAATCAATGTCCATGAGATTGTGACAATATAACTGGACTTAATCTGAGTCTATTTGAATTTGCGGAGATGCGAGTTAATTTAGACTGATTTGTAACAATCTGAACCGATCAACGATCTGAACTTGTAACCTAACCATCTAAAAGCGATTCGACTCTACTCGAAACGTTCCGAGGCAATTTGCAACGATCCAAATCGAACATTCACCGAGTCGGCAATTTAAAAACTGTAAAGTTGAACAAACCGCTCGTCGCATGAAACTGAGCAAGAAATAGAACGATTAAGAATAAAAGAGGAAGAGAAAGAGCCGATAGCTACATCGGTAACGAGTAGAGTCAGGGAAGTAGATAAGAAACGAAATTAAAATGAAACGAAGCAGAAAAAGGGGGGAGTAGTAAGAAAGTGAAATATCAGAAAGAGCCGAGAGGAAAAAGGTAAATGGAAGCTGGCGGTAAGACTTTTCTCGTGCAAGATAATCATGTATTCGCGAACTACGTTAAAGATTTCTGGAGGATGGCTTTCGCGAAACGACTGCGAATGTTTAGGATAACTACGGTCATTAACGTTGCTCGAGCTTATCTAAGGAACGAGCACGAGTTTAAGCCGGGCAAGAACGAAGAGATTGTATCTCCGTGTCATCCAGAACAGGTCGCTGGAAATCCCGGAATTAGCATAATTATCGTAACGGTGGAACCGTTCGTTCGGCAGGGACGAAATATCGTGTCGGTGGTTTCGTGTTATTAAAGATAATTCTGAAACCCGTCTCGGTTTATTGGAAAATGTCGAGGCCAATTATTGCATGGGACACCAGATATGAATAACACACAGAGTTTAGGAAATTTCGCGTTATCTCCGCTGTTTGAACGGTCTCCTGTTCAACATGCTTGTTTTAATAATTCACCTGTCGTACTGATATCTTTATCACGTACACTACCTTTCAATAATGACGAGTTTAGGGATGACGATTTATTTATCTACAGAGGTATTTTTAAATCAACCTTCTATATTAATCTTTAAATCCCCAAAAGTTCTAACTTTAAAAATTGACCCTAAATGTGATTGAAGCATAGTTCCAATGGAACCTCGCTCTACATAGGTTGTAATCGCATTCAATATAGTGCTCTCCATTTTGTTGTCGATGATTGAACGTTTCAGGAGAAAGTTGCTCCTGTTCCGGTGACGGGAACTCGGCGATGTAAGCTGTGTTCTCGTGAACCCTGATCCAAACTTTATTCTCGTTATCAGCAGTACACGGTTCAGCGAAAGTTCTGCTCTAGATCTTTCGTTTAGCCACAACTTTAATAATTAAGCAGTCCCTTCGGTGATTCATTAATCTACGTGAGAACGTAAAAAAATATGACTTTGACGTAAACAGCGCAGGTTCAAAAGTGCCCACCTTTAAGTATGAACTTTTAACACTAAGACTGTGAAATTAGATGAAGTTAGTTTAAAATATGACACATACATGTCTTAGAATTACTATCAACATTAAAAGTACCTTCAAAAAATAACACAACTTGTTTTATAACGTCGATAACACGATTGTTGCAGATGGAAAATTTCACCTGCTACCCACGGGTGAGTTGCTGGTGCACAGTCTCGAGTTCAGCGATCAGATCCACGGCTACAGATGTCGAACGATGCATCGTCTTACCAGACAGGTGGTCGTCAGTTCTATGGCGAATGTCAGGATAGCAGGTAGTAGTTGAAGTCTATCGACTGAGCACTTTCCCTAACGACAAAAAATCGGTGACTTTTTGCCAGTGTCGTTAAACCGACTACATCGATCTGTTCCTTCGGTTTCAGATCACAGAGGGGTGATGCCTCCGGTGATTCTTGAAAACTCCGGGGTCGTTCACGTCGCGCAAGATGAATCAACGTCGTTAGTCTGCGTGGCACAGGCCTGTCCTACTCCCGAATATCGGTGAGTTTCAATCACGAAGATTAATTATGGCAATCCGGTCGGACGTCGAACGGCTTCGGACCAAGGTATCTCTTCTACTTTTATCCGGCAACCCGGCTAATCAACTGACTGGCGAATACAAATTGAACGGATTATTATATGAACGGCCAAATAATCGTCGAAATAATTGCACGTAATCGAAAACCAATATCCCTGTTTGTTGATAAATTCCGCGCAATTATTATTGCAAACGATGTAAATGAATTTAACGGGGTAATTGCCGGGCAAAACGATGGCGAGTTCAAAGCGGCGAAATCGAACTGGCGCGGCCGTTTACGGAAACGTGAAATTCGGGCAAATTGAGTGTTCGCCGAGAAAACTCGATATCCCGGGAAATAGCAGTTTCCCTAACGATATAAATGTCGCGATCATTCGAGTAACTGTGTTCGAGGCCACGCCGTACGTGATCACCACCACAATTTATCTTTGGATGTGGAAATATAACGCGTGACGATACATCACGGAAAGATCTAATACGTTCACCTAGATGGCTAATAGATGGCTATACAAGTGGCATCGAATACGTTACAATATATAACACAGTTTCTTTATGGGTAGAAATATCTTGGAGGAGAATATTGTGTTACTTGCTTTCAAAGTATCTGGATTTCCAAATTCCAACATCCCTAAATTCTTATATCTCCCAATCACCATATCTCCAAAGCTATATGTCTCCAAATCACCATATCCCAAAATCCCAATGTCTCCATATCTTTATGTCCCCAAATTCCCATATTCCCAAATCCCAATATCCCCAAATCCCCACATTCTGGAATCCCCCTCCATTCCTAAATCCCCAAATGACCAAATTCTCAGATTTCGTGGTCTAAAATTTCTAATCTTCCAAACTTCAAAACCGAAGAGCGCTGACATGACTCAGACGTTTCAAAACGGTACTTCCGCGTTTGAAGTTCAGGAAGAAGAGCCAGTGCGATTATCGTTCGGTAAAGCACTATGATGCCGACAAAAGTGAATCACGAGAAGGTACAGGAAGACAGCGTGTTCTCTAATTCGTGCGGTTTCTTTGTGAAAGAAAATTACTAGCGTTTTTCGAACGCATCCAGAAAGGATGAAACCGGGGAAAGCATAGGGGAAGAACGTTCGAGGTAAAGGGAGCCAAGGAGAAGATTGAAGACAGAAATATTCGAGGTGGAAGGTAAGTAAAGGAATAAGGACTGGGCGCGACTTTGATCGAGGAAAAGTGGGAGCACTCGAACGTGAAGCATCACGAACGGAGCACAATCGGAAGCTCTCTATGTCGCTGCAGGTCTACTAGAAGTCTTCCACTTTGCAGCCTTTTCCCTACCCGAGCTTCCGGACACCTTCTTGTACTTGTGGTCACGATTCCACCTACGCATCAAGGAACATCTCGATGAGAATTTACTGTTTACTTGTGTCACCACAAGAGCGGGATACTGAAATGCAGCTGCGTTTGATCAAATCAAAAAGCACATTTCAAGCTTTGTACTTTTGGCAAAAGTGGTGGATGTGATTACTTTTCATGTCAGTTGGATTTGGGTTGGTTTGGAACAGACAACTGGTTACATCAATCATTCGCATCGGTCAGATCAGAAAACAGAGGAAATTTACCTCTCTGAAATATTGGAGGTCATCTTTTAACCTATGCACCAAAAACCGGATTTGTGTGTTCTGCAAAAATCACGTTCGGTGAAATCGTGGAAATAGTATACAAACGTGTCCCACGTGGTTAAAGTTCCAAACTTGTACAATGGTGAATGTGGTCGTCAGATGAGGATCCTAGTGGTTTCAGACTACGAACTTCTCCCAATTTACTAATAATTATAGGTTGTTTGCAAATGAAAGTACATATTGGTTCTGAAATCGATGAGGTAACGCGTACCGTTTGCTCCGCTTCAATTTTAAAGAGAAACATACGGCTTCGAACAAATTTGGACCACCGCAGATTTTACCTCGGTTGTTGTTCCAAATAAGGGAGGAAACTTTTCCTTTCTCGTCGATGACTTTCGACGCTAATTTACCGCTTCGTTCCATTAACAACTTTTCTACTGAGAACCTGTTAGTTGGATCGAGAAGTGGAGTATTACTTCAGAGGCAGCTTCATGAAGATGAGAAACAAATCCAGAATTTTATATTGTTACTTGAAATATTGAACAATTTTTTAAAAATAATTTTGAAACATAATTTTAAAAAAAAAATTTCGAACAAAATTTTTAGATATGAACTTTTGACCCATATTTTTAGTTACGAACTTTTCTTCTATGAATAAACATGCGTTTTATAATCGATGTTAAATTGTGATTATGTAAATATAATAACCTATTTGATCTCTTTTACCCTTAAATTTTACTTTCGACATAAACGATGTAGAACACCAAAGAATATTTTCAGAAAAAGTCGATGCTTACACAACCTGTTATTTAAAATTCCTCGAGGCATTCAGCGCAATTTACATTTAGAAAAGAGAAGCTAACAAAAGTTGATGAGCAGGATGCGGAAAAACAGCAAAATGAAATGAATACTAAGAAAATTACCTGACTTTTCTACTTCCAAGTCCATAATTACACATATTTCTACATAACCCACGTCAGTAATAACACAAAGAATAATATTTTCAAGAAAAGCCGATACTTTCAGAGGCTGTTAAAATTCCTCGAGGCATTCGGCTCAGTTTACATTTAGAGAGAAGCAAACAAAAATTGATGAACACAGTGTAGAAAGACAGCGGAGAGAGAGAAAATTATCTAACCTAACTCAAATTTATAATTGTAGATATTTCTACACAACCCCTGTCAGTAGCAGCACGAGGAATAATATTTGGGAGAAAACCCGGTACTTTCAGAGGCTGTTAAGACTCCCCGAGGCATTCGACTCGATTTACATTTAGAGAAGAGAAGCAAACAAAAGTTGCGGAGCAGGATGCGGAAAAATGACAAAACGAAACGAAGAAAAACATCTGGATGTGAAAGTGGAATACGGGGGTGGGGAGATCCTTCGAACGTGCCTCGATCGAGAACTGTCAAGAAGTTGAGAAGCCAAAAGAAAGCGAGGAATCTCCGGGATAAATGCTCGCGGTGGATGCGACTCGATGTCGTTTCTAGGTCGACGTACCCGAAAGCCAGCGAAATTGCAGCTCCCGTTTTGCCCCGCGGCCCGCCCCTTCGCTCCAGCGGGCTGGTCTGCCTTTCGATGAAAAATTATTCCTGGCCGGGGCGCGGGAAGAGAACGGTCGGGAAAATCGGGACGCCGCGGCAGAAGGGAAGCGCATTAACTTGCAATCATGCAAACTGCGTTACCTTTAAAGGCTCTGGCCGTTCGAAAATTTTTGCTCGCTTTCGTGGACGGACAGAATGGAATACTGCCAGAACCGTATTTTTCTATGCCGCCACAAAAGAATTTTCGCCGGGGTCGAACACCATTTTTTTTTTAACCGAGAACTGCAATTTGCCGCGCTGTGCAAATGACATTTGATCAAAAATTGCGGGTAGACTGTGGAATTTTAGATGTATTGCTGGACGCTTATTTTGACGTACATGTTGCGTGAAATACTGCTGTAGTAGGATTCATGGACGTGTAGAGGTAGATTCGTGAAGGATTTTTAATTCAAGAAAAAATAATATAAAAATACTTAATGAAAATTGCAATTTTCAGATGGTACGCACAAACAGGTTCAGAGCCGATGCTGGTGCTTTCTGGACCAAGGACAAGATTGCTGGGGTCCGTTCTAGCCCTGGAAGCAGTAACACTAGAAGACAGCGGAATTTATCGTTGTTCTGCAGCGAATCCCGGTGGCGAGGCCAGTGCTGAAATTCGGTAACTTTCGAAATTCACGCGAATCGCTCGTTAGAAAGTTATTTTCTCTTCGCCTCGTTAATAAGTTATTCCGTTAAATACTTTGGAGTCTTCACAAGTTTACAATACGCGTAATTTAACTCGGTTTCTGTATGGTTGGGAGATTCTGACGTGGAAGTTGAATTTGTACATTTTGACAATTGATCGCCAGGCTGATCGTGACAGCACCGTTACACGTTGAAGTAACGCCGCCATTGCTGAGCGTCCATTTAGGAGGCAATGCAGAATTTAGATGCGAGGTCAGCACACATCCACAAGCTGGATCACACTTTGTTACCTGGTACAAGGATGGACGCCAGCTGCCAGGCACTGGCAGACAATCAGAATTATTGAGGTTAAACGGCATCGGTAGAGAAGATCGTGGAATGTATCAATGTATCGTCAGACGGGCGGAAGGAGACACTGCTCAAGCCTCTGCAGAACTTCAGTTGGGTGGTAAGTTCAAATTGTAATTTAATACCGAATAATTGTGTAATTTATTATTAGGGTTATCGTGAACACATTCTGCCACTGTAGAATTTATGACCGACTATGAATAATATTGATAAGCAAACATTATGCACAGGTTAAATGTAGGGTGTTTGAATTGTGTGGTGGAAAGTTCGTATTGGAAGTAAATTTGAGAAATTTGCAAGTGTAAAAATATAGAAAGAATATTTTCATAATTTTCACTTGGAACAATATAAAAACTTCCATTATTTAATACCACGTAGAATGTAATTTCCACTATCATAACCTACATAAAATATCCCATATTTGAAGCCACGCAAAATATCCAGTTACTGAAACTTCGATTGCTTAAGGGCAATAAGCGGTATCTGAAAGGAAGTATTTCGAGAATTAGAATTAGTTCACGACATTGTTTAGGTATGCAGGAAGGCGAAGATACTGGAGTATACGACCCGACCCAATTCAATTCGTTCGATCTCAATTACCAAATTCAACATACTCGGCTTCATTTTGACTTCGACAGCACAAAGGAAAATTACATGGAAAGTTGCGGTGCAGTTTCGATCGGAATTGCAGATGAGGGGCTTTTCAATAGATCTATGCATACGTATAAATTCACTTTTCCTCGGAACTATCCCACCTTCGACCGGGCTCAAAGCAAATTAGGTCATTCACAAAGATTTATTTTCTGCTATTCTAAACTTTGTCGTTCCCGTGCGAATTCGTGTAATACAATTACCATACAAATGTTTTCCAATTGTCCCCTATCCGATAAAACTTTACTAGCTAAACTAAATGTTATTCCTTTAATGTAAATTCACTTAAGCCCTCTTTCGTTCTACCGTTTAATTAAAACCTAATTACAAGTATTCGACGGCTGAATAATTAAAAGTAGCCATTGGTGCTGGAGAATTTATAAAGGCTTAAAATTCACGATGCATTGTCGAAAATGTTATTATTAAGAATAATGCAAGATATTTTTTAAAAATGTGGTTTCTTATGAAATACCAGATGTGTTGGAAAAAATAAGCTCTGTTAAAATACATTGTACGAGAAATATACCGGAGAGAATATTCAATTTTTGTTCATAAAATGCATGCAAGATTTATTGCATTTCATTGGTAATACAGGAGAAACATACCAAATGAAATTTCTGTTGTATCTCATTGAAATTTCCAGTTTTTATAGTCAATGGTAATTTGACCGTACCAGAATAGTGTTTAGACTTGACGTGTATACACGTGGGTCGCAAACGACTTCGCGAAACATTGTAAGTGCGAGAATCGCCGCATCGAGGCAGGGAAATGCATCGGGATCGGTAGTTAGCATAACCGATCGCATTACAGAGAACTCGATTACCGAGGAAAGATCGTGTCGACCACGTGGCACGTTACCTCGAGAGGTAGGTCTCCGCTTTGAAGTGGAGAAGGCTTCTTTTACGCTGCTTTAACTCCTCTCATACCCCGGTTACCTTTACCGCCACCTCCACCACCATCGCCGTCATCATCATCCCCCTGTACTCTTTGGTAACCGCTACGTAGCATCTCTGTCGGTCGTTTGCCCTATATCTGGACCGCCCACCTATGGATGAGGAGTGCTGCATGAAAGAGGAACGTCCCGTTGGAGAGGGACGCGGAGGAAACCAGCTAGAGGAGGGCCTTTGAAACAACAATGAAGTTAGCGTCTCTCGCTCGTCAGCGTTGGTAATGCACGGAATTTACGTCAAAGGGAATTCGAGCAAGCGGTGCCGTGCTAAGGACGTACCGTACTCTGGACAGAGAATACCGACAGCCAGAGAGAGGAGACACGAGGCTGATTCGTTGCAATTTGCAATGAACAAATGGAAAATGCGATATCGCTCGATGTGACGCGATAATTTCCTACGGAATTCGACATTAACCTTGCCACAGGATTTATTTGGATGCGAAATAACTTCGCTGCTGCAAGATCACAATAAGTAAAGAATATGATGTCTACTTTGTATTCGATGACTGCAAATTATTACTGGACTTGAACTTCAAATTGAAGCATTAAAATTAAGTAAAGAAGTAGTATTTTAGTAAGATCACATTTGAACTGTGTCGTGAGTCAAGCTAGACACCTATCAAGGTATAATAATATACATATATATATTCAATGGCAGATTAATACGTGTATCCAATCAAGCTCCAAAACGAGGAACAGCGAATTAGAATTAACGATTCGAATATCCGATGTAGATATCTTGCATTCGTGGATAGGAATAAAAAAGGAGGAAGGAACTAGATAGAACTCATAATACCAAGAGAATAACGAAAAAAAGAGTCGCGGAGCCGTAGCCAAATGGAAACGAATTGCGTTTCGATCGACCGCAGGTAATCTCTAAAGCGATTTTCTCCGCTTCGATTTGCATCGGCGTGGTTCCTTTAATTTTCTCCGTTCGTTCGGGGTCGCGAAAGAAAAGACCAAACACGAATTTACGTATATTAACAACGGAGGAAAAAGCGGTCATGGAATATTACGTTTTCACGAAAATTATGAGCCATGGTGCATTATGAAATTCTGGCTTGGCCCCGTGGACGAGGATCGTCCTCGTATTTTGTCCGCTCGGCTGAATGAAAATTCACGATTCCGCGAATTCATTTCGACGATGTACCGACGGCAAAGGCTTTTGTGTTTTTATTTTTCGAACGAAATTAAAAATTTCTACCGTGGAATCCTCGAATTGAAAACTCTTATTCCGACGTGGGCACGAATGTATGAAATATTTTGAATTAGCGTACGCTCCACGGATTTTCAAAGGTTTCGCTCGCGTACAGACATTCTCCGATACGCGCACCTTCCAAGACAGACTGGCTGAATAAATAGCAGTAGTTCTGTTTTATTGAAAACGAAGGATGAGTTTTCGCGGTCTCGCGACTACGTATTGACGATCGCTCGAAGGCATCGAGACGAGATTCATCAATTTCCGCACGGATCCACGAGCACCATCTACCAAGGCTTCGTATTCACCTAGACGAAAGCACTCCGGCTATCCTTTCCTATCTACTTTATCCTCCCAGCTTCTAGACGGAACTGTCCTTTGTAACGCGACGCTCGAGCATTTTTAATGACGACGAAATCGACACTTTTAATTATGAAAAGTCCCTCGCTCCTCGAGCCTCGTCCCTCCGAGAAACCCGGCTTCGATCTTCCTGGACCTTCGTTGCCTCGTCTCCTCCCATCCTGCTTATCCCTCTTTTCCCACCCCCCGTGAAAAATACCCCCCTCTGAACCCCCTTTTCCCTTCGTCGTGTCGTCGAGATAGAAACATCGGGAGAGAAAAAAATATTCACCGCGCTTCCGTCGCAGCGAGCCCATTGTCTTTCGTTTTCTATCGCGATGCGCGGCTGCTTTCAGAATCAAGAATCTCCCGTGGTCTTTCACGCTCTTTCCTCTTGTTCTTGCGTCCCAGCTAGGCTGCAGGGATTTCTACTTTCGTTGATATCCCACGAATAGCCCCGTCGCGACGCCACGCGAGTCTATGTATCCTTCTTAACGAGATGGATTCGATTGAGCCGCCATCATTGTGCGAATCGAATAGCCTCCCTTCGATCATTCATTTCCACTATCTTTTTACTTTATTCCAATGAAATTTCTTGAGGCAACCACTTCTACTATTGCCTCCGTTTTATCAACTTAAATCCTTTCACAATTATACAATACACAATAATATGGTATACAAGAGTCATACAAAAATAAAGACTAAAAATCCATATAAATATACAGCTTGAAACTATTCTGTAGAGTTGTAGATTTGTCTATAACAATTTCCCTAATAATAATATGTTCTCCATATTCCATAATTTTACCATCGTATTTCCTTAGAGAAGCTCCTATAGCATATCAATTTTTTTCTACCACCAACGGGATTCAGCTGAAAAAAGAAATAACGCGATCGAAACCTGCGGATGTAAAAAAAAAGAGAGGTTCCTCTCGTCGTTGCTATTTCTCTCCGATATTTCTCTGGTCCTTTCATAACGTGTGTGCGCTTCAAATGCTTCTTTGAAGTCGTATAAAAACGCGGGCACAAAGGAAGGAGTTGAGAAAGAAAGGATCGACTAGGAAATGTATATTTCGCCTCTGTTTTCATCGCAGACGCGCCACCGATGCTGCTGTACTCGTTCATCGAGCAAACCTTGCAACCAGGTCCTGCGGTATCCTTGAAGTGCTCCGCTGCTGGGAATCCTACACCGCAAGTCTCCTGGGCGTTGGACGGATTTCCTCTGCCAACTAACGGCAGGTGAGCTTCGTTTAATTGTTCGTAACCAGACGCCATCAAAATTTGGGAGATTGGAAATCGGAATCTGTGATAACACTTTCATGGCTTCGGTAGAAGCAGCAACAGTGTAATACATCATAATATGAAATGAAGATGTTTGAAAATTAATTTTGAATTTTGAATCTATAGATATTTCGTGTAACCAGAGACCCCAATTTCCTTACGTTCTTATATTCTCATATTCCTGTACCTCTATATTCCTCAGAAATTGCCATTGTCAACTATAATTTCAAAATAGAAATTCAATCGCAAACACGTTCTCACTCCGCGGCAAAACAAACAAATAAAATGTCCGATCCCGCTATTGCTCGTCGTGAAAAATTGGCGAACGATCGTTTTAACGCGTGCTCGATGCCTCGCAATTAAAATGCAATCGCCTGACGGTGATGGTCGCGGCCACATCTGCACGGGACCGATTTCAATTTCGAGCGCAATATCCAGTGAAGAAGCTGCAATATTTATTGCGTCGAAGCGGAACGACATCTACCGCGAATGGAAAAGTAGAATGAACACGGAAGCATGACACTAGAGATTTTCGTGCGCGGTAAAATGACCGATCGACATAAAAGACGTCCTGCGATCCTTCAACCGTGCCGTTTTATCGTCTCTTCTGCCCTCTGTCGGCCATTTCCTTTCCTTGCGACGGAAGCGACTGTCCGCTGTCGAACATCCGGTCGTAGCTCGGGGCGAAACGCGCCCTGTTTCGCCTGGCCACCTCGTGAAAAACGTTTTCCACGGTGTTCGTACGTGGAATTAGCAATTTCATTGAAGCAGCTCGCTTCGTTCGCGAATATTTATTCATCGCGACGTCGCGATAATTAAAAAACCATCTCCGTAGCCGTGCGCCAGATTGCAGAGGTAAAATATTACTCGTTCGCTATGAACGATGTTGTTCGTTAATTTCGAAAGACTTTCGTTTATTAACTTGGAAATTTTTGACGCACGGGGGCAATTTATGATTCATAAAATTGAAAATATTCGTCCGAATTGCAGGAACGCGGGGAAATACCGAAAATATTAGTCTTTTAGCGGAGTTCGTTGAAAGAGAATTTTTTGTTCGAAGGTTCGTAATTGGTCAGTACGTGACGGTCCACGGCGACGTCATATCGCACGTGAATATCAGCCATGTGATGGTGGAGGACGGAGGAGAATATTCCTGTACCGCTGAAAATCGAGCTGGGAAAGTTACTCACGCTGCTCGTCTCAACGTTTATGGTGAAATATTTTATTTTTAACGAGTAGAAATTATATCTGTATCCGAACACGTATGACGGACCTACATAATTTAGAATTTTAATCCACGTTTGCGTTTTAGGTCTTCCATACATTCGACTGATTCCGAAGGTAACCGCCGTCGCGGGAGAGACCCTTCGTCTAAAATGTCCAGTCGCAGGATACCCCATCGAGGAGATCAAGTGGGAGCGGGCGAATCGCGAGCTACCGGATGACCTTCGTCAGAAGGTGCTTCCGGACGGTACCCTGGTGATCAACAGCGTGCAGAAGAAGGGCGATGCAGGAGTGTACACGTGTTCGGCGAGGAACAAGCAAGGACACAGCGCGAGGAGATCAGGAGACGTCGCAGTGATCGGTAAGACCTGACACTCGATCCCCTATTCCAAGATTGTTACAGGTTTCTGGAAGACGGAGCCACGGTTTTTGGAGACCGATAATTATAGCCACCGTCTCGTGGCAAAGACGAAGCGAACACGAATACGTCATCGTTGAAGTAGATTGCGTCGCAAGACGGGAGAGAAACAGAAAGAATTTTAGGATTCCACGATGAGCAGACGACGTTCCTGGGATGACGTGTTTCACTTCGTCTATGCTTCTCTGGCTCACGAGCTGTCGTTGTTGTTATTATTCCAGTTCCTCCCAAAATTAGCCCATTCACGGCAGATCGTGATCTCCATCTCGGCGAACGAACCACGTTGACCTGCTCGGTCACAAGAGGCGATCTGCCATTGTCGATCTCCTGGCTCAAGGACGGACGATCGATGGGACCGTCGGAACGCGTCACTGTCACCAATATGGATCAGTACAATAGCATACTGATGATTGAAAGTTTATCTCCAGATCACAACGGAAACTACTCGTGCGTGGCCCGTAATCTGGCCGCAGAGGTATCGCACACGCAGCGGCTTGTGGTTCATGGTAATCCTCCTCTAGGCCCCCTTCAATTTTGCCCGACGACCGCCTGTCCGCCCGAAATCCGGAAGAGTGCGAATCGTATGAGTGCGTACACGGTTGCCCACACTCGAGAATGAAGCGCGTGAGGATCTTAAAGTGCTGTCTCGACGGCTACCCAACCATGTCGCGACGGTGAAACATTGAACGAGTATACCGACTTATTTTTTGAATCAGCTTCCTCTCGAACTGCGACATCCAGTGTGTGCGCTGTCAATAGCCGCTGTAAATAGCTTTCGACGTGTCGGATACGATGAAAACTGTGGATCGCACAGCTCGTTCAGTTCTTACGCGTTCATTCGAGACGGATCTTTACTTACGACGCCACCGACGTCATCCAGGAACGTAGAGACCTGGTGACGCGTACTCGATGACGGCTCACGCTTAGCGTGGCTCATCCTCCTGCACGAGACCTGCCACCGTCACCTCCTACCGTTCTCCCTACATCCTTGTCTCGACTCTTTGGAAAATGTTCGCACCATTCTCGAAAGTGTGATCGTCCAGACGAGTTTCCAAAGGGTCGACATAATGCTAGCTCTTGCGTTGAGAACGACCGTATGCCGGATGAGTGTGCGATGCCAAATTAAGTGTACAAGGTGTTTAAGGGCGGCAGGGGCAGGTCCGCGGCGGGGCCACCCTCTCTCTCCTCTACATTGCTACGTTACTATACTGCCTCTATTGTACATATTCTACGTATATATATATACATATTATATTCTATATATATATCTATACATATACATTGACGTACTACTGTCTATATATATATATAATATATAAAAACATACCGCTACTATATGAACCATAAATATATATATATGTATATATTTATACATATATATATAAAAAACACATGTACCTGGTACAAAAAAAGGTTCTTGCGTTTTTTTTGGTGCCATCTTTTTCTCGCTCTCACGTATGGTTCTCTCTTCTCTCTTGACCTTTTCCAGTACCCCCTATTATTGAGCCATTTACGTTCCAAGAGGGACTATCCGAGGGGATGCGGACGCGGACGGTGTGCGGGGTCGCGGCGGGTGATCCACCCCTAACTATATCCTGGCTAAAAGACGGCCAAAGTCCTTTCCCATTGCCGCCGAATCTGGCCTCCGTCGCAAACGTTTCCCAACTGGATCCTTACTCGAGCCTCCTCAGTATAACGAACCTCGCGGCCGAGCACTCCGGCGACTATACCTGCGTCGCCGCGAACCCCGCCGCCGAGGTCAGGTACACGGCCAAGCTACAGGTAAAAGGTAACTAGATGATCGGCGACCCTTTTCCGTCACGATCCCAAAACCTAACTCATCCGCAAACATCGATCTCGACGTGTCGTTTTTCATTTTTACGATTCGCTTAGGAGCAATATCTGTCTCGCGGTTTTTGCAACAAATCATCTACTAACCTTAAGACATCCTAGTATCTAAAAAACCTTGAGCTCTTGTTGTATAATTTATTCGTCTCTTTTTATTTATCTGATCCTTCTATCCGATAATTTCATCCGAAATTGAATTTATCTTTTGAGAATTCCAATGTATTTTTTGTAGCGATTATTGTGTCAGAATTAGATTATGGAAAGAATCATGCGTTTTGAAGTAGAGGTATCGTCGAGGTCGAAATTTTCCGAAGAACCTTGTCCTATGTCCTGACCGATCCATTCCCTATAATCACGATCAAAAACATCCGTCATCATCGTCATTATTTCATAACGCTTAATAATTCGATTCCTGCATCACCATCGTTAATCGTCGTAGTGTTCTCGCACGGATCAAAGACGAGCTGTTGAGAAATTGTCGAGCAGAATAGGAACACGTGGAGTTTGCGCGCTTTCTGGCGTTAGATCCGAGTCTCATTCGTAGCGAGATCACGCACGTATCATCATATCGATCCGTTATTCCTTTTTGATTATTGATTACGAGCCCGTGTCCTTTGGATCCCGACGATAATATCCTTCCCCTCAGACACAGTGTGTATTACATTTACGTTGCTTTGGCTCTCTGGGAATGCGTCGGTATCTCGTGGACCCCCCGAGGTTTGCTTGACTTGACCGAATAATAAAGGTAACAGTTTGCACCTTTCCTTATTTTACTGGTTTTTTATACGGAGCAACCAACCAACCAAGCAAAAATAAAAGAAACTAACTCTCTTCTGGCCTGCGTGCGTGCGTGCGTGTATGTGAGCATTTACACACACTTTATCTGCATGCTCTTTTCTCTACGAGGTAGTGGTTTTTTCTGTCTGCATTAATACCTTACGTGTATGTACATACGTATTTACTTAATTCTATATAATTTTAAGTGTTCTTTGATCACCCGAATACGAGCACGTGCCGTTCAAGCTCACGATAAATGATTTGAACAGAAATTTTGAACAAATGAATCTTCACCAACCTATGCGCTGGCTCTCCTTTCGGCTCGTTGAAAGGCAACCTTTTTTCGATTACACTTTTGCATGATTTCTCACTGTCTTTTCTATCTGTCACGCTCTTTTTTATCTTTCCCTCGCGGCAGCGAAACACGCGGGGCCACCGGTGCAACGAACCTCGACGCTTGTCAGAATCGATCCCATCTTTTCTTGTCGAGTCGAACGGAAATAAGTTTCAGGAATAACATTTTCGATCGCGAAAACCGATCTTCGTATACTCGGGACCGTTGCGACCGTTGCCCCGGATGCTTTGCACGCGACCCGGTAATGTAGGCTAGTAGTACGTATTGTTATTATTATTATTATTATTATTATTAACTTAAATTTGTATTCATCGAACTAGTCGTTAGAAGCGGGTACTTGATATATATCTATATATACATATATATATTATTATTATTCGCCTATCCACGATATATCTTTCGGTCTTCCGCCGATATGCTCTCATCCGTAACCTCACACTTCCTGCCCAATTGCGCCTTTTCTCTTTCCGAGAGTTCTACTTGTTTCACGCCATCGTTGAACGAGTATATATATATTATATAACATCTACTCGATCTGAAAACGCACAGACACACACACAGATACAAACATATATATATCTATATATATATTATATTGTCGCACGCGTTAATGCGTGGCCGGTATTTGCCGTCTTGTAAAACGTTGGAACTCCCACTCACAGTATCTCGCTTGTGCAGCGTTTTTCACCACCGTAAAAAGTAGAACCCGCCAAACAGTACACCCGAAAAAAGAAATGATTATATTGATAATGATTGAGAACAACAATTACCTGAAACTCTCAAGCAATGTCGATGCGCGGCGTACGACCAAACGGGATATTCTAACCGATTATTATTAAATATACCTAAATCGTCTTTCTCTCTTTTCCGGCGTTTGTCGCATTTAGACGATGCACACACATACACATACTAGTGGTGGTTACGTTTACCAGCCGTAGTTAGATATACAGAATCTCGATAGACGCTTCATTCTGCACTGTACCTTACTCTTCTTTTTTTTTTTGGTCTCTCGTCTATTTTTTTTTTCTTCGTCTGTTCTTTGAGCTATTGTTATTGGTGTAACTAGGACTTTTGGATCGGGTGAACCAGCTCCCCTTGATTCGGTAATTGCGTCGATGTCACGTGGTCACGTGACTTTGGGAAATTTGTTAATTTGAGGGTATTAGAGAATTCAATAGTTTACAAATTTTTGCATTTGACAGTTAACATCTAGAAGACCGGAAAATGTGTTTAAAATTAGACTTGGAAATTTAGAAATAATGTAAATTGGAAATTTAGATGTTTGAAAGTAATGGAAACTGGGGATGTAGAAATTTGATATAATAAATATTGCGAAGTTGGAAATTCGGGAGGTCGAAAATAATTTATAAGTCCGAAGACCTCCTACTTAACAGAATACAAAATTTACAAATGTGAGACTATAAGAACTTGAAATCTAGAAAGTTTGAAACTGTAAAGAATTCTAAATGTCTAATATGAATTAATCTCAATAATATGATATTCCCTGACGCTGCTCAGAAGAGTCGATTCACATTTAAGGGGGATCAGGGCCACGTGGTCCCTAGCTAGTTACTCCAATGGCTATTGTACGTCTATGGTGTATCGATCGAATCGCTTGATTGGTCAATCCTTTCGTAGAAGCAGAACAAATCCGTTGTTTCCTCGTGAATGATCTAGGAAATCGAGAAAGTATCGTCGACGTTGATGGACGCCTCGCATCGACACGTACCCAACTTCCATACTGTACCTCACCCACGAACCTTCATTCACTTTGTCTTAATGTCTCTGTCACTTGTTCATTACGTGAATAATTACCATTCACCGCGTGTATAACTCAAAGATTGTCAAAATTGTTCGCGTTGTACATTTGTCGAGTTTCTTTATTTCTTTTTTTTTTTTCATCTTCGAGATTCAGAAAATCCTCGAGTCGTTGTTCCGAAGATAAAGAAAGGAACGAAAAATACTCGTCGACGACAGGCGACGTCGTTTCACGCTCCTCGTTTTTGTATTTACTTTCACATTGTACAGTGTATCCGTTGTTTGTACATAGTACCTCGATATTTGGCCGGACGACGTAACGCCGCTCCGTCGACGAGCTCGTCCTTTGATCGCGCTTTTCACGACGTACCTGTCTCTAAATCGCTAACGACCAGTAAAAAATAAAACGTGCACTCGAGCCTCACGGTGGATCCATTTAAAGCTGTACGGTGTGATTTACAGTGCCGCCTAGATGGATCGTTGAGCCGACGGACGTGAGCGTCGAAAGAAACAAACACGTAGCCTTGCATTGCCAAGCTCAAGGCGTGCCTACTCCCACGATTGTTTGGAAAAAGGCCACTGGTAAGACATTATTTCTCAAAAAATAAACATTTCATCCTTTCTACGTGAAACTCTTCCTTTTACTCTCAAGTATTCTCACCTATAACGGAGTCACTCTATACTGAACAAAGATAGAAGAAATTTGAGTGATTTTCAGACGTTCGTAAAAATTAACTACGTTTCAGAATAATTTTTCTGTTTAAATAGGAAGCAAATCCGGTGAATACGAGGAGTTGCGAGAAAGGGCGTACACCAAAATCCTGAGTAACGGTACGTTGTTGTTGCAACACGTGAAAGAAGACAGAGAAGGATTCTATCTCTGTCAGGCGAGTAACGGCATTGGAAGCGGCATCGGCAAAGTTGTACAGTTAAAAGTAAACTGTAAGTACTTCCCATATTTGCGGTAGAAATCGAAAGATTACGAAACGGACGAGATTGTTCTCGTCGGGGCAATAAAATACTCGTGACGCAACGTGGTCATTGTACAGTTCGAAACTAACGATTTCTCGTTTTATCGCATGCAACAGCATCTCCATATTTCGCGGCACCCTCGAGACTGGTCACCGTAAAAAAAGGTGACACTGCGACGCTGCATTGCGAGGTACACGGCGACACTCCCGTTACCGTCACTTGGCTGAAAGGCGGGAAAATCGAGTTAAATCCGTCGACGAACTATCGGTAAAACTCTGATTAGTTTGAAAATTGTTCCAGAAAACTCTGATACTGTTAGTTAGCGGAATACAGTTAGCTGCTAAAGTACACACAGCAAGGCGGCTCGAAAAACATGGGCTATAAGTCAATTTTCATAAATTGTTGCCACTTATAGTCATTAACCTTTTTATCAGCTCAAACGTTTCAAATTAATTGCATTATACAGGGTGCTTTTGAGTCTTATTGCAGCCTATGTCTATAGCAGATCCATAATATCTAAATGAATAATAAGATGTAGAATTCCGCATACCACGCAGATGTATGTAAGTACACAAATATAGAGCGACAGAATAGTACAATGGACATTTTCTTGTACACGAAGGGTGACGGTAAAACGAGAAGTGACACCGGACGGTGTCATAGCACAGTTACAAATATCATCGGCGGAAGCGTTGGACAGCGGAGCGTATTTTTGTCAGGCGAGTAATCTGTACGGTCGAGATCAGCAGCTGGTGCAACTCCTCGTACAAGGTACAATTAATCCGTCGATGAAAAAGTCCATGTGAAAACGGCTCGTGCAAGAACGGAATATTGCGTTCTGTTTTAGAACCACCTCAGCCACCGAATTCCCTGGAAACTGCCATGGTTGCCAGTCGAAGCATCAACGTTAAATGGCAACACAAATCACAAGACACTAGCGAGGTTACCAAATACATTCTTCAGTACAAAGAAGGCGATGGTAAATATTTTTTTATGTGTTGGAACAATCTTTGTTCCCTTTGTTCACTTCAATTGAATACCCAAGTTCACAAATTTTCTGCAGCAAACCTGTCCACAAACTTAGTTCACCTCTCACCCAATCCAGGGCCATATAGCGAGACTCCACCGTACAGTCCCTGTCTATTATTGATTCTAACAGGTTTTTTTGTCGAAACAGGCGGTATGTGGCAGCAACAAGAATTCACCGGCCCACCGTTACCATATGCTGCCCTGATAGACGAATTGAAACCAGCGACCAGATACACGATACGCGTGATCGCGGAAGGACCAGCTGGCAGATCGGTACCATCGGCCGAGCTGATTGTCCGAACCGAACCACAAAGACCTGCTGGACCTCCGATTAATCTTGCAGCCAGGGCTCTGTCCTCCTCTGAAATTTTAATCACTTGGTCGCCACCGTTGCCTGAACTCCGACACGGCGACATCCAGGGATTCAACGTCGGCTATAGAGAAACGAGGTAGAAACTTCAACGCAAATCGATCTTGAAACAACTATGCGACTACTTTATTATATTTTATCGAATTTACGGTACTTTGTCAAATAAATTTGTGGAATATGAAACTTTGCGATGAAGCTTGAAATTGTTTATTGGATATTTTATAACAGTGATGGGCTGTGTTCTCGGGGGTGTAATGTGGACACTAGAAATTGGCAGTGTAGAGGTCTTTTCACGTTGCTTCTGGGAGTTTGAAAGTTAGAAAGTTTCTACGTTTCTTAATATAAAAGTTTGGATGTTTCTGAGTTCTTAAATTTTACAGTCTTTGATGACATTCTGCAAGTTTGATACTTTCTGAATTTTGTAAAGAATCTGCAGTCGATCTGCCCATCATTGATTTATAACAAAATGACGATAATCCCGTAAAAGAAATACAGTTTCTATGACCGTCTAACCGAACGGTACCATAATCCAGAATTTAATTATAGAAATAGTTCGGAACGCACTTAACAGCTCAAGTTCAGAACTCCATTACGTTAGGAATCTTCTTTCAGTTCCGCAAATCCCTCGTACAACTTTAGCTCCGTGTCCGGGGACGGAGAAGAAGGGGGCGCAGAACTTCGACTAACAGGTCTTCGACCCTACACAAAGTACACTTTGGTGGTTCAGGCGTATAATCAAGTTGGATCTGGACCACTTTCAGAGCCTTTGCTTACACAGACGCTCGAAGACGGTAAGAGATATTCCGGAGAATACGAATTACGCAAAAGTTTGAAATATGCAAAAACTTCATGAATTACTGTCGATAGAATATTGATGAGAAAATTTCTTCAGTTCCCAGCATGCCACCGGAGGACGTCAGATGCGCTGCATTGACATCGCAGTCTCTTCAGGTGTCTTGGCAACCGCCTCCTAATACGCACAGTAACGGCATCATTCAGGGATACAAACTGCATTATGAACCCATCTTGGCTGATATTTGGCGTAGTGTCGATGAAATGGAAGTGAGTGTGATTCAACCTTTCGTGGTTTTCAGATATTTTATGTTAAGTCTTCTTCATTAATCGGTTTGTTTTAGGTACGCAAAACTAGTGCGTTGACTACTGTGCTTACGGGGCTGAGAAAGTATACGAATTATACTATTCAAGTGTTAGCGTTCACAAGAGTTGGTGATGGGGTGCCTACTACTGTCACTTACTGTCAGACTGAGGAAGATGGTAAAATTTCTGTTTATAATTGTATAAGTGAAATTTGTGTTTGACATTTTGTAAATTAAACTTGGCAAACGAATCTTTGCAGTGCCAGGAAGTCCAGCAGACATCAAAGTGGTGGTCAGTTCACCACAAGCACTCTTCATCTCCTGGCTCCCACCCCTCGAACCGAACGGAATAATTACGAAATACAATCTATACACAAGGTACCAGTTTCACTTCATCGACCACGTTTCTACAGTTTAATCACTGTGGAAATTGTGGTTGTTTCACAGGGTCGTAGACGGCCGGGAGGAGCTCAATCACGGTAAAAGAACACTGCCAGCCACGAACACGTATTTCGAGGCCACCGATTTGCAGCAACACGTAGAATATCAGTTTTGGGTGACCGGTAGCACCCGAGTAGGTGAAGGTCAGAGTTCCAGGGTGGCTGCACAGGTACCCACCAATCGGGTACCAGCGAGAATCACCTCGTTCGGAGGTCACGTAGTGCGACCTTGGAGAGGATCAGCTACTTTAGCTTGCAACGCGGTTGGTGACCCAACCAGGGAGTGGTACAAAGGCGCAGCCGAACAGATTCGCACGGATACCACCAGAAATATTCAGATCTTGCCATCTGGGGAACTAGTGCTGTCTAATTTGCAGTCGCAAGATGGCGGTAACTACACTTGTCAAGTGGAGAACGGTCAAGGGAGCGACAAGCTGCACTATACTTTAACCGTGCAGGGTGAGATTTGAAGTCCCGCATGATTTATATCGATATTTCTGGTAGATCGTTATTTGAATACTTTATTTCTCATAGTACCACCGAATGCACCTGTTCTTTACGTAACGAGTTCTACGTCCAGCAGTATCTTACTGCACTGGAAACCTGGACATTCTGGAGGTGCTCCGCTCACTGGGTACACGTTGCATTATAGAACTACTCATGGCAATCTGGACGAATTGCAGTTGTCTCGTCATGCAACGAGCCACGAGTTAAAGGTGTGTACGCAGAGCAATTTCATAAAGAAAATGGCAGGTAGTCTCTCTGTAGTACTATCAAAATATCCTATGTAATCGACACCTATTATATTCAATGCATTTTTAGGGGTTACTATGTGGAAACACGTATCAGTTATACCTGACGTCTCACAACAAAATCGGAAGCAGTCCATCATCTCCTGTCCTTTCGGTTCGAACTCAAGGTCAAGCTCCAGGAATACCTCCAGCAGCAGCTTTCCTCAGTCCAAACTCAACCACGCTGGTTCTCCGACTGCACGTATGGCCCGACAACGGTTGTCCCATCCTCTATTTCGTCATTCAGTACAGACCCATCAACGAGTTCCATTGGACGCTGGTGTCGAACAGCGTGAAAATGCAAAGACGATTCGTCGTGACGAACTTGCAGCCGAGCTCCGTTTATCAGCTGAAGGTCGAGGCGCATAACGTGGCTGGCAGCAACCAGGCGGAGTTCACGTTCGTAACGTTGACGAAGGAAGGCGGTAAGCTTGAGTGCATAAACGTCTCTATAGCGAACCATCAGCCAGGTTGAATGGGAGAAGCATATGGGAACGCGTGTCTGTTAGTCTGGTGATCGTTTTCGAATTGAAACAATTATATCCAAAAGCACTGTGTTCCTGAAACGTTGCAGAACCGCCGCCCCCAGAACTGTCGAAACGCGGGATCACGTCGGCCGTGCCGTTTTACGCGGACGTGAAGGTGATGCTGCCTCTAATTGCGGCTACCATTGCTTTACTCGTCGCTGTGGTGATCGTAGCACTTCGTTGGCGAAGCAGTAAGTCGTATTGTTCATTAATAACACTAGGGATGTAGGGAGACGGGAACCACCGACGGAATGTAGCATCTGGATGTAGGGACATAAGCACATATGGGGATCTGGAAATTAAGGACTATTAGGATCTACGGGTGAAGGAATATGGGGATCTGAGGATCATGAGATAAATTTTGGGACATAGAAGTATTGCAATTTAGAATGTCAGGACATAGAGATATCAGATCTAAAGATATTGGGATCTAGGGACATAAGGATATTGGGATTTAGAAATGTGAGAATAGGGATATATTACTAGAGCTGTGAAGGTTTAGTAGAACGTCAGCATATGGGGACCTACGTATATGGAGATCTGTAAATACAATATCCAGGAGCGTTAGAGCACACGTTTTCATAACACACACCATGTAGCATACATGTATCCTATAAACATATAATACACTCCTGATGCGAAGACCATTCCGAACATAATCACGTCGAAATTTCGTTTTGTACATAAAAAATCATCATAAGTTTGGGACTAACCCTCATAAGCTTCCGAAATTAGCATTATCATAATGATCACACATTGAACACACACATTTTGTTCGATTCGTATATCTCAGGATATTTAGGAGAGAGAATGCAACGTCCCATGAAAGAGACTCAGGAGAATCAACAGAATGCAGAAACCCAAAGGGAACGTTACTACGCGACGATACACAAGGTGGCGTTGCAACAGGCAGCGAATACGGGCGCAGGGCCCGACAAGATTCCAGGTGAACCTTTGTTACGATACGGACGACAGCCAGGTTTGGTACCATAATTGTTGTTCAGGTAAAAAGTCGCACGCGTAGCGCTGTTCACGACGGGAATGGACAGACCCGTTAGCGATCGAAGTTCACGAGCAAAGGTGGATTATTTTCTAACATCTTCCATCGACTCATCGTAGATTCATTTATCGTCTGTTTTTTTTTTTCGTTGCTATTTTCATGTGATCATCGTTAAGTGTCACGTTGAATGTTTTGTCATGCATCGCTTTTGTCTCCATTCTCATTTTCCATAACTCCTTAGCAATAGCATTCCCGTTCAGTAAACTCCGGAGAATTATTCGAACAAAATAAATTAGAAGCTTGTAGTGTATACAGTGTAACGCTGAAAAGTATCGGAGAATATTATGATAGATATAATTATTGATGACTATTTTGTACTCGTAATATTCTCCTCGAGTATTTGTCGTTGAAAATCTCAAGTCCTAACGCTTTACGTCAGTGCTGTCTTGATGTGTATACGTAAACTCTGTTACATATATGTATGTTTATGAGTAACCAATCTGTGCTATAAAGAAGCTGGTTCAGACAGCAGTGATATCGAATCAAGAAGTAAAATAATTGAAACAGAATATCGTGAGGCGCGTAATAGAGGTGAAAATCGATCGACAGCTAAACAATTCATCCCGACGCGATTTGAAAGGTAGGCAATGCCTCTGGTGGGTTACAGAGACAGCGGAGGACATCTCGCCGTACGCTACGTTCCAGCTTTCGGAGGGTGGCGGGGGAAGCCTGGCAGGGTTGGGAGGGCTGGGAGGACTGGGAAGCGCGGCGGAAGCTTCAGCGGCCGGTCTCCACCCGAACAATACGCTTCTACACAGTTTCATGTATCACGAGCACGCGATGACCGAAGGCTGCGCAAGCCCTCCACCTGCCGCGACGGTAGGTCACATTCCATCACATTTTGTTCCACTTTACACTCCTGGAACTACAATCCCAATGAAATACCGCTTCTCAAAAGTCCTGAAATGTTACACTTCAACAATTTTGCAAATCTCAATTCACACCACTAGCGAGAAAAAATATCTCGAGGTGACATCTAGTGGTGGCCGCTCGAATCAAGTCGTGAACGCCACAAACCCATTTCTCTCGCTTACTTAATAAATGCTTATAAAATCATTAAATGATACTGATTACAGAGCATGAAGAGCGTTTCTTCGAGGAGACGGCACCAGAGAAAGCAACAAACTCCGGGCGACGTCGAGAGCGACGAGAGCGAGTCTGACCCGGATCAACTGACGAGCTCTCGCACGGAGTCTTCCAACCAGCTGGACGCTGGCAAACTCAAACACAGTGCGTTTATTATGCAATTCCAGGTTTAGGTATTTTAATCGTGTAGTATCCGATAAATGTTCTTTCAGTTCGAGCCGTTTCAGACTTCATTTATCACGGTACGTCGAGCACTTCTTCAGACATCTCACCCATGTCAGAGCAGAAGTCTCTTCCTCGAAGAGGACGATCTAGGTAAGCTAGGGATTCATGGTCACATTCTCCATTTGTCATTAACATCATTCATAATATCGACTGTTTGACATCATTCGTTAGACATTCAATACGGACAAGATGATCATTTAGAAATAGTATCATTTTGAAAAAAGGTGATCATATAGAAGGAGGATGATCATTTTGAAAGATGATCATTAAGAAAGAAGAATTCACGTTAATGGTATATGTTCAACGGTAGTAAGTTGATACGTTTGGCTGTCCCGTAAGATGGCATGTTCCCAGCAGGAGCTCTCTACGTACGCTGCTGCCACCGATCTCGGTCGCGGAGACGACGTTCGTAGGCGGCAATCAGGGGAACGTAGTTCCGGGGAACGGCGAACGTACCGAACGGCCGGAGCTCAGCGAGGCAGAGTGCGACATCGACTCCTTGAAGAAGCTGAAACTAGGCCTGAGGAGCTCGCTATGGTCAAGGCCGAGCACCCAAAATAATCCTTCCTCCGACTATTCCATCGCCGTTTAATTCGTTCTTTATCTTCTGTCCCGTGTGCCTCCTCCGTTTCCCGTGTGTCCACGGTAGGCCAAGTATCTTCTTCCTTCCCATTTCTTCCCCATGGTCCAAAACAGTTTAGGTAAACGAATCCTTCTATCTGGTGTCCCGTCGACGCTATCGACGCGGTTAGATAAAAGACAGAAAGACAGGACGCGTGTCCGCTTCCCTCTTTTCTCTCTGTCGATTATAGATGAAAATTAAAGAATTATATTCGTTGCTAGGGATCGGCAGGTGACTCGGGTCGTAGGTCACGAAGAGAGATCGATGGTCGATGGATATCCGAACTCACGGTCAGGCTTCGGGACTTGGGGGTATGGATGTTTTTGAATTAGGGCATTTAGGAAGTGGAAATTTGAGAATTAGTGGATTTGGGGATTTAAGGGTGATGGGATATTGTGATTTAAGGATTATAGAGTGTATGAATCTGACAGTTTTTAAATTAGGAAATTTGGGGGTTCGAGAAGTGGCAACTTGGAATTTGGGGATTTAGGGATTTAGGACTGAGAATTTAGGGATAAGATTTTTCGACTATGGGGATTTAGGAATTAGAAGATTAGGGAATTCGAGGATTTCAAAATTCAGAAATCTTGATCAAGTTTGGAATTCAATTTTTAAATTTGAAAATTTATAAGAACGAAAATGTTTCTAAATTTCTAATATAGTATATGAGATATTTTGAGTAAATGAGTGATATTCGATAATCGTGATACTCGATTGTGGACCTAATTGTAAACCGATTCCGTAATTTCGGGTAGCCATGGATCTGTAGTAATTCTCTCTTCGTCATCTACGAAATAACGAGATATTACATCCGTGAGTGAGTGCAGGTGACGAGCGAATGTTCAAAGATTGAATGAATTAATCGCGTGTGTAGGAGTGCGTGCCAAACGACAATTTGCTCAGACCGCTGCGACTCGTTTGCTGGCGGGCGACCCATTCGAGACCAAAGACTTAATCGAACGAACAGAGCACGGGAAAGTCCTTCGAGTACCTGCTCGTCATGAAAAACGACGCCATGTCATTATATTAATCGAGAAACTTTCCTCTGAAATGTCAAACAACTGTTTCAAACCATCTCCGAATATTACTCCATCATTTTTATGTTAACGCTAGAACTACCGGTGTTAATTGCACGATTACTTTCAAATTGAAAACGAAGTGAGAAAATAAATAAGTATAGAAAGTAAAGAGTAAGAATGAATAAATAAAAAATAGAAAGACAGAAGAAATAAATGAAAAGTAAAAATAAATGAGTGGAAAAATACCAAAGCATCTAACAAACAACCGTTTGTTCCAACAAAATATGACAGACATTTCGAAAAAAAGAACAATAACTTTTGTAATATAAAATGAACCTATTTGTAATAAATATCCTTTGTATAAAGTAACCTGAAGCCAGCCACTAGTTGGTTCTAGCGTTAACCGGTTGGAGACAAATGAAATTGCATGCACCGAAAAGGTAAACGATTCAGACATGTTTTGCTCGATATCGAGGAATTTAATTGTTGCGTAATTAATTACCACGAACCGGATATCGAGTCACTCGATGCAAACTGGGAACATTTATTTTAGTCACACTGTCTAACCTATACGACTCGTTCTTTCATTCTAGACAAGTCCGTTGTTATTTTTTGCAACTGCGTGCTGTGCTCATTTGTTACGACACTTTGTGTGTAATTCTGAAGTCCATTGGTTTCTAATAGTACTTTTATTTTTGTTTTGGTCCTTACTCTTTAATTTTGATAGGGGTAGTATTAAGAAGGTTATAAAAATTTATTGGTTTCAAAGCTGTGATGTGTTAAAATTTTGAACTTGTACTGCTTTAGTTTTGTAATTGTAAGATGTGGAGAAACTTCGTAAGTCCTAAAGTTTCAGTCCTGACATTTTGAGATGTAGTTCTAAACTTCGTCTCATAGTTTTGAAGATCTAAAGACTCGAAGCCCAAAGATCTCATAATCCTAAAATTCCAGACGTTCAAAACCCAAAAATTGTGAAGTCCTAAAGTCCTATAGTTACAAATCTTTAAAATCCTATAATTCCAAACTTCCAAAGTCCCTCAATCCCAAAATTCCAAAATTTCAATAACTGATAATTCCTATATCTCAACATTTCAATAATGTTGAGATATATCTCGACATTTCTATGTCCCACCGTACAAAACCCTAAAGCCCCTAAGTCTAAACCTAAGACCCCAACATCCAAAAATCCAAAACTCAAAATCCTAAAAAATCAAAGTCCCAAACTTCTACCACTCCAAAACCCCAAATTTCCCAAACCTCCAGATCCACGTACGAAATCATATCGCATTGCAATTTACCTAACAAAGTAACCCCGAAACATGGACAAAGCCTGTATAAGGGCATCGTCGTTTTTCATGATCGTGCCGTGCTCACCTGTGTCCAGTGCGTGCGTGGTATTAGAATCGGGATGAGAGTACGAAGACGAGTGCCGATTTGGCCGTTTTACGCATCTATTAGAAGTATTCGTGGAGCGTGTTAAGACGACGAGCGATATCGTCCACGAGACGTATCGTCGAAGGTTGGGCTCTGTTGCATTGTAAAGTTTATACGTACGTCTAACACCGTTGATTACTTTAAGTCCATTATTAATCCTAAGACTTCTAAGTAAGGCATTATTTCCGTGCGTGCCCCGGACGCACGTTCCTCTCCCGCTCTGTACATTTTTGCCGTGCCGACGAAATTCTACGTCGCGACGTTGGCGTCACTTTCGACGCCACGATTCATCGTTTACACCGACATCCCTCTTCGTATGTCGCGCACACGTTAATTAATCTTAAGACCCGCGTGCGTAACATCGCGATCATTCTCTGATCATTCTCTAATTTCATTGATACATTCGTATATTGGATCATTGAGCGTAAAACTTGACAGGAATGAATTTTTCATTTTCTTAAAAAACAACGATCTATAGAACTATCAAAATATCCTCATGAATATACAAAAGGAACTTATGATTTCAGACTAAAAGACTCCAGAATTTTTACCACGAAATGGGAGATGAATGTGTTTCGATATTTGTCAAGATTTACACTGAACGATCCGATAGGTGTTTAAAAAGCGTGCATGAGTTGTTGCTGTTAATCGTTTGCAATCGTTGAACCTGCTGCCGGCGCCATGACGGCAGGCGATGACTGACACGTTATTTAAAATGTTTTCGTAATCGTTCAGAAGCGTATGATCGAGCTTGATTTAAAAAAAAAAAAGAATGAGCATCGACCGTGCTTGAGCGACGACGAATTCGAGCGTTCCCTCAGACTGATTTCGAAAGTAAAAATAACTTTAGTTTAGAATCCGAACGCACACGTTCGCGCGTATCGTGTTCCACGAGTTCCAATTCTTCCACGACACTGCCATTTCGCAGACTCGAACGTGCCAAATTGATGGCCGACCTCCTATTTCCGGGAAAGAAACGATAATAATTGTTACGCGATTTTTCTCTTCGTATACCGTTAGCAAGCTTTTCGAGGTCTTTCTAGGATTAAAAGAAAAAAAAGCGAGCGTCTTTTCGATAAACTTTACCGCCGGTCGAACGATCGATGACCTTTTTGATGAATTTCATTGACACCTAAGTTCCAGGATGGTGCGCGACACTGCGAAGACGAGGGCATAGGTATACGTATATATATATAAATTTATATAAATATATATATGTACTTAAAAGCGCGTGTAAGCGCACACATACGATACATATATATGAATGTATATACGAGAAAGCACGTCAATCAAACTCGTAGAGTTCGATTAATTTGTTAAACCCTTTTTCGGGATGCGGGTATCGTTTATCGTAACGATAACAGTTTTGTACATTTTTTCTTATGTCACCGACCGACTAACGTCCGATAAACGAGGACTGCATACATTTTATCCGGATTCTTTCGATATCCGATTGTTTTCGCTTCTGAGAATCTCTGGCTTCCAGTTAAACATTCCTTTAACTCTGCATTCCTCTTGATTCTCTGTAGAATTCTAAGATTTCCTAGGGAATTTGGAATTCATCTACGACTTCTACATTTCTCCTACAATTCCCCTAGAGTGCCCTTTGATTCTCTGTAGAATTTCCATACAAAAATTTCCAAGCTCAATTTGGTACAACTAGAATAAACGAATTATTGTATTGTTTTTAGCAATGTAAGAAATACTTTGTTTCTAATGCGATAAAGAGAAGCCAGACATTCTTCGGACTCTACTGCCAATCATTTTCTCTCCGTTAATCGTTGGATCGAACGATCGAGCCCCACGATGCTACGAACGGTACGTTTTAATTAAAGCGGTGACGTCACTTGGAACATCTCGAAATACATTGCACGCATCGCGTTGCACTCGCAATGCACGTAATCGAGCGTACAAGAGAAAAAAGAAAGAAGTTAATTATCGAACGATAGAAAATCCACGATGTTGCATCGATGAATCGCAGGTTTCACGCTTGACTAACAAATCCCGACCGACGATGTAAAGATTGTATGTAAAATTGTAATTTCAAGCAACGAATCGTGAGTTTGACGCCAAGATGGATTGACGCGAAAAAAAGATCGAGAACTGGAAATTTACACTATGATGTCGAAAGACAGACTCGTGAATGTTGGATTCATTTACCGATGTTACACGGTGTTTGTTAATTAAGTTCCCTTTGGGTTTGTATGCGGAACCGCGTTTATTTTCAGTCAAGTCAGTATTTGAAGTTACGTCACCGATTTGACCGCGTTTACGAACGAACGAAGGCGTGGGGAGTGAGCAAATCAAACGAACAATTATTACTGTAACTACTATTAGCATCGTTGTAAAAAAAATACAATAATAAAAGATGAGAGATAAGAAAAGCGAGGAAAACAGAAATCGTGTGAATGTGTGTCGTGTGTTTGTGTACCATGATTGCATAGACCCTGAAAGTCCTGTAGCATTTCTTTCAGTTTTATTTTATGCGATAAATGATGTGGCACGAATTAACAGTTCAAGGTTCAAGTATAACAGATTCTCAGTATGTTGCCGTTGACAGGAGTGGAAAATTGTTGGATCGAGAGATCGACCCAGATCACTCTTTCAAGCAATCAAATCAGTGTTGATCGATTCAATCAATCTTGATTTAATTACATAAGTCTGCACATCTTGACACGAAGCATTAGGCAACTTTTGGGTGGACCCACTTTTGATTTTATGACATTGCAAAATTTCAAGTCCTTAAAGTTACTAATTTTTAAATTCTTCAATTAGCATGATTTTTCCAAACACTCAACCTTCTATTTCCTACTCCCCGAATTCCTCAATTTTCCTAATTCCTATAAAGTTGCCAAAATCGATTTGAATTTGTTAACACAGTTCAAGTACACAAGCCCAAATAATAGTTACAAATGTAATTTAATAGAAAACGTACAATAAAGACATACTGAGAGACAGAAAGTAACAGAATTTGATATTAAAAGAATTCTCAACTAATATCCAGTTAATTCGGCGAAGGTGGAGTCCATGTCGTCGCAGATGTATTTATATTTTTCTTTTTCCCTGAACAGGAAATCTGGAAACACATGATGGTGCATTAGAATGACTTCTTAAATAAATTACCAATCAAAAACGTGAAACGTACCTTCTCTCGCGTCCAATTCCTTGGAGAATACTTTAACCATCTTTTCTGCGATGATGGCCCTCTTCTCGGCAGTTTTTAATTTCACCTTCAAATCTTTCAGTTGAGCTTTAAATTCTTCCACCCTTTGATTGGCCTATGATTATAAAAACGATCAAAGGCAATATAACGTGAGTCCACTCATTCACCATGTTAATAATATAAATTATTAAATTAACAAAATAAACTACCTTCTCTTCCGACACTTCTAAAGATTTTAATATATTGCCGACGATGAATAGTTCATCCTCTCGTTCCGTGATCTTCCTATAAATCACACATCCTCAAAACTAAAAATTCATCAAAATCACACATAAACAAAATTGTTCTATAATTACATACGCTTCGCTAGATTTCACCCTCTCTTCAGCAGCCTCCAATTCGTCTTCCACAAAGGCTAATTTTCTAGAAATCTCGTCCGACTTTGAATCAGCGTCTTCGGCGATAAGTCTCGCTTCCTTCAGCTGGGCCATTAGTTGATCCATTCTCTCCTCGTCTTGTTTGCTCCTGTTTTCCAAAACTTTGCAGATACTACGAAAGAGGAACAATCTCCCGTCAAGACAAAACGTCGAAACGTTGGAAGCGTTTCTTTGATTAAAAACGAACCGTTTTGCATCCTCCGCCGTTTCCATTGCCTGCGCCAGCTTTGTTTGCGCCGTCAAACGACGTTCTTCCGACTTTTCTAGGTTCTGCAGGCACTGCTGCATCTTTCTGTTCAAAACTGCCAACTCCGACTGTGTCTGTCCTCGTCGAACAAAAATAAGTATGTAGTTATCAACAGGAACATGTGCATCAGATGGATCATTTGGAAAATATTAGTTTTGATTAAAAGCATTTGTAGGTGTACCTTGAATGTGTTGTTTATTTTGTGGATTTGGAAATTTGGGAATTCGGGGGTTTGAGGATTTGGGGATGTAGGGATTTAGGGATTCGTAGATTTAGAGGTTTGGGGACTTGGAGATTTGGGGGCCTGAGGATTGGGATCTTGGAAATTTGGGGTTTTGAGGATTTGCAAATTTAGGAATTTGGGGATTTGACAACTTGGAATTTTAGTTATTTGGGGATTCAAGAATTTGGGAATTTCAGAATCCGGAAATTTAGAAATTCGACAATTTAAATTCTAATCAAATATACGTTTCATCATCTGAAATGACTTAATATAGTAAACAAATACCCATGAAAAATGAACAAAATACCAACCACGATATACACTCTCTCTTTCCGATCAAGATCTCTATTCGACTTCTCCAACTGAGCTTTGCTCAGTTCCAAATCGCGTTCCATCTGCACCAGCTTTTTCGCCAGTTCCCGGACCTCATCCCTGAGCTTCTCCTCTCGTCGATTCGCCTCTTTCGCCTGTTGATCGCACATATCGGCCCTATCCATCGCCAGATCTTTCTCGATCTTCAGGGTTTGCAGGCGTTTCTTGATCGCGTTCATGATTTCGACAATCGACTTACGCGAAACTATGAAAAATGGATCAGATAAACCTTACTATTAAAATTCGCTCACTGAAATTTCTGTGAAAAGAGAACGAATGTTGAAGGTAATCGATGACAAAATATACGATCAATCAATATCGAAGAATCTGTCATCGAATATGGATTGATATTTTTTAATAGAAGGGCAAGGAATTATGAAATGTTTGAATTTACGTCAAATTTCCTTATGGTTAAAGCACTTCCTTGCTGCCTTGATAATTCACTTTTAATAGATTCGATACACTTGAACACTTTACATTAAACGTGTCTCGACCTACTCGTGAAAGAAGTACGATCTTACATATTACTGGTTTAAAAACAAAATTCGTGTAGACGAAATTCTACGGTCTTTCAAAGCAAAGCTCGCGGGTTACTGCACTCGGTGACCGGCGAGGACAATGCTTTATAGACTCAAAGAAATGCAAAAGAACCTAACAGTCCGTTTCTTTAGTTAGACGCAAACGAATTCCTCGACTTCTCCAGACGTTTATACTCTCTTTCCAATCGCTCGATTGACACAAAGATGTTGGCTCATCGTTAACAGGTACACGAATCTTGAAGCAACGTTAACATACTACAAAATGGGAACATCTCTTAATAAAATATTTATTGACAAAAATTAATGGAACCACTCTTCGTGTAGTAATTGCAAGTCGTATTTGCAATTGAAATATCGTTTAAAAAATATTTTTATTTGTTACTTTTATGTTATTTTAATTGTTAAGGAATCTGGTGTCACCTTTTTGCAAAATTTTATAACTTATATGTTTTTTATGTTCTCGTATTGAATATTACGTTTCAATAGTATGGTATTTTGCAACATTATTATTTTGTAATGTATAGCTTCACTTGCAATGGAAAAGAAAGATTTCGTTCTGCCCCGCCTTTAGAGCCCCTAACGCAGGAAATTATCAAGGTTTTAGTGTAAACGCATACACGCAGGCGCGCAACATTGTTTAAATCTCTAAATTTTTAATTTCGCAAATTTCCGAATTCTTAAATTAACAATAAATAAATTTCCAATTTCCTAAATCTCCATATCACTAAATTCTAAAGTTTTCAAATCCTCAAATATCCCAATAATCAGATCCCTAAATCCCCAAATCCTCAGATCTCTAAACGCTCAGATCACCAAATCCCCAAATCCCCAAATCCTAATAAAAGGTGAAAATCGCTAATTAATCAGAACGACAATATTTTTTAAATACCGTTTATTGAAAATACAGATTTAAGATATAATGATAAAAAGGGGACGCAGTATCTTGCTTGCTTTCGTGTTCGGCAACTCCTCGTCGACGTTTCTGAAAGAAAAATAACCGATACCGTCAATCCTATCGGGAAGAGACGATCCTGAAGCAACTAAAGGCCAGTTTTCACCGGTCCCGCAGCGTTAGCGTGATATTAAGCGAAGCAAAGTGATTGTACAACATTAGCAAACTAGCAGTACGCTCTTTATTCATCGTGTTAATTGCAGAATTCGCGTAGCAAGTTATTCATAAAGCCCCTGAAACTGTTCCACGATACAATATAACGAATGAAGCCAGCGTAGCTGAGGCACAGCCGACCGATGCGAGACGTCTGTTGTTAAATGTAGCGAATTAAGCGGAAAAAGCTCAGAATGGCAAAATATAAAGGAACTCCGTCCATTCAGTTATTATTAATATCCTGTCATCTCCGCGAACGTGGCGTCCATGTCGTCGCAGACAGCCTTGTACTTCTCCTTCTCTTCTCTGAGTTCGTCTGAAACGAAGAAATTATGTGAAAAATTACATTATAGCGTAAATAAAGTTTGACGACGTCTTCGACGTGATCTTTACCTTCCTTCATGTCGACCTCCTTCAACAGCTTCTTCACCGTCCTCTCAGCATGAATGGCACGCTTCTCGGCCGCCCTCAACTTCTTCTTCAGCTCCTTCAACTGCAGTTTGAAGTCCTCTACTCGTTGATTAGCCTAATCGAACAAATACTCAATTTGAAAATAGAAGCTAATGTATATTGTTTGCAAATTTGTGGTACAAGAAATTTATTTGAAGATTACCTTTTCTTCGGATACTTCTAAGGATTTCACAATATTCTGCACGATGAACAGCTCATCTTCTCGTTCTATAATTTTTCTGGAAAATTACACACCATACGTATCAACGAAGAGCTATGAAGACGTCAGGAAAGGAGAATGTAACATAATTATACAAACGCTTCGCTGGTCTTCACTCTCTCCTCAGCGCCTTCCAGCTCCTCTTCAACGAGCTGCAACTTCTTCGAGATTTCCTCGGACTTCGAGTCAGCGTCCTCCGCTATTAATCTAGCGTCCTTCAATTCTTGCATCAACTTCTCCATACGCTCCTCGTCTAGCCGACTTCTGTCTTCTAACACTTTGCACATTCTGCAAGAATTCAATTTTTGAAGTGTTGTTGTGTGTTGTATCATCACATGTAATATCACCACGCGTGATATCGTCACATATGGTAATTGTGTAATATCGTCACATGTGGTATCATCTCGCATAAAATCGCCACATGTAACGTTACCATAGGTGATATCATCATGCATTACTACGAGTGAAATTGTCAGACATGACATCGCTGTGATGCATGTGATACCGTCCCATATACTCAAAAAAATAACAAGAAACCTTTTCGCATCATCAGCAAGCTCTGTGGCACGTTCAAGCTTCGTCTGAGCAGAGAGGCGCAGTTCTTCCTTCTTTGTAAGCGACGCCTCGATCTCCTGCACTCTCTTCGTCAAAGTAGTTCGATCTTGTTCTGCCTATTAACGAAATTTATGGATTATAATCGCTTCAAGTTCTCAGCATAAATAAACTCTTTTCTACCCACCCTGGACCACGATTTTTCGCATTGTTCCAAATCAGCCGTGGATCGATCTAAATTTGCCTTAGCGACTGCGTAATCTCGCTCGAGCTGAGCCAGCTTCTTCTGCAGATCCCTTACTTCGTCGTTCAACAGGTCCGCTCGCAGGTTCTCCGATCTCGCTTTAGCTTCATTCGTCTCCACAGTCTCGTTTGCGAAGTCCATCTCCTTCTTCAACGCCGCAATCTTCTTCTTAATCGCCTCCATGATGACGATTTGTGCTTCGCCTTCTTGTTAACGGTTATCCTTCGTCGACTCCTTGATCCTGAGAAATTCGACCGATTTATAAATAACATGTCAGAAAGATCTGTAGCATCGACTATACTGTATTAATCCTTTGGCAACGAAGCTTCGTAAAAACATACGAGGACCAAAGTTGATAACTATAGTCCTCCATGGATGTTTTGGAAATTTACCTTTACAAAAATACGTAGAATATTTAAATTGACATTGTGACCTACATCAAATATTTTTATTTTAATTTATTAAAAGAATTAAAGAAAAATTTAGAGAACGAAAAATAAGGTTGTTAGCATCGAACGGTGGTGATTTAAGCCTACTTATCCTTCTGAGACACATAAGGGTTAAAGAGAATGCTATCCAATGCGATATTTGTCTGACTACGATCGCACCTACTACTAAGATCATATCTACTGCTAATAGGACCTATTAGTTAGAAAGAAGAGGGAAAAGAGTTGATGAAAAGAGACTGCATAAGGAAGAAATGATAAACTCGTTTGATTTTCGACACAGACCGGTATACTCACTTCAGCCTCTTTTCGTTCGGCACGAAACGAACGACACAGCTTTGGAGAAGCTCACGAAACAGTTTCACTACTCACCGATAAACAACATTTAATAGCAAACAACGCGGAAGGGAGCACAAGTTAGGCCTAAAAAGGGGGACAACACTCACTGTAATCGTGGCGATGATCCGCGATGAGAATGCACAACCGGATGCCTTCGAAAGCTAAGCTAAAATAAAACGAAACCGGCGTCGCGAGCCTCCTCGAACTTCTCGATCCAATCCAATTCTATAATTGCTTGTCGCCTTGTTGGCTGTCGTCCCGATTTTATCTCGGCTGTTCACTGGCTGATTTCTACTCTCCGCAGTGGCTACCAACGAAACGCGATCTCCACCTCCCTTATGCTATTCTCGTCTCGATGGAATTCCGTTACTGTTTCCTATCGACCACGTAACCGTCTCTGCACGATAAACACCATACCGAAAAGCATTCGTGCTTTCGTTTCACGACATCTTGAAAATTTCATTCGTCTCGTTTTGCAGTGAGCGGCGGCACCTTTCGAACGTTTGAATTTCCCGCCTCCTGGACCGGCTGCGCGCGATGCATCGAACTACGCGCCAAAATGACCTCTTTCCGGTTACGCGCTACCGAAGAGAAACGCGGCAATTCTGTCCTCGTTTATACCGATTGTTACAGATTTGAGAATTTAGTTAGAAGAATTGAATTATCTTGTGAAGAACGAGGCTTGGTGAGTTTAAATATATTAATAGTATTATTGCGCGATATTTTGTTTATATATCGTGAAAAAAACATGCAAGGCAAGATATATTTGTAATGATGAGACATTTCGACGAGGGTCCATCTCTTGTGGCCCGATTTAGCGGTACGTTTGAATGTGATTACTTCCATTCGTAAATGAAAAATGTACAGAGTGCAATTTAAAAGATAAAAGTATATTAATTAATACTGTAAATGAATAATATACTGGTGTCACCTGTATCAGTAGTAGTTTTCACTTGATGCGCTAATGCGTCATTGCATCCTATTCTTATGCTACACAAAATAATACACTATGAAATTCTTGTATGAAGCAACATAATTTTATTTGACATCTTGTTTCTAATATAAAAGGAATAATTACACATTCATTCGGCTAATGTATTTCTTATCTCACAAATAAATGCGCAGTGTATGGTTATACGGAATTCGTGTTAGCTTTCACTACCATCAACCGGATGTTTTTACAGAGATTCTCGACAAGAAACTTAAGTACATTCTTATTCAGTCGAACGGCACGCAACAAATGTAGAATTTAACGCAATTTCTTCACAGTTTAACAGCGTTCGATTTAAGAGCACGATTTCTTATGTAATTTACGATTGTAGAAACCTATAGATGTATTTCTATATTACAGTAACGCTATTTTTCTTTTCTTGTCAATATTTTTTTTCAGATTCAAGAGAACGCTAACACGATATTTCTATGTCGATTTTGATTATAATCTTACGAAATCGATCTGCTAACGATACATTTCACCAAACTAATTACGTTCTTGTAATTTGCATACGATTTTGTTAAGTTTCCCAAGCGAATTTACAGGCCAGTTTCAGAAAGAGCAATTTCGTATGACATCGAAGTTATAAAAACTAGAAAAATGTAAACGCTATTAATTACAACAAAATGAAAATCTCTATTGTTCTAGTCTTTTCTTTTTATACAAGATTAAATAACAACGATTTATCGTAGCCTTATAATTTCTTATTATGCACAAATGTCTTTGTTGCGTGTACCTTCGTGCTGTTAAATTTCGCCTTAATAATATTTATTACTCCTACGTTGTACTAACAATAAGCAAACATTATGAAACGCAAATTCTAAAAGCGTATTCAGACAAATTGAATGTGTCGTTACAAGATCAGTGGTAGTTGCAATGAAATTGCATCGCAAGACGACTAAACAACGTGTTGTACAATTAATTAACAATACCGAGTGATTGAAGATCTTCAATCGAACATTTCTGTACGATCAAACGCGTATAGTGCAAAAACAGTCCATCAGCAAACAGGAAACATTAGAAAATTCAGCATGTTGAACATCAACGTGTAAATGTTAGATGAACACAGTGCGTGAGAAATGCATACAAGGTATTAATTCAAAAAAGTACGTCGGTACCAAAATATGCAATAATTCGAGTCTGTGTGTCGCTATACAGCGTGTAGAGCAGGTGTTCATTTCACAATAAACACATACTTAGAAATAGAACACATAAACAACAGAAGTATCTTAGATACACCTTATATATATATATATATAAATTGAAAATTAATTATTCGGTATGTATCGTTCTAATTGGAAAGTTCATCTTCAATACAAAGAAACATTGTCGCAAGATTTGTATCAAACATTGTGTTAGGTAAAGCATGAATATAGACAGTACCGCCAAATGTTCAAATTTAGAAACTTTTAAGTTTTCAAATTTACAAATTTTAAGTGAGTTTTTAAATTTAAGAATTCTTTCAAGGCGGTTCCGGATATAAATTATACTTTACTAACACGTTTTGTTTAAGTAGTATCCAATAGAGATTACATAATAGATACGTGTTCAAAGGATAAATCTCCTAGAACAACTAATTTCACTGGTTTTATGATGTAACATCCATGCGAGCCGCATACGAACAGTGCACTATGTTTAATGATCTTAAGTCTACAAAACACAATCTTGTTCAGTGCTTGTTTATGTTGTAAGCTTCAACTCGTTAATAAGAAGGTGGTTTGTTTTCGTATAAAAAAGAATTTTGAGAGTCCAGAGAAACATTTGATCGCTTCAATAGATACGATGAGCAAGTATCGTTTATGGCACATAACAAACATCGTAAGAATGTCGATTTAGTAAAAGATATCCATGTAAGAATAGAGCTTTCATACTTAGATGTAGAAAAAGCAAATAATTGTGCGAACTGTTTCACTTCTTTCTCGCGTAAATAGTTTCTAAATATCATAGAAAGCAGCGCATATTGACACTGAGTTTTGGCATGGTATAGTATATATGCATATCAAGAAAAGCTTTCAAAACAATATTAGTATCAAATACGATAACATCGTGTTTCACAGTGTGTAAATGCATTTTCGTATGGGTCACACGCGTGCATACATATTACTTAGAATTATTTGTATAATATAAATTCACTTAAGAGACTCGATGAACGATGCAATTAATCGTACGATGTAATATCACAATACAAACGCTTACAAGTATACTATAAACGTAAAAAAGAAACTTTAGTCGTCAAAAATCATTTGTTTATAATAAATCTGATTAAGTAAATATTTCAAAACCTAACAGAAACATAGCATTATAAATACTTTTCTTTTATTATGCTAACAAGTATACTTAAATTATTCATTTTAGCAATGTAAAAAACTCCGTAAGAAAACATACGCAAATTGACGTAAATTATGCAACTTTATCGAATGTAAGATATACGTACGTTATGTTAAAAGAAATTTGTGCCACTCAAAGTGCATTCTAACGTTTTGTATATAAAAGTACATATCAGTGCGTGTGCATTTGAACATACTTCTAACGAAGTACACAGAAAATGTACTATCATAATGCACGTAAGTACTTAGAGCTTAAAGAGCAATGCACAATTTACGTTGGGCGGAAGCAGTGATGTAATAAGTCTATCAAACCCATCATATGGGAAAAAATTTGCTTCAGAAATCCGTCTTTAAAAAGTATTAACGCACCATTGATAAATGCAACATTGTCATCTGGAAAGATTAGATCCTGTTTCGGAATCAGTACCTGTTGATAATATGTATGTTGGTGTATAAGAAAGCAAAAGGTGTACAGCATCTTCTCGGTCAAGAGCTCGTAGCTGCTGTATTAAAGAACCTACAGTGCAATCGGTGCCTGCATTGTTAAGTAACCTAGCGGAAAGTGAATTTTATATACGTGATTAAGTAATAAAAGATGGAACTGATCGTGAAAATTGTCACTTACCTTAATGTTGGACTATCTACTGTACTATCTAACTGAGCGACTCGATCTCCCAAACCAAGTCTTACAGCGAGTAAACACCAATCTCTACCGTGACGATCAGGAGGATCCAGCATCTGAGCTAATCTTCTTTGAACGGCAGGTTTGATGTACTTTATTGGCTGTTTTGGTCCAGGAAGACAATTTTCTATCAAAGGTAATCCACATCCTACTATTTCCCATATAGTTTCTTCTTTACCGTTCAAAGGATTCTTGAGAGTGGCTTCTTCAAGACCTTTATCTATTAAAGAGGATACCATCGGTGCTGGTTCCCAGGAATGTATAATCTATGAAGTTTCACAGGAAGAAAGAATATTTAATACGTTTCAATAACACGAATCATTTCTAAAACAGAGATGCTGATGAAATAACTCACTTCATCGTACTCTCGAAGCTGACTGGGACTTAACCAATGTCTTTCTAGTAACATCCCAGGAGCAACTAGTTCTATAGTTGTCTCAACAGCATCGAGAATGATACTGAGCAGAGCAAAACATTGAGCACTGGTACCTCGTGGACCGCGCACTCTTATTTCTACGTAACTTTGATCTTCGTCTTCGAATGTGATTATACTTTCGCAAGGTCCGATACATAATTTTGATCCACGCCACCATTGATATAAATCTGAATTTGATGGATCCCACGATTGAGTGATTTTCCTTAACTGTGACTGCATAATATATTGTCATTAGAAGATTGGTTATAAATGTATGACATTATGAAATTATTTGCGATTACTTCCACATACTTGCAAGTGTGGGAATATTGCAATTAAATGATATAAAGGTGCTTCGGATGGAGAAAGACGAAGACCAGTATGAGGTAAAACATTGGAACATGGATTCCACGGTTCCCATAATCCTGGTAAACGTTCAACGAGATTCAAACACGGTATTTCATATTCTACTTCATCATCATCTACTTCACACTGGAATAAATTATATAATTATGATAAATGAAAAGATAAGGTATCATACAACTCCTTTGGTACACTTAAAAATATGAAGTTAGCAGTATACCTAATCTAACACGAAATACTGAAGTAATATACATCGCACCTACCGGCACACATAAATTCACAGCTTGTAGAGCTTGTAAAGCTTGTCCTGCAGGACAAGGACAGCGAGCCTGAAAATCCTCTAAAGCATAAACTCCTGTTGTACGACCTCCAAGACGTCCTCTCTGTTCAGGACTTAATTGCCAGTTTATTACATCTTGCCAAAACCATTCTGGACTTAAAACTACTAAATTTCCAGGAAGAAGCATACATTCCCCTAAATTCTGAAAATTAACACCTACTTAATATATTAAGAATAGACAATAAATGATGGAAGTATCATATTAGTAACACGAACCTGTAACTGTAATCCAAGATGTCTACAATGTTCTAAACAAACTAATGGATTAATTTTTCTCACTTCCCTCAAAAATTCCTCCTGTGTAAGCATTACCAGAGGTACCTCTAAAGATTGCACATACGACCTCCAAGCTTCAGCAAGACCGGTCCACACTAATGCGCTCTATAATAAAATATTTGAACCTTTACTGATAAAATATAGTAGAAAAAGTATGAAGTAAAACACTGATGCAGAAAATATATACAAGGGTAGTATTTTTTAAATTGCATTGGACAGTAGTGCATGTATGTATTAATGGGACAAAGCATTAGAGCAGTTATTAAATAAATTACAGCTTCATTATACGCATCACTTTTATCAAAGGAATTGAGAAATAGTTCGACCTGTTTATCAAGATTCGCCAAGGGCACATACGAGGCCGCGGCCCGCGGCGTGTCACGTCGAAGAATACTTTCTGCAACTTCCGGTCCTTCCTACATCATGCATTGCATGCAGTAAGGCTGATGTTAATAAACGTTAATGACCAAATAATCAGCAACTAAAATATATGTTGTTAGTAAATTGATCATATGATAGTGACGGCAGATATAAAAAATTTAATGTATAATATATATATTTTTAATCAAGGAATGTGCTTATTTAAATGTCACAAGTAACTTTTTCAATTGAACAATATGAAAAATACAAATTATCTTTGGTGAGCTTAGTTACTTGTACGTGTATCGAATGAACCATGCATCATGAATGACCATGGATTACAAAAGTGTTTGCATTATATTCAAAAATCAATACTTTGTTCAACATGGTATTAACATTGCAGGATTTGAAATTAAATAGATGTGAATAGTACAAATGTAATTAGCATTATGCAAAATGAAATGATCCGATTCTAATCAGAACCGTTTTGAAAATGTTAATGCACACATTTATTTGCATGCTGTACAAACAGTGGCGTTATCCCTGTAAAAAATGTGGAAGTATAATTATGTACACGAATATATCAAAGTGAACCTGAACTTTTTATATTCAAAGTATTCTACAGTAATTTCGCGTTGGTACGTGACCTGACTGAACGAGTCGCTCGTGCAACCAAGCATGAAATGATTGAAGACTTAGGTTTTGATAACCATAGATATTGATTAACTTGAGTTGAGATTTTTTTTAATGTAATATCATTTTCGTTAAAACAATGATTTTCTTTTTAATAAAATTGCAGTAATAATATACATTAGAACAATAACATATTTGGATTCTATTCTCAATTCAAATCAAGCAAATCTTTACTTTTATTTTAATGTGATACTATGTATGCCATGCAATACAAATTTTGTATAAAGTATCAAAATCTAAATTTGCAAGATGTAGTTTAAATTAACAAAGTATCAGAAATGAATACGGATTGTTAAAAAAAACTCGGTTAAGACTGAGAGACTCGTAATAATAATTTTGTTCAGTATATATTTTACAAATGATGGATAATAACAAAAAAATTGTTTCGCAGTATGTATAAAATAATGTGAAAAGTGTAATAATTCTAAGAAATCATATAATCACTTCACCTCTAAAAACTCCATCCTTGCATTATTCAAGTAAGATCTTAGAAGTTTTAGACCAGGACTAGAAGGGTTAGTTGCATCTACTGCGACCATTTGAGGTTCATCTCCCAAAACTGGTGTAAACTCTTTCAAAAAAGGTAAAAGTGGTGCAAGAAGATTACCACTATTTGAATTTGGGGCAAGGGGTTCTGGAGCATAAGTTCCAACTAAGATTACTTTAACGTCATTGTATTTGCCGCCAAAACCTATGTTATAAAAACATATTTAATAAAATAAAGTAGGTAATGCATCAAAACATCTTCGTACACGCTAGAACCATTGGCGTAACTAGGGAGGGATCAGCCCACTCTAGATAAAAATCCTAGTTGCGCTAATGATTACAAAACAGATATAAATAGTTGAACTTACCAAAATTAGTAGGTGCAATTCGATCTGAAATAAATCGCAACCAAAATTTTACTTGTTGAAGTTGTACTGTAATAGGTTCTCTAAGACTGACAGTGATAAGGTGTACGGCAGGTTGTTGAAAAGTAAGTACATAGTGATATGATGCTAAGAAGTCTTCACGACCGCACAATTCCCAAAAGATACATTCTCCACCTGAATAATTGAAGCCATAAATATATGTATCCCCGGTATCATCTTAAAAGAACTTGAAAGATCAAGTTCCTTACCTACATTACCACGACTCCAATCTACTCCTTGTGTGCCTTCATATTCATTGTCACTGTATTCAAAACTAAGTGATCCATGTTTACTAGTTACATCTAGTTCGATACTCGGTTCTCTCTAAACATAGATAATCGATTTTTACAAAAATTCGTATTAATAAGCAAAACATCAAATCATTAAAACTCAGTTAACTACCTTTGCAGTATAATTCTGACTTCTCGATCTTCTGAAAAATCCAAAACTGAAGAGTCCTGATTTTAAAGAGTTGATTAGAGATGATTTTCCCGATGCACAATGTCCTAAAAGTCTTATATGTAAACGATCTATTGGTCTGTGTGTTGGTTGCAGCTGTTTGATGTAATTTTCACGTTGAACCGGCTACAATTGAAATCAACGTTAAAGCATGCAAAATATAAATGATAAAAAAGATCATTTCCTAACATACATTTCGGAGCTTATCCAACAATGATGCGATATCAGGATGTCCATATTTAATTGCTGTTACATCTGCTCTAATCCCACGATTTGTCTTGTCAACATCACAACCGGCAAGGCACAAATGTCTAACAAGATTAATGAAACCATGCCTAGCCGCTACGTGCAGTGGTGTTAAGCCCTTGTTGTTTGGTGTATCCAGATCTATCCCACTTTCTATTAAAAAAGTTACCATTCCTTCATCTCCTGTTTCGCATGCTAAGTGTAAAAGTGTATCTTCTTTCTGTTTGAAGGAAAATAACTGTTCATATTTTATCTATATTGCATACGATTTACAATATATATAATACAAAGGGAATCTCACAGAATCTTTTACATTCAGTGGTGCTCCTTGCAGTAATAACTGAGAAACAGCCTCAATACAGCCTCGTTTAACAGCGCTAATCATAGCTTCACCAAGACCTTGAGAGGCTTCTGATTCCTACAGAATAAGAAAAAAATACAGATATCAAATGTTATATTTCTCATACTTATTGTGTTTTGTCATTAATTTTGCTACAATGTACGATCGATACATATAAAAATACGAATAAATTTTTTCTTAAAAATAAATCAATATACAAAGTTTATCTCAATGATACTTCATAGTACTCTATACAAAATTTGAATTATATAAGATACATATAAATATTAACTTAACATAATAAAATTTATATGTAACTGTACAAATACTAACATTAGGCACGCGGTGTAAATAAATAAACATTATTTCATATAAATAAAAAAAACAATATGAGCGATTAAAAGTATAAATTATAATCAGCTCTGGTTATTACAAATAAAAGTATAATATTGTATTCAGGAACAGACCGTGAGGATCCAAGGATGTTTAAGGCACGATTCTGCAGTTCCTCTTTCTCTGAAAATGAGAAACAAATGATATGATCACTTCCTTTTATTTTAAATTAATCTTATTTTTCTTAAAATTATTTCTTGGACTTACTTTGGATCCTTGATCAACAAGGATCGTATGAAATCTTTGGCAATTTCAGATACTGTACTGAAATACTCATTATCAAACTGATATTGACAAGCAGCAACATTTGCATAAGTTTCTTGTTTGTCTTCACCTAAGAATGGTGATGCACCACTTAAAAGAATGTATGTTAAAACACCCACTGCCCAAAGATCAGTTCCTAAACTGAGTGGTTCATAATTTACAATTTCTGGAGCAACAAATTCAGGTGTACCAAATAGTGCTCTGTGTTCTGACCCAGGTATTAATCGATGTGAAAGGCCTAGATCTGTGTAAGGAAAAGAATTACACATAATTTTTCAACTTTTTTTAGATACTGAATCAATGTGCAAGGTTTTTAGTAATACCTATTAACTTTATACTTGGCATCGGTGGAGGGGTTGATAGAAGAATATTTTCAGGCTTGATATCTAAATGAGCAACTTGATGAGAATGTAAATGATTAAGTGCCATCAAAACTTGACGAACCTATAGAAAAATATAGTTTGTATCAAATTTGTTATTTATATCATTACTCAAACTACAACTGTTATAACAAGAGCAATTACAAACCACATGCGCAGCTTCTAATTCACCAGACGGGACCCAATGAAAGAGTTCTCCTCCAGAAATTAATTCTAACAGTAAAACAACCGTTGTACCTGTATCTACAACTTTGTGCAATGAAACAATGTTTGGGTGCCTCAACCTTGCTAACAAACCTGCTTCTCGAGCTTAAAATAAAAAAATAAATATTTATTTGTAAAAAAATTAATGAAAATAAAACTCAAAGTACCTACCAATATCTGCTGCTGCCACACCTCTGGCAACACGTCTCTTTCTCATAATTTTGGCAGCATACAGTTCTCCAGTCTTTATTTCCATACATTTTCGTACTATTGCAAATTGACCTCTGTAATTTATGGGTAAAGAAGTAATTAAAATGTATATTTATTATAATTATCAAGAATATGGAAATTATAAGCACTTACTTCCCAATTTCTTCCAATAGTTTATAGTTTTTCTCAATTGGTTCATGATGAACCTCCATCAAAGTGTCCCACTCAGGACCTAATTAATAAATTGAAACTTACATACAATTTTGATTACAGTAAAATTGATAACTTGTTTGAAAGAATACTATCTACAAATATTTATTATCAGAAAGAAACAGTAACAACAAACGTTCTCTTCGAACTTTCTTGATGGATAGGTATAAATTATGAAGTAATATTTATTTATTAACAACTGATGTGTACAACCAACGGAACGTAAGACACCTGTCAATCTTGTAGTAAACAGATACGAAAATCACTTCCGTACACGTTTAACCACGTGGATGTAATCTTACTACAAAGACAATAATCGTATATTAAACAGATCGCTGACACCTCTTTGCATCCCTCAATTGTATTAAATTATGAAAAACTATTAAACATCTGCCAACCTTAACAGAAACATTATTACGATAATACATACAAAGATGAGAAACGGTTAAAAGAAAATAGAGTTTTACCACCGTTCAAAGTTCCCAATTGGCGAGACGTGCCTGGCATCATCTCACGTTCATGCTCATCGTTCAGTTTATTCTGCTTTATCCGAACAGTTCTAAGATTCGCGAAGAGCCGTTACGAAAATTATGTCCCATTCGTCGGCCTTCACTCATGCCGGCCACCCCACACATACAATCGATATACCTGTGTCGCGTGAAACGCCACCTTCCTTAAAATTCATATTTATATTCTGTTCAACAAAGATCGTACCCATCGACAAATTTCTGTTTGTTCCACGCATGTCAGCACCCATACTCAGTGATCCAGATATCTAAAGCTACAAACTCCCAAATTTCCAAAACTCCAAATTCTTAAATTTCCACTTTCCGAAATCTACAAATTTTGAAATTTCTGAATCTCAAATTTCCCAAGTTTCCAATTTCCGAAACTTCTGAACTTCCAAATTTCTGAATTCACAAATTTGCAAATCTCTAAATCTCTAAATTCATAAATTTCCAAATTTGGTCATGCCTGTTCGTGTTATTCGCATGTTTTGCGCACCTTGTATATGCCCAACGAATTAGAAAGCGTATGGCAGTAGGGGAATATCAAGTGGTGAGAAACATACTGAAATTAGTCGCATTGCGCGAACTGAGTATGATCTCCAATTGAATGAATAATGCATATGATTTTATAGAATCTGTACTTTTATTAAATCACGCATATCGCTTTCGCACCATCGATCGTTATCTAAAATTTCAGTTACAAGCTAATGTTATAATTGAGAGACTTTGTATTAAAAATTAAACAATACTTCATAAGACTAGAAGTTCATGAATTTTAATAAATAGAAAACAAGGAAACATCCAATTGAAAATAATAACGTAGACAATTATAGCATATTGTATCAAACTTCAATACTTTATCAAAGCACATATTTTTTATTAAATATGAAAATGCATACAAGCAGCCAAGTAACGCTTTTTATGAATATGAATTATGTTATAATAAAACTATTGTGGCATGAATTATTAAATGTTAATACAAATAAAAGTTTTTAAGTGCAATATAAATTTAACATCTTTATTCCTTCATGGCTTCTTCTGAAACTTGTGCAGGTGGAGTAGGTTCATTATCTGCTTTCTTCTTTTTGCTTCCTGATACAATGTCATCAATTCTTAGCAACAAAATGGCAGTTTCGATAGCGGTTTTATACGTCTGTAACTTCACGGATAAAGGCTCCCAAATACCACGTTCTTTCATATCGACCAATTGACCAGTTTCTCCATCAATACCCCATGTTATTCCTTCGGTTGCGTGTTTTGCACGTAACGCAGTTAATGTTCTAATTGTGTTTGCTCCACAATTTTGTGAAAGAGTTCTTGGGATTATTTCTAGTGCCTGTGCTACAGCTTTGTATGGCCACTGTTCCACACCTGCAAGCCTTCCTGCTTTTTCTGCTAGAAGTCTGGATACTGCCATTTCTACTGCACCTCCACCTGTGACAAACATAATTATATATTAATAAGAAATTGTAATATATATTACTCATTTATAAAAAAATGATTAAATAATAAAGTACCTGGCACTAATTTAGGTTCAATAAGAAGATTCCTAGCAACATGAAGAGCATCTTGTAAGTTTCTTTCAGTTTCATTTAGCATATCTTTGCTTGCACCCCTCAAAATTATAGTACATGCTTTAGGATCTTTACATTCTGTGATAAAGCAGAAGTATTCATCCCCAAGTTTTTTAATCTCAAAAAGACCAGCTTTAGTACCAACATCTTCCTCACGTAATTCATCTGTGCGATTAACTACAGTGGCACCACATGCCCTTGCAATTCTATTAATATCACTTTTTCTCAATCTTCGAATAGCAGAAATTCCAGCTTTCACTAGAAAATGTTGGGCTATATCTGATACTCCTTTTTCAGTAATCACTACATCAGGTTTGACAGATATAATATCTTCACATATCTTCTTAACATACTCCTCCTCCAATTCTAAAATTCTGGTGAAGTCTGTATCCTTCAGTATCTCTATATTAGTTTGTGATTCACCTTTCTTATATTCTAAGGAACAATCCAACAAAACTATTCTTGGGTTCTTAATATAACGTCTCATTTTTGGATGAGTAACATCTTTACTAAACATTACTCCCTTGAGAACAGTACTGTCTTCAATACTTCCACCAGGAATTTTTTCCACTTTTGCATAACGCTTTATGTCTATTTCCCTTCTGCCATTTTCCTCAAACAATACAGTATTAACTGCATCCAAAGCAATTTGACATGCCAAGTCAGACCAACGACCAATAAATTTAGTTCCAACACAAGAATTTATGACTTGAATTAATTTGCTTCTATCATTGCAATCCAAATCAGTGCTGATTTGTTCGTTAAGAATGGTCACTATATCTTCTAAAGCTTGCCGAAATGCTCTTATGATAACAGTTGGATGCATACTCTGTTCTAGGAATGGTTCAGCAACAGCTAAAATTTCTCCTGCTAGTATAATAACTGATGTAGTACCATCTCCAACTTCTTCATCTTGAGTTCTAGCTATTTCAATCATTGATTTTCCAGCAGGATGTTGTACCGTTATTTCACGTAATATAGCATTTCCATCGTTGGTCATAACTATGCCTCCCATTGGATCCATCAACATTTTTAACATTGCTTGTGGACCCAGACATGTTCTAATGACATCTGCTATTGCCTTTACAGAATAATATATGTATAAATAATTTTCATATCAAAATACATTTATAAAAGTAGATAACACCATAAAATCTGACTATTTGAAATTTGTTTTAAAATAAAAATTTGTTGAAGTACTTGATATACATATAAATTATTAACATTAATAATTAGAACCGAACATGTACATCGAACAAAAAAAATTACACGTGGGCGTACCAGTGACTGGACAAAACCTTAAAAGGTAAATACGTTAAAGCATACATTATGAACTCACTTTTCCGGCTTGAATATTTTCTCTCTGTACTTTCCGGCCGGAATCCCGTTTAGTATTTGGACCTGCAATAATTAAAGCACGCATCATCGTTAGAAAAGATATATTCAATTGAATATCTAAACAAATGAAAATTAAAATCGTTACTGCTTTAACGCACTTAAAACTACAATCGAAGCAGCCCCTGGCCCGAACATTTTTCTTCAATTCTTTCAACAGTAAAACGTTCTGACAGTAAAAGACAGTTAAGTACACGCCTGATTTTTCCAGAAGAAAACGAGACGGGAACTTGTAATAATTGGTTAGAAATGCGAACAACGATGAGTGAATAGTTCCAAAATGAAATACACTAGCAGACTACGCGTTGCCATCAGATATACAAAATATTACTATAGTTATATCTGTCACTGTTTTCACTAAAATGATCTAGGGATAAAATACATGAATCATATGTTGCTACACACACAGCCGCTCATTTATCAGCGTTGTGCGCAATATTTTAAAATTTTTGCAGAAAGAAATACTTATACAATTAAGGAATTTCAGGTCGAATTGTATATAAAGTACACTTGCTCATTTCATAGTTCGTGAATGAAACTTTATTTGTACCATTATTTTGTGTAATAACATAACATAAATTTTCTTTTTAATTACAAAAAAAGATTAAATTTTTTAAATAAATAATACATACAACTTTGTTTACAGCTTTAGTCAAGTTAGGTGGATCACCGTGTATAATCGTGCAAAATACACTAATTACACATCAATAATTAATTAAATGTTTACTAGTCTTAAAATAGGAATTGTTAAAGCTTATGACATAAAACGAAAATAATGACTGCCGTAATTTCCTCTATTTCCCCAATTTCCGCCACCTCTTCCACGTGTATTCATTCCATTTCCTCTATTGCCGCTACCTCTGTATCCACCATAATTGTTTCTTGGATAACTACCACCAGGTCCTCCACCACGAGGATTTCCGCGGAAACCACTATTCATTCTCATCATTTTTGCAGGATTACCATCATCCGAATGGAAGTTAACTGAATGCCCTCTTGGAGGCCTTCGTGATTGGAAACCACCGCCAGTGATCTGATCCAAATTGTAACGGCAGGCATTCATTCCGCATAATACCTTAATAACGTTTAATACCTTAAAAAAGAAAACACAAGATGTAAATATTTATAATCATATTATGCATAATAAAGATTATCATAAAACATTACTTTTTCTTCATTAGGACTTAATTCTAAAATAGTTTCAGGATCCTTCGCAGCTTTGACGACGAGACTTTCTAAAGCAGGTCGTAAAGCCACTATTGCTGCTGCGTGAGCTGGATCCATATCCAAATTTATCCAGTTATCCAATTTTACTACACCATTAGTGAACTCCACTTTTCGAGAACCAAATAGTAGTAAATGAATTGGAGACACCATGGTCATTTGCTTACACGATACAGCCCTTGTACGAATCTGAAATGGTAAGGTGAAAGGACGATCTAATCATTTAGATAACAGGAGACAAATAATACAATTATTTAGCCAAGAAAAGTATGTTTTACCTTTTCTCCGAATACGAAGAATGGAAATGGGAAATTTTGTTCAAAATTACTGCAATTCACTGAAGTCTTATGAATCAGTGCTGCCTTAGATTCAGTAGTAAGCACTTTTCTTTTTTCTTTGTGATAGCAAACATTTGGATAAAGACCCATACATAACAATGCAGTAATTGTATCAAGACGAACATCTGCCCCAGCTTGATAATTTAATGGTGTAGGACAAAGAGTTTCTTGTGGGAATCCAGCACTTTGTAAAAGTGCTTGTAATTGATTCTGTATATAAAAAGTACTATTAGCATAAATTTTAATAATGAAGTAACATATATTAAAAAAAATACCTTAGCTTCCCACGTAACCCTCAGTGTAGGCAAACTTAAATTCTTTGAATCACAAAATGTTTGCTCTGCATATTCTCCGCCTGCTCTAGCTTCTTCCCATGCTTGAAAAGCGTGTAACATTGCTACGTGATCGCTGTATCTTGCACCAGCAAACCATTTCTGCTGCGCGGATAAACGTCTTACATCAGGTCCCATATTGTATACTTCTGGAAATGTTGTACTATTTGCGGCCATTGTGGAGAGTGCATCGCCAACTCGGAACATACAACCAAGAATCATCATTTTGCCTAAACGTGGCTCTATAGGTAAGCGAGCCAATATTTTACCAAGTGGCGTTAATTCATCATTTTTATCTAAGCACTTCATCTCTGAAATAAATATACAATGAACATCTCCAGATGTAAATACATTAATGAATATTTGCTTTAAGAAGGAAATATACCACGTAGTATGACCTCGGCTTCAATCACAGCATCTATTGGTGGCGGTTCAATTGCTTTTGATAAAAATTTTCCAATGCTACCTAATCTTAATAATTTAATACTTAATGCTAATTCATGTAATGGTGTTCTGAACATTTCTGGTGTCATATGTTCATCCATTTTATTAAAACGTGCTTTAGAACAAAGATGAAAACAAAAACCCGGTCTAACACGTCCTGCTCGACCTTTCCTTTGTTCTAAATTTGTTTTACTAGCCCAAACAGTAGCATAGTTTGTCATATTATTATGAGAAGTAAAAAGCTTCATTTTAGCCTTACAAGAATCTATGACATAGACTACATCGTTAATTGTGATAGACGTTTCAGCAATATTAGTTGCTAAAATAATCTTCGTCCTTCCCGTTTCTACAGGATCAAAAACTTTACGTTGATCTTCTCTAGGTAATTGTGAATGTAATGGTATAATTACATAATTTACTCCTCCATAAATGGGATGTTGTTGCAAATGTTTCATTAGCGCAAATATTAAATTCCAACCAGGTAAAAAAATTAAAATAGCGCCTGGAATACCTTGGTCCTTGATGTAACATAGTAAAGCCTCTATAAGTTCAAAACTTATTTCTTTCTCTGTAAGTTGTGCCATGGCATTTTTTGTTTGAATAGAATAATGTGCATCAATAACTTTATTCAAGTTTTCGTCTGGTTCTCCGTCCGCTGGTAAATCATCTGCATCCCGACTTTTACGTTTTTTGGAATCCATAGGTGGTACGAAATTTGTTAACTGTATACAATCTTCTAAGAAATACTGTTGCACAGGATATGATCTGCCTGGTATTTCTATTACCGGGCAATTATTGAAGTAATTACTAAACAATGTTGTGTCAATTGTAGCTGACATTAAAATAATTCGTAAATCTGGATACATGTGAATCATATCACGAAGAACAACCATAATGAAATCAGAATTGACATCTCGTTCATGAATTTCGTCAACGATAACATGCGAAACACCTCTCAAACCACCTTCTAATTTCCTTAATAGTACACCAACAGTACAGAACAGTATGCTACCGTAAGGTCTTGGTAAACAGGATTCAAATCGTACGGAATAACCAATCGACTGCCCCAAATTTTCACGTCTTTCAGCGGCAACCCGATCAGCTACAGATACAGCAGATATTCTTCTAGGTTGCGTGATTGCAATACTACAAAATGCACCCTGACCTGATGCAATGTAATCATCCAAAATGAATTGGCATACTTGAGTCGTTTTACCACAACCTGTGTTCCCCCGAATAATAATAACAGGATTTTCATTAATAGCGTTCATTATCTCATTTTTCATCGAGAAAACTGGTAAACTAGATCTTTCTTTAATAATCTGTTGAAGGTTTTCATCCTGTTGCAATCTATCACGTTGTTCACGTAATAAATCGTCTGATAACTGTTCCAAGCTCATTGTAGCCAGTGGTCCTTCATCTATATTACAACCAGTCCATGGATCCCAATTTTGTTGTGGAGGAGACCAACTTACCACACCAGCAGGTTGTGGTACAGATGATATAAAATCATCCAGTACCTGATTTGTTAGTAAAGAAATAGCATTGGCAGATTGATCTTCGTTTTCTTGTGCAGGTGGTTGCTATAAAAGAGAATAATATTTAAAACTATATGATACAACTTATAAAAATAAAATTAGACACTAAAAGTTACCTGAATTACTATGGTTGAAACAGGTGTTATATTTAAACTTAAAAGAACATCATGTATCTGAGTTACCAATTCTGGTGAAATTTTAACTGGATATGGTTTCATTTGTTCTGCTTCTTTATTTTTTTTCAAAGTACCATTGAATGCCTCAATAACACCAAGATGATATAATTGTCGGACAAGGGATAAAGCACAACTTTTTGATGCAGTTTGCTTATTTGAACCGGTTTCCCGACCAGTAATATCTAGAATTCATTTTCATTAAAGTTTCCATATGACAAAGTTCTAATAAATGATCACAGCATTATTCAACAACTTACTTCTCCCAAGTTGTTTTACATAAAATGTCATTTCAGCCATAAAGCTCCTATACATAAATTTATATCTGCATTATTAGTATTTTGTATATATTTTCATTTGTGGACAAAAAAATATTATCACAACATGAATTCAACTTACACTTAAAATTGTTCAAGACCACATTGGAGCACCTTGCATAGTAAGTCAGTGTGAGTGACTGCACCAGAACTCTTATTAAATCATTTCAATAAAAATTCTGGTTAAACATTATCTCTATCTGTGTACAAGAGAAATAACTTTCTCTCTTGTACCAGCATTGAACATAAGTAAATAGTGTACTCCAAAATGGTCTTGTGGAATTTCGAATGATATACAAAGTACTCATGCAATTGCTTCTTATTGCGTTGAAATATGTCTTTATAGTGTAATCTGTGACTTCAAGTGGAATTATGATATTGCAGTAACACGTCCACCAGTGCTAAAGTAAACACCTTATCGAAACAGTTCATACCTTGTATGATCTGGACCAAGTGGGGTATATTTATAATCAGTATTAATTTTATTAGATTGCATAAACTGATGAAGTTTTGATTTAGCATTTTCTATAGTCCAATTTCCATGAATACCAGAATTTACATCAACATCTTCTGCATCTTCCACTCTTTTCTGGTCTGCTATTCTATCTATGTAAGTATAATTGCCTTGACCATGTTCATTATATGCTCTGTAGGCTTGACCTATGTCATTAGGACCCATGCCATCTTGAAACACAGACTTTGTCGAAGGACTTTCACATTCTACTTTAATCATTGGTGCTACATTTTGTGGTTGAATATTGTTCATATCTCGTGGAACATCATTAGAATTTACATGTCCTGTACGGACTAAATAATTAACATAATCCCTAGCTGCATTGCCTTGAGCATCTTTTTTATTAGTAGAGTTCCCTGCACCCACATAATCAAATCCAGGTATGCGTAATTCGCAGAGGAATCGTTGCCGATGTTTCAACCCTTTTTTATATAAAGAATTTTGTATGAAATTTCATTTTTATGAAACTTTGAATGCTACACTGTTTAAAAAATATTTGTATAATACCTGTTGGTCTCACATCAAATTGTGGTTCTTTGCCATTTTTCGCACACCATTGATGTAAAAAAGATTTTATATCGCCCATTTTTTATTCTTGTAATACCTTTAAAATAAGGTATTGGTTTTAAATAATTACTATACAGATATAGTTGATAATATAACCTACACCCGACATGAATTCATAAACACTGATTAAACGGCGTCTACCGGAAACAGAAGTTACTACTTACTAGATACTGCAGCAGGCAAAAGATCGACTGCAACGTGTTGATTTCGGATTATCAATAGTTTTACTCAGTTAAATAGATACTCAAAATAAGCTAAATTTAATTCCAAGTATTTAAATATATTCCAAATAACATATTGCATTATTGTAATTATGCCAAATATTGCTTTTACAGAATCGTTCTTAAATTGATTTTACATTTCTTCTGAAGTTATAGTTTTAAATAAACGTAAAAAATAGGCTTTTTTTTATGACATTACAAAAAATGTTAACACATAACCAAGAGCAAATACTGATGGTTTACTGAACATATTATCTGTTCATCTTTTGTGAAATTTAAGTTTTTACATACAATAGAATTAAAAGGCTTCAGGTCAATGTTTATTAACAATATTCATCTTCAAGATTCATGAAATCGGATATATGCATATTTGTGCCATTGATGTATATCTACAAATATTTACATATACCGAACTTAGAATCACAAGTACAGGCAATTCAAACTATTAGCGGTAATTTAAAATAATTTGAAGTTTTATTCATAGCTTTATACTATTCTTTTTTTAATAAAGATATAATACAATTTAAAAAATTATTAGTTTATTTACATCGCTTTTATAGACATACTAATTTATGTATACAATTATAATTTAGTAGTTGCATTGTATTCATACTAAATATACATTGATACAAGAAGTTAAAATTAAATATAAAAATGTGAAAGACATATTAATAAGCTAATAACATGAAATAAAAAAAAAAGATAGCATAGAAGATATTTCAATGAGATTCATTACTGGTTGCACATATCTAATAAAAATATATAATATACAATTATTCTGATTAAGTAGCAACTAAATTCTATAAAGAAATTAAATTATATTAGTCATAAAATATTGTTTGTTAACTGTATAAATATGGTAATAAAGTTTGTACTGAGTAAGTTATACACATACAAAATATATTTAATCTTTACAGTACAAAGCTGAGACACTTGGATCTTTGAAATTGATGAATTTTAATATACAGTGATGACTCCATACAATATTAAAATATCAAGAAATATACATTAAACACTTATTTTTATTTTATATGATTTAACGAATTTTTAATGTTAGACCTTAGTGACTCCACACAATTGTTTATGTTTCAAGACTTTGTACTTGAAAGATTAATTATAACTTTATATGTGCTTCAAAATATTATTGGTAAAGGTGTTATGGCAGCAAGCCTTGTTGATTGCGCGATTCTAGGACTTCGAGGTGATCTATGTATTTGTGACTGTGAAAACTTTGAAGGTGTTCCTGTTGCTACACCTGAAGGAGTTAATAAATTTTTTCTTGTTGGTTTTACAGGTGTTCGTACTGGTGTCCTCAGTTTGGATTTATTTGCATTGAATAATACCTGTTCTGATATCAAAGAGCTGCGCAACTCCTGTTTATCTTTCAAGTGTTCTTTGAATTGACTATAAGTTGTATCTGCTGAACTCTGAGACATTGAGTTCTCCTTATGAGGGGTTTTACTTCCAGATTGCGGTGTTTTCTTGGAAACTTTCGCAGTTTTTCGAATTTTAGATCCAGTACCTGTTACAGATACATTTCTACGTTTGGCTGAGGAATTTGGAGAAGAACTAAATAACAATTTTCTCTTTGTTGAACTAACTGGTGTAGGACGACGAGTACTTAATATAGTTGGGGTTTTCTTAGTTGAACTTGAAGCAGTTTTTTTGGAAGCACTTAATGTTGCCTTTTTTACTGATTTGTCTTTTGCTTCTTTTCTAGCTTTTTTTATTGTTTCTTTTTCTTCATTTAGATGTTCCCATGATTCTTGTAACACTTCTTCTATGGATATTCCATTGATAGTAAATACTTCACCATGCAAAGTTTCATATTCTTTTATTAAGCTTCGAAGTTGCTCTTCTATTTTTGGCAATTTTTTCTGAATTGTTTTACGTTCTTTTTCTTCCATTAACAGCTGACCTCCACGATTATAAAAACGATCTGGATCATTTGCACGTTGCAGCAGTTCCTTCATTTTTACCCATAAATTATCACGTTCTTCTAGGAGCTCAAATATAGGCTTATTGGCTTCAAAAAACTCTTGGACCCTTTTTACTTCAAGTTCATGTAAAGTTAGTAAATCTTCTGTGTAGGTATGAGAATTAAAATGTACAAATTGTTTCTTTTGCTCTTCACTAAATTTACATAAATTCCATAATCTTGACAACTCAGATCTCACTTGTGCTACATATTTAGCAATATTTTGTCTTCTCTTTTCTTTACATCGTTCTAATTCTGATGTTAATGCATTTATGGTTACTATGCTATATCCTGTATAGCTATCAAGAAACGATTGACAAACATGTTCTGGTTCGTCAAGATATTTCCATAATGCAATCAATTCCCGTTTAATATCTTCTGCATGTTCCTTTGCTTGATCTGCTTCATGCTTAAGCTTATCTCTAAGTTCTCTCAATTTGGTCATATTGTTATTATTGAATACAAAATTCTCACTATCTTTAGATACTATATGTTCAAAATTTGAAGATGGCGATATACCTATATCATCCATCATTTTAATAATTGATCTACGCATTTCTTTAAAAATAGCTTCTAAACGATTTTTCTCAGCTTCTTGTTTTTCCAAATAAAGTTTAAAACTGTTAAGTTCTTCCTCCGAAGGTAATTTTTCTTCTATATTGATTGGCTGTGTACCCAATATCTTACAAAGAGACCTTTCTTTTGCAAGCAGTTCCTTTAAATGTGTCAGACGTTGTTCCTTGCAATATTGCAATTTATGCAGATCATTGAGTAACTCTTCTTCTACTTCCTTCAGTGGTAAATGTTCATATCCACTAATTATTACGTCTGTTCCTAATTCTTTTGTTAACACAGAAATTTGTTCCATTAACTTTTTAACGTTATCTAATATCGTCTTTTTTTTCAATTCTGATTCTGAAACCATATCATTTAACAGATCATTTAAATGATTGAATACCTGCTTGCAATATATATTACGAGTTTCTTCACTGAACCCTATTTCTTCCCATACGTTGTGTAAATGGGATAACGCATTTCGGAGTTTTACAATAGTCTCCTGTACTATTGGTTCCCATTTAGGTATATTAGACATTGTTGTATCTCTGCTTTACACGTTTTAACGCGAAATTACAAAGCTTAACTTTCAATACAACAATTCATAAACTAATCTTATATTTACTTAAGTATTTACGACCTAACACGCGCGTAAATCCGACAGAACAAATTTTACTCGTCGAGACACGATCAACCGTTGTTCTTTTGAATTTATATTTCTACAACAGCGCCACCAACATATTGTGCGTGTCAGCTCCGATTGGTTCGAAGCAAGCTTTATAACCAATATCGACACATGCGCGTTTGAAACTTTCATGACTCTAAATGTATATACCCGGTGATTTATTATTAAGCACATACATTCCTTACATCAGACATGATTACTATAATTTCTAGGTGGACAGAGTATACATCATGAACCTATACATATGGACAAAAAAGACCTTCGGCCATGAGTGTGATGCTCCTCTACCAGTTTTCTTCAAGATTCTACACACGGTAAGCAAGAACCGATGTTTGTATAATAAATGTACAAGTTAAAAGAAATGTTCAGCTTAATGTACTCATCAAATAAATGCATGAAGAGAAAGGATATTGTGTCTAATTAACTGAATACCTAATCCTTAAGAATTAAAAGTTCAAACTTTTAGTTCGCCGAGTATATACTTTCGGCGTCACATTTCTCACAAGTGCGCATGTGCATCCCTATAGTTTACAGAGCGTACAGACCGACCAGAGTCAAATATATGCAAAAGAAACGAAAATTTGTAAAAAAATGAAATTAACAGAAGGTATAAATTCTTTAGTTATAGACGTATTGAGAAACTATCAATTATTATGAAATTGTAGAAATGCATTATATTAAATAGGACGTTAAGAGTGTAATTATGGTTTTCAATATAGCTTTAATTAATAAGAACTTTTTCATATATTTGTATTTTGTTAGGACTTTTATTAGAAGGAATCGAAAATTTAGACTTGCAGAGTTGATAGAGAAATTGGAGAATTTATAAGTTAGAAAATTGGATAATTTGCAAGTTTGGACATATAATCTCCAGAATGAAAAGTAAATGGTGGTCCTCAACAGTTGTTCCGATTGAAAGGTAGCCTACGTTGCACACGAGTGTACAAACGTACTTTAATAATGCAACGCCTGCGCGACGGCAACGCTCCTGCGTGGCAGGTTAAGCAGCGCAGGTGTACAGGCGCTGAACGGTGGTTGCTTACGGTGGGGGTAACATCGGTTGTCAGTTGTTTTCCGTAAGTCCGCGCTCGTGGACGGGCGCATGAAACCAACCCCCAACCCCTTGTCAAGCTCCCCGACTTTATGGTTTCTGTCCCCGCGGGATCGGACGTCAAGAGGCCGGCGGGCCTGACAAATCAATCATCCTCCACACTATCATCCCTTTTCAATTCATTCTCATAGTTCTCATAGTTCAAATAATTATCCATTATTTCCGACGTTCGCATTGATCCGTCATCGTCGGTATGAATGATGATGGACGTGGAGGAGACCAATACCGCATCCAACGCAAGTTCCTCACCAAGACCCTCCAGTCCTGCGGCAGATTCGACGTTCATCAGGTAAGGAAAATATCGATCAAGATCACGATATAAATCTCAATAAATTCTTTATTGTCATCGAAAAGTTACAAACTTTCGTTACATACACAGAATGTTTTTTGACACTGTTGCCTCGGGGAGAGAATTATTGAGAGAGAATGTTGTCCAACTATTATAACGAAATGTAAGAATTTGTAGACGGCTTTTGAAGGCACCATGGGGTCCGTCTGAAATTCCACGGATGTATCAGTTAATAATGCAAACTGTAAGAGCATCACGTCCCGTCCCTAGTGTTCTGTCTTATTTCTTATTGAAGCAGTTTAAAAATACAATTGACCAAACATCGGATGAACAAACAACTTGAATATTCTTTGTGCGCGAGTTTTTCTAATGGTAATTCAAGAGGTGACTGTAACTTTCATTTCTTTAACATTTGCCTGTGAAAAAGATGTTCATGCTAGTGTCAACAAATGTGGACGGAAGTGTTCACTTCACAGTTTTCGTAAGTTTCGATATACTTTGTCAATAAATGGTAAACTAGTAAAGTAAATTTGGTAAACAAAGAGTTTTAGAAGATAGCTCTGACACAACTTTATTTTCAATTAGAAGTATGAAATATCTTGGTATTTACTGCTAATTACTGCTCATTCGATTGTTAGATTGGTCTTCTGTAGCATGTATAATTAGTTCCAACGATATTTACGTTACGTTTGAGATTCGTGAACGTGACGATTAAATTTGCATCGAATTTTGTTTAAAACGAACAAATCGATTTCGCGTGTTTCATAGATTTGAAAATCTATGCCGGCGTTGAACCCCGCTCGTTTACAGTGAATGAGGAAATTTAATTGAATGCATTATGTACATTCGAAAGAGAGATCGCGTAAACGAATTTCGGAAACGTGTTGCCATCATTCTATAACACAATTTAGCAAAATAGCAATCAATATGTTTGAAATGTATTAACCTTTTCTCTATGTCCGGAACAATGAGCACGCCATTTGCGTTCATTATTTTTTCATACGTAATATGCATGTACAGTGTTCATTACCTGTTATTAGGATAATGTGTTTTCCTTGTAAACACCAATGGTATACGCGTATGTACGGGGTAGTACACGAAGTTTGCAACAAAACATTATAATATTCAGCGCAAGACATATTGGTTCAAATCGGGATTCCGAATTTACGTTGAATTCGAAAATTTATGTATCCGTTCTATTTCTGACAATTTCAAGTCGCAATCAATTTTAAATTTAATCTTCTATTTTAATATTCGCGGCTCTATTAAAACTTTCAAACATAAGTTATGTCCCATTCACTGATTCATGCATGGCTGAATCAATTAAGGTTTGGATATAGAAATATTCGATATTTGGTATTTAATATATTTAGTACTCACTATTTACATTGTTAAATATTTGGGAATACGTATTCTTTGTTAGGTATTCTACAGCATAATTGTACTCTATAGCGATATTTGATATTTATTGTTTAGTATCATTCTTTATTTGTAAAAGTTGTTATACAGGTAATCAGGAGGTTATGTACATATGTTTGTTACGATGCTAAAAATGAACAGTCTGCGATGCCCTCTTTGATTTATCAACCTACTTTTAGCTCCCCCTTTTTCATTCTTTTTTCGCTGTACGAAAATCCATTTCCATATCTTTCCGTGCCATCTTCACCCGCTCATCATACAATCCTTACTTCAAAATGAAAGTTCTCTCCCGCGGTGTGAACCGCGAACCGCGTTTACGATGTTATTAACTTTTTCCTCCTCACGTGCGTGCTTTCGACACAGCTAATCGTTCTTAACTATTCATCAACGCGAATATCTTGGAATTGTATTTATATCTTTTAATCAAAGTAATCATTATAATTTTCTAATTTTTACAGTGACAATTTACGTCAATTTTTCACAGTCAATGTATCCGACAAACGTCAATTTTCGAAGTCAAATTTTAAATCAATTTCGTTAGTATAGGTCTTAATTTGATTCCACAGATATTTTTAACTTGTAATACGTTAGCTTCCACACCGAAGCCATTTAATCTCATCAGGCAGTATTACGCCATTTGCGAATATATAATTATACCAACATTTCGATCTTCTGTGAAAACGCTGTATATCCCTCGGTTTATTTCGTATTGTCTCTTTTTACGCGGTTGACAACCGCGTAAATAGGATCCGCTTACCCCTGCAGACATAGTGATCCGGCTTACATCCGAAAGCGTCGAACACGAAATGGTGAGAAACTGATTTCCTCCATTTCCTTTCGTTTTTTATCTGCAAACATTTATGTACATAAAAGTATGCAGTACAAAGTGTATCCACAAAAATTTGTCAAAAATTGTGTTGACCAAGAGGTTATATCATTTTTAACATTTATTCTTACATGCCTGAAGTTTACATTTTATGGTATCAATTTATGAAAGTACAAACGTTGTTGAAACTCAAAAAAGATATGTACTATATGAAAATATGTATAACATGAAGATACGTATATCATGTATTGACATAATATGAGGTGAAATAATCACAAGTGTGGTTTCGGTTTCGAAATGTTGTGTTGAGAATATTCCTACAAATAATATGGTTGAATATAGTTATAAATGATCAATGACTAAATAAAATTCTTGATCAACTAATGAACATACCAACAAGAATTCACACGTAAACATCTTAAAAAACAATAAGTTGGTCATTCTTTAATAATTATCGACGACATTCAAAACGGTCTTGAATGACTTCTATTACCCTTCCGATTGAAAGTGGCCGTAATATTGCTTGCTGCACGATGATACGTATTCCGGCTTCCGAAATAGGATATCTATTCATAGAGGAACCAGGTTCCTTTTCAGATGCGAACGATGTCGATTCTCGCGCCATACTCTTAGATATCCATCGGTTATCGATGGACTGTGCGATCTAGTTTTCAAGGAGCCTCAAAGACGCCAGGGAAATATTTGCGAAAAGAATTTTCCGATCCGTCGAGTCGCGACGACAACGTGGGCGGCTTTTTCAGAACGCGACAGCTGACCGTATTAGAATTGGATATAATTTCTTATCACGTCCTTCTAGTGGCATTGTTCGTGGTGAGAAAATCACAGGACCGTATCTAACTTTTAATATGATCCGCTGTCGGGTTTTCTGGGTCAGCGAAAAAACAATGTCTCAAACTTGTTACCTGCACGCTCGAGTACCTTCTAACGTGTGAATATGTGGCTTCGCTTGATGATTCGGAATAATGAATAATTGTTCGCGGGATTAAGATCCGTGTAAGGGAGTTACGATCTTGGAAACGACGATTTGGCTCGAATTTGGTGTAATTGTAGGAGAGTATAAAAGCAACACTTTTGCAATATTATAGCGTGCAACTCTTAGGAATTGGAGAGAAATTTGAATTCGAAGTTTGAGGATTTGGGAATTTGTAAATTTAGAAATATAGGTAGTATATTAGAAAAATTGGTAAGTATAAAAATTCGAAAAAATTTGCAGTAGCAGCGCAAATCGTTTAATGTCTAACGAGATCTTTTATCATCGAGGTCGTTATCTCCATCGTTGAAACCGCGAACAATTAATCAGCGATCTGTTTTTCCGTCCATTCATTTTAATTTTCGGCCGGCTTAAGGCAAATGCGCGTTCGCCGCGCAAATTGAACTCAAAACTAGGTCAACCCTGATTGTACGGATCGAGTCAGGGCCGTAGTCAAAGGACCTCTTCTACGCGCAAACAGAGGTGCACACGATAAGGAGGCATCTACGAACAAAACGATTCGGAGGACTGAACGACCCTGACTCAAGGACTCTCTTTTTGTCTCTCTTGCTCTCTCTCTTTCTCGTGTCGATCTTGGACTACTTTCGGCTGATTTCGCCCCTTCTCCTTCGATTGAATACATAATAGATGTTTCCATTTCAGCGTGAAGAGGGAGCCGAGCACGGAAGAACCCAGCAGCCCTCTCGAGGCAACGAGTCCTGGTTCCATCCTGCGCAACAACAACGGTGAGTCTTTATTATAAATGATTCCACCCTGGCTCCCTAGTCCAATTTAAGCTGGCGATTATTTTGCTACGAGGTTGCCCTCGCGAGAGTCACAACTTCCAGCTAACTTATTGTAATTATTCTTATGTAACCATTTCCAAGGAGCAGAGCTTGCTTTTTGATAAATACCCTTTTCAAACTTCTCGCTTCTTACGATCTTTCGATAAAACTCCATCGCTTTACAGCGAAATTTATACACTTTCTATTATGAATCTGTCGACACGGATTCGACCATCGTTATCGTTCTTATTCAATCACTGCCTTTGTTTCTTCGATGACCTCATTAAAAATTACTTCACGATTTCGCTATATGTCTCTTTCGTATAGATTGCTATAAGTCCTACAAGTGAGATATGTTCATATGTGTCTCTCCACAACTGCTTCTACAGCTTCAAGGGCCATATAGCGAGACTTCACCGTGTTCTAACTCGCATCGTACTATAACTCATGTTTGTTTAATCGTAAACATTCCATCATTTCTACTCTTCATTCGATAAACTATTATATCAAGATGGTGCATTACTGTTTCAATCATTTCTGACCTATATTTTACCACGTTTATCTAATCCTAACAATGTTCTCTTTCACTCTTCATCGATAAACTATTATATGAAATTGGTGCAAAAACAATTTCGATCATTGTTGCTACATAACGCAATTGCATTGTGTTTCAACTTGCATCACAGTATACCGCATTTATCTGAACCACGTTCATTTTTACTCCGTCGATACTGTATGAAAAATAAATTCGCTCGTTGATAGGATTAAGAGAATTTCGTCAATTTTTATCTTTCCGTTTGCGATAACTAATTTATTTTCCGATAATCTTATCATTCGTCCACGATCGAACACATTCGATATTGAACTGGTTAAAATCGCGCTCAGAGGCAACAGGGAATTAGTCAATCATTCGCGAGTTAATCGACGAATGTTCGACAAAACACGATTCTCTGGTTGTCGAATACCCGTGGCTAATAACGAGCGCGCATTGTAAAGCGCGATTTTGATTTATCGTTTGGCCTGTTCTGAACGATAGGACAATGCCGAATCAATAACCAGACGTGTATTTGAAGCTAACGAATGTCTTCAAAGCTCGTTCATCCATGTTTGGCATGGATGCATGTGTCCGATATCAGCTACGAGATATCCAACACATTTTTAGCTACTTTGGCTATCGACAGCTTCAATTATATTGCCAACAGTAATTTTCATTAAACTAATTAATTTCGTGCTGTACGTTCAGTTTACGTACATGCGTACCATTAATTATACTATAAATTATTCATTGCAAACTATTCCTTTAATTATTAAATACGTGAACGGGTGGTTCATAAATTATTCAATTTTATTAAAGAACCTTAATACGATGTCTGAACACTTTTAACATCAAACTGAATGTATAGGACGTTTCATTTATATATTGTGATAAATTTCATGTTTGGTTAGTATCTGTTATTCATAATACGTGATTAGGCTCTGAACTCTTTAGCGCAACTTCCAACCCTTATTTACAGCGATTAATGACACTGTTTTATAAGACACCCTCAAAGGCTACCTATGCAGGTCGAAAGTGTTGACATAAATAAATGACGTGTTGAACGAGATGACTTATTGGTTAATCTAATAAATTAGGTTTTAATTGTAATTTAAAGATTAGTAAAAATTTGAAAATGCTAGTTAGGGATAAAAAGGGGGTGAAGCGGGGTATAAAACGAGATGAAGACTGAGAACCACTGACCGAATCAGTGGGATGAGACTTCAGCTGTAGCCAGCGTTGGATCGATTCAAAAGCGGCAGCAAAGCGCCCCACCCTATTATGTGTTTTCTTCAACCTCCTCATCCCCCTCTTACCTTGCCCCTTTTGCTATCCTAGCTCCGCTACTTCTCGCGCTAAACCTCTCAACCCCCTGCTCCTTACCGTTCCAACTCTTCCCCGTCGATGCTCACCTTTCCCCTGAGTTTCAACCCCACCTCTTTCTTTACCCTTCCTTTTATACCGGAACGGTTTACGCCAAGCCGGAAGATACCGGCGACCGGAAGTTCCGCTTTCACCGTTTCACCCCGCGGTAATTGAATCCCAGCATTTTTTCCTCCCCTAAGACTACCTTTACCGTCAGCTCGAGTATTCTCGACCTTCTCTTTCGCTTGACAATGAAACATCGTTCATTCAAGGAATTCTGCACCACACGGGCCATGGAATGCCACCACAAAATATTTACTGTCGACGTTTGCATTTTTAATTGGCGATCTTTTCGCTCGTTTGGAGTTTGGGACACTTGGAGATTTGGGAGTTTGGGTATTGGAAATTTAGGAGTTTGGGATATTGAGAATTTGGAGATTTAGGGATTTGGAAGTGTAGAAATTTGAAGATATGGGATTGGGAATCTTGGAATTTGGAAATTTGGAAATTTGGAGATTTGGGGATTTGAGGGTATGAGATTTGGAAATATAGAAATTTAGGGATTGTGGAATTGGAGGATATAGGGATTTGGGGTTTAGGGATTTGGTGATTTAGGACTTTGGAAATTTTCAATTTAAAAATTCAGAAATTTGAGTATATGAGATTTGGAAATATACAAATTTTGATATTGTGGAATTTGAGGATATAGGGACTTGGAGATTTGAGAATTTGGAAATTTGGAATACAGAGTATAGATCTCGGAATTTGTTGCTTTTTGATGGAAAATGATGACTCAGAAATGTAGGAGAAATATAAAAGATTAGAAAGTGATTTTCAGAAACGTAACCCAGAAAATCTGAAACTGAAACACTTGAAAATTTGTAAATTCCAAAACACAGAAAGCGTCAGGAGTAATGGAACGTTATGAATGATCGTCAACACAGCGACCGGAAGTTCGTTTTAATTTTATTCGTTCAGTCTTGCGAGACTTTATAGTGAAAAGCCTGTTGAACGAGTTCCCTTCGCGTTTTCGCGATCATTCCACGATAGTTATTTTCTCGTCCCTCGTTGCCAGGGATTTGCGGCGAATTTACTTTCAGCGTGCGAACGCAGGTAGCTCGAGTAATTGAATATGAATAAACTAGATTTAGCGAGCGAGTCGGATGCGCCGTTGCATTACTGCATTTTCAATGGTCGCCTCGAAAATGCAGGAACCGTATTCGGGACATAAATGTTGCATGGATGCATCCGTGACGGGACGAAAACAGTTGAAATTCGAAACTCGTAACGTTTCCCGGGGGCGTGAGCCTGTTTTTGTTCCTGAAAAATAACAATTTTCCAAAAACAGAATGGGAACAGATATGATCATCGTTCGTATATCACGTTTTTGAATATCGTATGTGTATCAAAATACCCTGAAATTCCAATTTCATTCTGTACGAACCTTGTTACTTCATCGTGGCAGTTAATTCTATTTTATTTCCCATATTTCGGTACTCCACTTTCTGACAATGTATACTATTACACAATTAAACGTTATGCATACTTTATAAATGAATGGAGCAAGAATACTTTTAGATATACAATTTAATAGTGGCGATAATAGAACAGAAATTTTCATCTTGTATAGGAGGGTGTAGGCTTGCTTAGAGCCATTGTTGACAGGTATATAATTCTACAAATTGTTCTAACTTTTTTTACTAAATAATATTCGTACCGAGATCACTTCTCTGTAGTTCAGAGAATAACATAACGCGAAGATGATTTAAATCCATATTTTCTCAAGATGCCTTCGATCCGAGGTGTGTCTCAGATATAAATACATCAATATTTCTGTATAACGCAGTGAACAGATCCGATTCGTTATCAAGGACGCGTATATTATCAACGTCGAGCCATTTCGACTTCTGGATCATCGAGGATCCGTTGCAGTGCGATAGCTCGATCGCGGGTAGTAGCAGTCCGCGTAATGTAACGTAAGTAGAGAGCGAACCGATCTGTATATATACACGCGCGGATGTAACCGGTTTCCCAGGTTCATTACACCGAGTTGCGCATCTCCTTTCCCGACAAGTGTGGGGCCGTGTGGTCACCGGCAGTCGACAGACTTACTTACACGGGGACTTCATCCCTTTCTCGTAAATGTTGTTGGTTCGTCGTTCCGTTCCTCGGCAGCGGCCATCTTCTTCGATCCAGCTCGGTGGTTCGATCAGGAAACACACGATCGTTGCGTAGCCCGAATGAGATAAGTCATTGAACCGATCGGCCTAACTCGATCGCCAACTTCGATACGTTCAGCCTTTCCGTGTTGACCAGCCGCGATAACATCGATCTAATGGTCTATCGATCGATCGGTTTCCTCGACCAATCTCGACAGAATCGGCGACGTTCGCTTCTACGAGGACAAACCAATGCTGCACAGAAAACAAGCTGTGCTGTACAGACAGCTCTAATTTGGACACGTACTGCGCAACGTGTCGGCTGGACCACGCCATTTTATACAAAATGATAAATTGTTATTTTAAATAGAATGCTATATTTGCTATACAAAGTATGCAAACGTATTGAATCCAGAGTAAAATAGATTTCCATTAGTGCTGAACTTGGTTAATAATTTGCAAATTGGGTCAACCATTCTGCATGTGTGGAGAATAGGTATATGCATATATGCAATCTGTATATGTGTGTACAGTATCTGCATATGTACATGCAATCTCTATGTACACATGTGCAATCTCTATATACGTATACATGTGCAGTACGTGCATGTTCAGATCGCTGTACATTATTTTAATTTAATGTTAACATCATTTTATAATCAACTTTTAATCTATTCAATTTGAGTGAATACAATTGTGAGTTTTAATGGATTCAATCAAATACACTCGATGACTAAAAAAGGCATATAAAATTATATTAATTTGCCACTTCCAAAACCGCGTCTAATTGGTTAATTAATCAAAATGGCGGGTGGTTGAACACCGTCATCATTGGTTATTGCGGAAAGGTGCGCAATAGCGCACCTTGTTTTCTTTTTACCGTGAGCAAAGCTATCGTGGTTTTACGATTTGACCGATGATAATAGAGTTCGCGGTGTCGAGGGTGCGCTGCTGTCTTCGATCTATTATTTGACGCTTCTATCTATTCTAGTTGTTGTTCCTCAGTACCTCGTCTCGACAACACGCGTCTAGGCAAACAAACTTCTAGCAAATGTATTAATGATCGGACGAGGATGATCTAACGCAGCGGTGGGTAATTACGCCCGCGAGGGCGATGGATATGCAAACGTACAATCGAGAAACTCACATTGAACGATCAAAATTTCCAAATTCCCTAAATCAAATTTGAAATTTCACAAAAATGAAAACGTACAAATCCCTGGTGAATCTTTTTGTATCTCAAAGGTAGTTTCGCGCGAATTAAAACTCCGTCAATTTGCAACGTAACAAGAGTCTACCGTAACAGCCGGTAAACGCCGTATACGTCTAGTTGTCAGAAGTAGAAAGATGGATTACGTTATCGTTTTCCTCGGCACCCTGCCCGTAGCGTGCTCGCTGGTGCCCAGGGGCTATCTCTGCCCGTCACTGATCCAACGAACATTGACGTCCACTTAATTGCGACGCCAGCTCGGTAATTAGGTTCGATCCGCGACGGCGTTGGTCCGCTTAACGAGACAACCGCGTGCCTTACCGTACTTACCAGGCGTCGTTTGCGCGACGATTAAAATTGAATCGGTATACCAGGAAACGGTAGCTCGGTTCCCGGCAATCGCGTACTCCGGCTAATTGAATCGTCAGAATTCGCGAGCGAATCGAGCCCGGTCTACGATGGGAGAAGGCCGCCGAAATTCTTGCAACCCTGTTTCCCGCACTGTCGTTCTCCATCCTCTCGGCGTCCAATCAACAATCTCCCTGTGCGCGCTCGTTCGAGTGGTCGCCGCTCGACTCTTCCTCTGTGCATCGCAAAATCTTCCCTGCGTCTCTCTCTTTATCTCGTCTTGCCCTCGGAGCTGCCCCCTCTGCCCTCGGCCGTTCGTCCATCTCGGTCGGTTTTCCGCGAGTCGCGTAGATGAGACGCATAAAGTGCCGGTACAAATTCTGTTTTAGCAACGGGTCGAATACGGCCGACCGTTCGGCTCTCCCGGCACTTCTCGGTCAATGAACCGCGGGTTGCTGGCGAACCCAGTTGGTCCACTCGTGTCCCCCACCCGGTTCGTTCTCCTACCAGAGTGGCTTGGTCCACGCTACCCCCACCGGCCGATTCGAACGACACGACTCACCTCCAACTTGCCTCCTCTCCTCTCCTCCCTACGGGTGCACCTCATCCCCCTCGATCCCCTCGATACCACAGCCCCTACTATTTCCAGGACTCACCTCCGACCCAGTCGCTTAATTCTCCCTTCCCTTTTCCCGCTCTCCCTCTCTAGGTACGCTCCCGCTTCTCCTTACCCTCTCATTGCTACATTACCATCGTTACCACCTCTTCTTTCGCTTCGTACCACCACCTCCACCACCTCCTCCTCCTCCTTCACCTTCACCCTTTTACTCGTCCTCCCTCCGTCCCTCCCTGTGCAGCAGGCCGCGGAACCCCGAGTAATGGCAGAACGTGGGGCTACGAGTCGCGCAATGCCGTAACACGTACGACGGAACGCCGGTTTTACTTACCTCACAGGTAAGAGCTCCGCGAGCGCGACGGAGAACGCGATCCCGCCGGGAGAAACGGAGAGAGCAAGCGAGAAAGAGAGTGGAAAGAAAATAGAGGAGCGCGAGGCGTTTAGAGCGAGCGAGTTAGAGAGGCAGGGTGCGAGCGAGAGAAAGAGAGCCGGTCCCCGCTGACGAAGACAGAGCACCGGGAAACACACAGAGAGAACTCGCTCTCGGCACTCGCGCGAGAGCGAGCGAGTCGGCTCCGTATACACCACCGCGACTCGTGACAAACGCACGTGATCGTAACAGGGCAGCTCGCGGCTATTTGCCCGGTTCCATCCCCCTTTTCTTCTAGTTTTTTTTTTCTCTTTTCTTTTTGCCATTTCGAGATCGCGCGTGGCCATCCCCGATATCGCCGCATTTCGATTGTTCACGTGTCGCGCCACGTTCCCGTGGATGTCGTTGCCCGGTGTCGCTGACTCCGAGATACTTGCCGATCACCGATATACCCGGTACATCGGTACGACGCAACAGGTCGCTCCACATCCGAGCGGTACACCCGGTGACAACGACCTCTCATCTTATCGCCGTTGTTGTTGTTATTGTTGTGGTTACACGGACGATGATCCCAGTGAGATCGTTACCCACCTCGAGTGACATTCAGTGCATCGGACTGATCAGTTGATCCAAGCGGACACCGGTTCATCCAAGCTGATCCAACCTAATTCAAGGTGATCGAAGTCGATCTAACTGGATCCAAGCTGGTCCCATGTGATCCAAGTGGATTCAGGCTGATCGAAAGCGATTTAAATTGATTCAAGTTGATCACAGTTGAGTCAAGATGATCAAAGTTAATCCAAGTGAAGGAATTGGTCCACGTTGAACCAAATTGATCCAAGTTGATTCAAATTGATTGACGTCAATCCAAGTGGAGAAGTTGGTCCAAGATGACTCACGTTGATCCAAGTTAATCCAAGTGAAAGAGTTGGTCAAAGTTGAACTAAATTGACTCGAGTTGATCCAAGTGATAAAGTTGTTGAATCAAATCGATTCAAATTAATCCAAGTGATAGTTGATCCAATCTGAACCAAATTGATGCAAGTGAAGTTGAACCAAGTTGACATAAAATTGATGCAAGTTGATTCAAGTGGATCTGGGCGGTCCAACTGGTCTCGTCCGAAGACAGTTTTCCGGATCGGTCGGTAAACTAAATTTCCGAGAACTGGAGGATAATGGAAGATTGTTGGTTGACGATGCAGAGGTACGAGGTGTGAACGAGCCTTTAAGCGGAACCAGTCACGGTCCGCGATTTCTGGCGTCGTCGTACTCCTCGCGCGGTGGCATCGTCCTGTTATCCTGGAAGGACGAGGCTTAACCTCGCCGCTTAACGCGCAGGGAAGCGTGCTCGTGGATGCCGGCGTGTTTTCAGCATCGTCTCGTGCAGGTAAAACCTCGTTGAACCTGGTTCGCGCCTCTTCCCTTTTATTTCGCGTGAATCGCATGCGCCGCGCGTATAATAGACGTAATTGGCGAGGAAGTTGCAAAAGTTCATTGTGTGCCAGTCCTGTGGTTGTCGCGTGAACCCCTCGTAACCGGGAATCGCTACGGTAGCTAATTAGCAAAATGAAAGATCAGCGACCGTCACGTTCGTTGAAAGAGCTGGAAACGAGCATTCGTTTGGACCGATAAACCTTGAAGAAGAATTACCCGCCTTTCGTACGGTATTACGTGATCCGCTTCAATCGTTTCTCTTGCTCTGATTTCTACGTAAACGTTTCCCTTACGAGCTAACTTTTAATCGATATACGACTCTTGCGCAACGCTGTTACGAGTCTGAAAGATCCAGGAAACCTGACTGCTTAAGGCCATTGGCGTAACTAGGTAAGGGCCAGCCTGCGTCTGGATCCTTCGTAATCAGGGCATATGCCGTGTCACGATCTTATGTTTAACTATGCAACGCGTGTGTGGATCTAACGTGTGAAGATCTGACGGGTATATGAGATCTGTGCATGGTGATCCGCGCGGAGATACTGACGCTTGGTGTTATAACGATGCTTAGGGATCTAACACATGGCGATACTAACACGTGGTGATACTCGTAGAGATCTTACGTGTAATTATACGTAGGATACTAATGTGTAGAGATGAAATGTGAGGTACTTGGTCACATAACGTGTGATGGTACTAACAACTAATAACGTATGATGATACTAATGCTTGATGGTACTGATGACTAGAGATGTAATGCGTGATGATACATATAGGAACTAATGTATGGTGAGATGTAGATCGTGATACTGACGGATAGAGATGTATTAAGTAATGATATGCTGGAGGCCCTAGTACGTAGAAATACTAACACGTGGCGATATTAATGCATGGTGACATTAACGCGTGGGGATACTAATTCGTTCCGTTACTAACGCGTAGTGATACTAATGTGAAAATACCAGTACGTGGCAATACAAACACTTAGGGATACTAATTCACAGAGTTATTAACTCGAAATGATACTAATGCAATATACTATTACAAGGATACTAACTCATCGGGATATTAATTCGTACCTGCTCATAGTAACACTAATGTGTGAAGATGTGGCGATACAATAAAATATGAAAACATGGTTACACTCATGGGAATCTACGACGGTATAACAGTCATATAACTTGTGGCAATATAACGCGCGGTTCCCCACAACTTACGCCAATGCCTAAGGTCCACCTTGGTCACATTTAAATTTCCATTCGACGATCGTACGAGGTATTTAAATCGTCGAATACCACGAATCTCTGTTAGGCGAAGAAATAGAAACCTAGACGGCGTATGTGAAAATAAACAGAGATTAAGGTAGCAAGATTGGAAAGTTGTTTGGTCGGGTTGTGTAAATTGGCCGAAGCACGTGGCGCGTTTAATCGAGATTTCAAGAATACGGCGCATCGGTTTGGCTACGATTTTGATAAGTCGAGGCAAGGTGAACGCACTGACTTGTGACGCGGATGGAACGCGGAACCGAGGCAGGCGTTGCAGGAGACAAATGACCGTCTGCGAGGCCGCGAAACCGCCATTCGGACCAGCCTTTTCTTTCGAGCGCGCCTTAACGTTGCTTTATATTATCCGTTCAGGCACCGAACGGTTGCGGGACGGTTCCTTTCAGATAAAAGTAGTAGGTGCTTATACTGTCATTTTCTGTTCAGTAGGCACATAAATATAATATTTCTTCGTCTCGTATAGTACCTGTTATTCGACCATGTCTTCGCATTTATCTTTACAACACTGCCTCCGCGTATCGTTATCGTTACGTAATAATAATGAGAGGAGAAAATGTGTTATTGAAAAATGTTAACACGTGGAATATCGATGGTATCGGAGACGAAATTAGTGGGTGCAGATCGAAAGTATCGAACGGAAAATTGATGGACGAAGATTGTCGTATCGTTATCGTTGCATAATAATAATGAGAGAAAATGTTGTAGCAATGAAAAATCTTAACGCGTAGAAAATTGATGGTATTGAACACAAAATTAGTGGATGAAGTTTTCGATTATTATAAAATATCTGATTTTAATACTATTTTAGAACAAATGGAAATTATATTGAATTTGTGCAAGAAAAGAGAGAAATCGAATATTAAATGATCATGTCTGTTTATACACTTTCCAACAGCTGCACGTATCGCGAGACAAAACATTATAGTTAAAATACCACATACTGAAACCTAACGTGCCAGAACAGATCTACTATGCTATATATAAGCAGTCGCATCTTATTACCTGGAACAACTTTTGTCTGAACGGGACCGCTTCGTGTCTGAACGTGACCGTTCACGTCTGAGCGAGACCGTTTTCTGTCTGAACGGTAGAGGTCAGCTACTTAACACCTCTTCAGGTGTGAAAATCGTTATGAACTTGTAAAATCCAATTACCTGAGCATTTACATCGAATTGAATTTTAATATATCTACAATTTCAATATTATATTTTTATGTTTACATTTGAATAAGTCAATATTGCATTTTAATATGTCTACGAGATAAATATTACATTTTAGTCCATGATGTTAATATTGTATCTTATAGGTTAGCAATATTAGTATTACATTTTATTGTATCTAAATATTGATCGAATATATCTAACACCTTGTGTGGACATTAGTTCACAAACATTTACCAACTCCATCTACGGTTAGATATCAGTTGCTCGATATTTCAATAACGTACTGTGGCAAATTGTTCAAACTATTCGAAAATTATTCGATCATTCTAAAGTTTAGTTAGCAACATATCAGTAGTTTTATAAAACAGTTCTTATATTTATTGAATCAAATTATTCTTCAATTATTCCTAATACAATTTTATATGTCACATTTATTTAAAGAAAAATACAATATCTCAAACTTGTAACGTTATATCAATCTGAAACAAGAGAACATAGCCAGAAAATTACAATAAAAGATGTCTATTTTAATAAAATTTGCAGTGCAATGTGACGAAAGGTTAAAGTAGCTGACCGCCATTGTAAATCGACCTTTATCGAACCGATTTGTCGAACAAGGGTTTTGCCGCGTCTGGTCCGGCCCGATGCAAATGCTAATTCGCGATTACCGTTTTTGCTTCGTGCCAAATCGTGATTCACACGATTTATAAATCATCCCCGACGGATTATACCGCGGGTAATGTATATCCTGCGGCGTCGTACGTGTACGCGAGATCCCGAGACTTTCAATCATGGTCCGTGTACCGGTGTTCGCATGATTTCGCCGTTTACCAACGGATTCGTCCGTTTGAAAAAACCGATTGTTGAAGTTGCTCGATGAGGCGTAAAGTGCCGTCCATGCGAAACTGACTTAACTGTTGCGCTACGTTTCTACCGAATATCCTGATACCAGATCGATGTGACTCCATTTTCTATCGATTAGTATCGTTTAGAGAGTTTTCTCAACATGCTGTCGCAATATGAAACTTTAGAGATTTGAGACTTTTTAAAGTTTGAGACTTTGGGACCTTCAGATTTAGAGATTGCAAAATTTGGGAATTTTAGGATTTGGGAACGTGAAAATGGGATTGTGGAAATTTTGGGAATTTTTGACTTTTGGAGATTTGGACATTTTTGAATTTGGGGATTTTAGGGTAGAGGAATTTAAGAATTTGAAGGTTTAGGGATTTGGGAAATTTGGGATTTGGGAATTTAGGGTTTTGGGAATTTAGGGATTTGGGAATTTAGGGATTTAGGAATTTAGAAATTTGGGAACTTAGGAATTTCGAAATCTAGGGAACTAGGAATGTGGGAAACTGGAATTTAGGAAATTGGGAATCTGAGGAATTGGAAATGTAGGGAATTAGGATTCTAGGATAGTGAAAATCTAGAAAATGGTTAATCTAGTTAATCGGGAATCTCCCTAATTGACTATCTAGGGAATTCGAAATCTCGAAATCTAGCAAACATTAACATAAAAAATTTGAGAATCTCCAACCGAAATTTCTTCTCTGTATATTTAAAAGCGTTAAATTCGTAAATCCGATGTATCCCACAGCTCCTGCCTTGTTATCCAACAAACGCGCCAAAGTATTTATAAGGATAATTAATTTCGCATTCAAGTTTTAAATAATTCAGGATCGATGGGCAAAACCTGTCGAATCACATTAGCGCCACAGTCACTTAACACTTTAACCGTCTACCTAAAAATTCTCGAACGGATTCTATTCCCGGTCGATACTCCTTTCGAATCGACGAGGTAGTCGATTGCTCTCGTACGACGATATTTCATATCGGGATCGTAGCGTTCGATCGCGGTTTATTAAAATTTCCACCAGCCTTAACGCGGGAATGGTTACGAAAATATTTGAGGTTTCACGAGCGTCGTAACGAGCCTCTCGCGAACAGAAAGAGGAAGAGAAACGAGGATGAGGAGGAGGGATGGAGGAGTTGCTAGGGACAAAGATAGAGCTAGGAAAGGTGAAGGGGAAAAGAAGAAGGAGCGAGACACAGGTAGAGAATCGCGAAGAAGAAGGCGCAGGTGAGAAGAGGAGGACAAAGAGAACGTGAAGAGAGGTGGGAGGAAAAGAAGAAGAAGAAGAAGAAGAAGAAGAAGAAGAGGACTCGTAGAGAGGGTAGGGAGGGAGGGAGGGTTTGTGACCAAGAGGAAGGAGGGACGAGCCAGGAGGAAGTCAACGTCCGAAGATTACGGCAATGACATTCGCTTTTTCTCACTCTCCTCCTCGTGTTCCTCTCTGACTAGCTGTCTTTTTCCTTTCGCGATCTTTTCCTCTCTTTCGAGTTCGCCGCTCTCGGTGTTGCGTCGTTACCCTTTCTCCGACAACGCGCGGAAAACAACGGTGAAAAATAAAACTCCTTAATATTCGGCGATCGCTGCTCGAACACATTTGATGGATCGATCGAGATTCGATTTGGAAGACGAGTTTCTTCGGCTTCGTACATACGCCGGATCGCTCGTCCAGTTTAACTCGCTCACGGAAGTCGAGCTCGCAGGAAACCAACAGGTAGAACGATCGATCGTGCATGCTCGGACTTTTGGTTTCGTTTGCGTCCGTGATGGGCAAATGTGCCCGGGACACCGCCGGGCACGGACCTTACAGTGACGTGCTATTCCGGGTTGTCCATTTTTTCTCTTTCGAAATTCTGAATTTTTTCATTCCACCTTTGCCAACTTTTTCAGCTGCTGTTGGTGCTATAATCGATAGCTACCATCGTTTTCAAATTTCCTGCTTCACAAATATCCACAGAATCCTCAGTTTTTATAAATTTCCAAATATTTACGGTTTCACATCCGCGATTTACTTTTTACTTTCCCAATTTATCGATTCCTCGATTTCTCTACTTGTCAATTTGTCAGTTTCTCAACTTCCCAAATACCAAATTAACAAATCCTTAAATTCAGGAGTCAGAAACCTTGAACCTCCATAATTTTTGCACGTCCAGCAGTGCCCCCGGGATGTTCGGGCACTTGAACAGCCCATCACTGATTGGCACCGTCAGAGAGTGAGTGAGAGAGAGACTGTCGTTTTGTTAACCGCGTTCGCAGCCGCAGTTTGCCTTTAGTTTCTGATTTTCTTTCCGTTTTGATTTGTCTTTCAGCGATGGATCACGTGAAAAGCCAGGGGACGTCAGATCCACTGAAAATCGGCGGAAAAGGCCGTGCTTGCGTGACCCGAAAAAAGTTTTCTCCGTAGTGCGTTCAAGATAAAAGTACAAGACGTAAGGTCGAACGAAACAGGAAAAAAAAAAGAACAAAGAAACCGATCGTAATTGAAACAAACAAGGAACAAACGAAGGAGCGACCGATCTCGATCTCTCAACGAACGAATAATGGGTTGAATCCTCGCAACGTTTTACTTTTAATTAGTTCAGAAGCGGAAACCGAGCGGAGTAAAACCGAGAAGAGAACTCGACGATGCCGATGATAACGTGTCGTTGCTGCGAAGCAACGATATCGCGCGTCTTCTCAAAAAATGCGCACCTCTTCGATCCCAAGGATTCTCGCAGGCCGCAGTCAGGACAGTTACCGCGAGGGGTCTTCTATTGTGACAGTTAACGAGAGCTGTCTCCCGGATGTGACACGGTGCCAGTGAAGTGCGGATCACGTTCTCGATCGCGACACCGAATGGTCCAGGAAGATTTCGATTTTCATAAAATCGTGTTTTTAACGTTCACGTAAAATCGTACTTCCATTTACGTTCTCGTTCGTAACGAACACGGTTTCTTTCGCCAGGAACAACCGCGAGCCCGATCGATCGCGTTCCCTCCACGAACAAAGCCATCGTAGCCTGTTGCTCGATCGCAGCGCGTTAAAGAGGAGAGCTCGAGGACGCGTTAATCGATAAATGTTTTCGTTCGTGCACGAATTCCCCTCGATACCGGGACCGATAAGAGTAACCAAGGGAGAAAAAGAAACTACTTAGTAAATAGCGCTCCTTACGGTACCCGTAATAAAGCATCGCGCGTGTAATCGTATCAGATTGAATAATAAGGTTGCCCAAGGCCACCGAAAACCATTGCCCCCGGTGCTCTCGAGGAATCGTAGCTCTAACGCCGGGCTTCGAAGGCGACAGATTAACGGATAAAACGCGGCGAGACCCGGCGAGACGTGCCAAAATTATTTGTCACTCGGTTGCGGACAGTTTCATTGAGAATCTGCCGAGCGGGCACCGGCCAGTGACCTCGGTTGAACCGTTCGAAAGGAATGCTTTCTCGAAACCGTAGCATCGCGAGGCCTGCCGATCTCTCGGAGGAAACGTCGTCGCGTCGCTGAAGAGAAGAAGGGAAAAAAACCGAGAAAGGGACAGGATGTGCTCGAGGATCGTTCGCGGGTAAAGTTTCCAGGGGCCTCGAGAGTTCGCACAGGAACGAAAAGTTTCGTCGGTTGGACCAAGTTCGCCGGAAGTAAACGAAAAGTGTCGGTTCGTCGTACTCGAACGTGTGCGGTCGTAAAGTGAACGCGGGGTGATTTGTGGATCATTTCCGGTGAAGGACTGGTTCGGTGACATCATCCGTCGCGAGCAACTCGGCGTTATCGCGAAAGAGGACATTCAGAATAGGACAATCTTTAAGTGTCCTTAGCTCGAAATCGTCTTTCGACCAAGGAATCGTTCTTGGAACCGCATGGACGATCGGAAGTACGACAGAGTATCGGAGGCGGTGATAAATCGAGAGGACGCGAATCGGAACAAGGTAACGAGGCAAGCACGCGAATGGTGACCGCAGTTGGTACCGAGGTGCACCATCGCCGACATTTTCTGTTCGTACAATGGACGTTTTCAAAATCGACCAGTCGCTGAGCGCGGGTCTGGGTAGCGCCCCGGCACCAGACACCCTTACACCGGAAGTGTCCTTTGACGCCGGTAGTGAGTTCAATCTGAGCTTCTTCGACGGACCGGAGGAGAACAGCACCCAAGGATTCAGCGATCCCGGTTCTGTGGGTAGTGCCAGCGCGTCACCTCCGCCAGGAACACCCGGAAACATCCCCGTTAACCCCTCCAACGCTGCCCTACCGATTGTCCAAGTACCCTCTGGCATCGTCATTAAGCAAGGTTTGTTTCATTTTCTTTTGTTTCTTTCCTTTGTTTTCTCTTTGCTGGCTATTCGCTTAATACTACGTTCCGGATCCGTTTTTATTTCGTTCCTCTGTCATTTCACATTTTATCGACATTTATAACTTTGTCATTGGCGTAACTGAAACTTATGATTTTTTGGGGGTTCCTAGTTTTAGGATTGTAGGGGGTTGGACGTAGTATAATTTTACAAAATTTGGGACTTTCAGGAATTGGGATGTAGAGATCTAGGAATTAAAAAATTTGGAGACGTAGAAACTCACAAGAGTGGAAATTTCAGAATTTAGAAATTACAAATCTAAAAATTTACAATTTGAAAAATTTCAAACCCAAGAATTAAAAAATTTTTTAAATCTCATCAGATCTCAACTTCGAAACCTTAAAAAATTTCTAAATTTCTAACCCAAATATTTATCCAAATAAATTATCTCACACTCTACATTTCTCTCGCTATATAAAATCAGTTTATATTTGCGAGGTACCGCGGTCCGTATTTATAATAGTTACGCCAATGCACATTGTTCTTTTTATTGCTTTTCATAGTCTACGCGCGAAATATCATCTACAAGAACATTTCGCAACGTTTCGGGCGTCTTTATTATTACACGTACGTTTTCTCGCGCGATTTGGCAACACGGACGTTATGAAAGCGTGCAGGTTGAAAAAGCAGCTCGTCGCTTACAACGAGATTTTGTTATGGAACGAGAAAAGTGGTGATTGATTGATTCGATTTTACACTGAACGCGATTACAGGTATAAAAAAGGGACAACCAGAACGCCAGTGTGTTGTTATTGAAAACAAATTTAAATATTGTGGAAACCGGTTGTACGTATGACCGTTCGAGAGAGTGATTTCCATTGCTATACGTGCACCGAATACGTATTATTATACGTGTTGGTAAATTGGAAAAATGTTGCGGATTATATGGGGTTCTGACTCGTTCTAAAAACGAGTATTAAGCGGAAGTGATTTATCGAAACGTGTCATTAATTCTACTTAATCGTCATTTAAAGACAAACTTAACTACTACAGAAATTTTTACAGGAATTACATAATTATTTAATATACTATATTTACATATTTAGTGACATTTATTATTTAATTTATTCTGGTCTCTTACGAAATGTGTTTGAAGATTATTAATATTCTTGGTCGTACCAAATATTGAAGTACTCAGTAGTATACTCAGGTGCAACGTAGGCTCCCTACAAATAATAAAGAAAATTCATTTGTTGTTGGTTTTGAAAAAATCTAGGTCAAATCTACATGTAGAGAAATCGTAGGCTTGCTTGCATTCGTACTTCTATCCATACAATTAGGATGCCTACATTATGCCTGAGTACCTAAACGTCTACTCTTGGAGAACGTCTACAAATACTTTCCATGCGCGTCCGATAAATTGGCGGTCGAATCAATAAAATTTGCATTGCTTCCAACTGTCAACTTACCAGATATACATCACTTAACAGGATAGTTAAACATTGCATATAAAATTATGACTTTCTTTTACGCTCTTTATAGCGTGCTTCTGGTTTTTCACCGAAGTGGGTCCCAGGTGTTACGAAATACCCCGTATAAATGATCATTCTATCGAATTAAAACTTCAAGTTTCCGACGAAAGAAGATGACGACAAAGAAGTTTCATCTTACAGTATTCTTCTTAACTACTTAAACAGGAAGCTCGGCGGGCATGTTTCAGCGGCACGTGAAACTTTCACGTTGGACCTCCACGAAACTTTCAATTGTTTTAATATGATATCGTTTTCCACTTTGCAATTCTGATTCGCGGACGTTAGGTATAGTCCAGAGTTGATCTGCCTCTAGGAAGAATATGGCGTTCGATGCATTTTGGGGACCTTTGGGGATTTCAAACTTGTTTGAATTAGAATTTCAGGGGTTTAGCTTGGAATTTGGGGATCTGGAAATTTGGAGATGTAGGAATTCAGGATTGATTTGTGTTCCTTGAGCTTTAGGAATCTAGAAATATATAACTCCAGTGATTTGGATGTCCATACACATGTGGATCTAGGCATTTGGTCTACTTTGTGGATCTAGAGATTTAGAGGTCTATAAAATTGTGGATCTAGAAATTTGTATATCCATAAATCTGCAAATCCAGGAATTTGCAAATCAAGTAGAAAATTTGCAAATTCGTAAACTTGAACAGTAACACAAATATAAAAATTGTGAAATGTACTCGTACATTCTTATCAAAAGGAAGTACGATGCAACGAAGTGTACATGTTCGCTTCGATCGCGTTCTCTTTCTCGTCTCCACGTAAAGGTTACGATACAAATTGGAAAAGGTCGTCGAACGTTTTGCAATATTCGCGATTCATCTTGCGCCGAGCACAATGCTATCGAAAGTCTCGATGCAATATAAATCCATAACCCAGCTACCATCGGTCTACCGATTTCTCTTTCAATTGAGTTTTCTTCGCTCGCTCCCATTGTCCGTTGGAAATATCGGATCGAAAACTGGTTTCTTACATGCTCGTTGTGAATCCAGCTTCATAGCTAACCCCTTTATCCCCTCCCCCCTCTAGTTTGCAAAGAGAGCGGAGGGCTGACATTTCACTCGATGCAAGAGTTGCACCGGGTGAAATACGTTTCTTCTTTAGGGCCTATGTAATACAGATCTCCTGTGCTTTTACGTAAACGTAAAAGTTGAGGAAATGCGAAAATCGTGTAAGCCGATCGCTGATCTTAAGAATAAAACATACACGCAACATTTGGTATTTCCTTTTTCGGTGCACCAATGTTTCTCTTTAGAAAATGTATATCCTGTGTTATGTTGTTTATGTAACACATGTGTTGCTTGTATGTGTTGATGTTAGAGAAAGGTGGAAGGTAGATGAATTATTTGGAAATTCTTTTTTAAATATTCTACATCAATGTATTTCTTTCAAAGAAGTACATCAAGTATAATGTTTATGTGACATATGTTTCGCTCATATGTGTTGAGGTTAAGAAAAGATGGAAGTCATATGGACAATTTGAAAATTCTTTTTTAAATGTTTTAGATCAGTGTTTCTCTTTCGAAGAAGTACATCAAGTGTAATGTTGTTTATGAGAAACATATATTTAGCTTGTAAGTGCTTGTTTATATTTACCTAATAATAAACTACGACACTTACAAGATAAAACAAGATAAAACAGTGTAATGCGGTGTCTAAATAAATATCCCTGAAGAGAGTTACCATCGAGGGGTGAAACAATAAAGAAAGAAAAAGACCCTTCGTGCAGCCAGTGTATTCAGAATGGTAATAAATTGACCTGAATTGCAACGTACTTGGTATTACTAAATCGTGGTTGAGAAAAAAAAAGGAAAGAAAAGGATGATATAAATAGAAGTCGTTTCGATACATCGCATATCATCTAAAGTTCAGCAGCAGCTGTACGTAAATAGATGTTACAAGGATTCGAAGTGAGATATCTGTTTCGTTGAAAGAATAATGCGAGTTATTTTGACAAGCAACGTGCCAATCAATACTCGAGTACTCCGCGTTTTGAACGTATAAAATCAATATTGTAGAGATACATCCGTTAACCTACATTCAAAAATCTCTTCGGGCTTCAATGTTTCCCGTCACTTTCCAAATGAACGGATCGATCTGTTAGCACAGAATCAATTTTCCGCTTCGAATTCCTAACAGATCACCTTACTTTTCTACTTCGCGTGCAACTCAGCCTTAACGGACATTTTTTCCGATAATGTACCACAATTTCAGATACTGGTAATAATAGATGATGATCTAGTAGCGACAGAAAAAGACTAAATTCTTTATTAAGTTTACGGTTTGACCCAATTTACGTTTCTCTCGTATTGGAATTATTCAAAATTTTCTTAAAACTTCTGGAGGTACTCTTGAATTTAGGATTTCCCTAGGATCTGAGACTTAGGTATCTCCAAGAGTCTCCACAGTAAAATATCGTAAACACGAATACTCGACGGCGTTTGAACAAAAAATCAGTAGCTGATTCGAGAAAGACCGAAAATCGTAGAGGAGCACGATGGAGGTCGCGGTATAAATTATACATTCGCCTAAAAGGTCGACGCGTCGATCTGATGGCAGTTGCCGAAAATCAAACTTTGAATTTCAATCCGGACGCGGTCAAGGTCTGACGCGTGTGATTCTATCGAGAGGACTTACAGGGGTTTCTTTTGGGGGACGCGTGAAATACTCTCGCTCGTCTTCGCAGGAGTCTTCGAGCATCGTATCGCACGTCTCGTTCGCTTGTCAATAACTTTTTCGCACGGGGAAAAAGCCTGGTGAATATTTCCTGAGAGCAGTATACTGTCATCCAGCTCCATGGGAATTCGCGAGAAAGCAGCCGAGTTTACTTCTGCGAACGTCCATCCGCGTAATTCGTTTCTCGAAGACTTTCAAACTTTTGAGCGAACTTCCCCTCGAATCGCTTCTTACTTTATTTTTTTCTTGTTTCGCGCGACTCGAGAAATCGCTTAATCATCCTGAGACTCTTTCCTTATTCGAAATGTTTTCAATCTTCTTGGAAATTGGACGTTGTTAGGAAAATGAATTTTCGTTCGCATTATGGGCAAACTGGAGGTACGACTATCGATTACCGATATGCCATAGCGTTCTAAATGTTGAGACATGTTGATAATACGATTCATACATAATTTGGGGTAATAAAGATATTTGAGTGATACAATTGTGTGTTGTATTTTATTTTATTTTTATAGATGTATCAAATAGGTATTGATACTAAGCTATTAAATAAATATTGTTAGTGTCGTAGTATGGGGTACATATGCTTTGATAGACGTGCTAAACAATCGATACTTGTGTAGTGTCAAGTACATATCGATACTTGAAGCACTAAATCAGCCTTGATGTCGAACGTACCAAACAGGTACCTTCTAATACCTGCTACTTGTCACCACATCAAAATTCAAAAACCGGTATCGTTACGATATGCTACCAACACCAAATCCTTTAATGTCACTCTAAATTGACTCCTATCCTCCCTAATAATGACAACCTAACAAAATACCCATTAAATTACCTATGTTACAATCGAAATGCATGGGAAAGATGAAAAAGTGACAGGGTCAAGTCAGGAATAGTATCTCTATTTTTAACCGATTACGCAATGTTTCTAACCTCCTCTAATCCTCTTAAAATTCGTTGCGAAAGCGCTGTCATAGGCGTTTGATTTGTTTTTTTTCCTCGAACGACTCGAAACGGTTGCGTATTCGCGACAAACCAACCAGAGAATAGGCGTCTCTAAACCGGCGATGACCGTTCGCAGTCATTGGCGTCCTGCTCGTGTCACGTAAATCGTCTTCCTGGAACGAAGGCCACGAGAAAGTTCGTGCCGCTGGTTCAGTGCCACGGTCACGCTACGTGCGTGGCATCGACACCGACGAAAGTAAACTAAATCCAAAGGATTACGCAACCCCGTTTTAAAAGTCACTCGATGCGTGCTTCGGTGCTTCACCGACCGCCTTCTTTTCTCGCTCCTTCCGCTCTTCTCTTATCATCGTTTTGTTCGGGCCACTTAGTCAATTCGCGAGCTGCTACACGCTCGAGGAGGCTATTCGGTTGAAACGGTAACGTGGGTCGTTTCATTGAACTCATTTGCGAGTCAACTGTTTCTCTTTCCCTTTTACCTTTCAAAATCTCTCCTCTCAATTTTCTTTGCAATCTTTTATGGATACACATGTACACGCACGAGGACGTTTGGCCTCACCAAATATTCCAAATGTGTTAAAAGGGAACATGATTCGCTGGGATGAATATATGGTAGTCTGATTTACCTGAAGGTCATATTTTTTCCATTCGTCATCGTGTCTCAAGTGCGATATCATGGTAACATCTGTAATAGTATGACCTTACAGTAGCCAATCCACATTTGTAATAGTATGACCTTCGTAGGATCTTGACTAAAAAGAATCACAGAACGTAGACAATGGAAATAATAGAACTTTATCGTATAAATCTATTTATTCCCATTCGATCTAAATTAGTCTAACCTAACCTGAATTCATCACATATAAATGTCTCTTTAATTCTTTACCGCTGGGATTGAAATAAAACAGCATTAAAGGTTAAAAGAATTTTTACGTTTTGACGTTGGAAAGTTCCACTGTTAAAAGATTCGTCATGAAGGGCTAGAAAATTAGATCTCTCTTCGTAAGAACGTCCGGCCATTTAAAGGAATCAGAGTCTCTCGATGTAGCCGCAGCTTTTGAATAATTGCCGGCCACTTCCGAGTGTAATATAAGCACGGCAGAGTCGTGTGTCGAGTTAACGTGCTTTATTAATATTCATGCAACCAGATACACGTTTCTTGTCTTCGTATGGCGTTCACCTTTTCGATACGTTTCCGGATTTTTTGCTTGTACAGCCACACAGGTCCGTTTCGATAATCCAGTTTGTCTCTCTTAGCGATACGGAGAATAAAAAAAGAGCCAACCAAGCTGCTTTCAGATTTATCGCCGTCATAAGAATTTGAGTCTGATAGATTGTTAGGTGCGGATCGTGTAACTATGAAACCACGGTTACGCTTGGGGTATAGGGAACTAGTGACAAAAGTGATGGATATACCTGCTTCTGATTGTATCGGTATGATACTTTTGCAATTAAAAATAATTTTAATAACATATATTGTTGATGTATTTTTTATTCTTATGTCGTTCCTTCTCTAATATTATCCTGAAGTATCCCCAAATAGGACCCACAATATTTATCTGGGATACCTCTAAGAACCTCACTCATATTTTTCTCGAATATGCCTTGACTTATGAGATGACTTATCGTAACACCTTCGTCATAGACTAAGAATTGGGAGCACAAACCGTGTCGACATCAGTACATAAAAATGACAGGATTGGTGATTTAACCAGCAAATGGCAGATCGAGTGTACCATCTGTTGCGCTAATTATTAAATAAACCAACTGGTTTTGAAAGGACTATTAAAAATACATCATCACGCAGCATCGCTTTACATCCCGTATCTTTTTTCCCTAGAGGTGGCTATCGTCGGTGTAGCTGGCGCAGAAACCGGGAGAGGAATCAGGAGGGTAGAACGCGCGTATATTAACGCGAGGAAATATTCTGTGCACCGGCAAAAAGTGACGCGGTATTCCATTATCCTCGTCGGCACGATGCAAAACCGGTCGAAATGATTGGATTTTTATCTTCCATCTCGCTCACCGTCCCTTTCGCCGTCTCTCTCGATCCTCGTTGCACAGAGCGGGTTACCGGGTTCCTTCGTTTCTCTCTGACACACGGCGAGCAACGAGGATCGTACAGCCATCCGAGAAAGACGAAAGATATCCACGTACACGAGTAAGATTCGCGCGTGGAGACGCATGTGCGTTAGCGAATGTGTGCGCTGTTACCGTGTGACTCATCCAGGTACATTGCACCCGGTACGTGTCCGATACAAGCTCGAGTCGGTACGTTCGACGAGCAACCGCGTCCAATATTTTCCGATTTTTCATCGACCGATTCGATCCTTCCTCGACTATGCTCTCCTCCGTCGCCTCCAAAATCTCTTTGCGACGCTGGAAGTTTTCGGAATCATTGAAAACGTAGTGGGGAGATGCACGGAGATGATCGAGAGGAACCACGTTTTGATCGATATTCGTATATAACATTTATTTTTATCGCCGTACTTAACCCATCGTTACGGTGTCTTACATGTACGGCATAATTGGGTACAACATTATAATATATGTATAATACAACAGTGTGTGTACAATATAAGCTACTACATAAAATAACGAAGTACGAAATTCTTGTGTTTTGTCAAACATAAACGAAGTGCAGATTTCATGGCACAACTTGTATCTTCTTAAAATGTAGCTAATTTGCAGATAATATATAGACATTCTTCAGATAAATTTATTTATTATCACTTTCATGTGATTGTTACCTGTAGTTATTGCCGAGAGTTCAAAAAACGCGTTTCTTGAAAAATTTATGAAGTCATATCGCCTTTGCATACAAAGCTATTACGAGACGCGGTGACTGTTTTACATGAAATTTACATTTTACAGAAGGATTCTCAAAACTTTCAGCGTAAGTAGGATCGCGGTGTACAAAGGATAGCTAGGGTAGACGAGAAATCATTTATTCAAATTGTGAGAGATTGTTCGATACATATTCTTAATTGTTTTACACCAAAGAAGACGGGGCCGTCGAGTTAACTCCTGATTAACCGTGATTACTATCATCCAGTGGAGGGAAATGGTCTCGAGGCGATTCGAAACAACGTCTCACGAGCTGATTCTTGTTTGACCAGCTAAGTAACGCGTAATCTATCGTTATGTTAACACGAAATTGATACTCCCGCGAATATGTACGGAATCAATCTTTATTCTGATCGATTACTGATTGATTACCATTGATGTTACCGAAATGTTTATTTAGGGTAGGTCCTTAGTCACTTTTGGTTTGGGGATTTAGGGGTTTGAGGATTTGTAGAATTTAGGGATTTGAAGAGTTGGAAACTTGAGAAATTAGGAATTTGAAAATTTGGACAAGTTGAAGTTCAGAAACCTCTTCATAAAAATTTGAGATCATAAAAATGATTAAATTTGACAAGTCAAAAATTTGTTCATCCTCTCTCTACAATCTTCACACAGTACATCAAAAACACAGGTCAACATAATTTTAATTAATCAACGATTGCATTAATGCTATCTAAGATAACACAAAAGGGCATCCTTTACGAAATGATCTGATATTAAAAGTGTTCGAAGCGCGTGGTAAGTGCTCCTTGATCCTGCTTTGACATTTCACTGCTCCTTAACTGTATCTTCCTCCTTTTATTTGTTCTCACTCTTTCCCTTTCGTCCTGAGTGCCGTGTGTACGTCTCTTTATCGCTTCAACTCGCTTCAGCGTTCGCACAGATCCTCGTCGTTCTTCGTTGCACCTCAAGAGCAATGAACTCTCGGTAGGGTATATCATCAGTGAAGTGATGCTACCAGTGCGCGCGTGCGTGCATGTACGCTCGCGAGCGCTCAAGACGAAGATGGAGAACGCTCGCGCGCGCACGCGCTCTCACGTTTGTGTTTGCATGGATTACCAACACGAACGAATCACTTTACATCGCACTTTTTATCTCTTGTCGCATACATCGTCTCATTCGAATAAAACAAAACAATATGTTTAGGCGACTTCATGGAGTGTTTCAGGTGTAATCTAGGGGAAACTGGGGACGGTTTTATTCTCTAGGGAGAACTTACTTTAGACTTTCTAGTTATATAAAAAATTATTTCACTTATATAGTGTATAAAACTTTAAATGGAGTTTTTACTGTTCCCAAAGTCTGGATATTTGAAGATGTGAAAATGTCTGAAGTTCTTTAAAGATTTGAAAATTGATAAGCTTCTATGGAAGTTTGTTAAATTACTTAATTAGAAAATAATCTTGAGAATTAGTCAATTACTAAATCACTCAATTTGAAAGTTCTCAAACTTCCAAAAATTACAAGTTTTCCTAATTACCAAAGCAAATAAAAACAAGGTAAACAATGATTAAAATCACATTGACTATGAAAGTATAAATGTTCCACAATATTAAACTAAATGAAAAGATCTAAAGGCGTGACAGTGTTCTATCAACCATGTAGTTTCAGTGTCACGTGAAAACGTAGCCTAAGATCGGTGCACGCATGGCGAACAGCGAACCACGTGCAGAGTGCATACATGTAGATGCATCTTGGCTTACTCGGTTGTCGTGAAACGATTGACCTTCCGGGTACATTTTAACGAGATAGATAGCCAACGCATCGCGGTAATAATAGCCGGGCATGAGCGGCTTTCGCGGCTGGTAATTGAAAAGGGAATTTTATTCGTTGTTTCGATATTACCAGGCGAGCGGCAATTTGCTCGCGAGCGGTTAGTTTACTAGTCGCCTGCGCCGGAAACCCGGTATCTATCTGTTCGCTGCTTTGTTTAGTGCCGTACTGCGCTCAATCTTCTCGACAATGCGTTAAGCGGATTCTAGAATATTGCTTTTCGAGTAAATTGACTTTGAGAATACGCGCGAAAATTGCTTGTACACTCGCATTGGCGTAGCTAAGATTTTTGCCCAAGTGTCTGACCAAATCCTTTTACTTTAGTACACTCTTCATTTATAATTTCGTGTAATATGATCATTATTTTCGTTGGTTGGATTGCATTGCACATGTTTCTTGCATTTAATTATATTGTATATATTCGTATATTTGAATGGAAACGTTATATGAATCGACAAATAATTTTATAATCACTTTCATAATTACTGAAGAGTCGTGAATGGTTGCTATCTGGTTACGCCATTGTACTCGGCCGTTTCCTGTTCGTAAAAACGGAATGTACGCTCGAAATTCCATGCATTTGTTGTATCACCGGTTGGCATTGCTGCAAGAGATTTTCACGCAATACGAGACTCGTCTTACATAAACGCGGAGTAATTACTTTCTCATTGAGCACGACGCAAGGAAAGAAAGAAAAAAAAAAGTGTTGCACAATTTCTTCACGGGTTACTGAACACATCTGTTTAAAATCTGTTTTACCTCGGGCCGATCGATAATTAAGTAACAAGTTAAGTAATACGTTTTAAGAAACGGCAAAAGTGAGTTCCGCGTGACATACCAGGCTTAACTAGCTGCGATGCTAATGACAGTATAAGCTGTATAGACTCTTTAGGAGGAAAAGAGAGCATCAAGTTGGTAATGTAGCGCCATTGAACTACCACGGTATAGGGCAACGAGTGGTCATGCAACGGTAATATTAAGGGAAATTGATTAAGATCGGTCGTTTCAAGTCCATATATCTGATCGGACTTGTATATTCGAATTTCCTGGTGTGGGAGCAGTGCATATGATTAACGTGAACTCTGACACGCTTGAAAATTTTAGTTACGAGAAATGTAATAGGAGATTATAGACAATGTTGTGCGTTGAGTGGTAAATCATTAGGCTTTCTATGGTCATGGGTTATATTGCTACATGTTGTATATTTATCCGCTGCGTATTAACCCGTTGCATTTTGACACGTTATATCGGCACGTTGAATATCTACGCGTTGCATTTTGGCACGTAGGATGTCAACGCATTGCATTTCGATAAGTTGAATATCGATGCGTTGGATATCAACGCGATGGATATCGACATGTTGAGTATTCGCGCGTTGGGTACCGACACGTTCAATATCCACACGCTGTATTTCAGCACGTTGCATTTCAGTGCATTTCATACAAGGCGTTGCATGTCAGCAATAATGTATTCCTAACAGTCCTCTCCTTGTAATATAATGAGTCCCCAAACATATCACCTTATTTCCAAACAAAACGTGAATCTATGTTAATATAAACGCAACTCGCGTTGTAAAAGAAAATGACTCTCCAATGACCATGTATGCCCTAAATCACGATTACAACTATGAATATTTACATCCACATCAGTGTCCCGTTAGAGTGTAAAAGGTTATCAAATTATAATTCATAAAGAATGCAGTTTGTCGTTGCGGAATGCAACACACGAACGAGCGAGGATCGCGTGTTTACGTTTGCTAGATCCTAACACAAGGTGGAGCACTTATTCTCTGTACATCGCAGTGGGATCGTTATTCACGAGATAAAAGGTAGAGCCGCGATAATCGCGATGCGATTTCGTAGCATCAACGAAACTCGTTCGCCGGGCAAATAAGCGCATCGTAATCGCACGTGCATTTCCAGTCTGTGTGTGGAGACGTTACATCACACGCGTTACGTGTCGTGGCAACGGTCACACGTGTGCGTACGTCGACGCGTTAAACGCACACGAAGAGTGATTATTTCCTTTCTTGCTGACCCGCTGTAGTCCTGCCTGTTCTACACTTGTTTTTTGCGCGTACCTGAGCACACCTTCCTACATCGCCGAGTATTCTGCCCGTACTCGTATCTGACGTACAGAGAGATACGCGCGTGCAACGAATGCACGAGAAACGAGAGAGATAAATGCACGTGCATAGGTCCAACCGTGAGCGAATGCTAATAATATTCGCTTCCTGTAACTCAGTTATATTAAATCACTGCAACCGCCTCTCCCGCTTTTCTGCGTTATTACCGTTTTCCTTCATGCATTACCATTACCTCCTGCCAGCAGCGACCGCGTGTAACAACACACGGACGAAACGTTGAATAGACTCTGTCCATATATCCGTGTGCGTGTCTATATATCCGTGTGCGAGTGAAAAGGTGAAAGAAACCACGTTTCCTCTACGCATCCTTCTCTTCCCGCCACAACCATCGCACGCTATACCACCGCTTTTCGTTATTCGGCCTCTATCGTCGATCGTTTGGCCGTTCTCTTTGCAAACTTTATTTCCACGTCGTTTCGCTCTACATATTTCCACCACTGAACATAAATAAGCAATTTCTGCAAAATAATGCCTCTTGTTTTCGCGCGCACGCGATCATAGCTTCGACGAAAAGAGGATCGAAGTATCTTCACCGTTAGGAAGGCTAATCCTTTTACTCCGAGCGTTACACGGTTTTGATGTTAGAGGATTTTTCCTTCGTGTGAGATGGTACTCTATGCATCGTCCAGTGCCGGAGAAATATGTGGGCGAACGGGGCGATCGCCCGAGGCGCCACTTTGCAACGGCGTCGCAATTAAGAAATTTTTTTACTTTACCGTGGATGAAACTTCTGTGAGTGTAAAATAGTTTATTACATGAACAGGTTTTGCTGATAACACATTTCTTAATTTGGGTTCTTGAATTTCAAAACTTTAAAGTATATCGAGTACATTATCACCCCTCTCCCTAACAATCAAATAAAAAGCAAAACCCATAACAGGTCCAGGCATTTGCTATCAAGACATGCATTCACAATTTTCTGAAAGTAATCTCATTTCCCAAGCAGCCACTTACGAAAGTTCGGCAGAAAAAGAAGTCGCGGAGATTGCGGCAAAAAATGGTTTCGTCCTGTACGATGTTTACTGTTAAATCAGTCGTACTCTCGGTGTTCTTGGTATCGGAGCAAATTCCATCGGACGAGTATCATTTCGGACCCATTACGCGTTTATCGGAATTTCAAAGGAGCGATTGACCGTGAAGACGACTATCCAAGAACGCACGATTTCGAAACGCTCGTCTCTTTCCCGAAAGAAGCAAACGGAATCCGATTTTTCGATCTGGACTCCCGGTTCATTTGCATTTCCGGACGATCCGGTTTCGCATACCGGTACACCGTGCGACGGGACGTTCTCGTTGTATTCGTCCTCCTCGTGCGAATTCGATAACGTCCACCCCTTATTTCTTTCGCTTAACAACCTCGTTCCCTCCTCCCCTTTTTCCGCATACGTGAACTCTTTACACGCTCCACGGTCTCGTGTGTGCACGTACACGTATCTAGCGGTAAGGACGCAGGCCTTGACCATGAACACGAGTTGGTGGATTGCATAACTATAGTTATGTGCGGTGGCACGACGGTGGCTCTCCCTCTGCGACTGCAAAACGCGTTCGTGTACACTCACACAACTTGTCCTCTTCTTATACAGGGTGTCTCGCTTCAGCAATTGATTCGACACTTGGACATAATAGCGTATAAGCTCGGGACGTCCGAGCTTTCGAACACAACCTTCACGAATAAATTACTAGTCCCAACGTCGCGCGAAACTTTACCTGTTAACTTTTCAATTAACCTTTTAAGGTTTATCGTTACTTCCTGAACAGCTGAACTTGTTTAGCTACGTAAGTTACGAGATTCTGCAAGTTTTAATCGATTGATTCTGCTTGGGGTGATTTGGATTTTTATAACATCGAACAATTGGTACAAAATTGAGATTGAAATTTTCAATGAAATTTCAATTTCATTGAAATGTTATTGAAATGCAGATCTCGAAGATGAGGTGTGTTTAAGTAGTGATAGATATTTAAAGTTGTTTCTTGATAAATTGTCAAGTAATTCAAGCTGAGAAGTATATCTGAATCCTGAAAATCTGGTTAGTTTAGATCAAGGTTTTCAGTAATCGGGTGCAATTGAAACAAATGGTAGGACACCTTGTATGCAAGCTTGTATTAATGCGCATGCACACGTGAGTCGATCGTTTAACAAGCTTTCTTGTACACAGAGAGAACGATACTTGCACAAAACATGAAGTATGTCTACGTGGTTGTGACATATGGAGTTGGATACACATCTTTACGAGGTGCACTGCACTCTCTGACGTGTCACACGCGTATGTACACCGACGAGCATGGTAGACTTCTCTAGGGAAAATGGCGATGCAGGTAAAGAAAGCCATTCGTTAAGATGGATATTTTCAAATTTGGAGGAGTGATATTTTTGGGATTTGGGGACTTAGGGATTTTGGGAATTAGAGATTTAGGGATTTAGGGATTTAGGGTTAGATGGTTATTGGAATATAGGGACATAGGGATTTAGGAATTGGAAGATTCTATTATGAATCCATAAAAATTCACCAATTCCGAAATGTGCCAATTCATAAATAAAATTCCACCATTAACAAACTCACACATCTGATAATTTAAAGTTCGTACATTTCCTCAAAAATTGTCCTCGCTCGTTATCCAAAAGAAGTGTACATTTCATCGAGGTGTACAGTGTTACTCCAGTCGGTGTAGTGCAGTGGCGAAACGCATGACGCGCGTGTGCACGCACCCATGTTAGGGTTGCGCGCGCGTGCGTTCACGCATCGAACACGTCGAAAGGAGCGGCATTGCGTACGCAGATGTAAGGCTGCGACCTTGCCTTTAAGCTTCAAACAGCTGTTCGAGGCGGTGTTTTGAGCGTTCGTGAAATGGAACGCGAGTAAATGCTCCGAGGGGTTGTCGGCGGGGAGGGCGACGTATTCCGTGGCCTCGAGATCGCGCTTATAGCCAGGATGTGGAGGGAAGTTGTCGGGTCGACGTATTTTCACGGTGAATTCACGCGCCCGACGTTCGATACGATCGGTCGGTCGCATCGGATTTTTTTATTCCCCCTTCTCTCCCTTTTCTTTCCTGCCGATTTATAAATTCTGCGAGGAAACTGTGCGCCGGAGATCTTCACGGTCTGCTGCATCCGAACGAGATTTCCAGTTAGTTTTCAATTAAAGTTGAACATTCCTGTAATATCGTAAAGATTTTATGGTTGGTTAGGTATTAGAGATCGGTTCGTTCACGAGGTTCGTCGCTGGATTTCGATGTATAATTCGATGACATAAAAGTATCGAGTAGCTTACGGTGGAACAATTTGAAGCTAGCTCGGTGACTGCGTAATCGTTTCGTCGATATTATTAGCACAAAATGTCTGCTGTTGGTCAAATACTGTCTCGAACAATTTATACTTTAATAAACTAACGTAGACTAACAGCAGATTTTCTGTGTAAATACCAAAACATCGTAATTAAAGCTGTGCTATCATGCGGAAGATCTTTTGAAACACATTACTGAAATAGTGGATATTATATCTTATTATCATTCTTTGTTCAGTATCATAATTCACTACCACATTTTGTTGACATATTCTGTCATCATAATTCACTGTCATACCTTGCTGTCATACTCAATTATCATTATTCATCATCACATCCCACTATCATAGTTTATTGTCATAACTCATTATCATGTCCTGTCTTCATATTCAGTTATCATCATTCACTTTCATACTTTATCATATTTAACAATAGTTAACATTTAATTGTTGTACAAGTATTTTGTTAATGATGCTTACTATTCAATAAACAAGTCAAGTTCTTTTACAACTCTTAAGAAATCGTCTAAACGAAAAAGTTTTCTTCAGGATATTTCATGAATTCTCGCGATTCCCAAAATAATCGTCCACCATTCGACGATAACTGTTCCCATAATCATCGTCCATCTCTCGTCAAGGCAATATACGGAGAGTCAGTCGTGAAATCGTAATGGTGCGCGTCGAGTTGTGCCAGTTCGTGAGTAGAACGGTGGCAGTGGTGAAAATGAGAAAATAAGAGCGACGATGAAAGGTCTTAAAAGTGCTTAAAGTAACGTGAAAAGGAAGAAGGTGGACCTTTCTAGGGTCGCATTCACCGTGTCGTATTCAAAATGAATAGAACCCTTCCACACAGGGGTGTCACACTCTCGCTAAACGCTTGTCGAGTACGCGAACCGTGTAAAGCCGCGTTTTAACCGCGATACGTTTAATGGACGGTTCATCTCGTTAGACGACAAGAAAGAAATCGTTTAATTTGATTTATTCAATCCGGACGATAGCCGGAAATGTCTGTTCGCGCAAATCGGCCATAAATCGCGCGGTATCGCATCACCTTTATCTGCTAATTCTCACGCTTGGTTCCCCGAAAAAAATCGAAGGGAAGAGTCGCCCCATCGTTCTTTGCTGACCGGCGTGAATTATCGGCCGTACCTGATTTTCCACCCACTTGAACGCAACTCGAACCTGCCCCCGCATAAATTCACTCTCTCCGACCGATTGTTATCTGGCAGGATGTTACTACGGTTGCTGAAGTTGCACCAAGTCGGACGAAGTGTATCCCCGCCGAAAGAGAAAGTCCATTTAAATTAAGACGTCCACATTTCAACGAGATTTCTATGCAATTATTTTTCACTCGACTCGCTTGATGCTCGATCGATATTAATCTTCTACTTTGTCTTCGCTGACCATCTATTTCTGCGATGGAACGAGCTTCTTCTTGATTCTATATTCTCAAGGTCTACAAATCCATGTCTCCAAATCACTATTCTAGGTTCTCAAATATCTAGATTACCTGATCAATTATGGGCAGATGTCTATGATTTCGGTTTTGATAAATTCCAAAATGGACCTAGGGGTCTATCAATGTTCTGAGGACGTAGGAAAATCCTGTGGAAAGCTTAGGCAGATTTTAAAAGAATGTTAAGTAGAATCTTTTTAGAGAGATTTCAGACTAATTGGGAGACTACTTGAGGAAAACCTTCAGGATCCACGATGATTGGAAAGATGGAATGTTTAGGGAAGTACTAGTGAAGTTTTTGCACCGTATCATTAATCTACTCCATCACATCAGTTACCGGTGATTCCCGTAACAGCCAAAGTATTGAACGTATCTTCCATGAAATTACTTTTGAAAAGAAATGTTTAAACGTTGCAGCATGATTGATGCATCACGCAGAACTATAAGAAAGAGTGCCATGAAGAATCGTGCGTTATACAACTCAAGTTATCGTCGGATAATGCACCTCGCTGATTTTCCACCTGCACCTACGAGCCGGCGCACATAAATTTGCCCCACCTTCTCTCACGATGATTATCAACGGGAAGTTATTCGACGTAGTTTCACCTATGTACACACAACCCGCGAGACCCGCAGCGCCTTTTCTCGAGGAGGCTCTCGGACGCCCGCCGATTTGTCCGGCGATCGATCCGAAAAACGGTGGGCAATTTTTGATCGGGTCGATACGTCGATGAATCTCGATCCACGGACGGAGGGGAAAAAGGTGGGATGTTCGCGAGGATGGCCGCGAGAGAGTCGGCTGTTACGGAGAAGGAGAAGGGAAGGAAGGCTCATCAAAGAGGCATTGAACTCAGGATTCCGTGCGAGGACCACCGTGGAATAAGAAACCGGCGACTCGCGATTCGTTCATTCGAGGGACGTGCGAATCACCGGTTTTCGCGCGCAACGTCTACTTTGACGATCGACCTCCATTTTGCACGATCAACTAGACCGTTACGTTTTCGTCACTATGCTAAATTAATACCCTTACTGTTTTCATAGAATCCTGCAAACACCCTGAACCTCTTCAAAATTTTCCTAGAATTTCCGCGAAATGTGTAATCATCTGAAAACATAGGCAGCATTTCCTTAGAAATAGTACGTGGCACGTATAACTGTAATTATGACTGTAGACCCCCGTTGCCACCAATGAGATTATAGGATCGATAAATTCTTGGAAGTGGTAATATAATTGATTATTGATGATGGAACAGAAAATTATCTCCTTTGATACTGCGATGGTTGTTATTGGCATAACTAGATGGTGCACACGAGAGCTTAGAACGAGGACTGGAATCATTAGAGTAAGTATAGCATTGTGCATCGTAGACTTCCTTGTAGATAATGGGGAGGAAGCTGCTCCATTAATTGTTATGGTACTCGGAAATTTTGGGATTTGAGAAGTTGATGATTTGGGGTTTAGGAAATTTGAAATTTGGGGAATTGAGGATTGGAGAATTTGAGAATTTGAGAATTTGAGAATTTGGGAATTTGGGACTTGGGGAATTTGGGAATTTGAGAGATTAGGAATTTGGGAACTTAGGAATTTGAGAAATTAGGAATTTGAGAATTTAGGAATTTGAGAAATTAGGAATTTGGGAAGTTAGGAATTTGAGAAATTAAGAATTTGAGAATGTCGGAATTTCGGAATATGGGAATTGGGGACTTAAAAATTTGAGAACTAGCTATTCTACAAACTATAATATTTGAGAACCTGAAAATTTACGGAATCAAATTTGCATATAAACAACGATTGCGATTATTTCGATTTACATAATAAATGAATGACAACGAACGGAATCGAGCAGAGATTGATTAAACGAATTCGATTAATCTAATCTATTGAACAGGTTCAATGTACTCGCGAGGAACGCGAATTCTCCCGTGGGTGATTCTCGATCCGCCACCAACGAACGTGAGATCGTATCCATTCTATTGTGAATCTGTTTCCGGTTTTGACGAGCAACTTGACTTTATATACAGTCGGTTGCTTCGACGATCGCTATTCTTGGAACGGGGAATCATAACAGACGATAAAGGGTAAATGTCGCAAATTCTCTTCTCTGTTTCTCGTTATCTCCGATATCGGAGAAATTACTGCGGGAAGAAGAAACTATGGAACCGATTGGTTCGAATCGGATAAACGAAAGCGTTTCAGAGCACGCCCGTTATCGATGGTAGCTTTATGGAACGCTTCGAACACAAACGGGAAGGCGTGCTTGTTCAAATTGTTGTATTATAATAGGGGTAAGAGCAAAACAGGCGAAACACGTAGCTCTGGAATCAGGTATTCTTCGTACGCCACGGTTCATTGCAAGGGTGGTCTCCACTGTTAATTTAACGCATTTTAGCGCCTGGGTGGACCGAAAAGCGTTTCAATTTCTATTTAACTTCAATTTAACGCTGGGGAGGGGGATTTGTCTGCTGGAACCCATTTTTAAATATCACAGATTTTTTAAATTTCTCAAATTCTCAGATACTTAAGTTCCCGCAATCTTAAATTTCTCAAATATAAAAATTCCTTGAATTCTCCAAATTCTCTAAATTTTACAATTTCAATCCCCAAATTCTTCAGTTCTCAATTTAAAAAATGTTCAAATTCCACAAACTTAAAAATTCCTAAATATTCCAAACACAAAAACTCTCTAAATCCCTAAACGTCCAATACCCCAAAATTCCCCAATTTCCAAATCCCCAAATATCCCAAAGACGAAAATATCAAAATCCCTACATCCCCCAAATTTCTCAAATTCCCATAAATCCTCAGATCGTCCGAATCTGAAATTTTGAAATAGCGATCGAAGAAATGACGATGATTGAATAACGTGTAATGGTTTATTCAATCCGATAACAACGCAGTACATTGGTCAATGACTATCGTTACAACAGGTACATGATTGACCGTCTTGTAGAGATTTCTCACGACACGATCATCGCGATTTCTAACGTTTATCGTTGTCCGCTAACTACACGTTCGATCGTCGAGCAAAGGTACCAGTCGTCTAACATGCAGTTATTCCGGAGTTCGTCATGGAAAATGATTAATGAACGAGAATGAATCGCGTGTTCCGAGACGTATCGACAGTTCGGTTGCATAATGCACGTGGTTGCACTAAACTTATCGATTGCCCGGGAATGTTCATCGATACTTCATTGAGCGAACGCGACGGAAAAAGAACGCGATTATTATATTCATGATATAACCAGCTCCGACTGTCACGGTTGTCTTCGATGAAAGCGAAAGAAAATTTTAAATATACATATTTAATATGCTTTTACTCTGAATAGATTCACGATAATATAACACATGTGATTGTTACATGTATCTCTTGGTTCATTCTTTTATGTACATATTCGCAACGGGAATATAAAATAATTGATGATATTGAATTATTTGAAAGTTCCTAGTTTATGCATGTTCGAAATTTGTTATCGTATCGAATATGTTAAACAGACTGTTTTTATGGATTTGTCTACTTGTTCGGTTGTTGATCGGTGTGAGGCAATTTTCACGCACGAGAGGAGAGCAAGCGTGAAGCACGAGGGTTTGTTGCTCTCGCTGGAAGCGTGGATCTGGAGAAAGGTCGCCGGAAAGGTGTGGAAGAGGAAAAGTTATCAGGGTTAAGATAAAAATACAGACCGGTTCGTCTGGTTGCCAGAGATAATCGCGTTCGTGTTAACAATGTTACGTCCACGTTACTTGTACATGGCTTGTTTCTATTTCCGCCAATCAAATGATTTCGTTTGTTTCGCTCGAGCTATTGAAAAGTTGCTGAGCTTCGTGATAGGGACTCGTTCGTAGGAGTAACTTTGATATATCGTGTTTTAGTAATGTAAATGTACTGGGTGTTCTGTACAAAATCAATCAGATATCTAGTCGAATGTTTTTCAATTTATCTTCACTGTATATTATCTCAAACTTCAGCACCGAATCGAGAATAACTTCGATATTGATACGTGAACTCAATCCAGATCACTTTAACCGCGACTCTATTATATTGCCACTTTACAAAAATGTTATAACACTCGTCCGTGGCAATATAACGAGAGTAGTACAAAACACTGTCGTACCTTTTCAAGGATCATAAAGTGTAATCGTTTCGTAAACGGTAAATATGTTGTCATACGTGTATATTATAACGTGTACGATGAATTTGCAAGTCGGATCGATAGATGGTCGATACAATGGACTATTTCACAAAAGGAACTAGTCGCTGGAATTAGCGAATGCACGCGACAATTCGTTACGCAAGCACGATTTCAGTGAATCTTTTCACGACTTTCACGAGGTGGTATGGCCGTTGTTCGATCCAAGTCCCGCAGGTGATTAAGAGCCGAAAAAGAAACCGCAAGCGACTGCCGTCTATCGGCAACGACATCGGTGACGTTGCCTCGAAGCTAGTCACAACGTGGTGCCTTAATATGGTTACGTAAGAAAAGAGACAGCGTAACAGCAAGCCTTTCAACAAGGCATGCATATATACGATCGCCTGGTATATGCCATAAGCGGTTGCACGAACACGGAAGAGCTTGCATCTCGGTTGCTCTCTTTCTGTCGTGTATTTCTCTTCTGGTTTGTCTGTTGATTTACTTCTCTTTCTGCAAACGCTACAATCGATACGTAACAGCAAATGGATCCGGGAAAATCAATCAGCGATCGACTCGTTTCATCTTTCGATACAGTATTATGTGTTTAATTGACGCGTCGTGGGGCTTTATGGGGGAAATGACGTAGGGGAAAGTGACATTACTCGGTACATTCGTTGCTCTTGATGGGTGGTCAGAGAATCTGGGAATTTGGGAATGTGGGAATTGGGGAATGTAGAAATTGGGAAATGTGGGAACTGAGAAATGTGGGAATTAGAAAGTATGAGAATTGGGAAATTTAGAAATTGGGAAATATAATAATTCGGAAATTTTGAGAAATTAAAAATTTAAGTTCGCATCAATCCCCCAAAATAAAAAGCAACTATTGAACTATTCCTCCTACATCTCCCATCGAAACAAACAACTTCGTGAGTCTATAAAAAAGGAATCGTGGTAAATAATGTTGCGAACAAGAATACAAATGCAATCGGAGTGGGAGGAATCGTTCGATTGCCGAACGACGAAGGGTTCGATGGCCGTTCAGGCGCCTAAATATTCCAAGAACGTCATACCACAAAGCATTCCACGTTGCTTCGACGCACCGCTCGAAAGCACCGATTCTTCAGACATTTTAAGGTGGGTCTTCGAAGCTTTATAGCACCAAGACTCCCACAGTTAATATCGTTCGCACTTTCCAGGTCTAAACTGTATCGATTTTATTATCATTCTAGCTGGCTTCGCGAGGGCTCTGACATATGTATATTTAATAGCCACCATGTGTGTTATATCAGATACTGTACATGTTCCCTTTGTGACAGTTGAAAAAATGACTACACGCAACTTACACGTTGAATTAATATTGCGTGACCGATTATAATCTCGATTCTTGGCAAACCAGATTCGGGTGATCTAGATTTCTTGTAATTGTATGGTAGGACTTCGATACTGAGGCTTCCTATTGTAAGGAGCTGGTAGACTGCCAATTACTTGCTACTTTTCTTTATCTTACTCCGGAAATTTGAGGACGATGAGATGCATACTGATGGACTATTAAGTAGATCAATTTTTATGCATCCTAGGTTATTTCTGAGATGGAGAGTGATATGCACGTTAGAGCAGTGATAGTGCTTTAGGTTGAAAAGTTGCTGTTTATAAAGTTTTGAATCTTCAGGTATATTTACATACACCCTATTCCCAAAATTTCCAAATTATATTTCAAAATTTCCACATTTTCCAATTTCTACATTTCCCAATTTCCACATTTCCCAATTCTCACATTCCCCAACTCCTACATTTCCTAATTCTCACATTTTCCAATTTCCACATTTCCCAATCTCCACATTTTCCAATTTCCACATTTCCCAATTTCCACATTTCCCAATTTCCACTTTCCCAAATACCACATTTCCCAATTCTCAAATTTCCCATTTCTCACATCTTCCAACATCCAAATTCCCAATTCCCAAGTTTATAAATCACAAACTTTGTAATCTCGAAATTTTCTAATCTGCCACCTTCAAAATTTAATTCACCTACCTCTCCATCTCACATCTTATCTCTAACCTACACGTCTATGCCCATGAGGTTGGGCATCTCACAACGTACCCCACATTAGCATGGATGTAAACGCGAATCCATCAAAGTATCCATCAAAGAAACACTTGGTATCTTATTTCTGTTATTCGTTGCAGGTAAGTATACATATTTTTCAGTAGCGTATCATCATGTACGGACGCAGAAGCCAGCTTGCCGCATTTGCTTCTCTACTAGCTCGCATAACGCATTCTCTCTCTTCTTCTCATTCTCTCATTTTCTCCGCTTCCTTACTCTCCGTTCCCTCGCTCTCTTCCTCGTTTTTTTTCTTTCCTCCTTTTTCCGCGCGCCGTGTAAGAAGGATGCGCAGGTGTGCAAAGCTTTCTATCTTTGCTCGCGTCTACAACACGCTTGCAGAGGACTCGGCTCCGAAGACCGCTGGATTTCATACACGGTGTGCCGCGTTCAAATTGCTCGCGGCTCTATTATGCTATTATTCTATTATTTCGCTACCCCATTTCACTACTATCCTACTGTAGCTGTTTTATTGTAGTGACGACTTTCACGAAGTACTGCATATTACACAATAGAAATACTTGAAGGTAATGGGGTAGAAAACCGTACTTTATAAGTTACAGTTACACAGATGTGGAGATATGTGAAGTATAGAAGAATTTAGAGATTTGTGATGTATGGATTTGTAGACATAGGAATGTGGGAGTTTAGGGATCTGTGGACATAAAATTATAGTTTTAAAGTTTCATGGACATTGGAATAGAAATTTAGTGTGTCGTAAGTTTTCTCTGGTAGCCCATCTGCGCATGCGTAAATAATGTTGCAGATGCTGTAGCCTCTGCATGCGCGCTCCTAGCAAGGATCCCACAACACTGAATTTAATGATCACACAAGATATGAGGTATAATAAACACGAGGGTGTTATATGATTATCGTGAATTGCTATTTAGGAATTGTAAGTATTTAGAATCGTGGAGTCGAATCGTCACACCGTGTATATTCGACGAAACGAGCTCGTGAGCGCGCGCGTGATTAGTGTCCCCTGTGCGTCGTCTGCGAGCTTACGTGGTGATCCATGGCCTGTCCCAATCTATGCTGCTAAGGCAAAAGGAAGCAAAGCGAAACGCGGGCAAACACTCGGCTTAACCCAATGAGGGGGCCTCGACTACCAAGAATAACTTGTTCCGCATTGCATTATTAGACGGTTATTTCGGAACGCGTCTTACGACGTCTCCTTCGAGGAAGGACCTCTACTTCTCTCTCGTCCTTCGTTAACATTCTTTAAATCGAACATTTCTTGGGTCAATTGTAAACTTAAGATCATTAGTTGGACATGAGATCGTGCGTTAATTAGGACCTCTTGGTAGGGTAGGATTTATTAGTTTTATTAATAGCTACGTGGATTTGGATAATTTGAGAGCTGAAGATTTGCATGAGGGAACTTGGAATTTGCAAATCTGCGAAATTGAGGATTTTTAAATTTGTGTACTAAAGGGAGTCTAAAAGTTTTCATTTCCATTGAAAAAAGAAACATGAAGGTCTGAAAATTTAAAGTTGTAAAAATTAAAGAACTTGAGATCTGTGATAAACAAATTCCCATAGAATTTCACAGGCAATTCTCAATTCTCCATCTCGAAGCTGTTTGAGAAACTGCATGGCACTTTTATAGAATTAATCACTAATCAAACTTGAATTGACAACAGAGATTCTATGGGAAAGTGGTACTTTCTCATCAGTCTATCTTCGCTGCTCTAAAAGAGACGAGTAGGAGGCCTCACGATGATCGTGCCTGTACTCGAATTGGCCTTTGCCCGCAACCGAGGTACCGTGAATACCGTGTAACGCTGTATGCGAGCAACCACGAAGAGCGTATCAGATCCGTGCATACGTGTACAAGGCGGCTCGAACTTCTCTTATGCACGGTTTCTAACCTCTGCCATTTCCCATAGATCCACACCAGCCACACCCATGTGTATCCGACCGTTCGAGCTTAACATTAAGCGAGTTATACTGCAGTTGCCGTGCACACGGGTTTGATGCACAAAGAGAAGATGCTCGTCGTACGGACTTTTGAAGAACGGGAGGAATTCAGATAGTTTGACATGTAGTCTTCTATCGAGTGAGAATACCCTTCGACCCTGAAATATTGACGATGGAATATGTAGCTGCACGAGAAATTAATCGTTTCTATTTTATTCGAGGAATGTGATTTATTGGGATATGTTAGGTTCTGGGTGAGTGTGGAGGGTTGAATGGTTCTAGTGTATAATATGTACTTTTACCACACAAATATTTCAATAAAAATCTCAAAGCACTTCAAATCAACAGAGAAACTAACTTCTAATCGATCAACGATTTACTAGGTGGTTAGGTAGAACAATATTCAACTTTCGCTTAAGCCATGAACACCCTAATCTATTAATAGCGCGTTACCTACGTGTCACGTAGCACCCCAACTCCCATGGTTCGATCATTAAAGAATAAGTCTTAAGATCTCTAAGAGCAATCTCTCACGAGAATCAATTCTGTACAAAGACCATTTTAAAGGTGGACGTGAAAAGGGAAAATGATATATCCCAACGTAATACACGGCTCGTGTATTCTGCATCGCGGCAGCCATTTTATAAGTTGCTCTTACTGCCGCGTGACCCACGTCGTTTGCCTTTATCAGTGGCGCTAAATTTCGTAAGTGAAAGAGATAGACATCGTCATGGAACAATACGTTCGCAATAGCACGGTTTTCTGTGCCGTTTTTTCACCCTCTCGTAATGCCCGACCCTCTTAATATGTTGATACTTGTACACGACCGCCACTTTGTGCCACGCTGTTTTACCCCGGCCGGTATTTCTTCTTTGAATAGCAGCTTCAAGAAACGGCTGCTCGTCGTTGAATTCTCTTCTCTCTCTCTCTCTTTCGTCCCTTTTTTTCCTTCTGTGATAAAGTCGAGCCTTTCCAGCCGGCGAATTAGCCGCTTACCCCTTCAGTCTAATTCACCGACGACACAATGGAACGGTGACAACGTGGATTCTTGCCACGTCTTTTTACTTCTCCAGCTTTGCGAGATAAGCGCGCTTTAGTCGGGAGCTGAATTTAAAAAAAATTCTATATGTCTTGGTATCGTTGCCTTATTCAAGAACGTAGATATTCTAAATTAGCCGTGGCACCATGCCGTTTTTGTGGAACGCGCTGGATGCTGCAGTGAAAATGGCCGTGTGTGGCAAGACGCGTTGAATGCCGCAGTGGAAATGGTCCTGTGCTGTAACACGCGGACTCTAATTGTTATTGGAGAATAGTTGATTTTTGTATTCAAACTCTATTCTTAGAATTGAAGAATGTTCTATTATTTATGTCTGAGAATTTGTACTTTGCAATTATGAAAAATCTTTACTCTCCACGGTTTAGTATCACAGGACGCTATCTCAAATTATAAGAAGTAGAAAGTTAAGGTATCAGAACGGTCGTAAGAAATAATAGTTATCAAAAATAGTAAACATCGAAATATCAGAAGCATCCTGATGCGACTAATGTGACTAAAAACAAGTCTTGGAAAATCAGAAAAACTTTAACGACACGAAAGATTACTTTGATCTGCTCGCGAGTAAACTCGCGTCCGTTCAGAATGTCGTCCACTTAACCTAATCTGAAAGCTGGCAGGTATAAAATCGCATAAATTTCCTCACATCTCCTTAACAGTTCGCTCATAATGGCAACACGCAACAATATTTATCCTAACCAGGTACCATTTTCGTTGGCAAGTGGTGTGTATGCGAGTTCTCGCGAGCATTTAATAAATCGCCGTCGTGGCGCACGTTCGTGGCACGGGAGCCGAACCCGGAAATCAGGACGATCTCGTGTTCACGGTAGGTCCTTCACGTGACGTCACGGACTGGTTCTACGTGTTTGCCGCGTGTGTGCGCATACTTGTGTGCGTAGGTACAGGACCCACACCGACAAGTTAACTCGCGGACGCGAGTTGATCGTTTGGGTGCCAGCGATCCAGGAAACTGCAGCTGCAGCTGCGAGCGGCGGTCATCGAACGACAACGGCGACGACGCCGTTGACTAAACGTAAATCCTGCCGCGTGAAATATAGACGAATCCCGGGGATACAGGAAACACCTGAAGGATAGACGGTAATTCGTGGATGACCAGGAGTGCAACAGATTTATTGCGATTTCGACCGAGACGAATATCCGAGTGTTTGTATTGGGTCAGACGTATTCAAATGTTCGTGAATATGTATACATTTTTTGATACGAAAAAAGATGCATCATTTGTAACGTAATGTACGATGTTAGTGACGGTAGTAAAATAAGGAAAAATGTTTCTGCTGTTAGGCTTTAGGTATAAGTTATGGTGGAGAGTACATGTGTGTACATATATGTTACATTGTATTCGTCAATACACATGTTATTATACGTATTCATATATCAATATGTACTTGCATATGTATTCATACAAGTTTACGTATGTTCATACATATATGCATACAGATGTGCACACACACATGCACATTATGAATAATATATTAATATATGCAACCACATAAATTTTTAACAAAGTTTCATGATTAAGAGTGTGTTTTTGAATAATGGTTCGAACTAGATTCGTTCTCGCGAGAGAGAGACTCGATAGTCATTTTTATTTTCGCAGTTTTCGATTTGGATCCATTCGAGAATTGAGAGTGAAGGGAAAAGGTTTTTTCTGGGAGCTTTCAGGGATTAAGGAGTGACGAATGGAAGTGCATTAATCGATCGAATAATTTGTCGAAAGCAAATTGTTCTCCCCGAAGCAAGATTCGAAAAAGTTTGAGAAAAATTACCTCTGTAGAGAGTGATTGATACAGCTCTCACGCATTTGGTGTGCCTTAACCGATATTTAACCAATTTTGTTCGACCTTGTTGAATGCTCTACCATAAATAATGGCATCCATCTTGAATAAAGCATCCATTTTGCATTTTCGATTGAAACTGGGAATTGGGGAACGTATGTGCTGATACAAAACACACACATGTGTTAATTTTATTATAGGTAGAATTAATTACACATATAATACAGGAAATTTTGCATGAAATAGGTAAACTTTTGATGATACAAGAAATATTTGCTACACAATTTAAACGATTTCAAAAGATGAACACGGCAGAAGAAAAGTTAATTTTGAAATTCATTCAAAGACATCGTTCTTCAAGCTTATTATGGATATCGAAGATATTTGTTCCCTTTGAAATCACTTCAACACAGCAATATAATGCTGTGTACAAGAAAATGTATGGAATACGTACATAATAAGTGTGTTGAAAACATACCATAATATTGAAACGTATTATTTAGCCGTTCGTTCGAAAAACGTGAACGAGCGTGAGCTCTCGGCGAGAACCGACTCGAACGGCTAAAGAAAGACGCGAAATCGAAAAACGAAGAAGAACGAGTCGCCGATAAAAGGAAGCAGCCGAAGAAGAAGGAAATTAGAGAAAAGGAGGAACAGAAGAATTAAAAGAGGAAGAGAGAGACGCGTTACGTAATGTTGGATTGCAAGGGATAGATATAACGAGTTAATTACATGACTTTGATCTCTGGGATCAATGCACCATGGAGAAAGAGAAAAAATCAAGTGCATGGAGGAGAGAGAAGAAGAGGAAGACCAGATCGACGATCGAACGTACAACGTAATAGCAATCGATGACGAGATTCGTCGTGCATGCTACGAGAATGCGAGCTACGATGTTTTCGACGCTTTAAATTCAAGGATTAAATGAAACGAACGGTATCCTTTTATCCCGTTTGGTTAATTCTTTCTCTTGGATTTCAGGATTTAAGGTCAATAACTTCTAACGTTGATGTACGAAATGTTGGTAAAGAAATGGGAGTTTCGGAGTTCACTCTCGTTATATTGCCATTTTCTGAATTTGCAAACCTAAGTTTCCTAATTCCCAAAATCTTCAAATCCCTAAATTTCCAAATTTGTTAGATCCCCAAATCCTCAAATCCCTAGATCCCTAAATCCCTAAATCCTTAAATATCCAAATTCCCAAGTTTCCAAAGTCCCAAATTCCTCAAGTCGCAAAATCCCAAAATCCCAAATTTCTAAAATCCCAAATTCCCCAGTTCCCACATTTCCAAATTTCCAAATTCCCCAATTCCTAAATTTCCAAATCCCTAAATCTCCAAATTTCCAATTTCCTAACCTCCAAAACAGACCAAACTTCCCACTACCTCTCATTTAAAAATTGCCTAACCTCGAAATTGCAAAAATTGCAAAAATGTGTGTCCTATGCAATATCAAGCGAGCAATATCTACCGAGTCTGTCGCCCTAGGCAGCGTGCATCCGTATGTACAGGCTCGGCCGAGCGAACAAATCGTTTGTCCGGTTTCATTGAGGAAGATGGCGATGACCGATGAGTCCGCTTGACACGAAACGGAGACACAATGGAGGAAATAAATTTGTTAGATCATAGGGCACACACGGTGTCCTCTGCATGCTGCTTGCAGATGGTTCTTTAAAGCTCCTGGTACTTGTTGGATAGGTTACAAAATGCGTTCCGCAATGCGGGCTTCGCTGAAGGTTTTGGACGCGGAACTGGCTGCCAGATTACTGCGCAGAGAGAAGGGTGCCAAGGAGAGCCGGAACAAACATTTGACGTTTTAATAAGCCAGATAAACGATACTGGTCAGGGATATTAATTTCACAGTTTAATGAAATTACGGATTATTACTTGGCATTAAGCGAAAAACGTCAGGCAATGTGTCGTTTGGAAATAGACTGCCAAAAATGAAGTGGGATGTGAGTTTGCAGCACTTATTGCGAAGCTTATTATATACGAACTTATTAAGTACTTCTAAGATTAAACTGTATATTTGTAAGTTAATGTAAGTATTACTAAAAATAATGCAAATACTAGATAACTAGGTGTAGCCCATATTTAGACCTTTTGCTGATACACGACTGTGTTCATTGCATAACTCATAATAAAAACTCCTTTTAATATAATGGTCCCAACAAATTATCTCCTGGTATAACAGGTTATTGTTAAAAAAAGATAAAAAAAAAACGGTAAAATCGTTTGAACAACGTGAAATAGGTAAAATTACTCGTTCGGTAACATAAACGATCAGCTTTTGCAGCACTATGTTTTCCTGAATCATGGTTGGATACAATTTGCGCTAGGATAAAACACCTAACATGACGGTACACAACAACTAGCCCACATTTAGACTCGGTCTGCATTTAGACCCCAGTCTGCATCCACTTCCTCTGCTTATTTTCTCGGTTCATCAAAGTGATTTAACCCGTTAATTGCGTTTATACAGAACACGACCGTTTCAATTATCAATTTGACATTTTGATCGTTATACGTAAAATGTGCTGTATCCAGTTAACCAAGCGAATACAAATAACGAGGTAAACGATCTGTCAGGATGAAATACTCATTGCGATCTGCATACCGTGAATGTTTAACTTCACATGCACAGAATTGGCCCGAAAGGCGCACATACACGCAACAACGTAACGAGAAGTACATATAAATTCCAACAGGAGATGAGTTCCTGTAAAATTACAAGGAAGCATTCACGTACACGTGTGCACTCGGCTGTATCGATACACATAACTAATCCCTTACGTGCGTGCATATGTGTACGTACACGGTATTCCCGAAGTCGGTACGCGTTTTATTGAGATTGTGCAATTTCCAACGATCATTGCCGGTTGCACGCGGAAGTATGTTTACCAATGAAACGTTATCGTAGTTGAGTTGTACCGATCAACTTTGTAAATTGCCCATTTAACCACCTAGACATACCAGTTATCTAGCTATTTCTTGATTACTGAATTTTACTGAGTAATTTACCATGGGATGTTTTCGGAAAGCTTTGTCTATTTGGACATTTTGGGATTTGGGAATTTTGGAAATTTAAGAGTTTATTAGTTTATTAAGAGATGATAATATCAAATTCGTAAGTTTATACACAGAATAATTCCAAATTAAAAAAAGTAGAAATACTCGAAGTTCATCCTTGTAAAAATATAATAACACCAACTCAGAAATTTGTCACTTGATGTTAAAAATTGAAATATTCATGTAATAGTGAAATAGGTAAGAAAATTCCTGCGCAAGTTCCATGGATTTAGAATAGGCCAGACATTCCACACAATTTGCGCCGGACCTGTTAGGCACCATATGGGCAAACGATTTTCTGTTGTACACGTCCCGGGGGGATTTGACTTACGTTCGAGGCAACCCCTGTTCATAAATCTGCGCGTTGTAATGCCCGAGGCGCAATCGCAATCACTTTGTAGACAGGGCCTGGTAGAGTGCTTTATGGTCGAGTTAATACCGATATCAGATATCTGGTCGGTGCGAGTCTTCCGCAGGATCTGTCTCGCATTTTCCACTTTCGTTCCCTCTTTTAACGTGCCCTCCCTCTTCTATCTTGATGCTCTTTAATTTCATTAACGTTGATCGAAGGTCGACCTTTGATCGGCTGTACTTCATCATCCCACCAACAGTTTCGAGCACCGTTCTAACGATTTTAAAAAATTAACAAAGTTTACGGCGTTGTTTCCACGTGCGAAGGCTGCAAGTTTCTCTTCTAAGTGTTGGCAGAATTTAATAGCGAAACGATTAGATTTGATGTGGATGTTTTAGTGATCGTTTTTTATCTTAGGGTGCTGACACGTATGTGTACATTTACGCGTCACACATATTCGCTTAATTTATACACCACTTAACACAGACATCACTTAACTCGTACACCACTTACATACACCACTTATCACATATGTTACGTGGCTCATTAATTTTAGTACTAACCCTTTGCATACGAAGGTAGTTTTACTGTTCAGATAGTATACCTTACTTTTCTAATTGAAAAATCTGTTTCAGAATGATTATATCATATGTGCAATACAAATGTACATTTTACATGTACATGTATTATACTATAGATTTAATGATACTTATTTCAAATTGTTGTATTAAACGCAATGGTGAATGTGAGTCACCAGGTACAAAAGGTTAAACGTGACATTTCGTGGAGAAATATTGAACATAATGTAACAATTTATTAATAATACGAGTTTATTTAGGAAAACGACTGAATTTTAATTTGTACATGTACCCTCAATAAACCTACCCTTAACTTGCTCTTATCAAGAGATTTACTATCAGTAACAATTGCATGTACATTTTCATATCACATTAATAAAATTGCGATAATATCTATAAAATTATGATTTCATACAAAATTACACCAATACAAAGTTACATCAAATTATGCTTCGCAAGAGGTTGCATAATAATCGCAAAGGTCGTATATTTTATCGATTGGCACCGTTTCAACATCGATGGCACTTTCGAGTTGTTTTCTTTTCAAACGATCCTTCATCGAATCTTCGAAAGCGAAGAAAGCTCTTTTAAAGGAACTTCAGGGTGTTTGCATTGCAAAGCACAGCAATATACCCTGCACGCTCACGCAACGTTGACTAAAATAACCGTGAACAGAATCGTACTCGTTGTATCGCTTTCGTACGTCTGATACGTCTCTATGGAGATTGTTTTCATTACGATACAACGAGACGTACGTTATGACATTGAGAAGAACTGTAATCGTACTTCAACACGAATCGATGAGACAAGGTTTCCCGATGTGTATTAATATTCATAGAGACTGAAGTCAGTGTCAATAAAACACCTTCGTTACTCAGCTTTTGAGGGGAGAATTTAACGCGTTACAGACATGTCGTGTTGGAACTTCCTTTGAAGTGGTGCAATTATGTTGCCACGTAATTCTAATGAGATCTATGTAAATATTTCGGTGCAAAGTGATGCATCACTGTTATAAGATTGTAATTAGCATAATATAGTTGCCTGAAAGTTATGAAGATTTTATGTGATAGGGTGTTGCTTATTATCAACACCTTCCTGTGATATTTCATGAGGTGTGTTCATCTTTATGTAATATTTTAAAAATATTTTTCAGTTAAATGTTAGGGGTTAGCTATTTTTTCAAAAGAAGACTGCTACATGTTATAATGTCATATTATATCAAATTCTTCAATTTTTAACGTTTTAAAATTCTAAGATCCCAAAATTTCTCCCCTACCATATCCCACTTCGCATAACAAATCTATCCACACCTCAACAATCGAACATGGTTACCTACAGTCTCGTCAGTGGCAATAAAACGAGCGTGTACTGTATTCTATAAAAAGAGCCGACGAGTTGCACACATTCGCTTCCTAGTACGAAAGTTAATAAACGAGGCTAACCTTGGTAGGAAGTTTGACCGAAGTTAGAAGTTTTCGTCTCTTTGCAGCTGTGCTTGTTACGTTGGCGAGCATGTGGCCTTAGAAAAGTTTCGTTCGTACAAAGTTCTCGATGTCGAATCGATATTAGAGTTGCATCGTGCCCGCACGTCCACACGGAGATTGCGTGAATGAACAATTATATGGAACACGTTCGGACGGTTTTTGAATAACGTCGCTCCGGGATATTTGTTCGCGGAATCGTCACGGAAATTCGCTATTATCGAACGTTGCTTTGTTTCCTCTATTTTTTTTTTTCAATTAAAATCTAACGAGCTCTATAGTCGCCATACCCGGCCTGTTGAATATTCAAAGCAGTACCAGATTTGAAAATAACCTTCGCTCTATATCACTTTCAGTTATGATAGTAGCTCGCGGATTTTAATCGTTCCTATTTTTACCTAATGGAACTTCACGATTTTCATTATTTTCTTTCGTTTTTATTTTATAATAATAGTTTCCATTTTATGTTCATCCTGGCAAGGTAAATATTAAGGTGTTTGAACCCAGTATGCATACATGTACATTACTGTATGTACACATTGATGCACATATGCATACATATACATACACTCACATCACTGTACATATACAATATACATACATTAGTGTACATGTACATGAGTGTATGCACACGTAGTACACATTGCATATGCAAGCAAACATTAACATATCCAACTTATACACACATGTATATTAATGTTTGTATGTATACACATATTTGTGTCTACGTACGTATATACCATGTGTTGTAAATTTGCAATATGGTAACAAAATTGTTGTAAATAAATCTGTAGTTTAAAAAAGTTGTTGCTTATTTTCTCATATGTGTATGACATAGGTGTTAACGTCGGTAGCAGATCTCGTTCATCCATTGCGCAAGAAACGATATAAATGCACAGGATCGTACGATTATCGAGAACAAAGTAGAACACGTATAGAAATCAGCCGATTTCCGTGATCCGAGTATTAGAAAGCGTTTTAGCCGTCGCTTTTCACGAGGATGAACGACAGAATGGATGGTCTCGTCCTCATTCGCTTTTAACACCTCGCGTTACGAATTCGATTGCCGCGTGGTAACCGCAAATTACAACGGAACGTATAGCTGAACTTTTCGAACAGGCCGAGTAGAAAGTCCGTCGCTCGTTATGCCGGAATCGCGATCGATCCTCCTCGGTTAAGCGCTAAGCTGGAACGACCAGGAATCAGAGGTTCTTTCTCTCTTTCTCTTGGTCCTTCTTCTTCGCTCTTTCTGCACGGTTCGCGTTACGTAACCGAAGAAAGATAAGGCAAAACACGTTCAGCACGAGTCGCGGAGAAAAATGCCCCTGCTATCCGGGGAGAGAATCGAACAATAGCGCTGTTAAACGCGAGAGACCATACCTTAACGTAATATCGAGTTCTCTGCATAAATAATAAACGCTCGCGGTTCGCCAGTTAAATGTTACACCGAGCCGAATCGCACGAGCGGAAACGTTGTAGATTTATGCTTCGCTTCGAAAAAAAAAACTGGCTGATTTTGAATGCACGCATGGTCGCGAAAGGAAGCGTGTTTCTTTTCGTGCATTCGTTACGAGGTTGCAAAAGAATGCCATTTTATTGCAGGGTGCTTTCAAAATTTAAATGCATGTGGTAATCACGATTTTAACGACTTGATTGAGGATGCAACGGGAATTTTTACCGACGGTACAATTCTCTAGTGTGAAATGTGGATGCCTTCGTATAACATTGGGGATGTAGGACATAACTACAAAATTTATTTATAAATTTGTACGTGTGTGAATTTTTGAATGTCGAGCTTCCAAATTTAAAGATTTCAAAGAGTTCAACTTGTGTTCGATACGAGATCGGCAGTATCATAGCTATAATTCCAGCTTACCCAGACTCCATTTACATCTGATCATTGCAAAACTGACAGCAGGTAATTTAATCCGCATACATTACCCGAAACGTTCAACCGACTAGGTAATAAGTACGTTAAAGACTAAAATCCCTGTAACTACCCATATTACCTATAAATCGATGTTCATCTCCCGATATCCAAATACGAGGAATATTTTTCGACAGACAGACGAAAACAAGCGTATAGAAGAAAGAAGGTAGTGGCAAGAGAAGCCATTAAGGCTTCCACCCCGGCGAATTACAGATTCCTCGAGCAGCCAGCGCGGAACTGTTCCCCGTGAATTTATTCTTAGCAGACGTTCTTAGCCCGCGTTTTCCGACGTTCGCTCGAAATTCCTCGTCGGCCTAGAGAGGGGGAGAAAAGCTCGGTAGAAAATTTTTATTCGCTCCTCCACCGGGCACGTCCTCTCCTCGATCACGTTCTCTCTTCTTTTTCTCTCTCCGGGGGCTTACTTCGCGTTACATTCGAGACCCCGGTCTCGTACCAAGTCAATTACTGGTTACTCGGTTACTCGCCGATGCGTGCTGCGCCCAAGTGTACACACGCACACGGGAACGCGAACACGCAGCGTGTACAGATACACGAGCGTGTGCGTTGTGTGCGTATACCAGACACTGCGTATCGTAATTCGCAATTTGCCCGAGCATTCACCTTCGAATTCCCGTTATTCACGTTCCGTATCGTCATCCTACACTCGACACCCGAGGCATCGCTCCGGGCGACCGACAACAATGTCCGACTTGTGAACTTTTAAGCCTTTTCGCGCCATTTTGAGACACCCTTAACGCGTTGCGTGCAGTGAAAAGTGTTAGCACTCGGTTCGAAGGACTTTCATGAAGATCGGACGGATAAGGAGCTGGTTTCAACGATTTTTCCTTTCGTTCGTGGATTAAAAGATCGGTGAAATGTGAGAGTTTTTGCGTATGTGGTGTATAGTACGGTGTATAGTTGCCACTACTGGATACGAAGTACTTATGATGATGATTTTATTTTGATGATCTATTCTTGTATTATTCTTTTCTGTAATTTTACTGTTTTATCGTTTGCACACTGCTATTTTATCATTTTTACCATTTTACCATTTTAGTATTTTATCATTTTGTCATTTCATCATGTCATCATTGTATCATTTTATTATTTTATCATTTCATCGTTTCATCATTTCATCATTGTATCGTTTTACCACCTGACCACTTTATCATTTTACAGTTCTACCAATTTATCGCTTCACTATTTATCAAAGTTACCATTCTGCGATTTTCTTATTCCACGATGTTAATCTTGAAATTAAACCGTAAATTAAAAGACGTGTAAATTGAAAGAAGCAAGGGAGAGTTAGCAACAAAAGTTAAATGTATCGTAGGAAAATAAATGAAGGATAAATCGATGATTTCTCGCGATCGTAGATAATAAATCATCGTTAAACGGTACGCGTTATTGCTGGCATGATCGCTGGACCATCGGTACGTGCATCGATTATTATTTTCAGCGATGAACGATTGTTGCTGCCCTCTCGAGCCAGCAATTAATTCTTTCCGATACGCCGCTTTGTAATTGCCGCTTAATAGACGCGTCTGTATTTATCGTACCACGACTTATAATTAAACACCGTTCGCGCGACTGATTGGTCGCTTAATGCGAGTCAACGTATTTATTATCGCGATTTCGCGACGTTATGGCGGCAACTTTTTGCGCCAGCCACGGAGAAACTCGAGGGATTTATGAAGTTTTGCGGGTAGAGCTGCAATTTTAATCTTAAAAATTAATTGGCTCGGATCTTTAGAATGATAGGATTATACAGTGTTCGCAGGGAAGTTAATTTTCAAATTAATTTAGTACTAAAAGGCTTTATACCTTGGGTTTATAGAGGTGAAACGGTGGACTCTCGCTATATGGCCTTCGACTAAGATGTAGGAGAAATTACCCTATCATTAATACTTTAACCTTCAAATTTTTTATTTCTTGAATATGAAACTTGGATGTTTCAAAGTTGGTCAATTGGAGAATTAATAAACAAAGAAATTTAAAAATGGGATTTTGAAAGTAGCTAACTTAAAGATTGAAAACTTGAATGAATCCTGCAAGACTATTAAAATAGACAAGGTTGTTAAAAATTAGTAAGCAAGAAAATATGTCTGTGTCTAAATGACCGAACAAAATTGTAAAGTCTTTCCTAGGAAATACAGAAGCGATAATACAATATCGACGAGTTAGATCAAATATTATATATCGATACACGATAATGACAACAACGACGTCGCGTGAACGTGTCACATTGTCGTCGAGGCCGACTGCAAATATAATTTTTGCTAAATAACCTTTCATTCTGGTTATAAATCAAACTCCCGCGCAAACACGAGCACTCGCGTGAAATCGAGTGCAATATCGCTTCGAGGTTTGATGGAACGGTAATATTGAAATATGGACGACATCGATTATACATTTGCGTTCCGCGAAACTATGGTGTTCGATGTTCACTCTGTCACTGTACACGGCTCGTATATATACGTCTATCTATTTCGATACCGAATCTGTATTCATGTACCAGCAGAACGTACATTCTCTCCGAAATTATTCATTACAACGTTTATTGTATAACGGACACGGAAGAATTGTTGGAGTAATTATGATTAATATGACGCGTGATAGTATGAATAATCAAAAGAGATCTCTTATAGATATAGAGATGTTTTTCTTATATTTTACACTTCCCATTTTCAATACAGCTACTGACATAGACCATGAAAATGTTAGCACATTTTTACCCAATATGGCTCTGTTAATAATAGGTAAACGTTTAATCGATGAGGAACTAGCCTCGTGCATTAATAATTATTCCTTTCATAGTTCATCGTAACGATAGGTGTTTACGATGCATAATGTACACATATGAATTTTACACGAATCGCTGAACTTTGACAAGAAAGTTCATATCGTGCAGAATAACTGTCCGGCAAACTTTCTTCTGCGGACGGAAGCGGAACTTAATTAATGCGGCTTCGTTACGGCGGCACGAATGTACCGGGTTTCCAGAATTCCAGATTAAACCTAACTGGGAGCTATATTTTCCTGGGGGAGTTGCATCTACCCGCGATAAGCTGCAGCCCTTCGGCAACTCTAATTAATTACCGGTTACCGTATCGAGTACTTGGGGAAGAAATGTGAACTTCAGAATCGATTGATCGAAATTGAAATACGAGCGTACATCTGTGGCTTTATTTAAATCTTTCACGAACAAACGTTCGAAATTAGGTCGAAAAATAATTTTAGGCACAATATTTAAATTTTGTTGAGCAATCTTGATATCTGAATAGTTTTAGTATCTGAGCAATCTTAATAAGCAGGTACTTGGTTAATTTCTTCAGAGATTTCATATCTCCGTACGTGCAATCTGTCGCGTGTACAAATAAAATAATATTCCACGTTAATCGTACAAAGTATTCGGCATATAACTGCAGTTCGTGTCTTTCGAAATATGCTACCAACGTCGAGAGAAATAATTTAACACCACTTACAATGGAGAAATTAAATATCGATGAAAATTACGCGACATTGTCGTCGAGCCACCGTTTTACACGAGAGTTTCGCGTATAACACCGAATCCATTAATTTTTTTGTCGTCGTACGCTTTTTCAGCGAGAGATGGCTTGTTAAATAACATTCCGAGGAGCTTTATCGTAACGACGCCCGATAAAAACCAATCACAATTGTGTCCGGAGACGTGCGGCGTACATAAAAGGTATCCTACTTCGAGATTCTCGCATTCCTGGCAATACCGTGGATTCCAGCTTTTCCGTTAATGAGAATAATTAGCGTCAGGGGTCGTTGTACGCGCGTACACGACTTAAGGTCGGTGCTAAAGTCTCCATTGAATCGAACGTGGGACTCTTGCAGTTTCCGGGATCTTTGAAATCGCATTAGCGCAACGTACGGTGGCCCATGCGCGAAACTATGCCTCGTTTAATTACTGCTTTTCCTTATTTTCCTTATTTGCTTTGACGCAGGATATAGGGTTTGCATTTTTGAAATTCTCTCGCGTGATTAGAAATTTGTTGATTGATATTTTTATTGGGTAATAGGAAATTCAAGATGTTGAAAATAATTGCTGTGGGGATGATTGTATTGGTTTGGTTATGTGGTGAGTTGGAAAATTGAGAATTATGGAATTGGAGATTTGGGAATTTGACGATTTAGGTATTTGGGGATTTGGGAATTTGGGGATTTAGATATTTGGAGATTAAAAAGTTTGAAGCTTTGGAAACTTAGAAAAGAAACTTGAACTTACCAATTCCAACAAGTAAAATTACCAAAATCATCCACCTCCAATCAAAGAATGCGTAATTACATCCGAGAACATTGCCAAAAACGTGAAGTAAAATAGAACAAAAATTGTGAATAACCGATATCCGTAAACTTGTATATTTCCCTCAACGTTCAACCCTTTTACTTTCGAACATTGAAAGGATCTAAAGGATGTTCTTACGCTGGTTTTATAACGATGTTCTTTTCGCAGCCGTAGTCGTTGGAGTGTTTGAATCAAAGAAATTTTGCAGAGAAACGATTCCCTCTGGAATATGCATAAGTTGGAGAAAATTGCCCCAACGAGCGTAACTCGTGCCGACACCAGAGGTCGTTTAATTGGCAGGTCGGCAATTAGGCGATTAATTAAGCGCGATTAAGGCGTAACAGGAGGAGCGAACGGTGGAGTCTTCTTGCGTAAATAATGCTTGTGGCAGTGAACCTGAAGTTGAGCCACTTCGTTTCTCACGTCGGCCACGAGAAACGGCTACAAACGATGAAAAACAACCGATTACCTTTACGTACGTTTAGAACACAATCCTGTACATTTCTGTTCGTGTTTGAATATTTTGAGAAAGGAACAATTTTCTTCTTTGAAGGTTGGGGTTTTCTCAATTTTGGGATTTTGGAAGTTTGAGATTTTTGAAGTTTGGGACTTTGGAAGTTTGGAACATTTCCATTTCGGTATTTTGAAATTATGGGACTGACAAGTTTAGAAAGTTTGAAATTTCTTAGTTTTGAAATATTTAAAATCTTGTAACACTCAGAATTTAGAACTTTGACTTTGAAACCTTGGGGTGCTTGAAATTTTAGGATGGTTCAATCTTGGATTGAATTTTTCGATTGTAGGACTTTAAAATTTTCGGCCCATAAGATTCTTGGGCTTTGGAACTTATTTAGTAATTTAACTACGGTACTCTCCCTTGCACTACATACACAATTAAAAAATGAATCCGTTTTCTATTACCAAAATTTCTATAAATGCTTGTCCAGAGTGTTCGTCAAATAAAAAAAGAATTTCTCAGCTTTACAGCTTACTTTCTACGCATAAAAGCGAGACACGAAGCGAAAAAGTAGAAGATTAACGTTAATGGCCGATCGAGGCGTTAGAATGTCTCGAAGCGCTCCTGCGCGTAACTCACGTGGCAAAATCAGCCATCGAATAGGAAGTTACGCAACGTGCTTCTCAGGCGTGTCTTAATAAATTACATAATAAATGTCTCATAAGGAAATTATGTAAAAGCGAACGGTACGTAATACGTGCGCGAGCAACGTCGATACAATTTTCCACGCATTAAATTGACCGAACAACACGAATTCATGCAAACAATGTGACTATTGTTCTACCCTTATTCGGGGAAAAATATCGAGCAGGGGTCCGTTGCTTTCCAGCCACAAATATGGGCCATCATGCTCGAATCAATTTTTCCCCGATCGGTAAACAAACATTCAAACAATTCTCTTTCGTTTCAGTTCACGTGCAAGCATCGAAATACCGCAAGAAAAGGAGAAATATGGTCCGATTTCATGGAAAAATGTACCGAGTCTATCGTTGCGATGGAACGGAAAAATGGGGTGGAGTCAACTCTAAAAATCCTACATTCCTAAAATCCTAAATATATCAAAGTACCAATAGCTAAAAGTTAAACAATTTAAAAATTGCAAAACTAAGTTCCAAACTTGCAAAATTAAAAAATTAAAAAGTACCAAAATTGTAAGTCCCAAAATTGTAAAATCTCAAAGGCCTCAAATATGAAACTCCCTAAGTCCCAAATTGTCGAACACCTTTTACGATATCCTATCCTTGCAATTCCTTGTCTCCCCAAACCGTAAAACCGTGAAGGGGTTTATCCATAAAAGGACGAAACTTATTGGAACGAGGGTGACCGACATTTTTTGCGAATAAAAAACGCGAGTTATCGTACTTAAAGTCCTCTAAAGATCTCGAGCGAATATTACGTTAATGCATCTGGAAATGGATGGAGTACCTTTAACGCACCGGGATCGAGGGAACTTAAGTTCCCAGGTGCATTATCGCAGCTGCTGAACAACACGGCTATACAATTACGATATTAACATTTATTTTCATATTGTTGAGCATGCAATGTGCCTCGAAGTGATTTTCCCTCGTGTTCTCTGCATCCACTCTTCCAAACACTTCGACATTTTTTATTTTATTTCTTCTGCTTTGAGACAATCGCGGAAACGTTCCTCCACCGGCGTTATATCGAATTATTAAGCAATTACATAATGAATCGTCATCTTATAAAATGATGAAAGATTCATTGTACAATTTTCTCTTTTTCAGGTAATTTTTCTATCGCGTAGATCGTTAAAACGGTATTTAGGTACTATTATTGTGACATTTTTCAAAAATATGACGTGAAAAGAACAGCGTCGGTCTGCGAAACAATGTTTCACCGTTATCGTTGTAAGAAGACAAACAAAAAACGTTTTCATCAACTTTTCTCTTTGTTCTTTGAACGCGTAATAGCACGGAATTGAAGTGCCATGCTCGGATGTGCGTTTACAACGATTTATTCTTCGCACACACGATTGTGTGACGCGGAAATTTGCCTCGTACAAAGCGACGTATAAAAGTCTCTAGAGAAGCTTTCCTCTTTCTTTATTTTTTACTCTCTGCTTTCAAATTTAGGATTCTCGAATTAGATCGGGAAATTTGTAAATTTGAGAGTTTGTAAATTTAGGAATTCGGGAGTTTAAAAATTTGGAACATAAATTATAGATTTTGTGCAACCCCTTTGAGTGGCTTAAAAAAAAAATATTTTTGTAATCTGTAAATTTCACTTGCTTGAATCTCGATCTTTTTACAGCCCCTAAATAGTAGTTGCATGCAGTTTGCATTGTTTACAACCCCCAAGTTTCAGCTACATGAATTATAGGTTTTATGCAGCCCTTAAAATTAAGTGGCTCAAAGTACAAATATTTTTGTAATCAGTAAATTTCACTTGTTTGAACCTTGATCTTTTTACAACCCCTAAATAGTAGTTGCATGCAGTTTGCACTGTTTACAACCCCCAAGTTTCAGCTACATGAATTACAGATTTCGTGCAGCCCTTAAAATTGAGCAGCTTCAAGTACAAATATTTTTATAATCAGTAAATTTCACTTCTTTGAACCTTGATCTTTTTACAGCCCTCAAGTTATAGTTGCGCGAGGTGTGCATTGTTTACAACCCCCAAGTTTCAGTAACGGGAATAATACATTTTGTGCATCCCTTAAAATTGTGTTGCTTGTACAATTACTTCACAATCCATAAATTTCAGTAGATTGAATTTGAATTTATTTTCAGCTGCTAAATTGTATTAGCATAAGTTCAGAACGTTTTACGATCCTGAACTTTTAGTTAGCCGTGTTACGAGTATTTTACAGGCCTGGCAAGAAACCGTTGTTTAGACAAGCGAAGTATAAAAATGAATAAATCAAGAAGTTCTTTAACACGTCAATAGTATTTGCATGTTTCAAGTTATCTACCTATAGACAGTATTAGTTACATGTCTCTTTCTTCCCGTTACAATACGCAGAAACATCTTTGCATGCATGCCACCGTGCACGGAACACATCGAGATTTCATAAGAGTTTCCTCGTTAAGAACAAGAGAAAAATCATGTTTCCCACGACATTTCATTCGCGAATGGCGTCGATCCATCGAGAACAGTCGAAACGATGTTTTCTTTCGTTCTATAACTACATTTCCGTCTAATGGAACGAATATGTTTCAATGCATCCGGAAAGTTTCATCGTGTACGAAACACGTGGAACAGTGTGTTTCGATCGTGACTTTCGTCTCGCGATCGTGTCGTCGAGGTCGGGTTTATCCATTAATGAGAAATCGATCGTTTGTTGGAGTGAGTTGTATGCCGAGGGAGAATTCTAAATCACCAAGCACGATAGAGTGAAATCGTATAGAAATTTATCTTTCGAGTCGCGGGACTTTATGATTGCTCTCTCTACGATTACGACGATCCATTAAACTCTCACGTATTCATAGAGAAACTCGGTTCATCGGGATTTCTATCGGATTGTTGTACTTAATTTTTAACGCGATACTATCTTTGGTGATTCATGACATCAAGAACAATTTATGAACTATTGCTAAAATTATATTATCTGTGTATACTTTTAAAACAATAAATTAATTTAAAGTAATAAAAATTGCAAATGTTAAGTGAAGCGTTGTATACACGAAACTTAGGGGTTGTTTTCGCGCGACCGAAATTCACAATAATCCAGAGTCGCTCGCTTCGTTAAAATTCAAATTGCAGGAATTAACGAGGGGATTGTTTCGTTGTCTTTCGAGAAAAGGATCTTCCAGGCAGTCACGGTGCAACGAAGCGTCGTTTCCACGCCTAGAGATATATCCAGGCGCATTAGTGACATAATTTTCCCGGTGTATTTCTGTAACGTGGCTGAGAAACGGTCGGGAGGAGAAAGGGGAGGATAAGTGAGAGTCTGGCGACGCCGGTCGTCTGGGTCTCTCTAGCTTAGGCGAGTTTATCGACATTGCATTTCCGCGTTTTCGTTGCACAACACCTGTTCACAGTCCATATAATCCCCTCTCAAAAATTCACCGAATTGTTTGAACGAAAGGGGTGGTGCTCGAAGGGGTTGGCGGCTCGAACAATTTTCGCGGCTAATGCAACATTTCGATCTCGAGTTACCAAGTTGACGAGTTTTTAATCAATAACCGCTGACATTAAAAGGTCTATTAATAGACTTCCGGTCTCTAAAGTTAAAGAACCATAATGAACAATTCAGTTTAACCTATTGTCTCTTTACAGTATCTTAATCTTTAAAAAACGATGTACCGATTATCAATGTAAAATCTGGGTCACGTTTAATCACGTTCTTTCGAAAGATACTAAGTTCGTAAAACTGTAATGATTCGTATGAAACTTGCGGACGATTCGAAAATTGACAAGATTAGTCAATCGTTTTCGTCACCGAGCGCAATCATCCACAGGCGTTAAAGAGCGATAAAACTTGTTGAATACAGACATTAAGGTTTCCACGATGGTCCACGTATTTCGTATCCGCCGGTACGGTGATTACGATGGGGCAAGAGAATAAAAAAGAAAATTGTAGACGCTCGTCACGCGTTGAATGGTAACCGCGCAGGTCCGAGGGTTAGGGGAAAAGTCAAAATTGCCCTAGTCACCCGGTAAATGGTTGCACGCGTGAGACCGCCCGAAGATATTCCTGAAGCGACCATATATCTTTGGAATTGCGTAACGTGCGCCAGCAGAAAGGGAGAAAAAGGCGAACGAGGGAACGGGAGGATAGAGAAAGTGGGAATCACGAAGAGAAGAGGAGAAAGAGAACGAGCGGAGTCGAGCCGAGTCGAGCTGCAACGAGAAATTGTCTGTAGAAAGTGCATTTGGAAAGCGAACCAACGAGCGAGCGTATAAAAGCGACCATAAATTATTTGTCTCGCGCGTGTATGATTATGGAATGTATCTCGTGTGTCCCTACGTCTACACGGAGATTAGCCTCACTCGTCCTTTAACGAACATTATTGCCAACACTGTAATATTTATTTCGAATATGTTCAACATTTTAATTAAATTGAAATGTCCCTTACAATTTCTGACTTTTACATAGGATTTTCTTGAAATCATATAAGATAGATGCTTCACATACTCATATACCTAGTTCATTTTCTCTATAATTCCTCTACGTTATCCTCAGGTTCTACCTAACTAGCTCCAAAGAATTTCGCCATTATCTTGTTTATGCCCCAAGGTCAAAGTGTCGGGGTATCGATGAAATATTCGACACGAGGCGCGAAGAAAATGGTATCTCATTTTCCGGCAAAAAAAGAGGACGGATCTTATAAGGTAGCAGCCGGCCCTGGAATAGTGCGGCTCTTCGAAATACCAGCACGTATCGGCACTAGAGGCACACTCGCACACTGCACTTGTACATGGCGGAGTACGAACGGATGGACACAGTCGGCTGGAATACGAATGCTGTGACCCGAGCAAATATATGCGATGCGCGCCGCTTCCTTGTAAACAAGGGCTGCTAAATGCCGTCAAGTGGCTCTCGCTCGGGCTGTCGGGTCGAGGCCGCGTTCCAAACTTCTGCGACAGCCTTCCTTGTTTCGCCGACGAGTCCACCACCGACCGGGAACCTGCTGCGAGTTTTCGTCCATTGTCAGTTCACCGCGAGGCTTACGGATCGTTTCTCGGTCATTCGATTATTCCGAACCCCGCCGCGGTTTCCTCGTGGCTTTTGTTTCCTCCAACGATGGGCAATTCGACTCGTTTTGCTAATCGGTTTAAAATTCCTTTCAGTCGTGGTCTCATCTTTTCGGATCATGGAAAGAAGTAGATGGTGTCTGGTAAATAACACTTAACAGACCACATTGAGTACTTTTCCTGTTGTCGTTGGTGTTTGTATATTCACGTATTCGTCGAAATCGAATATGAATGATCTTGAGATGACCTTGACATGACCTCAAACTAAAAATTTGGATTCGATACACAAAAACGTCGATATGAATAATTATTTGAATATACAATTCGATGAAAATAAAATAATCAAGGTCATCTCAAGGTCATATAATATACATCGTTCAATTAGTGTTGACACCGGTTACTGCCTGTGAGAACCGGAAAACATGGTACCATTTAGAAAGCATGAAATGATCTTACACATTACATGCAACGTTAATTTTTTATTGTAAAAATCGACCTCGAGCGAAATGAAGAAAATGAATGTTCGATAAATTAAATATTTTTGTAATCTTATATCATTTTCGTTATCAAATGGTAGCTGCAAATTCACTGGGTATTGGGCGTGTTGAAGATGAAACTCACTCTGTGGTACGAAGGGACTCTTTGTTGGAGCTCACACACAATTTTATTGTGCAGTGAGAACGTAGAAATCTGTGAAAAATAGAAACTGCCAAGACCCGAGAGTTGAACCCGAGTCCTTCGCATTGTAGTTCACCATTATGTCCACGATTCATCTTATCGGGTTCTTGAAAGGGATCCTGATCCCATTATAGCAATTGACAGCCGTATTTGTACAGTAAATGTCTACACATTCACGAATTATTCATTCTTATCTCTTTTTTTTCACAAAATATGCAACCGTATACGTATACGTAGTAAATCGGTATAAAAAAAAATATTTTTGTGACGTATAATTTTGAAATTTTCGTGTAGTTCTGACTCGTCGACGATTCGCACATATTTCGTATGAATCCAGAACAATTAAATGTATGGAATGTTGATAAAGAACTGGATACATATTTCTCAGCACAAATTTTCCTATTAACACAATGAGAAAGGTTTGTGCAACACGAATGCCTCGTGTTACGTTCGACTAGTGTTGGCGGCTTTAATTAATCTATCTGCAATTCTAATTCGAAACGAAATATTACGTCGAAGCTTACGTAAGTATTACGTGAAACGGTTGATTTACAGGTTCGAAACGTGGCTAACTTTTATGGATAAAACTGAAAAACTGGAATGCACAAACGAGCGTATAATTCATTTTTCTCTTCGGAAAAAATGAATTCCACGCTTTCTCCTTAAAGCGGCGTGTCTGGCCAGTTACGCCACTTATCTACTTAAAACTTCGACCGATCGTTTCTTCTCAAAATTTCCTTCAATTATCCATCAACATTCGCGATCGTAAATTCATAGCACTCTTAAATACACAATTTTTTTCAATAACATCCCGCAAAATTTCAGTTTTGAAACTCGTATTCAAATCATTTTACGCTTCGTTTTATGAAATAACGTTGTAGAATATGAATCATGGAATAATTATGATACGTTATATAAAAGCGTTAAATATTTCATGGAAAGTATGTTAATACACGTTATAAAATAACGTTGCAACGTATATCGAATACCGATGAAAATTAAATGAACAAACGCTACTGATGTTACGAATCGGAAAACTGCACGCGAATTGCCGATTCGCATGCGATCGTTGAAAAAGAGTTTCACTAACATTTTCTTCGTTGCTTCTTTCGAGTCTCGCGTGTTGGGTCACATACTCGTGTAACAATTATTTCTGTAATTAGTATATGTTACGATTAATTTGATAGGCGTACGTGTGAACGAGTTTGAACAACCTTATCGTTTCCCACAATCGATGAAAACAGACAAAATAATAAGAACGAGTGTAAGAGGACCGTTTACACCATACAATTAAGAGTTAATTACAGCACACGGCTATTCTTCGAGACCCATAGCCTTGCTTCACCTTTCTTGCGTGAAATAGAATAATAATACCGGAAGAAATACATATTGAAACATTTAATACTATAGCACAATTATTTTGCGCGATCTAGCGTTATATCACTATACATATATTGTCACTCGTTATATCGTCAAATATTATATCACAGTATGTAAATGAACCTGTCTGCATATCACCAATTCCGAAAATTTTGCGTTGTAATAATCTCGTCAGCGGCAATATACCGAGAATCTACAGTGTATCGAGTACAAGCGCACGCGATGTCTGAGATTTTGTAAAATTTTCTGAACGCACGTAAGTTCTCGCCCAACACCGAATGTCGCGTGTCGTGTAACGCCGGCTTACATCAGCATTACAACAACATTACATCGATATTACGGTAATGCGTCCGTTTCAGCTTGCATGCGTGGACGCCTTGAAGGAGAACAGGAACCCAGGAGCGAAGGTGCTTATTACTATAATGCGTCGTTAATATACTGAATTCCTTCCGAAGATGCCGATATTAATTTTTTATCACGGTCGACGGATAAGGGAGCCGACCGAGTATCACGTCAAAGCCGTAACAAATTATTCTGTCGAGAAATGGAGCATGGTCATAGATATTTAATTGTCGCAATTTTACACGGTGTCCTATACGCTGTTAAAGCCAATTTGCATCAATTACGAAGAATTAAAGTATTACTTTTTATCGCGACTATTATTTTTCAAGACGGCCGAGAATGACGTGGAATTAATTAGGCAGAGTTCTTCGAGTATCCTCTTCCCGATATTTCCAATTTCGCTTAACGAGACCACGTCAATTTCGTCGCGTATTTTCCGATTCGACCTAATTTTTTCCATGGTATCCGAATATAAATCGGCCCGTATGTGTGTCAAGCCCCCGTGAAATCGATAATGTTACCGGCCATATTATGTTCGACAATTAATCTCGTGAGAGCGACGCGCGACAAACGGAAACGTTAAATCGGCGCTCGTATCGATACACGGATTATAGGAACACAACGTCAGGGAAATTATATCGACATCGGGGGAATTATAATACAATCATTCGGTTAATATCGCAAACTTGTTCGCGTCGATTTTTGGAACACCGTGTACACACGCGAGAACCATTAAGCATCGCCACATTTCAGCTCTCAAAGGCAATCGTAGGAGCCGCGATGATCGTAGCTCTTTTCCAAAAGGATACAACTCGCACGCGGAAGTCTCGAACACCATAAATTTGCCGAGTGGGATCCGAAAGCCTGTCAGGTGTTCACGAGCCGTTATTTAAAACAAAAGACCACCGTAAGTACGTTCGGTGAATCGCGGAATCGTCTTGTCCCATTCTCGTCATCTTTATCGACTGATCTCTCTGAAGCTCTCGCCTCGGAGAGTTCCGAGCTTCCATTCAACGCTCGCTCTTTCGGCTATCTTATCCGCTTTGAATCCGCAATGGGCTCCCATTATTTAATCAACGAAACGTCTCGTTAACGATGTGGGTCACAGAAGAGCAGGTTTCCCAGTCTTTCGCGGCGCAAACGTAAATCGTTGCCGCGCGTTCTTGCTCTTCCTTCTCGATCACGCTCTCTCCTTTCATCCTGGACTTGTTTCCGGAATGTCTGCCGTCGTGGAGTGCACGCACCGTTGCTTCTCGACAATGCCTTCTCTTTGATGGCTTTCGTGTTACGCGTAGATCAGCGTGGGCGATATCGTTTCGCTTCGCGAATACGCTTTTCCACTGTGACGGCGAATCCGGTGTCCCTGCAACGCCAAAATTACTTTTTCCTACAGGGTACTCTCCTTATATTGCTCCATTTGCATTCCGAACGCTGCTGACGCTCCTCCATTATCGTAGGGGCGTCAAATGTGGCAATATAACGGGAGATGGCATCAGTCGTCATGCTACATCGCGCGAATATGGAGGGCTGTGGCTTAATAATCTTATTAAATGAAGATAAGTGTACCTTGTTTATTTTTGTAATAAAAAAGTACCTTAACTTTATAATTTTACTTTCGAATCAGAAATATGTAGAGAATGAACCTTGACTCTTAATACATCAGGGGATGAAATTTGTTATCATTTCTAACTTTCCATACGTTCTACATTTCTAAGTTTCCAATTTTATCAAATTGTAAATATAAAAATTTGGTCCATATATTGTAAATATCACACAAACTATCCAATGTTGTTCCTAAGTAATCGAATCACAAAATCGTTTGACGTTGAATCGAATTAAGTTGAAAGGCTGATGCAGAACAAAGTTTGAAGGACCCAGCCCACGTAAACGCAATAAAACGAGAACGGAATACGAAAATCCTGTAAACAGAAATTCTCGACAGTCTACGCAACGTTAATTGATGTATTTAATTAAATTACTGGACATAATTAATTCGCGAAAGGACTCCCGATAACCGGAAAACGTTCCTGCGAGACACCACTTAGGAATAGGTTCCGGGGGTCCATTAATTACCATGGTTCTTAATTAATTAGCTACCTTACAGGATGCTTCGTAATATCTCAACCATGTCTCGTCTGAGTACATAGCAACACCTTGGTGACCATTTTCGCTGTGAAAACGTGAAAACGTTTATTAATATCGGTATGAAAGGGATGCACTTTCGAAATTGCAACGGTTGCATACAGCGAGTACGTTCAGGAAGTTTCTTCGTGCAGAAGTCTTATATATCTATCGCTTTTCAGAGTATCTGATAAGAAACGGGATGAAACTTGAGAAAAGGAGAAATATCTTGAATCGCACGATGAAAGATATTTATAGATAAAATTTGAGAACCTGGAACGAATTGCTGAATATATATAGCTGGTACAGCGGTTCAATTTGTGGTAATAAAACGGTTATTACTTTTAAATCGTCAAATTTACAAATTGAAAATTATTTAATTCTCAAAATTACTTAATTCGAAAGCTTTTATATTTACCGGGCGTTCCATTTTCCCAGGTTGCTGACCTTTTAAATTTAGAGATTCCCAAATTTCTCAAACTTTTCAAGTTTCTCAAATTTCTCTTCCTCAGGTAGCTCAAACTTCTCAAATATCTCGCATTACTGAAATTTCAAAAAAGAGAGTAGTCAGATCTTTCGTTATATCGCCGCCTTTCGCAGGGAAGCCGCAGTGTTCGCGCGCAAACTAACGATAAGAAACCGGAAACCATGAAATTTCCGTGAGGATCGTGTTTCACAGCTCGGCGTCATCCGACAATGAAAGGGTTAACGTTCTATCGGAGATATCGAACGAAGGTGAAACGATTCTGTGCACAGTCGTCGCTTTCGCGGTCAAAAGGCGTAATCAAGCGTGGATTCGGAACACGAGCATCGTGCTCGAAGTAAGCAGAGATCGTTTCGATGTCAGAAGCGTGTCCGAGCGGACCCGTGACCGGCTCGAGCGTAATTAAACGCGACGCCGGCAAATTGCATTCGTTGCGCGCCGCAACACACTGGGTCCTTTTGGCCCGTTTGTATTCGACAACGTGCCCTATCTCTGGTTACCGTGCGCCACACTTGTTTGCCGACTATTGGGAGAACTAACGAAGAACGCCAATAGAAGCGAGAGAAAAACAGAGGACGAAGAAGCGTTAAATAAATATCAAACCCTTTCATTTCGTGACTACGATGGGACACCGTATCATCCTTTAATACTTCAATTTTTAACTCGAAACTCTGTAACGGGCAGCTTTTTATTCTATACGCATTTGCGTTTGTAAGGTACAAAATGAGATAGCAAATAGTACAAGTTAGTTTGTTTATGAAATTACATTTTATTGGAAAAAAATTCGAAACTGAATAATAAAGATTATTGAAAAATAGTGATCAGTGGTCTGCTGATATTCATACACTTATGTACGTCTGCAAAATGTAAATAAATCAACGAGGTAACATAAATAATAATACTGTAGATAAATGTTTATTTTGCCGACTTTTATAAATGAACATTCGCAAGCCAGTAATTAGAAGGACCGAATTGAGTCCGAAGTTTTAGCACCGTAAATAAAATGTCGAAAAAAGGTACATGTCGAAAACAAGGGGATCAGCGACGAAACGGTCAGCCATTGGATCATGTTCGGAACGTAAGACATAAAGAGAGGAGGAGAGAGAGAGAGGATCGTGGCAATTCATTCGTTACGCGGCAAAAAGGTATCGCAAGGCCCGTGAGAAGGTAGCTCGCGAGCAGATGCTCCCCAGGCAGAAAAACAAAATCGCCGGTTCTTCGGAGGCGAAAAAGAAAATTTTCCGGAATGTCTCGCCGCCGGGAACGTTTTACTGCCCGACGACCAATCGTATCGAACTCATCGCGGTCGGCAGTAAAATCCTTAAGTGGCGGGAAACGCGGCGACGAGTAAGTTCGGCGGAGTCGTATCCTGTACGCTCGTTTCGCGAAATAAAACGGGGACCGTAAACATCGTTGTACATCGGATGTACCGCTAAAATTTCATTTCGTTTCACTTCCGACGGATACGCGAACTCCGTTTGGGAGATTCAGGTATGGTTTCTGGGAAATTTCAATGTTTCTACCTCGCCCACTATCGAACGACTTTCACTTGCCGTTGCGTAATCGCAGATAATGAATGCTACAATAATTAACGTATTCAAACGTGTTGTAATTAACACTAGCTACGAATTAGCGCTGATATATATCGGGGATATTGTAATAGTTCGTTCTATGTGTTGAGATTATAACAATTTGTACTGATGTCATGTATGATGATGAGATGAAGTCATCGACTTCAGCCTGTTGATGTCATAGTACCTCAGTATTTGAAACATTAAAATATTGACACGTTCAAACATTGACGCATCGAAACATTGAGAGCTAAAAAAATTGATTACTCGACTAACAAAATTATTTATTTTAAATATCTTACATCCCTCAATTAATATCTCAGCCCCAACCAAGAACAAATAAACTATTGATCAAATAAAAGTTTTGATAATCCAAGCTTTCACAATCTGGAACATGCAGATATTTTGCTCTGTTCACATGCGAAGAATCACAGCGTACGCTCGTTGAATAGAAGCCTTCCATGTCAGGAAGCAGCTGATGCTTGCAAGAATACAACAGTTTCCTGTGCTGGTAAACAACAGAGCGATTGGTTGGAACACGTTGAGACTATGGTCGAACGAATCGATGTGTGTAAGGCTCGAACAACACCTATTCGTTTACGTGCAACACCGTGTGTCGAGTCGACATCGAATATGCATTAAAACGTGCATCTGAAGTGACCGGCCGAAGGTGACCCACGGACATTTAAAACCGGGGCTACAATCCGGCAAATTAATCATTCTCGTGTTTCGCATTCGTACGCTCATCGATCCATCATGTATTTTCATTAGTCCATTGATAATTGTTAGCTTATCAGGGACGTGACAAATAGAATGTGAACTTCTCTCTTTTTTTTAGAGAGACTTTTATTCGAACGTATGCGCTTATATCATCTGTTCTGACATTTTGATAGTTTGTCTATGATGCTGTTGCAGTACAAAATATTATAATAAACAAGCATCAAGCAAATAAAGAAGAACAATCTATCTCTCGAATTAACCTAACTCAATAAATTTGACGCCAGATAGATAAACGTCAGAATGAAAAATAATAAATGTCGAAGTTAAAAATGATAAATTTGAAAGTTTTAAAGCTTCTTAAAATTTGTGGAACGATATCGATAGTGCACAGGAAATGATCTACGAAATTCAATAGAGATATTTCACTGGCGTAATGTCCGATACGTAATACGAAATTGTATAATGTCGAACAAGTCTAGGGGTTCGTGAAAGTGCAATCATTTCAACGATCGGAATTTAACGTATTAAAGTTACGTTTCTGCGTCTAATTCGCGGTAATATTATGTAATGAATTAGAATGTAACCAAGCGTTGATCTACAGCTAGGAAATCCTGTCCACCTTTCTTGCTAACCGACAGCAACACCCACCGTCAATCAAACCATATGTTTCTATTTTCTACGATTAGAATGCCATTGTCTGTATGTCATTATAACGTGATATGTAACTTTCTTTAAAGCGTCTATGGTTCTTTATTTCGATGCAAAATTAATTTTCGACGCTTCGTTACTCGGCTACAGGAATTAATAGCGTTTAACTCAACATTTGAGACGGTTATCTGAAACCTTTGTGGATGCTGTAATAGTTTGAAATCTTTATGTGTTGATGGCTTCATATCTTGATAGATTAATACTTTTGTGGCTTTATATATTGATACCTCGATACTTCGATACCTTGATATCTTGGTATTTTGTACCTCGGTACCTCAACATGTTGTGACCCTATCTTAGTACCTCAACATTTCAATATCTCAATAAAGTTGACAAATAATAAATTTCTCCCAAACTTCAAATGTCTCCTATTTCGAACGAATTTGCAAAGTAAGTTTGATCCGGTAACTGAAAGTGCTCGCATCAAAGATTGCGAATAAATACGGAACGCAGTAAGAAAACGGCAAAGTATCGGAAGTAGCATACGAATTGAAGGTCCAAAAGGACCAACAGTTTGCTGATGTACCACCACGACCTACTTCGAAAATACAAACCGGAACATGAACGGAATAAGGGGAAAAGGGAACAAGGTGAAAAGAACGAGAGACAGAGAACAGAACAGAGCTTACTTTGCTACCTGGCTTCCGTGCAAGCTTTCGAACCAGGCCGCTCAAAGCGCTCTTGAATATATGCAAGTACTCTAGCGAAATTTATGTATTATACCCGCGACGAAGGGAAACTTCCCTTCGATGTTTGCTGACCGTATGTGTCAGGGAAAAATAACGTTTCGTTTGAACGATCGACGTCGAGGAATTGCTGAATTTACAACACTTAGGCATTTTGCCTGGGTGAAGTTATGTACTTACCTTGAGGGGAAGAATATGTTATTGAATTGTTCGGTTTAATGGTTAAGTGGATTTCACTGTTTTGTTGTTTTATTATTTCAGTTTTTTACTGTTTCAGCAGTTCACTACTTCACTACTCTACTACATCACTATTTCATTATTTCACTATTTCACTACTACTCTAATACTTCACTACTTTAATACTTCACTACTTCACAACTTCGCTATTGCACGATTTCACCAATCTACTCTTTCGCCATTCCACTATTTACCAATTTCATTTATTCCACTATTACTATCCTACAATTTTACTATTTTGTTATTACATTCTCCCATTCTTTACCATTCTATTATTCACCATTCCACTACTCCACTACCCAACTGTCCCAATATTTCACTTTGTCACAAATCCGCCATTTTACTATTTTGGTATTCCACCGACCCACTCGTCCACGATACTATTCTATATTCCTCTGTCGTCGGGGCACGATATTTAATCCTAAGCTAAAAATACACTATACAAAGGACATTACAACGTCGATAAATTACGGTATTTCGCAAGAATGCATCTCGCGTTGTAATCTCACGAAACGTCGAGCAAATGAAATCGGGAAAGAGAAATCGTCGAACGAGGGAATATAATGTATTTTGCGAAAAAAGATGACAAGTTAAAGATGGCGCAGGTTATAATTAAGGAAGTAGAAATTGGTAAAAGTTCATAATCGCTCGGATGTTAACATCTGCCTATCACGTGATCGTAGTATACACAGAGGGTACACGAATTCTTAAATTCAATTAAAAAACGACATCCGAGAAGTTGAACGAGTGAACTGTAAAAAGATCGCGATGCTCTCGTTCCCGTTTTGTGTCGCGTCGTTTTTGCTACGAAGGGAATGGAAACGAAGTAACGGAACCTCCTGTGTTCTGTTCTTCGAAGTTAGGATGCCTGAAAATGTTGAAATTTACAACTTCCTGAATTTGAAAATTGGGAAATAGAAACTTGATATCCACCTAACGCATAAAATAGTAAATTTCGAAAATTAAAAAATTTGCAATCTCCACAAAAAAATGTGAAAACCCATAACCTTAAAATGTTGCAGAAATTTCGATATCCCAGTTCACATCAAATAATCGAGATCAGGTTCGATCTCATTCGATCCCGGCCGAAGCGTATTCGATCTGGAAAGTTCATGCTTCCACCCCTATCACGAACCAATAGATTTATGTAATATATCAAGATCCCACGACCCTTTTACCCAGAATTTCGTAAAATTCTAACACCTCTTTCTCTCTTTACGTAACAAGCATCCAACGAGCGAAACAAGCGATATCAAAGAGATAGGAGATTTTTGTCCGCACAAACGGCAACCAATATATTCGCTCGTGTCAAGAGACACGAATGCTATCGCGTCTTATCTGCACTCTTCCCAATTCCATTTGCCTGGCATGAAAGCGGTATAGCAATTTTGCTGAGCGCACTTTCACGCACAAGTGACTATACTATACTCGTGTCGCAACCGTAAATCCTTTATAGTCCGCCGTATATTCTATTCGTAATCATACGGTACTTAACATTTCACTTAGCGGCGATATTCCGCGGAACAGAGGCACAGTTTCTATTTCTGCTTAGAAATTCCGCTCGGTCGAACGAACTTTCTCCTCGCGGGAGTACTACGTACTGATGGACACGCGTTGTACAGTCAACAGCAAATATGCCTTCCTCCATGAAAATGTGGTAAACAATCTACAAGCATCTCGTTCCTATCGTTTTTGAGGACTTTTGGAAATTTGAGAATTATGGAAGGGATTTGGGGACCATGGAATTGCGGGGTGTGGATTTTGAGTCATAGGAATTTCAGGGTATTTGTATTTGGAGAGGTAAAGGTACAGGAATATAGAGATTTGGGGGTGTAGGAATTTGGGGACGTGAGAATTTTGGGGGTGGAGGAATTTGGGGACGTGAGAATTTTGGGGATGGAAAAATTTGGGGATGTGAGAATTTGGGGATGTGAGAATTTGGGGATGTGACAATTTTGGGGATGTGAGAATTTGGGGATGTGAGAATTTGGGGATGTGAGAATTTGGGGACGTGAGAATTTTGGGGATGTAAGAATTTGGGGACGTGAGAATTTTGGGGATGGAAAAATTTGGGGATGTGAGAATTTGGGGATGTGAGAATTTTGGGGATGCAGGAATTTGGGGATGTGAGAATTTGGGGATGGAGGAATTTGGGGACATGAGAATTTTGGAGATGGAGGAATTTGGAGACGTAGGAGTTTGGAAACCTAGAAATTTGTGGACGCAAGAATTTTGGGAATGCAGGAAGTTTGGGTATACGAGAATTTGAAAATCTAAAAATTTGTGGATATAAGAATTCGAGGATCTATGAATTTGAGAACTTAGTATTTGAGAACTTAGATACGTGGGAACATACGTCTGGATCTAAAAATTCAGGAACTTGAAACATTAATCCTACGAATCCAAAGCCATAGAAATTTGTATACTTAAGTATTAAGAAATCTAGAAGTGTAACTATTTCAAAAGATAGAAGTCTGATAAATGTAAAAAATACAAAATTAAAAAATTCAGAAGTCATCATTTGAAAGCATGAACATGTAGGAATCAAAAAGTTAGGTGGTATCCTTACCCAAAGGAAACTTACAGGAGTGTACATGGCCGCATACAACCAGCATATTTTCCTTGTTTCTCGAGCGAAAACCTCGTGGGATAAAGCCGTCTGTTTGCTAGAAACAAGATACGGATAAAGCTAAGGACACATATCCAACTGTCATGTAACGTAGTATACAACGGGCAAATTTATAGGTGGGCTCGACGCAACCCAAATTTCGTTCTAAACCTTGCAGTTATTACATCCTCCATTTTCTTATTTTAATCTTCAAATGGTACAACTCAGTTTTTCATATATCTGATTTAACGCCACTTGGAGAACGCACGGCAGCTAGTTAATTGCAATTAAAAACTTATTTTCAAGTTTACTCTTTTGTAAACTTCGTGCCATATCATGATATGGTATAATAAAGTGTAATATTATCTACCGCTAATGATTGTTATGAAACGGTTAACGACTGCATGTGTTTCATATTCAAAATCCAAATGTATTTCTACATAAAATATTTTAATTTCGATCATTACATTAAAATATTTCTTTATTAGCATTAGTACATGTGTTAACATTAGAATTAAAGATACATATATTAGTATACTTTTAGCATGATAAAACTTCATGGGTGTAGCCATATTGTGACATGAACGAAACGTTTAATTGCTTTATATTAAAGATATCTCGAAAGACTTTCCTGCAGTTTCCTGTAGCAACGATACATATCTAGCTTCCTCAGTTTCTTGAATAAGTCGTAGTACAATTAACTAATTAACTTCAACTTCTTTGATTTAGCTCATCGTTACTCGGTAATCAACTGATTTGAGTTGCAGTACTTTTGCATTAAACTGTTCAAACCCATCCGTGATCTGAATCACCTGTACACCATATTAAACATCCCGTGTTATCCAAAGTTCTGCCGTGTTAACCATGCTTGACATCGTTCGCAACATATCTAGTGAATGAACTTCGGGAACGTCATATGTAGTTAACCTGAATCATTTCAAGTTTCCTTAATTAAATCCTTACAGAAGAATCGTAAATTTTCAAGTTTCAAAATTTTCAAAAAGTACATATGTATTATATCACGAAAGCAGTTTCGGTGGATTCGAATTTCCAACCCCTGAGACAACTTCAAATAATTAGGGGTATGCTGATAAGCGATCGATCGACGAGCGCTCGCAACGCAGATACATTGTAATTTATTGCGCTCCCGGACGGTCTGTAATTTCCCAAGACGAAGGCGGAAGCAAGTCGCGTAATGACGTACACGGTAACCGCTCGACGGTGAGTCGAAGTTTTTCGGTGCTTCTTCATGGGAATTCGTTAAGGTGTACCGTATTAACGACCCTTTAATCGCTATACTTCGGTACAATGTACACTTACTTGGACTAAGAATAACTGTACGGGAAAAAAGGAAAGGCAAATTTTCATTTTCCTTAATTTTGGATGAGGCTAGGGGGAATCGAAGGGTTTGAAGAGCCTAGAAAATCTTGGTGAACTCCTAAATACCGTAGGCAAAATCTAAGAAGAGTCTAGGAGGTAGGAGAAGTCAAAGACTTAAGAAGACCCTAGGATTCTGAGAAATCTTAAGAAAGTCATAGGGAAACTTTAGTGAATGCCTAAATCCCATAGAAATCTTAATCCGAAAAAAATTCTAAGTCGATTCTAATGAAGTCTTAATAATTCCAGAGGATATACCCAGTAATCACAGAACAAGAACACACGAGTTGCGAATAAAAATTCATGGGATATTAACCCATCATAATTTCCAGCTCCGCCCTCAAAGCCCCTGTCACAGGAAAATATCCGTTTACCACACAAAACACCAGAAACCTAAGAAATGCCATAACATTATTTACCTCGGATACAAACGAGCCCATATTCAAGCGAAATGACAAGAAGCAGACAATAAAATCTCTCGAAACATGAAAATAAATCCATCCCTAAGAACAGCAGTGTACAAAAGGAACCTCCAGAAACTTCATCGGTAGCCGTCCAGACAAATTGCCACATAAAGCCAGGAAAAATCTGTTGGCAACGGAAGAAAAACCAGCAGCATTTTCCCAGCACGTGATTATCGTACGAATGCGTATCCGGCGTTGGTCTAGCCGGAAAAGGGGGAGCAGTCTGATGAAGAAGCGTAACGGGGTAGCAGACAGACGTCTTCGAACGGACGCGTTCTCGTCGATGTCTTCGTCGTCCTCGTCGTCGTTGAAACACGGAGCAAAGAGTACCGTTCGATCTCGAGCACGTTACGGGCGTCATAAAATCGCATCGCTGCCCGGTATAGTTGCTCGATCGGGCCCCATTTCCAGACGTTGCAATCAACCACATTCTCCTCCCTCTGGCGTCTTCCTCGTCTTCACTTTGCCTCGATACTCTATCCTTCCCATCGCCGTTCTTCTTCTTCTCCTTCTTCACATTCCTCTTCTTATACTACAACGGTTCTCTATCCTTCTCCGAGCTCGTAATGATGTCTTCTGGCAAAGGTTTCATCGAAGCACGGCATCTACTGGGTGTTCTCAAACTTTGCAGCTTTCGAAATTCTCAGATTCCTCTAATGTTCGAGTGACTTTTCTCAAGATTCTCGAATTCATCTTTAAAATTTCTAAATAGTATAGATTTCTAGATCCCTAAATTTCCAGATGCAAGATTGTCATAGTCCTAGATTGCCAAATCCTTAGACTTCCAAATACACAGATATCCAATCTCTATATCTCTGAATCACTCTACCTTCGAATCCTTAGAATCTCAAAATGCCTAGACCTCCGAATTTTCAAATACCGACGTACCCACGTCTCCAAATACCCAAATCGTCAAATTTCCTAATACCCACGTACCCAAGTCTCCAAATTCTCAAATTCCTAAACAACCAATATCCAAATTGTCCATGTCTCTAAATCCCCAAATCTCCAAAACCGTAATTTCTGTCGGGGATCCTCAAATCCCCAAATCTAGAGCAACTTTGCCCCGAAAGCCCATAAATTCTCGGAGAAGGCGAGAAATCAGTGAGTGAGGTACAGTTACCTAAGGGAAGCTTACCGATAACTTAGACGGGATCGTACCGCTAGTTATATAACACCCTGTATATCATCAGTATATATATTACAATGTTACAGAGTACACCTATACGGTTCTCTCGGCTCTCCCTTTGCGGCCGGCCCCGTTTCGTCTTTTTCCTCTTCCTTTTTCTTTTCGTCCCTCCGTTCCTCTTCTTCTTCCTCTTCTTCTTCTTCTTCTTCCCTGGTTCTGTAACGGTGACGCGAGCTTTCCGTTACGCGAACCACCGTGTGCCGGTGTTGCAGCCTCAACAGCCGTTTCCCTTCCTCGATGGCTCCTCGTGCTCGTCTGTCGTTGCATTATGGATGCAACGGGTTAGCCGTGGCCGAATGAAAGAAGCCGACTTGGCCAAACGTGTCTCTTGCCACCGAGAAGAGAACCGTATCGTCTCTCCTCTCGTACCTCGGTCATCTTCTTTCTCTCGACTTCTCTCGTCTCTATTTGGCTACGAGGTCTCCGTTCGTTTATCCTGCTCTTCTTTTCTTGCTGGCCGGTGTACGCGCGACCGCTTCCATCGTGAGACGGTGCCGTTACGTCCACGCACGCGGTGCTCGTTTTTTGATCGTTAGAACGAAACGAGGCTACGGTGAACCGTGATCTCATCAGCCAGGCTAGAATCGAAGGATCCCGTGGAGGCTGATCAAGGGGGAACTCTGTTTATGGGGATTGCGATGATCCGTTGGAGAACACGGTAAATTGACGCTGCCACGAATTCGGCCCGTGTTAGATGCTGGTTAACGAATGTCTCGTTTGCCGTATTTGTACCGCGCTCGAGCCCCATCGCGTCGTTCAAACACGTATTGTTGTCGTATAACGTACGTTCATGGGAAAATTCGATCGATCGAATTACACAATCAACGTGCAACGCGGTTTTTCTTTCGTTTCCTTCTTAAGTATTTTGAATTTAATGCAACTTTAAGTCTTCACTGAAATTTGCGACAGAAATTTTTTTGGAAGAAAGTTTTGGCATTCAAATCCTGCGCCATAGTGCATGTTTCAAAAATTCCTTGTCTCCGCTATGAAGAAATAAAATGTATTAAAATACCTGATTCTAATAATACATTTAATGACACCACAAATAGAGTCTTCGGGCTAACATTCTATATATCAATATCAAATTAGCATAATCAATATTCAGCACGATTCTAGTTCCAATGAGATTCCACTACGCAGCTCAAGTTCAAGCACTAGTTTGCACAAAATTGTATCTTTTGAAATTCATGCGAGTGTCTGAACAATGAGACATAAATAGCGTACAGATACAAATAATTATCGTGATCTAATTATATACGTTTGTATCGTCGAACACAATGACTGCTGGTACAGGTTTCTCTGTACCACAAAAGAACAAGAGAACTATTAAAGCAACGTTTACCTGATTCCTTGGATGACGTTACATAACGTAATTATTTCGTTTTCCAGAACAACACTACGCGGCAGCCGATTCGAACAGTTCGACGCCCGCAAAGAGTTTCGTGGCCTGTAGAGTTTGCGGCGATAAAGCGAGCGGTTACCACTACGGCGTAACCAGCTGCGAGGGTTGCAAAGTGAGTATGATATTTAAAAATGGTTATATACGTGTTTTGTGAAATGTAAATTCAGTTAATTTTTAGTTTATATTGTCAGTATGGTAGACTCTCGTTATATTGCCACGGAGGTGTAACAATAGAATGATTAAAGTTCGTGATTAGATGGGTTGTTCAATATATGAGTTGTTAAAATATGAAACTTATGCCGCGTTCAATATTTAACTCGTGCAAAATATGGCGTGTGATAATCCGACACGTGGCAATATACCGCGTGATAATATGGCAGATACAAAATATGGAGTGCATAAGATCGTGTGCAAGATATGGGATGTGTGAAATATAGTGGGTTACAATGTAGCTCGTATCGATTTGTTATGTATTGACATAAAACGTGTCAAATATATCGCATGGCAATATAACGAAAGTCTTCATAAATTCCCATGTCCTACACTAGTATATCCACAAATTCATAAAAGGTGGCAATATAAAGTTTACTTTGCATATTGACTATATTTCTTTCCTTTAATTCTATTAAATTCTCCAAAGAAAAAATCATAAACCTTTGAGACAATAATTCTTTATAGCAAAGTTTAATGAAATTTGATGAAATATCGAAACTTGGTTGTTATCTCGAAAATACGGAACGAGAAAGACTGATCAAAGGAAGCAGCAAATTAATAGAGATATGCATCGTTTACAAGGGAACACGACGCGAGAAACACTTTTGAGAGAACTTTCTACGTCAAGAGCCGTAATTATACGCCGTAAACTTTTCTTTATCTTGAAATACACGTCGTAGAAGATCCCCTTCGACGCATCAGTTACCGCGAGAAAGTTGGCTCCGCTGTTATAAATACAATATTTCTTTCTCATCGAGTTTGCACGTTACAGGCTTCGGCTACTTTCGATCGCTCTCATCCTTCCGTTGCCTCGTTCCTCTTTCTATCAGATTCATTCTCTTCCTTCACAGCTTTTCTCTTCTTCTTTCGCCCTTCCATTTGCATTCTACGCTCGATTTCCTCATCTGTCTCAATTTCCTGGTGCTTCCCATCATTAATGGATCTCTTTTACCTTTCTTCTTATAATTTCCAGCCTTTTTCTCTTCCACCCGTTTCGTTTTCCGACTCGTTTTATACCGTGTGTTTTCTTTGCAATTGATATTTCTTGTTAAATGTTCGTTCTTCTGACAGGAGTGCAGGGATTTGGATATGTGGGTTTTGGAACTTTGGGATTTGGGAATTTGGTACTTTAGGGATCTGGAAATTTAGGGTTGGGGATTTTGAAGATTTGGGGATATAGGAATTTGGGAATTTGGAAATTTGGGGATGTAGGAATTTGGAATTTTGGAGATTTGGGGATATAGGAATTTGGGAATTAAAAAATTGAGAAATATAGTAATTTGGGAATTTGGAAATTTGGGGATGTAGGAATTTGGGGATATAGGAATTTGGGAATTAAGAAATCTGACAATTTAAGGATTCGAAAATTTCCAAATTGGCAAATTACTAACCTGAGTATTCGAGAATTTGCACCTTTACCAATTTACAAATGTGAAGATTCTGATATTCAGGAACGTGAGTAGCTGAGAATTCGATAATTTGAAAATTCCATAATTTACAAATTGCAAAGTTTAGAAATGTAGAAAATGAATTCATGAATCTACCAATTCACAAATTCAAGAATGTGGTATTACAATTTTCACATAAAAAAATATATCAAATGCCTGGTATTACAGAATCAACTTTTATTCCTCAGAATCGTATAAAATTCGAAGTAAATCAGTGTAATCGCGCACTATCCTTATTAGACCTCTACGTTTCCTCTGCTTCCCTCTTTCTCTAAAGAAGGAAGAATGCTCGCGTCGAAGAACGATCGACTTTCCAACAGGTCGAGAGAGCGATAAATCGACACAAAGAGGTAAATTTATGGTCGAAGAGATAGGATGCCTATGATTGCTCGTATTTTATTAGACCTTACCAAGCTCGCCGTCTCCTCGGCAAAAAGCACCTTCGCCAAACGTGGATACAGAGATTTGAAATCCGCGATATTTTCACGCTTTTTGCTAACTGAAAGTCGAGACATTAAGCCTACTACGTGTAAAGACTCAATCACAGTTTTATATTAATCAGAATTTCTTTTCCAGTGTCCTAAACTATAGTACATACATTCAATTTATGATAATAGAAACAAATAAGAGTTTGCAATTTCTTTTGCACAATTTCAATTTCTATCCTAACCTATATCTTTCTAATCCTATCAACAACGTAAGAAAAAGACTACGATAATTTCCAATAAACTCTGAACTTTAAATCCAGTCACATTTTAAAATCAACGTAATTATCAATCAGCGATTTCGCGTAAAGCGCGCCGAAGAAAAGTTGACGTTAATCGCATGTAAAAGCGAAGGAAGATTGGAAGGAGCGAAGAGAAACGGACACACATCCATATCCCAACCGGGAAATTAATTTCGCGGTATTGGAAAGGCTCCGTGCATGTGTACGAAGGTGGATGCACGTATTTATAGGTGTATCGGTTACACGTGTTGGTCGGAACGCGAGAATGTACCAATTCACCGTTAACCGCGGCCTTAGGGCTTCCGTGTTTCAATCTCAGGCGGCGGATGTGCATCTCGCACAAGATTAAGGCACGTACACATCGCGAGACTTGGCCCCACGAGTGCACTTCTTCAACGGACGATGCGCTCCGCCGGGAAATACCGAACGAACGATTTCACCGAATCGCTTCTTTTCCTACAATTTCCCTCTATCGGTTTGCCGGACGACACTCGTAATTTGTCATATTTTTTAGAGAGGCTTTGTGAAATTTGAGAATTCGGAAATTTAGGAATTCGGGAGCTAGAGGTTTTGGAAATTTAGGAAATCGGGAGATTGAGAATTCGGGAATTTGAGAATTCGGAAATTTAGGAAATCGGGAGATTGAGAATTCGGGAATTTGAGAATTCGGAAATTTAGGAATTCGGGAGATTGAGAATTCGGGAGTTTGAGAATTCGGGAGTTTGAGAATTCGGAAATTTAGGAATTCGGAAGATTGAGAATTTGGAAATTTAGGAATTCGGGAGATTGAGAATTCGGAAATTTAGGAATTCGGGAGCTAGAGGTTTTGGAAATTTAGGAAATCGGGAGATTGAGAATTCGGGAATTTGAGAATTCGGAAATTTAGGAAATCGGGAGATTGAGAATTCGGGAATTTGAGAATTCGGAAATTTAGGAATTCGGGAGATTGAGAATTCGGAAATTTAGGAATTCGGGAGATTGAGAATTTGGAAATTTAGGAATTCGGGAGATTGAGAATTCGGAAATTTGGGAATTCGGAAATTTGAGAATTCGGAAATTTAGGAATTTGGGAGATTGAGAATTTGGAGATTTGAGAATTCGGGAGTTGGAGAATTTGGAAATTTGAGAATTCGGAAATTTAGGAATTCGGGAGATTGAGAATTTAGAAATTTTGGAATTTGGAAATTTGAGAATTTGAAAATTTGAGAACATAAAAACTTGAGAAATCCAGAATTACAAATTCGAGAATTTGAGAATTTGAAAACTTGAGAGTATATAAACAATTATTAATAATAATTACAGTAACAGTGTAAAGTACCTCAATATCACTGTCCGAAAGAAAAATCCTCGAAAACGTCTGATCATACGAGGACAACTACTACTGTCATTAATTTCAAAAACTCGTAAATCAATAACAAATAATTATTTCATTTTACACACGACGCACGTTAATCGCTTCAAATACTCCTGTTTAATGCAGAGTATTTATAACGAATCATTGCACATGGAAGCGGATGTGCAATTAATGAGGAAACTCGCTTTATTTCCATTAACGTGGTCAATGTACCATTTGCAAACCACTGAAAAGTACACATTTTTCCAGGAGCTCGATAAAACGTGATCACCAATTAAATCAACCTCGAAATTGGTTCGCAAAGTTCCTGTAATAATATTGCTATAAACACGTTGAGAATATTAATTAATCAGAGTATCGATGCGCTTTTGCGCAAATCGCAAGCTGCACGAACAAATTAAACGCTACTCGAAAAGGTTTACCCTTTCATTTCATTTCTAGTGGCTCGAAAACGACCTCTCATCCTTTATTATGTAGCGAAGCCAAAAAGTGGTCGATTCATTTAACTAATTACCAGCTGTCGATACTTTTGGCTGGCTCATTGAAATCGTCGATACTTTGGTCATTTATGGTTATGCAGTGTTGAGGATTAATTTTTGGGTCGTGGAGGAATTTTGGAAATTTTAAATAAAATTTGTTAGTTAATTTGTGACCTTGAATTTAAAAAAAATTGGTGAAATTAAGAACACATAAAACTTCATAGACCTGGTAATTTACAAATTTACCAATTTATACACCTAACTGAACACATCAATTTTCAATGTGGCACTAAAACGTGCCTCTCCCAATCTTGTCTGACTACATTCGAGGTAAATCCACTGGCACCGAACGTAGTCCCCTTTTTAAGTCTGATTTATCACGCGTCGTTCTACTGGCAATCTCATCTATCGAATTCTCACGCGGATTTCATCGATTCGTTTAATCGTTTTAATCCGTAATCAGTACGTTGCGCTTCGTTGAACGTTTGATCCGCGTTTCGGTACGTTTTGCGCGTTCGATGTTTCTCCTGTGTACTTTATATTAAGCTTCTGTGAGACCGTATAAATCCAAAGTAATTTATGTGCGACGTTTTGTTAACTTCTTAACGTGAAACGTTGATGATACCCCGTGACAAATGAAATGCTTCACTGTGCTTAACGGGATCACAAATGCGACGGAAGTTGGAAATTTTTAAATTGAATTGTTCGCGAAGTTTTTTTAACTTCTATTACCTCGACTCTGTTAAAACTGAAGTATAATTATGTTTGAAGAGGCTGCGTTATTCCCTTGGACTACGTTATGTCTGAAATGATAAGAAAACATTGTTATTAAACGTGCGAATACTGCGGTATTTATTTAATCTGCAAAAATCGAGTACTGATCATTCTCCTGTAAATTGTATTTATTACTTCGTACACATTCTGGTATTTCAAAGTTTAATTTTGATATTTGACTAATTATTATGTATTTATGTTAGGTAATTGATACTGAATTGTGTTGCTCATATTTAGATGAAATAAGAGATGCTATTGAAACTTAATCAAATGAACAAATTAATTTAAACTTGATCAAATGAATAAATTAAAATTCAGCTACATACGTATGTCCTTGAAAATAGTTCGCATAAATCCTTTAATACAGCGTACAAAAACTGTGGAATTTTCACTTTCCGAATAATTAAATGGCAAAATTATAACTCGTCGTTTAATGAATCAATTCGTAATAATCCCGTTGGCGATATTAATGCGACCATTTCGAAACGGACGGGTTATCGGAATAAAATCGTTATTATTGTTTTCCGTTGCGATGGAAAACTCGATCCGATAATACCACGATTTAAGCCCGCGTAAAACTGTAACGAACGATTTCAACGTGGAAAATTTGAACATACGTGTTCCATTGTTTTCCTCTGACATCAATTTTAACAATTACACATCTGTCCACCCTTTTAACTTCGCGTGTTTCATTATCCATTTTCGTTTTTAAGCATCTCATATTTAAACGTGGATGTCCAACGGCACACGACCTCGCTACGCCCTTGGACTTACCATAATCTTATTATCTCATCCCGAACAAAGGCGACCGCTAAGTATACTTATTTATTCACGTGTTCGACCAACCTTTAGTTAAAACCCGGATCCCCAAGAAAAAAGAATATGTACAGCTCTTCCGAAACGACGGAAGGTCATTCATTATCCACGACGAGATTCATAATGTTTCATAAATGTTCCAAGGATTATGCTTCTTTATGCAGAGTCGCGTTTTTTTTAGGTATTCACTGAAGGTGCAAAAATGGAGGATTTGGGATTTAGGGACTTTCGGAGGATTTTAAGGATTTGGGGACTTGGAGATGTAGGAAATTATTTGAGAATTTGAGGTTTGAGAATTTGCGAATTTGGGGTTTAGAAATTCAGGGATTTAGGTATTAGGGAATTTTAGAATTTCGGGATTTGGGGATTTTGGAATTTTAGAATTTTGTTTTTGAGAATTTGGAGATTTAGGAAATTGGGGGTTTAAGAATTTGGAGACTTGAGAATTTGGGGATTTAGGAACTTGGGGATCTAGGAAATTGAGGATTTGAGAGTTTGGAGTTCAGGGATTTTGAAATTTCAGGATTTAGTGATTTGGAGACTTAGGAATTTGAGGAATCAGAAGTTTGGGATTCGAACTGAAAAATTGAGTAATGTGAAGACTTCTAAATTTCAATATTTAATAATTTACGAATTTATGAATTTGAAAATTAGAAAAGTAATAAACCTTGCCATAAATACTCCCTAAATTCTCCAACAAAATTGCATACCAATTTCATCACCATCGCAATGCAAACCATTGAACAAAGAACGAAATAAATAACTAAAAATGTTAACAACCCCTTTTTGCATTACATCAATCTCATAAAGAATATACAAAGGTCGCGAGTATTTCCTAAGCTATTAAAGCAGTAACGAGGCAGAGAACGTTAATTTTAATTTCCAAAAATAATTGAACGTGATATTTTTATTTCCATTAACAGCGGTACAAGCTGATGGAACGTGGCGTATCGATTTTAGCAACGAGCACAGGTCGAGCCACGCTATCGAATACTATTATTATTGCACGATGTAACTGGTCGCTTTCTATCCTCATCGTTTAGACCGACGGATATGCATCGTCGATGCAACGCACCGTCGCAGTCTGCTTTCATTAATTAATATCATCGGTAATAGACCAATAAACCGATACGTAGACGAGTCGAGTACGCCTACGAGTCTCTTCCATTATTTTCGTTGCTCCATCATTCCGATATACACTGTCCCCAGAAGACTCTTCAACCGATCTCGTTTATCGCTTTTCTATATTTTTTTTTCCTTCTCCATTCTTTCAACCTTTATTTCACGTATCCCTCGATTTACGGTCGAGATAGATTCCTCAGAAAACGGTGTAAATTGAAATCGTCTGAGTCGAAATCGTACAAATCAAAATTATGCTCAATTAAACTAGTAAATATAATTCTCGTTAACTCGTGTTTGCTCATCGCGACCAAAAATATGGCGATAAAAGTTTCACAACAAAATCCAATGAATGAAGTCTAAAATATAAAAGTTCTATCCTTGCATAGGTACTGTAAAAATGCTCACTTCTACCAGATTATTTTTAAACCCGATATTTTAAACCCTGTGTAAAAGCGAAGTCGTGTAAATAAAGTATGCATAAATCAGTGAAAGGTGTATTTCTTTCTCTAACCGCATTCATTCTCTTCGTGTCGATACGTCGAAGAATTAGGACTGATTCCGACACGAATGTTTCGATAAAATTATTATACGTACACCGAATTCGGTTTTTTGGTTTTGCGGTGCAGGTCGTAATAAATCTGCGGTTATGGAGACTAAAATAAAAGCAATATCGGAATTTTTAACGTGATCGTAACCACCAGTCGGTTGGAAATTCATCCATCATGTAATACCTTTTTTTAATCAAATGGTAAAATAAAACCATTGTATTATAAAAGCAGAATCGTGTTATCGTATGCTACGGTTTTTTAAAATGAGATGATGTAACAGTTCTGTTGAACTGTAAAAATGAAATGGCGGTATTGTATTAAATATTGAAAGGGTTTTAATATCTGTTTTCAAACCTATGTTTTGTGAATTTGCGAGAGGATCCGTTGGAGGCGATTTAGGGACTTATGGATTTGGGATTTAGGGGATTTGGGGGATTTGGGGAATTTGGGGATTTAGAGATTTGAGGATTTAGGGATTTGGGGATGTAGGGATTTTGGAATTTAGGGATTTTGAAATTTAGGTATTTGGGGATTTAGGGATTCGGAGATGTAGGTATTTGGGGATGTAGGGATTTGGGGATGTAGAGATTTGGGGACGTAGGAATTTAGGGTGTAGGGATTTGGGGATATAGGAATTTAGGGACGTAAGAATTTGGGGACGTAGGAATTTGAGGACATAGGTATTTGGGGATGTAGGGATTTGGGGACGTAGGTATTTGGGGATGTAGAGATTTGGGGACGTGGGAATTTGCTGATGTAGGAATTTGGGGACGTAGGAATTTGGGGATGTAGGAATTGTGGGATGCAGGAATTTGGGAATTTAGGGATTTGGGAATTTAGGAATTTGGGAGTTTAGAAATTTGAAGAATTAGGGATTTGACGATGTTGTGATCTAATTTACCAACTTAAGAATTTCTCAATTAAAAAATTCCCAAACTAGATAGTTCAGATAGTACAGAAACTTGAAGACTATCCACAAATTACCTAATTTTGAGTATCAAAACTTCACAATATACATGTCTACAATTATTATCCAATATCTCCCCAAGCATGCATTTCAAATTATCCAAACATGACAATACAAATGATCCATAATTGATCGAGGTTTGTCGTCACAGAGTAACTTAGAGGAGGATGAATGAACTTCTCCTTGAAAGGACTTAATTGTAACGGGTGCACGGAGCGAATGTAATATACCGAGAGTGTAGGAGGTTGTAGAGACACGCGCGTAAAGAGAATACGCAGAATGCAGAGGTTAGGTGGAAATTAACGAAGCGAGGGGTCGACCGGGAGCCGTGTTTCAACGGCGAGTCGGGGTTGACCTCGTTGCCGTGGCCAACAGAAACGGCTCGTTTAATAAGCGACGTATTATGATTAATGTGCCCGGGGTAGAAACGACCCGACGGAACTTTCGTACGTAGCCGCGTAACGTAGCTTCCGCGGGCTCTTTGCTGAGCACAAAAGAGGCCAACCGGCGTTGAATTGAGATTAATGCTCGATAATTAATAAAGGCAGCATCGCTTAAAGTGTTGCAACACACGGGAATCGATCCGGTTGGCAAATTTTCATCGGCTCGACGATTTTAAACCGCTTCCACCGTATCGAGTGTTATTCTAAACCGGGATCGACTTATTTAGCAAGGGAAACGATACCTAAACTGGAACGAACGGATCGAGATAATTCGTTCCGATCAAATTCATTTTCGAATAGGGTGTTACGTTTATTATACATATGTATACATATGTGCTATGACTTTCAAATTTCTTAGTTTCTTGACCCCTTGCCTTACAACATCGTGACGCACTCATGACGCACTTGTGATGCAGCTCATGATGCACTCATGACACACCCTACAGTTCATACTTGATAACCCAGACTCGTATTTTCATCGCAATCGAATTTTGGGTTCACTTCTAATTATAATCCCCACAATCAAGGATCATTGAATACAAAGCGTGCACAACTGTTTAATTTTCATTATTCGTTTTCACATTGTAGCAGTTAGTCAATTTATATCAGAATTGATTTACAGTGATCATATCCTATAATATGATAAAAGTGGTTGCTTGACGTTGATTTCCTTGATCAGTTTCCCGATCGATCCCCGGTACCAAATTTTTCATTGAAACCCATTCGCCATCAGAAAACACTCGAGATAATTCAGAAGCTGCGCAGTCGGATGGTAATCGACTCGGAAATGAAAAGCAAGGACTGAATCTGCAGAGTGGTACAGTCTTGGCTTTAAATTAATTACGCGAGATTCGCTTCCTACTCGTTGCAGATAAGCACGGTCCGTTTTCCTACGCTACCAGATGCCAGGATATCAGCCACCTAGCTCCTGCTGCGTGTGCACTAGCATGAAATCAGGAAATTGCTTGTTTTATCGATTTCTTGTGCCATGTAATTCGATAACGCTATAAATTTTCCAAACTTTCGCGATCGTTTGTTAGTAACGCTGGATACCTTAATGGCCACGTTAATTAATTACCGTGATGTGTAGCTCTGGACGAGATTAAGCACTACAGTTTTCAATTCCTAAATTTTCAAATCTCCAAATGTAACACCAAATTTTTAAACTCTGACATTCATAAATTCTTAAATTTTTAATTTTGAACAATTTTTATATTGCTAGATTTTTACATTCCCGAATTCCTGAATGTATAAATTCAAAAATTTCTAAGTTCCCCTATTTTTCGAATTCCTAAATTCCCAAATACCTAAATCCCAATTCCTCCAACGCCCCATCTGGCAATTATATAGAATTTCATTATTTGATCTGAAAAGTGCAAGCTCCCACTTGTCCGCATATTTCCATTCCCCATACAATCCCGCACTTTATTTACCGGGGCGTTTATGTGAAAGCGATAAAAGGATCGAGTCGCATAAATCAGTGGAGTACGTCCACCCCCAGAAACGGCATGGTACAGCCAATATGGGACTGTCTTGGTGTTTTGGAAAGCTCGTTTTTCCCCTGTCCTTTCTCCCCGCGAACGACACTTTTACGAGCCCTAAATCCACGCCGAGACGGGGAAAATTAATCGTCGATCGTGCGAGTATTCATTCCGTTTCTTCGAATGTTGGGTCGATACCTCTAACCTCCTACGACGAATTAACTCGTCATTCGAATAAATGACGCGCAAAATCTAATTCGTTAAACTTACGTAATCGCGAAAAGAACATCGCGCGTTTAACGAGCGACAACGGATCGCGTCACGATGGGAATTTTTAATCTTGATAATCGCGTACGTGAACAAAACTCGCATAGGAAGCAAAGAGGTCTCCGCTAACCACGTTATTTAACTTTTTGCACAGGGTTTCTTCAGGAGAAGCATTCAGAAGCAAATAGAATACAGGTGTCTGAGGGACGGCAAGTGTCTTGTCATCAGATTAAATCGGAACCGCTGCCAGTACTGCAGATTTAAGAAGTGCCTAGCTGTCGGCATGTCCAGGGACTGTAAGTAACAATTCACTTTGTCTTTCCAACTTTTCAACACGCTTTCTCTTGTCTGGGTCACCGTTGCCCTAATGCAGAGGTTCTCAACGTACTCCCAACTTCAACTACTACATTAGATGATTAACTTAAACATTGAAACTTACTTTGATTACTGTCTCTCGTTAAAAGAATTTATAGATAAGCATACTACAATTTTTAAATGAACAATTCTCTTCAAATTAACATTGTAACAATAATTCTGCTGTACATTGAGAACCCGTAGTCTGCTCAGTCGAAACACAAAGTTGATACAAACGATTTCGAAGCAAATAACGAATAAAATAAAAGAACGTAAATATATTACAAAAGCAATTTTCCCGTAGTGACACTCGATAAATAGAAGAATTTCATGTGAACGAGTAACGATGTATGTTTGCACGGTATATGTCTATCGGGGAAACGCCCAAATTACATCTGTTTAATCAATATCCTTTCGTACACATTGATGGAGAATATGGGTACGCGAAAACATATTTTCCATATCTTTAATTGAATATAACGAAGCATTAAACGTATTGAAAATACGAGAGTATCACTTTAACGAATAGTATCGCTTGACAGCGATGAGTTAATGAATTTCGTGTCGAGAAATTTATTTCTCTTCGAAAACGAGAAATAAAAACTTGCACCCCACGTTGAAATATCGCTGGAAAGTTTGACAGATACACACTCGAGTGTGGCATAGACCTCCGTGATTGGTTTCCTCCAGATGATTGCTGGAATTCCTGAAATTCCAAATACGATAAATTTAATAAACGGCTACGAAATAAAGCTGTACCCTCTTTATATCGGGCGTCGGTTACCGGGGCGTCTTTTATAATACTTCGCGGAATTTCCGCTGGCCGTCAACGACCAAGAGGGCAAAGTAAACTCTGAAAGGGAAGTCGCGTGCATAATTAAACGTCAAAGTTCATCGTGCAATATGCAGCCGTGTATAATAGGCAACCGTCGGAGCTTTTCACTCTCGCATTGTCGAGGAAATCGTAATAAGCTGGCTGCGGTCTTATGATCCGCTTAAGAAGCGAACGCGATGAAAGTGACCGGAACAAAACTTGGGAAAAATTGCATCCCTTATTATCCGACCCGATTCTCCCGATGAACCCTGTCAAATATTAAATTTCGAAGTATCGGCAGATGAGGGTGTTTTACCCCGTCGCGTTAATATCTCAAGATTTATCGTCAAAATAAATTTCCTACAGAATTTCTTTGATTTTATTGAAATAAATATCTTGCTGTTTAAACCCCTTTACCTACTTTCTATCTTGTAATTTTATTATAAAAAGTCACTGACTATTGTAAAAGTTAAACTGCAGCACAGTAACCCACTAACGATGTTGTAAGTTTCGTTTAGGGAATATTCATCATAGACGAATTAATTTATGTAGCCCTTTATCTCAGGTAACTTGAATCAACTTTCTGTTCGTGATCGCGCATGCAAATGCGTTTCACAATCTATCTACAGGAGAAACGTACCGAGAAGAGCAGAAATTTATTCGCGATTACTTTAAAAAAAGTTTCGAACTCGAAATGATTAATGAGTCTAGGGGTTGCATGGAAAACTTTGGTCTCGGATGATTATTCCCGTCTTTTTCTTCCCTCGTACCTTGCTCAAAGTCATGGTTCAATTACGGTTCCTGCGAAGTGTTATAAATTTACTTTCGCTAGCGAAAGGGTTAATGACCTATATCATTTAGCTAGAGCTGGTCACGATAAGGATAAATGGAAGTTATGTGTCCCTCTTTAAAAGTTAGAAAGTGACTTTTGCCTTTATTCTAGAAAAGAGTTGCATTTTATGCCTGTTCCATCAAACGATATATTATACAACTCGATTGTCAATAATTAATGTTTCATATGTAAAAGTAAAACTAAACTACATTTAAAGTTACAGTATAATGAAATTGAAATTACTTTCTTTACGCAATTCTGAAGAAGTTGTTGGCTAGGTACTTTTAATTTTGTAAATTGCTTTTAAGATCGTTTGCAAATGAAAAGTGTAAAAGAGGGGTGAGTTTAAGGATCTTCCATTTCTCGTGAAGATTCGTGAGGAGTTCTACGATTCAGATAAAACCATTCCCATAATTCTACGATCCTGATCTGACATATCAAAATTCGTAAAGTTTCAAATGCAATTTCAGCTGTAAGATACGGCAGAGTGCCGAAGCGTTCAAGGGAACGTGGTCCCGAAGACGCTGTCCCGACCACCACGACAACGACAGCGACCACGGGTGTCCAACAGTTAACCTCTCCCGGCGCTGCCAATAACAACAACAACAATAACAATAATAACAACAACAACACCAGTCAAAATAACAACAACAGCAGCGGCCAGGGTCAAAACGCCATACCGTGTGTGCCACCAGCCGCAGTGGTGGAAGCGGATCAGTCAGACGCAGACGTGAAACAGTTGGCTGTGTACGACGTGATACTTCAAGTCTCCCAGGCGCATCACGCTCATTGTGGCTTCACTGAAGAATCAACGAGAGGAATCGTCCGGAAACCGATGATAATACCGGTAAGTTCAGGAAAAGAAATTTACAAATTGTTAACGCGAGATCCGCTCTGCGAAACGTGTTGCGACTCCCACGTCGACTCCTACGTCTTCTGAGTAACTGTACTGCTATCACACTTGATGACACTTGAAAGTATTTTAATAAAGGATTGTTCTAAGCGAATGCACCATCGTGTCACCATAAGTATGATGCTAGGACCAGATATTGATAGCAACAATAGTAGGGATATGTATCATGATCCAAGTCGGTGAATCGCAACACGTTTCAGCTTATGGCCTTTAGAGTGGCAATGAGAACTCGTACTGGAACTGGCAGCAACCAGCCTGTTTCTTTTATAATCCTGCTGATTAGGCGAGTACTTCTTCGCAGCCGGCCAGTCCAGAGGACCCAGAGGCAGCATCCTCGACGGCGGAGACTGTCGAATCGCAAAGGATCTGGCTTTGGCAACAATTCGCCACCAGAGTGACGCCATCCGTGCAGAGGGTGGTGGAGTTTGCCAAAAGGGTGCCAGGATTTTGCGATCTTTCGCAGGACGATCAGCTGATCCTGATCAAGGTCGGGTTTTTCGAGGTCTGGCTTAGCCACATCTCGAAAATGACCACCGACAGCTCCATGACCTTCGAGGATGGCACTTGTATCACTAGGCAGCAAATGGAATTGATGTACGAGGTAAACATCTTTAACTACTTTGCAATTTACTGTAGAAATATAGTACACTTCTCATGTATAGTATTTCAAGATAGACACGCATTTCTTAATATTTTTTTGTGAATTAATATTCTGTCATGACTGATTAATCAAAATGAACGATAGAACTGTTAGATTGTTAGTATGTATGTAGTCATCTTGTACTAATAGATTACATAGTATGGTATCATTATGTACTAACACATTGCATAGTATGTTCACATCATCTTATAGTATGTTCTGTCTCTAACTAATATCTTACGTATGTGAATATCATCTTGTACTGACATTGCATCTAAAAATTATCTTGTACTAATACCTCGTTTTGGACTAATACATCACATATGTGAATATTATTGAACTAGTACCTCACACATATGTGACTATCATGTGACCTTGCGTCGTATATTATCTTGTACTAATACCTAACATTGTTAGTATCATCTCGTGCTAATACCTATTGTATCACCTTGTACTAATACGTATGTTAGTATCACGTACTAATACGTTATATATGTTAGTATCATTTACTAATTAAAGTCGTTTTCATGGAATGAAACGAGACAACTGATTAATCGATCGATGTGAAACAAAACAGCCAGACTTTGTGTCCGCTTTGATGCAATTCACATCGGCCCTAAACGCCCACCAATTATCGGACACGGAGTTGGGCCTGTTCTCCGGTGCTGTACTCCTGGGCGAGAGACCAGGCCTGAACGACGTGAAGGCGGTGCAAAGGCTTCAGGATCGTCTTCTGGAAGCGTTGAAGGTTCAAGCGTTACGAAATCACACGGTTTCCGGTGAGGCTACCTCGGCGGGTGGCTGTTCCGGTGTCTCGAGCGTTTCACAAAGGATACCAGAATTGAGAGCTCTGGGTGCAAGACACGCGAATCTCCTCGATTGGTTCAGAAGGAACTGGACCAAGCTCAAATTACCACCTCTCTTTGCCGAGATATTTGACATTCCCAAGTGCGAGGAAGATCTTCAGTGAAGAGGTGATATATCTCTCCTGATATTTCTCCTTCTCGCGATTTAGAAAGCTTTGATATGTAAGCGTTAATGAGCGCTCGTTGTCACTAATTCTCAAATTCCCAGATACCTAGATCTCCAAAGTCCCAAATTCCTAAATCTCTAAATTATCAGATTTATATATTTCCTAATTTCCACCTTCCCAAATCTCCAAATTGCTTAATGTCCAATTACAAAATTCTCTAAGTATCCAAATCTCCAAAACCCCAAATTTCAAAGTCCCTAAATTCCTAATATCTAATATCCCCAAAACCCTACCTTCTCACGCTCGACAACATGGGCGAAATCCAAGTCCACGAATTTCACCGGTGTACGATTCACGCCCCATAAATCCGTGTTTGCGTTTTAATTCGCGTGCTCGGTAACCCACATCGTCGATTTGCAATTCAATACGCCAATCAGCCGGACGAATCGAAGATATCCTAATCGAGGAAATCGTCTTTGCAGAATGTTTCAGAGTACATCGAGTTAATTCGACGAAAACGAACGGCCCTGCCAGAGAGAATGTTCTCTGATTGGCGGTGCTCGCCGCGCAAGCCGGTGGGCTCGAACATTTCGAGAACGATTTGTTTTCGCTAGCTGGCAGTGATGTACAACGGTGCGATGAGACGACGCTCGGTTCCATTGGAAAGGACGCCTAAGGATCGCTGATCTGGCGCGTTTTTAACGGCTCGATCTCGACGGATCCGTCGTGCGCTGTTCGTTTCATTGACACGCGGACGGAAGATGGATCGTTTCGAGACGCGAACGGTACACGCTGCTGATTTCAAACGGAAAATGAGAGAGGTTTACTCATTCGGTAACGATGAAACGAATGGTGCAATTACGTGTCGACGCGAATGATTCTTAGAATCTTGCCGGACTGATTAAATTACGGTAATCTTTTTCACGATCGTAAAAAATCTGTCTCGTTCTGGATCAGTGACGGGCAAATGCCCACATCTTACGGGCAACATAATGTAGATGAGGTGTGCAAGTTTTTCCACTAGTGGAAGGGTGTGTTTAGTACTATGCATGCTTCGCAAGAAGTCTCGCAGATTTAATGGAAGAATGTTGGTCTAACTGATCGGAATGAAAGACATCCCGATTCACGTGTATTATATTTTCGAGCTGTAACATATTGATCAAAGTGGTCATATATGAGACTCGTATGAAACTAGCAAGTCGGATGGTAATACTATTCTTACGGGACTTTCTGCGAGGTATGGTAAGAAAGTAATACATAGGAATTCGATGAAATATTAAGCCATTCCATAAATGTGATTGTTTTTGATATACGTATTAAATACAAATCTGTCCAGTTTAGATGATAGTGAACTTTATTGGATTTTATTTAACAGTCTAATTGTTATCTTACACGAGGTACATCTTTAATATTTCAGCTTGCGACTAAAATTGATTTAAAAATGGCTTATGGGATAAAATTTAGCTCGCTTAGCGTAAACGCACCCTAACCCTCGCGAGCGTAATTGCCCATCACTGTTCTGGATCAGCCATAATTAGAGTGTAACGAAAGCAAAAGAAGGATTTGTACCATTCGTAATGCAGTATCGCGCGCTACATCACACGAAGCAATTAAAAATACTCAATCGATGAAGAAGGGAAACGAAGTTTCGTGTCACGTTGGTCCATGCGCATATCGTTGATTGCAATAAAGCGACGCAGTGATCGAACACTGGTCGCGTCTAAAAAAGATAGCACAAAATCGTGATCAATTTACAGGCATGTTTATTACGATTTATCACGCTGAAAGGAGTATTCTCGAGCGAATCTTTCGGACATTTTTGACTACCGTGGATCGTATCATTTTCAAAGGAACGGAACAGATAGCGTGCAGCGTTCTGTCGAAACCAGTTGTCGAACTATCACGGATACCTGTAGCAGACGTAACGTCGAACTTCGTTAGACATATCGGAATATAATATCGTATCATTATCGTTCTATTTTTTTTCCTCTCCTCTGTTCCGTACAATAAGCCGAACGATCTTTCCATTCTCCTAGAAAACTGTGAATCGACAGGCAACTGCATGCTCGCGCAAACGAATCACATAGTGGTATTAACATGTATGCATGTGACGTGCGCGTGCGCGCGCGCACGGAAACTGAACACTTATACACTTATTACAGATATAACGACAAAAGAAAAAAAGAAAAAATAAAAATGGTAAAATGTTTCATGCTATATTAAAAAGCTCAAGAAGGAAATCTTTTATAGGACGTGTCTGTCTAGATGCATCCGCTACGAATCTCAATCTATGCAATCTCTATTTTTATTACTTAAACAAGTAGTATAGTGAATTACCTTTTAAATAGATATCGTTGCGTCGCTTCAGGGTGTTCCACGGAAAATAAAGAGAAAAAAAAACGGAGAGCAACGTGTTTTCCGCGAACACGATGCTGTTCTTTCGTTGGGTGATGTGTTTTTTAAATCAAAGATATTTCACGTGGTGTACGTTCGAAAAAAAAAAAGAAAAAAAGAAACGAGAACAAATGAAAGAAAGTTGAAAGGATTAAAACGTTACGTATCGTATATATTTATATAAATATATAATATATATGTAATGTACTTGTTGCGTTGAAATTGTTAATATTTGTTATCGATTACGGCCGAAAAGAAAAAGATCGTTTTCCGATTGTTGATGAAATCCTGAAGTGAGCATATGTTTGAAACTCTTCAAACTCTTGAACGCTAATAATTCTCTGACAATGACTAGCATGTAATGCGTATCGATATATGTAATTAATATACATATACATATTATATATATATTCATTGTGAGAGATCATGGGGAAAGGGGGGGGAAGGGGGGAGGGAGGGGGGTCGAGGGGATGACAAGAAGTAAGTTTATCTACTTAGAGAAATTAATGTTTTATCTAGCGTCGTACTTAAATTAAATATAATAATAACGTCGATATATCGCTGTCGCTAAAAGGGAAGAAAATATTTCGTAAAAAAAAGACTATCTTCACGATTTTCTAGACGGAAAGAAAGAATTCCAACTCTAAGCGCTCACATCAAGTTGTGAATAAACATATCATACCTAATTAATATATTGAACAAAGAAGGGATATCATCGTTTAATATAATATAAATATGAGTCTATATATATTAAAACAAAAGGTATATATATATATATATATATAAATATAAATATAAAGATTATAAATCTATATGCAAGAAGGATAGTTATTAAACGCATTATGTCGAACGAGCGTAGATCTATTCATGGTAGGCCATCTTTGATCTTATTAAAATTAACGAAGAAATGATAATTATTAGTCGCACGTGTGTAGACTCGCGCATGCGCGATCCTAAACGTGTAATACGAATGTTCTCGATAGGAAAAAAAAAAATCGAACGATCGAATAGTTTCTCTCGGCTCTCTTACGATCTACCAAAACAGATCTGCGCCAGGAAATGCGGTAATAAAAGTGAAAAGCGAGCGAGAAAGCTTTTGAAAATTATTACTCTGGTCCTGTTCGTCGCGAGACAATGCAAGGAGGAAAATCTCAATGATATGTAAACCGAGTCTTGGTATATGTCAGGGTGGAACGAAACATTAAAGTCTTTTTTATTATTTATGACTACTAACGGTGAACAAATATTGTCTTTCTTTAATAACATTTCATTACCAACAAGTTCTCCGAGGCAAGTCGCTTGAAGATGATTATTTTTATCAGTTTTAATAGCATTGGCTAAATGAGGTATTTTAAAGGACTCTGCGACTTTAGGAGCCATTTTGTACAAACTTGTTAAATTCGTTTTGTACTGTTGATCCATAAAAGCAGTTCTGATCTGTAGAATTACTTGCTTTAATAATTATTTTGATAAAAACTAGGTTTTGCAGATTCGATACGAGGGGAGGCAAGGGTTGTTCGCTGTTAGAGTAGTCAGAGAGTTTTGTTTCGTTCCAAGCCGGTATAAATGTATGTATATGCTACGAGAATTTTTATGCTGGTTGTACATAAATTCTATAATTCGAACGATCTAGTGGCTGTCCTAATCGTCTCTCTTTAATTATTAACTAGAAACGAAAGAAACGATGAGAGAAGAGAGAAAAACGTCGCGACATTTTCCTCCTGTGATATTTGAATTGCGATTCGTTTTTTTCAAAATTTCTAGTCCCCACGACTTATTCGCCGAGTTTTAGCTACATAATATCGTGTGCTATGCGATACTCTCGTGAACGTTGTTGGAACACGTTAATTGAAACGGCCAAATACTTAATTAACGATATTATTATTATTATTGTAATATAAACGATTAGCCGCCGGTCAATCATGTTCGCTAAGCTTTCTCGTAAGATTTTTATTCAAATATCGTCACGAGACGATTATCACTCGATGCTAACGGTGTTCCATTTTCGCGACATTAAAGTGCAAAAAAAATTCATCTCGTAAGTTCGTTCGATTTTGTAACTCGTCGGTGTTGTTTAGAGATCGAATAGGAAAGTGATTGACTGGCGTAATCAAGAAAAAAAAAAAGGAACTATTAGAACGATGTAATTGAGATATTATCGTTTAAACTGAAACGTAACATCCCCTCTTCTTCTTACGCTCCTCTCGTGTTCCGACCGAAGCGCATCATCCTTTTTCCTCTTCAAACATTTCCTCGTCGAAATCCAGTCTCGTTTCCGGTCCCCTTATTCCATCCGCTCTTCGTCACGCGTAATGCTATTTTTTAACCTTGAGATTTCGGTCATGGTGCTATAATATCTGTACATAATACTGTGGGAATCGTTGCGTAATCAATGTACCATTACAATTAATATTATTCGAAATAATCGTATGCATTGAATATGATTATGATAATTCTTTATTATTTCTTATCGATTCGTTATCGTCGATACCGATATATTTACACGAGCGTGTGACCGTTCAAACAGTACGTCTGACTTAAATTCGTCTCGTGTAGATTGGGAAACGCTAACAAAGAAACAAAATGGCGGTTCCTTTTATTCTTTTCTTTTTTTATTTCAGAGATGAAAAAAAAAATATATATATATATACATAGTAAATATATTGAATATATATATTCCGCCCGTAAGACAGGACATTGCAATAATCACGATTTTGTTTGATATTGATTCTATGATTGTATATTTATAGATAAGTTGAGCTCAAGCGTGCATCCCGTTGCGTACGCTGTATCGCATATATTATACATACTCTTCTTTTTTATATAGGCGAGATATCGACTGCGTACTATACCTGTACCGGATGTTTTATAAATCGCAAAACAGACGATTCCTTGACCATCTATAAGACGACTCTAAAATAAGAAAATTCAAATTCTTGTATCTTCGTTGGTGTAACTAGATTTGGACCGGGGTGCTTCTTTTACCAGAACGTAAAATGGCTTCTAATCGATTTGCAAATGTATCACGTGGATATGCAATACGCGACACTTACAAATTTTGAAATTTCAAATCCCTAAATGTCCCTAAGTATAAATTCCCAAATGTGGCATCTAATTTTGAAATGTCCAATTTGCTAAATTTGTAAATTTCTAAATAATTCTCCAAGTTTCTAAGTTCCTTGTTCCCCAATTCCTAAGTCCCTATATTATAGAATCTCAAAATTTTCTAGTCTCCAAATGTTCAAGTCCGGAAATTCTCAAGTTCCCAAATTCTTAAGTCCCTGAATTCCCAAATTCTAAAGCTACCAAATTTCCTAATCCCCAAACTCCCTAATCCTCAAATTTCCTACTCCCCCAATTTCCTAGTCCTCCAATTCCCTAGTCCCCAAATTCCCTTGTCCCTAATTCCCTAGTCTCCAAATTCTCAAGTCCCTAAATTTCCGAATGTCCAAATCTCTAAATTTCGAAATTCCATCCCGACCACATGTTCGATTACTCACACATCCTAAATGGCTATAAAACATGTCGATATACCACGTGGCGATGTATAGCCCTCGAAGAAAAATCCTAGTTACGCCAATGCGTATGCTCAATACGAAAAGAAAAGAAATAACGATTCGAAGCAAGAAAAACTGAAAACTGTGTGTTCAATAGATAATTAAAGGTTGTCTTATTTCCGCCACGGAATCTTTGTTTTTTTTTGTTCTGTTCTGATTGATACACGATTTACGAAACAGCCTACATAATACGATATATCGAGATGATGAAGGATGACGGTGACGATGGATGATGGCGTGCCAAGCGAGGCGGGAATTGTTTTTCTGTTTCTTTTCCTTTATCTACTTTTTTTTTTTTTTTAATGCAAAAAAGAATATATTACATATGTATGTATAAAATAATATAAAAACGACGATAATGTTATTAAGGTAAATAAGTACGACAAAACGACTGCTCTATACTGCTAAAGTACAAATGTTTCATTTTAATTGTTTTATAAAGAGAAAAAACAAAATGATATCGATTTGTTAGAGATTAGGTTTAATGCGTGCAAGCTCGCGCGCGATGTACGTGTATAATTATATTTATTTGTTAATCTCTCAGCATAATTAACGTGGCCCCTCCATCCGCGTGTCATCGTTGCATGCACAAAATACATACATACGTGACACGCTTATGTTCGTTCACTTCGCGTTCACACCGACACAATGTTCACAATCAACACCCATATTCTTTTCTGACGTACTTATATATGTAAAAATTGTGCGATCGGTACAGTAATGCTCGATTGGTGTGCGAAAATTTTGATCGCTTGGTCGTGAAATTATACTGTATCGTTCAGAGTTTACTAAGGGTGTCTCGGTTTCTCTATTTGGGAAGTTGGAACTTTTGAATCCCTTAATTTCCATATCTGAGGTTTAAATTTGAGAATTTGAGAATTTTTAATTTTGGGAATTTAATATTTCTGGATTCCTAAGTTTCCAAATTTCCATGTTCCCAAATTCTCAAGTTCCCAAGTTCCCAAATTCCCCAATTCCTCAAATCCCAAATCCCAAATTCCCAAACTTTCCAATTCCCAATCTTCACAGTTTCCAAATTCCCCAATTCCTCAATTCCCCAATTTCCAATTCCCCAATTCCCCAATTCCCCAATTCCCTAATTCCCCAATTCCCCAATTCCCCAAATCTAAATTTCCAAGTCTCCTAATCCCCCAATCTCCAAATCCCCAAATCCTTAAATCCCCAAATCCCCAAATTCCCAAATTTCTAAATTATCAAACTTTCAAATAACCAAATTTCTAACCGAGCATTACTGTACCTAGTGATATACAGGTGCACAGGATCGAAATTCGTCGTTTTCGTCGTAACACGCACAGATTTCGAACGGTCTCCAATAATATATCAATTTTGACAGACAATCACCACAATGGTGTCTGATGATCGATGCTGAACAGGGAACAGAACTTGCAGACAGACAGTGGTTTTCTTTTTGTACAGCGTTTCCCAATCGTTTTGTTCGCGTTGTTGAATCAACATAACGATACGTAATTGTCTCAATTATTTACTGTACAGCACGACTTCTGATATGTACGTATAAAATACACTGGTCCCTCGATTATCGACGTAACCAAAACTTTCATTGGGAATTTTGAATTTGCAAGTTCAATTTGTAAATTTCAAAATTTGGTAATTCTAAAATTTAGTAATCTGAAAAATGCAAAAATTTGGAAGTTTAAAAAGTTGAGTGTCTTGTAGAAAGAAGGACCAGTGTATTGTATTCCATTTGTTCCAAACAAATGCAAACCGATACAATTATATATTAGAAGTGTAAGGGAGAAATCTGCAAACTGCCTTCGGACTTGATAACTACCTTGTTCTTTCTACAAGGAACTTCCGTAAAGTAAATGGAACTTTTGTACAAAGAGAAAATGTTTTTCGAATACTCTCCATACTTGTAGATTGGGAAACGTTGATTTATTTAATCAAGGTACGACAATAATACGTACACGCTGCTTATCGTTAATTGTAAACCGGTGAATTGTTTAAGTATGACTCTGTACAAAATAGTAATAGTATACTTTGGTAGATTTGTTTCTTTAAGAAAAAAACAATAATGTTTATCGATATCACACGTTGTTTGTAATTCATCTGTGCTCAAAATTGATCAACAACCGATTAATCTGTTTTGAGGATTATTCATGTTTTAAGTTGACACGCTATCATCACACTGAAAGATGTAAAAATATTTTTCTAATAAATACAAAGTCACGCTAATTTTAATACGATTCACAGCCATGGATACGAACATTCTGAGCAAAGATGAATTAAAATAAATACAATATTCTTTATAATAAAATTACATTGAACGCGTTATTATTGTCGTTGCTTGGTTCGATCATACATTCATGCTCATTGAACGTTACTTCGTATTTTACATGATATTCCATTCGTGATCGTACTTAATCATACCAGTATCGTTCCATCTGATTACCGATTAGTTTCAGACATTTCACAATATGTCCAATTGAATCCGACGATGATTCGATCAATATTTCATCCTTTACGGTGCAATGAGTTTTCCCTATTTCCTGCTAGCCTGCATTCGTTCCAATAAACAACTCGCATTTAACTAACGTGCATTCGTATAAATCGCTGCAAAAATATTTTTATTGGCTAATAATTATTTTCATGAAATTTACACGTCGTGTTTGAAATCAAATTTCGCGTCGCATCGTCCTATTCGATATAGTAAAAAGGAATGAGAATTGGGTAAATAGGGAAAACGAAGGAAAATAGTAAGTTTAAAAAGATCATGATCGAATCAATTGCAACAATGATTCCCAAAATTGTAATCCAAAATAAATGCAATGAAGAAATAGTCTCGCGTTGCTCGTGATCTGATTGCACGAAAAAAAAAGAAATTATAGATCAATATACATATATCTCTGTCATACATATCGTCGCAATAATCGATCAATATTTTATATTTTCTCCTGTAAGACAAAAGTTTGTCCACATTGGCTCTTTGCAAACGCGCGAATCGATCGTATTTTTGTAAACCCTTTAGAAATCAATTTCATATAAAGTCCAAGCTGCCGATGGAACGTCTTTTATGATGTAAAAGTGTTTTGCAATGAATCGCAATAAAAAATGACTATAGTTCGCAGAGGGTTCAAAAAGAAAAGAAAAAATACTCGGACAACGTTTGTCGACTATAGAATGCTTGACCATTTGAGTGCGGGGGATCCCGGATCCTCGATACTCTGACGAGAAATACGAAAAGCGCAGCCATTGGCGTAACCAGATAGGGATTATAGTGGCCCTAAATCCTCAAAATATTAAATTAACTCCCTAGGTGGTTCGAGAGTCGTAGGATACTTCATACTCCTGATATTCAAAATTTACAAATGTCCAACTTCCAAATTTCTAAATCCCTACATTCCCAAATTCTCGAATCTCCAAATTTTCAATCTCACAAAATATATTTGGTTATGCCCAATATGATTTATAGATACTATTAGTAAATTAAGATGACCTAATCTAACCCAGACAATTACGCCAATGAGCGCGGTAACGCTTCTTGCATTTCTTCCGTCTTGGAACAATCGTAGAACGCAACGAATAAACGTTGCGTGCCCTACGGTTGTGTCTTCTCATTGAGAAAATCATTCGTGATTCACTGTTATTTGATCAGTATCAGTTAATAAACTTTTTAAATAGTGTTAAAAAATAAAGGTAACATTTCTTTCTTTCTCGAATCCTTCATTTCATCCGAACTCCCAACGCGTTTCCTGTCGTTTGATCACTTCCGGAACTACTCTGCACTCAAATGGTTCGATCGACGACGTGGAGCGTACGAAAATCGTTCAGCGGTATAAAGCAAGCGAGCCGAGACAATCGAGACAAAATTGACGGCAAACAGTTCTATTTTTTTAATTTAAAACTCGTACCATTACGTTTATTACGTACAATTAACGGAGTCTGTATCTTAAGAAATATTTGTGAACAAGTAGGGAATATCTGGTTTTTTAATCGTTGTTATTCATGTATTTCTTTTTCTCCTACACCTACGCGTTCTTTGTCGCGTTATAGAACATAGAGATATAAGAATAGAGTGCACAAAAAGTTGAAATAGCTATACATAGCGATAGAAACAAAACGCTGTATCTTTTATGCGTTGTGTGATCACGCATGCGTATTCACATGATGGATGCAACGCGCATAATGATGCACATGCATAATAGAGTTGCTATAGCGATAAATATCGATAATATTGAAACGTTGTTCACAATTTGATATATTGATAAACTTATATTTTATTAAAGAAAAACAACTATCGGTAATTATGAGGCTTTTATATTTCTCTTTTTAAAGGCTTTCAAAATATCGCAACATAATGCAGATCAATGAGAAAGTACGCATGCGTGATTAAACAATGATACAAGAAATCTTTATGCAGCGTTTTCTTTCACTTTCCATTTTTGTTTCAAGTCCTGTTCTTATATTTCTATGCGTTGCAATTATAGACTATCAGTCATTTACCTGTAATACCTTCAACTAACGCTTTTCAAATCGATATCAATAATGTTCAAGCTCCAATTCGAGACGATATATATGAATGTATTAACTTGTCACCTGACAATTATTTTAGAGGTTAGGAATGCTTCGAACCGTTTTTGTAGTCTACAGCGAAAGAAAATGAAAGTTACTACATACTCAATGTGATTGATGTCACAATTTCCATGATCAATATTTTCTTACTTTCTTTATTTATAACAATGGAGTTAAAAAGTATTTTGCATGATTATATTCTGTATTTGTACGTACTTCCGATAGGAGCATAAATAAGTGTTCCAAATTTTGCGGAACGATACGGGTGTTCATATTTAAATAGATATTCATACTATCCGGATATTACAAAAAGAAAATGATATTTGAATAGTACAAATAACACAAGTAATATCCGTTACCTGATCAAGTACCTGGATTATCGTTTGAATTTTTAAAGTTACGGGAAAGTAATGGAATATTAAAAATGTAAGTTTTGAAAGTCGCTGAAATTGACAATTGAACAAAAACTATTAAGTCGTTTTGCTAATACTCTTCAAATACAAGTGTAATTTACATTCAGCAAAGATATTTAATAATCATTTGAATATCTTGAAATGACATTGATAAGGATACTTACTATATTCGGATAATATGAGTATCCACTGCTTAGAATATTCATTAACATTTTACTAATAAAGTAATAACATATTTAATTTTATAACTTTGACAATGAAATGTTTTCTTCTGTTGTTTTTATATCTATATGAAATTACAAGTTGTACCTTAAATATAATCAATTATTCCTATCTTACTCCAGTATAATTTTATGCCAATTACATTTATCATTTGCAGCAATTATATGAACAAAAACATAAATTGTATTTAAATCGAAAAAAATATTTTCATTTAGAACAACAAAGCTTGTTTAAAATTGGACAGTATTGCTGTTTGCAGAATAGAAATAAAAACTATAAATAACCAATATTTTTATTTCATAAATTTTTATTTTATAAAAACTTATGGATTACAAATGTCAGTTCTCATTTAATACTGTTACGAATTTTTCCAAATTGAAATCTTTCCTTTCTAATATTTCTTTCTCTATCTTTTGTGGTAATATAATTCCTGTCAATCTAGAAACCATACTTTTTTTAGGTTTGTCTGCATCTTTTCTCCTTTTACGTTGTAATTTTTTGGTTCTTTTTATCCTTGTTTCTACCATATGTAATTTCTGAATATGTTCTGTTAATTTTCGTTTCGTTGTAACTTTTATCTTACATATATCACACTCATATTTCTGATCTAAATGGTAGACTCTTATATGTTGATCCAAATTTTTTTGGAAGCAATATACTCGCGGACATTTTTCATATGGGCAAGGTATAAGTAATCTGTGTTTCATGTGAACTTGAGAATGAAGTTTTAAATGATATTTCTGTAAAAATTGTTTACCACAATCCTTACATTTGTAATCTATAAATAAAACAATTGTTTAATTAAAGTTATAAGAGAAAACAAATTTTTAATAATAACACTTGTTCTAGTCTGTTATATATAGAGAAATTACATTGATAAATACATACCATTTACATGTTGAGTTTTTAAATGGCTTTGATAAAGTAACCAGCTCTCAAAAACTTCATTGCATCCTGTTCTAGTACAAGGATATTTTTTAATTTTTTCATGAGTAGCCTTATGGGTTTTGAATTTTGTTATATTTGTGAAACTTTTATTACATTTCTCACATTTATGTAGCACTGGGTTATGAGTTGCTATATGTGCTCTAAGCTGGTACTTTTTAGTGAAAGATGCACTGCATTCTTTACAAGTTAATTTGCCACGTTCATGTTGTGTTTTATAATGACGCTTCATATTATATCGATGAGCAATAAACAGTGAACACTCAGGACACCTTAAACAAAATAGAAAATATGTTGAAATGATAAAAATGAAATCTGTGAAAGAATGATTTACTTACTGATACGTTCTTTTTATATTACTATGAGTCTCCATATGACGTTTCAAATGACAAGCATTTGTGTAGGCTTTATCACAGTTTGCATAATTACATTTATAGCTTCTCTAAAAAATAAAATAAAAGATTAATTTTGTAATTCTTACAATTATCCAAAATATGTGAAACTATTATTACCTCTCCAGTGTGAGTTCTGAAGTGTCTCATTAATCTGGACGGTCTACAAAAAGCTGCTTCACAGCCAGGATAAGTACATTTATGTCTTTTCTCATCTTTCTCAACTTCAGAACATATGATATTGTTTTTTATTAGATCAGTTTCAGATTCTGAGAGGATATCAGAATTTTTATCTTGTCCCATTGTCTGTTAAATTATTTTGCACTAATATGTTCAGAAACGAAGTATATTGTATGTAAAATACAATATACATAACACACTTATAAATTTATATTTTACTTACAAATTATAAACTTTCAAATCTTAACCTTCCACAATAACTAATTGTTCTAACTTAAGTTTATTAACAGAATTTTGTCTAATACAACGTTTCCATACTTTATATACACAAGACATTCTGTAGTATTCATAATATATTAATATTTGTAATTACTGCATTACAATACACGTGTTTGAACCCCTTTCATATATTTTCGTCTATAGTAGATTTAGTGAAAGAGAGGATAATTCGACAGTAGTGAACTCTATCCTTAGAACTCGATGTTCGACTGTCTATTTTTGTTGAATTGACTATAGATTTTCCTCTATAATTGCGTCTGATCAACGAACCGTTGTAGGAATCAGCTGTTGTTGACTTGTGTACATAAATTGAATTGTTTTAATTATTCTTATGACACAGTTGGTAATTGTTCATGAACCATAATGAACTTTAACTCAGATGGATATAATTTTATAGAACCAACACACTTATGTGAAATCTGTGTTTATCATCATTATATAAAATAAATGATGTGTAGAAGGTTATATTGATCTATATTCATTTGACAGCGTATGAAGGTGAGATTAGATGCCAAATTAACATTTCATAAATAGATCAGGACGTAATGATAGATTATAATATATTTATGCGGAAATATTATTTTCGAAGATTATTTCTATAATTTTGAATTGTGAAAGATACGATGCGTATAAAGTTTTGCAAGAGGTTAGATAGTCTTCAATGTTTGTTGGTACGTTTTAATTTTGCATAGGAGTTCTGTAAAAACAGCAAATTTTGTAATTAAAATAGGAACAGGTTGTAAACAATAGTTAGCCTACCTTTAATCCTCATTTTAATCATTGAGAAAACAAGTAATATATATATTGTTTTAAATACATAACATATTATTACAGAATCTTGAAAAAAGAAAGATAATGGGACAAACACTCAGTGAACCTGTGACTACAAAGAAATCTGCATATTGTATAAATTCAAAATATCGAGTTGGTAGTTCATGTATGCAAGGATGGCGTATTACAATGGAAGACTGCCATGTTCATATACTTTCATTACCGGATGATCCTGGTACTGCATTCTTTGCAGTATACGATGGACATGGGAGTAAGAATAAAACATGAAATTTAAAGATTCAGCATCAACAGTAAAATCATGCATTTAGAACAAAAAGAATATTACTTACTTTATAAACTAGTTAACTTAAAACAGATTGGAAGATAATATACTTTAAAAGAAAGTCTTAGGTTTTATTATAATTGGCATAAATAAGAAGTTTCAGTAAATATTATAACTGTAACTATGTACTTCTATACTTGAAGAAGTGATAGATAATATTGATAGGTGCAGCAATGGCACAGCATGCGGGAAAACATCTTCATGAGTACATAATTAAGAGAAGCGAGTACAAAGCTGGTAACATTGTTCAAGCCATACAACAAGGTTTCCTAGAATTAGACAAAGCAATGCAGAATGATGTAACTCTTAAAGACGAGCAAGCGGGAACTACTGTTATAGCTCTTCTCATTAAGGATAACATTTTATATAGTGTAAGTTTGTTATAATTTTTATTTCTATTTCTATTTTTGATTCATAAAATTTGACAGGCAAATGCAGGTGATAGTAGAGCGGTAGCAAGTATTAATGGTCGTGCAGTTCCCCTTAGTCGTGACCATAAACCTACTTTAAAAGATGAACGCGAAAGAATCGAAGCCGCGGGTGGTTGGGTCGAATTTAATAGAGTTAATGGATTACTTGCATTATCTCGAGCTCTTGGCGATTTTATGTTTAAACGAAACGAACGTAAATCGGCACAAGAACAAATCGTGACTGGTACGTCACAAACAAAATTAAAAGATAGAAATCGAAGTTTTAAGACCAAGTTTTATATATATATATTACTTTCATATTTTCAGCCTTTCCTGAAGTTCAGGAATTTAAAGTAACAGATGACTGGGAATTTGTTGTGTTGGCTTGTGATGGTATTTGGGATGTGATGACGAGCGGTGAAGTAGTCGATTTTGTAAGAGCGCGATTAATGCCATCTGGACCAAATAATGAATGGAAGGATCCTGAAGAGATTTGTGAAGAGCTTATAAAACATTGCCTTGCACCTGATGCTATAATGGGTACCGGTTGCGACAACATGACCGTTGTTCTTGTTTGTTTCCATCATGGAAAACCATATTTTTTTTCAATTCCACGTTGTAAAGAGTCCATTAGTACAAATCCTTAACTATTTTAATCATTGATATTTTAGAGCATCTTTTAAATTTGTATTTGATTTTACACTATAAAGAAATTAACCGTGTTTGGTTATCATAACTATCGCATCACGGCTACAAAATTGTTAAAAATTTGGATGAACTTGCTTTTTAAAACTGTATAAACCCAAGATTAAAAAAAGGAACATTCATTTTATACTAATAAAGAAATTTTCGTTTACCAATTATCATAAACATCTCATATCTATAATTTTTTGTGAGAAAATTACAAATAAGCTGAATTATAAGTTTTTATTTACAATTTCGAACAATGGACGAGAAGTGTCCAGATATAAGTTTAGTAACAATCTTAATAAAATGCATAAGTTTTCATTCAAACCTCATAGCGATCTAGTAGAGAAGAAACAGCCGCATTAGCAAGAGAACTTAATCTATCTGCGACCTTATTTACTCCTTGACGTACACTTTCTTTAACATCATCTAAATCCACAACCCCACCTCCTCCACCACTAAGACGCATCGACAAAGAAGACGTTGGAGATGTAGCCGTCGAACTTCCTGTGCCAAAATAATCAGCTGAAGAAATACTAGATGAACCTTCGAAACGTTGTAAATTACTTTTACGTTCCCACTGTAATAAAATGATAGGATATTTATTTAAACTAAAGAATAAAATTCGTACAAAATATTAGTATATAATATAAACCTACAGAATCGTCATTTTTGCTATCCTGAAAATACTGATCTGAGCTAATAGCCTTGGCACTACCAAACTTCTTTTGTGCTTCTCCTTCGGATATTTTACTATCATTCTTACTACTATTTGCTTTGCTTAAAGGAGTCGTCCGTTTTGGTGGTTCTGGTTCTGCAATAACAACTACTTCCTCGTTGCGAGATTTATTATTATTGTTACTACTGTACGGGATTGATAAGGCCGCATAAAATTCGTCTAAACTAATAAAAAGATCTCGTTCAATATCCATATCTCTTGGTTTTGGTTCAGAAGCAGTTATAGTTTTTGATGATGTCTCTTGAGTTATTGTCTGCATGTCACCAAGTGCAGAATGACTTGCACCACTGAAAAATATACATTATTTGTGTTTGTGGTGCGGTGTTTCTTTTCTTCCGAAAATATTTTTAGATTATATTGAAACATGTATTTAAAAGTGTATAAGCATGTATAAATATAAATAAAAAATATAGGATTAAACATTATTACCTTCGTGTGTTGAATCCCATACCAAGACGTTCAGCTTGTGTTGCTTTAGAAGGATCTAATTGTTTTGCTCTCTCTTCTACTTTCTTAGCTTGTTGACTTAAATTCTGTTCGTAACGATAAGCAAGGCGGGTAGCAATTTCTTCCTTTTCCTTCTCTGCGGTTTCTTGGCGATCCTTTTCCTGTGATTCTTTACTAGCTTCGACGACGCTTTTCTCTAATTCGTCAAAATTTGTTTTAACCCTTTGAGCACCCATACCTTTTTTCCCTAACTGTTATTAAAATATAAAGATTTATATATTTTTCGAAATTAAAATAGCATTGAACATAAACGACTAATAAATAACTAGTGGCATACGCACACCAGGACGTTTGGCTTGAGCTTTTCTGCCTCCTATAGTAGGTTTCCTTTCAGATAAACTTGAGGTAGAATCGGATAATTTTACACTTGGTCCTAAAGAATTAGCTGTAAGATCTGACATATCCTTTTGATTATTTTTATCTACATTGTCATTATGTGATACAGAATTACTGAGAGATATTAAATTTGCCTCATCATGTACTAAAGACTCATTATGATGTAATTGAGAGTTTTCATGTTCTTTAAAGAAATCAATTTCAGCTTGTTCCTCAGTTGTCGGTGTTGGGCCATCATCTAAATGTAGCTGAAAAGATTTCATCTTGAAAAATTTCTTTTCTGAAGTACATTTATTTATACTATTTTATGTCATATTTCGTGTAAGACACACACATTGAATGAGTTAGTCATGTAATAAAGTAGTTTACAATAATTTACAAGTATCACAGTAAACACTTTCTCAAAAATTGTGCAAATTGTTTAAAACTGTTCAGAATAAATGAAGTGAAAAAATAATCAATTTTTAAAAAACTGTTGTTCAAAATGAAGTACCAAAGAAATGTTAGTAACTTGATGAGATTTTTTTGATGCAAGTAATTTTACAGCTCACCATTCTTTTATTTTTTGTTGAAGGAAGAAAAACCTATAATTATCATATTTTTTATTATAAAATTTTTAATCATTATAGGTGTATGTTCTAAATTAAGGTGTATACATACCAATTTCCCTAAGCCTTACCTTTGTTCCATAGCGTCGCATTGCTTGAGTAGATGCTTGTGCCAATTTTTCTCTATACTGCATAGCAGCACGTGAATTATATTTCTGCTGAGCATCCATTGTTGTGCAATTGTGTTGTGCAAAAAATTTTCTCTAAAAAATAAAATATAAAAATGATAATTATTAATAAATAACACACAACTATAGTCAATTTTTTTGTCCACCAGAATTTAGAATTCACTTATTCTACTATTTTTAAGATTATTTGTAACTATACAATTCATATATTTTATTAATACAAAACACTAACAGCATTTGCATTTCCTCCCAATTGCATGTTTCTCAGTTGTAACCAAGTCCAATTCGTATCAAGTTGAGTGGACCGAACAAATGTCAAATGAACTCCTAATCCTCGATGAACTGCAGAACAGTCGATGCATAAGAAGACACCGTAAGTTACACTGGACCATGCTGGATTTTTTGCATTGCAATCGAAGCATGTCTAAACACATCATAATGAAATATTAATGCTTTGGTAAAATTATAAACGATAAATGTAATATCATTGATCATGATAAATTTATCATATACTCAATTGTAAATGACAAATATAATTAACAATTTCAAAATATATTTTAACACGAAAATTAACCATTTTTTATAACATTGCTATAGTCTAAGTTATTCTAAATTGTTTTGTAGTATATATGATACGTGTCAGTATAAAATGAAAGTTTCCAGGAAAATTACAGGTTGGAAATGAAAATATGACGTTGCTATTAGATAATTGTCAAGGACGACGCAACACATTTCTAAATAATTTCGAGTACAATATAGTGCAATTAAGGGAAAAATGACAAAGCAAACCTTATTTGTTGGAATAGCTCTTAATCTTTTAAAAATTTCCTCGATATCACTTTTACTAGGTGCTGAATCTGCCATTTTTGACGTGTTGTCAACGGCCTCGCAAAGTATTCTGGGATTTGACGATGGGTTATGCATAGGCAGAGGTCGCTTTACTATAATTTAAATCGTCTACATATGACGTAAAGATCGTTAATATTGCTTGGTGTTTCAAAAAAATTAACACACAATTTAAAAAATATTAATATTATTATGACTTTATTATAAAGTTTTATCTTACAGGAAGTAAACATAAAGATAAATATAATTATACGATTATTAAGTATATCAGGACTTCTTTTTATCGGTCGATGTATCAGATCGTTGTCCAACACTCGGGGAATCACTCACATTCACCTCTTCTTCTTCTACTTCTAAGTTATTCAATCTACAATCATTGACATAATGTGGTTGAAATTAAAAAGGGTATCATGGTTACTGAAGTAACTTACTCATCCTGTTCAAGGCTATATAACATTTGAAAACCAGCATCTAAGCTAGGAGGAAAGCCCATTTCAGGATCTAACAATTGGAGAGTTGGAACTTCTCGATACACGTTACCAAATTCATCAAGTTCTTCAAATTGTAATTTGTTTGCTGCTTCATCTAAAACCATTCTAAAAATTGAGTACACATTAACAGAAATAAAATGCATTTTTTTAAATAATATACTACAACCACTTCGGTGTGATTAAATACTTAGAACTACAAGCATTAAGATCAAGTTGCCTCTGTTTTTCCATCATTGCTTCAACTTTCTTCTTCATGTTTGCTTCAAATTTTAACACATATTCTTGATAATAATCATGAAGAGTAGATACACTACCAACACCTGTTTCCAGCAAAACCCTTTCTACAATGTCCTATAAAAAAAGCATCTATTTATTGTTTTTAAAGTTAATAAATATTACAGTACATAATGAAGTGGAGAAATATAATTTATCTTACAGGAAAACCATGATCCTTTTGTTCATATGCAACTTTTATTAAAAGTGTCATTCGTTTTATAAAGTGATCAGCAATATCTGTAAGTGTTTCTATAGCAATATCTGATGATTTTTCAAATCCAATGTGTGCTAAAAGAATAATAACTGCATGCCTTAATATGCAACGTGCTGTTTCTGGTGTGAGATAGTGTATCGTAGAAGAGTCTTTAAATATGCTTCTGGAATGGTATAGCTTGTTAATAAATGGTACAATTATGTAAATGCACACTCCATGTACAAACATCAATACCTTTTTTTTTGCATAGATAAAAAATTAAATGAATTTGGTGTTTCTTTCCCTTCTTGTAAATCATTTGTGTCAATTGTTGTCATATTTCCCAATACCATTCCTTCTTCCTAAAGTACATAAGATATACATATCAATACCTGTTATTTAGAATGATAATCATTTGAAGTTATTACCATCATTCTCAATTGTTGATGAAGATTTATGGTATTTAATACATGAAGATTTCCCATAGGCAATCTACAAATAAATAATGTCCAGTACAATATCTTAATATTGTTTTTATTATTACGACCATTTTCATTTCTAATCTGTATATAAGCTTACTGTATATATTCAGGTTGTTTATCCATTTGAAAATCACAATCTGTATTGTTGGACTCTTCCATAACTTGTCTCCAAACATTTTCTATTATATCTGGTGTTATTACTTCTTGTTTCAGAGTTTCTCTCGCTGGTAATTCCCCCCATAGTGAACCAGTTCCAGTATTTTTATTAGATTTCATAATGTTTTTAAATTAAAAATTAACATTTGACATAGTAATAAATATTTGAAACAATATAAATACAAAGTTTGTTAAACTATAAAATCATTATGGTTATATCTTCTTCAAAATTGATGATGATATAAACAGCATTATAAATTTTCATTAAAAGTACTTGTTTCTTTTGAGCATTTATTCACACACATTATTACTTTAAATATGTTTCATTAAAATTGAAGTAACATTACTTATTTACATAGTTATTTTTCACTAGTCAATGCAAGAATCGTTTTATGTGTACGTAAAGTGCAATAATAGTTGTATGTACTAATTATTTCCATTAAAAACCCCGCGCACGCACACATACACAGAATTCCCATGTAATGCATGTAACCAACAGTTTGAAAACGTCATTGCATTTTGGATAAAAACCTGTAAACCAAAAGTTCTACATTTTAAAAAGAACCTCAGGTTAGTCTTATGCAAACATAGATCATTTATAATTTTACTCTACATCAAAAAATTTTACGTAAACGCGATTGAAGTTTCATTACTTGTATAGTTCGTTTGATTCGTTTAAAGGATTCCTTTTTTATTAGGTTAGGTTTGAATTACGTTATACGTGGACGCCATAATTGCATTGCGACTACTATTAATCGAAATGCATTTCGATATATCTAAGAATCGATTATATTTCAAATACATGATAATTTAAAAATAATAAATCAAATTTTATACTTTTATCTTTAGTCTATAAAAAGATTATAATATTTTTGCAATGTCTTTTCGATTCTTACAATTATATAAGATGTATTTATTTGTTGTTATAATAACATATATCATTATGTTGACATAAGAGTAATCTGAGATCGATTTACTATAAATGATAAGTTATCACAATTTTTTAAATATTACTTATCTGTTAGTTCATGTTACTTGTTTGCTAAATATCTGTTGGTTCTATTACAAACTCTGTGAATATAAGTATATGTAATAAGTTGTGATTTAATATAAATAATTGTTTACAGAATATATATGCACAATGGAAAATGCTGCTGCTTCAATTTTAAAACGAGCTGTTGAGAAGGACAATAATAAACAATACACAATGGCTTTGGTATTGTATCAAGAAGGTGTGCAAATACTACTGGATTCTATGAAAGGTATTAATATTATAAATATTATTATTAATTACTTTTCTATAACTAATACTTTTATAAACTTCTATAAATTATATACTATACCTTTAAATATGTTTACAACCTCGTGAATTACTTTAAAAATTAGTAATGAAACAATGCAGAGACAAGGGATTCAGCTAGGCAGAAACATTTTGCTACCAAGGCATCAGAGTATCTAGACAGAGCAGAGAAAATAAAGAGTTTAATTGAAAAAGAGAAGGCTGCTGGAACTTACAGGGAATTAATTAAAATTGAAAATGGTAGTATAGGACATGGTTATGGAACTGTCTTTGGTAGATTTTTAGATGCAACTGTTACATATATTCATATTCAAGACCCATACATAAGAGCATTTCATCAGGTAATAATACATTATTACTTATGTATAAGTATTAATATGGTTGTACTAATTATTGTTTTAATTATATTAATTGATTTATTTTTAGTGCCAGAATTTGGTAAGATTATGTGAATTGGCAGTCAAAAAATGTCATGCATTATCTAAAATATCTTTGGTTACAACTGTGGATGTAGATGATAGAAAGAATCAAAAAGCTAGATTAGAAGAGTTGAAACAAAGTTTAATGTCACATCTTATTTCTTTTGAATTTCAATTTTCTGATACTTTACACGATCGACAAATATTGTAAGAAAATTCAGTTAATGCATATTCTTATACTTAGCGAAATTTATTACATGATATTATTACTTCAATTTTGTTTTAGATTCAGTAATGGTTGGATAGTCAAAATAGGTCGCGGATTGGACTATTTTAAAGCACCTGATGGAAAATTTGTGCTAGGTGCTTGTGATCTTGAATTAAGACCATGCTTAGAAACAATTATAGACATATTTCATAAACAACATTTAAAAACTGATATAACATAGTGAATTATAATAAGCTACACTTCATTTTTTCCATGCGCGTGTCTATTATATTGATTAAAATATGTGTATAGCATTTGAGAGCACAGTATCTTATTCATATTTTTATTGTAGGTATCTATACAACGCATTTCCACGGTCGAAGGGAATGTAATTTTATCATTATTTTTAAGTATACATAGTTTTAACATATATTTCAATTTATATTTGGTACATAATACCATGCACATGGAATAAAATCGAATGTTTTAACGAAGATATTTGCATTATGAAATATTTTGTAATTCATAAGCAAAATATTTGATCAAAATATATTAAATAAATCAGAATCTATCAGTATTAATATTAATTGTCCAATTATTTTACCAATTCTTAATGTTGTGTTACAAGGAACCTTTGTCCAGAATAATTTAATCGTAAATCGTAGCTCTTAGCTTAGTATCATTTTCTAAAGACAACTTTTTTTTTAATCTTTAGAAAACAATACCAATTACCAGGTCACACCACGTGGAGGTGGCTACGATAGTGACCCACCCTATCTCCAAATCCCAACCACCCTCCAATTACAACTGCCTCATTTATCGGAAGGATAAATGAGTTCTCACTCTACCTAGCCCATAGGCTCGCATGTACAAGTTCTTTACCATAAAATAGCAAAGAACTTGCACCGCACGCACGCACGCAGTACATCTTAAAATTTAATACTAATTTCGTGGGATCCCACATACACACTCTGTTATAAAATTGCACTCGTATTATGTAAAATGAGACGCTAAACGGGAGAGAAAGAAAGGAAGAGAGGAACTAATACTATGATCTAACGCGGAAAAAGTTCGCTAATTAAAATAAGTGCAATTTTAAACAGTACTCGCATACACGCACGCTTTACTTATTCTAAACGCCGCACGCGTACCTCTCATTCTAAGCTTGCACTCGAATGATCTATAACGAGGTAAAAAAGCAAAGGGAAAGGGAAGAAAGTTAGAAGAACTTTCTACTAGAAGGAAAGAAAGTTAGAAGAACTTTCTGCTAAAAAGTGGGTTAGCATTTTCCGCCAAGTAGTCCTCGCCCTCATGGGTCAAAGGGTAGTCAATAGTGACTTACGTGAACCACGAGACCGAATTGAACCGAAAAAACTGATAAGAACGAGTGACACATCCGCGAAGGGTCTCCCATTTCTCCCCGCTCTCGTTTGAAGAGAGGCTGACTGCAGAGAGGAGACCCACGCCGTGAGGCGGCAAGTCGAGAAGGTACTTCAATCAAAATGCCTCGCAGAGATGTGTCCCTGGCGCTACACCAGCGTTTGCAGCTCAACCCTGCCGCGTGTTCACAGCGCTACCAACCCCCAATGATCCACTTGGGTCTGGACCAATTAACAAAAAATAGCTGGGTATACTACAATCTAACGCGAGAAAAATTCACGAATTGTGAAGATGAGTGCAAGATAGAATAAGAGGCACTTACAGGGTCCCACCCGCCCGCCCACGAGATTAAAATTAACTTAAAAGTAACGCACGCATCCCTCGATGATGTTGCGATGATTCCCTCGATGATCCCTCGATGATATTGCGATGATTCCCTCGATGATCCCTCGATGATTGATGTATTCAAGTTTCGTATATACGCATTTCACACATGCACTCATGCATACTACAATATTACAGTACGCAACTTAAAATTAACTTAAAATTAGCGCATCCGATGAAATCCCTCCAAGGCAGTCTTCTATGTTACCTATTGATTGTCAAAGTAAAATAAAACTCGAGTCGACTCGTTAAAAATAAGCAAATAAAATAACAATATACATATGTGTGAAATATTCAATTACTTACTTAGAAGTTAAATCTGAAACATAGAAATGTAATTAAGACAAGTATGATACTTAAAATAAAAACCTGAAACATACAAATATAATTAAGACACATATGAAACATTCAATTACTTACTTAAAATAAAAAGCTGAAACATACAAATTTAATTAAGACACACTTGAATCATTGAATTACTTACTCGAAATAAAAAGCTGAAACATACAAGCGTGATTAAGACATACATGAATCATTAAATTACTTACTTAAAAATCAAAAGCTGAAACATAAAAATTTAATTAAGACACATAAGAAAAATTTAATTACTTACTTGAAATAAAAAGCTGAAACATACAAATGTAATTAAGACACATATGAATCATTGAATTACTTACTTAAAATTAAAAGCTGAAACATACAAATTTAATTAAGACACACTTGAATCATTGAATTACTTACTCGAAATAAAAAGCTGAAACATACAAGCGTGATTAAGACATACATGAATCATTAAATTACTTATTTAAAAATCAAAAGCTGAAACATAAAAATTTAATTAAGACACACTTGAATCATTTACTTACTTACTTAAAATAAAAAGCTGAAACATACAAATGTAATTAAGACACATATTAATTATTGAATTACTTACTTAAAATAAAAATCTGAAACATACAAATGTAATTAAGACACATATGAAAAATTTAATTACTTACTTAAAATAAAAATCTGAAACATACAAATATAATTAAGACAAATATGAAACATTAAATTACTTACTTGAAATAAAAACCTGTAACATACAAGTATAATTAAGACACATATGAATCATTGAATTACTTACTTAAAATTAAAAGCTGAAACATACAAATATAATTAAGACACATATGAAAAATTTAATTACTTACTTGAAATAAAAAGCTGAAACATACAAATATAATTAAGACAAATATGAAACATTGAATTACTTACTTAAAATAAAAACCTGTAACATACAAGTATAATTAAGACACATATGAATCATTGAATTACTTACTTAAAATTAAAAGCTGAAACATACAAATATTATTAAGACACATATGAAAAATTTAATTACTTACTTGAAATAAAAAGCTGAAACATACAAATGTAATTAAGACACATATGAATCATTGAATTACTTACTTAAAACAAAAATCTGAAACATACAAATGTAATTAAGACACATGAAAAATTTAATTACTTACTTGAAATAAAAAGCTGAAACATACAAATATAATTAAGACACATATGAATCATTGAATTACTTACTTAAAATTAAAAGCTGAAACATACAAATTTAATTAAGACACACTTGAATCATTGAATTACTTACTTGAAATAAAAAGCTGAAACATACAAGCGTGATTAAGACATACATGAATCATTAAATTACTTACTTAAAAATCAAAAGCTGAAACATACAAATGTAATTAAGACACATATTAATTATTGAATTACTTACTTAAAATAAAAAGCTGAAACATACAAATATAATTAAGACACATATGAATCATTGAATTACTTACTTGAAATAAAAACCTGTAACATACAAGTATAATTAAGACACATATGAATCATTCAATTACTTACTTCAAATAAAAACCTGTAACATACAAGTATAATTAAGACACATATGAAAAATTTAATTACTTACTTGAAATAAAAAGCTGAAACATACAAATATAATTAAGACAAATATGAAACATTAAATTACTTACTTGAAATAAAAACCTGTAACATACAAGTATAATTAAGACACATATGAATCATTGAATTACTTACTTAAAATTAAAAGCTGAAACATACAAATATTATTAAGACACATATGAAAAATTTAATTACTTACTTGAAATAAAAACCTGAAACATACAAATGTAATTAAGATAGAAAATTGAAGAACCACGAATGAAATCTTTCTTAATTCGAAACAAAACTTGAAAAATCGAAATCGAGTTTGAAATCCTGAGAGTCTGAAATGAAATTACAAGGAGGTTCAGAAACCTCGAAATTCAAAATAGAATAACGATGAGTTTTGAAAACCTGAAACCCGAAATAAAATCTTAGAGATGTTAAAAACCTCAAAACCGAATTAAAGTGACGAGGAGATCCAAAATCCCCGAAGCTCCATTTAAAATTCACAAATGAAATGAAGGTACAACACATATTAAAAATCAAATAATAAAATAGTACAGAAAAAGAAATAAAACAGCGAGGAGACTTAAAAACTTCGAACCTAAAAATAAAATCATGTGGAGTTTGAAAAATTCTATGATCCCGCGATGTAAATGTGAGTACAGGATACAGGATGCCTTTCATTCACACACTCACACATACTGCAATATGTACATATTGCAAATGCCCTACATGTACCTCTTATTCTAAAATTGCACTTGTATAATCGAAAACTTTGTAAAAAAAAAAAGCAAGAGGATAGGGAAGAAAGTTAGAAGAACTTTCTTTTAAGTTTGGAGAAATTGAAAAAAAAAATGACAAACTATAACTACAGTCTAATATGCAAGAAGTTAAAAAAGTGTGACAAAGACAAGTGCAAAATAGAATAAGAGGTACTTATTGCGCAAGCTTTTCGCCACGTAACGTGACGAAAAACTTGCGCCCGAGCCCACCCATCCACCCACAAGCTCGGAATTAAAAAAATAAAATAAAAATAAAAATCAAATCCTGAAACATACAAAATCTTATTAACATAGGAAGTTGTAGGGGTGAATTTTTACTTTATTTGAAATACAATTTTTGAAACATAGAAAACGCAATGAAAATTGCGGATTTGAGAAAAATGAACAACATAATAACTTACCAAAAATTAAACTCTGAAACATACAAAATTTTATTAACATAGAAATTTGTGGGAGGAGGAGCAAAATTTTACTTTATTTTACAAGAATTTCGAAAAACAGAAAACGCAATGAAAATTGCGGATTTGAGAACAGTGAACAACATAATAACTTACCAAAAAACAAATACTGAAACATACAAAACATTAACATACGAAATTGTGGGAGGAGTGAAATTTGACTTCATTCAAAATCTTGAAAAATAGAAATTGCAAAGAAAATTACGAATTTAAGAACAATAAACAACGAAATAATTTATATAAAATCAATCTCTGAAACAGAAAAATATGGTTAACACAAGACATGACAAAAATAATCAAAAAAGAGAAATGGCGGTGAAAATAGATTCGCGATAATATTTCGAGTTTCGCGATTTTATGTGTGCTCGTCAAAATTCGAGCAAAACGCGTTTGACGATACTTTTCGTACCGTTTAAAAAAACACATGTAAAATACAGAAAAATAATAGCGAGCATAGTGACAAAATGACTCTCCATCCTAAGATGGACAGCCATTAATAGTTCCCCTCTTCTTTGGCAAATTTAGCCGGGGCGCTTCGGCATATAGCCTCTTCTTTCTTCGGCTCAGCCTCACAAAAATCACTCGCGAAATTTTACGGTAACTCGGATATTCTTTGTCTCATATCAATTACATAAACTCTCAATTTATCAATCGATCTCCACAAACAGATAGCACTTTTATAAAAATAAAAATGACTATCCATTTGCTTCAATCGACAACAAAATCAAAATTTTATAAAAAATTCTCGAAATTAAAATACGACCAGCGATTCTTAGAATGCGCTGTCCGTAAAAGAATATCCGAGCAGAATATTTAAAGCACTTCACTTCACTTCACTTCACTGTATACTTCATTTTTGCAATCGGGTCTAGAACCACGACTGCGACTTACAAACTAAAAGGCCTGGCCTTACGAACAATCGAGTTCAAGAGAATATTAAATAGAATAAATTCAGATTTAGATTTTCTCTTCTCGATTTTTCGTTAACCCCCCAGATGCAAGCATCTCACGTGTGTTTTACGGAGGACAGAGAAACATGAAAGCTTGCTCTGGCCCTACCTACTTAAAACTAACTCAATCACACCAGAAGTATGCTACCTGCCTGCCTATCGCTATATTTAAAAAATTGCAAAGTCCATTCTCACAAAAACACACTCCACGATTCTCACACATTCCACCCGGGTGCAAAAAAGCCTACTCCTAGGGAGTACGTCCCGGGACGTCTCCGACACCCGAGTTCAATACAACATTCACACTCTAAGTTCATACCTTTTTGCTGAAATCGATCGACAATCGACAGTGAATATTGAACATTTACATATTTCATTTTCTAATTCTTTCGAATATTCAATGTAATATGTGCATGTAATAATTTTGCAACTACTCATACAATTTTGTAATTCTAATTGACTTTATATAATTTTGAAATTTGTTACTCTACTTGCATTTTGTATGCATCTTTAAATAGAATTTTGAAAAATTTTTATATTTTTATAATGAATCTATAGTTTGTAATCGACACAAGGTCCACGACCTAACCACACACACACGTGTAACTTGTGTCGATAATTCACTGTCAATTTGTCGATCGCCGAAACATCTTAAAACTAAACCGTGTCCACCTGCCCTAACTCATGCGAGTAGCATCTAAGCACGCGTATGAGTTTAGAGCATAAAAATGAACACGGCCAATTGTATTTTGACCTACCAGTTTTCTTCATGTGTGCTGAAAATCCTGAGCTAAAAAATGTGATTAATAACATGCTAATAAAGTGTCTTCCGAAAAAAATTTACTCTAAAGTTTCAAAAAAGAAAATGGAAGAACACTTTGCAAAAATCTAAGTATATCGATTGTTTCATTCTCAACAGATTTTTAATATCAAAGTAAATTTACTAAATAACTGCAAGTATTCATGATAATTAACTTTGATATCGAAATCTGTTTCTCGCGAAACTTTCTTGTACATATGTGTATAGTTAAAAGAGTTCACGATACGCGTAAAAAAAAAAAATTAAACTACTATGAAATCGGAGGGTCATCCGACTTCTATGTAATTTTAAATTCGTTATATCGATTCGTAAGGAAATTAAAACGCGATGTACAAGAAAACCCTGACCTGATCTAATAAATAAAATATACAGTTTGTACGAATTTTGCACGATCGTACAGTCGTGGTCACTATGCTCGCTTCAAATAATAAAAATACAACCAGTTCCCGTGTCGATTCGGACCATTCGTCCTACGACATGATGGGAACCGGAGGAACCGTAAACCATGCGACTCACCAATCGCTGACTTATATCACTGCACTGTACACGCACTTGGAACTGGACCCATGATCGGTTGCACTCGTAGACGCACTTGGAAATTGATCCATGATCGATTGCTCTCGAACAGTCAGAATTAGGCAGTTGATCCTTCGGTTCGGCATACACATGACCTTCTGAAAACAGAAAGTGCACAAATTCCTTTATTGATTTGTATTTCGAACGGTATATATTTTTGGCGACATATTCAAATTTATTCGTGCAAACATGCAACATGCAAACAAGTAAAGAAATATGCATGCAAAACTATGCACGAATAACCACACCACAAAATCCGATAATAAATTTATGAACGTGTATAAAAACGTATAGGTAACCGCACCATAACATAATATAACTCATTTGAAAAGGCATGTCAAAATATTTAGGAAATTTATTTATAAAATACACTAAAACATTTTTAAAAGCATGCCAAAACACATAGGTAACTACACCATAACACACACTAAACGTTTGCAAAAGTATGTTAAAACACGTAGGTAACTACACCATAACACACACTACATGTCCGTAAAAAAGTGTCAAAACACGTAGGTAACCACACCATAAAACACACTAAAATGTTTCCAAAGGAATGTCAAAACACGTAGGTAACTACACCATAACACACACTAAACGTTTGCACAGAAATGTCAAAACACGTAGGTAACCACACCATAAAACACACTAAAAAGTTTGTAAAAAACTGTCAAAATACGTAGGTAATCACACCACAAAACACTCTAATATATCCGTATATGTATGCACAATCACTTGTAGAAACACACTAATAATCCCGTAACCACTTGTAGGACAACACCATAAAACGTGTTAAAACACCACCATATATATGCACAAATACACTATAAAACACACTAGGCACTTGCACTAATACACTAGATAACACTCAGGTGAACACATAATCCAATAACCGAAATGTTGTCCCGTACCGGTAAGTGTTCAAGACGTCGACCGATCACCTTGACAGCTGAAGTTAAACTGACTCGTTTCGACCTCTCTTACGAGCCGGCAACAATGATAGGTAGTTTGGTGGCCAATCAGCAATCATGTGACGTAATGATACGTCACAGCTCGATCTCGACTTGAATATGTTAAATATTATGATATTAACGTTTATTTTGTTATAATTTTTAATTTTGCAATTATTTATAAACTATATTATTATTGTAAATATTAAAATTGACTATTTTTATAACTTTTTTTCGTGCATATGTTACAAAATATTTACGAATTATTATATTAACATTTAGTTTCTTATAATTTTTAATTTTTCAATTGGTTGTTTATTAAATTATTGTTACGGTTATTCAAATTTCCCATTTTTTGTAGCTGTCTCTTATGTTTATGTTACCGAATACTTGTGAATTATTATATTAACATCTAGTTTCTCAAATTTTTAAATTTTCGATTATTTGTTTATTAAATTATTATTATAAACATTAAAATTTATTTTTTCCATACTTTTCACGTGGTATATTTTGCAAATATCTGTAAATTATTGGATCAAATTTTATTTTAATATAATTCTTACTTTTACAATTATTTATTCATTAAATTTTTTTAGGTCGCCCTTTCTAAGGGCACGGCTCTTACATCGTGGAACAAAAATTTACATCACATGATAGATATATTTTATATTTCGTCCGTGATATGTATCTCATGGGTGAAATATGTATGTAATCTCATTTTAAGGATATTAAGTAACATAAAATTACATAATCTAAACACACGTTTTCCAACATAATCGAATTCTTTCAACGAGGGTAGCAAGGGTTCCTTTTTATTGTAACACTCAAGAATACAATATAATCATTGATACATATTTACAGAACACATCGCACGTAAACTAACGAACAAGAAGAAAGTTACAATAATAATTTTAATTGAAATTTACTTATTTTTATATCATGTAATTAATATTATATAGATCGGTGATGGGCAAAGTGTTCGCTCGCCAAAAAAGAAAATCGTGGTTTCAATTTTAAGAATTCAGAAATGTATTTTGATTATTAAAAAATTTAGAAATGAAAATGTAAGATTATCAACATACAGAAATCTCGAAGCAAACTCACAAGCAAAAATGCCCATCACAGATATAGATAAAAGGTAAAAATAATTCTAAAAGATCATGTTAAACTATTACAAACGAAGATCAGACTAAATATGTTATGCAAACAAGACTTATAGTAAAAAGATGAATATTCTACCGCGTTCACCAAATCATATCCGTTTCCGACTTCGTACGAGCCAAAGGATTCAAACACAAATTCTTCAGAACCTGTACAGCATCCTCACCGTCATCTCTCGCGTACAAAGTTTGCCTTTTGATGCTTCCAGCTTCGATCGATTTCCCACGAACGTTATCGTACGAAGAATTCTCCTTATTCTTTTTAACTTTCGATTTACTCTTTCGTTTTACGGAACTCTTCGACGAACACGTTCCCGTTTTCTTAGTTTTGAACGAAGGACGTTTTCTTCTTTTACCAATCCCGCTTCCGCTGCCTGATCCAACGGAAACCAATGACTTGACAGACGCATAATCGATTTTTTTATCGCAATCTTTCGTAGAAACGCTTAGATTCGTCAGCGACGTCTTCTTTTTGGGGTGCGTTCGATGACGAGAAACCAAGGAGGCGCGTGGTCCTTTGAAAATCGGTCTTAACGTCCCTAGCACTCTACCGTGTTCATCTAAAAGTTCATGGTCCTGCCAAGAAGCCACCACTGGTAAACCACAGGCGTTGTGCATTCCTACCAACGGTACACCGATCGCTCGATGTTTGTTCATTTCCGAAAATACTTGATATTTGTCCACCAAGTCCCAATTGCGTCCACTCCGCCTCGCGTTTTCTTCGTACGCGGATATCTTTTGACCAACATGTCCCCGCTCCACATTGAGCGTCCCCCATTTTCTTGAGACGCGTACCTCATCGTTCTTCGACGGTTTATCTTTCGCTTCCTCCTTGGATCGGTTCTTCGATTTTTTGTTCTTCAACCACCGCCGACTGGAAGTCAATTTCTGAGAGGAAGCTTTGTAGAAGTAGTCATCCAGGTCGGTTAAATCTCGATCCTCGTCGTGCATAGAAACGTTGTACTCGCTTTGCGCGATCCTCCTGTCCAACGTCTTCAGCTTGGAGCTGATCCTGCTACCACCTTGAGTTTCGCGCTGGTAATCGCAAGAATGACAAGATCTGCGAGATGGATTAGCAGGTTCCGAACGCCTGGATGCACGCATTTGGACTTGAGAGTGCTCCGTTTCATTCTTGAAGATCGTATCTTTTGATTTAGTGGGAGGATTCTTATCTGGTTCTGATATGGAGGATTCAAACTGAAGTTGAGGTGCTTCGGATCGTCTTAGGGTCCCGATGTTGTAGGCTATGGAAGCTTGATAATTTCTTATGGGGATGCTCCTGACGGTGCCGCTGATATTTTGTGATCTCCCTTTAGAGTTCTTTTTATCGTTACGAAGTTTAACGGAGTCCTTGCATTCTTTCGAATTGTCGTTCTTGTAGTCTTTCTTGTAATCCTTCGAACAATGGAAATAGTAATCTGGTACCACGTCGATCGCTCGTTCCTCGTACAACTGATCGCTTCGGAGAACGTCCTCGTTGAATTTCGGGGGATTCTTCCATTCCTCGATTATGCTTCTCCCGAATCTCCTCACATCGTTAAGCCTAGGCAAGTTCGACACGGTTTTCGTGCTTGTATTTTTGACGCCGATCGCTGATTTACCCTCACTGCCCTCTAGCCACCTTCATGACTTGGCACCGAACGTCGTACCAGCCACGTGCATTCGATTCTCGATTCCCAGTCCTGCGAATAATTCAAGCAGATTTTTATAATTTGGAAATTTCGGGAGTGGTCAACGGGTTGACGTTGGAGAGTAAAAGTTCCTCACCGAAATCATGATCGCTCTCGCTGAAAGGACTGAGTGTTTGCGTGGACGTAAACGTCGACGCTTGCGACTTGGCTCGTCTATTTCCACGAGAACAAGCGAAGAACGTGCTCAGAAGAGCACCCACTTCTACGAATATCACTGCTAATCCGACTGTGAGAAGTATCAGTGCTTGATCTTGCGTCCATTTCTCTAGCATCTCCAAACAACCCTGTAACATATTCATCCTCCATTATAGTTTAACTTCAGATTATTTCGAAGGACGTCTCTATATAATTTACACGACAAAATTAAAAAGTCTAAAATTGATCATTTCGACTGGTGTACTTGTTTCGGTGTTAACCACGGACAAATATAAACATGCTCTCTTTTTTTTATCGTGGTTAACAGGTTGAACATTCTGTATGCTATACAGTAACTTTTAATCGACACGAATAACGAGACCGATCGTCAATACCGTTTGTACTGCACACGTGCACGTTCAATAATGACCCGCATGCAAATATCACTGCCTAAGGGGATATTCAGTCGTATGCGGGTTGCGCAAAAGCAACCGGTGTATCGTTTAATCTGTATCGTATCTGGAAATGAATGTGTCGCGTATACACGTTGAAAAGTTGCTGTCGTATTATGCGAGAAAGTTTCCTTATCGTTTGTCCGCGTTAAATTTCACTCGTTCGAACAGATATGTATTACATTGAAGATTGAAATGTCGTAGCGTGTCGAAACTGTCCATCAACATGACATTATCCCACGAGAACCCTTTTAACCACGTACGGTGATAACTTTCAATTTTATTCGCGAGTGGATGCGGCTGGAAAGTATTTCATTGTATAAAATATAAATTAAGGCACGTAATGAAATTTTGTGATACAACAGAGAAGAAAATTGACATATAGGAAATTTTGAAAATATTTTAGATAGTAGGGAAAAATCTTAATATTTTAAATTATGTGCAATAAATCGATGGTGAGTTTCAACAGGTCCAATCGAAGATGATCGCACCTCCTGTCCACTTGTCAATGTTTACGCCTTTCGCTGGTACATATAATAACATCCTCATTACGATACATACCGTGGTGTGCCGTGCGTATTGATGTTCGGCGGGATTCAAAGCCTGGCAGAGAGTAAGATTGGCAGGTTCAGGGTTGAGGAAGGAGTCGGTCTGGTTGGCGTTATTCAGGGTGCAGCAACTGAGAGGCACCACTAATTCTCTTCGGCCGACTTCCTGCAGCCGCCACCACGAGGTGCCGTAATTGCTACTTCCGTTGATACCGCAGCAAGCAAACTGAAAAGGTCGATACAATTTACGGCATTCGGAGAGGTGTGTACATAATTACGGTGCTTCATGAGGCATTAATCGTAATCACCGAGTTTCGGGAAACAACGATAGACACTCCTGCGTTCCCGATTACTCGTTGACTGCGATTCCACCCTTTTTTTAACGACGTTTCATTTTAATAATACTTTCTGTATTTTTTTGTATGTATATGCTGTTGGATAGCACATGAATTTTTGTAAGGGTCCGTCACTTAGCTTAGTAGGAACGACATGTGTTTAATCCATCGCAAGCAACGCGTGACGATACGAGGCGTCACCATACAACGAGTGTGACTTGCAGTAAGATAAAATTACTAGAGGGATTTTTTACGATTTCACTGTACATTCAAAATGGTAATTAATATATACCGTGGTCTGAGCGAGATCCAAGGCTGCTGTGAATTGTTCTCGACCAGGAACAGCATAGCTGCGTTGCAGAGCACGTATCAATCTCGCTGTTCTGACATCGATACCCAACACATGAGGCCAAAACACCACCATAACGCAGACTGTACACTCGCCAAGTAGCAGTAGAATTATCGTGATGAGATACTGCAAATAGTTTCATTTATTTTTAAGCAAAATTAGGAACACATTTCAAGGTACTTAGGTTTTTGCGACACATTATATTTGTCAAGATACTTGCTGTAATACATCATTTACTAAATATCACTAATTAAATATGATTATAATACAAATTCTGAGGACGCAGCGATCGGGAAACATTAGTTCAAATCAGTTTTTCAATTCAGCATTTTATACTGATTTTTACGGTATCGAGACTTCAACTATGAAAATGCCATGTCAAGATAACAAAGAAAGAAAAATGTTCCGACATTGAACGCGTTCACGAACGATGCACGCGCGTTCGCTCATCTAATAAGCGACTCCCTGAATAATTGCTGTTTTTAAATGATACGCGAACTCGCCCTCTTTCCATGGGCACGCGTGCTTGGATTTATCTAGATCCGTTTCCGGCCAGCGACGCGTGACCATAGCCTCACAAAGTGGGAAATCTGGTTTCGGTTTGGTCTACCGAGCGTACTCATCATCGAGGCTCGACGAAGAAACGCGCACGTCTTGTGGGACCTTGACTTTTGTCTATCATCGAGGAAGATACGAGTTTCGAACTTGAACCACCCATCTCTGGGTAGCGAATTTTCAACATAGATCTATCGCTTACTTTAGTGAAAACCACTTTACATTGTAAATTGTACATAATGAGGCCGTATCCAATAAAGCATTAAATATTATAAATACTTTCTACCGAATTTCTAAAAAATAAGATTGTAACTGTGATTTTCCATGATTTTAAAGTGTTTCGAATGTTTTAGATTTTAAATACGATACTGCTAACAATGCATGAAATTTTAAATTCTATACAGCTTAATTGCAGAGTACAAGGCGTGAAAAATAATGAGCTTCAATATTAGACGTCATTATTTCAACAATGAATTAAACATTAGGCTTAATTGGCTGCAGAGTTAAAAGAAAAAGTAAACATACAGGATTCTAAAGAATGTAACAAAGTTGAAATTTGTAAGTCTTACAGAGATTGTGACACATCGATTGTAGATACAAGTGGCCCAGCATCCTAAGATACCCGTGAGAGTGATTAAGAATCCCAGTCCAATGATTGCGAACGCCAGGTAGTAAAACAGTGGTTGATTAGGATGTATGTCTCCTGGTCCCAATAAACGCGACAGTAAAATACGTTCATCGTCGGCTAACAACAATGCTCCTAATGACATCAATGCGAAACCCGATATCTGAAAATGAGGATGATAGTCTTAACATTCGATTACTCGCAAATAAAGCTAATAAGTACTATCGTTTTTTTAATTTAAAAGTACAATTCAGTCCAACTACATGGTCCGTTGAACCACTTCCCTTTTACTAAATTTTTTAAGTTTGTAACTTTTCAAATTAAAAAATGTAGAAACTCTCAAATTTTTTAATTTCAAAGCATTTACGGTTATCGACAACCCCCGAGGCCGCAGCGAACGTGTTATATGAGTCATCATCGACAAAACTCTATGAAAGTATTAAGTTTGAAATTTCTCAAACTTTCTATTGCAGATATCATCTCCAAAATACAGCTCTATAAAATTTACGTTTTCAAATTTAGAGAACGTAACGAAGAGCAGACTCATTTTCGTTTATTTCTCCGCAACTTACCAAAAAGACGACATTGGAACAACACACGAAGATTCGCGATACACCCAGGTTTTTTCTGTCCATTTTAAAAAGTACTCATTGAATCTTCAATTTGTTTATATCCGTGAAGCCGGGTGAAAGGAAGAAACTGATGACAATTTGTCACGTCAATCCCTCGCGATGACATTCCATTAATGGTCACCGATAAACGTTGGTTCACGAAGTTTCAATTCACTCGGAAATTTATTTTTTCTCCTTCAGTGATGTTTCTCCTTTGTGGTTCTTTTTTAATTCCGAAGCGCACTTGCTCGCGTTAACCAGAAGACTAAAAAGCTGGCGCGTGATGGATAGTGCCGTACGAATACTGGCATCTGTATATGCGCTTGCGTTGTGTGCCCTCATGCACGACCGACCGGATGGAACCGGAAGGAAATAGAAAGGCACGAAACAAAAAAGAACAGGGAGGGGGTGAAATGTCCATATGTATGTACTTACTTGCTTACGCGATTGTTACAGATACCAGTGGTGTTCGTCAAAATTTCACAGAGGGGGTTTGACACTTTTAAACGCAACGGTTCCGGATGAGTAAGCCTTCGCTTCCGTTCGAACTTATGAAACACCTAAGAGTACGTTGCAAGCCAAATTTGAAAATTGTTACCGATCATTTTCACTAATGGTGCAATCATTTCACCAGAAATATCACTTATTTCTTGAAATATAGTTCCAAGTGAAAATTGTAGCATTTTGAGGCAATATTTTCTTTAATAATGGATACTTTAGACTAAAACTTCTAGTGCTTTATTTTTCAAAATCCCAAAGTCCAAATTTTGAAAACGATAATTCTTCGAGACCTACTTGATTGAAATGGTTATTTTAAAAGGGAGTAGCTAAGTGAAAAAATTTCGCATCACTACTGTAAACCTTGGATCACTGTTAATTTATTCTAAATTTTTACCACGTGGACTAAATGAATGATATATCCAGAACGAATGAAGACAGTTACTTTCAACGTTTGCGATAAATCAGTTTTGTAATATCATACTAGAGTATAGAGAAATGCATTACGTATATTATTGTGAGTGTTCATGAAGCCTATCTCCTCTCTGCATTAATTCACCTGGCATACTACGCGTTTCTGGTTTAAGTAATGCGAATGACGCTCGCGTCCACCTGTATCGTGTTACTAGTAGGTGTAATAAATAGAAGGGATAGAAGAATAAACTTTTTTTATTTTTCTAAAAATATGAAATATTTATACAGCTGAAGAAGTTTCGCAAGCGATATAAAATCTTAAGTTACATATTTCTGTACAGTAAAAACAATTAGAATGAAGGCACACCATTACGTCTTTTAAAAATCTAATGGATTTTTGCGCGATTGACTAGAGCATCCCAAATGAGGTACTTCTTCATCTTGTTCTCGTTGTGCGGTATCTCCTAATTCGGGTGGTAAATGTAAAACCTAAAACAAATTAATAAGTTGCGTGTACGATTGCTAAAATTTAATTTAAGACTGTGCACGATATAATTTACCTCGATAACAAATTTCTTACGTCGCAGTTTGAACGTAAGATCTCGTGATTCTGGATTGTGAGGTGCTATAGTATTTATGGCGGGCAATTTCTTAAGATGTAACAAGCCATGATAATCCCTGAACAATGGATTTGTTTCTTTTTGAGAACCTGCAAACGATTCCAATCTGATTGCAATATCTGATAAATGCTCGATTCGCTCTATTATGGCATCCTAAAAATCAATCATAATAAATCACACTTTCGTTTATATTAATCAGTTTAACTAATAATATATAAACGTAAAACTTACAGAATTATCCAAACAATCTACAGGTACAGTGATCACTCCAACTGCATAAGAGTATCTCAAAAGAGCTCTGAAGTGGTACAGAAATTTCAATAAGTCTTGATGTGAATTGTTCTCAGAATCAGAGAACCATAATCTAGATCCTAAAGAATGAATTGCAATTCTCAAAGCCTGTCTTTTTGTAGGTGTATCTGATACTAGGTATTGTCCTTCCTGCAAAGTTTCTTGAATATTCTTTAATAACTTCGAGTATGTTGCATTCTCAAATGCATCATCTTTTTCAGGAAAACTGTCATCATACCACTGTGTAATATTTGCTTTCTCAATTGCTTCTTTTTCCATTGTCTTTGTAAGATCATAAAAGTGACCAAAAATTTGTCCACCAGTTGGGGATGAATCAATCAATTTCATATTTTGGTACCTCCATGCAATTTTCATTTGTTCATCTGTGACTGGAGGTTTGTCGACTAATACATCTGTTATAACAGCTGGTAGGTCTGACACGAATTGAGATGGTTTAACATCTTTGGATCCTATGAACAGTGGTTGAGCTGTGACCACACCTTCTGTCATAAAGTACTTTAACATAACCTTTGCATATGTACCATAATGATCTTCCTCTGAAATAAAACAAGGAATTATTTTCTATATCTTTTTCATACTTACATAGTTTTTACATACCAATAAGAAATAGGGAACCAACAGGTAATCCACCACCTATAAAAAATGAATTTAAGTATCCTAGTTATAAACTAATAATAAAGATTAATTGTTAGTATTAAATGGTTTATCAAAGACATTATTCCCAAACCTATTATGTGATCCAAAGAAGGGATTCCAGATGAAACAAGTAGTTGTGAATTTTTTATCGAAGGTTTTGTTCCTGGTATGAAAGGAATTCTACTTCCTTTTGCAGCGCTTAAATCCATTGTTGATATACATTTACCTACAAATTACAGAAATTTAATTATAATAAACAACCTGGTTAAACAGACACAAAATTATATCCTTTACATCAAGTATTGATTTACATGTCATAACAATTACCATGTGTATTAGTAGGTTATGTTTACAAATGTCATATAATAAGTTGTTAATTATAATATTTCAACTTACTACAGCATGTTTAACATGGACCAATTCAAAAATCATAAATTATGAACGTAATATACATATGATTAACTTATAGAATCATCAAATGATCATAAAACTACTTTGCAGTTTTCCGACCATATCCTAAATTTTACCTACATAGTCGAACACAACGATGGCAGCACTTACAACTGATTTTATGAAGTCGACCGCTGACGCCTTTTATAGTTTGTAATTCTTCTAACAGAATGCACCCGTAGCAACCTCTACAATTACGACTTATCGGTTGAATAATATTTAAGATATTCACGCTTTTTTGTACACAATCCTCTTAATTTATTTATAAATTAAAAACTTCACGTTTCGTTTATTGTGCTAAAAAGATATCAATTTTCTCTTGAAATATCCTGTTACTTACGTACACTGCAAATGCCTTAGATTTGCGTCACACTCAATTAATATTATTATTTTTAATATTAATATTAATAATATTAATCTAGTATGATGCGAATACGCATTGCCCGTAGCAAATGAATTAAACTGCTTGAATTAATTTTTCGATTAAATAAATTTCTAAAAATAAATAAAATTACAACGATCGCGAATAAAAATTTGATAATACAAATTCAGTATTGCAAGGGAAGTAGAAAAAAATATAAAAATAATCTAAGTAATTAGATAATTTTAAATCATACTTTAACTGCACCGATTTATAGAAGTTAAATATTAATTTTCGAAAAGCCAAGCTACGGAAACGAGTTCCTGTGCTATACTTTGAATACATTGTGATATAGATTGCGACGAGCCAAGGTAGGGGAGTGAAATACATAAGTAGAGGAAGAACGTACACGTGCACAAGAAAGAGAAAGTAGAGGCAGTACCGCCGATAGTGCCGGGCAAACAGGGCACTTGTCTCGGGCTCCGTGTTTAGGGGAATCCTACATGCTACATGGAGAGAGTAAGTCTGTATTTTTGTTGGAATCAGTCCTATCTTAATCCTAACCAACCCAGTTTTAATTAACTATACTGATAAAGACTGATTGCCACATAATTCGGCAAGCAGATAATTCATTCGCTGCTATCATTTGTCCGTTATAAGCAAATGTAAATTCTGATAAAAGAAAATATTAGTGTTCGTTATTCTTTCTTTTACGATTAGGACCAGGTTGAGAACCCTTACCCTACAATAATGTCAACTTTTACCTCGGGTACCGCAAACTCTAGCGACAGTACTGAGTAGAGGGTATGCGTGAGTAACCCGTCTCGTGCATGTTAGATTCGAAGCTGTGGCACGAGCAGTTGTGCAAAGGAACGGTATGGAGGTATCCGGCCAAACACTAAAACCCCCTCCTGTTACTAGCCCATCTTTTTCCCCTTCTAACGTATTCCGTTCGGCCGTCTTCCTCCTACTTCTTCCAGTACAGTCGTTTCCCCTACCATTCGCGTACTTTCTTTCTCCAGCGTACTCGTGCCGACTATCGATTTCTCGCTTCCTCCCTCGGTCTTTTCCTTTCTTTCCACAGACAAGCCGGAGCACGCTGCCCTCGCTCAACTACCTGTTGTGACGTCCAACGCGCACTCGACGACGCATTGGGACAATCGAGAGATTCAGCACACGCCGCGTGCGCTGCTGTTTTTCCATGTGTGTTTCGTGTATATACGTTCACGGCCAGCAAGACGCTCGAACACCGTCCTCCACGTATAAGAAAGCCTTCCGTTGGCAAAGCGTGTGCCCGATCTGTGAGGTAAAGCCGATATTAAGCCGCGAAAGGCTTGTCGCGCACTCCCACTATCATTCCGCTTCCCGTCCCTCGCGTAACCACGCGATATGAGCGAGCGAGAGGAAGTGAACACGAACAGAGAAAGAAGTTAGCAAGAGGCTTGTATCGAGAAGTTATAGTTAGACTTTAGCGACTATGGGAGACATTGCAGTCGCGTTTGCAAATTTATAATATATGCGGATAATCTTGCCATAATAATAAATTGTAGCGATTGTCTTTTACGATGGTTCTTTGGTTTTGAGATGGATTGTACGACCACTATCTATCGTAGGACTTCTCAACCATTTGTAGGCCGAGACCCACTTTCGAAAATGGTGATTTCTAGGAATACGTTCGCTCGTAATGCACTGTTTTGCAAAATCTGAATGTTTCAATATTCTGAAGTCCTAAAGCGAGTTTGGTACATTTTGATTTTGGGATCCCGAAATATGTTTGATGACTAAAATTGTATTTGTAAATACAAAATTAATCTCATAATTAATTACATTAGTCAAGTAATTTGTTGAAGCAATAAATAATTGTTTTTCCTCTAAATGTAAGAATTCAAATACTGGAGAACTTTTCACTTGAACAAAAATTTATTTAGATAATGTCGAACACTGTTCAAGATGAATCGCGATACGCCTACGAAAGAAATCTAAGTAGGTACAGATTTTATACGTGGCGCCAAGTCGAGTTAGTAACAGAGATCGCCACCAGGCGTCGTGGTAACTTAGGCGCCTCTTGTATACACGGAGTTTCCAGGCCCTGAACTTAGTCGCGCGCGGTGAACGTTCCGTCCTACCGTCGAATCTTCGCGCGCGTCCCGTCGAGAGTGACAGTTCGAAAATTTTCTATACCCGGAAGACAAATGCTATCGTCCGACCCTCGTGTATCATTAAGCAGCGAAGAACGCGACGGGACGCGTACACTACGGAACTGGTAGAAGCATCGATAAGCCGTTTTCACAACGAAAAAGAGCGTGGTTAATTGCGAGCGGAGTGCGTTCGCGTGGAGGCTGAACAGCGGTGACTACGTTGCGTTGGAACGACACGGACTTCACGGTATACCGTACAGTCACGTGGCATCGGTTAAATAAAACGCGGAGAACCGAGTATCGGCGGTATGCCGCGATGTCAACAACCCGACAGACGATACAGTGTGCTTAAACGTGACATTGGTGCGTGCCTAGTGTGACAAACTTTATTTACAGTGTCTCGATCGAAACGAAAGCGACGCGCGTTACACGAATATACCGGGCAAATGACAATTTTCTTCGTTTCGACGAACGAGACGTACGCGTTGTGTCGGTCGCGCGCGTACTAAACGCGTGGCGCGACGCTGGGGGGAGGGAGGGGGGAGAGAGTGATTCTCAGCGAAACATTACCGATCGAAAGATCAACGCGAAGCATCGTATCGCAGCGAAGTGACCGCGTTCGCGAGAACGAGCCGAGGGCAACGCAACGCGGCAGCGTCGAGGCGCGAACGACGCGACGACGTATGTACCGGTGATTATGAATACGGTCTATAAGCCACGTATTTTTCCTTTCGGTATACATTTAGGTTCACGCGTTTGAACGTACAGTCAGCTGGGGTAAATGTAAATGTCTGTTAAGAACTTGTTTAAGTCGGTAGTTGAGAGACGAACGAAGGGTGTATTTCTGACTGCTAACTTGAATCGCTCAGAAATTTCTTAATAGGCATTTACATTTACCTCACTTGACCCTATTAAAAAATATTTCTCCATTATGAAACAAAATCTTTCACACGATACGCGCTCTTCTGACGCGAAACTTGCTTACCATGAAATCCGACGAGTAATTTTTAAAATTAACAAGATATCTTAATTGGTAACTTACGATAAGAAAAGATAATGAATTTTATTAAAACCGAATGTATTTAGTCACTTGTTATCGTTGAAATTTCGCTCGATTAATCTTTATTAATATTCAATGCCAACGATATTTTCAATTTCTGACATTGTAAAGATTTTAAAATAGTTGTGATGTAAAATGTAAGATAGCGAATACATTATAGACTTTCCGTCTATAACTATCCTTGTAGATAAACGAGAACGGAAATAATTGTATCCTGGAATACAGTTTTGGTTTTCCCCGTCATTCATTCAAAACTTAAAATATGAAATTCAATTTTATTATCTATTCATGTCTAGTCAGACATTTTATGTAAGACATATTTTAGAAATCGTATCCGCACGTATCTGTAAATAGATAGGTAATAGATAATCACGCGGTATCTCTTGTTCTTGGTATTATTCGTTCTAGCAACTCGGCGAGAAGTTTTTGCATCATAATATGATTTACCATAAACGTAAACTGCTTATATTATATTGTACTATCAATATTATTCCGGTGTATTGGGGAGCAAATCTGTGTTTCCCCGAGGGAGAATCCGGTGCTGACTAAGAACCGTAAACAGTGACGGAGTTAATGAAATAAACTTGCTAATTGACACTTGTATTTTTACATTCAGCAATTTATAATATCAGCTATCGAATTTTGGGATTTAAGAACTTGACAGTTTTGGAATTTAAGAATTTGGGAGTTAAGAAATTGGAAGTTTGAAAATCTAACATACGTGTTTATAAATCTGATTCTCCGAAGGTCAAAGGCAAATTACTATATTGAATTAAAATCGTTCGAACATTCAGATTTGATAGGAAACGACACCGCAACCAAAATTCACTATTAGGATACTATCTTAGCGTCGTTACTTTCTTCGCACCCGTTTTAAAAAAATTCTTTCACATTGTATAGAAATTTATAAAAGAATTAACAAATTTTTCGTTGGTTTTGTGACTTAGACCACTTTGACAATCACCGGCACATATTCCAAATGCGTGTTGACCGGAAGTTGAGGATCGTCGCATTGGCAGGGTGGCAGAGGATGCTCGGCTCGAGGGCAGAGGCGGGAGACGAGGTCGCAGCAGTAGCAGTAGCGTGCGTCAGGCGCTTCGGTAGCAGAGGTTCTCACTGAGCTGGCTTACCCTGCGGTGGATTTAGGGGGCTGTATGGAGGCCGGGGGGCTCCTGCCCCGCCAGCCCCCGCAAGGCCCCCCCGGCACCGCGCCTGGCTCCATTTCGGTCTGCGTGGGCCAGGCTCCTAACAACGCGAACGCGAACAACGTAAACAACGTTATTGGCCAATCGGGCGGGATACACGATTTGAACGTGACCAGTCAGCAGCTGCAGTTGCAGCAACAAATGGGTCAAGCACCTGGCATGGGTGAGGTACTCACCCCCAAGAGACAGGCGGTCGTTGATCGTCTTCGAAGGAGGATCGAAAGTTATCGACGTAGACAGACTGATTGTATACCGAGATTCGATCAGAGTTTCAACGGTCTCTGCGAGCAGAACATTCAGGATACACTGGTGCTGAAACAACGTTTCCTCGAGAGCAAAGCTAAACGCCAGGCGAAGAAAACGGATAAGAAGCAAAGCGATCCGGTCGGGCTCTCCAGCGTTCACGTGGTGAGTCATTTACTTAGTCTGCTCTACTCTCTTGTTCTGATGCCGCTCGTTGGCGTTCGCGGGGGTTTGGCGTAGGTGAACCGACCGCAGAACCTTCTTCCCAAACTTTTTATCGTTTTCTGTTCGTTATCGGTAACCATTACGATACTCTACAGACCTCGGAAGACGAGATCGCTTTCTTTGTTATACAATCGAATTAGTAGTTGCAGCTAGTCGACCAATAACCTGTTACGGTTGGACGCAATGTATATGAACTCAAGGGGTTGCTACCCAATCAAACTGTCTCGTCTTCTGAGATTTACATAGTACACATCCGTCACAAGATCTAGAAATTCCTAATTGATTTTTGACATCAATTACTTGCCCGAGAATATGTGTAAAGGGAGGAGATTCTCTTCAACAATATTCTGCAAGGAGTACCGTGCGAACTTTCAGTTCAGTTATCTGATGAATGTCCTGTGTAATTCAGTAATATTTAGTTATCATAGATAGAGTCCTGATGATCCCGAATCATCAATGATTCGTCTAACGAATTTCCTGTTAGGATGAGAAATGTAATGGTACGTGAAGAATGCGATTGAGAACATCTAAAATCTAAACTGTGTGTAGAGTATGTAGCGAGTAACCGGCACTCGGCAAGTTGCCGGGTCAAGACTCTACTACACGGCTTTGGAATCGAAGCGCGGGCGTAATGAAATACCTCGACTCTTTGCACCTATCTCACGAGGTTCATTTGCAAAGCACTGCGATGTACTGTTGCCACGTGCTGATAACGACACGTTGCATGCAATTATATTGATATTTTGATACGCGTTAATTACCACAGTGAAAATGAACGTTTCCATTAAGATGCATTAAAACACATGGTAATTACTTGATTATGCAAAATTTGAAGTGCCTTTCACCGCACGATGATTATAACTGAAGCGATATTCAACAAATCACCACGAAAGACAAAAAATGATTTTATAAAAAGTTATTTGCCGTTGAAGTATCGAGAACCTGTTCTCTCCATTATGTCGAGATAGATCAATGTTCTAAAGTACAGTTCATTGTCAGTGGACAAAGGCTTAACAAATGTGCATTTGCATACTTTGTCTTTTTCTATCGATAAGAAACGCTGCATTCTGTGCCACGATACAATATCTTCGGCTCTGCAAATAAAAATTGATTTCGGACGAGCATTCGTGTTTGGAAACATTCAATTTACTGCAGATTCATGCTGCATGCCCCGTATATGAAGTTTCGAACACATGAGTCATCCAATTAAACGCATAATTTAGCGACCACGTGTAGGCACATACAGTTCTATATGCAAATGCCAATCATGCGCATTCGTATATGAGGTTCGGTTCATTGCCACGGATTGTTTAACGCTGTCCCATATTCTTTTCGCCAGAGAAGGACCTGAATTCGTAGATTTGACAATTTTTTAAGTAAATTTTAAACTTCAAGAATTTGAAAATTTGCTTACGTAAACTGCTATTTATCGCTCAAATACCAAAATAGCAGGAAAAAGCTGAAACCTTGTCTATAATTGTTCCATGCAAATCGTCAAGTTCACCGGTTACATTTGAAATTCAATTAAAATTCGACCGTTCCACAAATAACCTATTATATCCATTACATTATCGCACTTAGGTAAACACCAACGAAAGGAACGTGAAAAAGAAAAGCAAATGAAAAGAAACGGCATCTAAAATATTTCGTACACGTTCAAATAGTCGCGTGTTCACCGTTTTATCTTGCTATAAATAAATACCTTGCTTTCACGTTTTACTCGACGTTTAATTAACGAACACACCTATTCTCTACACGAGTTTCAACTTTCACGCGTACCTTTCTTCCTCCCCTTTACTTTAATTCGCTCTATCAAATCGATCGACCAATTGCACACCAACTTAAATAAAAGTTTCGCGAGACGATAATTTTAACCGTCACCCCTTTCATCGATATCATCTACGGTACGGTGTGACATCGTAAAATACGCGTATACGATAAACGAACGGTACACTTTATCAAACAAACCACAATTATTCGCACACGTACTTTTTAATTCGTCATAAAAGTGAGATCATTGTTTCTTTTCCCTCTTATACGCTTTCTGCTGTTTCCATTGGCGTAACCAGCATTTTTTTAGCTTCACTTGTGGTAATAATGCATTACATCTTGTCATGTGACTTTTGGGGATTTGGGAATATGGTGATGTAGAGATTTGAGAATTTAGGAACTTGGAAAATTCCGGAATTTTGGAAATTTACAATTTGAATATTTAAGGAATGATTTGAAGATCTGGGAATGTGGGTATATAGAGATATGGGGATACGAAAAATTTGGAAACTGGGAACATAGGAACTTGGAAGTTCAGTAATTTTAATATTTGAGAAAACAAAAGTTCCGGATTGGAAATTTTGAAATTTCTAAATTTCGAGTAAAGTCAATTACATCAGTAACCGTCCTTGGTTGGGTAGATACTATGTCACGTCGCAGACTGCGTGTGCGAAATGTTTTGTCAAAGAGAAATTGAGAAATTAATTTGTCCCGTGTATATGGTCGCGACGCAATTATGTTAACATGTATTTGTATAAGCGGTAGATATACTTATCGCTTATCGCTTCTGCAAATAGCACATCAATGCATTATTTTTACAGCTTCACGGTTATACCCGACACCACAAATCGAATTACACAAAACATTATACATCTCTTTCTTAGGAAAATTTGCTACAGAAGAATCGTATTTGAAAGAGGTTCAATATTATCTCATTAATAAGGTAAACATCAATATATAATATTTTCAATTAATTTTACTTGTTCGTGTCAAAGTTAAGAGTCAACGTATTTATACTTAGTTAAGAGTTATTACGTCGTTGCGACGTGGGGTGTTTCAGTTCGTGCGTAAAGAACGAAACAAAAAAAGAAATCAAGGGTTGTAGAGGGAAAAAAGGAGGATTATTCACAGCTCGTTACGGCAAAGGTTATCAGAGCGCCTTATGAAGGTCGAAATAAACGCATCGCTTATAAGTTCGCGACAATGACGTTACACCGGTGTAGAACGCCCCTGCATTGACGTAAATCCAAGGTTAATATGGGACGTCTCGAATCGAACGCCTACAGGTGAACGACGTAGACAGTCGAACCTACGACTTATCGACACGTTCCAAGTACTCACCTGTTTTGAATCTCTTTCACAAATTTTCCAAATTAGAGTAGCATGGTCAACCATATTTTTGCATTGTTCATTATTATTCTTTATTTATTTCTCGTTCAAGATTCTTCTATAAATGATTAAAAATTATTTACTTGATAAAAGTTTGGAAAACTCTTATGACATGATATGGACTCCAAATTGTGTGTGGTACCAAGCTCGTTAAAATCGAAAAAGGAGTAATAAATTCGTCAATAGCACCATTTATTTCATGCTCTTCCATGTTATTTCGCTCATTCATAATCATGGCGATTATGATGCTCGCTGCGAACAATGAAGAACATGAAAGACTCATACTCATAAACCACAACGCAGGGAAAGTTGTGGGAATCGCGATTTCCGTTGAGAAGTCGACTGCGGTGAACCAGATTCTTCTTAGTCTTTCGTACTTTTAAGCCTTCCTCCGTGGCCACGTGTTTCCGATTTGCACGCGAAATTTTTCAAGTTAATTCACGGGACCCCAAAGTTGATGAATCACGCGTTTAATTGACGTAATGCGAGGGTGGTTAAATGCGGTAACGGGTTTAAAATAATTAATTGGAAACACTTGTTGGTACTTGGTCGAGTATAAATTGCCTTTCGATTGATATATTTAAAAAGAAATTTCTTAGAGTATACTCAGTTTCTATAATGTAGGTCACAAGTTGCTTTCGAATTTACGATACACTGTTTGCTATTATCAGTAATAAACATACTAGTCATTATTATAAATAAAAGTGTATTATGGGATATTAACCCAAATAGTTACAAATGTATGAGTATAATAAGTACGTTGTAGGTACTTGATCTTACTGCAACGAAAGTGGTTTACAGAGATTATTTCGTATAATATGCGACCTCGATAGCACCGGCATAAATATGTAAAGATCGTTTACTTAAACTCATTCGTGTTTATTTTGATCGCACGATAATCACGGTGTTACAGCGTGTAATTTATTTTCTACTAAAAATATCAAACTCCTCATGCATTTCTGCTTGCAATAAAATAACTTACATCTTGTAGCAACTTTATTGTAATCAAAATGATTACAAACTAATTTGTGTAAATCGCCATCGTCATTTTTATAATCGCAACTTCGGCATACGAGTACGTCATTTTACGGTAAAATATGCGGCATTACGTGACGAGCAATCCGTGCGAAGAAGATTAATGATAATATAATCAATGCAGAGGGAGACGGAAAGAACTGGATTCTTGCCACTTGTCGCGTCTCCTTCTTTCCCCCATAAGCAATCAAGGGAACTCAACATTCGTTACTAATGTGTTGTCATTACAGTGGCCCGACAACTCTTATTACAATCTATTAGCCAAACGCCCACCGACAATTTAGAGGCATCGTATCGGTCGTCAGCATCGTTTCTCTCCCTTTGTCTCCGCGAAATCAAACCGCGAACATCGAAACTAAATCATTATGCTATCGCATTTACGACACTGTTTTCTTTATACCTTTCATTTACTTTAACAACGCTGTCGAATCTCGACCTTTCGCATTCAAGCTAGTTTCAAGGATATCTTATGTTCGATTTCTACCTTGATATTTCATGTATCTACAAATTTCTTTTTTGGAAGGTGGCAAGTTTTGTAAGTTGACATTTGTCTTGTAATAAAAATTTTATGAGCTGTAGTAGGACTTATGTGAATTTTTATACGGTTAGATCACTATGAGTTACATTGTTATGTGAGTTTCAGTGCGTTGAAATCCTATAAGTTGTATCGTAATGCGTTGTGTTCTCATATGTTGAATTCCCACGTGTTATATTTCCACGCGTTAAACTCCTATGCGTTGTATTTCCACGCGTTGAATTCTTCCGCGCTGTACCACAACGCTTCTTGCATGAAATTTCCACGCGCTATATTACGCTTTATTCCCTCATGCCGAGTCGTTATTCTATTCCTGCGAAAGTGACCATATTTCATCCCCCAGCCACTTACAGCTTCGCAAACTCACATTTATTTAACAATTTCCAAGAAAATTTATAACCGAAAATCCCCAACTACATGCATCCAATTAGTAAAACCAAGTACCTGTATAATTTCTTGGATCTAAAATATGATCAAACACCTACATTTCAGTAAGAGCGTATCTAAATCGATCTGCTGTATCTTCTAACATATAACAAGGTTGAATCGCGATTAAACGAACGAGTTAACAAGCGATACCTACGATCCTCGAGCCTCGTAAATCCTGAGGAAAGCTTCATTGATCCTTGCTCGTGTTCGATCGACTCGACTCCTCTAGCGAACGAGCTTGGAAACGAGCCTCGTGCCCTGTCCACGGGGCAACAATGAAGAAGAAACAGTAGAAGCGAAGAGGCGAGAGGGGAGAAGGAGGCCAGTCTGGGTTCTGTTCCACCTACGAGCACGTCTGGTCGTGACTGTGAAGGCACCTCCGCCAAATAGGTCTGCTCACCTTGGACGACAAGTTGACAGGACACCGAGAGAAAAGGTAGAAGGATACTGGACCACAGGAGGGAACAGAGGTTGATGCGTCTTTCTACGTGCATGATTTGCATCACGTGTCAGGCACCGAGTATACCGATTGGCCGGATCAACCAGAGGTTCTCATGTGTCTCAACCCATGATGAGTTTCCTGTTCGGCGATATAGCGAAATCTATATTTTTACTGGGAGGATAAGTTTTCTTGACTGTTCAATGAGTGAACTTATAGATTATATGTAATTAGTCTGGATTATATATAATTAGTCTAGATCATATTCACTTCATCTCGAGTATGATGTAATCGTATTCTTACGACTTTGAGATATTCAGGAAATTTACTGGGAGTTATACCCAAATCAAAATCGTCTGCGTAAAATTAGATTTGAATGTTGGAAATCTAAATTTATGAATTTCAAAATTATCAATTACTAAACTACCAAATTACCGAATTACCAAATTGTCAAATCACCAAATTGTCAAACTTCCAAATTGCCTAATTACTACATCTCCAAATTTCCAAATCGCTGAGTCACCAAATTATCAAATTTTCCAAACTGCCGAATCACCAAATTACCAGACGTCTCCAGCACAATATCACTGAACACACCATGTGCCCCAGTATTCTAGCTCTCGAAGATCTACTTGATCCCTTGATTGATCTATTTGAATTGCTTGCGCTCGTATCGGCTCCATCTGATTTGAGCTATGATCAGACGAAAGAATAGTTGGTACATAGCTGAAAACGATCGAGTTCTTCGAATCGAGTCCGTTAAATCGCGACAATGTCTGATGCGCGACCGTTCAAAGGTGTGATCTTCGTGAAATGCAGATTGCCTTGTGTTCAATTCGCAGAATCTCAAGGCTGCATTGGCCGGCGTGATGCTTGCACGAGCCGTTTCGATTTGCACGCGCGTTGTAACACTATCATAACGGTATGGGAGAAAATGCTTTCGAGGCACGCTGCAAACGGAACCGGATGAAAATTGCGTTAGCTTTAGGAGTCGGTAAAAACTTTCATTGGTCATACGTACAAAATATTTCTTGATCTTATCTCACATTTCTCAAAATCCTTAGACCTCCAAGTGCCCTCAAATATGCTCAGATCATTAGATTCTATAATTATACAAAGTTGACGGTGTTTAAAAAATGGATATTTACCGATCGCTTCTAAGATGAAAAGATGAATCAAGTTCGATCAGAATTGACCATAATTATAGCAACGGAGACTCTATGTGAAGATCGATTTCTCGTTTCGAGTGTATTTAGAAGTAGAACGCAGCAGCATGCAACGCGTTCACAAGAGGCGAAAGGTGAACCGCGTCGTCGCTTTCTCGAGCAAAGTGACAAGAACGCATCGAACGAGCATTCACGTAGCAATATATGTAACGGTCCTTCTTGGAATTCCGAAGGGTTGGAATTCGCTATGTGCTGACCACCCAAGGAGAGAGGTTCACGGTGCATGCCGCGTACGTTTGCCGCGAACGGGTTGCGCGTTTAAATCGTTGCGTGCCTTTCTGCCTCGATTATGTTTACGAGCAGTTCACTAGTGCGTTTGTAATAAAGTTTATCGATGCGTTCGTCATAAACGATGGGGAAACTCGAAAGCTCAAGACGATAGCGAGCGGATAATGTACCGATTCGGCGCGGTGCGATTGTAATTGACCGCGTGAAACCGTATGTTTCCTGTTACAGTATATTATGCTTTCAGCTTGTCCACGTATTATTACCGCCGTTATATCGATGGGACCGTATAGAATGTTTGCAGTGAAAATTTGCATTTGATTTACTATTCTACTATTTTACTCTTTCTGTACTATTCCGTTATATTACTGTTATCAGTATATCATCACTATTTCTAATAATCAGTAATATTCCTCTCCCTCTACTCTTCATCAGTCTTCTCTGGTGTGAACGTATAAACCTAGCCAAGGTTCCTCAGGTAGTAATTCGCAAAAAAGGGCATTCTGTTCATTTGTACCACCTTACAACGATCGACAAATCCACGACCAGGTGTACCAGAGGAGAGCGTTGCAATTTCGTGACAGATTTGTGAACATTCAATGACTACTTTAAATTGCAACTACACTAATAAATAAACTAGCTTATGATTCTTTAGAGCTTAATTTTCGTAATAGAAGATAAGAAACATAAGGTCCGTGATTTTGGTCGGGGTCCAGCGTTAAGGATTGATCCGCGTCGATTATACGGTGTCCTTGGTCAGAGAAGGCTTCTTCTGGTCGAAAGACGCGCGTACGTAGCCGCGTTTATTATACGCTGTCGAAGAGAGGCTGACCAAGCAACACGAAGGTCGCTTCTCGGCGAGTTTACCGGCGCGGGTTGGAGCGGCGACGATCGCCGCTCGAAAACGCTCGAGAATTCGTGCACGCTCGGGCTGCTCTCACCCACATACATTTCCTCTCCACGCGCATCGCACGCACCGGCCGGCCAGACACGCTCCAAAGGAGGCGAGCGACCGACCGTTTATTGGGATCTTGAAACGGCTACGACTGCCAGGGAGACGGACGATTCCTGGAACGGTGGGTGCATTTCGAGGCTTTTGTTGCCACGGCCCGGCCACCAAAACCGATAGGCCGAAAACCACCAAGGGAAGCAAGGGGAACTCCTGGACGACTTTTCAGGATCGCAACGTCCTTCGATCCACCGACACTCGACAACCTCGGACCATACCGAATCTCCTTTACACCTATCGTGAATAATGCATCGATCGTTTGATTGCTCTCTCGACGCTCAACCACCCAGATTTTTTCAACGGACCTTCCCAGATTTATCGGTCCGGATCATCTTCGATCGAGCATTGAGAACATAAAGGGCTGCAACATTTTTTTCGACACCTCTTGCAAGTGTTTATGTGGGAGATAATGTCAGGAAATGTGGCCGAACATTATTAGACTGCGGATGTTTATGCATTTCTGAAATATCGATGTCTACCAAATAAATGAGTCGTGGGATCTATAGACTGTGAGCTCGTAGATTACGTGGTTTATTTATGTTCTGCAGGCCTCGATATATAGCAAATGCATGAACATCCACAGTCTGGTTGCTATAACTATTCACTGCTTCTATAAGCAATATGTGTATATAAATTTTATACCGATATCTATAACATTTTGAGTTTTTGACAAAGATTGTCTAATTTCGTCTTACTAACTCTGATGGGCATAGTGCTCTTTTTACTGGTGATGGTGTGCAACGCCATAAAGGCTGAAATAATGAAAAATGTAGCAAATATCGATTTCAAATTTAGAAATTTAAAAGTAGAGAAATTTCGGAATTATTTATTTTTGAAATTGTTTCCATGCTTCATTATGAATGTAGAACTGTCGAAACCATTGTTATATTTAAATCTCGCAATTATTTATGAGTACCAACCGATGAGAGACAATAGACAACAGACGTGTAGACAGAACTAGAGACGATAAAAAGTCGCACCTGAATTCAATATACATGTAATTCTATTTTTCTTTGTCATAAGAGTAAATTTGTTCACATGTAACACGATACTAAATGAAACTCGAATTCTTCAGATTATTAATTATAGATGTGTTTCTTCGATTAATATACCTGTCAACGAGATTCAATGATTCGTTCGTAATCAACCCAGAAATCAATTATCGGTTTATCTACCGACAGATCATTAATTATGAGCGTTGTGGGCACAAGTACTCGCATCATTTCGTTGGCTAATGCCTGCTTCAAAGAGCGAGCGAAAAAATCAATTAATCGATAAACGATGCGATGTTTGAAAAAGCCGCACTGTCCGAACAGACTCCAAAGCTTTCCTCTGTCCCTCGATATCGTTGTATATAATACACATGTATACGGTAAACACGATTACGTCGCACGATGTTGATTTTTCAAGCATCTATCAGAGGCGCCAAAACCTCGTAAGAGGTTCCAGCCCACAGACAGCATACTGCTCTAAACAATCTCGAAAAAGGACGCACAAAGGCCCTTTGTAAGAGCTGGAAAATCATAGCCAGAGTTTTAAGAACCTTCGCCTTTGTGTCGCGTACAGGGTGTCTGAAAATTTTGTCAAGTGTTAAAGAGGTTAACAGATTTTTTGTAAACTAACGTCTGAGGACTTGGAGGGTTTGTAGTTTAGGATGTGGGGTTTGGGGATTTGGAAATTTGGAAATCTGGGGTTTGGGAATTTAGGAATTGGGGAGTGTAGAAATTGGGGAATTTAGGGATTTGGGAATTTAGGAATTGGAGAGTGTAGGAATTGGGAATTTAGGAATTCGGGAATTTAGGAATTGGGAATTTAGGGATTGGGGAATTTAGGGATTGGGGAATTTAGGATTTGGGGATTTGGGGATTGGGAATTTAGGGATTTGGAGTTTTAGAAATTTGGAATTTAGGGATATGGAAATTTAGAAATTTGGAATGTAGGGATTTGAAATTTGGGGATCTGGGGATTGAGAATTTGGGGATTTGGAAATTTGGAAATTTGAAATTTGGGGATCTAAGGATTGGGAATTTAGGGGTTTGCAAAATTGGACATTTCGAGATTAAAAAATTGCAAAGTTCGTGCATTTGACTGCTTAAAATGAGAGGCAGGTGTCTCCCTTAAACTCGTCCTCGGGCAAAGGAAATGTGCGTTGCACCGGTATGTACATTCTTATTCGCCTCTCGATAGAGCGAACAGGCGTCTTGGGACTAGGGAAAAGGAATCGTAGCGAGCGTCCGTAGCATGCGTCATACGTCCGGAATGTAACACCCTGTGTCTCGGAGTGCAACTGCAAAGGGGACAACGTCTGGAGCATTTTGAAGCGAGTCTCGAGCGACGATAAACGAAAAGAAGCACCGTGATCCGTCTGAACCGTTCAAGATGGTTACGCGTCATAGATCGTTTGCTCCTCTCTCGAATTCGGAGCGTCGGCTTCCCATAACTTCCTGACGTTTATGGCGCGTCCAGAAGGAACCTATCACGACGGATGCCATTTGTTACTCGTTTTCGACAATGAAAATCAATAAATTTCGCCGAGGGTTAGAAAGATTCTTTGAACACTCGAGATGACGTGTGGGGCCCAAGATAGAATACAAGGGTTGAATCCGAAATAGAAACTGAGGGCATCAGATATTTGTTGGACATTTGCAAATAAATGAACATTTGTAAATATCGCAATCATGTAATTAGAAATGAAGAAGAGTACAAGTAATATAAAAAAGAAATAAACCCAACTGGACTCTGAAGTCCAAAAATCTTGCAGCGGTTTGGCAGGCTGATACCTCACCGCAGGACCAGCAAATATTTGCAAATATTGATCACAATCGTGAAGTTAATGAAGGAAAAAATAAATCACGTAAAAAAGAAGTATACCTGAGTTGGACTCTGACGTCCACAAATCTTGCAGCGGTTTGGCAGACCTTACCACAGGACCACTATTGAAGGTCTCTTAAATATTCCATGATATTTGAGTATTCTACATATTATTTCTATATATCTTCGGTACTGTTGAATATGAATGTAATTTCAAATTGATTCAATTTACCCCATCTTCGTGTAAAACTTTCACCCTCTCAAGAGCTTATAATTTTGAAAAATTGCGTGAACAAATGGATGCTGCGTTAACGAGTGATAACCGTGTCGTTGACGGTAGAGGAACAAGAACTGGTCGGGGCTTTTAATGCGAGTATAAGTCTGGAAGATCATGCCCGTGAAAGTCGGCGTTGATTACGATCAGCTCCTTTCTTCCCGGCATGTTTCCTCGAACACAAGCTCGAATCCGAGCTCGGGCACGAGCTACGAGCACGAGCAGATCGCATCGTGGCCGCCTCATGGACACGTATGACTCGCTTTTCGTGGCCGTACGCAGTAATGAACGACATTTTAGTCACTGGTCACGTTTCACTTAGATGGCCCGTGCGCCGGTGAATACGCTATCCTCGGAAAACTTATTACTCGCTCGTTTATTGTTTATAATATATGAACTCGTGGAGAATTCCACTGGTATACGGTGTCGCCGACGAGATTCTACAGCGATGTTATCCTTCGAGCTCGACTCCGTTAACGGATCGACGTATTGCTCGGAAACTTACCGGAAGCGCCTTCAACGGGCTACCATTTTATGCGCGACAAGGTTATTCCCAGGAATGAAAGGAAAGTTTATTACACGAATTTTTTCTTACCGATTGCTTGGCTTGAAGATATTGTTTCGATCGGCTGGACTTTGGATGGGTATTTTTACAGAGGGGATTTAGGGGATTTTGGGAATTGAGAAACTTAGGAATTCGGGAGATTCAGAAATTTGGATATTTTGGAATTTGGGAATTTAGGAATTGGGAATTTAGGAATTGGGAATTTAGGAATTGGGAATTTAGGAATTGGGAATTTAGGAATTGGGAATTTAGGAATTGGGAATTTAGGAATTGGGAATTTAGGAATTGGGAATTTAGGAATTGGGGAATGTAGAAATTGGGAAATTTAGGAATTGGGGAGTGTAGAAATTGGGGAATTTAGGAATTGGGAATTTAGGAATTGGGAATTTAGGAATTGGGGATTTAGGAATTGGGAATTTAGGAATTGGGAATTTAGGAATTGGGAATTTAGGAATTGGGAATTTTTGAATTGGGGAATGTAGAAATTGGGAAATTTAGGAATTGGGGAGTGTAGAAATTGGGGAATTTAGGAATTGGGAATTTAGGAATTGGGAATTTAGGAATTGGGAATTTAAAGATTTGTGAATTTTTTAATGCACGAACTTGGACCTTTGAAATTAAAACTTAAAAATTTCGAAATTTGAAGATCTATAAATAGCAGAATTGAATTTTGTACATAAAAGATTTGATTAAAAATCTATATCTGGTAAATAACGTAAGCAGGTTGACGTGATAACAGAAACGTATTAAATGGCAGTTTCTAAATCCCCCTAAGTTGTTGCGAAACCCTACGTACTTATTTCAAGACCAATAAACATCGTTTTCAAAAGTGAAAGCTTGGCTCCAGTGCGAGCAGCAAAACTGTATTAAACCAAGGATACTTGTATACGTATTAGTGTCGTTCGTACTAATCCGTGATTAGTATACTTCGAAAGAAGATAATGAAACTTTTATTATGTACGTAAATTAATTCACTGCATACAACTTTTTGTTTAACACATCGCGTTCTTACTTTCGTTTAAACACGTAAATACCAATAAATAACAGTTTTAATGAAAACATAAGAGTTTTCCGTTATAAACAATTTAACATTTACTAATTTGTATAATTTCAATATACTATACTGTAAAAGTGAGACATTGTAATTTATAGAAAAAGAACACTTAAAACAATATCGATTTTAAAACGAGACTCGCAACCTTCAGTTTGTAAGAACAAAGCATTTCTCGCTGTTGCAACATCGATTTCCTGCACAATCCATTTACCACGCTCTAAATGTAAAAAATTTGTCTCCAAATTGTCTTAAAATCGCACCGTGACCAAATAAATTGTTCAGAAGAGAACCGGAAGAAATGTACCAATCTTTGAAACTTATCTTCGTGAGATTCCTTGAAAATTCATTTTATAGAGCGAGCAAAAATGAAAGAACGCGAAGGTAAAATGGCGGGAGGTAGGGAAAATAACGGAATTCGACTTAATCGGATCTTCGTTTTCGTTCAATTAAATCAAAACACCGTACGGGGTTACCCGAGCATCGTTGCACATAGAGATGATCGATAATTTATCCGTTGGCGGGCGCGCGCGCCGATTAACCCAGAACGGAAGCAACGGCCGCTCTTGTGGATCGTCCATGTAAATTATTCGAAGGTGCGAGCAATAGCGGCATCCCTGTGTATGCCAATAAGCGAAATGGAGGACCTTATTTATTATTCAGCCAGTAGGTTTGTAGCCGGTGGTGTGTTCGTCCATCTTCCGACACGCATGCGAAATTATTAACATCGTTGATAAATGTTCGACGTGTACGTGAGCTGCGACCGTGTACAGAACGGGACAAATAATTTCCATGTAGACTGGGACCGATTGGAGCAGCAAGCACCGTCTAAATAGGAATAAATAGCCCATTGTCGTAATGAACGTATTCTCTGTGTTACGTCAATACGACGGAATACATTAGGTTGCTGCATCGGTTCTCTGTGTGTTAATAAAGAATAGGTACGTTCATAACGTATCGATACATGTATGATCCGGTTGTTTCATCCACATCAAATTTCGTATCGATACTAGGACTAGTTTGATGTCTAGATACATTACGGACCTACGATTCAAGACACGGCCATATATCCGGACCAATTTTATTTTCATAGCTGGGTATTTGTCAAAAAATTATTCCAGTAAAATATTTTAAGGTTTATATAAATTTTGTACAAAGTAGAGCTTCCTTGTTATTGTCGAAATGTTAAATCTTGCATCGTATTAGAAAGAATAAATAAGGTAGCGTGGTAAAGTTCGCAGTTTGTAAATGGCGGACAAGGGAAGAATGTATTCGGCATTCAGTACGACAATTGCATTATTATTCCGACAGTAGTCTTCACAATGGCGATACTCTTCCTTCCTTTCTTCGATTCCAGAGGCTCGCTACACGACAAACAGTTCACATGAAGAGAAACTACACTTCGAAAATATGTTCCTGTGTTTGTTAATACACTTCGTCCATAAAAATTGGTATCGATAGGTGCAGTCAATATAGGGACGGAAAATGTAGTCTTTTGTTATTTTCTTTTGCTCTATCGCCACGTGCGGTATCTTCCGTTGTATCTTCACGCGTGGTATCGGCATGTGTGCTATTGTCTCGCGCTGTATCGTCACGCGTGGTACCGGCATGCGTGCTATTGTCACGCGTTGTATCGTCACGTGTAGTATTTTCACGCGTTGTATTCCTACGCTTAGTATTTCCACGCGTTGTATTCCTATGCGTAGTATTTCTACATATAGTATACTCACGCGCTGTATTCTTACATATAGTATTCTCACGCGCTGTATTTCTACGCGTAATATAACCACGCGTTATATTGCCACAAATATTCGCATAAATACTATGTATTACTACCCACAGCCATTCCACATGTAGTATTCCTCCATATAACACCACCATGTCCTCCACCTCCCCACAAAGTACTATACGTTCCATTTCAACGCACAACACCATCACTATACATCTACACGTCGCATAGAAAGTATATAAAAGTACACACGCGTAATATTCGTAACTCGCAGCTTTATGTAACTCGAAGCATTGGTAGCTCGTTGAGTAATGAAATTACCGCAGCTCGACCGTCGAATGACGTAGATTATAAAAATAAATTAGCATTGTTTCACAAACTTTGAAACTATCGTATCGATATAATGGTATCGATGATTTTGAAGTGATAGAACACAAGGTTTCGAATAGAGAATAGGTACGTTATCGGTAATAAATTGAGTTAATCTTTGGTCACGATTACCTTTCCCTTCGCAATGGGCTTGGACGAAACGGATATTGCCCAACGCGTGCCGTTTTACACATAGACACAACTTTAGAGTCTTTAGTAGACTCCCACTAGTTTCTGTATGACACGTTCGAGAAACTTTCTCCGTTCGACACAATTTGGTTATGCTGTTGGCCCAACACCCTCACATTCGTATTTTACTGCATGAGGAATAAATTCAATACATTTTTTGTTCAAATAATATCGCTACAATCAAATTCAAATGTTAGGACATTGGTAACAAATAAAATAATTTTCTGCAAAAATTTTGACTGTAGAATTCATACCTTTTAATACATGAATTATTAACATATTTAATATATAATTATAGTATATAATATATAAATGTTTTACTATTTAAATTTTGATGAAATTTTATAATAAAGCTAGAGATCTAGAATTTATATTAATTCCAGAAGTATTTCGCGTATTAATTTTATAAAAAGAGCAGAAGAAGAAAGATGGATTTAGTGGCAGAAAGTGGGTGCTATTCGGGCAGTATGAGGCGTAAAAGCGTCACGATCTTCTCTAAAGCCAGATGCGGCTCGTAGGTGTCGTTGAATGCTTTACCAATTGGTACAAAGTCGCTGCGTGTGCATCGACAACACAAACATTGGCGCAGAAGAATGGGGAGATCCTTGGTCCATCCACCCGTCCAGATGCACACGCGTGCTTTCGATGCACGCAATGCACGTTCGTGAATCATGCACTGGACCTATGTCTTGCATTACACTTTTTGCTCGCGATTTGCACAAATTTAAGAAATGATCTTTGGAGATGTTTCTCGGTGAATTATGAAATCATTTGATCTTAGCTTTGGACAGTAATTTATATACAATATAGATATAAAGAAAAAGATTATATATAGAAATTTATTATTTTATTCCGAGGATGATCGCACGATTAACGGTAAATCTGAGATAGCTAAGGCCGTTGACAAACCCACGTCTCGTTCATCCTCTATTTTTCCATCGAGTGCTCGCGCCTATGCACAAACCAGTGCCACCCGTTCGACGAACGCCGCGCTGTTGCCACCTCTTCGTCTTTCTTCTCCTCACCTTCCGTACCACGAGCCAGAGTTCCAGCTGAGAACGTTCCACAGTGGTTGTCAACCAAGTTCCTGTCAAAACGCTACGATCCGATCGCGTGGAGAGACGGTTTCCTTCTTTCTGATTCCCTTACGCAGGGCCGACCCTAGTTAGATTCAAGACCAGTGTGCATCTAGGACTTGACTGTGTTACGAACTTAGGGAATTTCGACGGAATTCTTATTTGTAAATTTGCAAACTTTTGAGATCTCAAATTTACAAGTTGGAAAATTTATTTCTCAAATCCCTAAATTCCCAATTCCTAAATTCTCAATTCCTAAATTCGCAATTTCTAAATTCCCCAATTTCTAAATTCCCCCAATTCCTAAATTCCCCAATCCCTAAATCCCCAAATCCCAAATCTTCGAACCTCACGTGAACCTCTCCGTTTCGTTGATTTTAATTCGACTTTTTAACAGCCCTTTGCCCTCACGCCCGGAAACGAACGTCGACTTTAAAAGACCACCCGATGAACAGGTTAGATGATTTTATGGAATCAATTTGGTCGCCGGAGGTTCAGCTTTATGCTCGGAGATTATGGATACTCGATATCGGTCGATGGCTCGTAAAGTCCCGAGTTTTAGGGTGTTTCTTCCGCAGGGTGAAAGGATAAATGTCGCCCCGTACGTGTTTATGGTGTCGTGAGAGAAGTGATTTACATCCGAGGCCTGTTAAATAGTGCAGTATGCGATAAAAATTGAAAGGATGTAGTCATTTCGTGCAGGAATCCCTTGCTCAAGAGAGCACGTTAAAATATACAAAAGTTATTAATATTATATTAAACGCATTAATTCTCTTTTAAATTAGTTTCTTCGCTCGAAACGACCGCACTTCTTTAATTTCTACTAAGTTATTCTTGGACAGAGGTTACTAACGATTTCACAATGTTTCCTTCATTGTATGTACGATTTACATGATCCAGTAACCAGTCTTGCGTAACTGTGTCTCTCGCTCTCTCTCTCTCTCTGTTTCTTTCTTTCTTCTGCGTTCTTGTGAGAAACGCGTAAAAAAATGATTGCGGAACTTGAAGTTACGTTTGCGATTGTGTTTCCTTGATGGAAAAGTGAGACTACCAGCGTTTCATCCGTCTGACGTCTTCGATTTTCCAGAACTAATCGCGTTACTTACTTCGAAATGGTCCAAGATCAAATTTTATTACGTAACGTTTAAAAGTAGTGTAATACAAACCACTTTAAAGTTCGCCAAAGTATCGATAAACACATCATCAACTTTTAATCTGGCAATCGTGGCGAGTTCAATAATAAAACACGTACTCGAATCGTTTCGGCCTTTGAAAGATTTGTTTATCTTAGTTAATCGAGAATCTCTGTTCAATGAAAAGGTATCGATGAAACGTAATAAACGTAAAGATTACAGGCGGAGTTAGCAGCGAAACGAGGTTAAACCATGGGCAGAAAGCTACATTCATAACCATATGGTGTCTGTGGTAATGTTTTATATTCGGGAAGGGTTGGACGTGTATGTATGGTCCACATGGTAGCGAGCAGTACTTCGACCCCATAGCATCCTGTCTATGGAAAAGGTAGTAAACGAGGGGATGGATAGTCGGAGAGAGTGGTGGCAAGGCTTCGGTGCAAGAGAACTGGAAGTCCGTACAGCGATGCTCAAATTTTTGCTTTCAGCGCGTTTAATTAATTCAATTGACTATCCTCTTCACAAAAAAATTTGGTTTTGGATATTACTTGGAGCGTTTTGGGGTGTTGGGTTAACTTGAGATGTGGTCATTTGGGAGTTTAGGAAGTTGGGGATTTAGGTATTGCAGAATCTTTCAAATTCGGGATTTGAAAATTTGGGAATGTGAGAGCTGGAGTTTAGGAATTTGGGAATTTAGGAAGCTGGAAATATAGAAATTTGAGACCTTGAGGAAAGTTTAAACTTCAGAAATATAATCCTTCAAAAAAGAAAATACCCATGACCTAATTAAAGCAATGGTCCTCGTTATACTTTCATAAAATCCTAAAGTCGAATAACTGAAATTTTTTTTGTGAAGTGTAATCAAATATCAAATACAGTAATATTGATATCAGTATAGTTAGCGAAAAGTGTATGTAGTCAGGCAGGTGTCATACACCGTAGGTAAGACTTTCGGAAATCGCGTTGTGCGGTGCACCTTTGAGCATCAAGGGACCGAGTACAGCTGCCAAGTGTCCTCAACATGGCCAGGTAGGTATTTATTGATTCAATGGCAGCGGTATGCCTATAGTTAGGTACTGTGATGTAACTCTAGAAACAAGCAGAGGGTTGGCTTTGCTAGAAGAGTCGATAGGGTTGACGATGATCGGGATGACTACTCCAACGATACAACGAGACAAAACAACCTACACAATATTTGTAAATGCGTATCGATTTTGTTTGACTTCGTTCGGATGTTAATTCAGGTGTTTTCGACAAATGCGTCGGAAAATAATTAGTTGGTCGTATTTTGTTCATTGATCGGAGGCATCGATGAAACGCGTTGTACGAGAATTTCCATGTTGTTCGATATTTTCGAGGTGTTTACGCAGTATTCAGGGTGTCCTGTGAATTCAGGTCAAAAAGTAGGGAACCAGCAATTGCGTTGAATTGTTCATGGTTTCATTTCCGCTACGTTACTTCAATATTGAACCGGGGAATATCCTCGTCCAGTTAATGGAACTTCTGCTTCTGGCAAATTTTCTGGGTCACCGGTGTACCTTGTCGAAAAATCTCGAATATCTTACTCGTGCCTCTTATTTATTAACCGCAAACTCTCCTTAACTCCTTAATAATCGTTATAGAGGATTTCGAAAGGGTACGTCGAGAAACTTACGTAACACATGACACGCTATAAAGGTGGCAATATAACGAGAGTCTACTATGTATCCGATAGTCAATCTTTCTGAACAGATCACTAAATCAGTTAATGTGAATAGATCGACAGTAAAATCGATTGCTACTACATTTACATAGATATAACGTGTGTCATTGACCGTAAAACGAAACGAGATCGAATTAATTAAATAGGATATCAGCTAAGACGGTTTATGCATGAAAATTAGATGTTGACAATCATTGGGTTGAATTTCCGTCAGGTATATGGTTAGCGTATCCTCCGGTTGATTTACGCGTTAATTAGCAACAACCGGATTATTTATTGGTCGAAGGCGGTACACAATGGTCTCAGGTTGCCTTAGCCGGAATAATTATCAGCACGGGCCAGGATAATTAGCTGGAACGTGTGTCCTGGCTTGTTTATGGGGGGACGAGACATATAACCGCGGGGTCACGCATCGTTCGCCGGTCGATTCGCGAGCGCAACATTTTGGCGAATGCTATTTTCAGTGCACGCGCGTCACTCGCGAACAATTAGCGCCGTGCTATTTACCGGAGGCGACGAGGAACTCTTCTCTGCTCGAGCCACCTTCCGATTTATATCGAAATCATTTCTCCTAAATCTTCGATCTTATCGAACAGCGCTTGCCATCCTCTTCACAAAGGCACCAAAAATTCGAAGATTTCGGTACTCGCAATCTAAACACGTTGTATACGCAGTAATGCAAATGAGATTGCACCCATAATTAAGTGTATTACAATTACAAATACACTGTCACAGATATTCGCCTCGTTTCCAATATATTCGTACAAAAATAAATTAAAAATTTCAAAACTTTTGAATGCACCATTAAGACCATTATTCAACGATTCCGATACCGACAACAAAAATACGTCGCGCAATAATGCAAACGAGACCGTACATTTAATTAAGCGTATTATAATTACAAATAAACTAGCGTCACAGGTATCTGCTTCGTTTCTAATATAATATTCATACAAAAGGAAACGTATAATCACGTGCAAATTTCGTTGAAACGATTACGAACCGCGAGCAGATTTTTTACTTGCCGTTTGTCGATAAGTCGCGATTAACGAAATACAATTAACAACGTACGATTAAACGAACCGAGCTTTCGCGACATGCGCGGCCATCGGAGGAGGTACACGTGAACGAGAGGTTGCGATGGGTGGTCCAATTATAGATACGCGTTAATTGATTATTTATTACCTGTTTATCGACAGGTGAACAATGGCTTATTACGTCGGTACGGTCCGAAGGAGCTGGTTATTGTCTACGAACGAGCCGTTGAATAAAGTTGATGGGTGCAAACGATCGCCGCTCGTCGGTTAACAATTCTCTACACTCTCTGTACGCTGAAAAGACTATATTTGTATTCTATAGCGTAGTTATTTCCGGTACGGGACACTATTATGGAACTATCTATGGAAAACTTCACGACGCGAGTATATACAGTTGACTCCCGTTATATTGCCACCACTTTCAAGCCTACCAGCGTCGTTTACTCATCGTCGTAAAGCACTCGAGATTCTGGATATTCCAGTATTATAGGGGTTTAGGAATATAGGAAATAGGGATGTTAAGTTACAGGAATATTGAAATTTTGGGATACTGGAATCAGGGATTTTGGCATTTACGTTATTGGGATTTTGGGTGTACTATGATCTACAGATTTTGGGATCTAGGGATATCGGAATTTAGAGATATCTGAACCCTAGTATATTGGAATCTAATTTTATCGGAATGGGGGATAGAATTATGGGATATTACTGATCTTGGAGTATAGAATATTGGTATTGCTATTGATGAGATTAGGGTATATGGAGGGATCTATTGATAGTAGAATCTAAGATCTAGCATTCCCTCGATCTAAGAATATTTATATAACAGTCTTGAACTGCAAAGGTATTTAAAATATAGGGTGTAGCCATACAAAGATGTACCTTTGGTGATATAGATATCTAGAGATTCTTAGAATTTCCTTTCCCACCGTGCAATCTGGTAAATCTTAAAAGTGAGATTTCCACACCTGGTTTATAATACCGGAATCAGAGGATTTCAATCTTGCGGAGCAAAGCAGGACGAATCCGTTTGTTTTCCGAGTCGATCTGGTAATCCGTGTAATCAACTTAGCGACTACTTTGAGTCGGTACTTACAAAACGTTCGGTTAGATAACGATATCGAGTATCTACATTACAAAGTACAATATCGATGATTCGACGAACAAGCCAATCTTGCCGCAACTTAGAACAATTTCTGGTGTAATTATATTTGTATACAATCGTTCATTCCGGTAATTACGTTTCGCAATTTCGCTAATAACAACCATTGACGGTTGGGAGTAATTATAAGGTGCTCGAGTAGGATTATAACGTTGATGATGAGGAGGTAGGAGGGTTGAGAAGAGTCAGGGGGATGGTTGCATCGGAGCAGGTCGCTCGATACTGACCAACTCACACCTACGAAACACCGTCTCTCTGTCTTCCTACTTGTTGTTGCCTCTGCCTCCATCTGTGTATTGCCGCATTATACTGCAGCTAGTTTTCTTTTCGTTTATTTCTCGCTTCCCGCTCGTTCCGCGATTTTGAAGAAACGGACAGTTACGGCAAAAAATATTCCTTCGACGCTTTTTGCCGGATTAGTCCCCCGTTCCTCTTAATTCATTTCGCGAATTAAGCCGATTTATGTCGCCAGAAATTAATAACTTCTCTATGCTCTCGTTTATTGCAATTTTATTAATCGTCATAATACGGTACTTTGTACTTCGTGAAGCCTCGATGTTGCGAATTGATCAAATTCGTACATCTCGGATAAAAATGATTTGCAACTTCGAAGAGATTATATTATACCACTGTTCTATATTATCAATTTCACTTCTTAATTTAAATAAATTAAAATTTGAGCAGTCCTCACCGGTGAATTCGAGAACATTATCATGTATATCATTTTGAGATATTTATGAGATCGTTAGAAACTTGGGATATTGTGGGTCCTTTCTGGCAGCAGTGCGGTGGTTTGCAGGGAGCAGTCTCGTTTATCGATAGAATCGATGTAGGTTGCATTGGAAAGGACCAGACGGTTAGGTTCGGTAGCAAACGGAGAAATCCGTCTGAGAACCACTGGCGAGCAGCAGGCAGCTGAGCGGACAAAGAGCGAACGGTTATTGCAGGACGACAGTGTAGACTCGAGCAGCGGCACGCCACTAGGCCCCTCTCTTTCTATCTCTTTTTCTCTCTCTTTTCTCCCCTCTCTTCCGTCGCTTTCTCTGTCTTTGCTCGTGTTGCTTGCATCTAAACCTATAAACTACCTGCACCTACACTTCCTGCCACTCGACAATGAAACCTTTTTTCCGATCGCTCCTAGAACGCTCGCCTCCGTTTTCTAACTTCCCAAAACTTTTTTAATTTATCCCCGACGACTTATCGATCCTCGAGGTGATTCCTAGACCCGAACCTAGTACGCGTATGCGTTTCGATTCAGAATTTATAGAATTTGAACAAATGTTTGGGTAGCCGGTCCTGGAACTATCTGAAAAGTATTCATGTTCCGAAATTGCAGAATTTAAGGTTAAATCTGGAATTTAGCTAATTAAGATTGTAGCCACGATAAGCCTTGGCCCACGTGGCATGGAACGTATACCCTTTATCTATTTATACATCGATAAGTCACAGAAATGTTATGTATTAAAGGGAATTTTCTATAAGCTTCTACCTTATCAGACGAGGTAGCAAAATATATTTTCTGACGTTCCAAGAGTTTCTCACAAAGTTGCGTCGCGCGCTTTCCTCGTGGGAAGGCATACACGAGGATATAAGTAAGCGATGAAAATAACCGGGTCTTTTGTCGCGAGATCGATCGCGAAGCAGGCGTTTTATAGGCGTGAATTAGCCGTTTGTAGTCTACGCCTTTAAGTCCGATCCACATTGTCGATCCGCTGGCAGTCCGTTTGCTATCCGCTCGCGTTCCGCTGCAGATTTTATTCGATATCATTCAATCAAGCATGTGTTATACGTACCGAGTTGATTACAATACGGAGTATTTTGGAATCAGCGCGAATCTAGACAGTGGAATAATAGATTAAACCCATGGCGGAGTATAAGCGGATCATAAGTGGATCGAGCTTTATCCTCTGCACGGATTGGTCAGCGGTTGCTCATTATTGAATTACAGGTGTAGCAATTGCCATGATCACCGCCGATGAGAGTGTCGTTTGCCGTTTCGAAACGACGCAATCGACGGAGCAGACTGTAACCTTGTACATATCTGGACTAACTGTAGAACGAAAGAAAGAGAGAGGGATAAGTGGTGATCGGGTAGAAAGTAACCGAGTAACCTACGAATTGCGTAACACGAGTCCTCGTATTTAATATGCAGCACCGTTGGATTGTCTAGACGAAACGCCGAAGATGATGAGCCAGCGACCTTTTATCCCGAGAATTTCCGAATACTTTTTTGTAATCCTTCAGCTTAAACGAAGATTCAAAATTTTCAAACTTCTCACATTCTCACATCCCTAAATCTCTGAATTCTTGAATATCCAAGTTATCAAATAGCTTTCTAAATTTCTAAGTGATCAAATACGTAGTTTTCCAAATTTCTAAATTCCTAAATGTCTAAGTCTATAATTCCCAAATTGTCAAATTCATAAATCTTCAATTCCCTACATACTGAAATCTCCAAATCCCTAAAACTCCAAATGCTTGACTTCCTAAATTTCTAAGTCTGCAAATGTCTAAATTCTCAAATGTCTAAAACGAAATCCCCAAATTTTGAAATTCCCATATCTCTAAATCTCTGAATTTCTAATCTCCAAATCCTAAATTCCCAACTCCCTAAATTTCCAAATCCCTCAATTCCCAAATCCTTAAATTCCACCAATTCCTAAATTCCCAAATTCCTAAATTCCCATATTTCTAAATCCCCAAATCCCTCAATTCCTAAATATCCAAATTTCTAAATCTCTAAATTCCTAAATCTTCAAATCCCAAAATGCACAACGCCTAATCTCTAAACCCCCAAATTCCTAAACCCGAATTCCAATAAAGTAAAATTTCGTCATTCGAAAGTTAACTCCCCAGCCAAAAATTATAAAGCGTAGAACTCCTTTTCCCCCAACTTTTCCCTATAATGCTTAATGCCCGCGAGTGTACGGACATCAGTCTTCTTCCGTTCAATTGTTGCGTTCAGAACGTTAAAAGCAATGCATCCGCATTCGCCGTAACCATTTAGCAGACTATTTTCACCGTCTACGGTGAAAGTGTTGGTCGTCCACGAAGAGAGGACAGGAAGCGTCAATTTCACCGAGAGATCGTGAACGACCCGGGTCACTTGTCTCGAGGTGTTATCACGAGCATCAACTCGTTCGCCCTGCTTTCTCGTATCGTTCGCGCCTAACTCTTGATTTTACGTTATTTCCTTACTTTTTCTTTTCATATCGTTACATCGGTCCGCCATCTTCTCGACAACGTTACGTAAAAATTGGAGAACGCTCGGCATTGATTTCAATTGGCTGGAATTGCGCGTCGAGATGTATTCATTCGGTTTAATTCTCCGGCGTATTTGAAAGTTCGGCTTGATTTCTTGCGTCGTCCAAGATTTTTAATCATCGCGTCTCGATACGGGTTCCCGCTTTTGCAATTAATTGACCTTTGCACGTTGCAAAACTAGTCGGAACGGTTATTTTTGGCGTTCCACCCGTTCAACCTAGCATCTTCTCGACGCGTTTACTACCGGCTGTTGACACCTGTAATTAGATACATTAAACTGATAATTATTAACACGTTCACTGTATCTTGTATATTAAGACAGTTTATAATTGCAGTCGCTCGTGACGTGATCTTAGAATTTTTCGAAATTGAACTCTTCACTGAAAGTTTTGGAATCTTTTCACTTTAAGTAGCAAAAAGAGAACAGTAGTGGTCACCATTATTAAGTATTACAAAACGGATGTCTAAGGTGTACAATTATTATTGTTTATGTCCCGCAACACTTTCACGCTTTCGACACTTTGAACTGGTTTCACGCCTCGACAGCTCTCGAGATTTTTTAAGTTTATTGATACCGCAGAAGCCACTTTTTCTTTTGGTTATTTAATAGCGTTAAATTCGCGGTCGTCGGTGACGCACATTTTCAACGTTCTCTCTCCTTTTTCGTTTTTCCGCTCCAGGCCTAGCATCTTCTTTTACTGCTCTATCATTCGCGAGAGTCGGTCGTCGAGACGGTTAATTCAAGGTGACGGACGATCAATGAAGACACGGTATCCTTGAAGTGGCTTGAAATTAGGTGTTCATCTGTGCATACCTTCCTTCGTTTCCTATCCGGCTGTATACTTTTTTAAGCTAACTTTGGCCCACAGTCTACTTCTTTCGTTCTTTCATGAAAAACGTCTTTCAACGCTCGAAGGAATATTCTGATGTTTCTTAATTATTAGATACATTCTGATATTTTTTTAGCGGAGTCATGTTTATTTATGATTACAACTATCAGCAGTAGTTGTCGATAACATGTAAGAGATTTGCATGGTCAAATAATCTGAAGTGTATTAGATATCAATTTAGCAAAAGAAGTACGGAATAAAGATAATAAAATTATAGTAGTATAGCGAAAAAATACAATAAAATACTCATAGAATTTAGCCAATACTCCTTCAAATATAATAAGATATTTCATTTATGAAGATATTTTCTTGAGCGTAACACTTCCTGATCCTAAACTAAAAAATTGAAAGTAGAGAACAAATCTTGATGGAATTATTTCGTGAAGAATAGTTAATAATGTTAATAATTTTTCAAGGTTGCCTGTTGCAATCTCTTTATGAAAACAATTGTTACAGTGTCATTCGAATTCTGCATACATATGTTCGTTGTTGATTTTGACCCTAATCTGATTCCAAGGCATGAACCGCTTTATTTCTGTGTGATATGAATAGCTTATCGAGAGGAAAAGTTTGCTGTCGTGTATTACGCAGCGTTTTTGAAGCCACGAGCAACGAGATGTCTCGTGTTTTTTGCATTCGTATCGCAGAATCTTAATGTATGCACATTTTAACGTCTTTCGGTTTTTATTAAATTCTCTTAATTTTTTTCATTATAGATTTACATTATAGACTGTGCGGTTCCGTCAATGATATAGGTACACGTTAATAGTCGCAGACGCAGATTTAGATATCCTCCTCGACCGAATGGAAATAAAATTCGTGATTGAACTTCCTTTCGAGCGTTTCAAATACATGCGTTTCACTCGCGACCCTTCAATCGTTACCGCGATCAAATTGAAAGAACAATTAGATACCGGGCCAATTAAGCGAAATTACTTTAGATTACATTGATTAAATTACGTGGACTCGATTAAACGAATCCCGGGCGGTAATTGCATTTGTGCAAGTCGAGTCAACGACGGGTTCACGAACGGCAGCAACTCGAAAATGACGTTGTATCGTTGCGACTGCATCTGCATCTATAAACCGATATTAACCTACTCGAAATTTATACATACAAAACGATAAAAATCAACATGATAAGGATACTTATAATAATACAAAAATCACATTTATTACGTAGCCACACTGTTATTCAACACATAATAAAATATCATAAAATACGAGTACAAAGGGTTAATATTATTATGTCAGTCACTGCGTAAAGCATATCTGAGATTTACAATGCGAATCACTATTCTGTATATGACAATGTTTCAACTTGGTAGATGTCAAGGAGAGACTCTATTTAATCAATATTCACGGTCATTCTTTAACAACGAGCATTCGAGCGCTAGCTTAATCTTCAGAATAGTTTATTACAGCGTTGTTAAAATATGGCGGACAGTGACAACAAAATGGTATTGAAGTCATTACTATAGTTCACAAACAGTAGATGCAATAAGAGGTTGACTGACAAGTTTAGACAAATTGTTAGTGCCACTCGAAAGTGTTAATAGTATTGCTACATCTTATAGGTGATCGTTGTAACACTACGCGTTGAATAGTAGCGCGTTGTGTTGCAATGTGTTGAATAACGACATGTGTTGCTGCGCACTGTAGAACAACGCGTCGAATAACGGTGCGTCGTATTGCATCGCGTTATGTTGCTACGCACCGCATTCTACGCGTTCGATAACAGCACGTTGTGTTGCTACGCGTTATATATCAACACGTTGTTTAACAGCGCGTTGCATTTCTACGTCCTATGCCGCTATGGACGTATTGCAACGCATTGAATAACAGTGCAATACACGACAAATAATCACGTACTATGTCGCTACATAAAATGACAACGTACTACCATCGTACATTGTATCGCTATCTCCTGAAGAGCAGACCGAAAAATACTCTTATTAGCGTTCTAATACCACCATAACACCGTGATAAATGTATGGAAATTTCTGCGGGCGTCGCTAAAGCCCGTATACTCGGCGAATATACACGTTTCCGCGATAACGGCCGGACAAAATCAACGGATATATCCGCTCGCGATGCAAATGGGTTAATTAGTCGATTCGAGTGAATACAACTGGTTGGCAAGGTCGCCGGTTGCTTGCCGATGCTCTGGACCCTCTTCACCGACAGCTGACAGCAAACGTACGCGATCGAGGTAGTACACGCCTCTACGTACTAATCGCACTACAAACGTTTCCTGTGCACAGAGATTCTCAATTTGCGGAACTTATTCACGAAATTGTGGAGCGAATTTTGTACCACGAGAGAGGATCATTTTGTACGCAGAGTACTAACTCACTCGACACCGGGATCTTATTATAAGACGATCTCCAGGAGCCGCAGGTCTATTTTTCTATTTATACCAGGTCTATCTGGTTAAGTATACGTGTACCATAGTACGCATATTTTATACTTGTACTTTAAATGAACGTCGAGTCGTAGATTTTACATGGTTTCGTTTAGTCTTTTCTTTTATATGATCTTATCTTTCTGATAAACGTTCGAGTGCTGATTATTATGATGCTGCCAAATGTATTGACGACCTTCGCGCTTCGCTTGGAAAGAAGTCGCGAAGATAGTGAATGTGTCGGTAAATTAGGAAGGTTCGTGGTAGATTCGTTCGAAATTCTTTAATAAATCTCATTATTCTTCATCTCGAATCTACTCGACCCTTGAGCTCTTTTATCGCCAGAAGTTTCTCACTGGAGGAGCAGGAGATTATTGTAGGTCAAGTAATTCCAAAGCAAACAGGCTTAAGTATCAAGAAAAAAGTATTATTCTTTTACTTTCTTCAAGTATCATTGTGTACTCTAACAGAGGCAGTTGTAAAAAGCTCTTCCCCAAACTTTTGTTACTTGCGATATTAAAATTAACGATAATTACAGTTTTTATGTCTGAAATTTTATTTTAGGACATTGCAACGTTGTACGGTAACTTGTATTTCCTTATGTTGTACTGTTGTATTCCCTCAGTCAATTGTAGTGTCACGGGTTGTGTCGTCACACGCTACACTGCCACGTTACATTGCTACACATTATACAACCACATGTTATATTACCACGTGTTGTGTTCCTACGCATCATACTCCAGCACATTAATTTCTACGCTTCTGCCTCTGCTCGTTAATTTCTATACACGTTAGTTTACTACGCGTTATATCGTCACGCATTAAATCCTTCCTTGTTACATAAAGAAAAAATGAACGTACAAACATGTTCTAGTATTCTCAAAGCGATCAATAAATGAATGATAATTTTCTGAAAAACAAACAGAAGATATTAGTGCACAGGCTATCTATAACGCAAAGCTGTGGCATAAATCTTCTTGTATGCACAACATGCAATCGGAAACTATCAATATATATCATCGGAGTAATCTAGTCCGTAAGAGCCATAAGGATCTCAGAGGAAGATTCTCGATTACGGCGCGTCAGGTCAGCTTTTCGAAAGGATTTTCTCGCCAGCTTCTTCTGTTCTTGGCTTGCGTGCGCGGGAATTAGAAACTGACATTTTCTACTCTGTGGAGTGTGTAACAGGTAATTAGTTCTTGCGCGGAATGTTCGCGGACCGGGGAAAAAAGAGGGAGGAGCAGGAGAAAGAGAGAACAGTTATTAAGTGAATTACACGTCCGCAGGTAAATCGCCATCCTATGATGAGCAGAGTCGCGATGCCTGCACATAATGCGCCTTGTATGAAATTTACATTAATCGCACATGATTTTTTCTTTCTTCGTTACGGTGAGACTGTGAAAACCGATTCTTATGACGCTTTTATACCTAAAAATTACATTTTTTAATCGCTGCGCGTTAAATAGTGACGCGTTGTAATATCGTTACGCGTAGAGCTACTGTACGCTTTAGTGTCGCTACGCATTGTGTTATTACGTGTTGAACGATGACGTATTGCATCGTTATGTGTTGAGTGGTGACGCGTTGATAATCGACGCGTTGTATCGCTACGCGTCGAGTTACTGCGCATCCAGTGGTCACGTGTTGTATTGCTATGCACTGAGCGATGATTTGTTGGTAGTCGACGCATTGTACTATGGCGCGTTGTATCTCCTTATGCGTTGACTAGCGGTGCGTTGTAACATCGTTGCGCGTTGTATCGCTACGCATCGAATTACTGTGCATGCAGTGGTCACGTGTTGTATCGCTACGCGTTGAATAACAATGCGTTGTATCGCTAAGCGTTGAAAATTATAGTCGTGATCCCTTTCTGCATATATGTATATGCTTTACCTAAAATTTGCATCAATCGTAACCAACGATATTTCTTTCCTCCATCCCAAAAAGTTAGAAAATCACAAATCCTCTTCGAAACAAAATAACTATCTTCCAGAGCAAAATTAATTTTTAGATAACTGATTAAATTAAATGAAAAAGTCTTTGATGAATTGCAGAGTTTTCAGGATTTTGTGCTGCTACGCTGCATAAATTACAGCCGAAGAAGAAAGAGCGGTACGGTGTAGTTAATGGAAAATGTTCGCCGGAATTTATTATCCTTTATCGAACATTGTGCCCAGGATAGTTTATGCGTGGTTTAAAATATTGGTACAAGTAATCTTAGCTTCGTGTACAAACGATCTCATTATATCAAGCAACAGGTGTAGTGGAAAAAATGCGAAGAAATTTCTTCAGCGACCTTAATCGAATCGATAGGGCTTCGTGTTTCGATACATCGAACGAATCGACGCGGAAACACTTGCAGGGTACATCCGGTTTTCATAAACGACGCTTAAAAGCGAGTCGGTGTACTTGAGACCGGTACAAGAGTACAGATATATTTTAAAACGTTACGTTTTCTTGTAGGATCATTTATTAACAAATACCCCTATTTAATGAACATAGGCATGATTTTTTAATCAATGACAATTTACCATATTTCTTATCATTCTTCGACTTTAAAAAATGTGGTACTTTAACATAAAAGGACTACGTAATCGCGAACTGTGTATTGTACTTCTAAACGATCTGACGTTCCTCAAATAATAATTCAACCATGCACGAAAAATTACGGTTTTATTCCGTTGCAGTAACTTGCGTCTAACTTTGAACAGAAATTTTCGACTCCGCTTCTCTTATTTGAACGTAGAACGAAGGAAGAGGGGTTCGCAGGATTTACGTGCACGCAGGAAGGGTCGTGATGGTGCACGAGATGAAATAGAAGGGAACAGATTGATGCAAGGGATGAAAGTGGAGAGAACAACCGAGAGAGAAAGATATGAAACAGCTGTGCAGCTTCCGTGGAGACAAGTCTTGGTATACACAGACCCATGCGGACATGCCGTGTAATACCGTGCCGAAGTTATGCACCCCTCTTAGTGGTTCTCAAATTAAACATTAAACCTATACCATAGAAATACCAAGAATGCTACGAAATTTCATCAACTATTTCTACTTCGAATCGTTTGTGTACCTTGTTTCATTAAATTACTAGTCTCGATTCTTTATTAGTCATTGGCAATTATGTTGTTTTGTAGGATTTTTGGATGCGTTGTGTATTAGCACGTTTAGGTGCATCGAAGCTCTATTTTTCAATGCGTTGTAATTCGATGTGTCATGCGTTGTATCTCGACGCGTTCTATCTTAATGTGTTGTACTACGCGTTGTGATCCTACACTTTATATTTCCACGTTTTGCACCGGTACACGTTGCGCCGCCACGTGCAGACCGTGGTATGACCAAGCGTTAGATGAGTTACGATCCCAATAATTTTCCGCTGCTACAACTCAGTCCGATACAACACAAATCTATGACACTATACATTACACAAATAAGACACTAGAGAAATATCTAGTGAAGCTTTATGAGCTTTGAAGAACCCAAGTCTCCATGAGAAACGAATATAAAATCGAATCTTCCCACGAATTAACAAAGATTCTCCGGTACCCAATAATTAATTCCATGCAAGTATCATTAGAAGTTAAATTCAATATGGCAGTCAACCGTCTACGATTACGGTTACCTCGTTATCGGACGAATCAGTGTTCTGATGCTATATTAGAAAAATAAATGAGCATGAGAGTGACAAGTTCGGTCACTGATTCGTCCGAGAAGACATCCAGCGTAACCGCAGGCTGAAACACAAGTATCGGGTAAGAATCCGTAACAGGTAAATTCCTGTTGTAAATGCAAGTAGAAATTGGGTGTGGTCGATAACTAGGATCTCGAGGTTGTTCGATCGTCGTCCTGTCGGTGGCATTGACCTTGGCGATCCTTGGAGGTTCACTGAAATATCTGCGTGGTTACGCGTTAACAGGTACCAGGCAATCACCGCAATAATGGTCGAAGTTTCTTGCGACCGTTAGGTATGGAAGCTCTCTCGGTGTAGGCAGAGTGTGTGACGAGGCGCGGATAGATCTGCCGTTGTCAGCATAGCTCATTGGTTTCGCCTGAGGAAGATTCCACCTTCGATGCAGAGGAGTGCCCGCAGGTTGTTGATCCTTCTTTCTTCTCTTTCTTCTTCCTGTGTCTGTATTCTTCCTCTCCTTCGTTCTCTTCCTCTTCTTTTCTGCGGTCTCTTGCACCGCGAGGTCCTCCTCCCTGCTCCCATAACCCATCCGTGCCGGTGCAGTCTACCTTTACGAGATTATTACTCGTAGATGACAGGTAAAAGGTACAAGATATCTCGCGCTCGAAACTATGCCTGCTTCATCGTGCCTACACGTTTCTAATGCGAATTTATTTCCGTGCTTTTAACTGCCTCGATGTCTATCGCTTCTGACCAGATACGATGGAACTGAGATTGCTGCTGTTACCTTAGGTTATGGTACAAGCTTCATTTGACCAACTAATACCATGACAATACATCATAACGGCGATGGTCAGCTAACCGCTGAAGGGACCACACGTGTACGTGCAAGATGGAATGTTTAGCTTCGCTAATTTTTGAATTCGTATTTTTGCAAATTTCTTATTTTCGAGTTGACCCATTGCAGTTAGAGCACTTCACTTTGCATGCAAACTTCCTACAGACCAAACAAAATTATTCAGAAATAAACGTCATAAAAATAGTTAAACCGTGAAGTCCGTTTTCTAGAGTTATATTCAGCTTATTGCTTAGAGTAATTCAACGTATTCGTCCCATTGTTCTATGACACAACGTTCTTAGAGAACGGTGAGTCATTTTCCGTCCATCCTCCTAGTTAAACATCAATCTACACCACGAATCAGCTGTCCTGTTACTTATCAAATTAAAACCGCACCTTTTACTCGATTGCATCTTGCGAAACGGCGATCTCGCAACTGTTATCCAGAATCGTTTTCGATACGTATCGTAACGGAGAACGTTTCGAGAAACCAATCAGGATGCGACGTTGAAAAAGTAGCCGGTTAAATGACTCATCGTCATCAACGGCTAGAGCTGTTAAATCATTGTTTTTATCGGGTCATGTACACAATCCACGGTTAAGTGGCGATTATCCGTGCGTTCTCTGTTGGCGATGGTAGCCACGGTGAACGAACGGCATACCTGTTGGTAACGCAGCGAGCTTTTGCCACGTTTCTAGGTAATCGTAGAGCCGTTGGACGTGGTCCGCGGCGTAATGCTGTTTAATTCCACGTGTGTACCGAAAGTACCGGCCGAGTGGAATTTGCTACGTGTGCAAAAGCTAGGTGGACGTAGGTACCCGTTCGAAAAATCGATGCAACTTCTTTCTCCTTCGAATCGAACAGCTACGCGAAACGTTTAGGTAATATTTTAGGGACCTTGGAATTTGGAGATCTAATGATTTGGGAACCTTGAAACTTGGAAATGTAGGGATATCAGGTTCTACAAATTTAGAAACCTAGGAAACTGGGAATTCAAGAATTAGACTAATTTAAAATATATCAACTTTACACATACGTTCTTTGCGTCCAAATAAACACAAAATTTGAAAATGTACAGATTCCCAAATAAGTTTGAAATGAAAAAGTTAAGAAACTATAGGAGCATACGACCGAAAGAGGTGCAAGTAAAACAGAGGAGGACACCATTCATAGGGTAACTCAGGAGGAACATTTGGTCCCTGGGCAAAGTTTGCGTAACAGATGATAAACAGGGTAATGAGATTGACGTAAGGCAGACCATGCCGCGAAAGCGGAAGGATTAATAAAGTTAATTGGAGCAGATCGTAGTAAAGTCCCAGCGACAAATGGCAGTCGTGCTGTTCTCGTAACGCTTAGATTATCCCTTGTATACGAACTGCGACCTGTCGTGTCGAAGTGCATCCGGTATTCGCCTTAATGGAGCTCGCGTGTACGCGCGACAACGCACGCGTACACACGAAACATCGTTCGCGTCTAATAACGCGACATGATTTTCATTTCGAGGGTCATACTTCGTCGACCTTGCGCGAAAACTTCGGGAAACTCGCGGAAACGACGCTGGACAACCGGTTGCCGGGAAACATTTCGCGAAGTAGCTCTGACGCCGCGTCTGACACTGAAACATTGCTAAGAATGTAACGAAGTTGTTCGACAAGTTGGACCAACCGCTTTGCTTTCTCCAGTCTGAAAAGAAACTCTGATTTTAACACGTCTGCAACCTAATGGAATCGGGGAACTACTTAAACTTCGATAATAAGCTGCGTCGAATTAAACAGTATCAAAGGAAACACGTGTTTAGGATATTGGGTGAAGGGTCGCCACAAAATTGTCGAAGTTCTTTAATCTTTCAAATACTTTATTTTATGTTCTTGGTACAATCTTCACATCAATTTGGTGAAATCAGAAATGCATTATGCTATTCAAAACAATCGAGGTCCACCACTAGGACCTTGCATTCTACCATCCTCAATCGTACACTTAACATAGCCATACACTGAATCAATATGTTGCAGCACATATTACAATCGTCTCAACGAAAAGTTGAGACCAAATCGATTGAATCTGGATCGAATCTCAATGGAAGATCAAACGTCTACTCGACTCGAGTTCCTTCGCGTAGCTCAAAAATGTTCGCATTCCTCTCAGCATTGAGCAACGATTCGATGACGCAACGTACTATCGAATGACCGATCGACTGCGTGTCTGGTACACGAAACTGTAGCTACGTGTAAGAATCGTCTGTTCGTTATCCTCGAGCTGGAGTCGTGTATAATCGACCCGGCCAGTGGCGGCAATTAGACTCGACCTAATTGAAAGTTGGCTGGTCGGGTGGCATCGTCTAGGTCGTCGATTAGAGGTGCGTCGAGCACCCAGACCTCAAGGTCGAATTCTTACAAGGTCGCGTAGCGTCTCGAAGGTGCGTGGAACAGAAAGGGGAACACGAAGAAACGAATGAGAGTAAAAAGGTGTAAAGGAGACTGGGAGGAAGAGAGATAGATCCATTTGTGACCACTTAAGAATTTCCGTACCATTTACCGACGTATCTGAACAAAAAATATGTGCACTAAAATTGAATATCGGTGTACTTCAGAGTAGAGATTGGAAACTCTATTGTGGAGATTTGAGTGTTACATGAAATAAATATAAAAACTTGCTCCATGGTCTTGTTACGGTAAATAAATTATAGACTTGGTCATGGTAAATTATTTCCGTCAGTCGGATTGTTTGAAGCTAACTTTAGAACTTCATATCGAAATTAATGTTTGGTACTGTAAGTAATTAAAACGAAGAAAAGATGTATATTTTTTGAAGTATCAAAGGTAGATTAATCCAGTACAAATAGTTAATATATCGGAATTAATGAGACAATGGAGAGAAATGGTGCAGCAACCACAAATGGTACATGTACCCTATATCCAGAGACGAACGTCTCGTTCAGAATGGACGATAATTGCGCGCTTGCATTCGGCCGGTTCTATATTGCCGGGGCAGGAATGATTTAACGAATATGGCATCCGGCGGCGTGTTCCTATCGGTGAAGAGCGTAGCCGCCAAGAAACGCGAGTTCTCGCCTCTCGAGGGAACTCGACTTCCACGGCAAGGGGTATAATCGACCCGACCACCGGCTAATACTAATGATACGAAACTCGCCGTCGAGGACCAGTCGATAAATACAGGCCAACTGTATAAATCCACTTTGTTCGGTGTGGCGCGACTGACTTATGATCCTTATTCAAAGTTCGCGGCTACACCGCCGACCGTGCAATAATAAAATCCCTTAGCGTACGGCATAAAGAGGACTTTTTTTTCTGCTTTCCGACGAACGATCGTATGGTGTATTTCTTAAATTATCCGCCAACGAGAACTGGTTGATTCATGGGATTAGCGTTGTACGCAGTCAGCGAACCGCGATACGTTCGGGAAATATCCGCTCGCTATCGCGACGCGTTCCAAGCGTAAATAAGCGTGTTTACGATCTCGCTTATAACGGAGGATCGTAATAGTGCTCGTTGTACTTCCACTGTCGACTAATTTCAATGTAACCACGACACTTTTGAACGGTAGATAAATCGAGAAAATTCCGATGTTAGGTACCTAGGCAGGTACAAGTTGGAGCTTGTCGTGGAGGGCTTTTTTTAACTGTTATGAAATATAGAGAGATTTCCTGACTGGAGGTTCTTGCGATTGGTATTTCGAGACTTTTAAGCGAGTGATTTGTTGGTGGAGGTGTTTGGTAACGCGTTGATGGTCTTCGCGATGGATAATTTAGTCGTTCACGATGATGCTAGGATTTTTATGCAAATTTATTTTGTTCTTTTTATGAATGAGTCGCTATTAAAACTTTCTGTCTGGTAAAGTACTATATATATGGTAGTTAAAAGAAAATATTTATAGAATAATTAGAGTACATTCTAATTATTAAGCACGGAAGGGCTTCTTTTTATACAAAAGTGATAGGTAGCCTATCCGAGTGGTAGCCCCCGATTTTAATTTAGAAGTTCGAACGATTATCGTTTAAGGAATTTCTTAAATGAGTCACCGCATTTAATTTGGAACAGCGCTTGATCTATTTATACAGATCTTACGAATTTTACGTGATTTCACGCGTTACACAATGCACCGAAAGGAACATCATCGTTTGGCACGAAAGTTCATTTTGCAAATGTGTTACGGTTCAACAAAAGCTCCTCGAGTTATTATTAAACTACTGACTAATAAGAAGAAACGATACACGAGATCCAACGAACGTGCTAAACGCGTGCGTTCGTAAGTGCAGAAAAAGCGATTCGATAAGCCACAGGAGACGAATAACAAGAGACAAAGGAAAGTTACAGCGTATAATCCAGAAGAAGGAAGTGTTATTCTCCGATCGTACACTCTCGAACGCGATGGTTCGCCATAAACATGCTGATTAAAACAGACAGTCGATAGCGGTAAATAAGAAAACGTATAAAAATACTCGTTGAAAATATCGCGTAAAATTTATTGTAATGCAAAAAATTTCATAAAGAGGCGAGGAAAATCGTTAAAATGGAAAAAGATTAAGTTGCGGACAGCAATCGATTTGATCGTTTGCGTAAGTTACGATGACTTTTATTAACGTTCAGACACCACGATTTTTATGGGGTTACTTGTGCAATTATCCGATTTGCAAATATTCAATTTACTTTGTATATTACTCATGTATTCTATAAGAATTTCTATTGACCCATCTTCGAATTTAGAGGGCTGCACCCTCTCGTAATTGTTTCCTGACTTGAACACTTCTTTCATAAAATCGAAAGAAAAGAAGTTAATGGGTTAAGGTGAGAGCAAGGAAGAAAAATTCTACCGAAGACATGGAAATAAAATTTGCAATAGGTGGAATTGTATAGACGAAAAAGGAGTATGACAACGAACACATACATAATATCCTGATCATAACGGTCGGTGTGACGCGTAGCTGTCAGTGGCGCCCGACAAGTAGGAATAATGATAATGGTAATCCGTGGTAAGACGAGTAAGTGCGGTAACCTCCTCGTCTCTAGCGTGCTTGCCGCCTGTTCTCCCACCAGCGAGGGTACCAACCCCCACCATACGATTCAGCGTTGTGATTTCCCCCTACCGCCAAACTACTACGTCCCCCTCCCCGTTCTAACTCTGGGCAGGTTCGGTCAGCATGATGCCTCGCCCGCGATTCAACCTGTTTTCTACCCCACCACGTGTCACGATCGGTCGCTTCCCCTTCGGTGTGTTTTCCTCCCCACCACCGGTCGTGTGGTGTTCCCCCACCCTCGACCCCGTGCTCGCGCATGCGTGCGCCGGATGCGTGCGTGCGAGCGCCGACCGTGTGCGCTGGTGCGCGCGCGTTCGTGTAATAATAATAAGAAGAGAGCAACTCTATGAGGAACCAACGGCCTCCGACCCGTTCACCCTATGCTAGGTGGAGACGGTCTGATACTGTACCCTCAGTGGCTCTCATCTCGCGGCACGGAACTTTCGTTGGTACAATTTTCGACCCTAAAACTATGATGCGGTCTAACGGTATGGAATTAAGAACGTACCCAATGTTGGACTCCATAATTCTCTGTAAGGTTGCAACGATGTGAAACTAGAATTATTAAATGGCAACGGTGTTCTCGCGATCGCCATTCACGCGGAAACGATTGTTTCGGTAGAATGCCATTGAGGTTCTTTCTCGCGAGTTTTTATGTTTGTTCATATAGAACTTTTATATAACGTTGAAGGTTTCTTTGTTAAGAAACTTAATATTGTAGGATACTTTGTATAGTAGTGAACTTGGGATGTAATATGAGATGCTTGTGTACTTATGTGGGGCAATTTGTATTCGTTAATGGGTATATAGCTATAGATGGTTCTATGATTATGTTGGTACTACTAATGATATCTTTGTACGTATGATCAAATTGTTTTAAAAAGGTGAACAAATAAATGAACTTTCATGAGAAAATTTATACTACTCATTGTTATTTTACATGAGGACTCCAAATTCCTAAATCTCTAAGTCCCCAGATCCTGTAACCTGAAGTCCACTGGACTTCAAAATTCTCAAATACTTGTGCTTCCCAAATTCTTACATTCACATATTTCTGGACTCCAAAATTTCTAAGTGACCTAGATCTCTAAATTCTCATGTCTATAGATTTCTGACCCATCTTCAAATTTCCAAGTCTCAGAAAATGTAAAGATTGAAGTCTACGTCCCCCTTGGATACTGTACTTTTCTTAGAGACCAGATTCGCAAGACCTGTACTAGGTACCTATTTTTATGGGTACAACCCTGTCATAAATGATCACTGGAAGTTACCATTTGTGTTAAAAATCTGTTCATCTTTCGTTCCATTTTTTTATAGAACGGTGATCGTAAGAGAGACGATATGTTGAGGTCGCGTGCGATAGCTGGGTATCGATTGAGAGTCACTGCGGGTGTGACCGTGAACGAAGAGGCAGGAAAGCAAGACTCCACAGCGTTGTGGAGCAGTATCTCTCCGTCCTCGCCCTCTGCCTCCTTCCCATACCTCGTCGTGTTTCCCCTGTTACCTACCCCACCCATTCTCGCAGCGAGCGAAGTGGACAGTAGGTGAAATGGTAGTGGGGTGACGTGCCACAGAGGGGAAGTTCGCGGTACCGTAGGTAATGGGTATACCGATGCGAAAAGATATAGAAGGAAGGGGCAGCCACGGCGAAGTTAGGTTAGTTTAGGTTAGACGTGCCTCCGAAGAAGAACGGAACTGGTCTGAAGAGCAAGAGGAAGGGGAGAGAGGTCACTCGAGAGATCGCCGAGAGATGACACCACTGCGCCCACACGATCCAATATAGTGGCAACTGCACGAGTGCAGGTGTAACGTAGCCGCACACCAGCACCCTCTGCCCTCCATTGCCTTTCTCTCGATCTTCGCGACCCCTCCTTCCACCCCACTCCCATAATCCTCCGACTACCGATCGTTTCGCGATCCCCTAATGGGTCAATATAGACCCATACACCTACCTCTTTTTCTTCTTATTTAGGTTATTTAACCTCTTCAAGGATACTGACACATATGTGCTCGCTTGCTCTCTTTTAAGTCCTCTAACAAATGGTCACGTACGTGGACCTTCTTTTCTTGTATAATGTATTAAATCCTTTGGAAATTTTTTATCGTCGATTCAAAGTAAGGGAAGTATCATTACCATACTGAGAATTTTTATGTACTCGATATATCACAGTCTGCAAAGTAAATATAAATCGTGGAATACACATGTTGTAGATCTCATAGATCACATAAACTCATCGGTTACATGGTAATTAAATCTTTAAAGAAAATCGTCGAAGAGATTAAACAATCTTTTGTTTATAATAACTAAATCTTTTAATTTTGAAAACTTTTGTTTAATACGACCTGAATGTCTCTCCACTTATGAGTATATTTCTTGTCATTTGTGGAGTCTACAAAACATCTACCATTCTGTTGAAACGTTGAAGCAGGTATCTTTTCAGTAGCATCTATTGCAGCCATAATTTCTTGGTAAGAAGCCATAGTTTTCCCTGCCTATCAATATTGCATGAAACTAATCGATTCTCTAGATGTCTGCCAATGATATACCGGTGCAGACTTGGGTCTAACTTGTCCGACTACGGGTCTACAAGGGCTAATTCATGTTTTCTAGTCGGTTGCAACGTTGGCTTCCCTTAGCCAAGGTTAAGAATGGGAACTTTCTATTACAAATTTAGTTTTTAAATTTGCGCTCCAAAAAATTGGGTAATTTTACAATATCAGAATTTTTGTATTTTGAAATTTGAGGATTTGAGAATTTAGGAATTTGGGGTTATCGAATTCAGAATCTTGAAAGTGTGGAAGTTTAAAAAATTGAAAATCTGCAAATTTGAAGGCGAGGCTAGTCTAAGCACTCCCCTGACACCTCGTCCGAACAAATTGCAAAGGAAGTGTACGTTGCAGTCGAATATGCAGCTTTCCTTTCTCTTTCGCGTAATTCCTTCGGTTACCGATCCGTCGGCGATATCCCGTGTCTCCGCAGTGTTTGCACGGCGAGTACGTATACAATTGCAATTACGATTACGATTAGGTAGGGATTGACCTGTCGCCGCCACTGTGCGCATGCCGGCAACGTCGCAAATCCGCGTTTCCCCTCCACCCACTCCTCTCTCGCGGTTCTCTCTCACTCTCTTTCTCGCACTCGTTCTCCTACTTGATCTGTCTATCCTCGTTACGCGGTACGTGCACTAGTCGCCGTCGCTGTGCGCAATACTGTCGCGCCATTGCAAACGCGCCATGCACTGTCGCCGCCACCTCCGTTCGCGGCGCAACATCACGTATTAACGCTTTGACGGCCGCACGTTTCATGTAATCTATGAACCTTTGTAACGTTCTGTTACTTATTCTAAGGTGGGTGTACGTTATTTCCCCTCGATAGGCGCCCTACCGTTCTTGCAAATGTACCTAAAAATAAATCTCAATTGTCGCCGGCGGAGTGACCCGTTCGATCATAAACGCGTTAAACGCTGCGGTAAAAAGGGTCGGTATGCTATAATTGTTATTACTAAAATTATAGTCGTTTCGAATCTCAAATTAAGCTCCCCTTGTTATATTCTACAGGTAATCGATATAGTATTAATTGGCAGCTTGTGTTTTTATAGTGTCGGTCACCTGTTACCATGCTAATAATTAAATAATTGTACTTGATGATCTTAATAATTTATATCAGTATTTTTTATAAGTGTTATAAATAGAATGGTAATTTAGTCGATCCAGAGAGAAGCGATTACAATTTTTCAACGGGAAATTGTGTTCTCCTGTTCGTTTTTTAATGTATGTCACGTTCAATTGTCGGAATCGAGTGGATCGATAATAAACAAAAATAAAAACTAATAGCAGACGTATCTGATCGTTCTCCATTTGGTTCTCGCGTTGAGATGCCATGTCCAGAGGACGTGTTCTCATGGTGAATTTCCAATATCAAAGCCAGACCGATCCAATGAGACTGCTGCCATCCCACTGCTATTCGATTCACGGGATCCAGCTCGCGGCTTAATATCACCGTTTATTGGACGTTAGCATAAGCAAACACGGGGTTCGAATAGTACCCCTGCGTATAGAAATTGTCAGTCGTCCGATAAGTGGAAGAATGAAGGGAAGATTCAGGCAATCATGGTTTTCGATAAAAACGCTCTTTACAATACTTTTATATCAGCACAAACTAATTATTCTATATCTTAAAAATCATTTAATAACACAACACTTACACAAATATTTTGTATGAATCTTAAATTCTTCATGGTATATAATGCATTGAATATTCATGATTTATTATACATATAGTTCCTTTATAGTAATTTAGGGATGTAGGTATGGGGTACTTTGGGATTTGGGGATTTATTGGGATTTAGGGATTTGGTAGACTAGGAATTTGGGAATATAGAAATTTGGGTACGTAGGAATTTGTGGACATGGGGATGTGGGAGGTTGAGGAATGTGGGGATGTGGAGTCAGAGGATCTAGAGATTAGGGGTTGAGGAATATAGAGATTTAGGAATTTAGGGGCGTAAAGATTTTTACATTCAGAAATTTATAGATTTGATAACTTGAGAATTTGAGGATTTGAAAATACATCAATTTGGAAATTTCAAGATTTGAAGATTTGAAAACTTCAAGATTTGAATACTTGAGAACTTGAGTATTCAAAAATTAAAAATTTCGAAGTTGGAATATTTGGAAATACGAAAATTTGAAATAGAAAAGTTGTCAAGTTCACACATGTATCTGCGAAATGGTGAAGTGTGTTCGCGAAGGAGCAAGGAAACAGCCCTTGGAGAGAAGATAAGAGGCAAGGAAAGGGTATTTCGATTGGTCGCAGATAGAGGAGGCGGTCGATGGGCAAAGTTGCGGGTGTATTGTGTCGGGTGAAATTAAACCGGATTTCACGGGGGATTAAATGGTATTTCACGAGGCACGGGTATCCGCGAGCAAGAGTAGTCTCTCTTTCCCTCTTTCTCCGTCCTCTCTCCCTCTTGCTCCCGTTTTGAATTTGGGCGTGAATGTGACAGTTGGTTTATACGATTTTCGAATTGATGGGCTCGCCGCGTGGAATGCCAGGAAATGACGAAAATAATTATTATCCGCGGAGGTACTCGAGCCCCTTCCACTCGTTGCTCGCGTCGTACGATCGTGCGCGGATATCGGTGTGAGCGCCGATGCTGTTGTGCTTTCAATCGTGGATATTAACTGGACGCGGAATCATTGCCCCGTACCGCGTACCCATCCGTCGTCAACGAATTGGCAAAACCCGAATTCACTTGTTTCACTGATAAAAATTCGCTCTGCCCTGGGAACACCGTCATCGACGTGATATCGAGCGTTGCGTCGCGTGTCAATGGTTTCGTTCGCGATCACTTTGTGATCTCCAAATACCGGTTGTCCGCTTTCTCTTTTCTCTCGTTTTATTTTTTTCTATTTTTCCGTTTGTTTGTGTTTATTTGCGTTGTTGCTTTTAAAATGCAATGTTAACATAACTTCGTTCGACACAAGCTTTTTATCGAAATGAATACATCTGGCTGTTATCGAGTGTCGCGAAGCGCTACACTTACTTCGATCGCGATAATTCGCCGCCTTTCGATCACTGTCTTCCGTTTTTAACACCTTCACGCATGATTTATTCTGCAATTAAAGAGACAACTTAGATTACTCGTATCGCAAGCAGATTAATACTAATGAATATCGAACGAACCATTATAATGTCTTAACGCTGCAAATTAATTGGTGGTGTGGCGCAAAAATGAATACGTATATTATAATGCATACTTGGAGGAGTTAATACTTTCTTGTTTACTTACGATTATTATTCCGAAAGAATAACTTTTCTGCAATTTAGCAGCGGTGTCGTACACGAACTGAGGTTTACACAAGGTATCAATTACAGGACACTGCATTTTATAGTCTTTTTGCAAGTATTACGAAGAACGTGTTTATAATCTTATATTATTTTCACGAGGGTAGTACATGAACATACATTAATTCATTGCATTTTATTTTTAAATTCTGAGGCGTTGCGGAAAATACTAGTTGTTAGAGTCTCGGATCTTCTTTAGGTACCAAACAACTTTGAATAATAATCGATAATCAGCAGCGAAAAAGAAACTGTAATTCGAAAAAATAAATGAGCCAGACTCGTTGTTAAATCTACTGCACTGTTTCTTTTCCTAGCATCTTCAATATTCTATGTTTAGATCAGTGTTCTTTCAATTTTTTCTCAAGTTTCCGTATTTTTGAACTTTTTAATTCCTAAATTATTAGGTTTCTAACTTTCCAAAATCGCAAATTCCCAAATTTTCAAATTACCAAATTCTTATTAGCAAAATTACAAATACTTAATTGATCAAATACCCAATTTCAGTCCTAAATTTGCCCATTTGCAACATCACAAATTGCTATCCCCATTCAGAACTGTCCAAGTTGACAAAATTTCCCTTGTTTCCCTTACATCAGCGTTTTGTTCAGGGAAGCGTAGGGCGGTCGACGGTGTAATAATCACTTTTGACGGTGACTGTAAAGGGTTCACAGTGTGCGGCCACCGTTTCCAGCAACAATATCGCCGTTGCCGTTGAGCGTGTATCGCCGTAAGCAATGCATCAGCTTCGGCTGACCAATCCCAATAATTTACGATTATCGATCCAGCCGTGGTGCTCAAATTTGCTAATTACGCAATAATTATACGGCCTACATTAGATCCCCGACTACCGCGCCATTCGCGACTCCGGTGTCCCCGACCGAGGAACTATTGTCCAGACTCCTGTGGAACGTAACCCTTTCAACGTGGACAATAATAATTCCAATTGGTCGTGTCAATAGTTCATAGTCACGTCGGATCGTGTATGTATTGACTGCACCTCTGCACCACCTGTACACCGATCAAACGCATCCGGTGTGTCTATAGTTTCGCGGCGGTCAAGCTTTGAGAGCGGGAAACTTGTTTGTGTGTGTGTGTGTTTGCGTTTGGCGCGCCTCTGCACCACTCGACAGACTGGAGTTTCGTTCGTTCCTGGTGTTGGATACGCGATGGACAATGTTTCCTCGCTCTAAGCGACTAATTTTGCCCTAAGACTTGTTACCTGTTTGCTGTTAGCCCTTTGTTTTTAAACACGTTCTTAAGTACCTGTTAACCCTTACTGTTCGCAGTTCTATTGTTATTTAAATAAACATTCACAAAATATATTTACTGTTATCCTCTTGTGACAGCTCAGAAATGTTTTGTCAAAATCGAAAATCAAGCAACAGCTAAGCTCTTAAGCTATGATGTTTTAACTACATCAGTCAATGTTAGCTCATTCGGACAAAGCTAGCTAAGGTGTAATATTAGAATAGTAAAGGAAGTTAAAATGTTAGATATATTTTGCATTTAGCGATCTTTCATCGAACATATTAGTACTGAACTCGAAATTTTGGTGTAAATGCGGTTCAGATTTGTGTCGTTCGAACCGTAATTTGTGTCACGGGTGTGACTCGATGATTATAAGCTAAGGGGTTAATTGCGAGATACGAAGCGTTAATAAACACCGATTTCAAGAGATTTAAGAAATATCGAGAATGAAGTTTACCTTGACTCCGCCAAAATTCGTTCGTACTGTCGTGACGAACTCGACGAGTTCCAGATAAAACGATTTCGATTACATCGCTAAAAATAACACGTTATTATCTCTGCGATGGTTAAATATAGCAATACATTGATAGCGACGTCTAATGACCCAACGAAACCCGAGTCTCTGTGGCTTCTATAAATTCCTGTTTAATTCTTACATCATTTATAGTCCGTCTCGTATCGATTGATAATTTTGTAATTCAAACAGTTTGTCCCGTTAAAGGTGTACACGAAATAGAACAAAATTTTTCAGCTCGAACACTGCTCGTTTCTAATGCACGCATTCCTTTTTGTTCCAGGTAAGTCCCAGTATAACGGTACACCATTACTGCCGCCTATCTTAGTAACCGATTACAGTGAGTACACGTAGATACACTGAACTCGTACAACAAACGTAACTGTAGTTGGATTATCAACGCTTCTAATTTCGTTTAATTAAATTAGCGAAAGGATACAGAAGATAAACTTTGGACAATCGAAATGTCTATCTGGAAGCTTAACACTTTGAAAGTAGACAATGTCTAACCACGGTGAAAATGGAGACTTAGTCATACGGTGATAAGGTTACAAAAGCGAATGTGATACAGTTACACGTGTGTATATACACAAATGTAGAGATGTGGGAATCCAGGGCTTTGAAGATCTAAGAATTTAAGGATCAAGCAATTTGAAGATGTAGCGCTTTAAATATCTAGGAATTTAAGAATCTAGCAATATGAAGATGTAGGGCTTTGAACATCTATGAATTTGAGGATGTAGCAATTTGAAGATGTTGGGATTTGGAGATCAAAGAATTTAAGGATCAAGCAATTTGCAGATGTAGTCATGTAGAGATCTAGGAATTGGAGTATGTAGCAATTTGAGGCTGTAGGGATTTGCAGATTTAGGAATTATGGATGTAGCAATTTGAAGGTGTAGGGCTTTGAAGATCTACGAATTTGGGGATCTAGCAATTTGAAGATGTAGGAGAACTAAAAATTTTAAGACGAACACTGGGAAGCTAGAAATTTGATAGTAGAAAAAATTTTATAAATTCCCAGAGTCGAACTCGTGGATCGCGCACAGTATTAAACGAACGTCGGTCGTATTTCATCCCCTATCCTAGCATCATACATTTCTTTGCTGTCAATGGCATCCATCGGCAGGATTAAAATAATCCACGCGAAACACGTACGGAAGAAGTGTCAGGATGCATACGAGTTATCGGAGAAGATGGAACGGGTGTCTCGGAGAAACGGAAAGCGTGGCAGGCCCCGAGGATGGGCTGATAGGTAGCCTCTCGGTGTTGGCGCACCCTGTAAAATAGGTTTCCTCTGTCTCGTTCTTTCTCGTTCGAACGACGGCGCCTCTCTCCGTCCTTGTCTTCCATGGATTTCCTCGCGATAACACAGAACGAGACGGAACGACGAAAGAAGACGACGACGAAACGACTGCGAAGAGGTGAACTAACAGGATCGCAACAAGTGACCGACCGCCGCGCCCTCCTTCTATTATTTCCTCTCCCTCTCGCTTCTTCGGGCTTCTATTCCCAATAGTATCTCTTTCTCTCGCTGTCTTCATCTTGACTTTTGCGAGCATCCAGCTTCTTCGTTTCGCGACCCCATCCTTCGACACCGATTTTCTTCGACTACTCGCCCTCTTGCACGCGTTTCTCTCCTTCGCGCCGACCACCGATCGGTGCAACCAAATTATCGAGTGTTTATCGAACAACCGGTGGGATTTCTTGTTTGCTGGAAAAATTAGTGGACGGAGATTATTTCGATGATTGAAGCTCGTTTTTGGATCTACCCTTCTAAGGGTACTCGCTAAAATAGATACTTGAAACTCATTTTTAAATTCTCTCTAATATGAATACTTTTGCTATTGGTATTTTAAATTTCATTTAAAATTCAACTCGATACAACTAAGTTCTTGTCCAGAAAATACAACCTAGCATTTACGGTGTTTTTGATCATTTTCGTCGCCTTTGAATGCTATGCAAAGAGGATAGAAGGTAGGGGAACGACTTACGTCAGCGTAGAACACATAAACGGCAAGATACTATTTTAAATTGCGAAACTGAAGAAAAAGGAAAAAGAGGAAGAGAACACTAGGCTACAGTATCACATTTACGTCATTAGTTATCGTGGCGCGATATCTGTGCGACTTTACAGAAAGAAAGAATGTCGATGGAATTATAGTTTTGGATGGTGCAGATGGAGCAAATCGTGTTCAAGGTTTGGGTTTCAAGCCTCTGTACTTTGAGATTTTCGGAATTTTGCGAATTTGTCGACTTGACGACTTGGAATTTGGGAATTTTGGAGTTTAAGAATTTGTGAATGTGAAAGATTGTGAATTTGGGAGATTGGGAATTTGATTATTTGGGTACAAGATTTGAGTTCTGAAATTTGAGAACGTGGGAATTTGTGGACTTGTGAATGTTGCAAGCGAATTTGGGTACTTGTGGATCTGGAAATCTGAGAATATGTGGATTTGTGAATTCGTAAACTCGAATGTGAATATTTGAGAATTTGGAATTCAGAAATTGGAATATTTCAGTATATAAAAATCTAAGAATCCGGAAATCTGTAAATGTAGGTATTCAAGAAACTGCAAATTTGTAAATATAGGCATCAGGAACTTGAATCGCAAAATGTGCAAATTGAAAAATTGTTCGAAAAGTACATCCGAGAGTTTCCAAGTCGAATTTATCGCGAATCGTAGTAGATATCCGCTCGGAACGAGCAATCACGCTCTGTTACCATGCCGATGGACGAAATTGGCCGTTTTCGATCGTCGAGGCGGCCGCGTAAGCCGGCTCCGACGATGGCGAGCCGAGTTGCGTAACGGTGTCACGTAATAACAACGAATCGACCTTCTCCTGCAGCCTGTGTAGCCACCCACCTTCTCTCCTCCACCTTTCAGCTTGCTGTTTAAGCAGCTATGTTCTGGAAAGCTGAAACGTTTCTCCCGCGAAGCGTGTAACACGCCGCTACGAGACGATCCGAGGAGTTTCGCGCTTCTGTTGCTCGTGTCAGCAGCCCTCGAGATGCGAACACTAATTATACCGAGGTTTATCGATCAACTTCCTACTGACAACAAGATAATCTGTCCGTTACAAATGTACAAACGTGACACGAGCAAAAATTCTTTCGGCAACCATCGATAACGTTGACCCTGTTACCGAAAGTTATGACGTCAATTTCGACGCTCGACGCTTCTTGTCTTCTGCTGACTTTTCGGAATGTTAGGTTGTACTGTGATGTTTATTGAGACCGATGAACATGATTTACTTTCGGTCTGTGTATCGGTACGAATGCAGCTGTATGGAGTGTATATGGAGTGTATACAGTGGATTGGCTTTATGTAGAGATGTTGCGATTGGCAGTGTGTAAATTTGTGAATTTGAACCTTTTTCAATTTCAGAGTGTAATATGTGTAAATTGTCAAATTTGTAAAACTTGTAGGATATATAAAATTTGTGAACTTGTGAAACTTGTAGAATTTGTACAACTTGTGCAACCTTAAAGTATGTTTGTAATATTTGTAAATTGTCAAATTTGTAAAACCTGTAAAATTTATAAAGTTCGTAAACTTGTAAAACTTGTAGAATTTGTAAAACTTGTAAAATTTATAAAATTTGTAAAACTTGTGAAACTTGTAGAATGTGTAAAGCTTGTACCACCTACAAATCTTGTAGAATCGATAAAAGTTTACAAGTCTGTAAACTAAAAAGTCGAAATACAGATTCGAAGATATCACCTGTTCAGAATGATCAGTGTGCAAATGATACGTGTTCGATGCGTATTCTCCTGTTTCGAATTGAAACGAACTTCCAACTCCGGTTGGAAGCGGCTAATTTTAACGGGTGTTCGAGACGGAGCGTGCATCGTGAGACGATGTTTCAGCTATTTCCTAGAGAACCCGGGGAAAAAAAAGCTGATAATAGGTAATGGTCGACTACCGTGGCATCACCCAGTTTCTCGCTCCCTCTTCCCATTTTCTGATTTCTGTAATCCCGGCTAATCACCGTTCTCGACAATTGCACGAACTTTTATGTAAATAGCGTAATAGCCGTGTAAGACGATCTCGAATCACGCTCGGCGAGGATCAAGAGGGAAAAATGCATGCGTCCATATTGCCGCGGGCTTCGATCATCGACGAGAAATCAATGTTGCAAGCCATGCAATGCGAAACGTGCTACGATCATGTTTTCTGCGGAATTCTTTTCATTTGCATGCGTTAGTATGCACGATTTAAACGTCCGCAGACATCCTGTATGGAACTTTGTAAAAAATACTCGAAATATTCGTGGACGATGGAGCTAATGACATAGTTGACACATCTAAATGTTCAACGATATTAGCAACTGTTTCACTCTCGGTATTTTAAGACGTGTCCATTTTCACTGTGGCTGACCATATAATTTTTTAAGTAGAACATTTTAGGGGTTAGCTTGCACGTGTACGATACTATCGATATTTTCTTATCCTCTTCCAAGTACATAGAAGCGGAAGCGCGTAGAAACGTGCATGACTAACTTTTTCTATTGTTCTCAGATTTACGATGAATCATCGAGAAAAATGCTATGTAATACGTGTCAACTGAAATCGTTTGTTTTGACTCGGACTTGGGAAATTTTCTTAAAATTTCATAGAATAGCGTGTAACAATCTGTCGTGGAAGTTTTAGAAATTTGAAGACGTTGCAACACTTCACGTTTGATTAATGGAGACGTTGAATGTATTTATGTATGTCTGTGTATCTATGAAACCATTATTGTGCTACGTAATAAATAAATATTGTCTGGTAACATTATTTTGACTGATCGCTGAAAGAAATTTCATACGTACAAAGAATAAAACTTCATACTCATACAAAGAATAAAACTTCATACACGTACACAGAATGAAACTTCGTACACATACACAGAATGAAACTTCATACACGATGAAAGTAGTCTAGTAACCACGTTCGTTACTTCGTCGTAAATCTCCGAGGTGTCCTATCATTTTGGATGATCTCTAATCATCGAAAGATTCGCGCGTTAATCGATCGATGAAAAGATCAAATCGCATGGGGAATATTCAGCTAGCATCGCGCAGATTGGAGATTGATCGCGAACCAACGAACGAATTTCCGCAAACGAACGGGCCTTCTATTATATCGCGTCCAATTAAAATGAAAGGGGAAAAAAATCGAATCCTCCTATCCGTTTGTGATCCAATTATCGTTTAATCATACCCCACCGTTCGAATCAGTTTTCGTCGTGAAAATTGATACGTGTCCAACGGTTGACGTTCCAAAATCTCGAAACAACAAGAAAATCCCGACGACCCTCGCTAATTGCACAGTACTCGATAAAGGAAACCTTCTAACAACCGTGCAACATACCGGTCACATTCGGACCGCAATTTTGTCCATGGGTTTTCCTTTTATTCCTATGATTCTAAAGACTTGTAAAAGTGAACACTTTAACAGTGTCGATGCATTTTTGATTCTATTGTTACGAAATTTTTATCGACAGATGTTTGACAGTTTTTCTGATGAAGAAGAAACCAAACTCGATATAATTTAATTTTAATTCGAACTAGTTTAATTGATGATAATTTCGATCTACACGATTTGGGCATGGTGTTCTTATCTTCGGTGTAAATCGGATAGGTGCGTAATCGTCCTGAATTATCGGTAGTCGACGCCCAGTGATTATGCTCTTCGACAGCGAAAGGGTTAAAGTATAGCACGTGCCAGTTACACGAGACACCCCGTAGAACGGTGGCGAACGATCGAAGCGAGGCCGAGCTGTGCCCCGAAGGTTTTGCTTAGGACAGTACCAGAGTTCTCTCTGTTCCCTACAGCAACGTCACAACGCGATAAGTACAGCGACCATGGTGGAGTAGGTACTCTTTACTCAACGTACACCATAGGCTGGTCAGGTTTCCTCCCTGGTAAATCGGTGCGGACTGTACGCGCTGCATGGGGAAAGGATATACGGAAAGGTAGCGGTAGGTTCTCTAACACATCGAAGGACGTTCAGGTACAGGGTGTTAAAAAAGTAACGGCAATTGTATAAGTGCACACTTCATCTATTTCAGTGACCTTCAAATATATTCTCAGGTGCATTTGCATTATATTTAACCATGGCCCATCTTTAGTTTCAAAAAATATTGGCAAAAGTTGTCGATTAAATTTATATCTTGATTGACATGCTCTGCTACTATATTCGTTATAATATTGATTTATTATTTTAAAAAAATATTGATACGATAACTATATGTACAAGAAATGACGATATCAACATATGTGAGCGTTGAATTTGGAGAACTACCTCACACATGTACTAGATCTTAGTTAAGATGAAACAATTCCTCTTTCTGACGTGAGAAATTTGATGAAACAGAAGTTTAATTTCCAAATTGTTTTAAGACTTAAAAGAAGTTCAAATCCAAGTATTCGATTGTATCGTGACCCTGATGACAGGTAACCCCAATTGAGAAACAGCATGTTAGAAGCAGATTATGCTCGCTAAAACGTTTGCGGAATTTTGAAGGTTCTCAGTTAGAAGGTGAACTTATTTCAGGCCTGTAAAGGAACCCCATCCGCATGGAGCACTGCAGTCGTTGACCTAGAAAGGTATCGGGTGTCAATACGAAGGGCTGTAAAGTAAACAAGCTGCAGTATCCCTTGATGTTGAAAGGTAGAAGGTAAAACAAGCGTGAACCTACAATTTTGCCTTCGTACCATCCTGTGTAGATCAGTAACTGCAGGGATCCTTGCAAATGAGCCTTCTTACAGCCTAACCGTAGTATCGCGTACCTGAAATACGACCGTCTCACAGGATCGTAGCGTATCATCAAAGTTTTGTAAAATTTTAATCATTTCTGCCTTTGAAATTGACTTTGACTCTGCGTTTCGGGTTCTTAATTAACGCTTGCGGTGCTCACTGTGAGAGCGAATGTGAATATGTGGGAAATATGACATATGAATGTGATGTTATATGAATGTGACACAGTATGAACATGATATAGTATCAATGTGATGTATAGGAATGTGACATAGTATGAAGCATATAGGAATATGATATAGACGTGTGACATGGTATGAATGTGATATATGTATAGGGTCATGGTATCAATATGACATATGGAAATGTGACATAGTATCAATGTGACATAATACGAATGTATAGTAATTCTGACCAGTTCTTATTTTAACACATGGATCGCCAAAATTAGAAGAATCGAAAACGCGATGCACAGTGATTACTTTCTCAACACCCTGTACGCATATGGACTCTGCATATCCTGCTCTCGCTTCGTTCTCCCCTCTCCTCTGTCTCCTTTCCTCGTTCCTCTTTCCGTCATCCTCTCGCCCTTCGTTTTCTCCCTCTCATCCCGCCACACCCCTACCCGACCGCGATCCTTCCCTGTCGACGAACTCACGAGTTCATAGACAAGGACTCGGTGTTGTTCACCGCAGGTGGGACTGTCGAAAGAGCGAGAAGAAGGGGGACGAGGGGAGGAACAGCGTCAGAGGAGACAGGATCAAGCGGTGGGGAGAGACGAGCGCGAGAGGGGTGGAAAATTAGTGGTGGTGATGGTCGAAGCTTTAGGAGGGGTTGCGTTGCCTCTGGTGGGGTTGAAGGGGTTGTAGGTTGAAATAGTAGGGGCACAGGGGAAGTTGGAAACGAGAGGGGAAGGCGAGAACGTGTAAATACGTGTGCAATACCGGCAGACCGAGCATCGGATCGCTTTGTGTGTAGATGCACACACCCGGCTCGACGTGTGAGTCAGCTTCCTGTATCACCGCTCGAGTCGTTTCGTGCATATTGATATTTTCTGTGTGCCGAGTAGAATGCGTCTTCGTCCGTGTTACTTTGCCACGATACGTAATCGTTACCGATTTTCCTCCAGTTTAGACGTTTCCACGCGATTGCCCATTGTACGAGATCCAGAAACGAAACTGCCGAACTTTGACTTTCGATCGGAGGATTTGAATGGAGCCCGCGAAATCGTTGACCATGCGCATGCGCAAAACCTTTCTTTCATAAATGTAATGCATTATGACGCTTATGATGTATGGATCAAAAGTTTAAAGCTTAGGGAAATTGTCAGTATAAATTCATGAATATTCTTAACACAAAATGGCTGTTACAAGGAATGAGCGATTTCAGAAACGTAGAAAGTTTGACCTAAATTCTTGAAAGTATCGTCAAATAATATTGATACGAAGTTTAAACACTATAGAATATTATAACAAGTAAAAAGTGTAATGTACCTGTTATCTTAAAATAACTATTGACTACTACAAATGATGAGGTTCAATTTTTAATTAATAATTAGTCTCTGCATTCGTGATTTTACAAGATTTCGCGAATGAATTTTCACTGGATCTGGCGCCATGGCTGGGGTTAATTCTCGCGAAGAATAGAGCTTAATTATAGTCCGATATCCGGGTGTTGGGAGTGTGCCCAATAACGTTGTTTTATCCCCGCTAGGGTCAATGGCGAATATTTATGTTTTACCTATTTTACAAACTGCCATTTTCATGCTGCGCACCTAATAGCGTATGAACAGTTTGCCAATTGGCTGGTCGTATTAAAGGATCGATCATTTCAGCGCAATTAACGCGACACTCCTGATCGAGACCATTTCTCTCGCTCATTGTTAATTATCCAGTAAAAAAGAAACCTTTCAACGACTCCTCGAAAGATAGAACATCGTTATAATTTATAACAATGACATGCATAAAGTGGTCACAACTCGATCTTCTATTTTAAAATCTGAACAATCATAAGCAGTAATAACTTCAAGCTAGCACACTTGATTAATTACATAAACTCCTTCATTTACTACTTAAGCAAAAAGCAATTAATAAGTACTTGATTGCTGATGATTCATCAGCCATTCACTCGAGAGTGTACGAGCCTGTTATGAATCTTGACATTTTTAACTCGAGATCTCTTTATAAAAAAATGATAACAAGTGGATAACGAGTACGTTATCAGCAAAGTCATGAAATAGGAAATGTAGAGCTTCGTGTTTTGTACCGTCCTCATAACCGGAGGATTTCAAATCGAGTTACTCTAGCGATGGCTTCCATCCGTGACGTCCAGATACGTCCAGACGTATTAGAAATGGCGAACGGTGGTATAGAGAGGCCATCATTCAACCCCATGGTACTCCTCTCGCCTCCCATGCCCCCTCGACGCATCGTGCTGTACCGGCGCGGCGTTGTGGGTTTTCGTGGTGCTCCTCTGTCCTCGAGCAAACTGAACGAGACAGAAAAATAACGGGGGTGAGAGGAGCACAGGGTGGAGACCGAAGATAGAGCAGGTCCACGAGACACTCGTCCGAAGCCTACCATTCAGAGAGCAGCAATTATTTTATTTCGTTGCGAGGCGAATGAACCCGGCGACGGATCGAATACGTAAAACGTCGCCATTCACGAATCGTTACAAAATCTATACTTTGAACTGCTATCGGAGCTTCAGATATATCAAAATATCGTCCAGAGATGTCGAAATATTAATCAAATTTTTATCACCAATTATGTATTACAAAGTATGACTATAACGCTATTAAAAAGGATCTATAAAATACCCATGTTCGATCGTATACCCAATAAGAATGTGTGACGCGTCGTCCACGCGTGTCCGAACAATCATCGAGATTTCTACTTGAAACGGGGAATGACCAAAGTTCGTCGAACAGTCGTTCATTTCTGGGACAAAATTCACAAATCGATCGTTGCAGCGTTACGAATGTTGATAAATAAAAGAAGGAAAAATGACTGCAAAGTGAATTACATGTTGAGACCGAATCAGTTGCGCCTGCGGCTTTGTAACGTTCTCAGCGCTGTTCGTTGCTGCTGCTATTATGTTTCGAGTGTCATTTTCTTTTCTTTTCTCCTCTTTTTTTTTCTGCGCGAACAACGCGTGTATAACGGTGTGGCTGCGGCACACTGGGATGTTCGTCGTGGTAAACATTGACCTCGTTTGCAACTGGCGACACGGTGGAAAGGCTGTTGAGAAAGAAACCTCGGCTTGCCCATTTTGTCGTAATATCCTGGCCATTGTGGAGCAACGTTGAAACGTCGCTCGCACGCAACCGAGTTGTACAGAGATTCTCTGCTTGCTTTCGAGTACGATCGTAAGTGCACCATGGCGAAGGTGAACATGCTCCGAAACATGATTTTGCCCTTTGCGCGTACTTCCAGATAATAAAAGTACTTTAGAATCCTGCTACCGGCCGGGAAATATGCTGGAAATTAACCCTTTCGTACGAGACATGAACGGTAGAAATTTTGTGAACGAATTAGTCTTATAGATAATATTTGCTGTTCTGATATCAATCCAACGCGTCGACAATTATGAAAATTATCGATGTTAAGTGAAAACGTAAACGACGAATTTCGCACATCGCGTTAAACAGAGTAGCAAATGAAAAGATCAAATTGTAAAATGAAGTCTGTTCGTGGTTCATATTACCATAGCTCGTGTATCAAATTATGTACATACATTGTAATCACACTTGTTGTCATTATGGAGATGTTTTACTGCTCCCGCAACGTCGAATTAGACACAAATTAATTTATGAAAATTGCGTTGTTGCAGCCGCAGTATAACCCCATAATTCCCAGCTAATCTTTCCACGGGTTTCTATCGATGCGTTGTGCGCGCGATTAAACGAATAATACAAGTTTGAAATACAAGTTCATCGAACTTGTCTTGATTGGATAAGGATCAATGAAAGTTTGGATAAAGGTAAGGTATTCTCTGGCTTTGTTTGGCAACTATCTGGGTCATGAAATTCATGTTACCTCGATAGAGAAGGAGAGCTATCATCGACATCCCTCTGCTGTCGATACTTCTCTGAGCGACGTCAAGGGATTTGGAAATGCTCTGTCACGCTTTTCGGCAAGAGGAAAGTTGCTTTCCTTACCTTTCCCGACATTTATCCACCAAAGTGTCGATAAGAATTTTCTTTTCTCAATGTATGAACATAATATTGTAGATTCCAGAATCTTTAATTCGCTACTCGCGCCACCATATTCTTTACAAATTTCAAGCATATTTCAAAACATTTATTTAGTATAATTTTAGTGCACTTTTAGGATTTTGAGTATTTGGGGGTTTAAGAATTAGAGCATTTGAGAATTTGGGGATTTGAAAATTTGGAAGTTTGCGAATGAGGTTCATTGAAAGTTGGAGGTCCAGGAACTCATCAATTGTGAAGCTTCGTGAATTTTGTCAATTCCCAAATTTTCGTATTATAAAATGACCCATAAAGATTGACAGCGTCTTCTTTCTCTCCATCATCGTTTCTCACATAATGGCCAACCTCGGTTGCGTCTGTATAGAAACTCACATGTCCAAAAGAGCAGCCGTCGACGGTCCCCCGAATCGCCGACCAAGACGGTAAAGTCCGTGAAAGCGGGCCGGCAAGTAATGAATCGGCGCTAATGCGTGTCGCTCGTAATAATTTCTCTATATTAATATCGTCACCGTCGTCGTCGGCTCGTTGCACCTGCATTATCAGATTACGCGTGCAGCTGCCCCGCGCTTCACTTTACGAGCAGTTTATGCGTAAAGCAGCGTGTCGTCACGGCGCTTCCATTAAATTGTGCATATCTGAGACGGAAAGGTTTCGATCCGCAACGCGGTTGATTTACGTCACGACCAAAACAGTTCCTTCCTTTTTACCGTTGTCGCTATTTTTCGCCGGACCGTTTGGAGAGGAAAAAAATTCGTCGCAACGAAACGACGAGCCAACGGCGCGAACCTTTTTAGGTCACGGAAGCTGCAGCGAGAAATTCGCGCTTATAGGGTGTGGTGGCCAACTGAAAAACCGTAGGCGGTACCATAAAATATCCAACGGATGGTGGCCGCTCTTTGCACGGTGACGAGATCCACCGAGAGCGCATTATGAAAATGCATCCGTCGAGTCTGATGTTTCATGAATGATACCGACGGCATCGTGGGATCCTGCGACTTACGACCAGCAGTAAACAACCACTGCTACATTTCGCCTACATTTTTGCGACCGTGATAGCCTGTGAAGCGACGCAGATCTCTCCCTGGCATGCAATCTTTCTGTTGCTTAGAACATTGATTTTCTAACACGTGAAGTTGTCCGACTCCAAATTCATTCAGAACTTCCTCTCCAATCCATCAATTTTGGGAATTAACTAGTTTAATAATAATCGCATAATGTAAGAACTGAACTTCCATCATCCACATTATGACTCATTTCATTCCATAATACAAATCCATAATACAAGTCGTCGATACAAGAGTTGATCTACATGATCAATACAGACTTTGATGTATTATACATGTATTAATAATAGCGGTGTAGCGACGATTGAAGTTAACAAGGGAAACGAAAGCGTTAGGGTTAAACATAGAACAGTCTTTATCGCGTGAGGCTTGTTATATGTCGAGTATAATAATACAATTCGTTTTATATTTACTTTCTCCCTTTCTCTGTTCTGTTGGTTAAAAATAGAAAAAGGTTGGCGTAATGATAGCGATGAACAGTTGTTGCGGTATTATCGCTTTTCGAATTATAATCGGTTCACTGGGAAGGAGGGTATTTTCTGAAATGTCAAGCTATTTTCAATGACCCCGAGTGGGAGTCTCCTACACCTACGACCGTGGAAGTAGCGGATCCTTTTAACATTACGCTTTAAGGATCGCCGTTTAAAGGTGGAAGGCTCGAACAAATTGTTGCAAACATCTTGCACTTTCTAAAAACACTGGGAAATTAAGTAGTTACTGCATAATTTTCTTCAATTCTGTTGAAAAAATACTTTTATATAAACAATAACTTGTAAATATTCAAATTTATCACTAAATTCGACATATACGATTCACATCACTACATTCAATGTACATGATTCATATACGATTCAGATCGTCAAATGCAAAACAATAATCAAATTTATATAAAGTAACCTTTCACTCCGCCGTATCCCACAAGATGTTCAAAGTCGTTTCAGAGTCTTGATAGCCATCTAATCGAGGATAGGTTCGTCGAAGCCTAAATCGCAGCTGTTTAACAATTACCGAATGAAACGCATATTCGTCGGCGGTGATGCGCGCAGCCGGCCCATTATCAACATCCCGGAAACGTATCGCGTCGTAAAGAGGATTATGGAGGCGCGTATCTTTCGGGGGCATTGCCGAAACCGGGGTTAAAAGGAACACAAGGGTCACGGGTCAAGTAAAATTAGCGATTCTCTGCCATCGGCCCACCTGCCGATGCCGTTTAATTGCATCGTTAGCGCTGTCCGCGTGTATGCAAACGTTCCAACGAACGAACGACAAACCTAGTGATAACGATTCTGATCTCTGATTGTTATCTACGACGTGAACTCTCCATTTTTGTGCAGCCTGCCCAAACTTCCCGTTATTGTTGGCGTCTGTGGGTGTCCGTCATGTGTCTATGTGCGATGGGTACTCTGAAATAGAGACGCAATGGGTATTTGTGATCGGTACCAATGTTTGTGATGTGGAAGTGTCCACATTGGACATGTCAGTGGAATGGATTTGGGACTTTAGAATTTTTTAGAGTTGTACTAGGTGCTTGAAATGTGGTAGGTACTTGTGATGCTACGAATCGATGTGGACACTGTGGGTATCCGCGATTAGGATCAATGTGACGAATAATGTGTGCTATGGGTGTCTGTTATCGGGATCATGAGTACTATGAAGAGATACTTAATGTGTGGATCTCAATGTTTAAAACGGGAACTTTGAAATTAACTTTGCGATGTTGGGACTTTGGAGACTGTCCAGGACTTTGAGACACTGGTACCACAGATTTTTGGGACCTTATGACTTGAGACTTTGAGATATCGAGATTCTGGATGAATTTTGAAATTTTAGTGTGCCAAGCATGAACGCATTCGATGTGTACTATCATTGATCCTTATAGTAAATACACATCCTATAATAGATTTCGTTCATACCACAAATCCTGACGGATAGCAAATACTGTTGTGGATGCAGAAGTTATCCGTAATGAATACTATGCATATCTGTGAACATGTACCGAATTCTACGGATGCTTCTATTACTAACGTGTACGTATACCGAATGCACCGCTAAAAATAAGAGACATTTCAATCGCAAAATCGATGCATCGCACAAAAACGCAACAAAATTTCGAACATCCACTCTTTCATCAGGGAAGTCGCTTTTCCCAGCGTTTCTGAGCAACGAGCAGCACGCAAATTCGAGATTTTTTTTTCGAAAAAAAAAAAGAGCATCTACCTCTTCCGCTGGCTCAAAGGATGTAACGAAACTAGCGGCGAGTTGGAGGGAGAAAAAAGAATGGTCTAGACTACGAAGCTTGAAACGTGCGGAAGAATAGAGGTAGCGCGACTGCGAAAGCAAAAAAAAAGAATGCTCGCCCAATTTCACTGGCGAATTGTTACGAGGCTGAACCGTTTGTCCTATCGGCTCGATGTAATCTGCCGTTCAATTTTCATTACCGTGATTTGTTTCTAGCCCGCGTCAGCTGCGCCTCGCTGCGTTTCCGCTGCGTTTTTCTGTCGTCTTCGGTCACAAACGAAGTGCAAGGCGGTACAGTATTTGGCAGGTGAAAAAATAGTACGAAGAATTAAATTTTGTTTTCAATTATTTGGTACCTCGAGATCTGACAGAATTACGTGTTTCATTTTACTATTTCCACTAATTCTACAGTGGTACCATTCTATTGTTTCAGCATTGTATTATTCTGTGATGCTATTGTTATAGTATACAATTGTACTGCTAAGGAACCAGTTTAATGTTTTATATACGATATTTTCCGGCAGTGCATTAAAAGATTCGGTTTAATTTTACCGAAACCAGAGACGAGATCCAGTATCAATTTACTTGATGTGTTTAAGAGCACTCGTTAAATTAAGGTGTTTATCGCGAGGAGCATCGCATTTTTCGGTTAATGTTTAACTACCGTTCTGTCGGTGGAATGACTGAACGGCGAGAGAGCAGCTTTGAAAGGTTCTCTCGATTATTCGAGAAACTTGGCACTTAGATCCTCTCAGGCGACGCCTTTTGCGCTCCCATTTCTTCGATGCACTTTCTTCGCTGATCTCCGTGAAAGTCGAGAGCAAATTACGTCGAGGCGAAACCTCGTGTTGAATTAGAACCATCCAGAACGTCGAACTTCTCCAGACACCTTTTCACCGCCGCTTTGTTCTCGAATTCGATGCCCTCGAATTATCAGCCATCGATAAAGGGTAACTTGTACATCGATACGTATCGATGTCTGCAAATAGATATGAATTTCATCGTAGATTCACCGTGTACGAATAGTCGAGCGTTGCCTTTTTTCGTACACGATCGACATTGTTCGTGGCGAATATATCGAGCTAGCGATTTCGAGTTGCACCGGCAAGTTCCAGAATACTGGAAGCCCTCGTTTGGAATACCTATTGCGTCGGTACATGCTGTATATATGTGCGATCGTATATATACGTGCATCGCGCGATATATACGTCTACCTTCCCGAGGCCGTTGCGCACCGTGGAAATTATTCCAGAGAGGAAAGACGAACGGAGCTCGAAGCATGCGGCTCAACGCGTACCACTGCGAATATAGCCGCGCTCATTTGTGCACAGGAATCCGTGCTGTACGATTTATTACCCCCAACTCAGAAAATATGCGACTTACTGGAACTTCGAACCAATATCAAGCGTAAATTTTATACATTTTCTTTCGTTCTTCCACTTTCCCGTCGCTTTGTCTCTCCAACAGCTTTGCCTATCGACCGATTTCCGATCATAATTCACACAGATACAATACTTACACATCATTCGTTTGCGATAAATTTCTTTCTGCGCGACGCACGAGGTGTGTCATCGGTTCCATTCGCATTGCATAAGACACACCGGGTGCGTCCTTCGGTCGACTAACACGCAACGTATTTGATGCGTCTGTAATTAGATTCCGAATGCATATAACACATCTGCTGCCCTCTGGTTGCATTCGAGTCGGATAGGACGCATACGATGCGTCGTCGCTAGCATTTCGATTGTAAAACGCACCCGGTGCGTCATTAGTAGGATTCAAGCAATCACACATTTCATACCTGGTCGATTGTTTCCAGATATGATGGAGAACACGAGGTGCGTCATGAATTCTGTTTAGACGATATAGAATGCATGTGGTGCCTCTTGTTGTATACGAGAAGCACGAGACGCACACGGTGTGTCACTGATTACATCGAGATAGATCAAAACGCACAAAGTACATCGTTAATTGTATATGAATAAAATAAGATGCACGTAATACATTTGGATATAGTAGGACGCATATGGTGCGTCATTGATTGCATTCGAATCGAATAAGACACACATGGTGTGTCATGAATTGCATGCAGGTAGAATAGGAAACATTGATTGTATCTAGACAATATAGAACCTGTATGAATTGCGCTCAAGCATCAAGGGGTACGCGTAGTGCATCGTCGATTACATTCAGACCAACCAGGACGCACCTCGTGCGTCTTCGATTGCATTTAACTATCGTAGGACGCACTTGGTGCATTATCGGTAGCATTTAGATCGCGTACAATGCACATAATGCGTCAACGATCCTATTGGGATAATACATGACGCACACGATGCGTCGTAGGTCGTATTCAGGTAGAATAGGGCGCATTTGGAGCGTCGTCAATTGTACGTAGATAGAATAGGGCACGTCTTGTAGATCTTGAATCACATCTGGACAGAATAGATCACATATTATGCTGGCGTATGATTATATTGGGATAGCGTTGACGCATGCGGTGCGTCGATGATAGTATTCAGGCAGTATAGGTCGCACTTCGTGTGTCGTCGATTGTATTTAAATGGCGTAAGACGGTTACGATAAATCGGTAGTTGTATTTAATACAGACGCACTCGGGGTGTTATTAATCGTGTATAGAACGCACGTAGTGCGTCATGAATTGCATTTCGGTAAAATTGGCGACGTCATCGGTCGTAATCGGATTGTATTAGACGTACATGGTGTATCGTCAGTTATTTCCAACCAAATACGTCGCGAACTTCGGCAATTGTGTCCAGATACAATAGGACGCATAAGTGCGTTGCACGTTGGATTTGTATAAGACGGGATTTGCAACGTGCGTCATCGATTTCGAGCAAGTTAAGGCGAAGTTAAAGAGTCGTTCCTTAACCTCGGTAACGACGTATACGTGACGAGAGACTGTTTGTAACGGAGCGGTAATAGGTGGATCGTATTCCCGGCAACAACGTAGCAATTCTCGGTTCGAAGGCTCGATTTAGCGGAGAGAAGAGAAGCACACGACCGATCCAAAGGGCGGATTTGCAGGGGACGTCACCTGCAATTAGGTGGACGGTCGCCGCAGCACACAAGCGACGCTCTGCTACCAACACACGCGAGCCGAGATCGAGCCCGTTGCGTTTCGGCGCCGCGCTGCTTAGGGCTACTCGCTCGCTCGAGTGCAGGCAATTTCGGCTTTGTCATGGTAATTTCTCGCTCGCACGAAATAATACGACGCCGACGACGACAGCCAGCGACCGGCAGGCATTTTTTGAATATGCGATTTTCTTCCTACGATTCCGTGCCTCCGCCAAATTGTTGCCCTTCGCTCGCCGATCCAACGCGAGATTACGCTCCTCGAGAAAGTAATACGCCGTCTAATTAACAATTTCTGATACACGTGTTATTTAATTCGTGCCGTAAACCGAGACGTGATTGTGTTCCAAAATTTCCTGTATCCCCAAATCCTCGGTAATCGCGACGTTCGATGGCTCGATTTATGAACGCGGCTTATCGCTACCAACGAGTGAACAACTCGTCGACAAAGAGGCTCCAGTCGGCATCGATTAAGCAGAGAATTTCGATTGACGTACTTAGCTCGTTAATTAATTGATTGTCAGTATGTAATTCAACGCTTCCGCATTCTAGATCACGATTGTATCTCATCGCGACCGGCATTCTTGCCGCATACCGTCGAATGCCGCGGATGTTTCTTGCACGCGCTGACTCGGGATTTCGATTCCCAATCAAAATTACATCTTCAAACGCCGTTCGGCTTTTGATCAGAAAATAAAAATAATAACTCGTATATCATGAATAATCTATAATAAGTATACTCTTAGTCCGTGATCTATAGATACATCGTAATTCATCAGATCCACGATGTATAAATTACACGGTTTGCAAATTTTGACGTGTCGCAAATGCATCGACAATCGCGGTCTGAATTCATAAGTTCCACTTCATAGTACCTTTACGTCATCAGACTTTTGACCTTTCGAAGAGGTGTCATCCGCGTATCACGATGGCAAGTAAGAGGATCGAGCGAAAGAGGACACCCCGTATACCGTCGTATTTCACAGACATTAGACTACGCCTCTCTCCCAGCGACCTGTACAGACATTTTCGATAGCAGCCAACGTGAAAATGTATTCGGCGTGGCCGTCGACGTCGCCGAAGCTTCGATAGGATCGATAGATGCTAGAAACGCAGCCAGCCAGAGGCAGCCTCTGCATCTCCGGGTCGCTTGGAAACTGGCTGCGCGATTCTGTGTCAGAGCGGCACATCCATATAGAGGAGCACGTAGCGAGAACGCGAGGAAACGGCCGCAACGCGAGCTGCCAGCGCGGAAACGAGCTGAATTCGTCTCGGCCGATGGAAAATCCGAGCTTTCGAGGACTGCGCCAGCAATTCTTTTCGTCCACGTCGCGATAACGACCGATCTAACGCTTCTCCCCGCTCAGTAAAACGACCAAGAATTTTAATCGCGATTGTATTCTACGCCCTGAATAATCAGGTCCCTTGGCTCTAGGCTCCGACGATCAATCGATATTTTAAGGAAGATGGATCATTTCACGACCTTGTCTTCTAGAAGTCTACGAACAATTGTTAGGCTATTTGACGTTGGGTTAAGTGCTAGTTACCCTGCCGTTAAAGAAGAGGGTTATATGGAGTTGTATGAAGGGGGTTTTATATTCCTAGATTTTTGTATCTTTGAAATTTTGAAACTTTTACTGTCTCAAAATTTCAAGTTTGCCAAGTTCTAACATTTTCAAATTTCCACTCTTGTTCATATTTCTGAAATTTTCAAATCCGCAATCTCAGACATTGCAAACTTCTAATTTCCAAATATCTAAACCTTAAGTGCTTAAATTTGTCCAAACTTTTTGAGTATCAAAGTTCTGAAGTCTGTAAAATCTCAAATACCTAAGTCCTCGAATCTCAAAAATCTGATACCTAAATCTCCAAGACCCTAACATTGCAGACACCCTAATCCTCAAATCCCCAAAATCTCAAGTTAAATCGCCAAATCCCACCATTCCAGATATCCGTATCTCTCCGTCCCTAAAACTCCGAATACCCAGATCCTAAAATACCTAAATTCCTAAAACTACAAATACCTGAATCTCCAAAAATACAAAAATTTTCAAATTTCTCTGTCGACGTGCAAGAATACCTAACTGCAGTAAAACTGACTACAAAGTGTAACCTTCTTCGGAAGAACTTTCTCTCGGTAGACAAAGAGCATGGCATCGAGTCCGTGGGTGAAGAATGAAGAAAGTGGTGTCATCTCGATACACGGCTAGCGATTTCAAGGATAAAATCGAAGCAAACAAAATGAAAGGATAAGTGGTTTGCGCGAAGATTTGGAAGATTCTTTTCCCTGTTCGTTTTAGCCTGATGTAATCCCAGTCGTATTACCGTTGCCAAGAGTGTTCGCTAATCGACTTATCGTCTTAGCGTAATCGATCTACGCGATTCAGATCTTGTCCCGTTCCGGCGTTTACGATTTCGCGTTGTAGAAGGAGATATATACAGTATTGATTCGTAATAAGCAACTCGCTCGGGACTGGCCAGTTGCTTGTTACGAATCAGGGATACTATTCGGCTTGCCTTTGTTCCCGAGCTCGACGACGGAGACCGAGTACAAAAAACAGGGGGTTGGGTGTCGCGGTAAACTATAAAGTAATCGGTCGAGCAGCGATGTTATTCTTTAGACAAGGACAGACCATACATGCTTCCTCTGTTTAATATTAGTAAGATTTCATGAATGGCTATGTATCGCTATGTATCAGAGTGAGAAAACAATATACATGTTCTGTCCTCTTTCCACTACACTGTTCGGTCAACCGTGAAAATTTATGACTTCTGTGGTTTCACGGACCTCTCACTTTTTCTCGGATCTCTCACTCAGCGGCTGACTTCAAATAAAGAAGGAGGGATAGAAATTTGCTTGTTACGAATCACGAAACTGTTGCTTATTACGAATCAATACTGTACAATGGCGGCAACGATCGAGACCCGCTACTCGTGCCGGTTTGGTAATGTAATCGTTTAATCGACGCTAAGTAGGGAGGCAGAGGTGAACGAGGAAGCTGACGAAACTCATGGAAATGAGAAGGCTATCTACGTAGCCGAGCAAACAATACTGTCTACAGAATTTCGATTGTAACTGGCCAACCTGAAATCAAGATCGCTTTCGCTCGCTTGTATCGTTAAGACGATGTTTTGAACTCGGACGATAATCTTCAACAGTTTCTAAATGCCCAAATTCCTAAACTTCCAAATCCCTAAGATCTCAAATTTCTAAATTTCCAAATCTCTACATTTTCACATTCCTAAGTTTCCAAATCCTAAGCTTCCAAATCTCTAAATGCCCAAATTTTTAAACTCCAAATCCTTGAAATTTCGAATTTCTAAATTTCCAAATCCCTAAATTACCAAATTCCCAAACATCTGAATCCCTAAACACCCAAATCCCTAATTTTACAAATTCCCATGTTCCCAAATTTCTAAATTTTCCAACTGAAATTTCCCAATTTCCCACATCCCTAATCTGCCACCTTACTATCACCCTATACTTCCTTCAACAAAAATGTATTTGTGCATATTTTTCCTCTTAAAGGATGTTTAGAAATGCTGTTTCTGTTACGTACATATGTTCCGTGTTCGAAGCACACATGGAATAGTTATACACCGATGCTTTTAGGGAATTAATGGTCTCGTTGGAGAAGGGTAATCAATGTTTTGAACGGGCGGTAAAGTTTATTGGATTGCACGTGTAGATGTGTAAATTGGTCGTAAGTGTTGTAGCGTAAGGACCAAGTACTGGTTTACATCGGTTGCAGTGCAACTCTGTCACTGATTAATGTTGCGTAAGAGGGATAGGTTTCCTAGATAAATTGCTAGGGTAAAGGCTTATTAGGTAACAGATATAAATGGAGTCGATTTAACGTTTATAAAATATACGATCGCACTTGATTCACTGTTGCAATCACGTTTATAATATAAATCATACGTTGGAACATCCGATGCGTGAAATGAATTTTATTTACTTCGAATTAATTTTACCGATCGAGTGTTTATTTATTGGCGGGATTCGTTGCATAATTTTCTGCCGTTTCTTTAATCAATGCCTCAAACTGATTGAAATTTATTTCCTGTTACAGGTGAGTATCTGGCGAAACCTAGCGGTAAATTGGTAGGTAAGAGTATCTTGCATTTAAAAAGCTCGAGTTCAAACACGGACATTTTTATTTTAAACAATTACAGTGAAATTTTAAATATATGATTTGTTACGATCAAGACCTTTCTGTTCATGAAAGAATCGTATCATAAAAGAAACACGTTTCAGATAAACATCGTTGCATCTCAAAAATGTTGAACTGGTTCGATAATGTTCGGTAATAAAATTGGTAGGCCATGTTTAGAGCAGCGATAATAAATTATAAAGGCAAGACGGTAAACGAGAGCGATCCGAGCGTAAGCGTGATCCAGTTCGCTAGGAAAATGTTGGAATTAGCAGAGGCCGTGGTCGAACACGCGTAGCTGGTCGCGCGACGAGCAATCGTGCAACGTTGACACGAGGCAAGACCTGTCGAGATCAAAAGCTGCGTGCAATGGCACACGCCTCTCACTATTGCGAAAGTTGCTTCGACGCAATTCCCGCCAGATACATGAAACGCTCTGTCGAAGCAGATGATTTACCGCTTAGAAACGCGTCAAATCATTTGCCTCCTCTTGTTTCTTTTCTGCTCGACCGATACTCTATCCATCCATCTTCTCTCTTCGAATGCTACAGAGGTTCTTCTGTTTTTTATCAATTCTCGATCTTACGGCTCACTCGCGATAAGTCCACCGCGGTTCATTCAATTCGCTGCGTTTCAATTTCACCTACCTAATTTAATTCGAACCAATTCGGCTCCACACACCTGATTCAATTTCGCCTATCCGATACAGTTCGATGAGATTCGGTTTAACGTACTTAATTCGATTCGATTTGATTTTATTTCAGTTTGGTTTTTGATCTACGCGATTTGGTTGCTCTTGTACGTTTCTGGTTCGCACCGATTTCAATTCGATTTCATTTTATAACTGATTTTAATTTGACTTGATTTGTGTTCGAAGCAATTTTTGTTTGGCTTGATTTTAGTTCCATTTAACTTCAGGTCGACTCGATTTCAATTTTACTTGACTCAATTTGACTTGATTGCAGTTCAAATTGGCATTAAGTTGACTCGATTTCATTTTGAGTTGACTTCAATTCACCTAGATGCGAATACAAGCCGATTTCAATTAGATTTGATTTCAACTGAACGCGCAGTGTTTCAACGCGACGCGACATTTATCTCCGGTCCATTCATAAAAACGAATTCAGACTTTAACCTTTGAATGTGCATCGCATTTGATTCGTCATCGGTGAATGTGAGAGATAATAACTGGATTATTTAATTTTATACCAGTTCGCTATATTTCACCAGTCCTCGGAATGTCGGCGATCGAAATAGCGAATATCGAAATTGAGCAGAACCGCGCGTGTTATCTCTATCGGAACCTGTTATCTGAACAACTGTTTACTCCTTACAGTACAAGTATTTATGTACTTGTAACTGTCGTTTCGCCACGAATAGATCATCAATCCCATTGGCGAAAAATAGAAACTGGTACCAGTTCGTTCACCGGTTAATGTTCTCTTTGGTCAGAACTTTACCCCTTTCACCGTCAATGAATCATCCACGATGCATATTCGAAGCGTGAAATTCCTAAACACGCGATACGGCGGAACTATCGTGAAGGCGGTATCAAAAAGTTCGACAGAATTTAATCGGAACGAAATGTTAAGAAGCGAAGGTATTCGAGGAATTCCGCTTTCTCTGATGATTCGTTATCGTCGAACGACCGAGTTATCGTGGAAATAAAGGAACGCCTCTCTTTGAGCGTGACGCGGCGATCTTTCACTTCCGGCCGCGTCGAAAGAAAGCGACAAGCCGTTGACGAGTCCAGGCTCTCTTGCAAAATCAGTCGAGAACAAACAAAAGGAACGAGGCTGCTCGACAACGCGACGCTGAAAGTGAAACGATAGGACTGTTCGAGCTTCTCGCCGGAAGGAAGAAACTTCGATGCTGAAACGGTCCTTTCTCCTTTCATTTCCCGCGCTGCTAACGTCCTAATCCTTTATTTCATCCAAACTCCCCCGTTTCAACACACTATTCATTATTGAAATCTTTCATAATCTAACCTAATATCGAGTCATTTCTTAATATCGTCCGCTCGCGTTACGGACAGGTCTGAACTTTTACGTTGCTGGCGCACGACCTAGGGGAAAATAGATACCGACGTAACGAGACAGAACGTTCGAGGTAGATTACAATTTATCGTACTCTGAAAAGCAAATCGAATCAATTAGGTCTCCGATAAATCAGTCTGAAATAACGTATTAACCGGACGATGTGGATTTAAGAAACGTCGAATTATTGCGCTCGATCGAGCTCTCGCGGATTCGAGCGTACCACAGGAGGGCGTTCACGGTCCGCACCCTTTTCCCTGGAATTCCACGCGGAATTCGTGCCCCGGAGAAAGTGAAATGCCATTTCTGTCTCGAGACAAAATAAAGCAGCCCGAGAAAACGCGCCGACAATGAGACGCGAGAGATACGCCCTCGAAGAGCGCCATCCGCTCGAAATCGCCTAACAAGAAACTAAACGTATGTCTGACACGAATTTCAATGACAGTTCATTATTTCTAAATTCGAACGATACATTTATCTACGGAGTGGTAACAAACTGACTGTACGTCGTATGAATATTTATCATTGTTGCCTGTTACCGAGTTTAATGGATACGTATTAAAGCGAAAAGCGATTTTACGAATCGATTCGAAGAATATATTCGACAACGAAGTTGTAACCACGTTCAAAGCGTAGACCGCCAATCGATGGGTCAGAATATTCGACAAAATCCATTTCACGACTGGCGTATGGTGTCTGTCGATATTTTCATATCCTACTGGCGTCAACCATTGACGCAGACTTCGGCAACCTCCGAAGTAACATCCATTGTTTTGTCAAATCCAGTCACTACCTCGCTCTTATTCCCTCTGCGATTCTTCAAATCAAATAAATTGATCAAAATTTTGAGAACAGGGAAGATAAATCATATATCAAGTTATAATTTTATGAATGTCAAATCATGAATTAAATTGTGAATCAATGAAAATGTTATATTCTATTGCACCCATCACAAGAATTTAGAGAAGCTTGCCTTTCCAATCTGACTGGTGGGTGTAGCTATTGTAAACAATTATTCGTTCACACTCAAAACGTAACACAAGAAATAAACTCTCCTTAACTTCTTTCAGTATCATCTTGAAGAAGTATTTCTCCTTTAAAAATAATTCAGTTGTCAACATTTACAACTTGTCTACGTTTCTCCTATCACTCAAAGTGCTCTGAAGTTGTAAAAAATTTGATTCTCAAAGGGTTTCGCAGCAGAACATTGAACTCGTGGGTCGAAATTTCGTGTGAAACGAAATCGCCAAGAGCAATAGCCGCGACTTTTACCGTTCGTTGATTTCCGCACCGATTACAGCCCATGACCGGAGTAAATGCTAGGTTCAGATAAATCGATCCTCGCGCCCTGAAATATTCACGCTCATATCAAAGCGCCGCGTAGACTGTGTGGTCTGCGGTAATCTTGCCGACGATGTAGACGCGTACACGCTCGTGTAAAGCCTTCTCTCCATGGCTTGAGCTTTTACGCCGAACCAGGATGGGGCTTAATTGAACCCCGTTCGAACGTTATCGAATGTACACGGTTCCGATCAATTACTAGGTACCTTCTTTCATGCGACGATTCTGATTTTATGCTCCATCCTAACAGCTCATCCTTATCCTTCTTTCTACTTAAAACGTTCTCTAAAAGTAATCAGATTTCAGCGATGTAATAATCACCTTAAATTACATTCTATCGGGGCAGGATCGATGAAGCTACAGTTACAGTTCAATTTTGTTATTCGATACAGTTAAGTTATATTAAATTATTTTATTCGGTAATAATCTCTTCGGTGGTAATTCAGTTTTAACTTGTTTGTCATAGAAACAGTCTGATGTGCTCTTTCGATTATGCATTTAATCAGAATTAAAGTTAGGCGAGGTTCTCGAGCTGGACGTTATAGTAGTTTAACTGACCTGATAAACTTCTCTAATTCGTACCATTAATCCACTGACCGGTGGAAAGTAGTTTAGTTATCTATCATTCATAACCCTTCGGATTCAGCGAAGAATACGCAAAGCATCGTGCGGCGACGTTATAGCCGGAAACGGAAGAAAGTTGAGCGTATCCGACTTCTCGACGGAGAAATTGAATGGTCGTTCGAAAGGCACAAAAGCGTTCTGTGTGTCGCGACTTTCGCACAATGTCCGAGCGTAATCGCGCGATACCGGCGATCGTTTGTTCACTAAACAGCCGGCGAGCATCGCGTCGCTTTCGGCTATTATTCTTGTCGATCGAGGTGTTAGAATAACGTCGAAACGACGGTAAACGACGATGAGTTCGGCACGGCTCTGCTTACGCAATGTCAACCCGGTAAGAAAAGCTGAATACAGGTTTCTAACCGATCCCGTCGACGAAGTCGATCCGCTTGCCTTGCAATCGGGCTACCGTAAGTACTGGTTGTGCAAATCGGAAACATTATCGTCGCTCGTTCGATTCGTACGTGCCGATTATAACGTCTACGCGTTCTCGATTCGCGAACGTTAAGAAATCTAATGATAACCGTTCGATCGTTTTGTGGGCTGCAATGTTTGACTGCGAATTAACCCTTTCACCGTATACTATGATACATGCGGCTATGAAAAAGGACTGTAAACGCGTTGACAGTATGGCAGTTGCCGTTGGTCATTATGGATACAGGGAATGGAATAAGTTGGAAACTTGCTTATGCGTTTGGAGTAGATAGAAATTGGAGGACGATAAGTTTGCCTTTTGGAAGTTTGGGATTTGAGAGTTTGAGAGATTGATAGATTGAGAGATTAAAAGTTTATGAGTTCGACAGTTTGAGAGATTGAAAATTTGAGGATTTGAGCATATAAGAATGTTATGTTTGAAGAGTTAGAAATTTAAGATTCTGAAGATTTGAATATAAAATTGCAAAATATAAAAATTAACAAACTATTGTACCAATATCGCGCATAGATTTCGTCTAAAAATTCCGAAAAATTATTAAGAAGAAATAATAGGATAGAAACGTTCTCCCACGATTTTGATTATTTACCAGTGTATAGCAAGTTGCCGTTCATAAGTGGCTCCTAGACGACTCGCGTCCCTATCGTTAGGTACAGTTATCTTCTTCCACGCGTGACACAATCCAACCACACACGATTGCCTCCTCTCGCGACCACGCGAAACAGGGAATTATCAGAAAACGACACGAATGAGTCCGGTAATTTAACAACTAATTGCAGCTCGTTGGTCCTCCTCCGAACGGTTGCATCACCGATCCATTCTGTCGACCACGTTCGGTAAAGGAGCACCGTTTACACGTGTTTTACCGGCAGATGCATAATTCATGCATTGTTATTACTGTTATTAAGATTATTGGCGGCTTCCTTAGCAACGGGTATGGTTCGTTGAAAAATCGAATTGATCGCGACTCGGTGATTAAGGTTTTAGACGGACGAGGATGGCTAATTACCGGATTATTAAATCGCCACCCACGCGGCTGCTTGAGAGAGTAATGACTTCTGTGTCCTACAAGTGGACGCGTACATGTGACGTTGCTTTCGCACAAAATCACTTAATTTGGAAACGTTCGTAAAATTCTTCCGAATTTTTTTAACGTGAAACATCGTTTATGTCATCGATTTTTAATCATTCGAAGACGGTCTAATTTCTTTTATTTATTTGACATGTTTTGAATTTTAAAACAAACAGATATTCGTGCATATAACTTATTATGTAAACAGAGAGTTAAAAGAACCATCCTTTGAGTCGTTCTTCTCCTTAAACAGTGAAATAGAGTTTCAGTATGTATCTCCAACACTCACTTAAAATACAACTATCCCGCTTCTAACGTTAATTAGACATTAATCCTTCATAATTAACGATCTTGGAGGCGTTTCGACCTTTTAACAAACCTATAATATCCTATATACACATCTCGCAGCGGATGAGAAAGGAAGATTCTGCTTGATACGTATCTGCTTACTCGAGTAAGATCTTGCGAGAAATTTGCTGAGCAATCGCTCGAGTGCTACTTGTGTTGAGACTACGGAGTGCCCTAATAAAATGTATACCCACTTTCAATGTTTGTATCAAACATACAGATAAGATTATGCGAATCGTATCTAACATCGATACCGACGCTTTAAACAGTTTTAAATGCAACTCGAGCATTAATTTATCAATGTACATAAGAATCCTAACGCACATTAGAATGTCGGAACAGTCAACATTTCTCGAGATTCTCCCAAGCTTTTTCGAGTAAAATCCGTGAATACGTTCACTCGATATTCCGTATGCATTCCTGGGAATAATTCCTCTCTAATTATTGGAACGAAGCGGGCAGGTGATTGCCCATAGTTATCATCCTTAACCCTTTCACTCCTAATCCAGACACGCGAGTCGTGCAGCCACGAACGAAAACACAATTTTGCAAACAGATGTGAAATGAATCAGATTTTTGTTTACTGCAACAGTTCAATTAGTTTATAATAATTCTATTACTTCACAGAACCGATATGGGATCATCTGTACTTAAAAATTATTTAATTACAGTATCCTGAACGTATCATACTATTATCATTAAAAAATGATATAAAAGCTTTCACCGATCAAATGATCCTATTTTCTTCGCAGCTCCGTTCTCCATTAGGTATCAGCCGATTTTTCACGATAGGTGGCAAAAGAGTGAAACATTAGGTCTAAGAGCTAGTGGTCACTTCCCACGTTCGGATCGTCGCGAGTAAGACAAGCGTTGGCCCGGTAAGAAACGCGTAGGAGCTAAGAAGCAAAAGAAACGCTGGCTCGACCGTAATCCGAACTCGTAATGTCTTCTTTGATCGAACACCTTCGCGAAAAGGAACAGGGTCAGCGAACGAACAAGACAGGCCGGGATGACTGCACGAAAAGTTGTGGGTCACGTTCGCTGCGTGTAATTAAGCGAGAACGAACGACGACAACGACGGCGATTCATCGTGGGCAGATCAATTATTATTATATACGTTCACGAAATTAATGCGATACCCTGCCGAACAATGGAAACGATCTTGTCGCGTGGGCGGCTAATATGATGATACGTCTCGGCTTCGATATATCGGAAACGTTGTCCTCACCTTGTACGCGTGGGCGGAGACGCAACAAGCGCGCGAATCCGAGATGTTACACGCGCGAGCAATAAACCAACGGGATTATATCGCGTGAAATCGGTGCAGCTTTCCACCGCACGACTTTGCTGAGAAATCGTGCTATTATACTGCGTTTATGTACAGTTAATAGCAAAGAGGACTTATAGGTACTTTTCTTCCTATTGTGAGGACTCCCCTTTGATTTTTAGATGCTTCTGAAGATTTCGAAATTCGGCCACCTTAGGATATGAAGACTTCGGTAGTTGGGAATTTATGAATATGGAAATATAGGGACCTGGCAGAACTTGGGGATTTAAATATTTGCAGATGGAATTTGTGCATAGAGGTATTCGTGGATGTGGAAATTTCGAAATTTGGTTATTTGAGAAATTTTTTACGTTGCACTCCTACGTACTTAACAAACATCCTACGTAGAATCCCCCTACCAAATATAGAACCGGACCGCGCCAGTTGAGAATTTGCATGACAAAATTTAAAGTGAACTTCGACGAACGATCACGAAAATACAACGCGACGGTTCTTAATGGTAACATCAAATATCGATGTAGGAGGATACTCAATTATCCCGGAGGACTTGGTTGGTAGTTGCATTAACCAGCGACCAGAAGGGAAATTCAGCGAGCGTACTCGGTGTCGATGCAACTTCCATCTCGGCTACCAGTGGCAACGGCATTAGCGCGATTACACGGAAATTACGCGATACGCGTGCGCGAACACGCGTGCACTGACAGGAAGACGAGCAAAGTTTCGTGAAACCGACGGCACTCGGGGCCCGGGAAACGATTATTGGCCGTTGCACACCGCCACTTTGTATGCATAGCCCGTTTCGAGAGGGAAAGTTACGTTATTTTCGGACGGGTATAGTCACCTGACTCTCGTTCGCGAAAGTCCTGCAATGCTTTGATACTTTATCCAAACGTTTAGCTTCTCAAGCGTTATATTCTTACGATTGCTATACATCTCATCAGATACTGCGTTTGTAATCAAATGTGATGCAATAAGATGTGTGCGAGTAATGACACTTTTGTGGCCATTCTGCAGGAATTTCGTCTTTTAGTGGCTTTGGAGAATTGTCTCGTTAAAGCTGTTTTACGATGCGTTGCTTTACTTCGCATTTTTTTACTACGCGAATTTCCATGCGTTACATCTCTACGCACCGCATTTCCACTCGTGAATTTCCACGCGGTCTACTTTCATGCGTTGAATTTCCATGTATACAATTTACACGCGTTAAATTTCCACGCATCGAATTTGTATGCGTTGTACTTCAACATAATGTACTCCTACACGTTAAATGTCTACGCATTGTATTTCTACGAGTTGAATTCCACGTGAACTTCTACACGTTATATTTCATTGCGTCGAATTCCTACGTGTTGTACTTTCACGCGTTGTGTTCTTCGGATCAAATTTCAACGTTATATCTCCATATGTTGAACTGCAACGAACTGCATTTCCAAGCGTCATATCTTCATACGTTGCACTTCCATGCATTCTCCTATGCATGGAAAAGAGTTATCTGCAGCCAATTTTTTTTATATAAAATTTCTTCGAGGAATCGATGATGTAACTTTTGTAATGATCGCGTGTAATACATGGTAGAATCGAACAAAATTGCATCTCGAATATTGGGTAGAAGCCAATCAAATTGCAATACCGAGTAGAATCAGGAATTAAGTTGCACCGAATCAAGTAGAATCGTGACATGAAATCAAATGGCATCGAGTCGTGAGATTATAATATTAGCTAAATTGCATGGGATTATCGATAAGAACTGGCGTATGAATCCTTCGAAACTAATAATCATATTTTCTTGAATCATCACATCTGTTACGTCACATATGTACGCGAAGTGATCAGATATGCCAGTATGACCCAGTATCTGCCAAATAAGAGTTAATCGCGAGGCTACAAAGAAGAAAGCTGTTGTTTCATGAGCCTCTCACCGGGAACGACGATGCAGAGAGCAAGTTTTACGAGCGGGAGAGCAACGACGGGAGAATGTTTTATGTATTCGCAGCACGAGCGCCGTTTATTGTTACACCACACCTAACGGAGAGGCCCGAAATTGATGACAATTGTGCCGCTGTAAAGAAACACACCGTGGATGAATCATCTCCCGCGTTCTTTTCCGCGACGAGCCTGACCTCTTTGTCTTTTCTGGGACCAATGACTCCGTTGCTGTACCAGAATTAACCGCGATTTCTCCGGAAGACGTACCGAAAGTGTTTGTCCGTCGTTCGAATCCGATGCCACGACGATTAATCAGGTCCCGATCATTCGTTAAATATTCAAAGCTTTCTGGGTCAAAGCTGGTTCTTTCAATTCCCTGTTTTTCCTTCGCAACCTACCGGAATTACCTTGATGCTAATTGCAGCCAGATATTGATTAAATCTGCACATCTCTGATGCGTGACACTGCTAGGGTAAATGCATTTCCAAATCTCTGCTTTAAAATTTTGATATTTCAGGTTTCTATGTTCTTAAACTTTTATATTCGGTATTCTTAAATTTTTATACTGCAAATTTCTACATTTTCAAAGTTTCCCAATTCGTACATTCCAAATGTTCCACCCCGTTTTTATACTTGTGAAATTTTTATAAATTCCAAATAATACTTCAGTGTAGCCTCGCAAATTTTAAATACACCAACAATTTCTGTGGAAGTTTCATCCGGTGAGGAATGAAACTTTTTTTCAACGATAGCATGATGTTTATCAGCAGCAAGGAAATCGAGCTTTCGCCTTTCATGGGGTCAGCAATGTACCCGCACACCGCATCGTCTTTGTAACTCGAAGTAAAGACGTCGAAAAAAAGGAGAAATAAAAAGGAGAAAGAGAGGAGACAGAGCACGATAGCTCGCCACGACGATACGATCTCTCATCAGCAACATGAAGCTAACAAAGCTCGACTCTACCCTCGCTGACCGATAACACGAAGCGTCGAGTATCGACCCTTTGCTCCTTTCACCGTGCAATTTCTGCCTTTACTTCCGTCAAAGAGAACGATTCCGTGCCGCTTTACCTCGTTTCGCGATCGACTTCGAGACACGGATATCGAACGAGATCGTTTGCTGACTACCGCTAATAATCTTCTCGATTTCATGCTTCTGATTCCCTTTACTTAACGATCCGGCTGTTTCCACGAATTTAATATTTATGGCGGTTGAAATTTTAATTAGTGGGATCTGGATGTAGATGTTATATTATGTAATAATGCGGAAGGTATTTTGGAACTCCACACGCTGTATTTCCACGCGTTAGAACTCCACGCGTTGTATTTCTACTCGTCGAATTCCTACAAGCATATATATAAACGGATACTATCCAAAACATCCAACACCAGTATCAACATAAAAAATCTTGCAACCTCTAAAAATGAACAAATATACTTATCTATCAATTTATGTAGTTCAGTCCAGCAGTACATTGCCACGTGTATTTCACCTATCATAAAACCACTGACCAAATTCCCATTTATTGCAAATATCTTGCATTAAATAAATAAAGAAAGTAACAATCGCAATAAAAACGTAATAGCGAGAAGACAGTTAAGAGCAGAAATTTCGTTATCCTTTTCAGCCTGTTGGACGGACAGGAGGAGTTTTTCGCGAGAATTAGCGAACGGGAGCGAATTAAAAAAATTACGTTTCGAGCGTCAGAGTCGTAAATATTCTATCCAGGATTAAATGGAAAATCATGTTGGTCACTGGCCATTGTCCAATCTACGATCCTTGTTCACTTTCGCGCCGTTCATCGTCTCGTGCTCTCCATCGGTCACTCTCCTCTTTGTTCGTCGCCGATTGCCGAGGTTCTTTAATAACGGCACCGGTGATTTATCGACAACCATGCGAGGAGAGGTCCACTGCAGCTCCAGATTCGCAGATAGATGGACATGCTTGGAACAGGTATAAGTACATCGACCTCCGATCGATTCGCCACGCTTTTCGTTTTTCTTTCGTCGTTCTCCTTATACATTTTCATCTCGCTATGGATTCGATCTGAAATTCGACGCTTGATGGATAACGTAACTTCTGTTTTATGCCCTAGTGGTCCGACTCGGTGCGAGTTGCGTGAAATGCGCGAAGTATTCCATCTCTGGAAATTTACTGCCCCGACAATTTTTTATCTCGCTATTTCAAAGATGTTTTTATATCTTTTTCCTGCAGAATTTGCGAATCTTGTTCCTGAGTTTGGGATTTTCAAATTTTCAAATATTTCATTTGGAGAATTTTGCGTTTCAGAATTGTCACATCCCTACAATTGTCAAATTGCTATATCTCCAAATTTATTTTATTCCTAAATTATGTCCTCAAATTTCAACATATCCAAATAGCTATACCCCCAAATTTTTACATTCCCAAGTTACTACACCCCAAAATTTCTACATCCACAAATTGTCACATCCCCAAATTTCCACCACTCCCAAAATTTCCAACTGGATAAATCTACAAATTGCCTAAACGCGGAGTTGCACATGAATGGTGGCCCGTGGACGTAGAAGGTCAGAGAGAAAATTGGTTAAGAAAGGGTTCGTTTCCTTGTCCCTTAGAAAAGCAATCCGTCCGATATCGTGGTGGAATCCGCGTAAGGCACATTGAAGAACGAGAAGAAATTCCTTTCCCCTTGTACCCGGAAACCGGTCGAGGGAGTCCCAACAGAGGCGGTATCAGTGATCTTCTCGTGGAATTCTCGTTTGTCAGACGTCAGCCAGCTACTCGACTGACCATGACGATCGCACGAGCCAACCACCGGGGAAACGATCGGAAATCCAAACGTTTTGTACGAACCATCGGCCTATCTGCTCCTATTATTCCGCTCTGCTCGAGCTTCTCGTACGCTTGATAATATTCAGCCGCGTCGGAATCGCCTGGCTCCGATAATCGCGGATTTCTCGCCTCCATTCGAGCCACGATCATAATCGATTCTTCTCCTACAATCTCTGTACATTTCACTATACAGAAACAGTGATTCGTAACGAATTATCTGCGAAGTCATTACAGTAACTTTTTTTTAATACATGAACTTTTTATGCAATACAGTTATTCTGTTGTAAATGAACATTGCATACTAGTCGACTGAGGTTGGACATAAAGAGTGCTTTTTGATATTTTGTTTAAGAAAGAGGAATGTTTATATACTATTTAAGAAAGCAGTATTTTTAATATATTATTTAGGTAAATAGAGTGGTACAAGAATCACAGCTGTTGAAGACAAAGAATTCTATATCGAAAGTCAGAATGATTTGGTTGTTTTGTCTAGCTGTGGTAGTTTTGGCAATGTCCAATTGAAAAACAGCAGACATAGTTGCAGATCAGTGATGATTGAAAGAAGGTGTCATAATTTCTCTCCTTAAAAAACGACAAAATTTTGTGCCCACCCCTAAGTATCACAAAAGTGATAAATTAAGACCTTGTAAGAAAATCGCAACGATAAGAAAGAAGCAGAATCGTAACAAGACTTAAACGTATAAATGCAGTGAAAATACAAGATCGTAGCTACCGTTGAAGGACTGCGAGGGTATCGTATGCATTCGCTGGTCCGATAAGCGTCGCCGTAACGAAGATTAATCTTATCCGCGGTCGTATCGAGATTCGCGGCGCTAGAAACGGAAATGAAACGAGTAGCGAGCGTAAATCGATCGTATAGAGCCGTAAATCGCGGATCACGCGTGCACCTGTGCATAAAGAAACACACTGTGGGTTTACGTCGCGTAATTCCAAAGAGGAAAGTCACGGCACTCGGTGTAGCCTGTGTGCAACCGCTCGTGGGTGGCATGGACCGTTGGAGCGTACAATGTGAATGCATCCACGTTGATACGCGTCGCATAAAGAGAGCTTCTAGGATTCCGTTACACACAGAGATAGAACAGGTTACCAGTCCCGTGGTTACCGCAACCTTTCCAGGGGAACGTGTACTGTTTGCCCGCCACAGGATGAGCTCTGGACACCTTGGTAATAGGACATTTAACTCCTTACATTTACGAGTTTCCTACTTGATCCTATTCCAATTTTTAACCTTCGACTTATAATCACACTCGTGGCGCATGTTACACACATATGAAACATTATGCACATCAAACACATCAACATTAATACATGAATACATGAGTCAGTTAAGGGGGTTTTATAGTAATAGTGATCATTTGCATAATCAAGGATCCCTATGTTCAAAATCTACCTAACATTTCAATTTTGTCCTTGCAGCAATAACTCTGAAACTGTCAAAGAAATCATAGGTTAAGAGGTTAATATGCTACAAGTCAAAGTTACCCCTTGCCATACATATCGTATCACGTTCGTGACGCACGCTACAGTTCGAATGTGACAAACCAGACTCGTCTTTTCATCGCAATTGAATTATCCAATTGTTCCGTATCATCATAATCTGCGCAATCAAGGGTCGCAGAATGCAAAATGTGACACAATTCTCTTAACATGGTAGCAGTAATTAATGCAAATCTCCTTATTTGCCTTAACATTGTAGCAATAATTGATTGGCTACTAATGCGAATCTCTTTATTTGTTCTAACATTGCAGCAATGACTAGTTAGCCGTGAGTGCATCCTTTATCCGAACATTGTAGCAATCATTAGCTATTGACGCAACTGCCTACGGAATTGTAGGTTAAGTCCAGTCACAATTTGCATAGTCAAAGATCGAATGCAAAATGAACAAACATTTTTAATTTTCTTTAATGTAGTGAGTTAGTTCTGGCGACAAGTTACTGTGATTAGCTAACCCTTTGGAGTTGGGTGAATTAACCCACTTTTTAGTTAGCATGGTTTTAACCCAAGTCGAAAAATTGAAATTGTGTTAGCTTTTTTTTTGTATTAAAAAAAATTCTGAACTATTATTTACGGGACACGTTACTTCACACCCAGATTGAGAAATAAGGAAAGTAGACGTGTCTTCGTAAATTTCTGGAAGTCATCTTGTGGCGGGTATATAGTAGCTATTTTACGTTTTCACGCGAATTCCGTTGGCAGTCGTTCACCATGGCCAAAGTAATAAGAAACGGCTTAGCCAACAGATTGCCACCTCGTACCCGAGGCTCTTCTAATAAAGGCTTCTTTTCCTAACCTGACACGGCTTCCTTCGATCCTCCTCGAGAGAGAAAGAAAACAGTCACTCTCCGCCATTCAACTCCCTTGCAACCGTATCGAATGATATTCTACCGGTGAATCGTCAGTAGGATGTTTTAATAGCACTGACGATCCGTGGAGGATCGCGAAGAATGTTTGCGGAGTTTAGACGTTTTTCACCGGGTACTCTAGTGACTTTTTTATTGGGACGGTTTTTGGAAGCAAAGTTTGGACACTTTGATATTTTGCTGTTATTCAGTTTCAGAATTCTTGGACTTTGGGGTATTAATATTTCTGTGAGGTTGCAATTTTGGAAGGTCGGGTTCTTTGGAGTTTGGAAATTTGAGGATTTGGGAATTTGGAAGATTGAGAACTTGGAGATTTGAGAATTTGGGAATATAGGAATTTGGGGAACTGAGAAATTGGAACCTTGCGAATTTGGGAATTTGGAGACCTGAAAAATTGAGACCTTGCAAATTTAGGAACTTGGGAATATAAAAACTTCAGGACTTTGGAATTTAGAAATTTACCTACTTCAATAATTTAATAGTTTACAAATTTGATAACTTAAAGATTTCCAAACTGAGAACTTAAGAATCTAAAAATTTTTAATCTTGAGAATATAAAAATTCACAGCAGCTGCAAAGATAAATATCACAAAATGCACTGAAAGAAAGTAATGATCGATTGGTCCAAAATCGACGTGACAACGATCCGTTATGCAAGTAACGAAGAGATCGAATGCGGACATAGGGGCGAAAGATTGTATCACTGATACCACGTGTTCGACACGCTGCAGGACACGTGTTTTGATGCGAGCCAAAGCGCATACATCTGCATAGGGCATCTCCAGTTTTGGGCATGCGCCACGTAGTCGCTGAGCATTATAAAATCATGTTTGTGCCAAATTGTGGCCTGGCATCATACTTATCTTCGCGAGCAAACGGTGTCTAATATAGGCTCTTCCATTTTTAACTTATCTCTAATAATATACTATTATTTCCACCTAATTATGTTTTAATGAAATCTCTTAATAAATGTTGCAAACTTGTTCCGAGGGGATCATTTTATCTTGAATGTACATCTTGTATGGGGGTAGATCTTCAAGATTTTATAGATCCTATTTCTACAATAATATAATATGTTCTTGTGCTTCATTTATAATAACACAATACATTGTTATATTTAAAATATATACAGTATGCACACACTTAGAACATACACAATGTAGAATATATACAACACTGTTCAACGTATACAATGTATACAACAGAATGTACAACCTAGACGATGCTCAAAACACGAATAATAGCGCATTGAACCGGCTCAGAAGAGAAAATATTGAAAATATGTTGTTTGCACAAACATCTGCAGTTTCTCATGCATCCGTACATATGCATTTGTTCACAGTTCAATTTTTCTCCGTTCAAAAAAAGAACGGCCAACAAAAAAATCCAATAATTTCGTTTTTATTTCGCCAACACGAAACGCGGATCTACCTTTGTTACAAAAAAGTCGTCGTTCAGAAGTTGTTCCGTCAAAATTCTGTTAAGGGTAAAGCAAAATCTATCGGATTGACTGGTATTCGAAAATTCGCATGTCCGGAAATTGCGCGGTTCGACAGGCTAAGGTTATTCGATGTGCTTTCGCACAATAAGTCGCGTTGGAATCGAAAGTGGGACGGCTTAATCCGAACCGAAATCCATTCGCGGCAAGATTCATTCTTCGAAACCCTTGGCACAACAATGGCCGCTTCTGCTTCCGTTCCTGAACATATCATCCACCTCGTTCCGCGATCAACCCGATAAATGAACGACCTCCTATAAGACCTGCTGATTACACGCTTTAATTAACGACTTCGTAACTTGTACACGACACTCTACGTTCTTGCTTACTCAGGCTACTGGATGTCTTCAGAAACAGATGTGGAAACGATAGGTATTCTGTTAAATGAACCATTAGAGAATTTTGTACTTTTTTGGGTTATTTCATTTTATTATTTATCTCATTCACAATGCTTTAAGGTCTTGAAGTCAAGGTTACAAGGTTCTGATAGAGTTAAAAAATTTGTTGATTCTAAAGGTGCAGAATTTGAAAGATCTAAAATTCCAGGACTCCAAAGTTCCATAGATCCTAAATTTCTAAAGGTGCAGAATTCCGAAGTTCTAAAGTTCTCAAAGTCTCAACGGTTCAAAGGTCCAAAATCCTCGAAGTTTTAAGATTGAAAATCCTCAATCTCTCAAAGTCCCAAAGTTCCAAAGTCTCCAAGACGTCAGACTTGCCTAAGTCCCAAAGATTCAAAGATCCCAAACTCCTAAGCAGCCAAGCGGTTCCAAATTATGAAATAGACGAAAACGAAGGGTTCCAAAGGCGTAGATTCGCAAGTACGACCCAACACTTTCCAATGCAAAAAAGAAGAGAAACACGCGATTCAGTGACGAATCGATTGGCGGGTCAAGCACCCCGTCCCTGTACCATCTTCTAGGTTCGTTTTTGCAGCAAGGTCCTCCTTCAGGCCGAGTAACAGTATCTCCAATTAAGAGCGGGGTGCCAGTCCGTTGAAGTCAATTTGTTCGAGTGGCGAGACGCCGTTAGTCCAGGCAGGGGTTAGAAGCAACGTCGGGATTCACCGAGAGTGACGACTCGGTTGGCAACCGAAAGCACGGTGTGCTCCCGTGCCGATCTCTGTTGGCCGTAGGTTGCCGGTTCTTACGCCACTGGGATCGATATCCCGGGAGGCCAAACAGTAAACAGCCGGTTGGTCAGGATAGAGCCGGTGGTGGGGCTGCATAACATGGAGGCACCTACTGCCTTCACCCGCCTACGTACACCACCGTCGCCTACCCGCCGCCGACGTTCTGGGGGTTGAAAGAAGGATAGAACCCCGTGGAAGAACGGGCTTAAACCCTCCCGAGAAGTAGGCGCGACGCTCTCGAACCCGACAAACGAAACTGATCCCTTCTTCGCCTCCGGAGCTGATTTTTGGATATCTTCTTCTTTCTCCGGGGATACAAACCCTTTACGATTGTTAACACCGACGCTGGGGATCGAATGACCCCTTTACGACTTTCTTCAGTCACAACATTTGTTGAGTGCTTTTCTTCAAATCTGTGCTGACTTTCATCGTTTTATATTTGTGCTTTATTTATTTTTTTGAAGTAGGTGTGTATTGTACGTTCTTAACAGATCCAGATATTTGACAATTTTTTTTATTGTTACAAGATGTGGGATACGAGTGTAACCCCTATATTTTTTGTATCGATAACGGCATGGGTGAGATGTATGTACTTAGGGGTTGTTTGCGTATGTATTTATTGGTTATCATTTTTCCCCAAAACTACAGAATCAATTTTGGTACGGGTTTTTTGCTAACGTTTGTCTCCAGAGGGTTATAAGCCCTTCAGGGCAGATTCCCAGGGGCAAGTTCAAAGATTGAAATATTACGAAATATGTCCGATAAAATAATAGTAATACTTCATTTTTAAGAAAAGAAAAAATATCATCGTAATAAAAAATACGCGTCCCCAGTGTACATCCTTCCATCATTACCAGTTAAATTAAAAAATTTTCAGAATAAAATATATTCGCGTTACAGCCACCTATCACGGTGCCCTTTGTAATAAGGTAACAAAGCGTGTCAGCGATTATTTAAAAGCAATCAGGCCAAAAGACTTTTGGACTTCGCTTATCGTCGAGTTTCTCTCAGGCCAGGAAGGTGAGAGAGCGAGAGAAAGCGAGATCGTTCTTGCGAGCGACAGGCTCCAATAAATCAGACACGGCTATTAACCGAATTGGGAAAACGCATCCCTCGAGAAACGGAGGGCATCGAAGGGGTGGTATGGATTTCTTAGGAACACAGACCAGAGTGGAGTCCGGAAACGAGTCGACGGTGTCGAAGGAAAAAAGCGGAAAGCTGCTTCGGGATGTATTCCCTTTATTTCCCCCACCTCGATCGTGGCATGACGGGGGTGAGCTTTGTGAAAGAGCCTGGACTGGTGGGGATTTCGTCTTCGAGTGGTTACTGCTAAAGGTTGCCGAGGGTGGTTGATCTTCACGCTAGAACGTGATCGGCAGAAAGAGACCGGCTCTCCCTTCAAGTTCCATCAAAGTGACGCGGGATAATGCGACGATACTTTTATTCGGTGGCTTCTGGCTTTCCGCTGCTACCCTGATACCACGCGTTTTATAATTAATAAGATCTCTCAATTTTTTGTATACTCGATCAAACGTTATTTGTATACGTTCTTATTTCTTCGAAAGTTAACTGGGTTGCCATTTCACACTGTAGTACGCAGCATCTAGGTGTACTAGAATCTTGATTTGTGGCAGGAGGGAAAAAAGTAAAATGGGTCATATAAATGGAAATCCAAGGTGAAGATAAATTTGTAAATTCCTAAATTTCTACACAGGAAATTTCTAATTCCGAAACTTTGAAATATCTTGGAACTTTCCATTAACCACATACGTTCGATCGAGTGACATAAGTGTTCAAACAGAGTCGTCGTAACGGAGAAAGGTAAGCTTCACCAAAAACCACCGCGACAAAACGTAACACGTTGTTCAACCGGACGCGAAACGTGTTAACTTCGAGCGATTTCATTCAAAGGTGGTCTGGCAAACGTCGGAACATTTACGAACGTAATACGGACGTGACACGCGGGTCAAAGCGTCCACGAACTCCGTTTATATTCGAGTTTCCCCTTTAAGCCTGATTCATACCTCCGCGTCGCCTTTTGATACTTTGCTCGTTACGATGTTTCTCGGACCCTTTCACATGTTGCACAAACAATCTGATTGAAATAAGTGCAATTCTTATCGATTAATGTCGAGAGAAACGAAGTTGATTATGCATTGTTCACGATTTCACACTTTCAAACCAACTGCGCAATGTTACATATTCTACAGGTGCGACGATGTGTTATGTGACGTGGCTGGATCTGAAAATGGTGACGTTTTGATTCCGTTGTATTACGGACTCTATGTTTTAGTATTTTACCGATTTACTTTATTATTTTATTTCTTTGCTATTTTACTACATTTTTATTTTCTTATTTTACTATTTTGCTACATGACATTCTCCACTGTAATACTATTAAAATGATTCGTGAATTTGTATGCTGTCGTATATCCGTTGTGTTGGAAAGTATATTCCTTTTACGTTCGGATCATTGACCTACTCTCGAAACATTCGATAGAACGCATGATCGTATCAGGAGTTTCCATCGACTTGTATCTTCGTTTCTCTGTTTTGTCGGCTATACACGGACGAATCGTACAAGATTCAGATTTTGTGGCGAATATTTTCACGCGGGTTGCTCTTCCCGATCCTCGTTTTTCCGTGAAAGCGATTCGTTCTCTTCGGCGAATCATCAGTTTCCTGCTTTGCATCTAGACCCACGATTTCCCCGGCGATCGGTGCTCGAGCGTGAAAAATGCCACGATCGGACGTTTATTCGGCAAGCGAGAATACTCGGATTAATCGGGCAACGTCTGTTTCGTGGATACCGAAGAAATCGCTCCCCAGATTGGAATTGCCAAAAGGGAATTGGATCATCGAACGATATCTTTTCCGGTCAAATTTTCATGTGTTCGTATAAGAAAAATCAGTTCTTAAAATGAAATCAAAGAATTTTATACTTGTATAAATCGGTGTATAATTGAAACGAAAGATCGAGCTCCCCGTTGATCGGCTTTATACCGGCATAAGTATGTAGAACAAATTTCTAATTCACCTCTTCCCGTTGCACCGTTCATTCCACGTGTAAACCATGCAGAAAACAGCGGTCTGCTAACTAGACCGTGTTACAGCCGACGCGGGTATGGCACACGATGCTCACTTTTCGTCTTCTCGCTCCACTAAATCGGCCACTTCGCCAGCATTTGCTCTCACGTTCGTCTTCTCCGATTTTTCCATGTTTATACAGAGCTCTTTTGACATGTGGTCAAAAAGACAACTAAATGACCTACTGATTCGATCTCAAAAAATAAATGCTTATGATTAAGATTCGTACAGAGCAAAGCACCACACACGATATCAGGGGTAGATTTACTTTGTAACAACGTTAGCTCCTAGCCATTTATCTCAATGCTAGGATATAACGAAATGTTAAAAATATTGATAAAGTTCGGAATGAAGTTCATTCTTAAACAACGAATTGACTTTAGGACATCACTGACGTGTATCTTAATATGAAAATAGCTACATAAAACGTCGATCGCGTTTATTTGAATTGCAAAGCAGATAAGTTCATAAGTAGGTGGACGTCGCGGTGTACGTCACGGGCGTGTAAAGGGTTAACGTGAATCGTTCAGTTTCCAAAGATTTCTGATGCTCCTCACGTTTCATCAGGGTTGTTCCATATTTTCTCTCGGTCTCTTTTCTCCTCTTCTTCCCTCTTTACACAATTTCTTCCTCTCTCGTCGGTTTCGCCGTGTACCCTACTTTATCGCCGTTCATCCCTTGCGGTATTCTCCGTGCCTGTTCCTCCCTCGTCTATCGTCATTCCATCCGTCCCTCTTTATCTGCCCTCTCGTCTGTTCCGCACGTGCTCGCGCTGCTTCCACACCTCCGCTTAATAATACACACCAGCCAGCCAGCCAGCCAGCCGCTACTACACAGCACACCACCGGCACCGACAGTATGGCATACCACTTTATTGATCTTCTTTCCCCGCTTTCACAGGTTTCAACCCGAATTTTCCACCACTTTATGCAAGCGTCACCCTCCTGCTCGTTTACGCATCCCCCCGCCTCATCGATTCATCCTTTCGTCGTCGATAAATCGAACCGACCTATCGGGTCGTTGGTCGAGGAACGGCCCCTCTGCCCGTTGCTCGACGTTGCCGATCGAACAGATGTCCTTCTGAACTTGTTGATTTGTTCAGCGCACACTAGGAGTTCCGAACTTTGAAAATTTCAAAGTCTCAGAAATCCTGAAATTTCAAAATTTCAATGTTGCTCAAGATCCGAAGTTCAAAAATTTCGCTATCTAGATATCGAAAGGTTGAAGTCCTAAAATCCCATAATATTAATGTTTGAAGGTTCCAAGGTCACGCGGCCCTAAAGTCCAGGTGTACCAAGGCTTCGAAGCCCAAAGTTCCAATATTCTGTCACAAATATCAAAATTGCAACTCCCGAAGTATCAGAATTTAAAGGCTTCAATGATCCTGAGTGATGAGTTCTTAGGGTTTCTAGGTTCCAAAACCCTAAATTCTCAAAGTTCCAAAGCCCCAAGCTTGTAGTACTTCAAAGTCTGAAGAACCCGAAGTTCTAAACTTCTAATCATCCTAAAGTTAAAAAATCCCAACACCCAATATTTAAGTCCTAAAATCCAAAAATCCGTAAATTCAAAATTCCTGAAATGTTGAAGTCTAAAAATTTCCACGCAGCCCTAAAATTCCAGCGATATCCTTATTTGCTCGACGACGGAAATGAAACCGGATTGATCGAGTATGTTTCACAAGATCTATTGGTATCGACGCGAATGAAACCGTCGTGACATTGCACTTGAACAAGATATCGACTTTGTATTAAGCGAGTTCGTCATTGGCGTCCTCGTGCACCGCGCTGACGTAAGTATTTCTGCAGTTTTGTTATCAAACCGGCATAAAAAGCGTTGATAACGAGAATGCTAGTTCGCTGTATTACTGATGAAGTCTGCTCGTTGGCGAGAGCAACATTTCACGTTTGAAATTATTTCGATCGAATCGATCACTTTTTAGACTTCTTTGAAGTAGATACTTCGTATCAATTACTACTCGATTACTTAAGACATTATAGTAATTATACTAATAGAAGCTTTGTTTTTTGTTTCAGGTAAGTGTGTTTGCAAACTTCCTGCACTCGAACAAAGAGGATTCACGGGTAAGGTAAAAAGTTTGTGAGTTAATTCAAAGATACTCTCCTTATATTGCCAAATGACAAGGTCTTTTCGGTATCCGATAAAAATGAACTTTCTACGCAGATAACAAGAAATCTTCGTTTTTATCGTCGTATACACGATCGACGGAGAATCTTCGCGACCGTTCCTCGTTCACGGTCAAAGTTGGTCGCTTATTTCCATGGAATCTCATTTACTAGGAACGGATCTGTTTAGCCGGTGACGAGCGTGATTCAATTACGTGGATGCACGATACCGAGTGGCTCTCTCGCGCCATGCTTGTGCAAACACGCTGTCGGTCCGTGCACGCTTCTAAGGCTCTAATGAAAACAAGTAGGCGGTAGATGTCATTCCTCACCAGTGATTCTCATTAATATTCGAGCACGGTGTGTAATTAACCAAAGGCTCGTCATAAAGGACGACGAGTCTGATCGTTGGTGGATCCGACATTGAATCGCGATCGAGCCGCGAGAGCCTGCCAATTAACTTGAAATTTCGTGCTTCCATGATATAAGGCCGATCCACGGGAACGATTATTAAACGGTGATTCTCTGTTACGAGATAAATAAACGTCACCCCCTGGTCGCGGTTAGTGGAACGATCGCGAGGATACCTAATTTAGATTGTGCCGCACGCGATCACCTCTTTAGACTCCATCTTTCACTATATTATTTCGCGAAACCTCTACTTTCCACGCGAAAAAATCTACTCGCATCGTTTAAATTAAGCACGATCAAATACCTCCTCGTTCATACCTATAAGACTTACTATAGCAGAGTCTCGTTACATTGTCACGTAACTCCAGTTTGCAATTTACGCATTTAGGACCATGGTTATCTCAGAGGTCAGCAACTTTGGGATTCGGGAATGTGCAACTTTGGAAGATTTTATAGGGTGTTATAAATTTACAAACATAAGAGTTCCAAAATTTGAAGCTCTCTACGATAAAATTTCTTTCCCAGTGTTGAGTAAAAAATGGCGATCTCGGGAGCTTCATACGTTTCTCGTCATAATCGCTTTTACTTGGCTGGATGCACCATATTAAATACACGTGACTTTAGGAGATGGCTCGCGAAGGAATCGCGGAACGAATCTTTTGACTGAACTCGTTTTCGCTTTGGCTTCTTTTTTGACAACTCGCTCGAGCAGCGATCTCGCGGCGCTTTTCTCGTCGCGTTAGCGAGTCGAGCGACGAACGATACGACTCTTTGTTCGCGAAAGGAATTCGCTGACGACAGGTTTCGCTGAAATCGCGCGATTACGCGCACACCTCGAGATAAATCGAGCTGGCCAGCGAGCGAACATGGGACGGTGGTGCGCGAGTAATTGAAATTTGTCAAGCTTAAGAGCCTTCTTCGCGACGAACTGTATGGAACGGTTGGCTCGTTAGCGCGAATGCCCTTGCCACGGAGATGTAAAAATGTTTCGCGTTATTTCGCTTCCTCTTTGCCTGCCTTTTTGAACCGCGTTCATTTGACCCTTTGGCTCTGATCTTCCTCGCGAGAAAGGGTTCGCGTTCCTACGATTTCGTTGACGAGATTGCTTCCACGGTAGAGAGCAGAGTACATTCCTTCATGAAAAAATGCCGATATATGACAGGGCTGCACTACTAGCGCGCAAACGTTTATTTGTCAACGTTTTATTTATCATCTGGTTTTTTAGACGTCGCGTTTAAACCGTAAACCGCGGGATTTTGTTTTAAAAATTCGTTGCAACAGTCGAGTAGTGACGAGTATACGTCGAAGGGAGAACAAATGATCCTATTATAAATTTGATGGAAAAAGTGAAACAAAACAGGCAAGGGTTGCATTTTATTCGATAAAAAATTAACGATTCGTTAACGTCAACTGTGCCGAAATGAAGTTTTGGACATGTGTACGCGTCAAACGCAGTTAACTGGTTAACAGACATTTTATTTAAAGTGGGCAGCTATTACAACTTAATCAAAAAATGTATTATTGTTCGAGCCCCATTTACTTCGAGTTTCTACATGGATTCTGGGATATCAATTCCGAAACTCGAGTTTGATTCGAATTTAACTTCGTCCGTATAGAATTTTGCTTAAATCAAAGAACCATTTAGATCAAACTCCTCGAAATTGAGACTTAATTTACGGTATTAGTCTGAAATTGAAACTCAAGTTTATCTCGAATCTATTCGACTAGAATTTCGGTTAAATCCGAGTGAACTATACTCCAACTCGATCCGAACTCGGACTCAAACTAGTCGAAACTTCAGTTAAATTTCACTCGAAATTAAAGTTGGGGCACACAAACTCAAACTCATTGTCAGATTATTCCAGCTAGAAATGTAGACGTACAAAGATGTTGAGATTTAAAGATACAAGATTCTGCGAATGTAGCGATTTGTCAGTTTAAAGATCTCGAGACAGGAATCTAGTCTCGGTATGTATAACACGTTCTCGTAACTTCGAATTTAATAACAAAAATCCGGTTAAGAACGATGACACAACGCGAAAGGCCAAAATTAAGATCCCGGTTCTCGATCAGTCAGCGGTTCAGAAAATTCTAAAACAAAGTAGCATAACCGCGAAATTGCCGTGAAACGTTTGAACGGGAAGCCAACAAAGCATACTAGCCAATAATTGTGCAGAATAAATGGGCGACAGAAGCAATGGGACAGAAAATCAGTCGGTTGTGTACCGTCAAGGAAGAGAGGTCGAGAGAGTACTCTCGCATTCCGATGAACAGCAAACCCAGAAACAGGAGGGACTGGCAGGGTGACAAGTAGCGAGGAGAGAAAAAGCAGGAGAAGGTGAATCGCGAGGGAGAGAAAGGATCAGAAAGAGAGAGAAAGAGAGAAAGAAAAAGAGAGAGAGTGTTCTCGCAAATCAGTAGGAGGCGGCATCGACCTCTGCCTCTGTCCGTCTCTCTCTCTCTTTCGATCTTCCCCCTCGGCCATCCCTGTTCTCTCTCTTTCTCTCTTGTTCCTCTCGCGGAATCCTTTCTTCTGTGTGTGCATTGTGCGGATAATGCCGGCGCTGGCTTCTTTCGCGTGGCTGTGGGTGAAAACGAGCCAGCATATACCGCGAAAGTAAAAGATAAAAGAAGTGAGCACGATCGGTATTCTCTCCCGCTCTCCTTTTCTCCGTCTCCCTTCTACCCACTCTTCCCGTCTCTTTTCTTTCATACATTTTCGAAAATAGTCTAACCTAAAAATATGCGCAGAAACGGAGGACGCAGGAACTTCGCGGGCCTTTGTTCCTCGCGATTTTTCATCGCGACATCGAGCCTCTATAACTTCGAAATGCTCGATGGATGGTAGTCTGTTAATAGACTTTTCCACGCCAGCTGTTACGTTGTTCGGTAGAAAGCAATTACGTTGACTGCCATAAGGTTTTCGGACAATTAACGCTTCGAGCGTTACATTTTGATAATTACTGATTTCTAAATATTAGGTAATGATAAGGATATAGGGATGTGTAGAGATCTAAGACAACACCTATTTTCATACAAGTAGTATCACTACACTGTACTCCCATGTGTTGTATCGCCACTGTGTCGTCACGCGCTGTAGCGCCACGCATTGTACCCCACATATTAAATCCTTAAGTGTTATATCGCCACGAATTGTATTTCTACGCATATTGCACACTATATCATTCCACGTAATATAGCAAGGTGAATTACAAACGAGCTTCTTTCAACGTTTAATTAAATTACTCTCCGAACGGTAGGTAAATTGTTAACTCGTCGACGAATAACGAAGACATCGTTAATCGAATTTATGTTGTCTGAAGCATGAACACATGTAATAATTACAAACTTGTACGATCTGCAAATATTGAAATCGCTTATTACATAATGCACCCGATACCATTTGTGTTAAATGTTATGAACAATTGAGCGATTACGTTGCCGCGCGAACAATTAATAAAGTGAAGCAGCACGAAATGGTTTAATCATTTCAAAGCAGTTTCCGTTATGTTTACAACAGGTGTAATTCTATGCTCCGCGCATTCGATGGAAAGACTCTTGGACACGTCATCCAGTCGTGTAAATTGTTTCTTTGTATCCAAATCTTGCTTATCTTTATTACACCTCAATTTCGTTCGAAGTTTTCGAATTACCACGATCGATGTCGGATTGCATGCTAGCACTGTCGGTACCAGATTATGTCACCGTTCGAGTTTATAGCTTCTCAAATAGAAATCAAGATTACTAAACAATTCGAAGAAAATTCGTCATTTAAGTCGCTTGTTTGAGAAAGATAATCACGTACGTGAATGAGTTCGTTAAGTAATTAAAGAACGTACAATGTTACAAAATTTATTCTTAACGCTTTGACCACCGTCACGTATTCGTGACTTTGATACGCAACTTTGTACCTTATCGTTCTTCGTTTCGGATTAGTCTACTAATAGTTATCAATCGTTATCGGTAGTGTATAGTTATCAATTATTATTGGTAGTATAGTAACACTTATCAGTTCAGAAAACTTCAAGCTTCAACTTCTGACTTACTAACAAAGTAGGGCAACAAAATATGAGAAAAGAAAATATTTAAAATATGAGCATTTCCTTGGAACTTTAAACATTTGAGAACGTGAAAATTTATATCTCGATAAATTAAAAAATTGTTTAATCTGAAACTGAAGGTAATAAATAAATTTGTAATATTAAATGAATTTTATATCGCTTGAAGTAGTTTGAGGTCCTAGTGCGCCCTAGATAGCTATCGAGTACCCCAAGTAACAGTAGTTATTAGGGTCTAATATCTCGTAGCAAGTTTCTCATACGAACGAACGGTTCCTGCGTGGAAAGTTCGTATCTGTAGATCGACTTGGTCATAGAGCATAGCAGTTGGACCGTTTATCCTGAAAATTGCCAGCAACGCTACAGGCAGTATTAATTGAAACGCGACACGCGGTGTCCAGTATGCAAAGAATGTACAACGGACGGCCATCAATTGCGCGGGTGATGCTCGCACGATACTCGGCCCGTCTTTATGATACCGTGTCGGACGTTTAATTACAAACGTTGTACCCTTGGTCTGTCGTGATATTCGTGCAATATCTGCACGCGACATCCACGTTGTTAATATTGTTTCTCGTTTCGAAGATACATATCGCGTTCAACATTAGCGAGTAACGTTGTAGTGAGCGCTGATCCTTAATCATCGTATTTAGTTCGAGCAGTCGATGTAACAGCGATAATTCTTATATACGTGACAGAAATTTTACCCAGATAATCTTTTCAACAATAAACGTGTAATCTTTCATTAAAACTTGTTGAAGGACTGTCAATGTCCAAGTTAAATTCTAAGTTCCTGGAAATCTCTGTAACATCTGAAACGCGCATGCGCAGGTATCTACTGAATCGAGATAAATCAGTGCGACGCATGCGCAGTAACTCCGCAAGATGCGCGAACAATAGAGCTTTACAATATCCGAAACCGTGGACTTTAAAACTTTAGAATTATGGAATTTTCGGACCTTCAGGGTTCAAAGTTTCGAAATATCTAAATTCCCAACTCTAATTTTGCAATCGGTCATTCTTGCGACCTACTGTGCATTTTAAAAGGAGCAGAGTGAAATAAAAAATGGCACTTCGCAATTTAAAGCTCGCGATTCATGAGTGTATCAGGAGCCAGATTTTGAGAATGACCGTAAGAAAGCGTCTGGCAAACCGTAATAAAAATACGCTTATCGCGAAGGCGTCGCGTTAACAGACGATTTACGTGGGTTGAGTATCACTGGCGGATTTGTAATAAGTGTAAGCGGAGCGATAGAGATGCGTCGCACTCGCAGTGGTCCCGTTTGCGCGCTCGCGCGCGCTCTGTTCTCGTCGAATCCCGGCACACCGTGAAATTGTGATGACGCAACGGCAAAGTGTTGGTGGAGGTTGGGAGCACGGATGCGAATGCGCCTGTGTAAAAGCTTCGCTGCCAGCTGCACGGCAGCCGCTTAAGTCGCGCTCGCGACTCTATCGTTCACGATGCGAATGCTTTCTATGTCTCGAAGTAATTTTCAATCGTTTCGACAAACTGGAGGTTCAAAGTATTTCCCAGAGACAAGGATATATTTCCTACATCTAGTAGACGTTCCACGTATAGCGTGTACGGTTAAAGTACGTGCTTTGATCTTATAGATCTAGAAATATGTAGATCGATTGACAAGATTTGGCTACTTTAAATTTCTAAATTTGCATATTTAAAATATTGAAATTTAGAAATTTTTTATTTGGATCAATCAGCTCCACGTTCTGGAATGACACTCTCCGCGTAGGATACGCTCTGTTTCTACATGCCTAGATCCATGGTTGATCGTCACTCACGCCGCCTTGTTCTCACAGTTCACGATGCATCGGCTCCGTTCCCTTCGCTACGCTCGCTCGGCGCGTAGAACTATCGAAACCATACATAATAGACGCGTTACGGTACAGTCACCGTTGGAAGCGGCGCTTTCATATCCGAGGATGCGTAGTCGGTGGCGTAAAACAGGCAGGCAAAGCTCCGTTCGCAACGAGTGGAACGCGAATCGCAGTCAAAGTCGAAGTCGTGACGAGTCGCCTCGGGTCGACTCGGTTTCGTGCCGAGCACAGCCGAACGTTTGCCTACGTGCGCGCTTGGTCGTGGCGTGCTGTTAGCGTAGCCGAACGGCACGGCACGGGACGGGACGAGTTGGGACGAGACGAGACGAGACGAGACGAGGCGACACGAGACGATACGAGACAGGACGAGACGACACGAGACGGAGCGGAATGGTGCGTGGTGAGGTGGGACGAGGCGAAGCGAGGCGAGGCCAGTCGAACGAAGCCGAGCCGAGTCGAGTCGAGTCGAATCGGGAGTAGGAGTCAGTGGCTGGCGACTCGTCGGGGCGTCAGGTTCTTCGTGTGGGGTTTGTTGTTGTTTCGCGCTCCCTGCAAACCACGTGCGCAGCTCCGTGACAGCTCCGCTAACGGATGTCGAAAGTACAGGAGGTTACCGTACGACTCGCCGATTACATTTATCGCGAACTTTTCCGTTGGTGACGTTCCTCGAGAAACGAATTGTAGAATTTGATCGAAAATTAGGTCGTCGAACGAGCGCCGACGGAGAACCGTAACACGAAAGTACAACCGTTGTATTATTGTGATAACGAGTAAACAATTTTTTAAGTGTTATTACATTTAACGGTAATCGCGTATTCGAAAGAAACGAACCGATTAAAGGATAGAACCGATCTTCGGATTTGTATAAAATTTTATACGAGCACTAGTGTTCCTCGTTAGATTAGAAAAGCACCGATAAGGACGGGAAAGGCGTTCCAAACTCGATGGGGTTCGTAGATATTACAACTCGAAATTTGTCACGCTGACTTGGCTACGTGCCCTCGACGGTTATCGCAGTCGAGACTTTCGTTAGCAACTCTTATCTGGCTACGAGAATAACCTGACTGCACAGCGTAAATATTATGAATGCAGGGATCTTCGGATCGTACGACGAGTTAAAATTACGACGTCCCCTAATCGTGGCCGAAGCGCTGCCAACCGCGAGAGGCACACGGAAGAAAATCGTATCAAGGACAAATGAAATTCGAAAAAGTTATCGAGCTTATCGAGAAGAGGGGCCGTATCGTTTCTCGGCAGACGGTCGACAAAAAATAGAACGTTATCCTACACGAGCCAGTAACCCTACTCCCGTGGCGAGCGGACGAAACAAGTGGACCGCGGCAACTCGCGGGCAAATTAGTCACGAAACAGGTACTTACGTCCGCGACAAGAAACGGAATAATAACGAGCGTGGCCGGAAGAAGGTGCAAACGTCCGAAGAAGGTGTACTTTTATTTGCGAGGGACGAGAGATAGGAGAGTAGCAAACAGAGTGAAGGAAGAAAAGCAGGCAGGAATAAAGATAGTGGAAGAAGAAGGGAGCAGAAGCGAACGAAGGAAAGAACGATCTATGGAGAGGGAAGAGAGCGGAGAGATTTCTGGGCACGCGCACTCCACCTGCTAGCGTGTAGTGGCACGCGCCATACCCACCCCCTCCGCTCTGGACGTTTCGTTCTCCCTCCCCTCCGCCCCTCTCTTTCCGCAGTCCCTCTTTGGCGTTACCTCCTGGTTCTACCGCGACCGTCGCCACCGCCACCGCCACCGCCTCCGATTCTTCCCTCCGCGGCCCGCTCACCGCCCGTCCGTCCCCCGACCCCGTCCTCCGCGCCCCCTCCCATCACCCCTCGTTCCGTGGTGTCTCTCCTCCCGCGGGAATCCCCTCCCGTGCTCCCCTCACGCGTGCCACGGTCCCAAGACCGGGACGCGCGGGAGTCAATCGCTCGCGGACTTCGATAGGACGAGCACCACAGGTCCTTGCTCTTCCTCTTCTCTCGTACGTTTCTCTGTCTCGCGATTTCGCGTGTTTCTCCGGTTCTTCGTTTCTCTGTCGCTTCCTTCTGTTTTGTTGCTCTCTTTCTGCCTCTTCTCGAACACGCACAGAATTCCCTGCGATCGCAGGAAGAAAGTAGAACGCGGTCCTTAGGTGACGACGCGTGACACCTCCATCGGACCTATGGGGATGGTCAAAGTTCGCGGTGAATTTTCGCGAACGCCATCGGCGTAAACGGGTCCGAGTGGCGGGAGAAAGGAAAAGGCGAACCGTACGAGTGTAGTTGGCGGCCGATGTTCGCGTATGAAAAAACCCGGTCGTCTTCCACCTCTTCCTCCTCTTTCCGGCGCTCGTCCGCTGCCAGGGGGGCAACGTGCCGGCCGATCCGTGCATCGTAAACAAAGAGAACAAAGGGCCAACGGCGACAACGACAACGACAACGACGGCGACGAAGACGAGGACGAGGAACGAGGACGGCGACAACGAGCAGCAGCGGCAGAAGAACGTGGGAAGGGAAAAACGTAAGAAGGAGGAAGGAAAGCGAACCGGCGAGATAAAGGGTGGGGGCCTGACGCGTGCTACGGTAGCCGTTACTTCCATTGCAACAAAAATAGTCCGGTCTCCGCGGCGGAGGAAAGACGGAGAGGGAAGATAGTGGTCGCTCGAGAGAAACAACAGGAATATAAGAGTTATCGTAATGCACACACGCACACGCGCGATTACGCGTAACCGAACAGTGTGGACACGCGCGCGACGCGACAGTAGAAGTGCGTCCTTCGTTGCGGCGAACGGGAGGGTGCTTTTCGAGTAAACGCGATCGAGGCTCGTCACGAGCGAAAATAAATTGGAGATAAATTCGGCTGGAACCAGACTGAAAAAACGAAAGAGAAAATCGCTCTTTGGAAGAAGAGTTTTAATTCCGGACGCCTTTCCTTACAGTGTCAGAAAGAAAGAGAAAGAGAGAGCGGTGGTGCACGATCAGCTGTTCGTTACGCGCGTTTCTCCGCTCGATCATCTTCCATTTTCCCGATCGAAATTCATCGATTCTCGATCGATCCGCGCTCCTCTTACGCTCCTGCGTTTCGAGTCGGCCTCGAACCACCTGTTGACGATTTACGAGGGAAAATCGACGCGGCTCGTCTTCGCGCGACACCCTCAGCGTGCTGTGTAAAAAGTGCCGAAGCAAAAATCATTTTTCGCGATGAATCGCCTCGAGTTTCGCGGAAAACGCGTCGAATCGGTATCAAGGACGTGCGCGCGAATCACCGAGAGACATTGAGATGCAACTCGACGGCCGATCGAAGGAACCGAGCGTAGCGAGTGTTTTTCGGTGCGAACGTTATCGAGAGCGTTGTTGATACGCGCGTATATCTGTCGCTCGCATCGACGGTGACAGAGAGCGAGAGAGAGAGAGCGAGAGAGGCGACAAAGTTCGGGGGTCACGGAACCGTTGGACGATATGCGGCACGCAAACTCGTTTCGAGCAGAGAATTTCGGCTGGCTGATCCAAGCGGCGCGCTCGCGTCGATCGGACACCAATAGCAACGGGAAACGGTGGTGATATGCCGGCCGGGGGACACGGGAGCGTCGATTCTATTCCCGGCGTCTTTTTCTCGTCGCGGCGACGTGACGTTCGACGGACTAGCGAGGAGAGAGTAGACCGTCGTGCGAACGAACTTGGACTTCGCTGGTAATAGCTAGTCAATGTGAACGGAAGGGCATTACGTTAAACGGGCATCGTGCGTGCGTGTACATTCGTTATTATAGAATTTCGCGACAAAGTTCGGAGAGCGATGATTTAACTCGGTGGCGTGGTCGCGCGTTGTTGCATGCGTCGTCACGGGGCGACGATCTCGTTGCGTGGTCGCGCGCGAAAGAAAGTTCGCGGATACGCCGCGATTCGAGCGCCTCCAGAAAAGTGCGGAAGTGAGGACGAAAGGGAAAGTAAGCCGGTTGCGTTGGCGCGTTCGGAAAATGACCTTCAAGTTCCGTTGAGAGGAATCTTCGACGCCTGTGAAACATGGATCTATAATTTCACGGAGTTCGAGTCCGTAGTGTGCCGTTAGCGTGAGGATATTCTAGTGACGGGAAGGAAGAAGAGATCGTCAGAGGGGCATGGTGGGCCTCCACCGACCAGGGCCACGACAGGCCCGGGTGGCCCCCCTATAACGTGGAAATTCTCTCGCTGTCGCGCCGCTCGTGCTCCATTACATTGCCTGGAATGATGGTACGTCCCTGAAAAATAATATTCTTATCTGTCACGATAAGTGTCATCGTTTGTTTTCTTCTTGCGGTGCCGCTCGTAGGCCGTAACTTCGAGCCGTGCTCGATGTTTTCTACGTTGCTCGGGTTATTTCGCGTTTTTGCTCGTCTGCTTACCTTTTTTAACGATCGCTTTTTTCCGTTATCGTCCGAAGGTCAGCTTGATAATGAAATTCAGGCACGAGTAAGCTTTTATTGGCACCCTTTGACGTTGCTTGTTTTTAACGCTCGGAAAACTAAGATTCTTGTTCTACTTTCGACGTATCGATATCTTTGGATATTTCACGACGTATCGATAATATTATCAGGATATCGTTATGACTGCTCGCTAAACAGTCATTTTCGTTCGCATCTATTTATTTGTGTCTAAACCTGATATATAACGTAACCTGATTTCAAACGGAGCTAATTACGTTTGAACGATGAAATTGATTGCCGGTAAAGGTTAGATTTTATTGTTTAAATCTGTTAAGTGAGAACGGGTTAGATTAGGTTAAACTATGTTAGGTTAGCTTCTACAAATACACCGTACCAGATACACGATCAGCGTTTTTAAAAATATTCTAACTTGGCGTGCAGAAAAAATTCGGACTCGCCAACGGTTTTCAATCGAGGCTCGGATAAAAGGTATCGATTCGTGAATTTTTTTTTGTCCTTTATCTTCGTTCTGTCTGTCGATAACTTGTAGCGTGCACGAAATGTCAGCAGATAACGGAAGTTCCGGGACGATAAAAACGGTACGTTCCTGAAAACCGACGAAAACTGGCCGATATATTTGTTTGATCGAATCGAAGCGCGATTTATCGCGATCACCGTGTGCATTCGTGGATCTTGCAACGACACCGCTCGGAACGTGTTCCCGCGTCTTACCCACGCATTGGTCTCTCTGGAAGATTCAAAGAAACCGGAAACGTCTGACCGCCGTAACTGTATTGCACCACGTATACCGGTTGTTTGTATTGAAATTGCGGTGCGTGTCTCTTGGAGCATAACACGAACGTATTTATTATACCGTGACTTTGTACACTGCATCGCTGTGATACTCGTCGATGATCTAATGAAAATGTCGCTCATACGATCTCGATCGAGCTACACATAAATATTTTAGCGTTGCGGGAATAATATTTCGTTTCAGACCTTGTGATTTTGGCATTTTAGAATTTTGGGGCGTTGCGAGTTTGGAACGTGATCTACGATCTTGAGGTTTTGAAATTTTGAAATTCTGAGATTCTGGGATCTTGGAAATATAGGGTTTTGGGACTGTAGTACCTTAGGATCATAGAATCTTAGGACTATTGGACCTTGGAACTGCAGGACCTTAGGATTGTGGAACTTTAGGAGCGTAGAACCTTGGGACCATGAACCATGAAATTCTTAGATATCTTGATAGCCGACATAAAACAATTTGAAGCTTTGAATCTCGAGAAGGTTTAAAGTGTTGAAAACCGTGCATCAAGTGGAAGGAAGTATAAATGTACGTGTGAAAATTTGGATGACTCTGCAGTGACAATGGTGTGTCTGTGAGCGCAACGAGAAACGGAAAAGTCTGGAGAGCGACGCTATTGATTTCGTCCCAGTTAGGCCGTTGGCTTCGCTCTTTGCCGTCCGAGGAGCGTCAAGATCGCATGCACACACGTAGAACAATAGATTGGCCGTCGTCTAACGGCATTCTGGTGGTCGGACGACCGATAATAGGGGCATCCAGTGCGAGCTCGCGGACATTCCGCGTTTTCCCCTTGTCCGAAGAGCACCGAGCGATTCCGTTGCACTAACGACCGGTTCACGATCTGAGCTAATCCGTTCATCACGAACCATGCGGAAGAAACTACAAAATTGAATTATAATTGCGTTTAACAATTTTCTTTTACTTCGAGGAACATGCTGCAGAATTTCACCAACTGAACGATTTAAGTTACTCACACTTTACCTCTATATTTGTAAAATTTTGCTAATGTATATCGTAACAAATTCACTCGGATATTTTGCTCTGGTCGAGTGTAGGTTAATTATTAAATTGCAATTGCCTCTTTTTTATGTCAAAATAATCACTGTTTTTGTAGCCGAGATAAATTTTCCGCAAAGGTTTCAAACACCGTTGTTTCATTAAGCTTGTGTTCTTTTCTGATCGAGCAAAATAAAATACCGCTGTTCTGAACCGTTAGATTTTAGCAGAAAATAACTGTTACCGTTTTCGAATGAAAACGGTTCTTTCAGCTCGGAAATGTAAAAATTTTCTATTACAATCAAAAATGTCTACAACACCCCTATTTTACCAAATTTGCTGTATCTTGTAGATTCGAACCAAGCACAGATCACAGTATAGAACACCTCCTGTTTACAGTTATTTTCGTAAAGTGTATAAATGTCGGGTAAAGTGTATAGATGTTGCATTATGGTTTTTAAAAGGGATATAGTTTGTTAATGAAGTAGCAGGAAGAATGGCACCGCGTGTTTTCTGGGCGCAAAGGGGTTGCTTAGGCGCCCCGGATTCCGGAGTGTCATAACAGAGGAATGAGCTCTCTGCTCGGGTGGTCGGCTCATGGCTGTTCCACGGAATTATTTATACCGCCTGATTACACGCGTTGCTCGAAGCCGAGCCGAGCCGCGCCGAGCGAGCAACGGAAGCGACCGACAACTGACTTCGAGGTTTCGACCGCGGTATCGCGCACGCATCGTTCTATCGGGCGTCGATGCGAAGAATCTGGCATACTTTGGTCGACTCTGTGATATCGAGCGAACGATAACGAGAGCGGTCGAAATCCACTAATCGGAAAAATTTATAAATTCGGGATTGGAGCTTGATAGTTAGGAATTTGGGGATTTTGGGATTTTGGAATTTGGAGATTTTTGGATTTTAGGATTTAGGAATTTTAGGGATTTGGAGATTTGGAGATTTGTAGATTTAGGAATTTGAGAATTTGGAGATTTGAGAAATTACATAGTCAAGCTTGCATAGTAAATCTGCAAAAATTCAAGATGGACGACCTCCCATCTGATACCCACCCTAACTGATACTTTGTACGCAATGCAGGAAGTGGTAAAGACGATATAAAAATAATTACCAAATAATGCAAAATAAAATTTGAATCAGTAAATTGTTATTTCGTACACGTTGTTGATTTCACGATTTTTAATTAAATTACCCCGGTAACAGTTGATTTATCTTTATTTTACTTTATATTGTATTTTAAATTTAATATCGACTAGATTTACTGGATCGAGAGTAATTTGAAAAGCTTTCAAAATTTATTAGTACCAGACTACTGGGAATTGGCAGAATTTCGACTGCAAAGGGTTAAATCCCTGAGGGTATTTAATTGCCAGATTTATTGATTGTCAAACTACTGCGGTGTTGTATTTAAAAAACATTAATTACCGAAATTATAGCAGATGTAATTAATAATTTAAACGTATCTTTGATAATCTTCGATAACTCGCGTATCATAACGAATTTAACAAAATGGAATCGTTATAGCGTGTCTGACCATGCAAATCTGTATCCACTGTTGCTTTCAACGTGTCAACGCTAAGTGCCACCCTAAAATCGTAGAAAATTTATTCGCTCATATTTCAAATAAACGTCGTTAAATAATCTGACGATATTTAGACCCGTTTTGTTACACAACTTGTCATGTCCAATAAATTGAGGTAATTGTCAGTTAGCATAGTCTTGTTCCAAAGCTAGAAAATGATCGATATTGCTGTTCTATATAAACTGTTCAATAAACTGGTTGACATTTTTAACGGATATTGTCCTTCGCCTCTTCACGTTTTAATTTCTATACCAACAATATCGAGAACGAACATTTTTTGAGTCGAGGATAAAATCATCCCAGTTTTTAATATTTAACAAAATCATTTACGGTATCGTAAAATAGGTTTGTAAAATGAAATATTTTTGTAATATAAAATTTGTAACGTAAAATAGGCGTGCAATGTAAAATATGTAACGTAAAATAACACAAATGATAAATCCATATAAAAGTTCCTGCGTCAGCGCCAGATACGAGAGACACGGCGCTAAAAATGTGAGTGTACGGGGCATATTCCCTCGATCGAAAGGCAAAGGAATTATTTCCGAGTGAACAAATTTTCTCCGGTTTTTCGGAATCCAGGAACGATAAGCTCGTTCTGACGAGCCGTGAAAGTGAAACACGCGCGGCCACGAGCAAACGGTATCGCCTAAATAAAGCTTTAAGGACATTTTAATATTTATGGACGCGAGAGGGTCGCGTCTCGGCCGCTCCAGTTCGCGAATGCACGACCAGTAATAAACCTGTTTGCCCGGCGCAGTGTAATTTATTTTAGAAACACGTGGGTGGCCATCGGGAGAACAAATTTATTCCGTGAAGATGATAACGTTCCGAAATCATCGGTTCTCTATGGTAGAAGCTTATACAATCTCCAATTACTCCGATCCCTCGCGCAGTTGAACGGTCATTTATCGAGCCGTCATTTATCCAGGCGACATTTATCGAGCCGTCACTTATCCAACCGACATTTATCGAAAGTTACACTTAAAATAAGTTAATCTTGAGTCGAAACATCCTAGTGTTGAAGTTACGGGTTAATCAGACTCGAATTGGCATTCTTGTTCCTTTGAAACGAAATGTGTAGCTACTCGGAGACTATTAATTCTCAGCTAGTCCCGTAATTCTCGATTCGAGGCACCGAAATACGCCTGTACGACCTTGCCACGTTATTAGGCTACGCTTTAAACGAGATTTCAGCGTCTTTGCTGTTCTGTCGATAGACCCCGTATCTGTGGCGATATATTTAGCTTGGTAGCGGATCGACGGTGCAGGGACATGAGTCAAATTTTAAAAAGAAATTTCTATGGACGCCATTCAACGTGGAAGCGTTTCGATCCAACTCATTCGAGAGTCGTCCAAACAAGTTCCCAAATTTGTGAATCGTTAAATTTTCAAATATTCATATATTCAAACTTTTGAAATTCACGAATCTCTGAACTTTCAACTTTACGAATGTTTAAATGTTACATGTAAATAGTAGAGATTTGTATGTTTTGCTGTTCGAAAAATTTATTCAACAGGTCGACTGATATTTTCGTACGGGGATAAACGGTTAATGATCTTAAAGGTTAAAAGTTGCGAGAATTAGCGTACGTTGGTATTCCTAACAATAGAGAGCGTGAAATTTCTGGAATAATCTCCCGTTCGTCACAAATATATTGCTCGAACACGCGTCCGATAATCCGAGCCGTGGTGTAACTCGCTTCGGCGTCATTCACGGTTTTCCTCGTCGCCCTGTTTTCCTCTGCTGTTCTCTTTTCCTCGCTGCTCGTTGTTGTTACAGTACGATCGACTGTTTGCTCGCGATGCAACCGCGCTTTACGACGCGATAAACCACCGTGTTTCTCAGCTAATTTCTACTGTGACGAAAACTCGTTCCGGCTATGAATCCTCCCCTCTCGCCGCCACGCACAGAAATATCGCCGAATCGTTTCGATCGTGCCTTCGAACTTTTCTGCGAACGCATTCTCTTTCGTGCATCGACCGAAATTGGAAATTCTAGTGCGTCGATGCCTTTAACCACTGTGTCAAAGCGTTGTCTGAAATTTGTTAAATGAAAATAGAAACGAGTGCAACGTTCAATTTTCACTTGCCTCGATGTTCTACCGCTTGAGGCTTCAAAGACTGTTTCGGTAAATCGGTATTAAATAAAATCATTGACACATCTTTGTTCTTGTTGCAAAACTACTCTGTTAACACATTATTGACTTTTACAATCGAATTAGAAGGTACGATAAAAACTATTATAGATAAATAGGTCATTTCATTTCTTTAACTTGATCTCACAATATTCAGTGATCAACATTTATGACTTAAAAGACAGTGTCATTAAACGGTTCGTACAGGAGCCACAAGAGTAAATGCAGACGAAAGAGGGGGTAGTTACGTTAACGTGACGGTGACGTTACCGTTAAGTATAAATGGAGCTTCACACGATAAATGTCGGAATGCAAGCGGACACGTGTATTACGGCACGCAGTACAATTATAATTATTCAGAATTATCGTTTTATTTTCCAATTTAACCATTCCGCCGGCGTACGCGAAGTTAATGCAATATTAAAGCTATTTCCCAATTTTCCATTAATTATTTCGTTAAACGAGTTTCATTCACCGGGCAAATTAGTTGTAAAATTTGTCTGAAATTCTTTTCACTGGCGATATTTTTCTGGCCGAGCGTATAGATCGATCAGAGCCGCGCAGTTTCAATCGGATGGGTGCACGTAACTTTCATGCCTGGGTCGCGGTCGACAGTTTGTGAACGGGGGATGAGAAGAAAAGGGGGGCTAGCGACTGTAGTAGGCTCGATAGAGGGGTAAAGGTGGCCGAGAAACGTTCGCACGAAAGCTTTACCTGGTTGCTTTTCCTTCTCGCGAGGACTCGAGCGTACAGCGAGAGGGTGGAGAGGGTCGACGAGCTTGCGGAGGGTGGAGGACGCGTAAAACCTCCGGCCGCAGATCGATAGGAAGGTCGGAGGTGTGTCGTGTCTGTTAGACTTTGGCCCGAACTCGCGATTACGTAGCCAGCCTTTGCTCTGTTGGTGGCTCCTCGTGTCGCTTACACCGGCGATTCCTCCTTCGATCGATCGAATTTCTCGAAAAATCGACCCTCTGCGCGCGTTTATGCGTCCCCGCTCGACCACGCGATATCGCGCTCCTTCCGCGCTTTCTCGATTGCGATCTCATCCCTTTAAAAGCTTCCATTATCAACGAAATCTAAATTGCTGCTAATATGCTCCTTTCCGCTTCTTTCATTACATTTTCATTACATTAGAAATTCATTGCCTGGATTTTTGCCGAAATAAATTTATTATACGTGTCTTCGCCGGTGTACTTGAATGTAGTTGGGTGACCCTGCCAGGATTTCGATAGGTGTCGATAAGACACGAAGATACGTATCTTATTCTATTATTGTATCGTACCATCTGTACTGTTTTATTTCAAATGTTCTTACGTGTTTAAATTTCCCGCCAGTTGTATTAGGTTAGCATTCGAAGAGGTATCGTGAAGTTACAATTTTCTATTTTATTTATCTTTTCAATTGCGGAATTGAGAAAGTTATTTGTATCTCTGTATGATGTACTAATTTTTAAAAAGTGGGTTATCAGTCCCCAAATTATTTTTCGCAATTCAGAAATGTGTTCAAAATTTATAAATCATACAATATCTGAACTCAATTATCAAATTAAGTTTGTCCAATTTATATTACACATTTTGGACCCGATTGAGCCAATGCTTTTAATAAAACGTTACACAAATAATGTTATCGACTCGGTGCAGAAATGTTGAAGAATATTGAATTGCGTAGAAAAATGAAAATACGAGGGAAGCTTACGCGTCCTCACAAAAGCACGTTCATGGTTCATTTTTATTATACTTAAGCGACGCGTTATCAGTTCGCGCGAGCGCGTAAAGTGATTTTATTGGAACGACATTATCTCTAGGAGGGGCGACGAAGAGTCGAGCAATTTATCGGTGACAAAAACGTGTGTTGTGGGAATTCTGGCGCTAACTTTGGACGTGAACGAGCTTTAACCGTCGAGCGAGCAGTATCTTCAATGTTTTCATTGCCGGCGAAATAATCAGCGTGCGGTTTATCTGGCCTCGCGGCGACGCACCGCGTATATTTTTAATCCGCGCCGCACTTCGTACACGCGTCACGGTTCGCGATGATTTATTTTGTTCACGCTGATTTTTCACCCCTTTCCGGATATCCCTATTTAATTGCATGCATTCTTACGACTTTTATTCCATTTCAGTACCATCTTCAAGTACCACTTTTCTTCTCCTTATGATTTCTTCTCTTGGATTCTTGAAATTAATAACTTGACCAGATAGAATCTTACACGAATTCTTGAATTAATTTATTACAGCTTAAGAAATGATTTTTCCGTCGCGATCTTAACGCAGGTTTACAAGAGAAGAAAAGCACGTGGCGCGTTGTAAACGTGGCGTTATTGATCAAGCATTAAGGAAGCCGTACCTGTACGTAGAACGCGAACGGATCTGCCGGATATCTTGCGAAGTTTTATCGCGTGAAAAATTTTCTGAAAGAGAAGAACAAGAGAAATAGCAAACGAGGAAACTCTTTCTTGCTCGATCGAGTGATTCGCGTTACGTTTCGCGTAACGGAGAATTTGTAACGAACCGTATCGGGAACAACGCCATAACGGAACAGTTGTAAATCATTCGACGTACTCTTTTGCAATTAAATCGAACGCGCGAGCGCAGGTTCATTTTGAAGGGAAACATATCAGCCGCGAGGGTCGCTGTAAATCACGAACGGTTAATAAAGCTCGGTGGGGCAGCTTCGTGGGCCGCTGTTATGTGGTGGCTTCCTCGTGAGGCCTCTTGACAGCTAAGAAATTCGAGAAAACCGCGTTACGAGAATCGATCGATTCTTTATTAGCCTTTCGAACTCCTTTCTTAGCTAAATCCGCGCTTAGAATACTACACTTTGTATTGCCACGAGTCAGTAATCGATTTCTAAGTTTTTAAATTTTTCGGTTACTAAATTTCTATATTTTTATCATACATATTAAATGTTGTAGCAGGTTTAAGTCGCTAAATATCGGTGAGTTTGGCCCAGAAAATTCACGAGGGTGAGACACATTATTTCCACTCAGGGGCTGATATTCGAATGCATCCAACACAGTGAAATACTATTATGGCGCGGAAAAACAACTTTCGGAAAGTTCGTCGAGCCAGAACTTCCGAGGTTACAGCGAAACTAAATACAAGCAAGTAAGACGTCGGGGTTAGTTCGAGGGGAATTCCGTGGACTCGAAAGTCTGTTGGAAAATTTATGCACCTGTATCGTTCCTCTACGTAAATGTACGTTCCTCGATCGACAAACGATAACTCGAAGCTTTTTGAACAAACATAAGGACGGTTACTACCGGCGTTTATGTACAAGGATTTACTTTCTGAAATTAAGCAAACTTTCAAATTCTTTGTAAATGCAACACTAGCAAATGTTTGAAAGATCATTAAAATTCTAAAGTCGAAAAGGTTGAATGTTAAAGAATTAAAAAAATTGAGAACGTTTTATGTACACCCGCGTTATTTACTTTATAACGTCCCTTTTCCAATATCGAGTAACGAGATTCCCTTCGAATCACCGTAAGCACATAATCGATGTCAGTAATGGCGCGAAAATAAGGGTCGTTTAAAATTCGCCTCGCGACGAACGCGTCAAGAGAACGGAAGCTATACCGACAAGGTTTTTAACACTTCATCCCTCCGACGAGGGGTTAAACTACTGGGCCATCGGTCCGATTTTCACCGGTGACGTGCCGCCACCAGATATCGATTTCCCTTCGACCTCTTTCACCCTCCAACCTGCTCTGAACGCGTTCATGCTCGCACCACGATTCGCTGAGAAAAGGAGGGGGTTGCTTCGCATGAATTTGTAGGGATGAAGGCCGAGAGAAACGGAGTACAAACTTTTTTAGAATCGTATCTTTAAAGAAACCAAGAATTCTGTTCATATTAAGGGATGAAACTTAGAGGGTGTTGTAACTATGTGTTACCGTAATGAACGTGTTGAATGTGTGATAATAATACGATGAGTTGTATCACCATAATGCTAGTACAATATATTTTGTAGATGTAATAAATATGATTTTAAGTAAAACTATTACAAGAGTATTCCGATAGTTGGGCATATTCTGAAAGCATTTTACATAGAGATTACCGAAACTACAGGTAGTAGGTAAAGCAGTAGAGACTGCAGGAAGAAGAAGGAAAATTAGGGAGGCAATCTTTCCCCGTTGGCCAGGCACACGTACATGAACGCGTGTACGTGGGGATGTAAAGGGTGAAGGAAGAAGAGGGTAGAAGTGCCGGCACGGTCTCGTGAACTTTATCCACAAGAGGCAACTTCCGGGCGACGAGTCGCCTTTAAGTCTTCGTCGAGTCGCGAAAACTTTCTCGACTAGTAAGATCAAGCCGAAGAGACAATGTTTTGACTTCTCCCCGTCTTCTTTGTGCCGAAAGAAGTTTCGCGGTGGCGCGATAACGCGATGTAACTCGACGATGAACCCATCGTTTTGATACCTGCAATCAACCTGTCGAACTCCACTCGATTAACCGGCAACACGAAGAAACAAGGAAACATCGCGAAATTGATTGATATCCGCGGTTAAATCGGTAGCTTATCGTAAACGCTGCGAAGGGAAATATTTAATTTCAGCGGATCTGGTAGATTGGATAAATATTCATTAGGACGCGCAGCTTACCCGAGCGACGAGATTATTCCTAGTTATCATTTATTCATCTATGTCATCAGAGACACCCGGACAGAGGAGGTTTAATTAAAAAAGATACGGTGCTCGGGCGTGAATTTCTTCACCAACGAGAACCAGGATAATTTAACGGCGGGCCCGCTGTGCACCCGCTCGAAAGGAACATTATTATTCCAGCTACCGAACCACGCTAATTCGCTAGTGGTCTGGCCACGACTACTGAAACTTCTCGTTCCCGACTATCTTATCCTGTAACGGCCGATTCAATTCTACGAGCCACTATATTTAATCAGTCAGTCGCCAACGCAAACATTGTTTTCATCTGCTCGCCGGCGATCCGTTAACGAACGCCGGAGAGACGATTGTAAAACGGAATTTCCCCTCGACTTGATTCCGATGCATAGACCAGTTACCGAGATTATATTAGGTTGTTGCGTATGTCGGAAATCGATTGGTTCGTGGAAAATTACGTTTATTTCTCCCGAACGATCGAAGGATTTTTTCATGTTTCTGTAGCAAGATAATCTGACGATTTGTTGTTCAGAATTAAATTTATTATTGAGAGCACGATAGGTTCACTTTCGTCAAGCTTCGAATAGACACGAGCGCTATTTTGCGATAGTTTAATGTCATCAATTTGTGTCAGACTGTATGCTTCGAGACATCGGTCATTGTTCTCTGTAACTGGCAACCAGCCATTTTGCATTAAGAATATTAACGAACGGTCTGCGCAGTCTTTTTCCGTCAAACTCCGAGTTTCGCCAGCAATTCCGTGTTATCGAATCGGATTTTGCCGAAATTCTAACCGTGGCAATTTCGCGGGAACAAATAAGGCGAAATCGTCGTGCTTCATCGGAGCATATTGCGAGCAAGATAAGAAAATAAGAGAGAAAGCAGCGAGTCGCAGAGTACGGATATCGTGTAATAAGGAAAGCTGTAAATTGCATCGTAGCTCCAGAGAAGCCAGCATCGTGGCCAGTTATAAATTTCCGCGAGGACGTTCATTCTCTGCTATCCGTTTGCCTATCTTTCTCCGGGCACGATGTGTTCGGGACGATAGAGGCAAGTTCTTTTCTATGGGGAAACAGTCGCCACGACGTCGACGTAAGTCAGGTATCACGCTGTTTGTTCAATAATCAATTCGACGCCCCGATGGGAGTCGTGCCAAGCTGCTGAAATATTTTGCAGGAAAGCTGAGCGGATCGCGCTCGCCTCGGAACGTTTTCTCTCTTGCTCTCGACTAGTTTCGCTAGCTAGCTAGCTAGTTCGCAAGCTCGCCAGAATTTATCGCCATGGCGAAAAGGCGGCCGGGCCTGCAGCTCGTGCCGTTGCACCGACCCGATCGATCTGCGCTTTCTCTCCTGCGTTTCCTCCATCCGCCCGTTTCTCCAAAAAAAATTTTCAAAATTTCTCCGCAACAACCAAACTCGAGGTACTACCTTTCATATTTACCAGCAAACCGAACGGTTTTGGTACACTTTCGGTATACTGCCAGCGATTGAGCTAGAAATGGACAATTTTTCCGGTTCACCATGTGTGTGTGTGAAATGTCTTTGAACGAGAAACTGTGCTTCAAATATCAAAGTACGAAGAGAGTGTACATATTTGAACTATCGTTAGTCGCAATTTCGCTTTATTTCCTTGCACTATTTTGGCGAGTCTAGTGACGCACTCGTGACGCACTCCAGCTGTGATCAATTTCACTCGAATTTTTAATACGCTGATTTGGAGTTCAAGTTATTTGTATGGTCATTGATACCAAATTGTCATAACATTTCAACTTTCTTTGTCTCTTTGTGATTAATTCTGACTGACGCGCCTCGCAAATAAATCATAGTGCAAGGGGTTAAAAATTGATCCTTCAATTTGAGGTTAAAGGTGTTTCATTTCGTGCTCTTATCAAGGTATTTAACAAGTATAATTTGTTAAATATCTATTGAGATACGTTGAATACATGTGGATTTATAAAGTTATCAGTTTCATAAAAAAGTGTATCAGACAATTACCGTTATTGTTTCTTTAAGGATTATTAAAAACATCGACTGAACGTGTAACTTTATCTGAAAAAGAACGGTGACGTTGAGATCGATACGCTAAATTTCTTCGCTCAAGATGGCGATGTAACAAGAGTTTACAGTCTCTCGGCGAATTCGATTACCTTTTTTCTATTCCCGAAGAAAATCTTCGCTACATTTGTTCTGCAGGTTGTGTCGGTCGTTCTTTATCTCGCGGTATTCCCGTTTCACCGTAGCGAACATTACGGAGCGTACGGAACGCCAGATATCTAATATAAAAATTTGCATACACATTGTAATACGAAACGACGGTGTATTGTGCGCTTCGAGTTTCTATTTTTTCCCCGCTTTTCGTTCCTTATTCCGCGTGCCTCGAGGTCAAGGTAGTCGTCGATAACGCTCTATTATCGGAGTCTAACGTAAAACTCCGCCATATAGTTCGAACAATCGGTGATTTCGATCGACGAACGCTGCTCGTTCATTTTCGCGCAATTATTCCTTACATTTCGCGCGCAGGAAAACGTGTGGTCGGTTCACAGAAGAAAATAACGGCGGGAAAAAAGTTGTTCAAAATGCGTGCACGCAATATCGATAACTCGCAAGGGTTGTTCCTCGTCGCGTGCGTGAACTATCGTTTCGCAAATGGAATCTCCCACGCTTCTGTTGAATTATTTCATGGATATCTCGTGAATTATGCGAGAGTATCAACTGTGTTATAGACCGGACGCTGAACGCGATAGTCGTGCTCGATTGGCCGATGCGAAATTAATACGCGCGTCGTATTATCGAGTATTGACGTCGCGCTCCGAATAAACACTCGACTCCTTCATTTTTCCGTTCGATTTCCTCTCGTGACTCGCGATCCCGAGAAGACGCAATCTCTGGGACAGTTTAGAACAATGCTGGACAGATCGGAGGAAGAAATCATGGCCATCGGTATGCTCGACGCTAAGCAGATAGTCAGCATACGTCGGTGCTTTATAATTACTAGTCTTCAAATTTGGAGATTTAGGAATTTAGGAGAAAATTTATCTTCTAATAATCTAGAATCTAGGGAGTTGGGAATCTAGGGAGTTGGGGATCTAGGGATTTGGGAATTTAGAAATTTGGGAATTTGGGAATTTAGAAATATGAGAATTAGAGAATTTGGGAATTTGAGAATTTGAAATTTTAGAAATTTGAGAATTTGAGAATTTGAGAATTTGAGAATTTGAGAATTTGAGAATTTGAGAATTTGAGAATTTGAGAATTTGAGAATGTGAATATTTGAATATTTAGAAATGTGGAAATCAATCATTGCTAAAACCCCCAATATAGAATTCGGTATTTCCTACGATAGTCGATGACAAAAATCAGAGCATGGCGTGATAGAGCAATAAATAAGCAATTACCGAGGACTCCGAGGAGATTGCATAACATGATCACCGCCTGGTCGAGTGTAGAGGGGTCTTCTCTGTTTTTCTCTGTTTTGCTTCCATTCACTCGCGATCGCGTCTCTGTTCGCGATACTCGCGCATCGACGACGAAGAAACCGACGTGCGGGTGCGTAATATCTCGCGATGGCAACAGCTTAGTGTTCCATTGTTTTCGAAGGACGCGAGTGCCAGAATGGACACGGAAAAAGGAAGATTCGTTTTCCACGACACGTGGAATGGATATCTTTTTCGTTACTCTCGTTGGAGACGTCTGTAGCTGACAAATGCGCTCGCGAACCATAATTCGACTTTTTACTTTGATTTGCGATTTTTTGGTCCGACTCGAAAGTTGAGAATACCGTAATTCTATGTTGAACTTAAAAATTTCGTATGCGATTGCTCAGAAATACTAATTTTAATTTTGTTTAAGTATTCAGATACATGTGTGTGCATATTCAGTTTTTCTTATATTCATCAACTAATAGTTACATAGAGATGTTTGATATGTGTAATGTTTTCTAACATAAATTACTTAGAGTGCTGTTTATGTTGAATATCGATATTATCTTCATAAGTACATAATAAGTGCTTTTGAAGTTTTTAAATCACGTTGACCGCCGCAGTGAAAACTGACGTTCGTAATCAGACACGCAATGACACATTACTAACAAGGGTACTTAATCTGTTAATTTCATCTTTTAATCCGATATTATCTACCAGTGTCTCAACATTATAAATAATTTATCCGAATTTGCAAGACCGGTCACATATGAGCACATATGGAAGTCTGTTAAATGAACACAATAGCTCAAAAGAATTATATCTCTAAAGTAACTTCTGGAAGAATAAAAAGAGCACCATTTTATAACATACCCAATATGTTATGTAGTGTGTTATTTTATAACACCCTAAATTACCATTGGCATTATCAAACCTCGAATCCGCAAACAGCAGTTTGCGGATTTTTCGAGAACAATTACGCCAGCGGATTATTTCGCAGAGATATCGATAGCTTTCTCGATATAACAGTGCACCGGTGTACAAGGGGAAGAGACACACGCGAATCGGTATACACGTACTGTTGTCGGTTCGCGTATCGCGTATGTGCCGGTTACGCACGTTACAATCACGTGATTCCATTATGTCTGCCCGTGCGCGATTTGTTATTGTAATTACTGGAAATCTGCATATCAAGCGACGAAAGTCTACGGCCGCGCTTGTGCTTTGTATCGTGACACGCAGATCTATCGTGAGCCGTAATAGTTGACGCGCGATATCATCAAAACGACGCACGAAACCGATCCCGTATTCCGAATCGGTGATATTAACTGTTTCTTATTGTACACGGTCGATGCTGTACGATTGCTATACCAGCATTGCGTTCATGTACCTTTGTAGCGAAGGACGAGGCTTTGTGCGACTTTGTCGCGTTATATTGCCACTAGCTATGGTAGAATGTTGTATGACTATATTTGAGGTTGTATTTTTGCTGTAGTAGGTACTTGTGTGGCGTTGTAAATTTTTAAATCCTCAAGTTTCCAAATTCTGAAGCCCCCATATTTCAAATTCCTGAAATTTCACACCCCCAAGTGTTTAAACTCCAGGTTACCAAATCTCCCAATCCCTAAATTTCCAAATCTTCAAACTCCTGAATTCCCCTATAACTAAATTTCTAAATCCCCAAATCCTCAAATCCCTAAATCTTCAAACTCCCAAATTCCCCTATAGCTAAATCCCCAAATCCCCAAATCCCCAAATCCCCAAATCCCCAAATCTCTAAATCTCCAAATCTTCAAACTCCCAAATTCCCCTACAGCTAAATTTCCAAATCCCCAAATCCCTAAATCTCCAAATTTTCAAATCTCCCAAATTCCCCTACAGCTAAATTTCCAAATCCCCAAATTCCTCCCTTGCCACCAAATTTACAAATCCCCAAGTTTCCTCATGAATATTCCCCTCCAGCATACAGCTGGGTTCCCACCACTGTCCACGGCAATATAAGTAGAGTATCTCGTGTACGTTTCCGGAGTTACACCGAACGTGTTAAGGCGATCAGAAAATTTCCGAGATTGCAGGAAGGAAAGGTCGTCTCGGAAGCAGTGACCCCGACACATCGTGTTCTATCCGAACTCTCGAAGGACTTTCGTAATGGAGTTGTATCAATAATATAGGGACGTAATAACTTTGGAAGCAGGGGCTGCCACACCCTATTAACCGCATCGCTTCCACCGCAATTACAGTACGCCTTCGTACACTCGTGGCTTGACACGATATTACCAGCCACTGATAATAAACCTACATGGATAGTCGATGTTGTTGCATGGTTCCTCTTCTGCTTCTCTCTTTCTCTGTTCACCTGCAGTGGACAAGGAAACTTGCAACTGGTCCTTTGTCGGTTATCGAGTTAGAAATCTTTGGTGACTTCGGTCACCCCCGAAATCGGTCGAGATAATTTTATTTTGATCCAGGTAGTCTTCGACAACCCTCTATTTTCTAGTTATCAGTGTAGTCACTGTGAAGAAGAGAAGTCGAAGGAAAAATTCGAACATATTTAGTTAGATCAGTTCTAGATTGTTTGATCCAAAGTGTGGATTCTAATCATTTACCCCTAACAATTACTAAAGCAGTTCAAAATTTCTTACAGAATATTAATACAATAAATTTTATGTAACAGTTTGCTTCACATAAACAGAAGTTGCCTATCAATCTTTGCAAAAGAACATAATAAATCACTATAAAAAAAATATAAGTCTTCGTAAAAGATTATATCGTATTAAAATTAAATTCCAGCGCGGTTTTATGAATGTGATCAAGTAAGGAATTCATTTTCGAACGCCACACGTTTTACCTCAACTCCGCAGTGCAAAAAATGATTTCACACGGATTGAAATACCGTGGACGGTTAAACTGTGTCCGCTAATTTTTGGCCCGTTCACGGCCGTCTGGATTTTCGGAAAAATTAAATTACCGCGTTACGGACAACGAGGGTGGCTACGCGACGAGGGTGGGTGGATGCCGCAAAACGACGCCGATTGACCGTAAACCGGGACCGACTTCGCTCTGGTCGATAATTGTTTCTAACTATAGCCACGATTAGACCACTCTGCTGAGCATTTTATTTCTGGACTGTTGTCGATCCGGTTACTTGTCCCATACAGTTTTTCTGCGTGTCTATAGGCTGCCGGAAAAACGTACTCACACCTCCATTTTGTTGTTCTTCGTGATGTACTAACTGCTTATGTGGATTTGGAAGATTTATATCTAGGAATAGTTGGAATAGTTCAAATGTAAACGTTCTCAAATTATAAAATCCTCACAATATCAAATTTTTACGTTTTATGATTGGTGTACTTTCAAATTTGAATATATCCAAAATCCCAGATGTCCAAATCGTCAAATTCCTAAATCCTCAAGTCTACAATTCTTTAAATGTACACATTCTAAATTTCCACAGTACTGAATTCCCAAATTCTCAAATTTCCAAATCCCTAAATCCCAAAATTCTCATATTTCCAATTTCCTAAAACCCCAAATTCTAAAATTTCGAAGTTTTGAAATTTCCGAATTCCTAAATCTCCAAATTCTGAAATTTCCAAATTTCTAAATCCCCAAATTCTCAAATTCCCAAATCCTTAAATCCCAAATCCCTAAATTCCCAAATTCCTAAATCCCCAAATTCCAAAATCCCCAAATTCCCAAATCAATAAATTTTCAGTTTTCTTCCTCTCCAAATCCTCTATATCCCTAAATCCTCACCTCCTCGAATCTGCAAATGAAACAAAAAATTTGATACCTTCATCGAATTCACGTAATCACTTATACCCCATACATTTTCATCGCATACGGGGTGAATCAAACGAAAAAAGTATTCATTGTGAGACGTAATCGATGGGGAATTGAATATTCGCTAATGGACGTTCCTAAGAAGTAAATTGATTAATTCGTCGTTTGTCTAAGTTGATAGAGTAATTGATGAGGTTTCGATCGAAAGAGCGTCAAAGGCAATTGTAACGCAATCATACATCGTCCATGTTAAATTGATATTTATACGTCTGCGACTAAATTAGAACGGCTTATAAATATCGAAGCCGCAAATAGCGTTCCATCGCGACACGTGCGTCCACATGAGACATGCACTTCGCATCTTTGTTTATTATTTACTGTTTACCCTTTGAAACGTCGACCCACAGCTATCTGCAGCTGCTACTACAATTTTGTCTGTTTCCTATGCACTCGAGTCCAAGGAACACTTTCACACTTACTTCTCTAATGATACATCGATACGTGTCATGATTGGATCTATCCTAAGTTAGACCTATGACATGTATTTTGTTAATGCCTATTTGTTATCAAATTCTAAACAGACAGTAGGTATTTATATTGCAGATCCTGTCAAAATTTTAAAGAAATCGTGTAGATGTTCTAGGCAGACCCTGGATGTACTAGAGAGACTCTGTGGGTTTTCTAAGGACATCCTTTGGATATTCTAGATCCCGTGAATATTTTAAAGGAATCCTATAGATATTCCATGAAGAACCTATGCATATTCTAGGGAGATCTTGCAGATATACTAGATAGATCCCGAGGATATTCTAGGTAGATCCATCAGATATTCCAAGACCTGAGGGGGAGCCTAGACAGAACTTAGTTACCCAAACCTCGGCTCTAATTAATATTAGCTCAGATAATATCATTGGAATATAACTTGGAATGCAGTCAGAGTTGCTTGCATCGTGAATGTGATACATACTTCGGAGTCTTTATTTCTAAATGGTACACGTGTTGTTCACACCTGCAGTATCAAATGCATCGGTAAGCATTAGTAAACGCGTTTCATTCTATCCAGTATCGTAATCCAATCCCGCAGTGCCAAACACTGTACGACGTAGGAAAACTAGCATCTATGTTCAACAGAGTCCCCGGCTATTTTCTCGAATGATAAAACGTGACATGAAACGCGTCGATTATAAAGAGCCCGATGCTCGTGAACGGGTAAAACTGTCCAGTCACGTCGGTCTGATGCGCAACAATGATCGCCCTCGTTTCGATACGCCCATCATCGAAAAAGGGTCAACAGCCTTCTAGTAAATTGAAACGGTGTGCTTAAAAATCGATCAGCGAGTTAATTTTGACACCGATTAAAACGCGGTAGTTTCAATCCGAGTATTATCTTTATTAGAAAAGGTTTTCTAATTCTTCGGACATATTGATACTTAACCTACATTTTTTAGTTTAAATACCACATATTCAAATTGAAACTAAATTACAATAAATATGTAACGAACAATAATAGCTTATGTAATGATTATCTCGATGAAGGTTAACAAAAGATTTTTAATAATTTTCGTAATTTAAAATAGGAGGTGAGGAAATTCTGTTATAGTATCTTTTAAAAACTGCTGTGAAACTGCACATGAAAATTTGTTCGTTAAGAGTTGAGAAGGTAGCAGAAGTGCAGTGCCGATTCACGGTGAGAAACAATCCGTGAAACATCGACTTGGTCTGCGAACGATCTCCATGTTTCGAGGATTAAAGACACGAGAGAGACAGTCGGTTGATATTTAGGTCGTGTTAACAGTCGTCTCGCTAGAGGAGAGCTGGCGTCGTTAACGAAACGTAACGCTCAATAGATGCGGCGTATCCTCCCACGCAGGAGGGAGCTCGACTGTGCTTCAAGGTTACTGACACGCTTCTTATCTGCTCGTGCCACAAATGCAAGCTTGGAAAAACTCGCTCTGGATCAATTTATTCTATCAATTACCAATTCGCTGTTTTTCAACGTGTCACTAATTCAAATTCAAAATATGCTCGTGATTCATAAAAAAAGTTTCTGGAGACGTTTGAGTACGTTAGAGTGTTAAACACTCTTCTACACAAAACGTGTTCTCACTGTCTAATCGATATTGTCTAATCAAAGGTAAAGTGAAAACGTAAAGTGTGCTAGTATCCGAAAACATTCGTTTTCATATGTTTAACAAGTATACTGTTGAAAAGCGGAAGCGGGTGTGTAACAGAGTATTACTTCCGGACGAAGTGGCATAATACGTTGGACCCCCAAGTTCGGTAAACTCGGCGCTGCAGTAACCGATTTCGAGGGTTAAATCGGCTCCTCGGGTGGCCAAAAGCCACCCCCATTGCCACCGTCGGTGTATAGTCACCCTCTGTCAACACCCACACCACTATCGATTTTCTCCGACAGTGTACGTAACCAACTATTAATTCGTAATCGCTAAACGGCAGAATTAATCGGTTGTACGAATTTCTCGAGCGTAATAAAGAGCTGGACGTGGTCAGGGGTGAAATAACTTGAGGGAGGAAGATAGGGGTGAACGAGAGTGAGGGACGGGTTCATGAAATCAAACGGGTAGGGATAAAAGTTGGGGAAGATTTATTCTCATGTTGATACTTGATTAATAACTTGAGTATCGCTTCGTATGTTAAAACCGTCGCTGACTGTATGGAATTTCAAGTGTACTCATCGTTATCAGTTACGATACTACCAAATTAAATTTCCTATCAGCTACGATACAAAATGAAAAATATATACTGCCATGAAAAATCGAAACGACGTGTCTAAAGAATGTTCCGCTAAAAGTTCTTGTATCGCAGTTTACGGTCGTCTCGAAACTGATCGATCTTTATTCGAAACATTTATCCGTGAGATCCCGGAAATTTCGAAAACGGCAGAGAGGTTTTACGGGGCCAGGTAAAAAAAATGGTGGCACGATAAATTCCCAGGCTACGTATAGCTCGAGAGTACAACGAGCCTGGAGCATAGGCAGTCGCGAGGAAATTGCAGAGAAAGCGAGCAGCAACGCAGACATTTCCGTCGCCTTTGCGGAAACCGGAACGCCCGTATTTTTCGCCCGGGAAAAACGAGAGAGCCGGCCTGGATTGTATATACGTAAGTTGTAATAGATGCGAGACGAGATCCCGGGGAGTAGTTTCGGTCGGGCATACCGCCTTTAGCCAAGCAATTTCGCGGGGCGAAAATGTACGCCAGCCTCTAGCTGGATAACGGAGCTACCGCTTGCTTCGCGTCAATATTCCGCGCTGCGGATCCTACGCTCTGATTTAACTTTGCTGCTATTCGTACTTGATAACTCACGTCGATTTAGTCGATAAGGAGTAATCGATTGAAAACGCACAAATTTTTAATAACATTAATCACCTTAAGCATCAATGCTGATATAGGTTCAGACTTGATATACTCAAATAATACGTTTCCTTACTGTAACATCTTGTGAATCTGTGATAAACCGATGATCATTTCAACAAAATGAGCAGCGCGTTTTGAAATCAGCGAGATGAACGCGTCGATGCAGAAGAGAACTTAAGAAACTGGGGAAGAAAAAGATGCTCCTGGCCTAGTTTCCCAAGATCCACGGATGCTGTCCTCCGCTGGCAAGCGTAAACACCGTTGTTCACCTTTATCTTCTGTTCTCTTGTAAGCTTCTTTTCAATGCCCTCGCTTTTATTCAATTCTCGCACACGTTATTCGCAGTGGAAAGTTTAAGGTTACTTCGTAATCTGTTTCCTTCGACGAGTCGGGTAAGCAAATGTTTTAATTTCGCCATATAGATGATGGTGATGAATAAAGAATATTCGTGGGGAAATTTATGTTTGATTGCAAGAATGATCGTGTTGAGTTTCTTGAAGATGGTGGAGTACAGGTTACAATCTGCGAGAGACACAGATTCGTTTCGAGACAGGACCAAAATGGGGTTGCACACGGAAACGTAGGACGGAGCTACTCCCCTATTAGAGGGTAATACGTATTATCGATTTTGGAACGAGGTGGAGGTTATCCCGGTTCAAATCATGACAAATGTACACCGACTGTCTGTGGATCTGTGTGCGATTCGTGGCGGCTCGACCGCGCCCTGGAAAAACTTTTTCCAATCTTTTCCCTATATCCGCGTTACGTATTTCGTCTGCTCGAAATCCACCTCTCGATTAGGATGTTACGCGAGAAAAGCTAGCGAACATTTTGCATTTCACTGCGTTTGTTAGAGTATCAAGTATATCAGAATTATTTGAATTAATCTACAAAATAAAGGAATGGTTATTCGACAAGTAATATTCGTTTGCAAGGTCTCCGACAATTATCTCACGAAAATATAAAATTGTTAGTATTGTCAATTCGAGCAGCAGCTAATTAGTTTAGGAATCCAGTAACGCGTGCAGGAATCTATGATACAGGGTCATCACGTGCATGATACGTAAGAAGGTCACATTGACTCTTGCGGTATGTAATTAAGAGTAGCTCGGAAAGGAAGTGCTTTCATAACCCTTAAATTAAATAGAAGTAGGTTATCTGTCGCATGATTTACCTCTTTAGTTTACTTCAATATTCCACTAATCGAGTTATTAAACAATTTTATTAAAATGCATTACTGACTTCCTACTTCAAAAGAAACATCAAAAACTGTATATGCATTTTGACTCCCAAATGTGATCTATCCCCAAACTAAATAGCCATGAAAATTTTCACTGAAAATGGAAACCATCAGTCAAAATCCACGCGTAGTGGAGAAACGTTTCCTTTATTTGCTTCATTTCTCAATGGCCGTGCATAAATCGTGACGGTAACAAACGTATTTCACCGGCTTCCGTTCGAAGGCTGGTTAAAGCTGTGCGTACACGATAAACTATCAGGGTGCGTCTCGTTATCACGATCGAGCGAACGGTGCGCTGGATGTCTCGCGGATCGCCATAGATTCACGTGCGTCGAGTGGTAGAAACTGATTCGCGTCGCAAGATTTATGCCCGGCGAGCAGACACTAGCCTCTGCCGGACAAAACAGGCCTGCCAGTGGCGGACCGAACGGTCGATTCGATGTCGGTGGACACCGGAGCGGAGCTGCGTAGAAAAAGCGTCGCCAGTATTGACAGGTACGGTGAGAAATAGCCGGGTTAATTGCGAAAGAAACGGGGAACAGAACGAGGCATCCAGGTACCGCGAGCTAAATATCCTGCACTACCGGTTACAGGAGCCGTGATCGCAGAAAAACCGGCGAGTTTAGAGCACTCGCCGCGTTTTGCCTTGACCCACGAACAGAACGCTGCCCGGTAGCTTCTCCGTGTCCCTTTTTTCCCATTTTTTCGCTCGATCGGTCTGTCAGTCGCTTCTAATGGGAATCGCGAGCCAACGCAGGATTTACAAGACGTCGACGAGTTTCTTGTCCTTTGTAATTCGCACGATTTTTCGAAGCGTTTTCTGCTTGGGTGGTTCTCGGGAACGAGACACACCGATGGATTTATCTGTATTCTGACACTTGTCTCTTGGAAGGAATTTATACGCAGTTGGTCAGACTGAACGACGCATAACCCTCTCTAATGTATATTTTCGGCGCAAATTAAAGACAACATTCATGTACTCAGATTAGATCCATTCGTGACGTCTATGACAAAAAATATTTGATTGTGAATTTCATGACCAAGATTCCTTTTACAGCAAACTTTACGGATCTCAATTTGATTCAGGAATGTAGGTTATGGCCGTGACACATAATTCTTAAGAGCGATTTGTGCTCGAGTCGAATCCAAGAAGTAACCCAGCAGACGATGATATAATTATAACTAATGAACGTTATTGTTTTGTCGTTTCAGCAGCAAAAATTCGTGAAGAGGACGGCCGAGGAGTTGGAGCCAGCCGGTGGAGGTAGCGGAGACGGTGGGTTCGGTGAGCCCCCGGTGAAGCTGCAATGCACGCAGGCGCAACATCAGCATCAGCAGGGTCCCGGTGGAGGAGGTGGTGGCGGGCCTCATCACGGCCACGGTCAGCATCCTTCCGGAAACGGCACGAACTCGACGGGCCAGACGCACGGCGGTGGCGGAGGTGGAGGAGGCGGCGGTGGTGGGAACGAAGGTCTGACCAAGTTCTCGGTGGAAATCGTGCAACAACTAGAGTTCACCACGTCGGCCGCAAACTCGCAGGCGCAACAGATCTCCACGAACGTGACGGTGAAGGCGTTGACAAACGCCTCGGTGAAGAGCGACCTGCTGAACCAGTCGTCGTCGCCGAAGTCGGGTCCGGATACGCCAGCGTCCGGTACGTCGAGATCTCAGACCGGCAACGGAAACGGAGGTGGGCCAGGTTCCGGTGGCGCTGGCACAGGTGGCCAAAGTGCCCCTGGGGGCATCGGGTGCGTTGATATCGGCAACCTGGTCGAATGCAAACAGGAACCTGATAACGAGTTCGTCGACCTCGAACAGTGCGCTGCGGCGCTGGAGAAAGACGCTGCGGCGAACGGCGCGGGTTTCCCCGGCTTCTCCGACTTCATGGGAGACGACACGGGCGACGAGATCATCACCTCCGACGCGTTCAAGGATCTCATCTCCGAAATCTCCGACTTCCATCCGGAGTTCATGAAAGACTTCGACTTCGAGGAGAAGATCCCCGTGGACGCGTTGGCGAACAACGCGGTGGCGGCTGCGGCAGCTCATGCTGCTGCGGCGGCGAACAACAACAACAATAACAACATCGCGACGAACAATGGTCAGATCAAGATCGAGGACGACAAGGACGCGATACACCAGCAACACGGGACCAGCAATAACAACAACGTGAACAACGGCACGGGTTCTAACAACGGCAACTCGATGCCTGCTAACTCGAGTCCGGGTAACCTCGGCTCGGCCCAGTACTCCCCCGTTAGATTACCTTATTCCGGACTGGACTTCAAGTCCGAGATGAGTCCAGCCGCCCAGACCTTGAAGCAGATGGCCGAACAACATCAGCACAAGAGCCAACAACTTGGCCTGGGTGGTTTCAACCCCGGGGCCGCTGCAGCCGCCAGAGGACCAACCGCTCGTTCTCCGTACGCGGAATTCCCGCAATTCGGCGGTGCGTCCGACTACTTAGGCAGTCCTGGTAGCAACGGTCCTCCCGGCGGACAGTCTCAGAACACTTCCGGCACTGGCTCGTATCACAAGAACAACGGTACGCCCGGATTCCAGAGCCAACAGACCAACGATATGTTTGTCGGCTCGCAGACCCAGTTCGCTGCAGGACTGGCGGACATGAAGAGACCGCAACCTGCCACCGGTGGCAAACCGAGCATGCTTGGCCCAAGCGGAGGATACAAGCAGCAGTATTCGCCGTACGGTAGCCCGGGATCGATGCCGAATCACGGCAGCCCTGGTTATCCTCTTCCACCGAGAGGCTCCCAGGGCGCTGGACCCAATCAAACCGGCTCCCAGGGACCCTTCACCAGCTCCACGCCCCCGAGACCTCCCTCGGGACCCGGCACCTCCACTCTCCAGATTAACCAGGCGCAGCAGCTACACATCAACAATCCTGGACACCAAATTCAGGTCAGTGGATCTTTCGTGTATCTATTTTTTATTCTTTTTTATCGGATGAGTCGCATCGACGCGGGGTCAATTCATTTTTTAACGGCAATATCACTTTAATAGCAATATTAGTAATATTATTAGGTTGGTAACTGAGTTTGCGATCTTTCGCGTATCATTTACAATCAAGAGCCAGGCAATTTTTAGCTAACTTCATGAATTATGTTATGAAGGCTGACTCTTCAGCGATGATAAAAGTTACAGGAAAGTTTACAGAGACATCTTTTGAACCACCCCAATTTTTAAACCTGACTCGATTTACGGTCATTAATTTTCTATTAGCTCAAAAGCCGTCTGACACGGTAACTTGATAATTGTGTAAATTTTTAGCGCGTGTCCGTGAAAAGGGGTCTGCTACCACCGATGTATGATAGCATAATGATCACGATAATGATCGGATTAAATGGAATTGAAATAAATAGTATCTATACAAAGTATGATTAAAGATCGATTAGCAAGTAGGGGTAAAAAAAGGGGAAGCAAAAGTGCAAGGACATGCCGGAAAATGGTGGTACGCGAGTCGAGGTCGAGTGATATCTGTTGCGTCGCGACGACACGTCTATTTTTGTCGACGGCATCACGAGTCGATGTCGGGGGTGGCGACGACGCTGGCCGTTGGTGGTGGTAGCGACGTCGTCGGTGGCGTCGCCAGCGAAAGGGCATACTAGCGACGTTAACGGTAGTAGTAGTCGTCGAGAACGCGAAGGGAGAAAAGGAAGAAGGGGGTACTGGCGTCACGAGGGCGCCGCGACGCGCAACAAGTAGTTTACCCCCTCCAGACTCTCTTTATAAATTTTCCCTCTCGCTGTTTGTTCCTCCCCACCCACCCACCCGCGATAGACAGAGAAACGAGGGGCGGAGAGGGTTGTACGTCCGCGCAGCCGGCGTCGCGACGCCGCCACCGTCTGCTCGATTTAACCTGCGCCTGCAATCCGCGTCAATACGCTCCGGCAACTAGTCGCGAGGCTGCTGCACTCGCGACAACCTGCACGCGTTCGACTCGTTCTCGCGATTTTTCGTTCGATTTAGTTTTTTTATTTCGACCCTTGTTATCGCGTCTCTAACGAACGCGATTTCTCGTTCGATTTGCTTTTGTATTTCTGCCCTTGTTATCGCGGCTCTGATACGCGCATTCTTGCATAGGCGTGCACTCGAAGATCTGAATCTGAATTTAACCTTTCGATGCTGCATGTAGCTGATGTAATACGTAAACAGGTGTTTCATGAAATTGTATTTTGTGAAACATGTTCCGTTAATGACGACGTAATTAAAATCGTTACCTATCGCAATTGTTATCTTCTTTTACTTCAAATAATTTTTTTTAGATAAAGAAAACTTGTTATCTGACTAATCCTAATATATAACCGATTATCTGGTAGCTCGTAACCTGATCTATACGATATGTATAACAAAACGAAATACAACCTTAAAAAAAACCTGACATTAGTAGACTTAACATAACTACATCTGATAAGACTGGATCTAATTTATCCTACTTTCTTATCGGTAGATTTAATCTAAACATACCTATGCGATACGAATGAGAAAAGGAAATAAATTCTTGGAAATTCGTGAAATATGCATATTCGTAATACGGCAAATAACTCATAGTAACATAATAATTATGCATATTTATGAAAATGTGTATTTGCGCAACGTTGTTATAGGTGTCCGCGTAAAAGTATACTTTAGCTTCAAAAGAATAAAATGAGAATAAACTTCGAAATCCTCGGAACGTAGAATAAATTTAAAATCGTAGTTTCCGGATACGGAAATAGCGGTCGAAACGCAACGCGTTGAATGATCGAAGGTGCTGTTGCGATGCCCATAAAAACAAGAGAAAGAAGAATGACGGAAGAAGGAAAAATCGATCCGGAGAAGTGGAAAAGACGAAGGACAGGAACGAAGAAGCGTGATCTGTCTGAACGCATTGAGATGCAAATACGTGCCGGTAGCAGTCGTGATTTACGAGGGACAGACGTGTCCATACACGATCGGGTCAGAAAGAACGAAAGTTTCAGACTCGAAGGCGTTCGAGGGACAAGCAGATACGATCTGCCCGGAACCGTCAAAATGAGCAAGGGATTTTATGCGATGGAGTTGGTCCTTTGGACCGGTTATACGATTTCCCCGATCGGTAGCTTCCTCTTTTATGAAAATATACGGAAACTATTTTGAATTCAGAAATTATTGTGAAAGATCGTGAATTTAGTTACCAACCTAATAAATCATGTTTTTTTATAAATTTTCATCGACTAATTCGTTTAAAAATTTTTTGGGTCAACCATAAATGCATATACATGCGTAGACTATAACATTCGTTTACATTTTGTACATAGATCTTTATATCGAATAAATTTTATTGGAATAAGTGAATTAATATTGCAATGATCGAATACCGAGCGATGAATTTCCGACGCAAAATCGTCGAAAAGAATTTTCCATGTACAATCATTGAAAAGAATTTTTCCTCCTGGTTCTCGGCTTATCGTCGAAACGAAAGAGACGGTTGCATGCGTGCACATTGCAAGCGCCCGCACGTGTCCACGTGTCGGAACGAATCGAAAATTTCAAAACAACCGGTATCGCCGCGTGAAAAGAACGTTATCGCGCGAGGAAATTTGCATATCTTTCCCGGCGACACCGAAAACCGTCCGTTTTCCCACGTTTTCCCGTCGCGTCGTTCCGCTTTCATTGATCGACGCCGCTTATCGCGACGGAAGTTGAAAAGGTGCCGAAACGAGCCACGCGCAAATCGTGGCCCCGTTATCGTTCGCGTTATACCTCGCGTTCGTGTTCCTTCATGCCTGGAAAGCTGCTGGAATTACAACGATTAACGCATTGTTATCGAATCCAAACGGCGATGCACGGAATGTAAACGACTCGGAGATTTGGGTCGCTGTCGGAGGTTCCGCTAAGTCGCTTCGTGTGGGGATAGATTAGCTTCTAGAAAATTAAAGGGATTGCTCGGTAGGGAAGTGGGTCAGAAAGTTTCGCTTCATTTCCGCGATCGATCGGCAAAAATTTATCACGAGAATTACGTATAATCTTTTATCACTCTGGTTATAAATTTTCATTTCATATTGGAAGAAGTTCGATACTTACGCTTTGAGACCCAAGCACTATTACACATTCTAGGATCGAACACGTTAACATGGTTTACGTTAAATACCAACTTTTAATATTGTTGCAAACTTTATTCTCGTCTTCCAAAAAAAGTTTAAAAGTGACAGACGTAATGTTACACATTCTAGAGAGACTGCACCTACTAGAGTATGTTAAGACATCATCATTGTTGTTATTTTAACGCCCAGTCGAAATCGGCTCGGATGATTGAAATAGCGGTATCCACAATGTAGTAACGCGTGCGAGCAGATTAATCGAACAATTAGCATTTCATCCTCGAGCTACAACGAGGAGAGTTACGGAAGTTCTTGTTGGACGTTTTTCTCGTGGTGCAAGATTCCCTCATATTTTGGAGCGTTTCCAACTGCGACGGATCAGAATATCCGGGCACGAGCATATTCCTCGTCGAGCGCGTTAATAAACGGACGAACACGCGCGCGCTACCGGAAGTCGAGCGTGCGCGTAAGCGTCTCCCGTTCGGGTTCAAAGGTTACGTAAACGTTCGATCGTGGACGGTGTCGTTGATACCGTGCTTAGACATGCAGTGCCCTGCTCGATTCTCCATTTTTTGCAAAATACCCATTACTTTTGCGAGAAGTTCACACCTTAAGTCAGAAACATTATGCTACAAGTAGTCACCAACCTAACATGAGTCGACCTAATCTAATCCGACATGGGTAGACCTAACTTAACTTAATCCTTTTCTAATGTAGGTAGATAAGTTCATGTTAGGTTAGATTAGTGTCCAATTACGTTTACCTGATACTAGACATTTCTACAGTGAATCAAAAGAGTACATTTGGCACATTTTATTTGAATGAAATAGATGTATCATATAACGAAGTTAGATTTATATACTTGAAGTTCTTATGTTTCAACGTACGTGTTACACGGTAGGCGGTGAAGTTAAATAAAGTGTAAGAATCGCAATGAACAAAAAGATACGTTACAATTCTTCAGAAACGCGAAACTGGTTAAGGTAAACCAGTCTAGTACGATGGACGCAGAACATCACGATGTCTACGATGCGAAATCTAAGATTCTCTAACGCTAAATGGAACATGTTGCGGTGTAACACACCATGCGTGACACTGTAAACCCGTCGAGAAGATATCATGAACATCCGAAGTCTCGTAAGCTACATTGCATCTTCCGGGTGCAGTCGCGACTCTTGCTAAGCGAAATACGAGAACCTTCGTCGCTGACACGAATCGTCATTTAACACTTTAATACAAAACCGCGGAATACTTTCTCGAAAGAACGGACAATTTGCATTCGTAATCCTTCGATAATGAACTGTGCGCAAAAAACAAAACGCTACACGTGACGAATCAAATAATCGCGTATCGCCTCCGTAGAATTGCTGATATAAGAACGATGAATATTCATGGAGTCATACGTTTACTGTTAATTAAAAACAAACGTCGAGCAACGTGCGGAAAAGTAGAAAATCGACCACGTGGCGGAGTTACAGGCAAAACCATTGTCTATTTATAATGAAAGACCTAGGTTGATCAATATAACATTTGACGAGGTACGATCAAAATGTCGTTATAATATCGTATAATCGTCGAAAGTTTCCTTGTAGGAATCAAGACGATATTTAAATAACCATGCGCCAAAATGTCTGAACAACTAGGGTTCAAAGGTGCAGACCAAGATCCCGTTTCCGGTTCGTCGTTCCGCGGAACAATGATTCCGAGCAATTTATATTTAACGCGAGACCGTGTCACGGCGTCGGTCGGGCTTTCGAGCCAGTCAAGGGTCAAGATGAAGGTCAGTTGAAAAAGGAAACGTGTCCTTGTTGCTCGATGTTACGGATATGTAGATCGACGCGGATCGATCGATAACCCTTCAACCGGGAACGAGTCGCTCACAAAACGAACGTAGCTGGATCATATCGCGAACAAGATCTGAAACAACGATGAGCAACAACGACGAGGATGCGCGGGAAAAAGAAGAAAATAAAAAGATACGGCCAAGTTTGAAAAGGTGGAGGAAACGCGGCGATTATCATTTGAATACGCCTCCGAGCTACTGATAATTTGAATATTTCGTCAATTAAGCCGATGCACGATTTACATAGGTGTGACAGGGTCACCAACCGACGTCGACCATTTATTTCCGTACGTGAAACGCGATCGATACCGATTCTTAGGGCTCTTTAGATACCATCTACCGAGGAACGTCATTTCCCTTCCGACTTTCTGTTAACCTTTTCGATTGTTAAATATGTCTCCTTGGTCATGGAGGAATGAAGAGTTAGGGGAAATCACCTTTGGGTGAGATTCTTTGCGTAACAAACGTTACATTCTTGTTACAGTTGAATCTTTTATGACACAATAGGTAATAGAAAAGTAGAAGTAGATATTGGCTATCAGTTTTGTTTCAGGACATATTGCCAAGTCTGTTAAATGTTTTGGACATGTACTTTGAAAGTCCTAAAGTCCTGAAGCCCAAAACTACCACTAACCCCAAAGTCCTTGCACTTCAAAAATCTCTGTCCTATGCTACCTATCTGGTAACTCTCCATATAAGACCGGATCCAAGAATGTCAAAATCCGCCACAAAAATAAACCTAACAAAGTATAAATATGACAGGGTAAAAAAGGTATAAATATAACATCGAAGCAAAAAATAATAAGAGTAAAGATTAATTTCAACCGACGTAGCTGGCTTTCTAATAAGAGGCAGGTCTCGAATGGATTAAACGAGCATGACGAAGCTCCTAGAAGATGCAAATGCCAGTTTCCTGTCGTTTGAACGCATCTCGTCCAGTGGATATTCTCTGGACGCGTCGCGGTTTCAACACGCACCGCGACACTACGTTAGAAGGTACATTCCACAAACGGTGCTGCATACCGCGCTGAAATCGATACCCATGTCCCTCTGTTTGTAACCTACATCGTGTCGACGCGTACAGTCGACGGCAAAACGCATTGTTCCGTGTTTTGTGGCCAACTCGACCATTCTTTCTGCGCGATTCGACCGAATCCCGCCCGTTATCGTCGAACAACCGCGCGGACAGAACGACCAGCTTCGATTTTTGTTTCGCCCGTTTCCATGTTGGACTCGTACCTGCGATATGATTTTGTACGTGTACAGATATTCTGTATTCGAGACTCGCAACTTGCATTTCCTTCTTTTTTTATCGCTACCCCCACGTTGTTTATCGAACGTTTCACACTGCCGGTTCTCTTTATGGCTTTTGGCATACGTTTCATTCGACACGTTCTGTGGTACACGGACTTCAAATCTTCCAATTCGTGTTTTTACATTTACCATTTTAGACTTACCCATCATTTTTCTCAATTTTATGTATCTAATCTAAGTTGTGTACATTGTTTAATAAGGTTTCGAAACAATTTTTACTTCAACATCATGTTTGCTTTACTCGTGATTTTTAATGCAATTCGGAACTGATTTTAAAAATTGACCGGGACAATGGAAGATTACGTGGATCTTTAAATAATTATATGACGCGTATGAAATAAATCAACGGAATAAAAGCGTGATACCCTCAGCGACTGTAAACGCGTTAATTAATCAGGAAATATAAAGCGAACGCGTTGCAAAGAGATTTAAAAACAATTCCCGTTGATCTATATTCATAGTCCAGTATGTTCAGCCGAACGGTAAATACGAAAAGTACATTGTTGCGTAAAAATGGAACAAAAAAAAAATAAACCGCGATTTACTCATTAAAAGGTAAACGTTGTGCAAACAATCGAGCACCCAACACAGGTCAAATATTTTTCGATTCTCTATTTGCCTGTAAACTGCGAAGTGTCATAGGAATCGATACGTGACACGTTCACGGCTTTTCCATTAAGTGACAATCGTTTCAAGAATTTTCTTCACACGTCGAATACAGGTCTGATAAAATTCGCATTTTAATCAGGTAACCCATTTCGCTTAGGACTTTAAGTATCGATTACTTTCGCGTTTTGTGTACGCACGTATGTACGCGTATACTATACCATTCATTCATTATCCGTTGTGTACGGTGCAATATAAATCACGCATGGACCGCTTTAATTTTTACGGCCCGCAATGACAGCAGTTTTTTTCTCTTCTCCCCCGCAGTATATTTGCATGAAAAACACGATACCGCGGGGTAACGCATAAATATTAACCGAGAGCAAAGTGTACACGCTTAAACGCGAGCATCAAGATCGCTTCCGGAAATCTTCCGACTCTTTCGCATTTCAGAACCGAAGAACGCGGCTGAATATATCAGATTGTAATTTTTATTCGAATAACACTTCTTAGCTTAACTAACATTTATAAATTGTAGGACGATAAAACCATCTAAGAAGGTTCAAAGGAATTTGAGTATTTGGAACTATTTGAATTTTTATCTGAGAAGAGGGTTGTAATTTAACTCTAAACAAAAATGAAATTTATTTACTACTTGTGTAGGTAGAAATTCAATATACGTAAAAGTTGATTTATTCAAATAAATGGATGAAAGCACGTACAATTTCGTCGTCTGTCGGATAAATAAATAAAAGTGGGTGCAATTTCGTGGTGAAACATGTATCTCGAAGACACAGAATCATGTCGCAGCCACGTTTCGATAGATTTATCAGATATCGATTTAGCCAGCAAAGTGGCAGCGAGATTCGTGGAAATCGTCGGAGTCGGTTCACCCAGTTTCCCTGGGTGTTTTATCGACGGCCTGGAAGAGAACAATGGAATACAAGGAACGTCGTCGTCGCGGCGAGCGTATCATAGTTTCGCGGCGTGGCGGCGTTGAATTCGTCGTTTCAGCCTCGGTTGCACGCCTCGCCTCCTCCTCGCGGCCGGAGAATCCGCTTGACTTGCTAATTTTAACTCGACCATGACACCGCACAAGTGCACTACACGATCGTGGTTTCGTGTACGATTGTCGCGTAGCCTGCGGCCTCCTGTTCTCCAGCGAGACAAACAGGAAAAACGCCGAGCCGTGGTTGGTTCCCTTCCGTTGCGCGGCGAACGGGTTAATTAAACTGTCGGTTAATTATCGCGATGCATCGCGCTGGTTATAACGCTTTCGACGATCGCGCGCACGCGTGCATGCCTTCCTTTTGGCTCGGATGAGTTCGCGAAACGCGGGATAATTCGAGCGTGTTACATGCTCACTGTCTCGTAATTAATCGAAACGATATAAACACCGCTATCGAACCTACTGTTTGCCGATTAACGCGATCCACGGACCCTATATCATCGAATTTTAAATTACACGCTACCTTTTATAGATGAGGTAAGACCCCAACCTCCTGTTAGAAGTTCAGATGTTTACAAAATTATTTTCCAAATCTCAACATATCCTAGATACGGATGTGATAAGTGATATTAACATTGTCCAGCTGTTCGGTTTTTTAAATAAAATACATCCCTTTGTCTACACTTGATTTCCTTTATTTCGCCTACAGGGCACATTTATGTAAAATGCAGTTCTGTTCCGTAAAATTGTCCCGACGTCCCGTATCGTTTACGAGTTAAACTTTCTTTTGTCCGGCAGCAGCAACTCGGTTAAACGATTACGCTGCATCGTGTTCATTGAATTTGACCCTTTGTGTCGGACATCCATGGAAAGCGTCCAGTTACCTGTAACGAAATAATTACGATTGTCTTTGGTTAATACGCCGGGCGGAGTATGGAAAACCATAGATCAACGTGATAGATTTTGACGCGTGGCAAAGTGCCGATGCGGTGTCGAAGCTTTAATCTGGCAGTCGGCCGGTATTCGCGGATTCCAAATTCGTCGGTAAGCGAGTTAGGGCGTGCGCGCGAGTGCGCGTATTTTTGGTCGGTCCTCAACGAAAGGCTGGCTAATAATGACCGGTTCGAGGAACTATCGGCTGCCTTCTGGAACTCATAACTATATATTTGATCCGGGCCAGATAAACATCGCTCTCGAAAATAGTAACTCGCGGCGCGCTAAAACCTCGCGATACGTCTTCGGAAGGTCTGAAACGCGATGGCCGCTTTTTCTTTTCGGTACGACGCCGAAGAACGAGGAACGATAAAGAGGAGGTGGTCCAGGAGTGTTCGCAGACGAGCCGTGCATGCAGACGCGAAGCCGGCCGCGTTCGAGATCTCTCATCTGCTCGTTCGATCTCGCGTACGTTTCTTTCCTCGGCCCGAGATAGCTCGCCTCTAAAGATAGATCCGCTTGTTCTACACGCGTTTCGTATTATGCCGCCATTATCGATAAACCGAGCTGCGAGTGGATATTTCTGGCCTGTAAAAGGCTGTTCCCGCGCGAACCTTTTCGGTGCGTCGCGTTCTCGGGATATCCTTCGCGAGCTAATAAAATTTCTCTACCGGGAGACACAAAGTAACCGTTCGTTGGCTTCCTGGAAACCCGGGGTGCTTTCGACTCGCTTTCGGTGAAAGTGGCTACGTCTTCGGTTTATTTTTGCGTTTATGATCGAACGTCGAAGGTTATTGGTCGCTCGAGTAACAGTTTTACGCGCTCGAGACGCGATGACGCACCGTCTGTGTCTCATGTTATTTTCTTCGGACGCTCGATGACGCATCGTGTGTGTCTTACAAGGAAACTCGGGGGATCGGGAACAATTGATACGATATTTTACCGTTCTCGATTATTCAGAACGTTCTTGTATATATTATACTATTAGATGAACGATTAGAAAATTTACGTATAAATATTGACTTGCAGTGAAAGTATATCTACCACAATAATTGGAAAACGATTTTAACTAGGGATTAACGAGACTTCCGTCTGGAGATAGAGATCTAGAAACTATTCGGGGTGCCTAAATGTGTACCCGAATAACAATCGTACATAATATTAAATTCGAAAAGAGCGTGCGACGAAATCTTGGTATCTCGTAAACTTCGAAAGAAAAATAGTCGATTTGAATATTCATAGATTAATTTCCCTAATGTATTCAGCGACGCAACATATTCTAGATATCCAAGAAGTTAAACGTACGTATAATAAAAGCATTTTGATTTCTTCAGTAACAACAAATTTCAGTTCAGCAAGTATAATCCTGCTCGTAGTTTATATATTCCGAAAACATAACTGTTCGAGGACAAACGGTAAACATTAAAAGAGATTTATCCTTAGAAACACACGAGCCGGACGATCGATAAAAATAATTCGAACCGAAGATGAGTAATACAGCGCCAGCGTTATTCGAGCATTTTCCACGGACACGTTCGAAGCTCGATTAATCTTTCCATGCCGGTATTCATCCCGCCACTGAATATGAAGTTATGAAATGCGGCGTAAAGTATGCGATAATCTCGTCCTCGATGCGCCGTTTATCCGTGCCTCTGGTCTCTCTTCTCTTTGGCGCAAAAACAGGCCGTGATCCGGGTGCAATCGCGCGACGACTGCAAATAACTCGGCTTCTGGCCGACGCGGGATGCTTCAAGCTGTAAACACGCTTCGAACGGAAGCTCCTCTTGCTTCTTACCGACTCGCAAAAATCTTACGTTCGGTCCTCTGCACGCGACGCCCGTCTTTCAAACACGTTGCTTCCACTTGGCTAATATACCTTATCATACACATTTTTTTTTGCTTCACCGTAGATAATTATTTAATAGTAGATAACTAGCGGTATAGTGATATGACTAGAGGACGTAGGAATCTGGGGATGTAGGATCTGAAGAGGTTAGGGATATAGACGTCAAGGTATTTGAAATTTGGGTTATAGAGATAAGAGGATGCAGAGATCTGGTGATATAGGGATCTGGGAATGTAAGAACGTGGAGACAGAGAAATTGGGAAATATAGGAAGCTGGGAGTGTAGAACCGTGGAGATGTACAGATCTGGGAATGTAGAGATTTGGGGTATATAGCAATTTGGGGTTATAGGGATTTGTAAAAGTGGGAATTAGGCGATGTGGATTGATAGAAATTTGGGTTTATAGGAATTAGGGATTATAGAGATTTGAGAATATAGACATCTGGATTTATTGGGGATTATAAGGATTTAGGGGTTACACGGACGTAAGAATAGAATATAAGAATTTGGTGCAAATATGGAAATCTGAATTATAGATTCAGAAATTTAAAAAAAAAAATATAAAGATCTAGGATCGTAATGATTAGGGAACCTAGAAGACATATATAAGAATTAGTCAAAATTTATAATGGATCTGGGAATATATGATATATAAATTTGTTTGATCGTAAAAGTAGCGCAGAAATTGAAATTCACGCGGTGAAAACGAACTTGTGCGACTCGACGTTCGATATTATTTCCTGCCTATCGATGATAGCGAGCATACGCGGCCCACTACACCATATTCACGTATACACGTACACACATCGCTCTATTTTTCGCCGAGCCAGCCACTAGCTGCTTGTTTGCGCAACCACGCGACAATAAAATTCGTTTACGAGTGCATTAGGTCCGCGCCACGGCTTTTGTGCGATAGCCACTTCCGCTCCACTTGTAAATCACGAATTTAGCACAGGCGTCGTTCCTCCGCGATGCCTTTCCTCATTACTGTCGAACGGTGTCGATAATTCCGTTCTGTGCCTCTGAAAATGAGCAGGTTCTGCCTTCGTTTCGAACACGAGTCACGAAATATTTCGAATTTGTTCACTGAACATTTTCTATGAATTAATTACCGAAACGGGAAAAACATGGCGAAAAATGCAAAGCATGGTCAAAAATTGTTGAACTCGTATAATTCAAATTTACTCGTAGATTGTAACAAACGCACTCGTGGAATCAATATGTTGATCAGTATACGCTGTTCTATTTAAACGATCGGCCTTAAACGTTGGCTCACACTGTGTTCCTCGACTGTGACTCAGATTTGAAGAGGTTTGAAACTCCGATTCAAACTTATAGATATAATTCCGAAAATGAACGGCAAACACGAGAAAGTTATTAATACCTTGTCAATTATTTCGTGATCCGATTTCGAATTTCGTAGTCAGCGAAATATTGAGCGCGCGCACAATACGTGCAACGCAAACAGTCCACGTTACACGATCAAGATATGAAATCGTCGAATACACCGGTATCTCACTATTCGATACGCATAAGCATCGACATGCAATCGATTACATTCATTCTACGGATTACATGCTGCCTAACAACTACTAGTATATTTTCGAGGGTGCATAATACTTGGCGTTCGTAACGAAAGGATTAAGTCAATTTTCGACCGCGTACAACACGCGTCGCCCGCAGCGACTGCAGTCGTAACACCATAAATTCTCTCACTAGCTTAACAACGGGCAAAAAGAACCTTCCAGCGAGATCGATACACGGGAACCACCGCACATAAACATCCTGTACCCTCCAGCAGAAACGAAAAAGGGAAATCGAACGGTTTCGCGACACGCGCACGCAATTGCGTTCGCATTGTGCAACGCGTGCGATGCAAACATGCGAAGCGAGGGAAGAGGAGGATGAAAGAGGTGATCGAGAGAACGGTTCAGTGCTTAACCAATAAGCAAAATAACCACGTGCTTAGACCACCTGGCGACATCACAAATTTTATGAATTCTAATATCTTTTAGTAGTATATTTACGAGACGTTTATACGCTACCACATCGATTTTCTCGAGACTGATATAATATAGAAGTTGAAATATTTGTAGTATTGTGAGATCATATTTAACATGTGGTGCCACGTGTACCACACATCAAATTTTCCATTCAGTCCGCGTACCACCGGTTGGCTGACATACTTCTTCAATACGTTAAATATATATTTTATAACAAGTTCAAGTCTGCAATATATTTGCACCAAACTTGTTTATTTTTTTAACTAACTTCGATTCGGACAAAGGTTCTGTAAATTTATTTGAACAGATATAAGTTAAATATTGAATATGATGGGTCACAGAATTTGTGGAGTGTCGAGGGCCTCCAAAGGTGTTAGTCCGGCACTGGGAGCGTACTCGGGGCCCAGTACACGCACACTATCAGCTCGGCAACGCTTACTAGGGATGATAATTAGGCGTGGCGAGCGACGAGATGCTCCCAATGATATCGAAGCTTGTCTTCCCGTATAAAGATGACGTAAGCTGGATTCAATGCTGAGCTGGTGTTTCGCTGGACGCAGATAGTGTCGTTTGTTCGTACGAGTTTGTCGCGTTTTCAAAATGCACGGCCGATTTTTTGACACTCAGTCGCTGTTGCCGTGCGATGGACGTCGATGAATTATTTATATCGGGATGTTGATTCGCGATTTCGCAGTCGATTTTTCGGCATTGTGTTGCCACGCTGTCATTTTTCAGCCTATCGTGCTTATAAGGATGTGACCTTCGATACACCGATTTCGTCCGAACTTATTGTACTCTAACACACTCTGTTTTAAATAATTTTGCAAAACTATAGAGAACACATCTCTTGAAACGGAAGAGGAATTCGTTTCGAATGATTTTGAAATTTGCAAACTGATAAATCTGATAATTTGCAAATTGGTAAATCTGACAATTTGCAAAACTAACTCTGACTTGTAAATCCTACAACTTGTAAATTAATTTGACTTCCAATAAAAATTATCGAATTAAATATGAATATGATAATGATAGTTCACATGTGTAATTAGGCAACTAAAATTGTTTCCACGGTTTGACCTTCTATACTGGCACTTTCGAAATTACCTATTTGTTAGGAAAAAGAATGAACGATGATAAGCCACAGCGTGATCCGAGAAGGGTATTATGCAATATCGAGGTGCACACGATAACGCGCGATCGACCTTGTCCGCGCGTTTCAGAAACGACCGGCGACAAACAGCGTGTCGGGTTTCGCATTAGGCTGCTCGTCGAGTAACCTAATTATTCAAGAAGTGGACTCATTTGAGGGGCGAGGATTAATTTCTACGGCTCGAACAAGGAAGAGCGCAATTATGAATATGTGCTGGTGGATCGTTTAGGTTTAGACCGTGCAAATTCCTCTATGCTTTTAACCCTTTCCGGGTTATCCTGCAACTTCAATTCGTTTAGTAACGAAGTACTAGTCTATATGAAAGAAAATTCTTAATCTATTTGCAAATTTTAATTATTTAGAGTATTTTCAGTTTTAGTTCCAATTGTTTCACTGAAAGCAACAGCACACGTATAAATCTGATATAAAGCACTTGGCATTCGATGAAGAGCAATAAAACTCTCATTAATAAGTAATTGATATCGATTTGTATGCGGCAATACAATGTGTCAACTTACGAGTCTTCGTGAAATCCCACGATAATTTGTAAAATTATCCCGCTATTTAAAAATAATTTCTTGTCGGCTTAAAAAAGTTCGTCACCAGTGATTTAACGTGTACGAACGAATGTATCACTGTTTCTACGAAAAATTGCTTTCCCCTTCAAGCAGACTACACGTGATTACAAAGTGTTTGTAATAACCAACGTGACGCGTGATCCTCATCGATCGTATGAATTAGCATCGTGCAAGGCTCATGACGTTTTGCAATTTCCCGAATCAATTATGAAATTACTACATCTTATTACCTCTGACGTCATCGAAGCAATAACCGAACGAAGTCTAAACGATGTTTAACAAGCCGAATAACGTTCATCGTTTTCTTACCTCGGCATACTTCAGGATTGACAAGACATCGGACAGACATAAATCGTTGCTTATTTTTTTTACGATAATTGCTCTCGATGTCTCGCACTCGGTAGAAAAACATGTACATTTTAATACGGATATTATAATTAAGATTTCCAGGATCTAGCTTCTCAAATCCAATAGTAATTGACGTAATCTCGCTAACGTGTAACCCTTGGCTCTGAACTGCCGGTTAACGTGACAGACTTAAAGCATTCCGTGTTTCTAAGTGGTTGCTAAGTAGCTTTCATTTTTAATACGAAAGAATCATGCAACTGAATCCGCGATTCGCACGCAATTCTCGTGTTTCGAGTTCTTTTTTCGAAATATCGGATGTGCTCTTCAATGTGCTCCGCCCAAAAAATTAGCTTCCTAATTAATTGTTGAACCTGCAAGAATCCCTAACCTGAATTCTTCGGAGTCGAGGAAGATCGCTCTCGATTCGATAATCGCGTCGAATTGCAGCATTAATTATTATAATCCTCAATTTGAAAATTTGTGATTTAAAAATATTATAAATTCGCAAAATGGAAAATTTCGGGGATAGTAACACGATCGATCGGTGCGAGAGAAATGTCTTTCTCAATTAAAAACGGCCCACCATCTGGTAGATTAACAATTAATCATCCAGGAGAGGGAGCACGAAATCTCGGCGAAGTCTCGCGTTTCAGAGAGACAGCGAAAGGTTACTTTTGGAAATGAACGAACAGCTTCAGTCGCGAATACAAACGGTCTTGTGGACCGGCAGACGAGATGGAATGGCGTCGACGGACCGACGAGCAGGGAGAACGAACGAGAGAGGCCGGACGCAAAGGGAGACGCATTGTTTACAGTAATGAAGGCGTAAATAAGTGATGAGCCGCGCGACGCATCGATCTCGCCAGGGCTACGGCTACGTTTGATACGGTACTGCTCTTGGGGGAGGCCACCCCCGCTGTCAGCCACCCTCGAATTGCACACAGACGTCGACCAGCTCTTTTTCCGCCTACTCTCTCTCTCTCTTTCTCGTTTTCTCTTTCGGTTTAATAACCTTTTACCTGCCGGTATCGCGAAGCGGGATAAGCGGCTACGTTTCGCGGATCATCGAAAGCGAGACGTTAATTAACAATTAAAAATTTTTCCTACCGACTTTATCTCCTTTTTTTTCGGGGATGTAGATTAACGTCGTTTTTACCGAAATCAACGCGCAGGAATTTTCTCCCGAAACCGGAAAAATTCTCCGCGGTTCGTTGCACCCTCGATATCCGCGATAAACAAGGGAGAGGTCGAAGAGTTGATCAAAAGATGGACCCAGCGCCCAGAGCACCGCTCGCGGTGAATAATTTAGGGACGCAATTAAAAGGAACGTGCCGCGCACCTACGACATTAACGTTCATTAATAAACCACGAATGGATAAGCGAAGAAGCGAGAAGTGGTTAGCAGCGGGGAAAGAAGGCGTATAGAGCCGGTATCGCGACCGAGGAGGCGGCGTTTTCAATTAAAATGCCGACATCGCCGCATTGCAGCAGTCGACGTTGGCGTCGGCGTCGGCGTCGTGCGTTATGTGCACAACGTGGCACACGTGAGCGTCGCCACGCAGGACGTTTATCCTCTTTACCGTCTTCATCGCCGCATCCTCTTTAACCACCCTCGCGTTGCTGATCCACCCACTGTTTCTTCGCCTTCTATTAGCCCCTCGAATATTCTACCCTCTTTTCATCCTGCTTACCTGAACGCATGGACCACCCCTTTTTTCGCCAGACTCTAGTTGTCATCCCGCTGACAAAAAGATGCATTCGTACGAATGCATTTGAAAATACGAAATATATTTGAAGACTTGAACATTTGTTCATTTACGGATTTGTACATTATCGAAGAAAGTACAGCGTAGTTTTTTAGCGTGGAATCTCGGGGAAAGTGGGCGAAGGACACAGGGGTTATTCAGGAGCCATCCTGCGACCGTCTGGTCCCGCGGGACGATCGTGAATCTATCAAAAGGTAATTCTCATGATCTCGAGAGCATTAGCTAAATGAGGACACTCTTTCGTCCAGGGTCGAGTCGCTGCAATGAGCTTTCTCGATCAGAATTCTCGCTTGGCTCCCCATCATGGTGATAAAAGTTTAATCGAGTCGTGGCATCGTCGTTGCATATCGAATCACCTCTACTTTGAATTTTAGTTATTTCTTTAGCCCTTCATTTTCGAACTTTGCGATTCACTCGTGTCACATTTTTCTCTATTTGCGTTCGGAGAATGATAAAAGGCTAATAGTCTTCTTAAGTATACTAATTCTTGTTAATTCTTCTCATATATATTTTTTAAATCGTTTTCCTATATTTTTTCATTAGATAAATTTCAAGCTGTTACGATCGATAAAATCCATTCTTTTAGAGTCAAATTTTATTATGACCCTCATATATTATTTAAAAAATTGTTTATACCCTCGAAATTTTCATGTTGTAAAATTTTGAGATCTTCAAATTCCCAAATTCCCTAGTCTGTTCTTATCTTTTTCTGCCAGGATCAGTACCGAATAGAAATTTTGAAGGCAAGTCCCCCTACATCGTCGTTTCCTCTAACCTAGTATATTCTCCAGTGTACGCGGTAGCATCGTGATCGAAAACAAGTATCGAAAAAGCCTGTCATCCTTTGATCAATGAAAGTCTCGCGAGGAATCGGCCGCAATATCAAAGGTAATCCAATTTTCCGTGGATGGTTGTCGAGATTAATCCGACGCTAAAATCAAAGCCATAATACTCCAGTGGATGCAACGATCGATGCCAAAGCATGGGCAGATCATCGAACTTGCAAGTCAAAAAGTTTCGTCGTGGCTCTTGGAGGATCGTTTGCAAGAGTTACGTCAACTTGTTCGTTACGGAAAAATGGCCGAAGTCGTTATGTCATCCCTGATATTCCCAGCTACCAGCTTTTCTCATCGGAAAGCTTCGAAGTCGTTACGAAATTTTACGTCGAAACTTTGCTATTTTTCCGGAGGATAGAGGTCCCGGGCATCCAGGTTTTGAGGAAATGCAGCAAGTTTTTCATTATTCGGGATGACGACGGACGTTCACTCGGACAGAGGAAAATTGGGTGTAAAATTGGACCAAATTTAAGGGAGATGGTGGACGACGATGACGAGTGAAAAAGTTGATGCTTTCTTGTTAAGTTTCATGCCGGTGAAAAGAGGATTGTCGGTTGAAGACTTGTCTAAATAATATCATGTTTTTTTATTTATTTCAGATATAATTTGTAAATATTAGTATCTTTTCTTTAATTAATAGCTTTCATGTCTTAAAGTATATTCTTGTAATCTATATATTTTTTATTAACTAACTAGTTTGTATGCATGCATCCTTTTTACAGTAATAAGCGGATTCCAAAGAAAAGCAGTGTTATTAAATCTTTCGTTTTTGTTGGATCAGTTTTTACCAAATTAAATGGTCCATTTTCCTGTAACAGCGGAAACAAAATGAAAGTTGATGCAAATGTTAACTCACAGACTAAAATTCCGAAACAAGATCTCATATTTTTGCAAATATTTGCTGACACCGTTATACTCTTCCCATTTTACAAGTAAAATTGTGGTTGTTTTCGCGAAATTTTTCATAGCTTTTACCAGGAAACAGCAGCTAGGATTTCCGGGTCTAATAGAACACGCTTTTAAATGCACCATACTACGAGTGTCTGGTGTTTCAAGCACGTCAAAAAGTTCGCCATCCATTTTCATTGTCCTTCGTATCGCCGCGTATCCCTTCCCCATTGTTTCAACTTATAATACACACGTTTTCACCGTCAAACAGAACGGCAACATTTCGACGGTGGCAAACAATTTCGATGAAACACATTTATGATATTTACCTTTTGGGACTTTGGAATTTTCGGAATTTGGGACTTTGAGCATCAACGTTTGACGTGCGGCGGTCTCCATAACTGGAATTCACGGAACTTCGTAGAAAAGTGGTAATATAACGAGAGTACTGTATTTGACCGAATTCGATTCGATTCTTCAGTGACCAACGTGTCGGTAATATTAAGAGTCCACGTTTTATAAGCAGGCGTATCTAAGTCTCGTTAAAAATACCTCATTAAAAACATATTCTCGAATTCCTCTGAACACGGTAACGCAAACTGTTTGGAAAAGAAGTTAAAGCTCGGTGTCGAGGAATCTTTGTTCTTGTACGAGGTGACGTCCTTCGTTGCTGTGATTTAAAAGGTTCAAAGGTTAGGGCAAGCGTAGCCTGTAAATATTTGTCCCGGCACTTGACACCAATCCCGAAGCTGTCTTTGAGGAACACGGGCTATACGAGTAATAGCTTTTTAAGTTTGGTTTTTACTTCTCCTTTTATTACGTTCCACGCGTTCTCGACTGCTCATTCTTCCGCCTCGGTTTGCGACGACTTCGTACTTTTGTGCTTTGCTTTCGCTCTTCAGCGACCAATTTTTACGCGATACAATGATCGGTTTAACGTTCGCATCGATTAAATTTGTTGGCATTGGTTAAACGGGTATGAGTACAATAAGGTATTTTATAGTACTTTAATAAGGTAAAGAATTAGGAAGTAATGGGTTAAAAGAGGAATTATTTTATTAAGTATGATACTGCTATTAGTTGGTGCATAATTTTCTTACAACTTCTCTTTGGTTACGATAAATAATTATTTATATTACATTTTCATAAGATGAAATTAAGCAGTAAATAATTGGGTATAAACGTTCGAAGATTTGTAGAATCATGATAAGATCGTACTTGTGAAACCATAAATTTGAACATGTTCATTTCAGCCCCTGTTTGCATGGCGTCTAAAATGCACGTCTTTGAACAATCGGTGGAAACGTATTCAAAGGATAGCGGCCATTAACGGGTTCCAACACGAGGCGTAGCCTGGCAATGGCGAGTATAACCCCTAACGCCTAGCTCGCATCTACTACCCCTCCATAAACCACCCTCGCGACTTGACACTCCAGGCACGTAGTATAATTCTTTACTCTTCCGTCCCGCTGCACCCCTTTTCCCAAGGATGCACGATTCTCTGGTCTCTAATATAACCAGCGGCGTAGCAAGCAACACCGCCACCCCACCGAGCACCCCTACGAGACCACGGCAAGAATCTGGGTTTATCTTCTATCTTTCCACGTTATTCGAATTGACGTTTTAATCTCGAGTCGTTATTGAACAGAACGAGTCTATAGAAATAATAGGATAATAGCTGATCTAATTCGTAATCCAGGCCTATCGGTGACCACCCTTAGCAGTACTTATGAGATTGCTCTAATTCGGTGGTTGTAATCGAATTAAATTTACAACGACCACGATCAGCTTTCTTCCGTTAGCTTAATACCCTAAACGGCTGTAACCTATTATACAAACAACGATACGACCTCGATATTTATCTTATTTCGATAGACGAATAAAACGGGTTATGAAATTGAACGACTACCGTAATTCCCCTCTATTGTCCGCGAGAATCGTTTCCTCGCGGTGGAAGTAAAAAAAAAGTGCAGCGAGTACAATCGACGAAATACCAGAATAAATGTAGAGAAGAAGAAAGAAAAAGGAAATCGATGAGCGGAAATACCGAGCGGACGTTTAAGGATAAAAAAATAGGGGGTGGTCGGGTTCGTTGGCGGTGCGAGAGGCCTTCGAGCGAACCAGAGCGAAACGCGGTTACAGAAGTAGAACGAAGGACATGCATATCGAGCCAGGAACAGGCCGAGAAAGGGGAACGGGAGGGGGAGAGAACGGGAGAGGATGGAAAGACGGCAATTCGAAGGCTGATGGGGGTTGGAAACGGGTCGTCGAGGGATGCCAGGACGTGAAATGGAAGAAGCCCCGAGGACGACGTGCCACCTCGTCGCCTCTCTAATGCAACATGACGCGATACGAGCGGACTTATGGTTCACCTAGGGGCTGAAAAACGAGAGAAAAAGATGGCCTCGTCGGCTCGAGCAGTCGCCATCTTCCTCCGCACCTGTCTCTAGGCATGTTTTACCAATCAAGAAGCACTGCAAGCCGCTAATAAAACCACAGATTGCGTCGACCTCAGAATATCGTTGTGGTCAACTATTTTATTTACTTAAAATTAGAGGACCAAAATGATTAACACATCAGCGTTCCACATAAGTATATAATATATTAATGTTGTGTTAAAGGAATAGGTATTTTTGAATCGTATATTTTACATTGTATGTTGATTTAATCAAACGCATAAAGAGTCGATGTCTGACTGTAATTCACGTTGTATTTCATTCTTTTTCGGATTTTCATTTTCCTTGTATTACTTCGTTCTACGGATTAATGATTTATGACGAACTGAAATTGCATTCGATACAAATTACATTGACTCCTGTGTTACCGTGTTAAATCACGACGTTATTCTTCGTCTCGACGATATCGATCGTGTCGATATTGCCCGGCTCTAATTTACAATCTCATTAATTTGTAACGTTGTTACTGGGGCTAGATGCGTCTGAGTCTCCTCAAATATCGACCTTAGAAAACGCGTCGCTTAAAAACGTATTTTGATGTCCATATGGTTAACCCTACTAAATCCGATTCTTTCCTTTCGTCCATGAGAACGAAATTTGCATGAAAAAACAGACCTTAAATGTTATGGAAATCGCAAAGGAAAATACAATCACTTCAATCGTGCCTTCCACTAATTTGACTAGTCAGTAGTATTAATAGCTTTCTATACTGTGGTTTTAACCAAGGTTAAGCAAGATAAGTAATTGTTGGCAAAGGGGGTTTATTACAAATTATTATTAATAATTATTTATTATTACAAGTTTTTAAATATTCAAATTCTAAGATGTCCAAAACTTCAAAATTCCAAATCTCCAAATTCTAATATCCAAACTCCTAAATAACGAATTCGGAAAACTGCCTTTCTGATCCGAATTTCAATCAGCGCCAAGGTGTCCCGTGGAACGAATTAGGTAACGAATCGAAGGGATGCCTGACTGTCAGACGAGAAAGTGGATGGGAAAAAAGGAAGTGGGCGGTGGGAAAGCTTTACGAAGGTGCGATCTCGTTGAAGGTATCGACTTTCCTCGCGGTTAGGTCCTCGTTCTTGCTGGTAGCTCGATGATGATACCACTCAGGGAGAAAACCCTGCTCTCTCTCCCTCCTCTTCTCTTCTCTATCTGTAACCAGCTCGTCTGTCGCGTGGGTGTGCGCGTTCTGGTTTTGGAGCGTGCAGGATACACCAAGGGTGTGTTTCGCGTGTAGATGTGTAGAATGTGGATATCGAAACGGTTGCTTCCAAGCCCCAGATAACGGCGAGGAAGCTACTGGCTGCTGGCTGACACAAATCTTCGTGGAAAAAACGATCTTCCTGGCTGGGTCGAGATGTTCTACACCTCGGCCTTCTCGCTAGTAATTTCGAGGGACTCAAAGGACTAATATCTCACCCTCGTTTACACCCTACCTTGGAAAGCTCTTCGAGGTTGACCTTTGCGTTTTCACCTTGCTTCGACGAGCCTTGGAAAGTCTAGTAAAAACAAACGCGAGATTTTTTCCCTCTTATGATGAATTCAGGACTTGTAAAAACGTGCAATTTCTCTACCAACTTGGAGTAAATTAGAAAAAATCGTTTGGTACTTCATCGTTCTGAAACGGTTGTTTTTCGTAAATTATGCACCGTAGAACACCATTTATCGATTTATCGTTGCTTCGTTAGTTAAATACGAATATTCTCGACTTTTATAGCGAGGAAGTTTAAGAATTTATTCGCTGAAATTTTTAGATACCGTAAATAAGTTGCGGGACTAATTACACGAACAAAGGATAAGGTTACTCGAATATTGTATCATCCAATTATTTTGAACGGTACATTTAGAATTCCAGACTAGCTGGCAAGGTTCATTGCCTCGATACTGTTCGTCGGTTACAGAATCCATCGATACCACCCCGCAGTTGCAGAATCGATAAGTTTCTACGTCTCCGTTCGTTATGCACCTTCGAGATTATCAGTGTATTTCCTTTTGCCGTTGCCGAAGAGAGACCGAGAGACAGATAGGATCGATCGTCTCCAAAGGCTTTAGGATGACCCGGGATCCGTAGTCACGATAACGTCGATTATCGATTACCGTTAAGGATGGTCGTTAAACAAGTTACCTATCTGCTTTTCAAAAGCGACTCGGTCCACATTCAGCCTCCTAAACAGGTGCACCAACTAATCAGTTTTATCTTTTCTGGTCAACCATCTGTTAATGTACTCGTGTACGGTGCAAATCGATACAAAATTCGATGGACCACGCTGGTATCATGTTATTAGAATAATGGACAATTAATTGGAACCCAATTATAGGAGAGGGGAGGTTGATTAACGTTTGGGCAACGATAGTGCAAGGCTATATTAGACCAATGGTATACGCTCAATATGCAATATAATACAGTCATTCAAGTATTAAATAATTGGATTTTGCGAAATGATCGTAAGCATGTAACGTGTGGATAAATAATTGTTATGTTAGCAATATGTAGAATTTGATAATGGTAATTATTTCACATCACAATTCAAGGTAAATGTTATAGATTATTATCACTTGAGTTCATCTTCAGAATTGTGCAGCGTATCCACCAATATGTCTTCCGATTGCAAAAATGTAAATTAATATCGATCGTTAAGAAAACAATTAGGTTTCCATCTTTCTCGAGAGTAAGAGTACGGGAAGTGATCAAAGGCGAAGTCGTAACACGGACCGTTCAAAAATGAATTCGACTGTTTGCTCGAAAGCGAGAGATCCAGCGACTTTTTCATTCGTCGCCTGACTATTTCACGAAGGCAATCCGCTTTTCACGCGGACCGATAGCCATTCTCTGTGCTCGACTTCGAAGGATTAAATCGCTCGCTCCTCATCCTGCAGGCCGGTCGATATCCGACTCGACGGCTACCGCCGGAAGAACGTTGACCAGGAAGCGAAACTTTGCAAGGATACACTGTTCCACATGTAGCCATCATGCGCGCGCATTCATGCGACCTCTTTAACTATGACAATCTGCCAAATATCCTGCGCACCTTCATTTTATCGCCTACTTCTATCTACTTGCAAGTTCTTTGCACAAGATTCACATTATCTTCTCTCACCACAAATGGTGACTACCATAAACGGTAACTAGGCAGTTCTACGATCTTGACTGTAGGTGTAATACGAATTTGTACTATCATGATACTCTGATAGAATCTGACATTGGATTTGATGGTCTGATAGAAGTTTACAAGAATCTGGGGATAGTCTTATTCAGAAACATGGACCTGTTTGGAAGACATTCAACAAATTTTTTTATCTACCTTTACGTAAGATGCTTATGAGAATGTCTTGCAAAGAATTATAGATATAACTAGATGCTTCAAGAGACTTGTTAAACAATATTTGTACCCTTATGAATCCCCAAAATGTGTAATTATTGCAGAAGCAAAGTTAGCAGTCAAAATATCCGTAAGGTAAAAACCGAGGTAAGCTGATAATCAGATCTTGTAATCAGCGATTAGAGAGGTCGGCTTTTTGCTCTAAACAGAAATATCCCTTTGGTGACCTCTCCGCAAAACGAACGCAAAGGTAAACGAATCCGATCGAAAGCGGCATGAAATCGTCGGAATTTCTCTGGCTGGCCTGTTAATCCTTGACTGCGGATGAACGCTGCGGATCGCAGCAGGATCAGCTTCTCTCGCGCTGCGAAGGAGTTTCAGAAAATCGATCGGCCTCTCTCCGTTCTACCGTGCGTTGCTCCGTCGAACCGGTTTAAAGCAGTTCGACGCAGGGTGGTTTTACTAATTGGTGCTGAGCATCGATTACCCGACCACCTTTCCCCCTTACCCACCCTTCGAGCCTGCTTTGCCGATGCAACGCGTTTCCTCGTTCCCCCTTCAATTTCTCCGGCATATTCGAAGACTTGGCCGCTCTATAATACGCCTCTCGACTTCCTTGGTGCTATACGCCGTCACTCCTGCTGCTCTTTGCCTCTTCGCTACGACCGTTTATTCGATCGCCGTTTTCTTATTAACCCTTTCGCTGCGAGCCTCCGCGGTGGACAATCGCTGTGGTCGCATTAGTCGGAGATTAGCTATTCCAAAGGTTCATGAAGAATAACTTTCGTCATTTTATTGCGGGAAGCTCATTTATTCTGAATGTTAGATTCGATTTTTAGTTACGTATAAATTGACTTCTGAAATATGGGATTTTGCAACTGCTAATGTTAACGTCTAGGTATACAATGGTGCAAGAGTGGTCGAAACAATTTTCGTAGGATCGATTTTTGTCGTGTCATGTAGCACGCGTTTTGTGGACTACAGACGTTTCTGCGTTGGGAATTGGGGAAAGAATAGGCGGACAGCATGGTTCAATTGATCGAACCGCTCGTCCGGCGAAAAAGCTCCGAATTCAAATTTCGGTTACGTAAATTGTGGGATTGATTCTTTTATGCCGAACAGTTCAGAATGCTGGAACCATTTAGAGAATGTTGACTGCTCGATCTCTTACGGTCACCATGGCAGTTCGTACGGACTCCGGAGCTGCAGCTACGGTATAAAAATATGGCAGTTCCTGCTCTATTATCGTCGCTACTAAATTTGTACGTAATATATTTAACTAAAAATCGTTACTTTCTTATTTGCAACGCATGCATATGTATACGAGGTGATCGATAAGTTCTCTACTTTGATACAAAATAAAAATATGACGCTGAGATATCAGAAAATTATCTGTACACGACTGGAAAAATGTTCGCATTTGAAAATAACAATCATACTCGATCGTACATCGGTTGAAACGGTTCTGTAATCCTAATTCAAGAAGTTAAAAGTATCGCTGGTGTCCACATGATCGTGACCCAGTGAAGCTTCGAAAGAAGTAAGCACACGATTCGATGCGCGAAGAATCACCGTGCAAAGTTGCACGAAGCTTTTCTTCTTCTCAGCCAAGGGAATCTCTGGTTTCCCGAAGGGCAACCGGGCCGTTAGAAGGTGGTAAACAAAGAGCAACGCCAACGATAATTAATACGCGGCTGGCTGTACAGCCATGAACGAGGAGATGGGCGAGGTCTTCTCGGGGAAGCCGAGGATGTGATTAATGACGAGTTTACCGGCTTCTTCGCCATTGTGCCGACTAATTATGCCCTGGTCGCGCGGTGAACCCACTCGACGATGCGAGAGAGCATCGTTCTCGTCGCGGACACGGATGCAAATGGACCCTGCGTACAGTCACCGGCAAATTTCGCTTCCCTAGGGAAAATATCGCAGCCGAGAATGTCTACCATTCATTGACTGTTCGGGATTTTTTGAAAATTTGGGGATGACATAAGAAATTGGGGACATGGAGATTTAGGGATTTTTGAATATGGAGGTCTAGGATTTGGGGCTCAGGAATTTGGGGACGTAGCAATTTGGGGACATAGGAATTTAGGGACGCAGCAATTTAGGGACATAGCAATTTGGGGATGTATCAATCAGGGAATATAGCAATTTGGAAACGTAGCTAATTCGGGGATATAGCAATTTAATGACGTAGCAATTTGTGCGATCGAAATTGGTGAATATTGGTGTATGGCGATCTAGGGAATGGGTGTTTAGAAATTTGGGTGCCTAGGGATTTGACTGCTGATGAATTTGGAGACAGGAATTAGGGGATATAGAAATTTGAAATTAAAAATTATTCATTATTCATATTTTTAAATTCGCCTTTATCACAAAATGTTGATATCAAGAGTTACGAGTAAATTTTAATTCCAACTACTAATTGTTCCCAATATTCAAATATCTCTATTTTATTCAAAATTCGCGCTTCAAGATTATTCGAAATAATTCCCCGCTCCGTATAAAAGCCATTACAGGAAAAATCAATCCTCGCTGGCTGGTATCATCGTCAATTATAATATTTCAAGAAGGCGCGATCGAGTCGACGTTCTTCGGCAGCGTGTCGACGATAACGTTCATCGTTATCGAAAAGCCCGATCGATACGCTCGTTCGGAAGCGAATCTCGGTCTCGTTCCCGCTTCCTCGACTCGAGCGTAGCCGACCGAGCGGGGATGGGTTCGAGCGACGCGGAAAGAATTTAAGGGTGGTTTTGCGCGAAGGAGTCTGCCAGCTAACCCTTTGAAGAATTCCTGGCTGCATGGGCGCGAGAAACAAACGCGACTCGAAGCCGAAGGAGAAACTGCAGAAAGATCTAATGAAATTGCGAGAAGCGAAAAAAAAAAGGGAAGACGAAAATCGTGGCAGAGAGGGTAGGGAGGGAGGGAGGGAACGAAGGGGTAGGAAGAAGGAAAGTGAAAAGGGAGCTCGAGAGGAAAGGGATACGAAGAGTGGCTGCTGCCGGCTGTGGCTCTCCGATATCGATTTCCGATACCGGCATTTAGTGCTCTGTATATTCTGTCTACTCTCATACGTGGCTGATACGAGGACGTATGGGTATAGGTAGCCGCGATGAGAGCCTCTATGATAGCAGAGAACCATCGGTGATGGTGGCCATATAGCTTGGACCTCGGCTCTACGTATTTCGGACCAAGGTGCCAGAAAGAGAGAACACGTTTTTTGATGCTTCCACGGAGTTTGACGTTTCGATACTTTGGCAGGGCTCTGCGTAGCAGACAGACCGTTTCGCTGAAAGGCAAATGTCGACCGACCGATGACCACCTAACGGCAAAGGGTTAGAGACATGATCAAACGTCGCTTTGAAAATTTACTCTCCTTTCTATTTTGCCCGATATGTCAAAATAGGTATCTGTGATATTCTGCGAAGATGCTACCACTACGTTAAAAGATGATCCCTATTAACAATAATAGCATTTTAATTAGTCTAACAGTGGTGTACAATTTCTGGACCAAATCCTAACATTCTGAAACCACAAATCACAATTCATAAATCATCAGTCCACCTAGGTGGAATTCCAAGTCCTCAAACCTTATAAGCATCCATAGATCCTCAAATACCACATTCTGGATTCAAGGTTCCTCAAATTCTTATCCCCAAATTTGCAAATACTCCAAAATCTTTCAGAATGAAAAAACAGAAAACCTCGTCATCCTTAATTTTCACATTTTCCCCAGGAAAGCCAGACTTGCTACGTACTTCAACTCACGGAAATAGTATAGCAATATAACCTTTTTAAAAAAGGTCTCCAGAGATCTGCACATTCTACGACAACAACTAATTTTCAGACCCCAGCTAATTTTTGTCCTGAGAGGCCGCAAATGGCAATATAACGAGAATCTACTGTACCAGCGAAAACAGTGACTATTTAACACGGTATCGATCAACGCAGTCGCTCGCAACCACCCTCGGCCGTAAACACTTATTTTCGCGTGTGCGTGCTGCCGTATAAAAAGGGGGTTCAAAGGGAAACTCGAGGGAGTGCATGACGAAAAAAAGAGAAAAGAAGAAGCATACCGCGAAGTAAGGGAGCGTCGACTGTACGGAAACGAAGAAAGAAATAAAAGAGGGAGACGCAGGAAGGTGGAAGCTCGAAGTCACAGAGAAAATAGCTGGCAGACACAGGTTACATTAAACGACGTAATGCAGCGCGAGCTTTGCGAGTGCGACGCTTTTTAATTCGTTCACGATCGCGCACGTACCGCGGCATCAAAGTGCCACCGACTCGAGTATCCGCGGTGAATTTCATCGTTTAATTGGTAACCGAGTCTTCCCTTTTCTTCCCGTAAACGTCGTTTCGATCGCGTCGCGATCGATACCAACCGCGAAATACATTTTTAAGCAGACTATGGGATGATGATAATTTTGAGACGAACCGATTAATTATTATATCTAACCCCGTAATATCAAACATTCTGCTGTTTGAATCTATTGTATTTTCTGTTGTACTTCTATTTTACTATTTTGTACTCTGTCATTTCACTTCACTATTCCGCGATTCACCGTGTTTTCGATACACGGTAACAACGCGGTTGCTCGTATGTATTCCAGATAACATAATTAAATTTAATTAACTCTTCGGTGAAGTGTCGGGGAGGGAGGCTCTCCGCGCGGAAATTTAAACGCGGCTCGCACGAGAATGTTCTAATTAAAACGGTGCAACTTTCGCGAATTTTCGTCAGAATTTAAAAATTAAACCGTCATCAAACGAGCGCTTATCGCGAAGATACTTCGCGATTAACGTCGATCCGTGGGAAAGGAAACTCGCTTCCGTCCCAGAACGAACGGTCTAGTAAAAATTTGATGGAACGTACGCGGATATGAAAGATCGTTCGTGAAAATTGCTACAGTGTTTACAATGGTCACTTCTGACACCGGTGAACAGTTCTTCGGTTAATATCCGTTTGTTCTGCGCCGTGAAAAGAGGTGTCGATTCCCGTTGGTCGCGTGTCCATTCCGTTTTGTGCGCTCTAGATGATTCAATTTGCTGGACTAACGTTGCTTGGAAGCTTGATGATTGCAGTTTCCCTTTGAAGGGTGCAATTTATGGCGAGCCATGACAGAAAGCAATGGAATTTTCACGATGGCTATTCTCCACCCTTCCAGTGCCACGTTCGATTAAACGAGCAACCTTCAACATTCAAAATTGACCAATTCTGTAACTATTTCCCAGCGAAATAATCCTTTCCATGTTGAAAATTAAAATATTTTAACCTTTTTGGCCATTTCGAGATTTAGGGGTCTGTGATATTGGTATCATGATGATTTAGGACTTTAGAATTTTGGGACATGGATCTTTCAGACGTAGAAACCTTCAGACATCAGGACTTAGCGAGTTTGTGACTTTGAAACATTTTTGTGACTTAGGGGTTTAAAACATTAGCCACAAGACTGGAACGTGGAAAGTTCGGAATTTTTTAACTTCGAAATCTTCGAACTCCGATACTTGGAGAGTTCAAGATTTCGGAACTATACTTTGTAAGCTAATTCTCAAGGTCGGTAAAAATGATTTCGAAAAGTAGGTCCCGATAAAAGGAAGCCCCGTTGCGCCGTTCATCCCCACAATTATCGCGTAACCCGAGCGATTACTCCCTTCCTGGGCAACATCGTTTCTGTCCGCTCGGTGACACAAGATCGCCCTCGCGACCGATCAATCGCGCGAGACGCCGTTTCGAAATTCAAAGGGTATGTCCAGGTCGAACGAGTACGATCGATCGATTGACACTCGTCTCTGTCCGTTAGCTGTTCGCAGCGGCGTGTCCGTCGAGGATCAGAAACAGTAGGCCCTTTCGCGCATCGACGTTACCTGCTCGTCGGGGCTGCTAATTATCGGGTTACGCGATATCCGTACACGGGTTACCGTGCAGCTAGCATATAGGACGCAGTTAACCGATTGCAACGCGGCGAGTATCGACCAGGAAGCCGTGTGCAAAGCTCCTGCTGCTTCTGGCTACCGGCTCGGCATGTTAGAGTGTCCCTTACCCTGAATATTACGCTTGTCACCCCCTTGACTGAACTTCTACGCGCGCAGCTTACGCGCAACCCCCGCTTGAACCGTATTCAAGCGTTTCCCTTTCAACGTGTAACCGAACCTCTTCGGTTCGCTACATTCTTGCTCACCCTTTCCACGAGTCATTAGCCACGCGTTCAATTGCACCGGCGACGCCTGTTTGGACACTCGACGCCGAAAATTTTCGACCGACCCTCCTACCCTTTCGCCGAGAGAGGCTGTTGACCGCGATACGATGGCTACACGCTTTGGTTATGAATGCGTATCGATTATCTCGCGCGTGTCGTTTCGTTAACGCTCGGAAATCTAACTGTTGGCTCGTACAATTCGTTCCTGCTTTAATGCATCGGTTGGGGCTCGTTCGCTTACAACTTTATTTATACTCGATTAGGTTTAAGTATATTTTAACCCGATATTATACACAAAATGATAACTTCACTATGTTAGGGACAATTCTCCCTTCACAGTATCGCGTGTGAATGCATAAGAGCAGTCCTATCCTCGCATTGAATTATTGCATTTTTTATTAAAAATTCTGTTTGTACCTTGGAGGAAACTTTTACAAATACCATTTACTTATTACGAATTTGACTGACAAGCTCTGCGACCCCGAACGGTTCCCATAAATTTCAGACTCTAAATTTTGACCCTACAAAACTACAGTTGTAGAATCTCCATTTTGGAATGAATTTAAAAAATCAGGCCGATTGAAGAATGCGGTGGACCGTTGATCATTATGTTAATTAGTTTCCGACCGCATCTGATCCGCCGTTAAATCCGAGACATGCTAATTCGCTCGGGAGACGTCTTCCTGGGTCTTCAGAGATATTGCGCTCGTTTCTGCGTACAGGAAGCGCAGCCCGGCCGATGGAACGCTGAAAGCGACGAGTATACGCGAAAGATTCCTGCTGGTAATCAGCTTAATTACCTTCCGCTCGAAAGTGCCGGACAACGTGAGCCGGTTAATGCACGGCGACTAATTGACCGCTGTAAGGGTTCACGAGTGTAGCCATTTAACACAGCGATGGTGCGCAGTGTGAATCATAATAATAGAACACTTGTGCCGAGCTTGTGGGTCCACGGTGCACACGGTGCTTAATGTTTCAACGTTTTAAGCCTCGGTTGGGTACTTTAAGCGCCTGTTCCCTCGATATTTTTACCTCCTTCGTGGTCGCTCAATGGAAAGGGAAACGCTGCAGAGATTCGTTGAACTCGAACGATGTTTTGCTCATTTTTGATCGCTCTTCGGCGGAATAGCTGGCTGCGCCTACTTCTGTCAAACTATTTAGTAACTAGTGTTATTCTGGATTTGATAGATTCAATCACGTCGAATTTATTTTAAGTGACAAGTAGCGTTATAAAATTTTTAATGTAATCTTGATTAGTTGATACAGTTACTCTTGGTCCTTTAGGTGACTAGTTTTCAGAATGAAAATGACATAAACTAGCTTATAGAATTGTTCTTTATGTCGACAGAAGACAATACACATTTTGACAAAAGTTTCTTAGTAATGTATATTATTTAAAATAAAGAAGTTAAGACACGACATTTTGTTCTGTAAATCTAGTGTTGATTTGTGGTCTACATATTCTGTGGTTGTTAACATATGAACCCATTCTCTATTACAGTGATGATGAACGTGTGTAGCAAGACATACCGAAACATCTAATGTTCGTGGCTGCATGTCTTGTTACACGTGTCCATTTTCACTACAACGGTAAATATGTCAAGACGTCTGGTCGTCACATCATAAACCTTATACATATTATTAATTATATTAGCACATTATTAATAATACCTAAATTCTTAAATTTAAGAATTTAACAATGTCTGTATTTAAAAATTTGAACGTTTGATCATTTCTAAATGTCTGCATTTAAAAATTTGTTAATTTGACAATTTTTAAATATCCATATCGAAAAATTTAAAAATTGATCTGCTTCTAAATGACCATACCTAAAAATTTGAAGAGGATTATCAATATTTAAGAGTGCGTAACAATCTCGTCATCGGGTAACTCGTGCATTCGGATTTAGCCCGGATGTCTTTTTTTTGTTAATCGGTCCGCACGGTGTTCGCGTCCGCGTGATAATTAGTTACTTAAAACACCGACGCGTTTGCCTCTCGTTGGTCGCCGGTGGCGCCTGCGCCAGCTCGATGAATCGCATTCTTGCCGCCGCGTAAATGCATAATGCGTTCGTTCTCTTCCTTCCTCGGCCACGCTGTTCTCGTTCTCGCGGAGATGCGCAGATGCGACGACGACGAGACCGAGTACAGTGAAATTAAAATTATCGCTTCTCGAACAGCGTGGAGGGTTTCGTCGCACCGCCTACCTACACTCGCACGGTGCAACGCGAAGCTGGATGCACGATAACGAGCACGACTGAAAATCGAAGCGAAAAGCACGGTAAATCTGTCGACGCCTTCGAAAGCATCGGATCTCGTTTTCTTTTTATCGAATATCCATGGAAGCGCGTTGGATTCGATTTAAGCGCGATCGTTGCGACTGCAATTTGTATTTATATTTTTTGCACGTCACTGTACGAGCGGTAAGATTATACGCGAAGCGATGAAACGCGGAAATTTTGTCGAGCGACGCTTGCTTTCGAAAATGCAATTTGAAAATCCATCCTATCGTTCCGATATCGACTCTTTAATTTCATTTCTAAATTCGAGAACTTTAGATTTATGAATCATTCCGTACTATATTCCGGTAGAGTGCACTAATCCGTCTCACTCTCCGTGTGCACGGTGGCGCCATATATCGAGACTTTCCCACATGTTTAGAGTGTTTTTAGCGCCTTGCCACAAAGGCAGATCGATAACACGGTGATTAGAAGATCAGAGGCCCAAGGCGATTTCATTAGCCAAGAGTTTATCCCGAGTATAAATTTATCAACGTTCGACTGATTTCCCCGACGTATTCGAGAGGTTATATCGGGATCGTTCGCCTGTTGGTTCCCGCCACTTACGCGGGTGTTTCACGACGGCAGTTCCTCGAATCGACCGGGCAATCCGGACGAGAATTCTGTTCGAGTGGCGACGAGAACGAAGGGAATGTACTTACGACGAAGCAGGGGAACCCGACGGAACAGAGGAGTTGGGTGTGGAACGGTTTAGAATGGAAAGAGAAACGCGGCGGTGGGGAAAAGGAGGGAGGCTAAAACAGGAGTGCAGGACTTCCACTACCTTCGTGAATAGTATAGAAGGGAAAACATACGACCGACGAGGAGCTTTCGAAGGAGGGAAGAAGAAGGCTAAGTTACGACGCTGGAGGACGAGAGTAGGTGCGGGTCGCGTGTGGCCTTCGAATTCTTCATGGAATTTCGTTCGCGACCCTCTTCGTTTTATCCAACCCTGTCACCGTTACAGTCACGTGACCACACCCTCGCGTGTCCCGGAAAATGTCCTCTTTATAGCCACCTTCTAACTTTCAACTTCCACGTGTATCCTTAACCACCGTTTCGAAATCTTTCTTTTCTTTTTCACTTAAAATTCTGTTTTTACCTTTGTACGATTATTCTGAAGTTCTACACAAGCGATCATTATGAAGCTCTGCGCAAACAATTATTATGAAGCTTTATACAAATAGTTCTTGCAAAGTTTTGTACAAATCGCAGGATTAAATATCTGTGTCAGATTACAAATTTCTTGTCTGAGCTATCAGATAATGAGGCATCAAATCTGCAGTTATTAAACGAGCACGTAATTAATGTAACCATAAAAGCGAATGCATCATGAAAAGAGAAAAATTGCAAAGATGCTACGTAAATTGCGTAAAAAGTATTTGCGATATCTTTTGGATGTCGTTGCGTACATTGTATATTTCTGGCGACTGTAAATGCCATTTTAGTTTGTAAACGTTGAGTAAAGTGGAAACGTTTCATCGGCGATTTCGATCGGTTAGTCGAACAGATCTGATCCGGCTTATCGAGCAGCTCGGTTAGGAGAAAAGCTGTCGTGTCTGACAATAGCTACGGCTATACTACTGAAAAGCGGCTCTCCTTGTGTCGGGCTACTCTACTGTAGTGATCTGCGCTCTGGTCTGCCTCGAAGGGTGTTCTAAAGATCGAAGGACGAAAACGAGACAAGAAGGATATCGAGACTGGGTTTTTATCTGTGTCGAGGTTTTATTCTCTAGAATTAATGGGGAAACCAGGGGCGAGCACTTTTTTAACCAGGTTGTGCACGATGCAACGACGAGAGGGTGGAGTTTGAACGTTTTTTAATAGAAATGAAAAAATTTAGAAGCTTAGAAATGTAGAAGTTTGGAAATTTGGAAATGTAACAATTCAGGAAGATAAAAATGTCGAATTTCCAGATTTACCAATATTAAAATTGGCATATTTAAGACGTAATTAATTTCCGCGATGTTTTACGATCGATGAAATAATAGGTTTACAACATTTCGATTCATCGCGAATCACGAACGATTGAATATTGAAATGCACGTTTGCAAAATTGATGGAAATTATTGCGTACGAACGATCGAATAAAATTTCGAAACTTAATCCGTTATTCAAGCTGTTGAATTAGATATTAACGCGGATAAACGAAACATTTCGACGGGTTTGAATAATTTTGAAGTTACGCGTATTACGTGTCACGGAATAATTGTAAATTCATCGCAAAAGATTAACGAACAGCGGGGAAATAACGGCAAAGATAATGAAAAGAAAATGAATGTAACAGAAGAGAAAATGGGAAAAAAGTTTCGGCCATAGGAGGATTACGACCGCGAGCGGGAAACGGTAGAAGCTGAAATGCGGTTTATAATTTGATTCGTGGAAGAGCATTCCAGTGTTCACGGTGTGAGAGGTAACATGTTCATACCGTAGAGAGTAAAATGGAGGACCTGTTCAACAGACAGAGGAAAATGTAACGGCCTGTTCTAGCGATACGATAAAAGGTAAAACACGTGTGAATTCTTTTAACACTGATACAGCCACCGTCGAAATAGTTTTACGAACGATCGCTCTTGGGTCATTATAGACCCATAAAATATCGTTGTAATTATTCCACGGAACGTTAACCGCGATGTGTAATCGCCTAAATGATTATGAAGAAGAGATACAAATTTTTCCGAATTTCTTTTCGTCACTCGCGTTTAAAGGACAGCCTTCGACCGATTATAGTCAGCCCGAGAAAACGTACGATTTTAGAAGGAAAAATGGATGAAAATCGTGATATTCTTGTTGTCGGGATGGAGTGCTCGAGATGTACGTGTAAGTGCTGTAAGCAGAATGTGGATGACCGGTTAGGCGCGAGAAATAACGATTCCATGGTTCCCCGACGAGCTTCACCTCCACTGTGTTCACGTTCCACCATCCAGCACCTTTTTCCCTCGTTTTATTCCCGCCATTATTCTCGACAACACGATGCATGCTTACCCGTGATTCTCCAACCAGTCCGTTCGATAGAACCGCGTCTAGCCGATTTTACAGAAGCCAGCTATTCATCCCCGTGTTCAGAAACATTAATTAGTGGGTAATAAGTGGCGAAACGATGAAGAGTAATTTCGCGCGATTCGTGAGAGACGTAACAAGTATCACGATTCAATTACATCGCTAAATCCTCTTCCACATTTTCTACTAACCAAAGCACGATTATTAAATTTATCACTTTCGCTTCGTGTCAGTTCTGGAATTAATTGACCTTTTCATGGATTGGATGACTAAACACATATGTATAATTACACATATCTTTAAAGAGGTTAATTACAAAATGACCAAAAGTACAACAAAATTTAAATATTGAGAATTGTTACATGATCCTTTCGCCAATTTTTCTCCTACAGCCGGGGCCATATATCGAGACTTCAACAAGTTCTCATGACGAGCTAACTGAGAATTTAAATCGAACACGAGTAATCTCTCCGCATCCTGAATAAGGAACTTCAAATTGAGATAGCTTCGAACGACTCAGTTTCCTTTTCACTTAATCGTCCGCGAGGATAAGGATCTCCGCTCCAGAGATCGTTCGCGTAAAGTTAATAACGCGTTGCTCATATTTGTAGAGTTAATAGGGAGCAAGAGAAAGGAGAAGATCGCCGCGAAGCAGCCAGTCCAGCTTTCCGGTTGCATCAGAGGTATCAGAGATCCTCCGGTGGCCGTTTCTCGTTTCTTTCTCCTTGTTTCTGCGTACTCTATGCCGAGAGAGGGATTACGCGAAGCAGAGCAGCGACTCGAAACACGCCATTGTTCTACGGTGTTAACTTTTCGACCGGATTATTCCGTTACCAGCACAGTGTTCGCAGTTTCCTGTTCGTTATCCAGCAGCCATTTTTTGGAGCTGCCTTCGAGGATAGAAACACGGATGGCTACCGGATTTCCGTCGACAGATCAACGATACACGCGCTCTTTTTTCCCGATATTCTTGGGGAAAATAGTGACCGCGTTCGGTCAGCGTTAGACGCGAAGTAAATTTAAATTTTATACAAAATTAAAAATTTGTGCGAAATTAAGCCGGTTTATTGGATCGATGAATTAGCAAATGTTATCGACTAACTGTAGTTCATTTAGTATTATTCTAACTGTGGATTTGGGACGTTTAATACGGTTACTGTTACTATAAACGAAAATTCACGAATATAGATCGGCACTATAACTGTTTTTGGTTTAGATAATTTTATTTAAAATTATCACTCCAGTGATAATCGACGCGTTAGAAATAGTTACTTTCGATAAACGATTATGGTCGACATCGTACCGAATATCGCGGCAGATTGGTCCGATGATCGCTCGTATTTCGAGCAAATGAAGCGTGAACACAAGAGTCGTTGAACAGAATTTACGGCCACGTTATATTTCTGCTATTACCGTACAAAACCGTCTAAACATCCACAACATGGCGTCGTGGAAATCGAAAAGGGAAGTCGAGACACGACCTGTAAATAAAAAGAAACGAAGCATCACGATTCTGCGTGCATATTCGCTCCTCGAAGCAGCGTGTATAAGCTCCCGGAGCATCTTCTGCTCGCGGCAACACGCTCGAAAATACGTACATCGACGAATGCACGCTAGCTCGAGCCGAGCGACCTTCAGATAGACACCTCGCGAAGAATCCCACCTCGTTGCGAGCAGGAATCCAAAGTGCATCGAGCGTCGTGTACTCGAAGAGGGAAAGAGAGGGCAATTGCGTGGCAGGAAGAGGTGTATATCGTTCAAGACCAAGGAGAACGAGAAACGAGAGAATTCGAGAGGGAGAAGGAACGACGAAAACGAAGCGGAGGATTCTACGAGCGTACCTCTTTCGGACGGTGACCTCCACCCTCGTCCCCACCCTGCATGCCACTCTCGGTACACATTCAACGCGCCGATGCTACCACCGACAACGACCAACACACCTGTTAAGGCAATTTGTATTAGCTGAATCCTTGCGAAACGTTATTTCGAACTTGGAATTTTTCCTTTCTCAAACGAGCAAATCGTGAGACTACCGAGCTTGGATATTTTCAAGCCGAGTCTTTGCTTTCGAACAAAACACCCAGTTATGAACAAGTTTTATTCAAATATGCGGTAGAAAGCAGATGAGCTTGAGAGTTCGATAAATTTAATGATTAGAGATACTGCAAATCGTGAGACAGTGCGCTGCGGTACTTTCAAGCTGAAATCACTTTCGAAAGCGGGTTACGAATAAGTTGTGCACATCTACCGTCGTTGAAATGTATGGTAGAAAGTAGAAGAGCTTGAAAGTTCGATAAATTTGACCGAGTTTAACCGATCAAATGAGACACTGCAAAATATGAGTCTGTCAGTTAGGAGGTTGGTTACCTTCAAGCTTGTGAACAAGTTAATCTGTTAAAATAGCTAGTAGAGAACAGAAGAGCTTGGATTTAATTTTAAATTTGTCCGAATTTAACAATTACACTTGACCGATCGATATCACATCCGTCATGAATTTCTAATATTACGGAGCATATTTTCATATGAGATCAATTTAAGCTCTGCATAAAGTTAATTTGAAGATATTTTTGTTCTATTTCGACAAAAGTAGCTGAAGTCGCGGCCAGGTAATTTTCCACTGTTTAGAAAAACTGGATTGTGCATTTGTCAGTTTCCAGCGTAAGAGGTTAAGGAGCAGTATTGGTGAAATGAAAGAATGTTCAGTCGGTAATCAAGAAAGTACTCGGTGAACAAGCAACTGACCCTAGAGCCTTCAACGTATCAAATTCGAGCGTCTTTCAAGCCATTCATCGGACGCTTCAAACGAGCTTTGTATTTCCATTCGACTTTTCAGCCTGTACTCCCAATCCCATCTCTTCGGCTAACCCCAATCTCGGCAAGAACGTCCGCCCACGTTTTCCGGCATTCGAGCCTTTTTCAGCGTCTCTATTCCCATCTCGGCTCGTTGTTGCTCGGCAACGATCGAACAGCAGAAGCTCGGAACACCACGACTTTCCTCGGGCTTTCATATCTTTCGTGTGTGGAACTTGCTCACTCAACAGCGGAACGAGTCAAGTCGTGAGCGCTATGATTAGCGATTACGGCATCGCGATATTAGCCGCAACGCGATTCCTCGCTCGCTACCCGCTCACGCTTCCGTGCAACGCGATGACGACGATGCTTTTATACGCGAATTAGCCACGCTTTCATCCGTGCCGACCTGCTCGTGGCCTAATAATTGTCTCCTTGCGAATATTATTTGTAAGTTAGAAAGAAGGTAGAAAATATATCTTGGAAGTTCTGGTGTGGTATCGGTAACAAGTAGCTGGTTAAATTAATAACGAGTGATTGCTAAATAGTTGACAACAAAATACTTATGTAGTAAGATGAATAAATAGCAAGGAACAGCTAGTAAATTAAATAATTCTCAACAGGTGACACAAGTAACTGATAAATAGTAACAATTGTTTGTCAAGTAACTTAACACTAGTCCCGAATAATTAACGCGAGTGATAGATTTCACGTAACTGGTAACACAAGTAATTACAAACTGTTAATAAGTACATAGCAATGACTAAGTAGTACCGTGAATAATTAATAGCGAGAAAATTAATTACCTCCTTAACGGGGTAATAGAGCAACACGACACAGAACAATCCTTGAAAACAGTGAAACACGAATCAACGCTATTAAACGCTGATTCACCATCAAGCCTCCCCATCGCTAAATCAAGGGACACCAAGCTGTTAAAATTTAAGTCGAGCACATACAACGATGCAAATTCGTTGCTTTAAATCATGGACACAGATCGAGCGACATTTTCGTACTGATATCGGAGAAACACACGACAGACACATATATATGTGTACGTATAGGTGGGTTTTCTCAGATCGATAACGTAGCGCGCAGTCACTCGCAATCACAGCTTGAAACGGATATTATTAATTACTCGAGACGGCGCTATCCGTTCGTGTAATTAATAATTAGTACCTGACGCGATAACTATACTTCGGATAACTACGCTGAATATCGGTTGTAACAGGTTTGCTAATCTGTCCCACCGGCTACATAGTAGCGAAGATGGTGATTATGCGAAATACGTGTATCTATAGGTGCGCGTCGAACGATCGATGAGACGAGTTTGTTCACGAGGCTGTATCGTCAAATCGTTCGAGGAATATGTGCGATCGTTAATGGTACCACCGTCATTAACGGTGTTCAATTGCAACCAGACGTGAGTTTAAGTCCCTCCATTCGTGAAAATCGGTCGGCGAGAAAATATTTTCCTCTTTTGTAGGCGGTATGCTTAGAGTCTGGACTTCAGAAGTTCGTACATCTCGTATTCAAAATTTTGGAAATTCCACATACATATTATTTAATTTTCATTCCCAAATTCCTAAATGTTCAAATCATCAAATCTCTAAATTCCTATATCTTAAAATTTCTACGTCAAAGCCACCACATCCCAAGTCCTCAAATTCCTAAAACCACAAATCCACATCTTTCCAAATTCTCAAAATTCGACATCTCTAAGTGCCTAAATCTGCAAATTCTCAAATCCTCCAAGTAACCAAAATCCTTTCGGAGACAACGGAACAAGATGGTCCACACGAGAAGGGAGTAAAACGAGCGTCTTCAGAGGGCGTTAAAACGTCTCATAGACCGTAGAAGGTATTAGAACGTGTTGTTGGATTCTCCATATTAGTATTCCCGTCCGAACATTAGCTTCCAGGACTCGTCCACGAAAGCCGAGGACTGCTCTCGCAGTTTCGGTGAAACTCCTCAGTCCTCCTAAGCAGGAGATAACAAGACACGTGCTATGCAGATGTCGTGGCCAGGAGTTCCCAGCGGGACGGCCCGTCGTGATTTAGGCTAATTATGCGCGACCTGGGCCCGACTGGCTTTCTCTGCTGGCGTCATAACTAAAAGCCACCGGTGTTGTCGCTTTACCTGGCCCTTGCAAACACGTAACTTTGCCCGCTCGTTTCCGCTCGAGACTGCTGTATGTACGGCTTACGTGCTCGTGGTTTTAATCGTTTTCACTGCCACGGAGGTAGTCGAGTTCGCACGAACTCACGAAGATTTCATTCGTTCGATGTTGCGGGGGTCATCGGTGGTTGCACCGCAAACTAATCAGCTAATTAGGAAATTCACTATACCAACATAGTGTTCATTATATTCATCATACTAGCATAACCAGGATTTAACATTTGGATTCACAATACAAGATATGGAAATGTTAAATAAAATTGTAACGGAGTCTATTAATAGTGCCGTCAAGGTTTTACACTCCGGCCAATTTACAGAAACTTAGCAACAAACATTTGTTATGCAAACCAGACCCGACGATGATGTTACTCCTGAAATTCCGTGGCACCTGATATAACAGCGGTCGGTGCTCGGAGCGAGCCGTTCTACTTGCAAAACGAAGCTGAAGAGGAAGGTCTGCGAACGTCAGGCGACGCTAATTGCCGTAATGAAGATTATTCGCGGAGAACGCGAAAGGGTGCGCATTGTCTCGGTGAAATAGCACCGTGACCGTGCAGAATTCAGGTTGGTCAGCGAGCTCGGATCTTCTGAAATCCAAATATTTTCCTGTCTGACGAATGAATTACAAGGACATGGTTCTTGTATGTACTTCAATTCAATCGGTGACACGATCTTGCGTTTGAAGTAGAAACTAAAAATTTGATATCTATAGAAAACGATAGAGGCTTGGCTCCGTTATGCTTACGACCTTGTGACACTTAGACTCAGCGATGTTGGTCATAAGTCAGTTGCTATAATAAAGCACTGACGAGGTATCGCGTCAATTTTCATACGACACGAACAAAGGATGGATCAAGAGTGGATCAAGAACACACAGGAAAGTCTTATTCTACGAATCATATCACAATAAAATACAGTGGTACTCAGATCAAATCTTTTTAAAAGAGCAAATCGTAAGAACAATTCAGATTCAGAGCTTAACTCAATTGATCTAAAACTAAGTCCTTCGTAAACGATGACTTCTTGACACCGTGTAGAGATGTGACGAGAGGAAGCATGAAATCGGACTGGATCGACTCGATTGTCTCGGGTCAAAAGTCATCGAAGCTATACAAACCTTGATCGTGCCTTAGTCTTCCTCGGTCCTTTTTCCCTGCCGCTCGGTGGATGAGTTATCGAAGAACGGTAGCCATTTTGTATCATTGGCCACGATACAAGCGACGACAGGACAATAGTCGCCACTTGTCCACCGCTTTATTGAAAGAAATCAAATTCCAGCCCACCTGTGGCGAGCTCGTTGTTCGTCGTTCCAGTCTCCCGATGAAAAGCACCGATCGATCCGATCTATCTTCGATCGTGGATCACGCGAAACGGGCTAAATCACCGCGTGCTACGATAAAACCTTTGTCGTAATGATTGCGGTATCCTGCTGATAGAAAATTCACGATGCAGATTGCCAGATTACTCTATGCAGATTCGGATCTGAGTCTTTTCTTAAACGATTACTTGCTGATCATTCTATTGTGGAGAGTATGGGGGTTGCGAATCAACTGATCGGTTTGATAAGTTGTTTGTTACTCTTTGGTGCCGAGATCCGTATCTTGAGCACATTAATTACTGATATAATAGCTGTATTTAATCTAACCTATGAAACACTCTATTATAATATATTACATGCAAATAACTAGTATACCATAGGTTAACTTCCTTTTAAAATTTTTTAATAAATGAAACCTTCTGAAAGGTGGTCTTGATAACATACATGTACATAATTAAAATTGCAGTCTACGATAATGCTAATGTCAGTGTCTGTTCTGATTACAGGTGTCTGCAGGTCAGCATATGCAGCTCACGGGTGACCTGAAACCCGGCGTATCGGTGGCGGCTCAACAGGGCATGTACTTTAATCAGCAGCAAAGTCAGAATCAGTCAGGACCAGGCGGGCAAACCGATACGTACTGTTCTGTTTCGCAGTCTCAGACGATCAATTTCACTCAACAAAGTCTGAGACAAAGAGCCGCAGCTGCAGGTGGTGTTCCGCAGCCTGCAGGGGCTGCAGGAGCTCGCAACCATCCTCAACAAGTGCCGCAGAATCAGGTGGATCAACATCAGCACGCGAAGCTTCTTCAGCAACAACAACTGATGCGCGCCCAGCAGGTTGGTGTCCGTTGTATACTTTCCTCCCTAATCGATTGTTCGAAACTTTTGTACACGTGCTCTCGCGTTCGAGGGCGTGAACAAAGGTTGGTTTATGGTTTAATTACCTAATGGTTCTGAACACGATGCTTATCTATGCTAATAGAAATGGTTCGTCGTTGGTGGGTCTAAGGATCGGTACCGGTTTTAGGTTAATCCTCCATCGACCTCTAATTATACGAGCTTTGATACTATCGGAGTTAGGTTACTTTTGAAATATGCTTGTTAAAGATAGCGGAGATACTTTCAGGTATTGGTCCTAGTGGATTGGTTAGGGTGATTGAAGGGTAAATAATGCTGATTAAAATGGGATTAATGTGCTAATCTAAGACGCATTTTATATTTCAGAAGTTTTAATTTCCTTTGTTAAATTATTCATGCAATTTTGCAATAGTGGCGGTATTTCAATACCTGAGTGAACACTTTTAATTTTATAGTTGTTCTGCCATGGACAAGTCACATCATGATTGTCCATAACAATTCAAGTAACAATTGTCCATAAAGACTTGTATCTGATCTAATCTAAATCGCTCTGAGGCATAGTTGCCCACCGGTCCAAATCGATTACGCGATTCAATTCGTGTCGCAAAACGAGTTACTCCAAGATTCAGGAGGAATTGATCGAGGGGTGCGTTCACGTCTCGTCGGAATCGTGATTTGTTTGCCAATCTTTTTCGTAGCTGTCGGCGCGAACAATACCATGTTCCGGAAGCTTATTCCCGACACGGTGATGGATCGACTATCGAGCATCAGAAAGAAATCACGTCGCGATATCTCTGGCGGCGCGTTATCCGAAACATTAAGTTCGTATCCGGTGATTCAGTCGTCGTCGTGCAACAGGTATCGCGGCTCCTTTGCAACTTCTGTTCCATCGTGCTGAAAGAAGCGGCACAAATAGGAGGAGCTTCTTAGAGGTCGCGGAACAATGAATGGAAACTTTTTCTGCAACCGGAAAATCTGTGTTCGTCCGCGCTTCCTGTAGGGAACCTAATGTCGGATATAACCACGACTCTTGCCTTTTCTTATGATTTCCCCGGATAAGAAAGTTAATCGTTCGGTAAACTAAATTCCTCGATACACGCTTGTTTCTTCTTGTCTATTTAATATTTATGGAAGGTAAAATATTTTTTTGGGGAAAATTTTTTAGTCGAATCATTCGGTTTTTAACTGTGGTGCGAATATTTAGTCGGAAAGAAAATCAATTTTGAATATCTGAAAACTAAATTAGAATGTTAAAGAAAGCAAATTATAACAATTGCAGAATCTTAATTACCATATTTTCATACTGCTCCCTATATAATGCAACGTGCTTTAAGATTTTCACTTTTGTACCCGGTCAAAGTTCTCGGCCTCCGCGAAAGAGACTGAAAGAAAAAAGTGCGGGCGACTTTCATTCGTATCAACTTGTTGTTCTAGTTACCCGCTGGTATAATGTAACGCCGACAACTTTGCAATCAGACAACATTTGCATGCAGTCATTTACATCTTGTCCGGCACGGTGTTCTTCATCTTTTATGCATTCTCAATTTGCATCCGAAGAAACTGTGTCCACGGGCTCAATTACTGTCACTGAATCGTCGTCTTCCACGAATTACCTTCTCGAACGATGTTCACCGGTGTGCTATTGAAATATTACTTAAAAGATCGAATGCAAAATCACTGTCGAGCCATCGGGATCGACGCGACTTTCTGAATTCCTATCACGCCTTCATTCGCCACTTCATTCGACATTACACTATTAAGAACCCATTACTCGTGGATTTAGGGACATAAAGGGATGTAGGGGTTTAGGGACTTACGGGTCTGGAGTTATAGATATCTAGAAATATAAAGATTTAAAAGTCTTAAAATTTGTAAATCTATAATATAGAGATCTGAAGTATAGTATCACACGAAATGTATAATATTTCAATTATATACCCTCGACCATAAGCGTCGTGCTTATAATCAATTATCAAACCGATTTATCGAGTCTCTCTCGGCAAACAAACTGGCGGGAAGATTGAAATCAACAGCGCGCAATTATCAGCGATTTACAGATCTGCAGGATGCACTCGGCGATGCGGTGCAGTCACGTTGCGCTGGCGGACATGCAACATGGATTTATTAACGAATGACTCAGTTATAATACCAACCATTACTTTAACAACGTTAAGGTATCGAAGGCAGCTCTCCGATCGTGCTCCACTTACTAATTGTAGGTTTCGCGCAATTGGTTAGTCATCCTTCGTCAAGTGTCGACCTTCCGCTTCGTTTCTTGCTCGATGTTAGGCTCAATTGCTTCTCCTCGCCCGTGAGATTCGAACGCGTGAGAACGCACGAAACAGGGACATTGTGCCATTATCGTTCTCTTTGATCGTATGAAAAACAACCTGCAAGTATTTATCGAATATTTGTTGCCTCTTTGATAACATTCCTCCTGAATTATGAAGCGTGTCCTAGTACTTTGTTAGAGTGTCAGACTGAAAGTACTTATGCATTTGACATATTGAAACTTACAAAATATTGTATGACATATAAAGCTTATCAGCATATTATGAAATATTGTTGCAAATTTACATTTGCAACCTTTCTCTACAAAAATCCCATATTAACTATCGAAAGAAAACAGAGAGAGAAATTGAATCGTAAGTAAATATGTCACAAAGAATAGAAGCGTTTAAAATTCCCGCCCAAAGAATGTGATAGGAAGAAGGAAGACAGGTGAATATGGTGAAAGAAGGTGTCTCTGGTCGCTTTTCCGTCCAACATCGTAGACTTTCGTTGACTAACGCGTAACACCAGGAAGTGGAAACGCAATCTACGAAGACTTGTGCAACGACACCGATGCATGGAACTTCCGTGCTCGTTGGCTCGACGACAATGCAACTCGTAACGAGTTATCGATGCGTTCCGCGAACCGAGTAGTAATTATTCCTTTGGAATTCACCACTGCTCGACTTTCTAACCCATTTGTATCACCGTTTTCGACTTGCGGTTCATATGTGCTGCTGATCAAGTCCATGCACTCGGGCACCTTCAGATTTTTAGATAGGGAAGGTGTACAGGTACTTTTGTTAATTAGTCAGGGGACAAAATTTGGACTTTGGAAGATTGTTGAGACGTTGGGAATTTGGGACTTTGAGAGTGTGGAACTTTGGAAGTTTGGGACCTTGGATCATTTGGAATTTTGAGAGTTTGGAACTGTGAGAGGTTGAGACATTAGGAACTTAGGACTTTGGAAGACTAGAACCTTCAAAGTTTAGGACTTCAAATAATTTTGAACTGAGGGAGCTTGACCCTTCGAGAACGTGGAACTTAGTGGAACTTCAGGAATTTGGGACTTCGGAACTTCAGAACTTCGGATATTATGCACATTCGATAACCCACAACTTCAACAGTAGGAAATAGTGAGCATTCAGAACTCTTTGAGTCCTCAACATCTGTGAACCTTGAAACTAAAGACTAAAATTTTGAAACACAATTGAAACTTCCATCAGCGAATTTCTTAAAATTTGTAGAATGTGTAATTTGATAATGTAAAGATGTAATAATGAAATTCATCGAAGTATCAGAATGGAGAATAATCAAATGCTATCTGGTGATATTTTCAGGTGATGCAACAACAGCAACACATGGCAGGAGGAATGGGCGGTGTGAGGCCACCACCACCCGAATACAAAGCTGCCCAGGCCCAGATGATGCACGCTGGAATTGGCATGGGTCAGCAAGCAAGGTTTCCTAACACTGGACCTATGCGTAGGGTTACGCAACAACCGATGCCACCTTCGGGTACGTAGTCGATAAACAATACGCTCTGTCTAAGTACTTAATCCAAATTCCTTCATACATATGCAGATACGCGCGGAAAATTTGAATTACAATTTGCCCGTTCTTTCGCTCGCTTATTACGATTCATTCTTGACAAGTAACTAATCGAAGATCTTCGAGTTTGACTTCAGTTTTGACAAATTTCTCAGTTACGACAGGTTCTGACAAATTCCTCAGTTATGACAAATTCTGACAAATTTCTCAGTTATGACGAATTTCTCGGTTACCAACCACTTTTCCGTGTTAGCATAGGAAACTAAATATTATCGAAACGTTGGATTAAATTGACTAAAAAATGAGATTACCGCGCGTAGAATTTTCGCCGAATTTACTTCGGTTACACAGAGAGAAACGCAAAGGAAATTGAATCGAGCGGACATAAAAGGTAAACGAATAATCGCGAAAAAATATTTGATCCGCGGAACGAGCATTAAAGCGGCGTTCTCGTACTTTTTAACAAACATTTAGACGAATATTCGAGAGAAACGGACCGGTACGTTGCGAATCAGAAAGAAAAGAACGCGAACCAGATAAAACGGGGAGAGGGTCGTAAATATTCTTCTACACCGTAAGCTCGTACAAGGCTTGTATCGATCTGCCTCGAGCTACTTTCATAAGATTCTATCCAAACGAAAATCCACAGAGCATTAAAGCGTCTTCTTTTCGAAATAGGTATCTAACCCTGTATCTGCCTAGCCTCGGACTCTTTACGATCGATTACTATCCGCGTTGATTGAATCCTGTTTCTGCCGGTGTTTTAAAAATATAAAATTGCTAAGACGCCGATACCACACTTTTCGTGTAATCTTTTGAATCATCTAATCATGTAACTGATACAAAAAAATACTTTGAAAGAACCGTACTTTAGAAGTTATCTGAAGTTACGTGAGATCATATGTGTTCGACTCATGTGAATCACCCTGTATGTTAAATGTACCAACACTTGTACGTTTCATACAGTTCAGCGTAGCATTTATAAGAAGAAAAGTAACAAGTATGTAGTAACAATTCCACGTGTTCTTTTTGCTCGCAGGTCCAATGTTGAGGCCACAAATGGCACAGCAGCAGCAACAAGCGCTACACGCTGCCGGTGGCAACATGTACATGGGTGGCGGTAGCATGGCCGCCATCGGTGGGATGCATCAGATGCACCAACGTCTCGGATATCCTAGAACTAATAATCAACGGCCGCCTAACGTCAGCGTCGGTCCTCCAGATAGCCTGGGGAACAGTATCGCGGGTCGTGGAGCTCAGCAGGAGTGGCGACACGTTCTGATGCAGCAACAGGGCTTTCAAACACAGATGCGATCGCAATTCAACCAGCAAGGTCACCAAGGTAAGCGTCGATGGACCCATATCGTGTTCACGATCCTTTCATGGTGGTAATTCGCGCGAAGAACGGGGCGGTATTCGGTTAGTTACGCCCTTTTTCCTGCTCGACCCCATCGGTGTTGGCTACTTAAGTTGTCTTCGGTTATACCACGATCTTCAGAATTCATTTTCTACGCGGACGCCGACTGTGACGAAACGATGTTGCTTTTTATACCGTGTAATGTGTTCCTAGTGTGATTCGGGGTCATAAGTGTTGCCACTTTTTGATGGGGTCGGTGCTTCGGATGGGTTGTAACGAGGATCAGTAATACTTAGACTGTCACGCCGATTTCACTACCATGTAGTTTTATACCATGTAATAATTTTTGTTCTATGTAGTTCGCATTTGAGAATTTTTTCTGATTTGAGAATCTAGGAATTTAAGAGTTTTGAACATGACAAAATGAAGAAATATCAAATTAAATGAAACCATTGATGGTATTTTGCAGGTGGCTTCGGTATGGGTGGCACAGGCGGGATGCAGATGAACGCCGCACAGATGCAACATCAACAGCTGATTCGTTCACAAAGCGGAGGTATCGGTGGTTCCGGTATGGCTAACAGCACTCAAATGCAGCAGCTACTGTCGCAGCAACACCAGCAACAGACATTAGCCATGCAGCAGAGTAATAATCAGATGTCCCTGCAGATGCAAATGTCGCAATCCTCATCAGTCAACTCTGTCAGCAGTACCGGAACCGGTAAGTCTTGACCGAATCTAATTCTATTCTCTGTTCAATCTTGAAGAAAATCAAATTGCACTTTTATAATCGTATACTTGGTACATTACGGTATATTCGCAATATTATATTTGCCAGGAACAATACAGACATCAATCTCTTCTGATATCTATTTTAACGCGTTTAGTGTCATTATCGAAACATTGTCGATGCACCATGTGTCATAATCATAGTGCACCGTGTGTCAGGTGTCGATTGTGTGTCGACGGCGCGATGATCGGTTACCCTAATGCATCATTTTCGTTATCTTTTAAACTAGTCACTATTTATGCAGAAAGATACATGATCGACGTACAAAAACTTGTTAATCCTTTGTAGACGATAAACGTGTAGATAACATACACTTGTACAGTTGAACATTCTCAACAATTTTTATGACCATGTTTTCTGAAATGCGCTAAATTTTTCTGAATAAAAAGCACATGTCATTATCGATCACGTGTGATGCGATGTTTCCAGGCTCCCCTCTGCACCCGCATCAGCAGTACGGCGCAGGCAGTCCAGGAGTGCGCAGTCTGCCGCAACAACAACAACAGCAACACTCGCAACCGCCGGCAACCACCACGGACCCGTCCGTAGCCGCGGCGGACTTTAGCCTCGAATTTCTGGAGAATCTTCCGACCGGAGACACGTCGAACTTCAGCGCTCAGGAGCTGCTGAATTCCCTCGACTCAACGGCGGGCTTCAACCTCGATATTCTGTAAGACCACGCGTATCGCGGTCTATTCGGGAAATCGAACGTTGTCGAGGTCGGTTACAAACACGATCGCGACGCGAACGCGCCACATCGATCACCCTGTCGAAGCACGCGTTACGATTTCTGCGACGGTTTCACCGCCGCGAGTAAATCCACTTTCTGAGTCGCGTCGTGCTTCGACGATTCGCTTGACGATATCGCGCAATCAATGAACCAAAGTGGAGCGTAATCGTCGCTCGGAACGGAGGCTGGAGCGGTTAGACGAATATAAATGAAGCAAGGTTAGATGCAATTCGCTCGGGTCATGTTCATCGTAAAGATGGATACAGAAAATAGATGAGCAGACCGCGAATGAATCACGCTTGAGAAGTGATACGAGGATGGAAGAAACGGCCACCTCCGTGGAGCAGTGACGATCACGATGACCCCGGAAAGGTCCTCCGCGTTGATCGATTGATCCATCCTCGCGCAAACGTCAGGGTGTTCGATCCAGTCGAACTGGCCTCAACCGTGCACCATGTACAGTAGTAGGAATAAACACGAGAAACGGAAGTACCTCCTCGAGTGTCCCAATCTCCGGATCAGAGGAAGGGCAATTCTGGAGCTGAGCAACCTGAGGTCCAGGTTCGACCTGGGGTGCACAGAGACCCGGTCGTAGAGCATTTTCGGCAGCTATCTTGGCTGACGATCGCATTCTTCTAGGCAATCACGTTTTAGGAAAATTGAATTTCTTTATGGTAACGATCGGAACAGCAAAAACGAGAGCGAACGGGATAGAATGAAAGGAGGGGAGAGTGGGACAAGTGTGGAAAATCAAGAGGCAAGCGGGAAATTCGTTTTGTACAAGCGTAGCCACGAATTCGTAAAAGTTTATCCATTTTTTTAGCGATCGGGATCGATCGATTTCTATCGAGTGCACGCGTCGACGACGCCCGGACGGTGACCTCGACGCGCACTCCAGATCACGCAGCTTCTCTTGATTTTTCACGATCCGGGGTGTTCGAGAGGAAAACGTGGCGGTCTTTTGCTGATGCCCTCGAGGATCGGTTCCACAGTGATGCACGAGACTTACTTTCTCGTTGAATCAGTCTACAGCCCGTAACTTTTAAGTTAACTCAACGCTATTTCTTTCGATTCTGTAACAATGCGTTCAGCTTAAAATTCGCTCAGAACGGATTGATAGAAAATTTGAAAGAAATGTTGCTCGGAAATTACTTATGAACTGATCTGGAGAAAGTAAGTCGTGTATCACCGTACGTCGCTCGAGGTTTCGTTCACGGCTGACGTTACGACATAACCGCTAAGATCGTAGCGTATTTAACAATGCCGCGACGGCGTATTTACAATTAACAGAAAGTCAATTACGAGATATAAATACATATAAATATATATTCGATTCTCGATGAATTCGCGTGACCATTGACGATCGAAACTTGAATCAGAAATCGTTCGATTCGAACGATCGGTCACGTGTACACTCCGGTGCACTTGGGCTTCCTTTGGATAAGGGCAACTTAGGGACAAAAACTTCACACCACTTATCTTCGATCTTGTAATAATTAAATGTTTGTTTAGATTTTCAATTCTCCAAATTTTCAAGAAATTATATTTCTAAATTTTCAAAGTGTCAAACCTTTACATTGCAAAATTTCCCAGTTCCAACATTTTCGAATTCTCAAGTTTACCTGGTTCTGATTTTGATTAAATTTAATCAATCTATCTGGTGAGGTAATTTTCCCTAACGTCGCCATTTTCCCTAGGATAGCCTACCATGCCCGCCCAGTGTACGTAGGACTCGCGTTGTGTTTGTTGACGAGGAGAGAAAGAGAGGGAGAGAATGACGATGAGAAGCTTCCTAAGAACGCGGCGTTAGTGTTGCTACAGGATGAATTGAAATCTTGACTGTACATAAAAAGTATACAACACAGATACACACAGGACCGTAAGCTCGCAAAGTTTAGCTGATTATAATTAAGAACTCTAATGATATAGGTAAATATTATATATATACAGATCTATATATATACATATATATATAGAATAAATAATAGTAATCGAGTTGAACGAATGGAAAGGAGCGAAAGATGGGCGAGAGTGTGTGATGAAAAAAAAAACGCGTGCAGAGAGAATGATGACGGGTGAAGCGAATGTTTTTGCACGGCGATAAAGCACATTTACCTCGAACGAGTGTATTTATTGAGTTTTAGTCCCGCAGGATGTGCTGTGTCGCCGAATCGACAGGTTGCACACGAGAAATAATCACGGTGAGGTGCGAACTCCGTTTTCGCTACGATGAACAGCGTTCTCTTTCTGCCAAACGTTCAATTATGCACGTTCGAACATATATATAGACGCGGTAAGTAATCGTTTGATGCGATCAAAGTGAATACGTTGAAGGTTCCGTTCAAAATTACACTTTCTTTCTTCAAATATTAACATATTGTACGACGATGGAGTTCAGATTAGGAACTTCGAGGCTGACGGCGATGTAGCATGACGTTGATTATGCAACAACTGAATATCTGAGAATGTACTTTCTTTGATTATTAATGCAGAGATGTTCAATGTCCTGATTAAGCAGTTACGAATTAGAAACTTTCAGATTATTCCAAAATTTCTAAATATCAAAATTAACTTGAAGTTCTCTGACTTCTCAAAGTTTCGGATCTTCACGAACTATGAAATTTAGAAATTTACAAAGGTAGAAGATTCAAATTTTCAATTTTCTAATGTTCCAAATTTCTAAATTTGAAAATTTGAAGATGTGATTAACCGACAATGTACATGATAGTTTCTCTAGATGGTAGAATCAATTTTTCCAAAAGAAAGCATACCCATTGCAACCTACTGTATCGTATGATCAGCGCTCGAACAAAGTCTGAACAGATCTTACCGATGGTACAATATGTTAATAAGTAGAAACGCTTTTTATAGAGGTTAACGAGCAATCGCGGTTCATCGTTACCGTGAAACGGGTCTGCGACTAATCTTCCAAATAGTGATACATTCCATAGCTAAAAAAAAGGAGTAGCAATCCACGGTTCGTCTAATCAAAAGTATCTGAAAAGAAACAAGGGGTCGTGATAGAGGGAAAAACAAGGAAAAAAAAGGATCCATAAAGTTACACGAAGAACACCGAACGATAGATATGGGTGAAAATGACGAGAGTAAAGAAGGGAAGGAGTAAAAGAAAAAATAAATATATATAAATATATAATATATCCTCGACCGTTCGCCGAAAAGTGTGCACGAATACTTCCGATGCGGAGTTTCGCTCGTCACTCTACAACTATTATTGTATTTTATATTCGCGCACTCGCGCGTGTACGCGCGGATATTAGCGAGAATACGAATCGTTCTTTTGTTTTTTTTTCTATTTCTGTTTGTTTGTTTGTTTGTTTGTTTGTTTGTTCGTTCGTTTCAATAATTATAAAGGAAAATTCCCTCGAATCGGACGTAGGAGCGACGCGTTCATTATTGTCTTGTAAAATATTGGGGCCACGAAACATAATCTAAAGCAAGAAAAACTCGAGAAAATCTCCAAAAAAAAAAAAAGAGTAAACGATAAAAGAAAACGAAGGAGGCAGATGCTGTAATCGTGTCCACGTCGATGAACGATGTAAATCGAGAGAATCAAGCACGACGCGAGAGAAAGAGAAAATCGCCACGTGTTGTTCTGTTCTCTCTCTCCCCCCTCATCCTCCTTCCCCCCGTGTTCTATTATATAATATGTATAGATATAATAATGATACATGAATACGATTCGTGAATGAACGAAAAACGAATGACTGAGAGAACGAAAGGGTTAAATCGTGTAAATGGACGAACGATTGAGAATCGAGAGATAAACGAGAAACAAAGAAGGCAAGAACAATTCGTTTTTGTAGGGAAAAGAGAGCATTAGGGACCAACCAAAAAATAAGAGAGAGCAAGAAACGTGCGCTGATGTCGATTGTCGCGGTGGATCGTTCTTCCTTTTATAATATACACGTTGTCACGAGAGAAAACGCGCGGGGATAAATAAATTAACAGTGCCTCGAATCGTTCGCGACCGATCACCGAACTTTAGAACCGATAATTTTCGCGTAGAAGGTGTTCTCGGTCCTCGCGAAGCACGCCATTCGATTCTTCCACGTTTCGAACGAGAAATAGAACAGAGAGAGAGTGAGAGAGAGAAAGAGAGAGACTGGCGATGATCGAGTTTTGCTTTTCTGTTGCACCATCGACGTTGATTAGGCCCATTGGCGTAACTAGATAAAGGTCAGCATGGTCTGTTGGGATATAACGCGTGGCGATTTATCGCGTGACTATATATGACGAATGTAACGCGTCTATATTCTCAAATTTACGAAAATGACATTTAATTTACTTTTAAATTTAGAAATTTTCAATTTAAGTCCTGATACTAACAACTTCAGAAATTTCAATTTTCGAACTCACCAAATCCCACAAATTATTTGGAAATTTAGAAATTTTCAGGTTTAGAAAGTTTCAAGTTTTCAAACCTGCAAGTGTATAAATTTAGAAATTTTCAGAGTACGTAGCAATTTATGGTCGATTTCGGACAAGGTCCTAGTTACGCCAATGATTAGACTTTACCGGTTTTCAGCCGAAGAGGACAAAGATGGGCTCCGTTTCGTGCGCGTGTCGGTTTATCGAGGAGTCTCGAGCCGGACAAATACACCTAATTATTTATAATATTTATATAACTTTATATACGATACACGGGCATTTCGCATAGAATAAAAGTTCATGTTGAATCTCGAACTGTTATCAATAAAAAGCGTTGAGTTCCTACAATCGTTTCTTTACTTAGCTTCTGGATGTCATCCGAAGTTCGTGTCATTGCTTTCATTTTCACTCACTCGTTATTTTCGATCGATGTGGAGAAGAAGAGATGAGAGAAATTCACTCGATGTTTCTCGTAGTCGCGTAACGATCAACGAAGACGCACCTGGTGCGTCGTAGTTCAGTCAAATGTTTTCAACGAGAGTTCCATTACACTCGAACATAGGCTTCCAAAAAGAGAATTCTACCTTTCATTTCGGAAGATCAAATATATCAACTGAAAAATAATCCAGTGGATTTTTAAATTTGAAAATTTGGCAGGTTTCAAATTCGTGAATTTCTAAAGTACCAAACATCTCTAAATTTCTTAAATTTGAAAATCCGCAGTCATATATTTTCGGATGCAAGTTCACCGCATTTCTAAATTTCTCAACTTTGTAAACTTGTATCTCCAAATCTTCAAAAGCCCAGATTTCGAAATTCAGGCTTCTTTCCCCTACGTCGTGTTCTCTAGGGAAGCCTCGCCACGTTCACGAGTGTACCCCATCGACATAGTAATAATTCGCCAAAGACGCTGAGTTCGCAATTCGAAATCCATTTTTGTTTCATCAGATTCCGCGCTTTCAAAGACTCCACGCGTCAGCGTCCACTCCGGAAGTGCACGATGTCCGAGGACGGAAGTTCGTTGTCAGTCGCTGAAAAATTCAGCAACATCGATCTCCAAACACCGGTATGACGAACGCGAGCCAAGCACGTCTCGAAGAACGATAATTCCGAAGAAAGTTGCTTCATTATCGATTCCTTCGGGGCTGTTGTTGCTAAGCGGATTTCCCGCGCTCCGGACTAATCTCCCGCTGGTTGTCGAACGTTTCTGTTAACCTGGACACGATGCATGAGCCATCGGGCTTCGTGACACCTACGGGTCAGAGGTCGGACACGCGAGAATACATTGTTTCCTGGGTTAGGTGTTTCGCGACGTCTCCGCGTCCGTGGCGACGACGCTCGGCCAACACTAGGTCGAACGAGGCAGCCTAACGCGTCGTCGGGACGCGACGCCGGGGACACGGGAGGAGGATCAATATCACGGTTAGGGAGAGAGCAGACTGAAAATAGGAGCGAGAGTAGGAGCAGCGATGAGGGATAAGGATTACGAGAAGAGAAGGAAAAAGCGAGAAGGTGTACGAGAGAACCCAGCCCGAAAATGTCAATTCGCCGGCCTGGCTCCTCGTGAAATTACGATCGTGACAGGACTCCTCGCCGATTTCGTTGCAATCGTGCGGATTGCGGCACGAATTTTGACGCCACACCGTTTCGAATCAATGTTATCTTCACTGATTCTGGACTCCATCGAGATGCATTTCTTCATTCGGTACATTTGAGGCTTTCCGAAACGTTCATCTTATCGTTTTTACCAGCGGGAGTACAACCATCAAAATATTTGACCAATTATGTAGGTTTAGTTTGACGAAGTTACCTTTCAAAATACTGTGCTGGTCTTCTGTACATTTCGGTATCTTATACTGAATTGAATTTGACATCCGATTAATTCAAGGTTTTCAATAAATTATCACTTCATATATGACTTCATATTTTTTACACATACTTTGAAAGAATATTCTATGAGTTCTTTGTGCATCACAAAATATCTCAACTCAGATATCAATCGAGTCTTCATGATTTCCCTAATTTATAATTTTCAAAAGATTGTTATGTTCACCGATTCGACTTAAATATAATTTTATAATAATGTAATTTAAGTATAACTCATACTGAAACTTCGAAGAATTATCCTATGGATTGACAAGTTTCGATGGAGTTAGACTCCTCCCGCGAATATCGATCATTTAACGTTCGTGCAAGCGCGTGCTTTCGTTGTCAGGTGATCCACCTTCTGTAAAGGCGAAGTAGGGAAGTAGAATTCTGTAGGATCGGCAGGTTTCGAGGTAGAATTTGATCGATCGAGCGCGCAAACGCAGACGATCCACTGGCCGACATCGACTCGCCACGCAAACAATGCTCCGATGTACACACGATTGTGCGAATGAAAATCTGTTATGAAACTACCAATTAGCTGACCTTTGCGATACGAGAAGACACGTGACAATTATGCGTCGGTTCACACTTTTTTCCATCTGGTCGCGAGAAAATGTAAACATTATTTGATTCGAATAAAAAGCCCCGAGATCAAGATCGATCGAACAAAACAAACTTCCGGAAATATCTAGTGGATTATCACGCAAAACGCGCCTATAGATACAGGAATTTTTATGTCCGCGAAAAGAGACGATATTTTGATTAAACGCTTGTTTGTCTGGAATAGTAATTATATCCTTCGTCGCAAAGGTCAACCAGAGATCTCTTCTACTAAGTTCTTAATTGACGGAGAATAAAAATGAAAAATTTCACTCTGCTGCGTGAGCGAAAACTAAAAAAAACCAACCTGTGGTTCTTGTATCCAATTTGTTTTATACTCGCTTGCCTTGCGTAGAGCGTCGACTAGATGATTTTCTACTTATCCTCTCTATACAAGAATACGAAAACATCGTCGAGGTCGTCGCGAATATCGAATCGATAAAAAAGTATCGACCTCGCTCGTGTAACATCGTCGCGAATATTTTCGAAGGTCGGTTTCGATTACTTGTATTTCCTTAAAATTCTAATGAAATTTATATTTTGACTAAGTCTTTTGGCTAAATTCATTGGCGTAACAAAAAATGGGGATCAGGACCTAAGAAATTATCGAGCATCATAGACTTTTCTGGGAAAAGTGATGATATGACAGGAGTCAAGCGACTATTAAACATTTAATAATTTTCTAAATTTTCAGATTCCCGAATTCCTGAAATTTCTTAAATTACCAAATTCCTGACTTTTCAAATTCTCAATCTACTTAAGTTCTTCCCCCTATATCACACCTATCCCTAGGGAAGTCTATCGAGCTAGGTTCTGTGCTTACCACTAATTTATGATACGTGAAAGTTCGCATTTTGGAGGAATCGAATCCACCCAGGATCCCATCCATTTACGCCAATGCAGTTTGTAGAAATTCTTTATATCGGTTTTATCGTTCGAGTTAATTATGAAACCTTCCTTCGAAGAAGACAGAAAGAATCGGCGAGGAGGACACGAATATATTAGTTTAAAAGCAAAACGTAATAATTAGATCGATAAATCGATTCTATCGCGTTCTCTCGATCGTCGTTTCTTTTCCTCAAAAACGACCATGCATAATTGATCGATTTCGTAGGACGATAAATCTCGTCCGTACGAAACAGCACACGTGGGATCAGTATTTACAACGAGCGACAAGCTTTCGTTGAACGAGGTATAAATTCTCGGTCGATCGACCACGACGACAACGACGACCGCTCGGAGTCGCGGCCGATAGGTTTCTTTTTCCCTTCGTCATTGTAAATAGCGCAGTGTAGTTGAAAGGGCGGCAGAAAGGTGGTTAGATAGAGACAAAGAGAAAGCGAGCGAAGCACGTGACTGTAATTTTTGTGGCTGACGGATAATCGGCGAACGCAAGAGGGGATGAAGAATGCAAAGGAAAGCCGTTTCTCTCTCTTCTTGGCGAGAAATCGCTTCGAACGGGTCATAGGGTATGGCCCGTGACAGTACGTAACGGGTGTGCATTGGTGACAATCTTTAAAAAAAATAATAAATCGTGGAACGATTTTAGTTAACACGTTCGTTGCGAACTGAGAATTGTAAGGGTAGTCGTAAGCAGGTTATCAGTTAAGGGTGTCAAATTTATGTTAAGGTATACTTCGGGTGCAATGTAGGTTTCGTTTGAGTAAGAACAAGCGTACGGAGATAAACCTATCGCTTATCTTCGACTCGGGGAAATTAAACTTGAATATTTTCAAACTTTTACATTCGAAAGTTGGGAAGTTTGTAAATTTTCAGATTTCTTTGAAAGTTTGTAAATTCGAAAATTTCCGAAATCTCTTGGCTCTTAAATGTAAAAGTTTGTGGATTTCTAAATGTTCGAATATCTTTATGGTCCTACTTGCGACTGAAAAATTAAGAAGGGAAGAAACGGAAGAGGGTGTAACTCGTAAGGGATGACGCGTGCTTCTGCCGCTGATCCATCAACGCCAAAATCAATACTCTCTTCACGCTATTGTTCTCAAAACGATTGTGATATACATATATATTATTGTTAATGCTGTAACGATGAAAACGATAGAGAAAAAGCTGCCCAACGAGATGAGTTTTTAGAGCGTAACGTTTTAGGGGGCGCATGACGTGATCATCCCGCAAAATTCGAACACTGACATAATCTCGAGGATCCCAATGCGAATTCGATTGTCGATGATCCGTGCCGCGAACTTTACACTGCTGCCTCGTCTGCAATAATGTAATAGTAAAAGAAACGATGAAAATAAAGAAATAGAAGAGAAGAGAGAGGGAGAGACAGACGCGCGATGGTTGTATCATCGAATAGCGAGGGAAATAATGCTTGTAAATAAACGAACAAAACGTAAAAGGATGGAAAGAGAGAAAGAAAGAAAGAAAGAAAAGTAAGAGAACAGTGATGCGTTATAATTATTTATGTTTGCTGATCGAAGAGGATTCGATAGTAAATTAGTGTAATAATTCGTAATTTAAACGCGGAGAACGGAGGAAGAGAAACGAGAAAAATCATACACACAGATTATGTACATAAGCTAATGGGTAATATCTCCCCTTGGTAAAGGATAGTTTACGGATAATTATTTTTATTACTATTATTATTAACTATTATTATTATTTTATTTTTAAGTAACTATTATTATATTATTATAATAATTATTATATTATTATTATTGTCATATTATTATTACTTTTAATTATTACTTATTATTATTGTCATTATTAATATTATAATTGTCATTGTTATCCTTCGGCCAATGATCTCAAAAGGAAGATAGTAAATGCGTTCGGATGAGAGTGTTGCTAAATCTGGGCCGATTTCGATTTTTCTCAAAACAGACCAGAAACGGTTAAAAGAATGAAAGATGAGCACCGTTTCCGTTGACACGTTCATAAACGAATTCTATACTTCGTCGTTTTTTCTTATTCATCTACTTTTTAATTTTCTTCGTTCCTTTTTACTTTTTATTTCTGGCCTATGTACTCTCTAAACATGTTTATGACACACTCGAAGTGAATTCTTCGTCCACGGTTACGCCTCGTTTCCGGTTATCGTGAGTTCCGTTAACTGTACTGCGCATCTTGATACGACAAAGCGCGTCTTTTCGATTCTTTTCTATTGTTTTGATTTGTCGCTTAAAACCTTTTCTGACTTCGAGGATGCGTTAAAGCGTATTATTTAAAAAAATGAACGTTCCTTTTTCTTTTTCCGTATTCCTTGTTCTATAATCGCACGAGAAAGAACACAAACAGGATAGTCGTTCGTATCGCTATATGTCCTGTTCGCACGAATATCGATTTCACGAATCGGACAGTTCTTTTTTTTAAATAAATGTCGGTGAACAGCATGTTTATCAGAACATGAAAAATTGAAATTTTTATTATATAATGAAAGTCGATGTGTGCGAACGGGTACTCTATAACAAATAAAACGCAAATAACTATTTCATTTTGTCCAGGATTCATCGATGAATCCTTCGTGCGGAGACATTGAAAAAGAAGAAAAAAAAAAAGAAAAATGAAGATAGAGAGAAAATAAAAGTAAATGTCGGTTTAAATCGATGTAATTTGAAAGTGACCTATTAAATGAATGAATTCAGTTAGAACTGATAGCGGTGCAACGCTGATCAAATTATTCATAAACATGTTTTATCAAACGAGAGTCAAGACATTTTGTCATGTCTTTGTATATTTTTATGCAATGTTGTAGAATGATATTGTTTCAAATATATTATACAGATAATAATAATAAACAAATTTATATGCCATAACTTTGTTTCATTTCTTTTCAACTTGATCTAGTCTATTACATCATCAATTTTCTCGATAAATAATACCATAAACGTGGTATAGAATACAACCTCTTATGCTCCTTTCGTCGAACATTTCCTCCTAAAATTTACGTTCCTAATTAAAATTCCATCGACACTTTATATGCATAATATTACTACACATACCATAACCACGTGTTATATCACCATCCGTTATATGGTTATACATTGTATTGAAAATAGTATCGCTAGTTCCATCTAAAGGCACATAGCAAAAGTAATGAGATTCAATAAAAATTACTTCTTTTTAAAGAACAAACGGTTTATGTCAAATATAGACAATTTATATCAAATACAAAAATAGCTATTACAATAAATTGATAATTTTATGCCTCACCAATATTTTAAGTTTCACGATACAAATTGCTATAAATTATAGATGTATTAAAGAAGAGATAGAAAAGTTATGATTTAAAATTCAATATGATCGCACAATTTATAATTACAATACACAAAAATAAAGAACGTGTTGCAACTGTTTTACTAACAGATGGTGCAATCGAACTTCTGGTAGTTTCGAAAGCATGGCCACCGCATTAAGACTGAGACTCGCAATTAAATTCGGAAAAACTCTTTCAAGGCCGTTGAGTCGGCACTTGGAGAGGAAGATTTTGGAGAAACAATGTCTCCAATTTGCTGGTTTGTATATTTGCATGTTGTATTAATTGTACTTTCTTTCATTTTCCTTAACCTTCTTAAGTTTGAGGTTAAATGTACGCGTGCCTCTTGATACTATTTTCTACCGATGCTCATATTTCTTAGTATCTGCTCTTATTTTTGAATAATCCTAATAATTAATTATTATATAGCTATAACAGGCAGATCGGCACGATGCTTATCATCGCAAGCAGCAACACAGACAACAGAAACTCACAACATCATAAAAGATACAGAGAAAGTTACAGGTAATTCTGACAGATTTATTTCTATGTATATTTTTATAAATATATGCTTCATATCATATTATTCTTCTTTTTTAGGTGAAGGTGATAAACATGAATTTCAATCAGAAACACAAATGCTATTGCAAATTGTTGCAAAATCCTTGTATTCAGAAAAAGAGGTATCATTGTTCAGCAGTCTTATGTTATTTCTGTTAATATTTCTTATACATTTTCAGTAATATAACATTTTTGATTGTAAGGTATTTCTCCGTGAATTGATCTCCAATGCAAGTGATGCTCTGGAAAAACTACGATATATGCGGTTAACAGATAACCAGGCAGCAGAAATTCTTGCTGATAGAAACTTAGAAATTCACATTGGTACTGATAAACAAAACAGAATTCTTACAATTCAGGATACAGGAATTGGTATGACTCGAGAAGAATTGGTATCCAATTTGGGAACAATTGCTAGATCTGGATCTAGAGTAAGTGAAATAGAAATTTTATTGTTCTGTTCTAATTTAATATATAATGTTTTGATCACAGGCATTCTTAGAAAAATTGAAAGAGAAGCAAGATGCTGGTGATGCATCTCAAATTATTGGACAATTTGGTGTTGGTTTTTACAGTACTTTCATGGTTGCTGATAAAGTAGAAGTATTTACTAAATCATATGCAGAAGATGCTGAAGGTCTTTGCTGGATGTCTGATGGGTAAACAACTATTTTATACTTTGCAAATATTAATTTTATTATTCAGTACATCAAATACCTTTTTTCATTTAGTTCAAGCACTTTTAAAATCGCAAAAGCTGAGGGAGTTCAACAAGGCACAAAAATTGTTATACATTTGAAAGTTGACTGCCGAGAATTTAGCGATGAAACAACAGTTGACCGTAAGTACATTTGTGGTTGTTAATCAAATTAACCAAATTACTCATTTCTGATAATGTTTTATGATGTTCTAAAGGTCTTATTACCAAATATAGCAACTTTATTGGTAGCCCTATATTTTTAAATGGTAAAAGAGTTAATACCATACAGGTAAAATTTTTAAACTTGCATTATTGTTGTTTGTATTAATACATGTAAATATTTACGTAACTTACCATTCTTAGCCATTATGGACGCTCGATCCGAAAGATATTACGCCGATGCAACATCAAGAATTCTATAGGTTTATCGGAAACTGTTTAGATAACCCGCGATTCGTACTACATTATACGACCGATGCTCCACTTAATATTAGAGCATTGTTATATATTCCGGAAGAAAAACCACCATTATACGATTTCGTTAAAAACGATACAAGCGGCATTGCTTTATACAGTCGTAAAATTTTAATCAAGAACAAAGCAGAAAATATTTTACCGAAATGGATGCGTTTTATTAAAGGCGTTGTGGATTCGGAAGACATTCCTCTTAACTTGAGTCGTGAATTATTGCAGAACAGCACTTTGATTGGGTAAGAAATTGAATATAACTTATAGTTTAATATACCTTTTCAATATTTGCTATAACTTTTATTTCACTTAACGTTTAAAAATTTCAGAAAGTTAAGAAGTGTTTTGACAACACGTGTCTTAAAATTTTTGCACGAAAAATCTCAGAAACAATTTGAAGAGTTCCATAAATTTTATAAAGATCACAGTATTTTCTTGAAAGAAGGCATCATAAGCACTGAGGATCAAAAAGAAAAGGTAATTTTTAAAAATAATTATACCATATGACTTGTAGTTTCACCGATCGCTTTATTTATTACAGGAAGAAATAGCGAAACTGTTGCGTTTCGAATCATCAGCAACTGCTCCGGATGAGGTAATTAGTCTCGAAGATTATACTAAACGAATGCCTTCAGATCAGAAAAACATATATTACCTTGTATCACCAAGGTAAAAACCAATTTATTTTCTTGCGTATAACGAATTACTCAAACAGCAGGTACCATATTTGTATTTCATAATTTTAGTCGGTCCTTGGCTGAACAATCGCCATATTATGAATCCATGAAAAAACGTAATATCGAAGTATTATTTTGTTACGAACCACACGATGATGTAATTTTCTTGCACTTGAGACAATATAAATCTCATTCGTTAACTTCCATTGAAGAAGCGATTCGTGAAGCAGATTCAACTAAATCTGAAAGTTCTAGTAAGTGACCATTATTTTGTGTTATAGGGATATAGGTACAGAGGTATTTAAAAATAAAACATAAAGTAATATATGTTTTATAGTATAAATTAATTGGTTTGAACATTTTATAGGTGTTATTAATCAAGGTGAAATTGATAAACTTATGTCCTATATGAAACAAGTTTTATCAGGAAAAGCGTATGACGTTAAAATAACTAATCGGCTAGAATCACATCCGTGTGTAATTACGGTTCAAAATTTAGCAAGCGCAAGGCATTTCACTCGCGTACAACTTCGTCAGTTAAAAGATGACGCGTTATATACCATGCTGAGACCATCTTTTGAAATAAATCCGAACCATCCCATTATTAAAAAACTTTGCGGTTTAACAGATACGAACTCTACGTTAGCCGATCTTCTTATAAAACAGGTACGTTGACATTATTTAAAAAAGTTGTAATTTATTACGACTGTCTGAATTCGATATGGAGTTTCGAATTATAAACTCAAAATTCTGAAATTTGAAAGATAGTACTGCATTGTATATCTATTTAATTTTGTTTTAATTTCAGTTGTTCACTAATGGCATGGTTGAAGCTGGTTTAATTGATAATCCACGATTAGTAGTGTCCTCCATGAACGAATTATTAACTGAAGCATTGCAAAAATATTAATTTGTATTTTAACGCGTTTAGTAAAGTTCATGTTAATGTCTTATAATAACACTGTACATACATACTTTTCAAATAATATAGGTACTTCTTAATTGTAAAACATTTTTTATTCATAAAAATTATTTTGTAGAAAAGAATCGATGTTATCAGAAACGAAATAAACAATATTATATTTCAATGGTATGTCATTTATTAATGATAATCGAAATTTATTTATAAGAAAAAAGATGTTGAGAAAATATATTAGGTTAACCTTTAAATCAATATAATAATACAAGATGTAGGCAAGATTGTGTTCTTTATTACAATAGGTTGATCTTGTACAAATTAATTATAGCCTTCTAATTATAACAAGTCAAGATTCCTCATTGTTTGAAGGAGTTCATGATATCGATATGTATCCTATTAGCGGGGCTAAAAGTTGTAACAAATTTGGAAGTTGTACCCACATCTTTTTTTCCTGTTTCATTTTTCTACCTTCTCGTCTTTGCGTGATTATGGCAAGTTATTATAAAATAAGAAATAAGTGGAACTATTTATTAGTTTGTAAGTTATTAACCAAGTACAAAAAGATTGACGATAAGTAGATCAGAAAATTAAGAGAAAATAGAAAGTAAACTCACGCAAACGAAATACGTGTTCTCCCGATCAATTCCGATTGTTAAGTTTGTTAATCAGACTAAATCATTAAATACTAATTACAAGAATGTATCGTTCAAAACTTAATATTGCTAATCGTTCGGAAGCTTTATAAAAAACATTGCTCGTTCTCGTTACAACCAAACATTTTACGACATTGACGTGATTACGAATTGATTAATACAATATTTATAAAAACGGATCGTTATATTCGCATCGTTCCAACAGTCTTGAACCAATATGTTCTTGTGATCGACTCGCAAGAAAATGATTAAAATTAAATCTTAACGATTAAAGTGTTCGCTGTGCTTCGACGCAAACTGAAATTATCATTGCCATCGATGTTATTCCTGATACAATTCGTTTAAGTTAAAACTGTACAATATTTTTATTTCATTCTAATATAGAATAAATTGTCTAGGTTCAATTGTATCCGCTTGAGTGTCGCATTGAAATTTCAGAGAGGGGAGGCACAGCTGTTTACGAAACTTACATTATTAAAACAGAAAAAAGAGGCGATAATTTCTTCTTTTTCTCTCGGTCAACACAAAAGAAGTCACCCTGTTTCGCGTTATTACTTTAAAAGTGCGGCTTACTCGTCTGTATCCCACTAAATATAAGAGTAAGATGGCTAGCATCCTTTACAGAACAGGAACATAAACAGTGAATTTGCCAAAAAAAAAAAAACTCTATGTTTATATAAATGAAAAAACGTGTACACCTCTCCCAATTTAAGCTGCCACTAGATTATTCGTTCAACAAAATGTCTTTCATTCGGAAGTACTCAGTGTTTAAAAGATATTAGGCACAGAAATAACAACCCCTTGATCCTTTTCGTGTTTTATACGTAGCTACACAAATTAATAATCAAGGGAGATACAGTAATAGCCGGTTAATGGTTATATCTTTTCGGAAATTTAGGAATTTATACAGTCAGAAAAATTTGGAGATTTAAAAATTTAGAAACGGGAACGCGAATGGACAGAATATGGACCGTTAACAGATACGAGTGGACTAGAGAGTGCAGTTAGTTACCCAACTGACAGAAGAGAATGGATAGATCGTTAAATGTAGATCTTGAGCGAGTAGAGTTTGCAACCACTAATCGGTTATTGCTGCATTTGTTTGTATGGCATTAAAAATTAATCGGCAGTTTAAGAAACGATTCATTTAAAATTACTTGGACATTATCATCGAAAGAAATAGCGTGAGAATGATGAGTAGTTGATGATTGAAGAGCATTAATGATGATGAGTTGCGTACAATCCACATTGCCGAGCAGTCTTATCGAGTAGATTAAAAATGTTAAAGCGTGATGTAAATAGTAGTAGCACCATGTATGCAATTATATGTCTGTTGAACTGATGACGGTGACCAAATGAAAGGAGAAGTTTAAAGTAAAGAATGATAAGAACAAATAAGAAAAGGAGCTTTGAACGAACGGAACGTTGACTTAGCATACATACACGCGGAAATGGAAATACTATCTTCCGCCATCCTTAATTTCTTTTTCCTTTTTTAAAAAAAAAAAAAAAAAAAACATTGGATAGTTAATATTACAATCATTATCGTACAGTTCATAGTATTTGATCATTGTATAAACATTATTATCATCACAGTAAAAATATTTCATATCTTTTTTTTTAACTATCGTGCTTTGTCGCTGCAGTAAACGCCAGCAAACATGCACATATATTCGCCCTAGAAGCAGAGCACTGTTCTTTTATTTTTTTTGCTTCTTCTTTTTCTTCTTCTTCACTAGAGTCAATTCATTTACTCGCTAAACTATGCGATACTTATGATCTATTATTATTAAGTAGTCCGTCTGTTGATTTCGTATGTAACCAAAATAAAGTCGGTTAGCAAATAGTAAAAATACATAAATGTACCTATACGTACCATTCTTTTTTTCTTTTCCTTTTGTTTTGTTGCAGTGGAATCATAGTTGCGGATAATGTTTAACTGTTTAAACAATAGGTCAATAAATAATAATCATTGGTCTGACAACGCGGTCGTGATTAAATTTACCTTTCTCGAGTAACAAATTTTTATCCTTAATCAAGATCATTTTCTTACTTGTAATAGTTGCATATAACTGTTGTAATATATATGTATACATACACGGTGTCTCAAAAAAGAATTTACAACGTGAAAATTACGATTTTTCTTATTGAAAAAAAAAAAAAACTGAAAAATCCTTTACCACTTTGTGACTTGCAATTTCGTTTCTAAGATGTATCCGAATAAAATGGTAATGAACTTTTGCAATTTTCGCGCTGTGCACATTTTTTGAAACACCTTGTATAGTCCTTTTTAATTTTATACATATACATATATATATCTATATATCCTTTTATTCTTTTAACTAAACCTCATCCCCTTTGGTAGAATTATAAAGATGTTTTTGAATCAAGAAACAATCACGAAACTCTGAATGGTCCACGCAGCATAAAAACTGTCGAAATTTAACGTCTATCAAAGAAATTTCTCGTTTGCACGAAATACAATGCACGATTGTATAATGTAATCATTAAAAAAGAAAAAAAATGGCGTACGATAAAAACAGAAAGTAAGAATTGCTCCCAAATATGTGTATGCACGTTGATTTTCACCCGTCGGGTCCAATATGATTCTTTCGAGGATCGCAGAATTAAGTACGTTAGTACCTAAGCTCTACCTACATAGGAGATTTTGAGGTACGATGCACGACACCAAGCATCGTTGGCTCACAATACAGTACCGAGTACGGTAAGCTTCTTCAGGAAAACTGGCGATGTAAGGGAAACAAAGATTCCACCATCCTCCTTGTTATTTCAGAATTAATTCACAAAATTGGTGGTAAGATCGATTCCTAAGCAGAACGCTAGATAACTCGCGAGTATTAAGACAGATGGTGGATCCTCCTTTCCCTACACCGTTTTTCTCCCTAAGTAAGGCTAGACTACCCGACATTGTACGCTTTGGTGCAACACAGGCTTCCTTTGTACACTGTCGAGCACGCTAGCTCTCATACACAAAATTCCCATACCGTTTAGCTATCTCGAGCGTTATCTTTTTCTTATATTTCATAGCTGCCTCTGTACACATTCATATCTTCTCTCTCTCTCTCTGTCGCGGTCGATAATAATATATATATACGTATGTACAAAAAAGGTGAATTCCTTGTGTTACTCACAAAACATTCGCACTGTCTGACACTCTCAAGAAGCACAGAAAAACACGATCATCATCATCACGTTCAGTCTGTATTGAAGTAGTGGCACCACTCTTTGTCACACCGAGGTCTGCGTGATACCGTTCCCCGACAACCACAGCCGGCCATTGCTCTTCTGATCGGCGATCTCGTATTCCGAATCGTCTATCTCGCACAGATTGGTGGACAAATCGCTGTTGCTGGTCGCACCGCCCAACAAAGAATTCCTCTCCTCGAGGGTGGTGATCACCGAACCGATCTCGTCCGCTTCGTCCCCCTTGTGGCATCGATTGCGTCGGCTGCTTGGGAAACCATAAGGCACTACATCGTCTTCCTCCTCGTCGGATTCTAGAGTGCTAAGACGTCCGTTCAACGGATTCGTTTCGTTCTCCGTGTCCGTGTGAATATTGTAATGCGGCAGGTAAGAGTTTGGATGACGGAGGTAACTTTCGGAACCTTTGTATTTGTATTCACCCTCGCCACCGCTGTCGAGAGGATTCAGCCGCTGCGTTTCAGCGCACTGATACTGTTCAGAGAATTCGGTCCCGCATTCCGAATCACCGACGTATTCTGACTCCTGGTCTTCGTTCAGGGTTTCGATGTCCCTCGCTGGATCTACAGAGCCGTGCACTGAAAAGAAACCGCCGCGTCATTTACAGTGTCGCATCAAATTTAATTAAGTCAGGCAGAGAAGTTTCATACACTCGGGAAATTCAAATTTGATGCCAGGACCCATAAGCTATTGGTTTAGCAAAGATGGTATCATAGAATCAATGTAGATTGTTAGTTCAACGATTGAACGCGAAGTTTTATTTTCTTTTATAAAGAAGCGCTTCCCTCGTAAGAAATATTTCAACGCAAACTGCCTATGTACTGTTAAGTTGCAGAAGTGATCGAATTAAGAAAACCTTTCCCTACTAACGCATGCAAAATGACGAAGCGTCTTATCGATAAGAAGTTTGTACGGTGTGTATTTTCTGTTTGTTTTAGTGACGTGTCTCGTATATCTCGCATGCGGTTTTCGTACTCACCTGACGGTAACTGATGAGTGTTTGATTCGTTACTCTCGTTGCTGTGGAAGCTGGACGAGTCTGGTACTTCGCTTCCAGGTACCTCCGTGATATTAGGCAAGGGGTTTTGACTTGGCCTGACCCAGTCTGAACAGTCCCAGTGATACCCTAAAAGCATTGCAGACAACAACTGTACTCCGACACGCAACCTGCGACGATTTGGCGTCGCGATGCGGAGTTGAAGAGAGAAGCGGTGTAAATCGTGAAGGATAAAAAAAAGACTGATAGATAGAGATAGGGGGGATAGCGGCAAGCGAAGCGTCCCAAAATATGTATATTTATTTGTAATACGTATCGTTTCGTTCAGGCATACACTATCTCGGACTTACCACCGACAATACGAGGATCATCCTCGATGGACGTCATGGAGGTAACGGAGGTCCCACCTCCATGAGGCACACGTCGAGAAGAATTTAGTAGAAGTCCTCCAGTGGTCAGCTCTGGTACCACTGGGCTCGCTCGTTTCAGGTCTGTTAGCGCACACAATACGATACACCAATGTTAATTCGGTTCGCTACACGCCCAAGTCAGCATACTCGTATTAAAAATAGGAGAAGGACGAGAAAGGAAGAACATAATTCAAGGACGAACGACGTTCGCCTCTCTCGAAAGAGACAAGAAGATGGAGAAATGCAAGAGAAAAAGAAGAACAAACGTGAACAGAGGAAAACGGAGCCAAGGAAACTGAAGTAGTAAAAAGAAAGGACGAAAGCTAAATCCACCCACGATGCATGCGGCAAGCGTAAAACAAAAGTAAAAAGCTACGATGTGAATCGGGGAATCAGCGACGCATACTACTCACCATTCTTTATCTTGGTCGTGTCCGTGATGAAGGAGGCTAGTTGCATCTGTTCTTGCCAGCTCGGCTTATGGAGACTATCCGTGTCGCTGCCTGTAGCGTTTCCGCCGACCGGGTTAGCGAGGGTTAAGGACGGAGGTGGTACGGGAGTGGTGCGATTCAGATTTCTTAAATAATCTGGCGGGAAATTTTCCAACTCGTCACCGGCGCTACCGTAGCTTCGCAACGTGTCTAAATTATTCAGTGCTACAGCCGCCGAGTTGCTGTACGGTGCCGGCTCGTTGTTCGAGCTAGGAGTGTAGGAGGCGGGTCTGGGGGGGCATTGGGGAGGTTCTCTCTGCAAAAGAAGAATCACACGAAAAACCTTAAACTCAACGCACGCGTCACTCGAAGGATAAGGGAGGAATATCGACTGTCCGATGATCGCAAACCAAGGAAAAAAACGGCACGCGATATAATAGTGTACTAAAAAATCGTCTACCACTGGCGTATAATAAAATAATGATGATATAAGCATGCGGTTCTTTCTTTAGTGCTGGCAAATCAAAGTACACTCGTAGTGATTAAGCAAATACCTGTATCACTTCCAGGTTACTCAGTTTCGAGCTGCGCTTGAACTCGTGCTCGTGAGGTCGCGCCGAGTTCAGAACTATCTGCTTTCTGGTCTCGTTGTTGATGTTGTTGGCGCGAGCCCTGTTGCGTTTCATCTTGATGCGCCGGAACGCGTGGAATACGATGATGAGGATCACGATCAGGACCACCGCGACGCCGATCCACATCAATTGCTCCCAGGTGATGTTGAAGTGATTCGATATAATTGGTGTGGAGTACGCAGGGTTGCCGCAGTTCAAACCAGTCATATTCGGAGGGCAGACGCACCTGTACGTGCCGATCTCGTTCACGCAGGTGCCGCCATTGGTACACGGACTGGTGTCGCATTCGTTCACGTCCGTCTCGCAACGTTCGCCCATGAATCCCTGGCATTTGCAGATTGGTCCGTTGTTGCCCTCTTCGCACACGCCACCGTGGATGCACGGGTTTGGACTGCAGTACCTTCCGAACTCGCAACGTTTGCCACTGAGGCTAGGACCAACGCATTCGCAGCTGAAGTCACCTCCTTCGGGCACTATCTTGCAGCGACCACCGTAAAGACAGGGCGAAGAGGCACAGGGATCGGTGTCTATCTCGCAGGCGAGACCCGCGAATCTGCTGTGACACTGGCACTCGTAGGTGTCACCGCCGGAGTCCTTGCAGGTGCCGCCATTTTGACAGGGCTGCGAACCGCAGATTCCTGGAGGAACGAGGACCGTGGTGGCATCGCAGCTGAATTCGACGTTCGCGAAACGTTTCAGGATGGCCACGCTGCTGGCACCGCTCATGTGCAGAGGCACGGACACCCTAGCGATTCTGACGTCATCCATACAGCCGATGAAACCGCGTTGAACGTCCTCGAAGCCGAGAATCGAGGGATGTTGTCTGACTTCAGCACCCAAGTACAGATCGTCCGATTGAAGGTTTAAGATATCGTTGATACCAGGGGCTGAACCATGAGCTACGTGTTTCCCGTCGACGGTCAATCTGGCGCTGTTGCTCTCCCGTTCTAGCTGGATCTCGTGCCATTGTCCGTCGCTTACGTACATGCTGCTCACACGGACCAAACCCTCTCCGCTACCCAGATCGAATTTGTATTGAACAACTCCATTCACGACCTCCAGAATGTTGTAGTCGACTTTGCCCGCAGCGTACATCAGATTCCCGGTTAGCTGGACCGTTCTGATTCTCAGGGACAGGGTCAGACGGTCCTCGATCGTTTGTCTGATCTGTGCTTTGTCGATCCTGTAACGAGCGTAACTCTTCCCACTGAATGATATCGGATTTCGGGGTATGTAACACGACTCGTCGTGACATTTAGAGATATCTATGTCGCAGGTTTGACCTGCGAATCCTTCGGGACACTGACACGAATATCCCTGAACCGACGAGTCGGGCACGCACACCTTGAACAGTGGACACGGGTCTCTGGCACACTCGTTGACGACCATCTCGCAGTGGTTACCGGCGTAACCCTCCTTGCAACTGCACTCCATCTTGTGCTTGTGCCGTGGCGATACGAAGCTCATCACGTCGGTAGCCACGGGTGTTATTTGCGTCAGGTCGAGCACGATCCTGTCCTGACAGTCTCCGTAAACGCAGTAACCTTTATTGCACTTGAGCCTGACGATCTCCTCGACAACTAGCTTAGTCGATTCTTCGAGTTCCTCGATCCTTTGATTCAAAGCCTCTCGTATGCTCTCCGACGCGTAGAAGGTGGGCGAGGCCAGAGCAGCTCCGCTCTTCTTCACCGCGAACAATAGATCAAGATCGTTGTGCACGACTTGACGAATGGCTCGAGATTTGATCAAGTTCGATTCGTCGGAGGATGATTGAACGCTGATGATCACGATATCCTTCGGTCGGCAGTTCATAGCGTTACGCACGGTTCTGATGAATCCTTTGCGGTGGCTGAGGATGAAGTCCTCCGGACTGACCTCTCTGAATCGGACGATCACGGAGTTCTCCAGCATCTTCTCGGTGATTAGATCTACGTTCACCTTGATAAGAGAATAAGAATGAAATTTGCCGTCGGTTACGCTGACGTTTATCCTATACTCGCCGACGTCGAGTCGTGGGAGCGCCACGAGGGTGCCGTCGATCTTGTCTATTTGGAACAGGTCGTTCGGTATCGGAGATGGTGGTACCAAACTGTATAACAACGTGTCGTATTGATCTTGATCCGTCGCGTGAACTTTTCCGATTATACCGCCAGGATACTCGTCCATGTAGGAGTTAATAACCACCTCCAGCGGGGTGATCACCGGAGGATACTGAGACTCCTCGATCACCTTGATTACGACCCACGCGTCCGAGTAGAGAGGCGGACTTCCGTTGTCGAATACGCGTATATGCAACACGTATTTGTCTTTCACTCGGTTGTTGAACTTTGTCGCTGTTCGCAGTGTACCATCCTGTTCCAATCTGAAAGCGTCGCCCTCGTTCCCGGAACGGAAGTCGAAAGTGTACGGGTCGGCGTTCGGCTCGATATCCGCATCGGTGACCACGAACTGTAGCACCGTGTGACCCAGGGGCTTATCCTCTTGCACCACCGCGGTGTAATTCGAAAGTGAGAACAGCGGTGGATTGTCATTTGCATCCAGGACCTCGATGTTTACCATCACGAAACTGGAGAGCATCGGCACGCCACTGTCGCGAGCGTGAATTTCTAACACGTAGCTGGCAATCTGAAATACGAGACGAAACTCTGTTACGATCTTGTTTGAGCGTACCGCAATTTCATCTATCATTTATACTAACCTCCTCTCGATCTAGTGGGGCAGTGACCGTTATTTGTCCCGTTTTCTGATCGATCGAAAACTGCTTTTGCCTATCACCCCTTTCTATATAATATGACACATTTCCGTTCTCCTCGCTGTCCAGATCGTTTGCGAACACCTGCAACATTAATTGTAACAAATTTACGATATGAACAGATATAAATAACGAAATAATTACGATGCAGAGATCAGGAAGGAATGAAGAATATCTAAAAGATTCACTGACCTGCGTGACCTTTTCTCCGATCTTCGCATCCTCCCTCACGGAAGCCCTGTACGAAACCTCGCTGAAAATGGGCGCATTGTCGTTGCTGTCTATCACGGTGATGTTGACGGTGGCGTGATTGCTCAACGGTGGTATACCACCATCGATAGCTTGAATAGTCAGGAAATAGTCGCGGGCACGTTCGTAGTCGAGTTGTTCCGCGATCGTGATGACGCCGGATCGCGCGTCTATCTGGAACTTCTTATGCTCGTTTCCTCCCACGATCGAGTAATAGACATCGGCATTGACCCCGGTATCTTTCGAGGTAGCAAGGACCCTGGCCACTTCCGTGCCAACCGCGTAGATCTCAGGCACCTTCGAGAAGTAAACCTTCGACGCGAATTCCGGCGGATTGTCATTGATATCTTGCACGTTCACGATCAGCGAAGTCACGCTGGTCAGCTGAGGAGTGCCTTGATCCAGCGCCTGGATGGTCACGTTGTACATCGCTTTGGTCTCTCTGTCCAACGATTTGCCGAGGGTTACGATGCCGCTGTCCGCGGCGATGAGGAACTGGCCGTCGGCAGAATCGATGAACTCGTATCTGATCTTGCGATTAATGCCGATGTCATCGTCCGTGGCGTGTACCTTGGTCACCAAAGTGCCGACTTCAACGTCCTCCGGCAGCGTGGCGCTGTACGTCTGCATAGTGAATTTCGGCGGGTTATCGTTCAGATCGGAAATCAGAATTTCTAGCTGAGAGGAGCATTCCCAGGATGGCTTGTCCCTGTCCTGCACGTGAGCGGTGAGCGAGTATTTCGCCTGAGACTCTCGGTCCAACTGGCCGACCGTTTTCAGAACGCCGGTCTCCTTGTCCAGAGAGAATTTGTCGTTGTTATCACCGGTCAGATAGAAACGCAGCTTGGCGTTCGGTTCGTCGTCGTAGTCGGTCGCCAACACGGTCAGCACGTATGTGCCTGGATGCGAACCTTCCGACAGGATCTCCCTGTAACGATATCTCAGGCAATACGGTGGATTGTCGTTCACGTCCAACACTTGCACCGTTACTCGCGTCTTGAAGACGTATTTGCCATCGGTGCCGACTATTTCCAGCTCGTAACGATCGACCGTCTCCCGGTCGAGAGCTTTCGCTACGTACACCTCGCCGGTTGATCTAATCTGAAACTGCGATCTCGAGTCGCCGGATGTTATGTAGAACTCTATCGGTGTGTTTACGTCGGAATCCTTGTCCACGGTGATCAACTTGACTACCACTGTGCCCGGCAGAGCGTCTTCGTTGACCGCAGCCTCATAACGGTCGTCCACGAACGCGGGAGGATTATCGTTGTAATCCTTTAGTTTAACGTGCACGGAAGTTCTAGCGAAGTGTTTTGGATTTCCGTTATCCGTTGCGACCACCTGTGGAAAAAAATTGCGTTAATGGCGTAATCTCGTTTGAACTCTCGAATCGTTGTTAAGCTGTAACGTCTAAAACGATTGTAAAACAATTTGATTTACCTGGAACTTATACTCTGGCTGTTTTTCTTTATCCAGTTGAACCAGCGTAGATATCCATCCTGTGTAGGCATCCACGGTAAAGACATTCGCCAATTCGCCTATATCCGAGCCGAACGAATATCGCACCTCCCCGTTACTTCCCAAATCGTCATCGTGAGCGATGATCTTTAAAATCGACGTTCCCTCCTCGATATTTTCTGCCAGGATGATACCGTAAGGGTTGCTTTCGAATTTGGGGGCGTGATCGTTCTCATCTAACACCTGCAGAGATATCTCGGCGAGGGCCGTTAAGGGAGGGCTCGAATCTGTTTCAGCGAGAACTCCGATCAGATGGTTATCCTTCGATTCTCGATCCAATGGTTTCACCAATGTAACTTGACCGTGAGGATCGACCATGAAAAGGGGTGAATCCTCGTCCCCGGAAACTATTCTATAGGTAACCGTGCTGTTTGTTACGGTTTTCAGTCTTGTTATCGGAGTACCGACAGCGGACGCTTCGGATATGAAAAATTTGTCCTCTTTGCGCTCGAAAAGAGGCGGAATATCTTGGGTCTTCATTATGTAAATGCTGAGGGGTACGTCAGCGTGATGAGTGGTGGCTCCTTTGTCCTCTGCACGGATGAACAGCTCGAACAATTGACTCTCTGGAATGTCATTTATTTACTTAATAAATTGTGGTTGTTAAGAGTGTAATAGGTACAGGAAAAATATAGGACATCGGTTCAAAAGAGATTTAAAGATTGGTCCAACTATTAAAGCGATCGATAATCTATTGAAATAAAGATGTCTCAAAGAATTGATAATTTTGAATCTGGTCTCAGAAAGTAAAAAGAATCCTTACCCCAAGGTATCGCACTCTTCTGCAAGAACAGTGCTCCAGTGTCAGGATTAATCCCGAAGAGTGCTTTCGCCTCCGACGTCTGAAGCTCGTATATCGAATAAACGATCCTGGCGGCGTCGTCCTCGTCGGCATCCTGAGCCTTCACCTTCAAGAACGGCGTGTTCACTGTCAGATTCCCGTGTATGCTGGCCTTGTACTCTCTCAGGAGGAATACCGGTGAATTATCGTTCTCGTCTCCAACCTTCACCCTGACCATCACGAAGCCCGACCTGCCACCCCCGTCCGTAGCCATTACCGGTATCTCGTACAGTTTCTGTTCTTCGCGGTCCAGTTTCTTCCTCGTCACGATTTCGCCGGTCAGTCTGTTTATATCGAAGATCTCCTTCATCAGATCGGAGGCTATGGTGTAGATGACCGTGCCGTAGTCACCGAAATCCTCGTCGTTCGCGATCACGCTAGTCACCAGTCTACCCGGTAGTTGGTTCTCCAACACCGTCACCTCGACCACGGGATTCGGGAACTTCGGGTTGTGCCTGTTCGCCGGCAATATCTCGATCTTGACCCGGGTGAAGCTGGTGTACACGTTGTCGGTGACTGAGACGTTCAGCATGGTCAGCTTCTTCTCGCCGAAGTTCTGCATGTTGATCAAGGTAATGATGCCGGTCGATTGGTCGATATTGTACGTTTGCTGCTCGTTCCCGCCGACGATCGTGTAGGTAAGCTTCTCGTCCACGTAATCCGGATCGCTCGCAGAGACCACCGTCACGAATTGACCCCGTTCCGCGTGCTCGGACAACGAGCACGTGTACGAAGGCTGCTCGAACTTGGGCGGATTGTCGTTCATGTCGATGACCGTCACCCAGACGTGAGCGGTGCTCGAGAGACTCGGAACACCGCGGTCGATGGCGATCACCGTGAAGTGATGCGACTCGTGAGCCTCGTGGTCCAACGACCTCTTCAGAAATATTACACCCTCCTCGGGATCGATGTGAAACAGATCCGTGCTGTTCTCTGTGTCGTTCTGAATCGCGTAACGTACCTGCTGGTTTATGCCTGTACAAAGATAAATCAGTTAAACGTTTGCGACATTATCACGGCTAACTTTCTACATATTCGTCCTAAACTTGGCAGTGTCACGAGGGTGAAAAGTGTTTGTAATGAATCTCAGCTTCGGTAATTGAAACGTTGAGACATTACAAGAAACGTTCTTGAGATAAGAACTTATTTATTGCTTACTTGAAGTAATGTCTCAAGAACGTTTCTTGTACGATCGCCAACAGCCGTATAGCAAGACTGCTAGTTCTCGTCTCGTATATCCCGCACCGAAATGTTCAAGTGTGATAAAAATCGATTTCGATGGTAAATCGAAATGCTTACCTGTGTCGTTATCCCTGGAACTGACTTTTAACACGGAAGTGCCGAACGGAGCCGCTTCCGAGACCGAAATGTTGTACGAGTCTTGAGTAAATTCAGGCGGGCAGTCGTTCACGTCCAGCACCAGGATGCTGACGAGCACCTCCGCGTACACTCCGGACACGCTGTCCGTTGCTCTCACGGTTAGCTCGTACTGCTTCTTCTGCTCATAATCCAGCTCATCCACCACATAGATTACACCTAATTTATTGAAGAGACGATTGTAGACCCGAAAGCAGTCTATGCAGCGCAGAGCACGCGAAACCGAGAAACTTTTTCCATCTTGTCTTCATTTTCAGGTTCTGTGACGACTTTTTATTAATATGATCTATGATCTTATATTTATATGATTTTACGTTTTTTTTGGTACATTTTGCATGGTCGTTCCTCGGTTTCACGGACGCCAGAGAAGGAACACCGATGAATGCGAGTAACGTGGTAAACGCACGTTTGTACAAGACGATCGGATACCGTGAATGAATTTGCGAATGTTACCAGTGTGAATGCACCTTTAGACGTCGCGAGAGATACCTATAGCGATTTGACAGGCTGACTGTTAGACCGTGTTTATCGAGATAGTGATAATTTAACACTTGTGTTGTACCACGAGTTATAACATACATTGGAACACATCGACTTGTCACGCGTTGCAGTACCCATTGCGTTGTCACGCATTATGTTCAGATTATTTTTTAGATTAAAAACTCTGGTAAGATAGAAACTGCAAATTTAGAAAGAGAGAGATTTAGAAATATAGAAGTTCCAAATTGAGAAATTGACCCAGCACGCCATTTGCACGACCGTGTATCGCACCTTCCCGACCGCTGTTCATCACAGGCCTAGTGCATTTAAATTCAAGCCGAACGATCTCAATAATTATCTGCAGTCAACCTGTTACCATACCCGTCCCTGTCCTCTCCGCAACTGGTTTCGTGCGATACAGGTACAGTTTCTTTTGCCGACGTTCGCGACGCAAGGTGCAAACACGCCATGCGAGCAGAGCGAAGCCGCAAGAATCTCGAACAACAGCGAAAACGAAATAAAAAAAAAAGATGAGGAAAGAAAGAAAGAGCGAACAAAACGGTGTGCCGACGATAAGCCTCCGTCGAGACGCGTTTCAAGATAAATTGCTGTGCCGAGAGTGATTCCGAAGTAACGACGTACCGCGCGTTTAAAGCAACGCTGTGCTCCAAGCCCGTTTTACACAGCACTCCGTTGTTGCTTCTATGAGATAATGGGACCGGTTCGAGTTACTGGTTGGAAGGGAAACGATGAGCAAAAGTGAGAGCAAAGTGCACGAACGAAAGCGTTCCGTACACGGAAAGGCGGAGGGAGAGAAAAGAAGAAAGGATTAACGTGCGACGAAGCCGAAAACGTTGCATCGCCGTTAAACGTTCGATCGTGCCTCTTTTCTTTAACCAGGAATCGTGCATGATGGGTGTCGTGATTATCTTTAGCAAGCGGTTAGATCCTCAAAGCACCGGATACGCGCGAGTGTTAGGTGTGCAATCACAGAAGCTATGCGGCGAGCGGAAGTCTCGAGTACCCCTGATGATACGGGTTTCCTCGTGTTTGAGTTGCGATTCGGAATTTCCAACGCTCATCCATTTTCGAGAGCTGCCTCGTGTATTCAAGCGTTACAGTTTTTCGGAACTTCCCTTATACGTCGTCCGAGACTCGAACGACGCGAAACGACTCGGTCATACGAGAAAAATATGCTTTACTCTTGTATCGAATCTTGATATTGCCAATTATCTAACTTCGTATTGTAATTAAACTTAGCTGTTTCAATTGCGAATTGCATCGTAGTTCAGAACGAGAGATCTGAACTAGTACGGTATACCATGTAATCGAATTACTTGGTAATTACAATTTATGGCGTAATTCGATCCTACAGCTTGAGGGGCATTTTAGGTATCAGAGCTGTAAAATAGGGTGTTCACTTTTAATGCGCTGTTAAACTATTATATAAAAAGAAAAAATGTTACAAAGGATATGGTCAAAGTGTTAGGCAAGCGTAATTTTACTTGAAAATTCCGTTCTCGTTACTCGAACAAATATATGAATTTGTTCCTCTAATCGTGCAGTTGTTAGATCTGAGTTCGAAAGTTAGCGATGTGTCACCGTAAAGTGACGGTGCAAGAAAAGAAGAGAAGGGTGTGCGAGGGATGGTTGTTATTTTCGAAACGTGCATGAAATCAGACAGCAAGTGCAGTAGCATCGTTCAGTGCAACACAACAGACCGATAGAACTAGTATTTTTTATACTCACAAGGGCCATTGTTACTGTCGGGGGCTGCGAAAACAGGGAGATACAACAACACTTTAATTTCTAGTTTAATCAGATAAAGCATTCGGTAAAGAATAAATATTAGGGGAGAGACGGATATAAGGAGGAGCTCGATTATTTGAAACAAAAAAAGACTGTAGTCGTAATCGAACGCGAGTCGAAACGCGACGGGAATTAACGAGAAACGTACTATACAAATTTGATCGTCGATCAGGATTAATTCGAAGCGTATAATTGATCACGCGTTATTAATTAAGACCGAGTACATAATCATTCGCAGCTCGTGTCACGTGCGATACATTCCAGTAACCCCACACATTTTGCTACTGTCTTCACCACTACACCGTGATTTCATTAGAATTTAGTCACCGAATACCATTTACAGCGAAACCAAAAATGTCATTCGTTAAAATAGAAAGCGCGATCGTTGGGGCACGAGGTTAACTCGGTAATCTTTCACGTTTTAACCATTTCATTGAATTCCTTTCGAAATTTCCTCGTTATCTGACAAAAGGAGATTCTACAGAATTTGTACAATGAAAGAGCCGAAAATTGCGAGTCCCGGAGTCGAAACAATATTTCGAAGATATTTCATTCGGGACTAGATTCGAGATACGACGTTCCTCGATCGTGTATTATCGATTTCGAATGTAACACACGTTCCCCGTAGTCGACATTATTCTACGTTACTGTTAACGATGCTGTTATCGTCTTGTTAACACGTTAAATGGCACGCAAGGCACGTTATAATTCTATAAAATACGATCGTTGCGTTTTCCAATTTAAACTTTCGATTTGATAGCTTATCGGATTAACGCGATACTAATTATTTAAAATGGTATCGTTTCATTATCCAATTTAAACTTTTCACATGTTACCTTGTGAAATTAATATAATACTGATTATATCAAATTGGATCATTTCATTTTCCAATTTAAACTTTCCATTTACTTTACCTAAATAATATGATATGGAGGCTATTTAAAATTTTCTTTTTTTCTTGTTCCTTTCTGATTACTCGTTCAGCGTCCATTACCAGTGACCATCGCGAGATTTAACGTGTTAAATTATCGTAGAATTAAATAATATAACCGAAAGACACCTCTAACTTGTTCTAATCCAGTGTTCACATTCGAAAGCACTAAATTTGAGTTCTGTATAGGAATACTATCGGCAATGTTCATATGGTACATATTATGCAGCAATAAATTTCAAATTTAGCCGCCTCGCATGTGGGCACTGTTTCGAATATCACCGCAAAGGATCAATTCGATGTCCAATTTATCGTTGGAACAATTTGAAAATTGCTTGAAACCGCAAACGAACATTCCGCTTACCTGTGTTGAAATCCAGAGCGAATTCTTCGAAATCGTTGCCTTTCGTTATGCTGTATATGAGTTTGCGATTCAATGGTGATTCAGCCTGTATCGATAGAGCTAGGGGCGAGTGTATTTCGATGCTTTCCAGCACGCTGTCCGTATAAAATTGCTTGTCAAATACTGGCATAGAACGATCTATCACTTTTACGTTTACGGGAACCTCGATTGAGCAAGGTGTGTTGCCTGAAATAATGTTCAAACACTTGTCGAAGGTCGTTCAGAAAATGGTGTCAGTGATTTTATCGAACTTGTATACACTTACCACCATCGTACGCGGCGATGGTCAATTGATATTCACGATTGTGTCCCTCCAAATTCTGCTTCAACGATATTTCACCTGTTTTTCGGCATACTTTGAACAACTCTCCGTGACCCTTCTTCAACTCGTATCTGACTTCTCCGTTGTCACCGCTGTCCATGTCTACTGCGTGCACCTGAACAGGAAAGATTAATTCTTTGAATATTTCAGATTCAGGATTACAATGTCTAACATTCAACGTCTGGATTAATGGTCGAAGGTTGGATCAATATTAAATTTACCGGCAGCTTACCTTGGTAATAACATCCCCCTTCTGTGCGTCAACCGACACGACGGCATAGTAGGGCAAATTGACGAACATGGGACAATTGTCGTTGATGTCCAGTATCGTAACGTTGACGATCACGTGCGCCACTCTCGGCTTCTCCCTGTCCGGTATTTGGCTCTTCGCTTCCACGATCAGCTCGTAATGGTCGCAAACCTCGCGATCGAATCTAATTCCTGTCGTTCGAATCGCGCCGGACGTGGATCCAATTACAAACATGTCCGTAGGGTTCAGGATGCTGAAGACAATGTGCTCGTTGAGGGCGCTGCCGAGAACATTCACGACCGCCACTGTCGTGATCCTCGTCGAGTTCTCCGGGATGGATCCCTCGTAAACGTCCTTCTGGAACACCAGCCCCGAATTTTCCGATTTTTCCACGGCCACGTTCACTTGGGTGACGCTCGAGTACTTTCCGTCGGATACTCGGACGCGAAGCAGATAACTTTTCTTCATGCGTTCCGGATTGTAGACCGTGATGACTCCGGTCTGTGAGTCTATTTCGAACGTGTGTCCTTTGTTCCCGTCGATGATGTCGTACCTGAAGAAAGATAGCATCGTTGAGGATGACGGAAAAAGTGCAAATTGAAGAGGTAGTCCACTAAAAAATTCTTTGTCCGAATATTAATTTTTAAAACAAAGAAACAATATGATCAACGATGGCAGTGAAAAGTCATGTAAGCGGTCCGTTACCGATACGTGTAGGTAGACCTTCAAGAAAGAATATCTTCGATAGGAAAAGATATGACTTACTGCTACTCGAAGATACGACGTTTTCAAAACGTTTGCAGTAACTGTACCTGAGCGCTATTCCTTCCGAGCTATCGGGGTCCACGGCGTTCACACGTACAACGGCCACGTTCTTGTATGTTGGCAACAGCAGGGTGGTGTTGTAGTCGTTCTCCAGGAACTTCGGCGGGCAATCGTTCACGTCCGTTACGACTATCATCACTTTGGCGGTGGTCTCCGAGGACAGTTTCGGTTTCCCAAGATCGGATACCTTCACGTGGAACGTGAACTTCGGAATGCTCTCGTGATCCAACACCATCACGGTCCTAATGGCGCCCGTGCTCGAATCGATGTGAAAATACTTCCGTGGCAGGTCCTCCACGATATCATAGTTCAACAAAGCGTTCAATTCCGAGTCGGCGTCCTCCGCCTTGATGACCAAGGGACTGCTGGTATTGGTGAGCACCAGCGAGCCTATGCTGGCACCCTCGCTTATTTCGCCGGTGTACGTAGCCTGCAGGAACTTGGGAGCGTTGTCGTTTCGGTCCAGCACGTGAACGATCACGTTGCAGTGCGCTTTCGCGCCGGCCATGTTGGTCGCGGCCACCGTCAGATTGTAGAACTTCCTCTTCTCGTAATCCAGTTCGTTCTTGATCACTATGATACCGGTGCTGGGATTCACGAAGAACGTGTCGTCCTTGTTACCGTCCACGATCTCGAACTGCAACGAGGAGGTGCTCCTCGCCTCCACGTGCTTCACGTAGGTGCCTAGCTGTTGGTTCTCGTAAATTTCGGCGGACAACTCTTTCTGAATGAAACGAGGAGGAGCGTTGTCGGCCATGGTGACCATCACGTGCACGGGCACGGTGTTGGTCAAAGCCGGGGAACCGTGGTCCGTAGCTTTCACCAGGAGTATGTACTCCGAGGAGACGCTCAGGTCGAGCTCGCGAGCCACTCGAATCACGCCCAGCTCAGGATCTATCGAGAACATGTTGCCCACGTTGCCAGAAGTGATCGTGTAGGTGATTTTGGCGTTGTCTCCTCTATCTCTGTCAATGGCCCAGACTTGGACCACCGCTGCGCCGACGGGAGACGTCTCGAACACCTTTCCTTGAATGATCTCGCTGATGAACTCGGGGGCATGATCGTTGTGATCGTGAACGGTCACGATCACCCTGGCGTAGTTTCGTTTGGCCGGAGTGCCTTGGTCCTTCACCATCACCGTCAGCACGTGCTCCTCGATGGTTTCTCGATCCAGCACCTCGTTCAACGTTACGGCTCCCGTCACCGAGTCCACGTGAAATATTTCCAGGGAAGCCTGGTTCTGCGCGGCGTGCAGACTGTAGAACACCTTCTTGTCCTCGTCCTCGTCGGTCGCGTGCAATTGCAGGATCACCTCGCCCTTCTCCACGTTCTCCGAGATGTCCACTCGATACGTGTGCTCCGTGAACTCTGGCCTGTGATCGTTGATATCGATTACCGTGACCAGCAGCTGCGTCACTGCCGTGTGCACGCTATCCGTCACGCCGATCGTGAGATTGTAGAAGTTCTGGGTCTCCCAGTCCAACTTTTTCGCCAGTAACACGTTCCCGTTGTCGCGGCCGATGAAGAATTCGTCACGCTTGTCGCCGTCTGGAATGAACGAAATTTTACGCTTCGATTAGCTTGTCCTACGCCGACACGTTTACCGCGTCCGGTGAGGCTGGAAACGAAAGAATTGTCAGCGTACGAATGTTATGCACGAACACGATTACTATTACTTGGTCGAGATTCGGTTCAAGAATAGAATTGCACCTTAAGGTATCGATCGAGAGAAAGGTTTCGAACATTAAAATTCGAATCATGGCAGAGACGACTCGGAAAAGGAGGCAGAAGTCTTTGATCGTGATTATTCTCGGTGTCTGAATAGATCTCGTAGCGTCTCTTTCCCTCTAAATCTTGCGATTTTAATGACAAGACATAAGTGTGCCTCCAACTCGAACAGCCATTTGGCGGCGGAAAGTTTAACTGCTGCCTACGCGATCCAGCTGAGAAACTTTCCAACTCCGATGCTCCTAACTTGGAAAATGTTGCTCGTGCTTTCAACTCTTCGGTCCGCTCGAAGCTATTCCAATGAAATCTTCCGATATTTTGCCAATTAAACGCGCGATATTTTGCCAGTTAAATATGCCGCTTGAAGCAATTAATCAAGCGAGTTTTCAAGTATCCGCTTAACATACAGGAACATGGAAGGATAGGAACACGTGTGCTCTCAAATTAAAATGGTGCTTCATCAAATGGGTGCTCAATTAAAATGGTGCTTCACGCTGTAATTTTGATTAGCATCGTCTTATTATACCACGGTTTGTATCAAAATTAATGTACAGGAAAGTACAATCATAAATTTTAATACAGTACACTCTTGTTATGTCGTCATTCTCCTGTTATATCGCTACATATTGTGAGGTTGCGCGTGAAAGTACCGATTCAAATTCCCACCTGTTCTTTCGTTAATTTTAGGAATGTCATTGTCCAAGTTAATTTAATGTCAGATTAATAATGGCGATGACGTGTACTTACCGAGAATATCGTACCACAGCGAATCACCATCCTTGTCCGTGGCTTGCATCAATGCCACGAGGAAACCAACCTCGTCGCTTTCCGTAACCTCGACTCTTTGATTATTCGTCTTGAAGACCGGTGGATTCTCGGATTCCTTTGGTACCTCGACCACTTGCACGGATACTCGTGTTTGATGACTGCGCTGTGGTTCCCCGCTGTCTGCGGCTTTTATCTAACAAATAGAAACGTGCGTTACCGAGTTAGACTGAAAGTTAAATTGTATCAAGGGACACACTGTTCTGCATCGACCATGAATTATGACCGTCGGTTGAATTTAGGGGAAGTTATAAGCACTGTGTCCTATAAATTCTGTTGTGCTTCATGAGGTCAGATTATTGCTAACTGCATGACATTTTACTGAATGACTTTTCTATCCAATGAATACGATGGTTTTTCATCCTAATATTTATATTTTAAATAAACGTCAATTTTCAGTGCATACAATTAATCGGGTATAAATTTTGTATGGTTCGTTTAATACTCGAAAAGCGGGACAGGTTTTTAAGCTTTTGTCATCTTCTGGAGTAAATATTTGTTCGATTTCAATTTATCAATCTTCCAATTTTAAATAATTGGGCAATCGATGCTGCATTACTTATTATTAATTGATAACGATGTATTTTCCTATTAAATGAAACATCGCGAAAATATTATTCTGTTTTTGATTTATCTTCTGCTGTAGAATCCCCAGGTTTTATATTGCCGGTTCGATGACGTACATTTTTGATGCGTTTAATATTCGAAAAGTGAAGCAAGGATTTACACGTCCATCAATCTTCCGTTCCGATATTTTTTCAATTTCAATTTTGTCATGTTTTTTTTTTCAATTCAAGCGATTTGTTAATCGAATAATACTCCGATTACTGTCACAAACTTTTGTTATGTTTTTACTCACCATCATTTCGTATTCCTGTCCAGCTTCAAAGCCCCGTTGAGAGTACACCATGCCGGTGGTGGGGTGAATTTTAAACTTGCCCTTGCCTCGACCACCCTTGATGCTATACTGGATTTTTCCATTATCACCGATGTCTTTATCGTTCGCGAGTACCTATCGTACAGGAATACAATTAAAACAATAAACAATATTCACTACGCTTTTTTCTACGTACGTAGCCTACACATGACACAAAAGTCACATTAGTATCGTGCGCGGCTATATAAAAAGATTAAACAAGGAAGAAGGAAAATGAAGTTCTGCGCGATTCGCAAGTAACAAGCCGCTTCTACAGAGCCATTTAAAAGTCACCAAGGTTTTAAAGACCTTCAGTCTTCTTTAACTTATGCTTTGTCTTCTTGACAAAGACTGAGCACGGTTTTTGATGCAAAAATAAAATGCGTCCATCTTGATGAGTCCCTGATTTTGAATAAACAGAAAATCTGTCAAATGAGGAAATCTTCGTGACTTTTGCACCGTTCTGTACAAGACTCGCCAGAGCTTGCGAACGCAAACTCGAAAATGAAAAAAAATGAAAGTACTCAAAATTGCACGTGTTTACACACGATGAAAATGTCGAACGTGAATGTCTGAAAAAAGCGAAAAAAGAGCAAAACGCGTTGAATGTTGACGAATGAAATCTAGTACAATATAGGAGAAAGAAAAATATGTCATTCTTTCTAACAACATTTCGTCCACGCTGTAAAATTGTTCAACCCGCCTGCCCTTTTCTCTCCCACTGTTTTCTCTTTGAACTCTAGTAAAACGTTGCACTCGTAACCTCGAAGCATGGCATTCATACAGCCGACATCATGCGGCGATACATGAAACAAAGTAACAAAAAAGAAAAATTATACGGAGAGAACAAAAGAAAAGTGGCGGTGGAGGAAGCAACCCTCGGTCCTCCACCCTCGACTTGTCAAATATCGATCTGCATTAAAGCGCATTAAACACAGGCCACCACGCCTTCTGTGGCAGGTTGATCGAACGTTCTGAGCCGATGGCAAGCGGATTTGCGCGGAAAAATGTATCGTCGCCGTTTCATTAAATGCCACGAGCCATTTCTTTTTTTCTTCCTTTGCATGCGCTATTTCTTTCGCAAACGTACACATTTTCCACGTGTGTTAGCGCTCATTATCGGCTCGAGTTTTCTGACCCACGAGTTTCGCGACCTTTGACGGCTGAATATTTAGGTCATTAGGTTTTGACTTCCACATAGAAACTGTAAGAGTATTTCACGTCGATTGCCACTCCGATACTGAATGTTCATTTCCGATTACAAATAAGGTTTGTTTGAATTAGAAATATTGCCCAATTTCAATGATTTGTTTTGTGGCAATCAACCTGTCAATTACTATGTATTAAATGAATTTCGTGGGAGAGAAAACTCCAATTTGTTGCCACGAGCATTCCTTCCTTTCCATTCCTCCCGACATGCTTTCGTATGCAGCAGTCCTGGCATCAATTTGATTAGTTGCAAAGGAGGAAACGGAAACTGATCAGGCGACAGCTCCGTACAGTCAGATGCAAACATTCCAGAGCAGAATACGCACGTACAAAGAAACGAGCAAAACGGGTAAAACGCGGCGGACAGATCCAGAGGAATTCATACACAGGAACGGTGGCAGCCAAGGATTGCGCGAGATACGAATCTGAGCGAAGTTTATTGCAGTTTCAGTACAAATCAGCTATTCGAATTAAAAGTTAGAAAGTAAAATGATAATTCTATGAACAAAAGGTGAAATGTTACGTTTACACTTAGCCTAACGTGAAGCTAAAAGCTTCTCGGTAGACAATTAAACCGCTGAGCTTTCCTTCGAACACGGGGCATATCAGGTTCTTTCGTATCCACTGGAAAGAGCATTGAACCCTGAATGCAATTAAGAAGCCAGTAGGCACTTGATACTTAATAACTCGGGGAGATAAATTCCGCTCTCGACCCAAATCCCTGGACAGCTACGAACGAGCCTCAATTACCACCCTTCAACCTACCAAGCAACCAAGCTCGGCTGTTCATTGAAAACGTACCGTTCCAATGTTTCACGGGGTTCGCTCAGATTCGTATCGCGTTCAACGTGGACTGTTCGAGAAAATAAAAAAGAGGGTTGCAACACGGGCCAAGGATAAAAAGACGATCGATTAAAAAAACGGAAGTAGACGAAATGCGTGGCGGTCCTATTGAAGAAAAAAAAAAAAGAGAACGGGCACAGCGGGGTTGCATGAAAATGCGGCATCATAATCATAACGAAAGGTACACAGTCGAAAATAAAAGCGGGTCATAAATCAATGAATGCACAAGAGGGAGCTCGCGTAAACTACCCGAGACCAACTCCGCAATTTGCGTAAGAATTTGTTATGCTTCCAACGTCATTGGACGTTTATTTTTTTTTAGTATTCTTTTTTTCTTGCGTTTGTAGTTTACGTGCCAACGTGTCCTTACCCTGAATATACGATCTCCTGACAAGGTGTCGGGGCTAAATGTCTCCCAAGTTCCATTTTCTAGTAACGTATCGATCGAAAGGTCGTACTCCCGCGATCGGTTCTTCGATTTCTGTCGAGAACGAGAGAAGGAAGCCTTTTAACTTTCGCATTATTTCCGATAATTTGCTTTTGAACTACACCGTGATCGTTTACCCCCGTCTCGTTCAGAGAGGTTTCGATTTGGCGATTTATAAAAGGAAAATTGCTCGAGATTCGTTTTAGGTTCTTCGACGGTGTTACTCCTTTCAAGGATTATCGTAGAAAATGACTAATTTTGTTAGTGAACGAGGAACAAAAATTTCTTGATAACGCTTTGGTTGTAAGAAATGGAATAAGAACAAAATGAACTGGGAAATTTGAAAATTAAACAAAATTTGAAGTTTGAAAATGTGAATTTATGTTAGATAGTATGATAACAGAAGACTTGTATCTCTAACCAAAAAACATGTGCACAATCAATACGAATAAACGTAAGAATGAAACAATCGTCGTACTTGACATACTACAGTAATTCCGCCACTAACAGACTAATGTTACAAAGAAATTCTTCCTGTCTCTTCATCACCGAAATTAGCCACATTCTACCACCGTCCTCCACAATCAATTACACCGGTTAAACAGTTCTGCAAATCGTTTTACCGACCATCAAATTGAATTTTCTGATCAAAGCCACCCCCAATGTACGCACCCCTTTTTCGTTCTCACGTTTTCTTCTTCGTGACGTTTTTCTTGGATAAACGTTAACGAACTTCTGAAGGGTTTTATTTTCTGACACACTGACGATTTGGATATTTTTCCGGCAAGTTAACGCGGTAAACTGTATCGCGTTTTACGACACAGAATTCATCGACCGAAAATACGGGACTGAACAAGCGTAACACGATATCCGGTGAAATCGAATCTGGCCTCGATGAAATTCAACACTGATGGGGAATTATATTAAATATTGCAGGTATATTGTGCAAGAGTTATTATTACTATTGACGTTGGGATTAACGGGACTCCTGTATCTGCCTCCACCCATCAACAACATCATTTACTACCTTATTTCCTCCGGCGCTTTTGCCAGTGTCGCAAATATTTGACTGCGTCAAAATACGTGTACACTTAATAGTACGAATCTATTTACAATCGTGTGCAGTCTGATCATAAAGCTTGCGCGGTTTAACTGCATCGAATAATAAATTTAAAATTAATGAAAACGGGTATGTTATGAAGTAATGAAGTAATTAAAAATCGACAGAAAAGAAACTGTAACAAAAGCAAAAAGTAACTGTTTCAGTGGTCTGAACCTTTTCAGTAAACAACCTCGAAAAAATTGAAATCGAGGCCAGAATCGATCGGCGATTCTTCGAACAGCGTCGGTAGAAGGGCGTGCTGGTTACAAAGGGTACTCGTTAACCACGATTTCCGTCGCTGGAATCCCAAAGTCGACGACGCGTGAAAACGCGTCATGTAACCGGTGTACCACTCGCTCGTAAATCCGAAGAACTACAGGGTTGCGGGTGGATCCGGTGCGAGGGTGTTCGTGCGCTAAATCTCTACCCTTTTACGCTGCGATAGTCAGCGGCCTGGGTCCGGGTTACTTTGATCACATCGAGAACAAGAGGCGACTCGAAGGGAGAAGAACACGTTCGATAACCACCAAGCGAGCAGGGTGTCGCAAGCAATCTGTCCTTTATCTGTAGCTATACACGTATCAGACTCTTTTCTTCTACACTCGTCAGGCTTTATCACCAGGAGGCATATAGAAATTAACACATTCGAGACCTTTGTGCAGTTTCTCCTACTTGCTGATTTTTTTGGTTACTGATACAAGAATCATGGGATATAAGAATATTCTTGATATAACATCATCATTATCAAATGTCAGTCTCGAATATGTTAGTGGCTCCAAGAAATTCGGAACAAATATTTGTGTACAGAAATCGAATTGATTCCATACGTGAACGATATCTGCACGAAGAATGATACAACTTCGTACAGAATGAGAAAGATGCTGATCACTTGCTCGTTCAAAGAGACCATTTGGCATCGAGAGGTTAGAAGAAACGCGGTAATTCATAGGGATATGTAGATTTCATTTTGAAAGCGTTTCGATCGAGTCAGCGATCAGCTGAAACGAAGTGCGTAAGTCGAAGCGTTAAAAGTTGGAAAAGAGGATCGTCGGAGATTCCGTACTTTTATAGCTCTCGGATCCTACACACGTTCGACAGAAACAAATTGCACGAACACGTTCGAGTTGTCGAAGTTTCGATTACTTCTCGACTCACGCACCAACCCCGTTGATGCGGCTATACGTAAGTACTCGTTTCGCGGGTCGGGTCGTTTTCTTCACGAGCGAATGGATAATATATACAGCAAGATACGGGGGTATTACTTCTACTTGGTGTACAACGAGACAACGGGAAAATGAAACGGACCAGAAAACGGTCTTGTCCGTTTCTCCATTTACATCGAGGGATCGAAGAAAGTGCCATGTCCTAATTTAACTAGAAGGTCGGATAGAATTACGGAGATCGGCGTGATCGAGTGAAAACGAAAGCTTCTTACCTGGAATAGAGGCTTGTCGGTGGACGGAGAGGCCGGGATTTGAACGGTGTAGAATTTTTGCTCGAATTCTGGTCCGTGGTCGTTTATGTCTGCCACCGCAATCACCACGCGAGTTGTCGACGACAACGAAGGCCTCCCGTCGTCTCTCACCGTCACCTGAAATAGAAAATGGTCAACGATCAACATTCACGTATTTATAGAAAGTGTCGATAAAATTTACGTATTTGGAAGCTGAATCAGTGCTATCGATCCTTTTACGATTTATAGCATTATGAAGTGGCATAATAAATTTTAGATGGTATAAAACTGATCAAATCTTTATGGTTCAGCTTTAGAAAATGTTCATATTTCTCCTGATATTATTCTTTCTATATCTGTATATATTAGACTTAATGGTGCAGAATTTAGAAACAGTTCTAGTCACTAATCGACCAATCAAGTTTCATTTCTAATCCACAAACTTCACAATTTTCATAAAATTCAAAATTCATATTGTTTATGAATTCACAAGTTGCAACTCTACCCTCTCCAAAATCTGGAATTTCCAAATGTTCAAGCACAGCGAAGAAAGAAGTGCAGTAATATGAAAGGAAGCTGACGAAAATCCTGGATCTCGTTGAGAAGATAAGCATCGAGAGCGTTGGCGAATCGGTTAAGGGAACAAGATCGAATAGACAGAAAGCAGGGTGGCGTTATCATGGCGGAAATGTTACCGTGTAGGTGGAAATAAGTTTTCCCCTTGTGACATCCTCGGCGAGATTTCGTTGGTCTTTTACCTTTACGATCAGAAGCTGGAGTACGGTCAGCGACGCCGATTTCGCAGATCGTGTTGACGATATTCGCGCATGAAAAGCCGGGATTCCGCGGAACCAACAGGAAACCGGTGGAAAGTGTGCGGGATAAGAGGGTAACAACCATGGTAAGTGGGATAAAAGTAAAAAGGCGATCGCGTCAGACTGCTCGGTGAAACTCAGAACGGAGGAGAACGTTCCGAGATATTGCGAACGAAAGTATGAATACAACATGGCGCAGATACTCCACGCTTTGTTTCCGAAGAAATTGGAATGAAAACGTATCTACGTATCTAACACTTCGTTTACTTTCTTCGGAGATATTGTATAGAACATACGGCAGAAAAGAAAAATTGGAAATTGTCGAATATCTAAATAAGCTCGAGATCTGAACCTAATTTTTGTAGTAACACTTAACCTTTGTGAAATATTTTCTTTAAAAGATGGTGTCTAAATTTGTCAACAGTGTTGTTAGGTATTGAAGAGATGTTTTGTGCAAAAGAGTCAAGTGTATAATAAGAAATGAGGTAGGTAAAACAGACACCATAGGGATGAAATTAGAGTAACTGGGGACACGAAGGGCGCTGGTAATCGTTGTAAGGATGGATCGAGGGCTTAAGGTCAATAACACAAGTTGGGATTATGTAACCATTTTCATTCCGTTCTACAAGCTACAGCGGAGTTCGTGTCCCGGCTAGCGATGGATTATCTGAACAGGAAAGGCTCAAAATTACTTTGTGCATGAATGCCACTTGATACGTTCCGAAGTTCCCGGGACCTCTTCAACGTGTTTGTTCATTTGTTGGCCAATTACGCGAAACGTATTGCACAGGGTTGCTAATCAAGTTACAACTCTGATAACTGCAACAAAATATTGGCTCTCGTGTTACCATCGTTAATTAAAACTGAAAAATAAATATTCTGTTTCACCGTTTTGGTATAACGAGGCCATAACGTCTATATTGATCGCTTGCTTTATGTGGCAAATGTCTGTGTTTATACAGATCTTGTTATACGAGCTTTCTGTTTTGCGTGGTCACATTTTCCGATGCGATATGGAGATTCGGAATTGTGGAGATACTGTGGGGACGTGAGGATATGTGGATGTGGTGATATGCGATGTAGCGATATGGGGTGTGAGATGCGTGGATGTAGTGATATGAAATGTAGGGATATGGGGCGTAGGGGTATGGGACGTAGAGATATGGGATGTAAGCATGTGGGACGTAGGAATATGGAACGTAGGCATATGGGACGTATGGACATGGGATGTAGAGATATGTGATGCAAGCATACGGGATGTAGGAATATAGGAATCTAAGAACATTGGAATTCAGGCTATTACACTCAAAGGAAATAGATTCACAAAATATAATTATAAATCTATGTAGAACACAATATTTGCGTAATAGCCCATCGATATCATAAATGTCATTCTTTTTCCACGTGCCACCCCGGCCAATATCTCCAAAAACGCCAGTTCCGTTTGATTACCTTTCTCTTTTGAAAAATAAACCGTTCCAGGACGGTATTCGTACGTCACTCGCAAAAATCGAAGTTTGGAACAGGCATTTCCGAAAAATCTTGGAAAACTCTAGTACTTCCGAGCTCGAAATGATTTTCAGGGACGCGGGATTATTTTATTGTGGTGCTATTGAAAGTTTGAGCTAGAAACGAGGTGAATGTTGGAACGAAAAGAGAGAGAGGTAGAGCGCGCAAAAATGGGGGATGCACTTTGCTAACACAGATTCCATACGAGCGTTGGGACACAAAAGTTTTATTGAATTTACTAAAATGGCCAATCGAGAGCTGTCATAGACAGCCCAATGGCAATCGAGGGTAGTTCAATTACTTCGTACAGTTGTTTCGTTGAACGTGATCATTCTCGTCATGGCTTTGCATGTTGACACGTCCTACGAAAAATGGCGGAAAGCAATATATCGACGATTCATCGCGGTTCCTGTACTCTCTACTATATTGCCCGCAGCTGGTTACCCTCGCCCCTTTATCGATTAACCGATATCGGATTATCAATTATACCTAGCACATATTGGTCGATTTCGTACTGGACCTCTCTTTTGTAACCTTTCCGATACTGTCGTTGACTTGACGCGTTTCAATTATGCTCACGATACGGAGCACTTTCAACGAAATTATTTACACGGACAGCCTTATTCCGGGCACCCATGTCGATCGATATTTAATCACGTCCACTGGCGGGAATGCACAAAGCCCAGAGGAAAGTTTCCGTTATGTGCTCGAATCTACGTGTTCTACTCGATCGGCAGTTTTTGACAACGTGAAAAATGATACTTCTTATATGTGCATCTTCTGCATTGACAACTTCGAGATTTTCAAGTTTTAACATTTATCAAATTTTTCGATCGAATTTCATTTAATGTTTGAACATTGATAAAGTTTTTAATTTGCAAATTTCTAGGTTTTCATATAGGCAAAATCTCAAATTCTCAGTTCTTCAACTGTCGAAATTCCCAAATTCCCTTTAGTTACGTCTACATTCGAGAAGTCCTGATACTGCTCTCGAATTGCCTGGCATTTCGAAGGATTAATCAAAGGCCAATCATTTCTGTACTTTAAAAAAGCCGAGTGTAGTACTTGATACCTGGCAGAGGGTATTTACCCGTTTCTTCGGAACGACCCTATCCTTCCCAGTTAAATTAACGAAAATTGTTACGTCTCCCTCGAGAAAAGCGATTTAATTCCGCAATCATTATTTGGGGGATTTCCCGTGACCTTTGTGCCGACTACAGTGCACTTCCCTAGTGGAAGGCCCGTGGCCAATTTATGTTTACAAAGACCCTTTATTTAAAGGTTCAACAGCTCTCCCTGTACACGACCTTTTGTTAAGAGCGAGATCAAAGTAAATGTTATTTAAGAATTCACTTTATCTTTTTTCACTACGTTTTTGTAAGTAACAGTATCTTTAACATTTATAAAACTAATGATTTCCATCCGCGTCATTTAAATCTAAAAATTGTTAACTCTTGTAGTGATTTACCACAGTGTTGGTTCCTAGATACCCTTTTATCAGTAGATGTACATTTGACCTGTTCCGTGAACAGAATAAATCACACAAAACCAAACACGCTTATCGCTAATTATTCCTTAATTTCACTATGCACTTTGCTCATCGCGTGAGTCCAATCTTGGCTCCCTCAATATTTCCCGACAGTACGAAGCATACCAAGAGATAAGATTTCCTTTGAAGACAAGTCTCAGAACTCGTGCAACTTGTTCGAGGGTTCTTCAAGCGGAACCCGCTTCGCGAATCGCGTAAATCGTCGTAGGCGCCTGATAGGCGCCATTTTACCTCTGCTTTTTGAAATTGTCTTCGCCGTTGGAACGGTACACGTACGTTTACGAGCCTTTTTATGAAGCACGAACACTGGCGCCTCTCGATACCACAACCAGTGTGGTTGGTACTTTCCGTACGACCTGGCAGCCGGAAATCTTGATTTTTCTTGTTCTGATAACGATCGACACGCCTATTTGAAGTTCTAATCAACTTAGGAGCTTGTTGATGACGGTGGAGTTTCAATAATACGGTAAAATGTTGATAGGAGGCGATTTATTGTTTCAGGAAGTATGTTGCTGAGGTCAATATTCTTTAGGATTGCGATATAGCGGAAAGTAGATTCATACTTTTTTTTGATGGACGTATAAATGGATATGGGAGGTACAACGTGAAGTGCAGCGGGTGGCATGTGGAGAATTTAACAGGGTAGAGATATAATCATGTGGTGATATTGTGTGGTTGTGAAATTACGTGGTAATATGATGTGTGGTAATGCAATTACGTGATAATTCAACGCGTGGTAATTCAACATGTAGCAATTCCACGCGTAATAGTTCAACATGTGCTAATTCAACGCATGATAGTACAATTACTTGCTAATACAGTCACTTATAACAATAAAACTCGTGAATATATGTATAACGCATGGTAATACAATCACGTGGTACACATACACCCCAATGATACAACACATGGATTTATACATCCATACATCGCTTCAACATAACATATGGCAATGTCACACATCACAATAACACTTCCACACATAACGAATCTCCTCATCATTACAAAAGTTCAACAAGGACTAAAATCTGATTTATCAAGTATAAAGTTACGGTCCAGCCAAAACATTTGATAAGCGAACAGTGGTCAGTCAAAGTGTAAAACGTTCGAAAGGAAATAAGAGTGGCGGTGTTTCGTCGGTTCATTCATCCCATTTCTATACAGGGAACGAATTTTATTTAGATTTAAAGAGCGGCATATTTTTAAGCGTCTCTTTCGTGGAAGCTTGAACGTGGAACCAGCATCTTTGCAACGACTTCCTGGCTGCTTTGTAAGTCATCAACGGGCACAAAAGCGACGCAATATCGTGGCGAAAAGCAGTTCATTTAAAAGGTTTCCTCAACTCAATTAACGCTACCATTAGCTTCGCTCCCGGATACTCTTCTCAAAGTAGACTGTTCCGGTATTTTTTTTCCTGCTCTTTCAACCGCAACTGCTACATTCACCTCTTTCATCGAACATTCGCCGTTTGTGGTTAGCGATACACTTTGTTTTTTTCTGTATATCATTTTCTTCCATCCACACGATTGTGCCCGAGTCGATTATACGACGAACAACTCGCTTTAACCGGTGAATTTAATCTTTTCGGACTTCTTTTTCGTTAACGATACTGGCTACCTGTTCGAATATCACGATACGCTTCCGTACGCCACTTCTTTTTCTCGTATATACTTATTGTACTGTATCGATTATATCGTCACAATTATACTCTTCTGAATACTTTGTAAACTGTACCAAATCTCATTTCTTGATAATTGTCTCAGTAAAATTTCTCTGGAGAATTGTGTTGTTTAAGGTACACAAATTTGTTTACTGAGGTTAATGAGACCTTTTCTGTATTATTGTATGTCTTATACTACAATTTACATAACTGTGACAGTAAAACAATTACGTCTTATACTGAACCAATTAAATCTTGTACTATAGTAATTAAGCTTATTGCTACAATAGTATAGTGCCACGTGTTAGATCGCTACAAGTTGTATCACCACGTGTCCTGAAATTATGTACACTTTTTGCTGCAGAGCGAACGATGTTGCCATAATTATTTGTTGGTTCACGTCAAAAGTAAAAAAACACGGAAGTGCACTAACATCAAAGGAAACGGAAGTTGACCAACAACGATACCAATGATCGTTCAAAGTTTAACGAGCCTGAAAACCTTTTCTGTTTTAATCAAATGTTTTATGTCGTTCGCAGTTTATTTAGGATTTTTTTTGGAACGAACTCGATACTTCTGCGAGATCTTTGTGAAAATTACTGCGGTAGTGCGGCAGTTTTAATTTACTTGCTCGGTATTTGATGTTGTATCGAGTTACGTTCTGCTGGCAAGCTCGTATTCGTTGGAAGCTGCAAAGTAAATAAATTCCCTCGTATTATCAAATAAAGATCCCTCAAAAATATTTTCAAACCTGAGAATTATGAAAACATAAAACAGGGTTTAAAGTTTGTTTGTTGTGAGTTGTGCATATGTATCCCTTGTAAACTCGAATTAAACTTATCATTATAAAAATCGTAGCTGTAGTAATAGACTAGATTGCCAAAGAATCTCTATTGCATCCATAAAGTGTCATGTTGATAGAGTCCATTTTCAAACGTCCCACGCCGAAGAGGGGCTTTATTTCGAAACTAAAGACACGTTGCCCGAAAGGATAACATTTATCTAGCCACTTAACCATCTTGTGGGGTGTACCTTAAGCGTTTTCCAATGCATAGCTACGAGCTAAACGAGACGTATCCTTCCAATCCCTTAACCCTATTTCGATCCCTGTTCGCCAAAGCTTGTCGATGCTGCGATCAAAATGTGCATCTATCCTCCATTTATACTGCATCAAACACGAAATAAATAACGTACTGAATCTTCGCGCGAAATAAAATAAATATTTGATACAACGAATTATTCCAAATACGTTTATTTTATAAATAAGAAGACTTTATGGTCTCCAAAACTAATTTTTTGTTTCAGTTATTCGACTAGGATCTCATTGACGAGATCGAAAGATTCGCGACCCGATGATCAAACGAAAAATATGAAAGGGTTCATTCGTGTTTCGTGTTTTAACTAGATACGTGATATTTTATACAGCTACAAAAACCACTATGGGATGCTGTTTCATATACTTCCACCGGAAAAATATAATTCATCCTGCACCTTTGTGCGCATTCAATGTGAAATAAAAACATGACATATTATCGAATAACTGGACTGAAATTTTTTAATACCCATTTTTTTGACTGTACCTCAAAAAAAAATAGCGGTGACGAATTTTAAGGGAATTTTATTTTTGGTAATTTAAAGCTGTGCGGTTTAATTGCGAAATTTTGTCGATTTATTGTATCGTGTTACAAAGATTAATGGGAGGTTTAATTACATCCAGTAAATATGTAGTGGGAAATGTAATATGTGGCGATATAACGGGTGGCTGTAGAAATTTCTGAATTTTTCAAGTTCCAAAATTTGCAACACCCCAAGTTCTCAATTCTCAAATTTCTAAGTAGTCAAATTTAAAATTAGTGCAAAATCAAATTCAAAATGTGTACAAAAATGATAAATAAGGAAGTAATCTAATCGAGGATCGCATGAAAACACAAGCAATTCCCGCAACTTTCCACCGCAGTCAGTTTGAAAAACGCTGTCGTAAAATAAGAATAGTTTTTTTTTCGGCGAGTTTATACTTGGCCAGACTTTCTCTGTTTTCTCGTTGCTCGAGATCTGAGTTTGACGTCTGGCGGTTATTCGCGCCTGTCAGACTTCGTAGAAACTCCACGCTTGTCTGAAACAGAGAAGCGTCTTCTTTCAAACACGCTTCGAAACTTTCCATGACTTTAGTTTGAAATAAATTTCTTCTTTATCGTGCCTGACCACGGTTACCTGTCCAAACATTGTTATCCTCGCGTGTAGTTATTTTCCGCGTACCCGTTATATTATATACATCCATATATACCCATAATACGATAAGCATATATCGTTTCGTTAACTTGTTACAAAATTTGTGCAACTTACAAAGTCTCCGAGTACAAGTATTAAGAAGAAAACACAGAGAAAGTACAATTCGTGATAAGGAAAATTCAGTATGTTCACGGTGGTCGGACTTATCAGTAGTATTACGACGGGTATCGAGGAGTCGAAGATTTCAGGTAGAAATCGAATGTCCGATATCTCGTGGGACGTCAAAAATGGCCGCGAGTTCTGGAAATTTCTCTCGGCGCGCTCGAGGGTGAATTTTGTTCGTCGAAAGATCTCATCAACATTGTCCCGTTTAAAAGCTGTTCATAGCCACGATATCGTTCTAACGTTCGATAAGTTCTTTCTCGGAGCAAAAGTTTACCGGTTTCTTTTTCGAGAAATCTGACGTTCCTGGTACGATCGCCGTCGGGTCTACGGTTATTAATTACACGATCTGGTTGGTTCGTTAATTGAAGACAAACTTTCGACTCGCGGGCAAAAACAGGCAGACAATTAACAGAAATATAGCGACGAGGTAGGCGTAGTCAGCGGATATCGTCTGCCCTTTCGAGCCACTTCTAATTATTAACGACCGCAATTACTAGGGTGTTTCCTGTGATAACATCTCTCTCGTAGCCGTCTCCCGAGTAACTTCGTACCTAGTCACGATAGATTTACAGGATCTTAATGTATGGCAGGTAACTTGCACAAGGGTAATAACCTACAGTTTCGAATGTTTGTACAGGCTGTTCCATTTATCTTCAACATCTTCACCCTCGGGGTACATGCACCAGTTACCCGCTGTACAGAACCGCGGAATTAACAGATAATTGACAATCACTTTTGTTCCTGAGGATCTTTTCGGAAAGATTTAGGATTTCGCGAATTTTCACATTTCGGAACTAGTTTACTAGTGTGATGATTTAGTAGTTTACTGATCATTAAACTTTCAATTTCCCAAATTGTCAGATTTCTAAGTCTCTGAATCCTCAAATCCACGAATTTCCAAATTTCTAAATTCTCAAATCTCCAATATTCTAAATTAGAAAATTTCAACATCCCTAAATTCCTAATTACCCAAATTCTGAAATCCCCAAAACCCCACAGCCGTAAATCCCTAAGTACCTAAATCCCTAAATCCACAAATCTCCAAACCCGCAAATCCTCACTTTCCTAACCACCAAAACTCCCACCCCTAAAATTCCCGAAATTCCCAACGTAAAATTCACAAATAATCCCTCCTGCAATTAGCGTATCATTAATACTACTTTCTTGCCCATTTTTCACCATCAATTATTTAGCCATTGTATATTAAATACTTGACGAGGGTTAACAGTGGCCGCCAGGCAGTCAAGGAGGTATCAACGAAAGGGCAAATCATCGTCGAATGAAAATCGCAAAAATCAGAGAGGGTAACTGAGCCGCTTTAGAAATACGAGACAATGGTACGTGGAAACAGACGGGTTCACGCATTCCTTTCTCTTTGTGTCAGACTTTTCCCGCGGTTGCTTCGTACATCCTCCTCTTCGCGATGTTTGTTCGAGCGTGCACGCGGAACGCTCGCGGCTAGACGGTTCTCCCGTCAAGATTTTTGAATACCTATTCGTGATTAGCCCTTTCTATCCTTCTCCCTCTACCTCGTCCCTTTTCCCACTGACCTCCTTTCCTGTTGCTTTTCAACTACCTGTAATATTTGTTTTTTTCTTGAATCTTGTAATCGAACGACATTGTATGGTTTCGATGCCTTCGTGTTTAAATTGTCATAATTTATGTTAGGTGATACGTGTGAATTTATGGGCCATTTTATTGTTACGTTGCTAATCAATATTTGCACGTTTTTTGTTTCAGCTGTGGTTTAATTATGCATTTTGTAAATTGATGTCCATTAACATTTTTGTATAATTATCTGATATTATTCCGGAGCAGTAATTTCGTTCCATATGTGTGCGTGATGTTAATTAATTAAATTATTTGAGATAAAATTTTTAATGAGAATGCAAATGTACGGGGATTGATAATATGTAATATTTGTTTAACGCGATATGAACAGAGTTATGTACGAGTGAAATGTTGCGTTACTCGCGACGCTATATTATTGTTGCAGAGTTAATTTCTATTTAATTATATTTTATTATCGTAATATTATTTTGCTTTTATGTTCTTCATATATCCGATGTTATTTTGTGGTTCATTACAGAGATGTAACGCTGTCTAGTGTTATAATGCTGGTTTTAATGCAATGTCTGACTGTACTACTGTCGGGTCTGACCATTTTTACGTTTCTACTACTTACTGGTTAATAGGTTGCCTATGACCGTACCTCTCTATGTAATAATATCAATTAATTAATCATATCAACTAGTTACCTTGATAATATCAATTAACATAACAATATAAGTACATTAACTTAATAATATCAGTTAATATTTAATAGTAATCGCAAAGTAACAGTAGCAAATATTAATCTTTTACTCCAACCCCCATCTGCGGGTGCAAACTATTGGCTTGTTATCTCGTTTTCTATCAACTTTCAATCGCACCAATTTCTTAAGAAAGGTGCTAATCCGACACGTATTCAAGAAAAGTTCAAAGAATCACGAGAACGGAAGAAAATTGACGGAGACTCGGAAGAACGTGTCCATTTTCTACCTCAAATCTCGCAGCCACTCGCAAGCTCTTCAATTAAGAACGGTGTTCTCACACGGTTCTCATCCATCGGCTTAGTTCAAAGGAACTCAACAGCAAATAAAAGAAAAGTCTCAGGATCGTCGTGTCACCTCGAACACTGTCTGAGTGTTCTCGAGTATCCAGGTCCTTCCGCACGAATGTCTCGTGCTCAAAAAAATGAAACTTTTCGTTACGACAAAAGGTATCGTTACGATTGGATAACGCAGAAGTCACGAAAGTATGGATTCAACGATTTTACCTTGAAGAGAAAGCATCGTAAAAAGGGGGAGGACGAACAAAAACAAAGAAGAAACGGTTGGAGGAAGAAAGACGAAGAAACGCAGAAAAAAGTGAATTCTCTGTTGCTGAATGAGCCCTTTTCTATCGTCGCCACGCTCCGTCGATCGATTCTCTCCCTTTTTACCCTCTCGTCTTCTTTTTCATCCCCCTGTTCGTTTCTTCGTCCGCTCCTCTTCAACGTAATACGTGGCACGAAGCCCCTTTCCGGTTAACCACCTTGGAAAGATGCTGAATACGCGCGATATTTTTCCACGATGGCGCAGTCGTCTGACCGGAAATTGGCAGGCTTTACGTGCGGTCGAAAGCGATCGTACGTACACGTGTATACGAGCGTGTAAAACCCACGGAGATGTTCTAACAAGGACCACCAGCTGCAAATGAAGCTTCTTACAAGCTCTGCGTGAGTTGCATGCGAGACGTCATTACCATCAAACTGTTGACTCAAGATATTCGGTTCACATTATGGGAACACCAAAGGATACTACCCTGTGCATGTTTTTCTTTATCAACCTGCAATTTTTATTCAATCCTCGTGACAACAATTCTTGTACGATAATTTGAAACGAACTACGACTCCTTTTGATATTGAGTCAATAATGAGCAACAAATTTCCTCTAATGCAGCACACGATTCTTCGTGCAAATTATGCTAAATGTCAATTGCATCGCAATAGATACATCGTATCTAGTCAAATGAATAATGTCCGATCGCATAACATTACCATTAATTCTGCATATGTCCACTTACTGCAAGTAATTGGACACTTAACATAATTAACTTAACATGACGTATGCGACGTATGTTAACATATGCATATATGACAAACGTATACGTATACATCTGTATACGGCAAGAATTAATTTAAATAACGGCTGCAACAAATATGGCCGATGACGCTAATTATACGTGATGCACAGAACTTCAGCGTGGAAAAAGTAGCGCGGATGAAACATAGCTCAAGAAGCTAGTTAAGCATTCTTATTAATGTACTTCGTGCACGAGGTTCAGCTGCACGGTCCTGAAATATTTTAGCGCGTGTCGTGGCACAGAGCGAGAGGAAGTGGCAAAGTGGCGGTGAGACAGGGTCGGAACAGAGGAAAAAAGCATGAAAAATCACACCTATTAATAAGGCCATGGCAAAAAGCTTACAGCCTGCTTAGCCGACAAGCTGCACGTCGAGACTAAGCGGATAGCTTTTGCAGTTAGGCAGCCCGTGATGCAATATCTCGGATGTCGGCTGTGCAAGTAATTTTCCAGGGAATCCGTCGTTTTTCGATGTAAATAACGCGTATCTATTCTAGAGAAATTTCTTAAATTACGGCACGGGAAGCTTCGAAATTTCTGCAAACTAAAAATGTATCATAAATTGGATTCATCGTACGAGCTTCGATATATCAACAAAAGTTATACAACTCTGTTTCTTTCAAAATCATAGTTCAATTCTATTCCTTTTAATGAAAAGGATATTAACTTTCAATAGTTCAAGTATGTGTCTGTTATCGATTTGTTCACATCGAGTTGCCCCTTTCGCTTAATCGGACAAGAGTTTTCAGCATGCAAATATTTTTCCCAATAATCTCCAAATATCCGTCGGCAACGATGAAATTCCCTGGATACACACGCGGCAATATCGATAGAGAAGCCTGATATTCGTTCAATTAACGAAGAATCCGCGTCGAGTTTAGGAGGCAGGTACGCGTACACCGGCAGCCGCGTCGATCATAAATTTCAACCGACTATTTCGAAGTGGATGCTCGAAACTGTATCTGGCAGACACTCCGGTGCCCTGTGCACCCCGGTAAGCAAGTTTCAAGCCTACTTCGAATACCGTCGAGTGCTCGGAGCGTGCCTCGAGAATAAGGCCACTGAAGCAACCATCAGCCACCCAAAAGGCGGACCCATCGAAACTTGTCCCTTCCTCTCTCTTTCACTCAAACTTAAATGAATCCGATTCTCTCTTTACTTCATTTATCTACAGTTTCGCGAACCTTCGGGAAATGGTGTTTGGTTAGAACGGATTGCTTGAATCAAGGTTAATGGATAAGGGTGCGGAGTTCTTGGGCTCATGCACGTTCGGATAAAATAGTCGCACTGTAAAATGGGACAATATTTCTGAATTTTATTTTTGTCGTTTCTGGAAAACTTAAACATTCAGTTTTTGTGTCCTGACAGAGAAGGTACACCTTTAATTTACAATTTCTGCAAAAAGTTTGACTGTTAATATTTTATCAAGTGAAACCGTTATGCACACGTGTCCTGTTTTATTCCAATGTACGTCATATTTAACCTTTCGATGAAGTGGAATACAAACCGAATAGCAATCTCCCCATAAACGTAAATATGTATCTCGTATTTGCCTATTAAATATGTATAACGATCGATGGAATTGTAAACTTCACTTTACCAAATGTTGTGCATATTTACGTCGTGCATCGAAAATTAATATGGAAACATTACGGCAATAAAAAATTTCATCACGAAGGTAAAAGCTGTGCCCGGTGCTTTTGTTCAATCGAAAACTTCGGGTTAAAAAGTTATAAAACATCATCAAAACGTCTCGTTTGATCGATGCAGAAAAAATTGCAGTTGGATGAAGCCTGCAGCGCTTTTAACTACCAGAAGTATGATACAAGTATCGGCTGTTGCACTTTGGGAACAAAAGATTTCTTTGAAGTATTCTGCTTCATGAAACGGGATCCATTTTACTCGAAGAAGTTTCCTCGACTACAAAGTAATTCAATTGCTTTACTTATTTACCTCGTTAAAGTTACATTTGTTCTTACAACAGTGATTTATTACAGAAACTTCAAACATACAAATTTATAACTTTTACATTTATAATTCTAAATTTTATAAATTTATGAAAAAATATATAAATTTGAAGATTGAATATTTGCGAGTTTGTATTTAGAGATTGAATAATCGAGTAGCATCGAAGAGATCCACGGAAACTTTCGAGCATTAAATCCATTCTCTTTCTTCTGTGGTCGTGAAATATGCAACGGTGCGTTCTCCGGTAAAAAGATAACAGAAAAACATAAAGAGCATCGCAAGAAGGATATCCGAGACTGTTGGAAGAGAATACCCGATAGGATCGAGTCCATAAGGTAAATCGAATCTCGTAACGGAGGGTTGGCAACGCTAACAGCCGATAGCTCGATTACCGATGCACCCTTTGGAACGTTTAGTTTCAGCCTGCCTGCTTGTCAAATCTCTCGAATCACCGTTTCCTTTCCACGGTCCCAATCGCGTCTCCTAATATCGTCAGACTGGAAACGAGGAAGAAAATCGCATCCTCCCGAAGATTGAAAAGTAAAATGAGGCGAGAAGTTGGTGCCTGGAAAACGAGAGGCCCAGACAACGGTGTCGTAGCTTAGGCAGGAAACAGCAAGAGACAAGGGGTTAGGGGTATTCGAGAATAAAGGAAGAGAAGTGTCGACGGGCCGAGTAGATGGAAAATCTAAGAAAAGAGGGACAAGGTGAAGCATTTCCCCACGGGTCGTCATTCGAGACTCTCGGGGATTTCTCTTGGCGTCCAGATTAAAGGAAGAGTACCGACTACGACCCTTGCGAACCGACCAGCCCTTCTCCATTTTTCTGTCTATGTGCGTGTACGTGTGTCTGTCTCGTGGAACGCCGGAATTTCGTTACAATGGAAAGAGCAAAGGAGTATAGCAATCTCGGGAAAAGGTTCGTCGGTCGCAACAGGAGCTAGAAATAAATAGAGACGAGATGGGAAACGGCTGGGTGGCGCCTGTTTTCGACCCCGTAACGAGTTTTTACGTGTCGGCGAATCAGGGGTGCATGGACCCTTGGTCCGTTCGATTCCTTCCACGCAACACACCCTTTCCACCGGTCTCGAATATTTATTAAACCATCGACCGGGTAAAACCGACCGGGGAAACAGAAACGTGCCCGGTGCTTTATGGCACAATCGATTTATGCGGTACCGAATCGAATTCGACGAACGTCTGTTTATTGCACGGGAACAGAAAGCTGCTTCCAGCTTCAATTTCATTCATTTTTAGTAGCCTGGGACACCCCGCCCGGTTAGATGCTCTTTCGATTGCCGAAGTTTAGATAATTTTATTGGCTCTGGCATGGTTCTATCAATTCGAGGTGCCATCGTGAGTTACGCTGCCAGAGTACAAAAAGTATTACGTCCTTTAGTATCTATTTTTAAGCTACTTATACTCTCTTCGATCAAAGTTTTCTGTGAAGACGGTAACATAAAATATCTTCGAATATGTACAAAAAATAACATAAATTGTTTGTGGATAACATCGATGACCAAAAGCGAGAACAGAGTTTCTCCGTTTAAAAAAAAAGATGGGAACGGTCTTATTAAAACGTGCAAAGCGAGTTAATTACGATTTATGAACAGCTGGAATTACATTAATTTAGTGTCAATAGAGTGAAACGTGGCGAGATTCGTTCGAATTACATTTCGATTCGGACGAACGAAACTTTGCAATGCAAATATTCGACCCCCTTTCCTGCTAGCAGATTAAATCCGAGCCGCGAAATAATGATCCAGAACGATATTTAATATCGGGAATACAAATTTGTATTAGCGTCGTTATCTACGCTACAATGGGCCGATTCTCGGCCGCGACGTTAATGAATCGCGCAAAGGAAATCGATAGAAAAATGAACGAACAGGAACGAAAAAAAAAATTGTAGCGAGCCGTTCGGTCGAGGCAATAATTAATTATCGCACTGGTGACTCGGCGTTGTTCCGTTAAAATTAACCCAATTATTGTCGCAGCTTGTGTCGCAGTTTTCCATAAACGTTCCACGATAATTAATCGAGCTCTCCGATAAGAAAAACAAGAACCGCCTTAATTGAACTAACGAGAGAACGTTTGTAGTGGTTGGGTTAATAGATTTCGATCGATTCAACGGATTTTATGTTTTACGTATCAACTCTGATACCTCGTTTTTATTATACACGAATTCGAGGAAGTTGAAAATTAAGATATTTAAATATTCAGAAATTTTGAAATCAGATACCAAATGGTGTTGCGAATATTGTGTGTTCCTCTAATAAATCATACGTTAAGCCTTCGTTAATTTGTCAGCTGAAAGTCTGGAATTCAACGGCATAAATCCCACACGTCGCCGACCTTGCAGAATCATTTGTATAGGAGAGGTTTCCGGAAGTCAGCGACGCGTCTAGTGTGAACAAGTAATTTCACCCTATCAATTAGCAGGTTGTCTGTAAGCAGCCGCAATCTCGTGAAGAGGATTCAGTATTAGTCGCCTCGATGCGAGAAATTCGAGTACACTACCCCTTTATTCGTGAATCCGACTTAACCGACACCTCGCAGACGAGCAAAGTGCAAACTATGTATGTTCACTTCTACACATCGACGCACGATTATACTTAGTCTAAGATGATTATTTCGCTATCTAGTTTGGGTGGAGAAACTGTTAAGCCTCCTCGACACTTTACTAAGACCTGGCTGGATCATGCTGGAAAATGGAGGATTAAAGAAACTAATTCTGCCAAATATGACACTCACCTGACAAATACAGTGCAAGAGGTTACTTTGCCGACTACAAACGATTTTGTCGAGAACAGTTCGTTCCACAGAAATAAATATTTTGCAATAATTAAAAAAGTTTCTATGATTTTAACAAGGGACCTCAAGAAGTAAAATAAAGGTCAGACAAAGAATAGCGAACGAAAGCGTAGATTCTCAATTTGAATGGAAATCTGGAAGTGTTCAGGTAAATTATAAATAAAGATTGTACCTCGGAGGGAATTAATTAAAGGTGTAACATTTACTGATGCAATTAATCATGACCTAATTACACGATGTCCAACAATTTGGGATTCTGTCAGATAACACTGATTCATGGTTCCCGTTGATATTTCAATATTTTTCCGGGAAATAATTTATATGCAAACTCACCTCGAGAACGTGTTCAGCCTGATTTTCTCGATCGAGTTTCCGGCCACTGGTCGTGATCAAACCTGAAACATAATCGAATCAAATATTATGTTAGGACATTGGACAAAGCGTATTATACGGACAGATCCTATACTATTTTTCAGATTCGTATTTCAGGTCACAGCTTTCGTTTATTTTTTAGAGATCAATATAATTAGACAGTAGGAACTATGACATATCTTAGTAATTAAAAAGAATAATTTATTTCAAAGAATGCTTGCTCTGAGAATCCACACCATACACGTTTAAAAATTAAAAAATTAGTTAACGTGGAATTTCATTTCTTGTTACGAATTTTAACACTTTCGAATTAACGCAAACACAGCGGTAGATTTTAGAATAGAAAAATTGTACCGCAGAGATTGAAGAGAAACGGTCGACAATATCACGAACAGTTTTCGCATTGCTGTGGTCATATAACGAATTTTCCGCGACGAGAGTTAGTCGGCGCATGATAACATTGGTGGATGCAAACAGAATGAATCGGTGCATCGGCCAAGCAGACAGCATCGTCGACATGATGAGAGCGAGAAATGAAAACGAAAAGCAATTATTTAAATGCGTTCCACGCTGCGGAGTTCTATGTTCGTCGGTGTTGTATCTCTTCTCTCCACACCATAGCTTTTTTTCGTGTCGATCTTTTTTCTTTCAACACCCTGCGACCTCTCGTTTCTCGCGTCTCGCAATTTCTTGCTTCTACAGGATGATGCACAATTCGCGTGCAAGTGCATTTACATATTAAAATCGTCTGATGTTTTAATACTGATGTTTTTGCATTTTATCAAATGACTCACTAACACTTAATGGGTGCTATAATGCTGGGTAATAATAAATTCTACGATAATAATAGGTAATAATATATAATAGTAAGAAATAATAGGTATTATAATAATAGGAAATAAGTGCTATATGCTATTTAATGCACTCATAAATAGCTTCAACATCCACAGCTAGTAACCATTTCTTTACGTCCACCATGTACATTTCTTCCCACACCATTTTCCCCAATCCACGTCAACAGTCTCCGCTTTACCCGTGATTTCGGCGAGAAAAGAGCGCCAGTAGAATGTCTGCTGTTATTACTGGTTTCGAGTCCCAGGACAGAGAAATCGCATTGGCGTGCACTGGGACAATGCAGTTGCACTTGGCGGTCGTGTCGATACCCGATACACTCGATCACGGGATATTTTCTGCACTTATTCCCAAAGCTCGCAGTTGACATCTTACCGAATCATGTTATTGCGACTATTAGACTCGATCGCAAGTATTTCGAGGAAACCTCGAGCCAACCTAGCACAATATCAATTTTATTTTCTCTCGCTCTTCATTTTTAATGGATGAACTCCTCACTCGAGGACCTTCGAGTCATTCAAAGATTTTATAAGCTTGAAGCTCAAACATATATTTAGGTCTTTGAAATAATACTAGATGATAAAAAGTCACGAATGGAAAAAGTTTAAGTTGCCTTAAACGATCTACAAAAAGTGATCAAGCAGGTAATGCAAAGATGTACTTCTCGAAGTGATAATAACAAACTTAGTAATCTAATTATCGTTCCACCTTGATAATTAACCCCGATCACAGTCTCGTTATTGCGGAACTCGAGCATTCGTTCGTGCAAGTCTAACGAGTCCACGAAACGGAAGTTTGAAAATTCCGCGCGAGCGTGAAACGACGAAATTCCGCGAACAGCGACACGGCTTCCACCTAACGTGATTAGTACTTCCTGTCGGAGAAGGAATATAAAATCTGTGCCGTTTGTCGTTGTTACCGGAAGCCGTAGAAACCGCGAGGAAGAAAAAAATGGAGGAACACGACCAGTGGCCGGTGTACCGAGCATATTTTCAGGGGCTTCGCTCTTGTTCCGTCGCTTTCAGGAACGTTTCGTTCAAAAACCGGAAACCGCTCGTGTCTGGCTAAGTCTTTTACCTTGGAGTCAAAAATGTTGTCCCTGACAACTGTTTTAATCCCTATTTGCATCGTGGAATGAGATTACATTGCGAAAACTGGAAAAATGTCGCTTTATTCAATTCTCTGACTCCGCATTGTTGTTTGCTGGAACATCTTTTGAAGTGGGACAATTCGAAGAGAAAAGCACATTTTGACTGGCAATGAACAAAGTGCTTGTGAGTTTTGTTTAACGTGTTAGATTTCAGTAATCGACAACATGAATTTGACTTGAGTCATTAATTAGAAAAAATTTGAATTTTAGAAATATTTAGAAAAATTTACATTTATATGCATGAAAGAGTTAAATACATTTTTCAGAATATCTAAAAAATGCAAAATGTGCAGAGCAACTTGAACAAGAGAATATATAATAAAAAGATATCATCAATCACTACTTGATTGCACACAAGCGTTAGCAGAGTTAAGCAAGCATGTGTTGTTTATCCTCGAAGGATCCTTGTTAACCGATCGGAAAACGATTTGTTCCGTAGCTGATCATCGTTAGATTTGAAATTTCTCCTGGACGAATTCGCGGAACGAAACAAAGAGAAAGGCAGAAAGAAACAAAACGAGGAGAAAAATCGAATAACAGCGGAAAGAATAGAGAGGAGAGTTCAAACGCTCGGCTGGCATCCGGTTAAATCTGAACGCTATAATTCCGTCGAATCCGTTTTATCGGACCAATCTTTGTTCCGCTAATTGAGGTCTTTTCATTCCTCTACAAATTGCCGGTGGAGAATAGTCGCTCGGCTCGTTCTGTGACGTCGGTTTACCGGTCGAGCGGACGATAAAATGTCACCGGGAAACCTTAATTGAAACACCCTTCAATCGGGATTTATTAACCGTCGGTCGATGACCTAATCTGTGCCATCCCGCTCTTTTAGAACGCCATTGCACACGTCTAATGCCTGTCGATCTCGCGGACGCGTGGAAGATGAGAGATTTACAGAGATCTAAGGAGACTTAATGTCAACTGCAAGGTTGAAAATAGTTTGCAAATATAGGGATTTAGTAGGGTGAGGATTTGGAGATAGTATAATAGTATTTATCGTATTTTGTTGTAATTTTAAAAGCGTTGATCTGATATGGCAGCTGTTGATCATTAATAATTTTCTTCTGTTTGGAAATGATCGGAGTTTTATGTCTAGTAGCACGTGCTAGAAGAAAGTCCGCAACGGATCGTGTCGGATTTATTTTCGCTCCACCTTCTCCGGGACGCAATCCGGGGTCGTTTTCGACGACGTTCATCCTCGGGCGTGGATTTCGAAGCCCGTCGGGAGCATACTTTATGACGGCAGGTGAAAAATGCTCGTTGGAAAGCCGTGCAACGCGCGATCTTCCCGGGAGAAAATTTTTTACTTCCGCTCGAGACGGAGCAGCGTCGCAGCCCTGCGTCGGCCACGAAAAAGAGCCGTCGCAGAGGCTGTATGTGATTTAGCAAAGTTGCGTATGCGCTCGAGGATCAGTCGTAACATGAAAATGCGCTAGAATGGAGTGACTCTTTATGCGCGGGTGTGAAAAGGAACATTTCAGATCCTTGAATACAGTATGTATCGTTGGATTGAGGCTAAACGACATTGCAGGTTTATGTAGATGTATTCTGCGGAAAAATTCTAGAAGTCCACAATACCAAATCTCCGATGATTCGAGAATTAAAAAGCATCAAGTTTCAGAATGACAAAGATTCTAAAATTTTTAAATTGAAATATTCTAGTGTCTGAAATCTGGAAGTCCCAGTTTCAAGTTACATACATGTTAATCCACGTTATTGAGTATGCAAATTAATTATGTTGGGCCGATGCTAGTCAAAGAGAGGCAAAGCCAAGTAATGCAGGATATTTTGAGATTTAACGAGCTCGGGGACCTCTGGCTCCGCCATTAATGTGCCGTATATGACGAATTGAAACAATTGCTACCCATCGAGGTGGCACGTTCGCGTGTCTCTTTGAATTGCAAATTCGTCGTGCAATCTCTGAAATCCGCCCTGGGTCCCGTTTTCGGTCACACGTCCGTTCGTCGACCTTCTACCTATTCGATTGTCGCTCGAATAAACTCGCAAACGCCATCACGCTCTGGTCGGATGGTGGATGCCGTCGATCCAGTCCCGGCTCGCAGAAATTTCATTCGGAATTTCCATACGAACAGGTGTTAAATGAAGGAACTAGCGCCTGGATGAAAATAAAGAAAGAGAATCGTGTTTCCGGTAAACGAATTTCCGACCGAGAATCAACCTGTCGACGATTTGATGCAACGAGGAGGACGGAGAGGCCCGGTCACGTTCCACAAATTAAATTTGGAACGTGAGAGAAAGCGGCGATAGGTTACTGGGTACGCGCGAAAGTGATCGAAGTTAACAAAAATTCTCAGATAAAATAACACAAAGTATTGAACTTTAATTACGTTAAGGCGTAATTTAATTTCAGACAGTGATCACTGCAAGATACCCGGATGCCATTCGTTAAGGTGAAAGCGCATCAGCGTGCCTCCTGCAGATTCGTATCGATGTTTTATATCGTTTCGTCATGATATATCGAAACGAAAGCGCGTATATTCTTTCGTGAAATGCAAGGTTAATGTCTTTCTAACGGGGACAAGTCTGTGAGATTTTGTTAGTCGACTGAACATTTCTACATAGAGGGTGGTTTCTGCAATTAGGTTACCACTGACAACACTTACGTAAACCACCAAGTATATTGTTCTATGACAAACGTGTACCATGGTACATCCTTTAGATTCAATAAACATCTCTACATCTCTATATTTCCAACACGATGTGACAACTAATACATTGTCCGGTTCTATGAGAATACTTGAAGTGGATCAAATATATAACATAACCTCAAATTCTGAGAATGGACCCCTAAAGTTTAAGACTACCGATTTACGCGAATAATACTAATCATGGGAAAAGCTAGGTTGAAACTGCGAACACGATCGTGTACATCGATCCAGCGATCGAGCGATATAGTCCGGTGAAGGATGTATAATTTGGTGGAGTTTCGTTAACGCAATTACGTGCACGTAACCAACGCGTTTATTTCCTCTCTTTCCATTCGGTAGCGGCAGAACGAAACGAGTTCGCGGAAAGGAAAATTGCACTTGGCCCCGAGCCTAATATAATTCTTATTTAATAACCCACTAACGCCGTTTAATGCGGCGAAATGTAAAGTGGAACGAGGGGGTAAGCGCGACGAATTTCCTATCCGACGAAAATGGCCCGCAACGAACGAACCGTCGCGATAAACGCTTGGCGAACAACCTAGAACGAGATTGCGTAAGTTATTGCTCGGCGAATCAGCGCCGCACGATCTCGCCTCGTATTAACGTTGCGGTTACGGTCAACCGGCATTATTGTTCTTATTTAAAGAAACTCGGGGAATAATAACGGATAACGACGGTGTTTTGGGAACGCCGCGCTGCGCTGTTCCGAGATTAGATCGGATACGCCGAGCTCTAACCAGCCGTGTAATATGTTGTAGCTCGGGGAAACGAGCATGAAAGCGAGTTGAATGCACCGACCTCCTATCTGTAACCATCACGTTATACCATGTTTTTCGGTGTCCGCTGGAACGAGCCACTTAACCATCCGCCTCGTTTCAATATTTATTTCTAATTAAATTCAGTCGTTACTCGGAAAATGTCCACCACGTAAACATTCGCTCTTGTAACGATCAAAAAATTAACAAAATTATCTCCTCATCGAAACTATTACACATACATAACTAAAACTGACTACAAGAAAAATAAATAACGACTGCGTTACACCCCTTAAAACAGTGCAAAGGGTTAATATCTATAGACAGCGTGATAAAACATTAAAAGTAACTTTTCATCCCTTACAGATTCCTCTTCTAATCTTTTAAATTGTAGAATTAACTTGGAATTCTCTACATATTTCCAAAGTTCATAACTGTGGAAATATCCCCTGTAAGTCCCTGCTCCGGCAATCTAACAGAAGTGGAAAATATCGAGTTCGAAAGTGGAGAGCTTAACATTGGTCGTTTCGCGTTAGCACGAGCGGAAGTGCTAACAGAACGAAGGATGAAACATATCGGTCTTAAATGTCATCGGGTTATCGTCGAGTGATGTCCGCATGGTCTTCGCGAGAAGTACATATTCTCGGCCTCTCGTTTTATCGTCGATTCCCGGAGCGCATTCACGCTGCGATAAGTACGCAGCTTGATCGTTTCTTATTTTTTTTTCCTCGATTCAACTGACTGCCGCATTAAAGCGACGCCGGTCCGCTGAACACGTTTTTATTTTATCGAACAAGTCGCGCTTCGGCTGACCGACTACCATGCGAATAAATCGTACTCCCTGTTCCGGAGATGTTCTTTTACTTTCTTCTTCGTATCGAGCGCACTCTAAAAGGATGCTGCTCCATCAGGATGCTACGAGATTATTGTACATGCACTTTTCGCTAAGAGAGATTCGGGCGATCCGGAGTGCTGCCGATTACGGAGTTCATCCGGTTGTAGTTCAAAATTCGATGTTCAAAATGGATGTACCACGTATTTCGATATTCTGAATACAATATATGTGATGCTCAATAAGAAACAAATAATCAATGATCACAGCAAATAACATTCTACCAAATTAGTATAAGTAAGACTTTTAACACATTCATTAATACTGAACAATATGTTTAGTAGAATGACATGTTTGGAGACAAACAATTCAAGAAGATATCGTACTTTTCCGTAGATCCAATAAAGTCTTTACGACAGTTAAAAACTTGATAATAAGGGATTCTATAAATTTGCCGGTAACAGAATTAAAGCTGATTAAAGTATGACTTTAAAATCTTGTCGAAGCTTCGATAATCCGAAGGAAGATCGAAAGAAGATAATTTGGAATCGAAAAAGGCGAGGAAATAAAGTTTGTTGCGATTGCGGAAGACTGATGAATACAAATCAACGTGCGTTCAAGTTTTTAATTGCAAGCTGCCTTCTACCGGTGTAAGCAATTTTCGTGCTACCATCGATCTTCGAGATGACTGGGGATAAATGGCTCCTTACGAAACTTCCGTAAGAAAGCCGATCCCCGCCTCGAGCAGCTCGATGGATGTGTAACTTCGATTGCGAGTTCTCTGTTCGTTGCACGCTCGTTTTGTAATTAACGGCCCTGAAGTTCGCGTAGGGAGAAACGCGAAGGGGTGACGCGAAGAAACGAAACGAAACGAAACCGAGCGTTTGAACGGGGAAAATTTATACGGTATCCTGTTCGGTGAGATTTATTTCGCAAGTTTTGAAGCTACCGGTGGTTCCACCTTGCTTGATATCGTATTTACGACCAAGAAAGGGAGAAGTTGCCTCGGGAAACCTTTAATTACCGATGCAACTTTGGTCGTGTTAAATATTTCGTTGATGAAGATTTTTATGCCCACTCGGAGGTTGTAAATTCATCGTTAAACTGCACGATTTTTCTTCTTAATTGAGTATCGAAGTCGAGAAGGCCACTCGTGTTAATTTGCAACCTGACCGAGAGATGTTTCACACACTCGATAACTCTTATTAACTTATTGCTGCATATTAATTAGTCCGTTTCGCAGCCTGCAATTTATCACAATTGTGTACTTGTAAATACAGATGTATACACCGAGATAAAATACCTTGCATTTTTCACTTTAATTAAATCAAACTGCCGAAAGTACTTTCGAATGTTGCAAGAAGGCGTAATTGCTGTTGCTTTTCGTAATATTCTCCACATTACATACTGCTTTGCAACGCGTTAATATTTTCACGGTACCGCCACTTATAAATCGTCGCAGTGATCGAATCAATCATAAGTCGGACGGCCCGATATCGAAGATATCGGTCAGAAGTTTACCGTGGACTCAAATCCATCGTACAATCATATCTATGTAGTACGTCGCTCTTAATCTTTCTAACATTTTACCAGAAATAATCGGTACCGTTTTATCGAAATGAAATTCGCTGCGATCATCGCGTCAAATATGTATACTCGCATTCAAATTAATCTCGTTAGCTATTTCATTGCTACGATTTTAAGTCATTAAGGTCTGCTATTACCATATTCCTGAATATAGAATCGACGATTACCAGAAGGAACTCAATGAAGACGGCGATAGCTGCTTCCACGGATCCGGCCGGCTCGGGGTTCAAATTAAAAGTCCAATTTCACCCTCGCGGCTCATTTAAAAGTCCAATTTAATCGCTCGCCGCCTCCCGCCAAGATTATTCGCGTAGAATCGAATCGAATTTGTATCGCAAATTGTCTTCTATTAAAATTGATTCTACCCCGGGCCTGTGTGCGCGCCTATTTACGCGTGGCATCCCTTGTACTCGGCCTTTTTTTTCAATAACGACTTTGCGACTTTTCACCGTTTCATAACGGCGCACGGCGGTCGGGAACGATGAATAATGAATCGAAGTTCGATCAAGGCGAATTTGCATGTGTTAGCCGCGCTACAGGACGAAAACAACGGCGTTTTTCTTTCGCCGGTGTGTCGTTTGTCGCCCTCGAACACTGTTAATAGATTCCACGGGGAAATTGTTAATAGACCCCACGGTAAACCCTGGCCGAAGGAAACCCTTTTATCGACTAATATTCTACGTTACAGGATATTCAATTTGTAACTTTCGTCATTAACCACGTAGTGGGGTAGCCGTGAATGGAGAACTTTCATGATCGTTTGACATTTAATCATAATTAAATTAGTCTAGATTGTTTCTGGCAAGACTTCGACACGGCTATGGTGGCTTGTTATTAAGGTTATGGGGAATTGACAGTAATTGTAAAAATGCGTTTATAGGCTGAGTTTGTCAAACAGTATTATATATGTGGTAACTCTTGAATATTTATGCTTATTGGACCCGTGACGTTTCCGGTGATTCCAACTGTGAACGCGTTAACTTGGTCAATTCGCTGTTGCTATACTTCTCAACTGGCTGTTACGTCTTTAATTCTTGGTAAGAGTTACATTGCAAGTAAAGGTCAATCGCTGTGCCGCAACGTCGTTATTAACCAAATTGAGTGGAAAATTATCGTTCATTACGGTCGATCGGCAGCGTCGTATCGAAGTCCAACATTACCGAAAGCAGCGAGCATCGAACGCGTCTTCTCGAAATAAATGATCGGACCGAACGATTTGTTCCCCGAAATTATCCGCGATCGAGTGTTCTCGATTGAAATTTGAAGAAACGATATCGCGAGCTTGTTTACTTCCGAATGGGGCCCATTAAAATCCTCGTCCGGCAAAATTGATCTCGTTACGAGCGACGAGAGGCGGGTTACAACATCGCAGCCAATCTATTTCGATTCTCGGAAAGATATTGCTCTTCGGACGCGTCTGGCCATGTGGAACTTACCGGTGGTGGAGTTGATGAGAAAATAACCCTCTGGATTGCCACTCGTGATGGAAAAGGTGAATTGTTGGGGCGAGACGTCGCGATCGAACGCTCGGATCTGCAGGACGCTCACACCTGCGGGAGAGTTCTCCGGAACGGACGGATAATAAACCGGAACCTCGGTCAACGGGGTATTGTCGTTCTCGTCCAGCACCTCCACGTATACCTGTACAAACATATTAGTTATTTAGCGAGCAATTTCTCGTGAACGAAGGGAAACTCGCGTCACGACGAAAGTTGTAACAGAAATGCTAGCAGGAAAGTTGCACTTTTCGTGCGATTAATTAATCAATGTACAATTTCTAAACTGCACAGACAATCTTCTAGTGTGCCGAGAGAAAAACTGAATGGCACAGAAACATCTATCAAGCGCTGCTATTGATTGGTCATCGTCCCACTTTCTACATGCAGGTAGAAAGTGGAGAACACTTGCTTTAATACTTTTTTCCGACACAATAGGGAAACCTTAACGAAGTTTAAAAATCGTTACAAAGAGCCATACCGACGAAATTAAACACTTACGGTACCAAAGGCAACGCGGAAAAAACGAACAAATTATTCGCGAGCCTATAAATTTACGTTACCGAAAATATGGGAAAATTCATTTTCTTTCGTGTATACCTGCAAGCTCGAGCTCAAAGGAACGACGCCATGATCCTGCGCGTACACCGTCAACCAATATCCTCTCTTTGATTCCACATCCAGCGCAGCTTTGGTCTTGATATTGCCTGCAACACCAAAGAACCACGTTAACATTCTTAATTGGCTCTTTAAAAACATTCGATTCGCTGTACATTCAATTATATTACCGATTCGCTCGCGATACGCTCTTGGAATGATCAAATATTAATCGATTGTTTAGATGGTACGTGTTCGTATTAGGACTAATGCTACAATCCGACATGTACAAATCGAATGGAACAATATTTGATCTAACCAACAGAGCTCGTCATCGATACTGAATCTTAAGGTTCATTTATATCGTTGAGACATCTAGTTGGAACGAGCTTAAATAGAAAGGGCTACATGTCACAAAAATAGTATATTACATAAAAAATACAGTACATATATTTAAGGATTTGCTGAAATTGTATTACAGTATTCAAAATAATAACTTATCAAATGTATCGAGTTCTCAACAAGATCGAATCTGATTAAGTCTTAATTAATTGTTGTTCGATCTTGATTTCCATTGAAGATACAAACGTCGTTACAATTAATTATTCCAAACCCGATCCGTTGCCCGCAATAATTACTAGGATTGTCAGTGTTGCGAGGGAGACAAGCAATTTGGAAATTGTGCAGTCGAGACGAGCAGTAACTTCAGACGAGGAGAAACTCGATCCAACATTGATTATTCGAAGTTACGAATTCGCGGAGGATTGAAACGCGGCGTTGAATTTATTCGCTGCTAGCGAAACGAACGGGAACACCAGGAGGTAGCGAAACAAAATTGACACTGTAATTACATGGACGTCGATAGGTTGCAAAATTAATTTACCAACGGCTAAAACGTTTGAGTGCTTGTTTCGAGTGATTTCGAGCTTGGAACGCGCTGAGCGCCATTTTCAACCAAGGTGATTAACCATCGGAAAGTCAACCAAAAACAGATATAACATCCAGGCACTTTCGATCTATAATCGTACTAGATTATAGATTGTTTCATTTTTATTTTCGTAATCAGAAGACACTTCGGTCTAATTGAACAATTTAAAATAAGTATTTTTGAAAGAAAATCTGTAGCATTATACGTGAAACTTGTTTTATTCTATGTTTTATATTTATACTCTTTTCTGAGTTTGGTATTAATGTACGTTTGAATGTGAGCACATGATACAAAAATTGAATGAAATTCAGAGATTCATTGTTCACACTCGACGCTGGTTCTGAAGTCGAATATAAGTGATTTACTAACAAGAAGAAACACGAATAATACCTGGCACCCAAAAATAGCTTCGTCGTTTCGACACGAGCATCCCAGAATCTCCAAACAATTCCAGTATCCCGGAATACCAGTTTATTCCAGAATCCACATATCTCAGTCCCGTGGATTTCTTTTCTCCGAAGAAAGAAAATCCCGCGACCGTTCGTAGGATTCCACGACCATGAATTTCAGCGAAACGGAGGCAATAAATAACCGGGACACCGTCGCGACACCAACATCGTATCCCGCTGTGCAAAGTTTTGTCCGGGGGTACTGATAAATTAATCGATATCGCGAAATTGCGAGTTCGATATTATACCGATATCTGCGCACACGCGTGCACCCGTAACGATCGAATCTTGTGCGGCGGAGAGTACGCGAGAGATCAGGAGTAATGAAGACGCTGGCGCGGCGAAATCCGAGGATGCAATTACTGACAGAACAAATCGGGGATAATCTTGATTACGATCTACATCTGCTCCCGTACGTAACATCTCGGATTGCTAATTAATCGAATCCCTCCTACTCGGTTCTGTTCGGCCGGCCCGTTTATCCCTGGCCCCTTCCCTGTTATCGGCCGCTATCTTTTACATTAATACCGTAATAAACCAAGCGTGGTCCATTGACGGTGTGTACCGTGGCAAAAAGCGGCCGGTAGGTGCACTGGAATCTCGCAAAAACGATCGAAGACACGCGGAACAGCGTGCTCGACGTGTTAACACCAGGAATGCAGTCCAATTTTTGCACTATCAGAAGCACGGTTGGCAACTCGCCACGTACGTGCACGTCATTTCATATCGGTCCTTGTTGCCAGCTATCTTGCAAGGTGGTAATACTACAACCTTTTTTTTCCCTCCTACGTCTCCATCCACCTTCTTTTTTCCACCTTTCCGATTAATCCGAAAGCCCAGTCGAGATATCAGAGTGCAAAGGTTCATGAATCAACGTTATTTTTAACTATTCTATTGGTCTGCATTATTCGTATCGTTTCGATCGAGCGTATCCTGATTTCTTTATAATTATCGGTGAACGTAGAGATCGTGACTCTCGAGAGGCTGATCATATTTAATCGTTTCCTTAACGCTCTATTAGCCTGTTATGGAATTTCCCGTATTCCAGCGATGATAGCTCGACGGTATTTTAGCGAGGGAATGTAATGCAAACGATGCATGTAGAAACTTTGATATTTCGAAAAATATTCGATACTTCTTGTATATTCGTATTTAAGAAAAAAAGAAAAGGTAACCAAATTGTCTACAACTATGTAAAATACGTATCAAACTCGTACGATTTCAAAGTATCAATAAAACTCATCACTTACACTTTTCTCAGTGCAATTTTAATTGTTTACTACCACATATATTAAACTCGATATATGAACGTGTTATTGCAAATTATCTTAAACGTTGCATAACTTACATAAGTGAAAAGAGCAAGTGTAGAGATATGACATCATCGAAATGTCACACCGGCCCCATCGCAATTTACCGATACAGACAGGTGAACGACATTTCAAGGCAACCATTAAATCGAAGCTGTCGACGCCAATCTTAAAGCGGCTCGCCGCTATAAATAATAGAAAACGCGTTCGGGAAAGCAGCTCGCGGTTTCGAGCACCAAGAAGAATCCCCATTAGCTTCGGTTAATTTAATCGTACACGTTGATAAGCGACTCGTTCCTAACGAGACGACGTATAAATTCGAGTGCACCGTAAAACATTCGCGATGCGACGCTATTTAAACGTTTCAGCTCGGCGAGAGCGTGCGGTAAAAATTCACGTGTGCACATCTGTGTTACAGAATCAACTTCGACCGAGCTCCGTGGAATTATAATCCCGATATGCGAGGCACACGATCGACCGTGAAGCGTGCAAAATATTTAATATGCCGACCAGGATATAACCTGCGCGTCGATAACTTCTTTAGCGATCCTACGCTCGATTGGATCGCGAGAAAGTAATCCTTGCACCCATTCCACCGATCGATTCGACGTACAGCATATTTCTGTGAAACAGGATAGGATAATTTTAATGAATTTTTTTACGGTAACTGTGCAGCAATTTCGGAAGTTGCACTTTTAGTTCCGAACGATCGATGCCTAGCTCGGGAACTTTGTTAAAACGGTTAGAAAAATTTTAATAAATCCCCCGCGGAATTAACGGCGATGTAATTCGGAAAATTTTAGTATGTTCGAACGATCGGTTTCCAATTTGGGAACTTTGTAACAGCGGTTTGAATTTTAATAAGCCCCCAGAGATAATTGTTATAACAAATGAGACTGTCACAGTGGAGATATTATTTATTAAAGTTAATAACGCGTATTTTCTTTGAACATTTGTAAACGATGATAAAGCGAAACCTTCCGAAGCTCGAATAAATATGGCGAGAACTATAGAGTGAACGGAAAAAAGCTCCAATGTAGAAGCAAGCCGAACAGGTTCTACTATTTCACCGTCGACCTCGTTTACTCCTGTTATTTGTCAAACGTAATTACGAAGTGCGCTTAACGGGCAACGAAAATTCTGCCTATCGTTGAACAATTTTTCTCGCCGTGTTAACGGCGAGCTTCTTAACAACTTCCTGCCACAGTGAAAATTGACGTATATGGTCAGGCACGATATTACACAGGTTATTAACGATGTACTACATTTTTTAATCTCATATTTTACCTTGTTCATGAATATTGACAGCATTGAGAGCACACGCAAATTTATTTCTTTTGTATAAGTTTGGATGATTGATTTATCTAAATTTGTAATTTAGATACGACAATTAGCATACTAATGTCCAATGTGTTGTATGATATTTGATATTAAGTTACATAGATTTGGTAATTTCTTTAAATTTAAATTCTGGTTGGTCAGAATAATATAGTTGTATTATATTTACCATATATCATGTTCTGCTTGTATCACATTATATTTGTATTAAACTTTACATTTCTATCCTATTTGTATTATAATACAAATATGAACGGTGTCATAGAATATGTCAAGTGTTGATCATATGAATATTAACCGAATGTAAAAGATAGAAGGGTGAATACGAATTCTGGAATGAATAATTAATCCATTGTATCGAATCACTCGGATCTATTCTCACGAAATATGCCACGAAGCGATATTTACCATCATCCCCGATTCAAGATATGAAGATCGATGAAACCAGAAGCTTCTTAGCTCGCGGTCCAAGAAGTCTACCGATCAAGACGTGTATCCGCGAGCTATCGAAGAGACGTCGAAAGTGTCGGGAGTCGAATCTAGGTTAACGATCGGCCCTCTCGACCGGGTCTCGAGAAATGTCAGGGAGAAAATGAGGTGGACGGAGACAGATAGTGTACGATAAAAGAATGAAAGAAGGTAAAGGAAGCCGATTCAACGAGCCAACAGGCTCAAGATTCGACTATAAGATCGCGAGTTTTCCCTTCGAAGACTGGTCGATCAGTTCGTTCCCGTCGAATACAGGTCATCGTTGCTCGGACAAAAACTCGAAAACGAATTCTCTAACTCTTTTATGAGACTCTTACCGAAGGCTCGGGTACCAAACGGTATCGGCCATTTATGAAGTGGAACGAGATAGGGGTTGAAATTACCGGGGAAGAGATTTTCGCCATTCACTCAAACACCCCATTCACCTTAGTTTCCCTTTTCTTCATCCGCCTTATGAATCAAGGGTTCTTAACACCGTTTAACTTTTTATAGATCCCTTCTTGAAGGTCCCTTCGATGATACTGCCGGATGATCGGTTCCCTCAAGGTAGGTGTTCCTTCGAAAGTTCTTACCGCAGATCTAATAAGTAGAGAGACCTCAAAACATAGAGATATACTCAGTATCAAACCATTGAGAAGTATAATCCGTGGCTCCACAAAAGAAACTCGCTCAACAGGTTACACACTGACAATATACCAAGAGTATCACATCGTTAACCGACAAAAGCAAAAGGAAAAAGAATAAAGTCGTAAGAGTATTTCTCATCAAATCCAAGATAGCATTTATACAAGTGTCTTAAAAGTGCTCCATTTAATAAGCTAGAAACGCTTCCGGGTTTCTTGAACACGCGGCAAAAGCTTCAGGCGACGAAAGCTCCTTACGAGTTCGGTTTCTCGTGTGTCGCGTCAATTAAATCGCAGCGAAACGGGAGAAAATTTCACGACGTTTTCTACGACTGCGGAGAATAATATGGGTCAGCGTGAAAAAGAATAAACGGAAGAAGAATAAGGAGGGTAATATAAAACGGTCTAATGACCATTGCGCGGGTATCGTGCACCATTGTCGGTGATGTATCTGCGCGAATACAAGGAACGGAATAAAGGAGCCAACGTTATCGAGCATTCAGAGCGTGTTTGGAATATGTTACGTGTAGAACGTAATAACGTACGTGCGTAATTCGTAGCGTCCCACCGTTCCTGTTACGTCCTCACCGGGGGTTAACTTTTAAGGAACAGAGGATAGGCAATAGAGCTATAAAAATGTTTCTTTCGCTTCTCGTTACTGCGTTTCCGTAAGAAATTTACGGTTACGACCGCGGAGAAATTTGTAGGGAGTCGTTGAAAATGCTTCTTGCTGCAACGAGTAACGCGAACTTGTTGAACGCCTCCGAAGAAATACTTGTACAATATAGACGGAAGATGTAAAGGGTTGTAAATTTCATTTCTACGCCGTTTGGCTCTGATACGAAAGCCACTTTCGAGCATACACTTATGCTAGATTTAGAGCTTGGTCAGTCCGCGATGTTGGATTAGGTACATTTACAGGCGTCTTTCGGTCAATCACAGGAGTACTCAGGAAGTTTTCATGGGGTCGGATTATCTATTCTTCCGTTTCGTTTCGTGATTAAATGTAACGTCAATTTTGAATTTTTAATTATTGCGCGATACCGTGGAATATTAGATAAATGGGAATTTCAAATCAGAGACATTAATCCTTTCGAGATGCAATTTGTGGTGATCATTATTGCACACGATGGAGGATCGTAGGTAAAGATAACCTTGAACTATTGAATCTCTGATAGAAAAGGACGATTATACCCACATATTTCAGAGCTCGCGTCTATTAAGCATTGCACACGACTGAAGAAACAAAATGAATCAAATACCTTCCCAAGCAAACGTTCAGACAAGAACGAATCACCATACGATCACCGCTTTACGCAACAAGAAACTTGCGTCTTCCACTTGGTTTCCCATAAACGAAAAATGCCAAACGATCAACTGAAAGACCGTCGCAACATTCTCCACGCGTTTCTCCGCAACTTTCTTCGGAAGCAAATTATCTAAAGCAGGTTCTTGAAACGTTACTTAAGAGACCGAAAAATGTGAAGTTTGACAGCGAAGAACGATGGAAATAAAGAGAAGACCACGTAAACGGCAAATCGTTTCGAGATAAAAGCATTGCCGGCAGCCAAAGCGTTATGCCAGCTCGAATCGACTCCGTCGCGCATTCCTGGATTCAAAATGCCCCGGGAAAATTTTCATGGATTCGATCGAGAACGAGTTTTCCGCGGAAAAGCTTTTAACGATTAAAATGTCGATGCTTCCAAACGGAAAAAAGGATCGCGATCGTGTATTTGCGTGTTGCATTGCCATATCTTGTAGTGGACATCGCCATATGTTTAATTTTCATGTCATATGTAGGTATGTGCTTTTTAATGTGTTATTGTTACGTGTTAAATTTTTATGCGTTGTATTGCTACGTGTAGTATCGCTATATAGTAGAATCACCATGCGTTGTACTATTACGCATTGAATTACCACGCATCGAATTACTATGCGTAGAATTACCACGCGTCGAATCACCACGCGTCGAATTACCACGCGTCAAATCACCACGCGTCGAGTTATCAACGCGTCGAATTACCACGCGTCGAATCACCACGTGTCGAGTTATCAACGTGTCGAATTACTACGCGTCGATCTACCCACGCGTTGAAATACTACGCGCCGAGTCTCCACGCGTCCCATATCATACACTATTTACCGTATTTTCGTGTACCGTACCACCGTACCATGTATTGCGTAATTGTACCTGCACATTGAATTATTATTTATAACATAAAAGCTCGTTTGATTCGCAATTAATACAAGAGTCCTCCAATTAAAACGTTACAGTATAAATTTCCTTCAGATTCCCTAAAATCGATGAAACAGCGGAATGCACTTCGGCAATTTCGATGATTTCGAGACTGTCGAGTTGCTCGCGATCGTAATGGTCTGCCAAAGAAAACCGGGAATATAATGAGTTTACATACACCGGCGAAAATAATGGTCACGACCAGGATGTACGGGCTCGTTAAATTAAAACTTCTCCAAGCGTTCTTCGCGATATAATTGTAGACAAAGGGCGTCGTTGCCACGACGGATCAACTTATTCTTCTTTTTTCCGCTTTATTTTTCTTTTTCTAGCTGCGCCGGCTGCCTCCTCTATTTCTCCTATAATTCCGGCATAAAGGGAGGAAATTGCTGACGCCGGAATTTCACGATTCATAAGATATTCGAGGGGCCGGTGAAAGAGTCCCACTATTCGAGAAATTCCGAAAGGGAAGCTAGCATTGATTGTATTCTCAAGAATGCGAGTACTCGACCCGATCGTTTAACCCGATTTACATGAACCCACGGTAGAAAGGGTACGTGATGGACGTCCATTTCCGGTCCAAATATTTCCCAGTCGTGTTTATTCGTCCGTACAGAACCACGTAATCGGCTGGTAATACGTTCTCTTTCATTTCAACCCCTCTGCAATGCACATGACGTTTATTTTTTTATTATTGCAACGTAATGTACGTGAAATTTATTTATATTACATTTGTGTATATTTGTATAAATCGATACTTTTAACCTTTTTGCTCCACGAAGAATTTGATGTTCCAATTGAATAAAAATATCGAAAGGGGTTAAAAAAAAAAAAACAGAAATTTTGACGTCAGCAAGATGCAATTACAATGACATGTTATAAATCGTTGATGACTTAAAAGTTTTAAATTTGGAAATTCGAGCATTTTCAGAGTGTTCATGTATTTCCATTTGAGGGTAGTTCTCTATGAAAGCAATTAATTCCGAACTTCCCATAAGTCTTGGCGTGTAATCGCAGCTATTCTCGGTAGTATCACGATTTTACGGTCCAGGCTGTGCAACGACGTAAGCCGGACGGCTTTGAACGAATTAACCGAAGTGAAATTAACAGCCGGCGAAATAAGGTCTGCTATCTCATCGGAAGCACATTCGACCTCTCTTCGTTAAACCTAAATTACCCGGTGGCAGGATCGGTGCAAACGCTAAGGCGAAACAGAGAATCGGGAGCCACGATTCTCATAAAAATCCTTCCTTTCCTCGCTCGCTCTTTAATTAGATCGAAAGAACGTTCGATTCGTTGGAATATAAATTATCGCTGATTCGCTTGCACCGTGTTTGCCTCGGCTTAAACGGCGAAACAGAGATCGTCCTCGACGTTAACCGTCGATATTGCAAGAATAAATTCAGTATAACCAGGCGCCTTATAAATATTTTATTACCCACGGGGCACAGGGTTATTTTGACAAGGCCTGATATTTGAAAGAAAACGTGAGTTGAATTTGAAGCGACACCTTTTGTCCGCGTACCCGAACAATTTTTTCCTTTCTTGATTTCCATCGAGACCGGCTATAAAAGACTGGATGAAATTATTCAGAAAACAAAAATTGAGTTTTGAGATTACGATTGAGAAAGTTACGATTGGACATTCACTTAATTTAAGGGCCGAGGCTGCAACTCGCAAAAGATTTTTAATAATAAAGAAAGAAAAATTTAAGTTAATTTATATTTTTTCCAAAATTAAACAGAATTTCTTAAGGTTAATTTACCGTAAGATACAGGCAGCTTTGAATGGGCTCATTGAACGCCAATCGAGATAGAAAATAGATCGAACAAGAGGAAAACTATTTTCCGTTAGAACGAGTTCCGAGGGTAACGAAGGGAAAACAAGCAGCTATGAAAATAACTATCAGAATCACTCTGGAGAACGTCGTTATTCCCCTTTAATACCGGAAAACTCTCCTGTCGACGACGTACAAAGTCAGTTACCAGGAATTATGTTGACTGTAGGGTGCCACGAGATCCGCCTTCGTCGTGTAACCCTCGTCTCCTCTGTTCTTTCATCGTTCAAAAGCCAATAGCTTCTCCCGTTCGCGTTTCTTTTACGCTTCTTTCGTCCGATCAGATCAATCTGGGAAAATGTTATCGATCACGGTGACCTTTCAACTATGTACGAGATACATCCCCCGTTAACGATAATGGACTCGTCATCGAATTGAATCGCATGAAATTGAATCCGATCGAAGTGAATTGCGTTGAATTGAATTGTGTCGGGTATAATGGCGTGGAATTAAAAAGTGTGGAATTGAATTGCGTCGGGTTGGATCACGTCGAATCGTGTCGAATTCCATCAGGTATTAAACTATGTCGGATCGAATCATATGGAGTAGCGGTCAATTGAATTGTGTCGAGTCGAATTGATTCGATGGGTACTTTTTTCGAGTCTAATTCAGAGAGCTTTGGTATAAGGAAAGAGAAGCAAGGTTTATTATGTTAATCTGTTCACAGATGTACAAGCGTCGAACTACCACGCTTTGAATCAGCTATCGTGTGTTAGATTACCACGTGTCGAATCACTACGTGTTGAGTCACTATCGACTTGTACTATCACTCGCCGAGTCACCACGCGTACCACTGTACATTCGAATTAGCAAATATAGTACCACCATTTGCTAGTTCTCTAGTCGTATTATCACATACGGTATTACCACGTCATCCACACTGCACCTTCATGTCCAGTTATCATTTATATGACAACTACAATATAAGACAGAAGTTTAATTAGAAAATATGATAGCTTCCAAGAAGTCGGAGGTACAAAGTTTGTAAAAAGTCCCATTTTACTGTGAAGTACTCAGCGAGCATCAGAATTCGAACGATCTGGCAGCCATCTCAGATAATACCGAGATGTCCACCGCAAAGCGGCATGGACCACGAAATTCGCGTTTCTTGTTCAAGTACATCGTTTCCTCGTACAATTACATAAGTTTCTCGCGACAATGCCGAAACCGGTCCCGCGGAACACGTCCAGGTTGCATGTCGCGATATGATCACGCTCGTTTCTCTCTCGCTGCTGTCCCGTCTCGGCCCTTTTGATACCCTTCAGTACCACTCGAGACAATTGGTCGTGTCCGGCAGAATTACACGAGCAGTCGCGATGACCGCGGTTTCGACCGGCTTCACCGCTGCAAAAGGTGCTGCTACGTGTAGCACGTGTCACGTTGGACGCGTGCCATCAATCACACACGGGGTACACACGTTTCTCGGAAGCTCGACATGCTCTCGGCTCGTCCGCGAGACTGGAATGCGCTTCGCAAACGCGCGGAGGATTACGCGCTCATGAAACTGTCGAACACGTATGCGATGTCTTAATATCGATTCATTCTCCCTGAACAATATGCTATTACTTCCCGAGTAACAATGGACTTGATGAATTCAAACGGTGAATAAATATTAAGCTGCATCGTTTGATATAGGATTTGTTAGGGTGCTCTGAAAGTACTGATATTGATTAATAGCAGCACTGAAGTACTTGAATAGCATAGTATCTGCACGGTATAAAAATATATTAAGTTTGATATATTTTTAAGGTATGCAGTCAAATGGGAAATATAAAATTCTGAATTTGATGCGTGGTGATTCGACGCGTGGTAATTCATCACGTGGTAATTCGATACGTAGATAACTCGACGCGTGGGTAATTTGATGCGTGGTGATTCGACGCGTGAGTAATTTGATATGTGGTGATTCGACGCGTGGTAATTGCATGCGTGATAATTCGACGCGTGGGTAATTTGATGCGCAGGTAATTTGACGCGTCCATAATTCGACGCGTGGTGATTCGACCTGTGGAAACTCGACGCGTGGTAATACCATGCGTGGTGATTCGACGAATAAATTATTCGATGCGTGGTAATTCAACGCATGGGGTCTCGACTCGTGGTAATTCCATGCGTGATCATTCGACGTGTAATGACACATTGTAATTACTCGACTCTACCACACGTACAAATATCAAAATAATAAACGAAAAATGCTTGTATTTTTTAATCGATGCAAAGAGATCGTGAGAGATCTCTTGTGCAAAAAAGAGATTCACGTCGCGTAATGACAAAGGAGCAACAAAATGGAGAAATATTGAAAGAAGCAAAGAAGAAAAAGAAATATAATCCAGGGCTTAAAGAGTTTCGCGTTCGAACGTCCGGTGAACGATAAGGTTGCATCCGGAGCCAAGACCCTTTCAACTTTTCTATTATTCCATGAAAAGTTAACGATCCCAGAAGCTTGCCGGGCAGAAAATAACTTAGAGGTTCGCCTTTGGCGAACAATCGCAAGGTAAAACGAGTAACGTCGATCAAACCGTAGTAAAAGTTTCACTGTCAAAATAAAATCTGCTTGACCGTTTTCCCGCGTTCCACTCGCGAGTTACACGATCACGATTCGATGACTTTTCCACCTTTACGATACTCCCGTTGACCGTTACCGTTTTTACATGTTCAGAAGACCTGTACAGCCGGATGTTCGAAGTCACGTGATTGCATGCATAACGAGTTTCCTTTGGAAACAGACGGGGTCTCTAGGTGGCCCGAAGAACCTGCTATTCGTCGCTTTTCATCCTATACCCGTCGATACGAACGTGTCGTCTACGATGAATAAGGCTTTTCACCGTCCCGTGGCTTCCTTGGAAATGATAGTGAAAATCGTGTACCGCGAGGAGGATGCTTTTATCCTTGACGCGTGTTCTTTTGATGATAAAATGTCTCTGAAATTTCACTTCGCGCGATGACGTTTCTGTGGCATCTATAATATTTCAGTCGAATAGTTGAAATTGCATATTTCACGCGTGGTTATGAGAACTCAGAGTGAACTGTCAGAAATTTAAGTTCGATTAGATTAAGTTCGTCTACGAACAGTTACAACTTAATGTGCCTTATGAAAGAAGTAAGTTTGCTTTAACGTCAAGGAATATTGTCTGTAGAGAAGAAAGTTTTGTTAACACGCTAGAAGTCAACTGATATGACAACGTAATTAAAGCTTGATTAACCCCGTCAAGCCGAGGATCGTTATTTGCTTGGCAACTTTTAACAGACACGCAGAGAACTCTTCCATCCTTCGTAATCAGGTAATTTTCCCTCTGTCTCAGGTTATTCCGATTGTTTCGTGATACTGACACCCGTATTTCTACATCCTCTCTCTGACCTTCTCTTTTTACACCACAATTACCTCACCACCTATTATACGGATGCTTGATCAACCAGACACTTTATTTTCCAAACGTGTTCCCTCGTGCGGGAACTAAGGGAAACTCGGTTAATCCTGATTCCTTCGCCAGAACTAGCTACGTTCGACTTCCTTTCATTTATCTTCCGCTCGGAACGAGTGGAAATAACGTATGGATGGTTATCGGTTTATTGGCAACACGACGAACACACTGGTGCTAGAAAGAGATCGATAATACCTGTACTATCCAATATCTGATCTCAATATTATGATGATTGCTACCACATATACTTTGATATACCTACGTCCATAAATATTAGGACATAGATTTATTTTATGCAAAATTACACTTTATGAATACATGTTTTTGAATTTTTAAAACACGTACACTACATTTTAAAACACGTAAACTACGGTTCAAGAATTAAATCGTGACATGTTCCTTCACATGGTAAAAGCTTTTCAAGTTACGAGATTTTGTTTAAAAAATTATCTAAATAGTTTTATGGACGGAAGTGTATTATACGATAATTGTAGCTGTAACATAACTTTCCTTTATATGTATACATTATACAAACTAAACGTAATTCAACCACTTCGATCTTCCTTTCGAGTTCTCGTCTGACCACAAACTATAATATTTATAATAACCTACAAAATGATATGAATAGATAAAATGAGCAAATATTAAAAAATCGATTAAAAGGCTGCATAAAATGTCGACAGAGGCGCATCCAAAAGGCCTTCGGTCGTAAAAGGAAAACGTGGAGGAAATACCAATATGTCGGTTTTCTGCGTCTGACATCGACGTAACAACCCTATCGAGGACCTGAAGTGCTGTTCGAATGAGGACACGAAACTAACAATTGATGTTATACTAACTTTCACACTTGTCCGTACCGACTATACTGGAAAGTTTTCAAGTTTCTTCGATATTGATTCTCCTTATCACTATACTTGTTTAGACGTTTTCACTATTTCTTTCTTGACTGAATTCCTAAGATAAAGATTTCAGAAATTTTGTATACAGAGGCAACGATTTCAGTATTTAACATTCGCTCTGTATCGATACGCAGATTTGTCTGCAACGAGACGGAAAATCCTTTTTCGGCTAAATAGAATTTCGTTTCAAAACGAAATCAATCGCTTGCGTGGAAATTTTGTTTCGGCAAACGTGTTTGTGTTCCAATTATTCCCATTGACCGCGGCTCAGAAAAGCTATTTATATTTTCCGTAACTGTATCACGGATCGAGTATAAAAATGTTAAATGTTTCGCGTCACTTCCAGCTCGTAACGGATGGAATGTTTTTTTCCGTAGTTCTTGTTCGATTCGCTAATTAGGAGTAGTCGTTGCACGGACTTGGAGCCAATTAACCGATAAAAAGCGTAACAGCGAGAAAGCAAAAAGGGCGAACGGGTACTGGAAATATTTTCACATTTTCCTTCGCGTTATATGCTGAAACTGTAAATTTGTTCGATTCGCGTTGTTAATTAAATGAAATTAATTTTGTGTTCCAAAGCATTCTGTCTGTCTGACGAAGTTTTCGTTACTCTTTGAAGAACATTATATCTCGAACAAACGAATAATTAACAAAATTTTATTTTTTAAACTAAAACATTCATAAAAATATTAGTTAATTCGCAAATACTGTGCTGTAATTTTGAAATTTTCACATTAAAAATGATTATGAAGTTATTTTTTAATAAATAACTCTTCATCAAGTTACAAATTACTGTTATAAAGCTTGTATTACGTCACAATGCTTCTCACGAAATTAGAATGTAAAAGTACAGTGAGAAATGTATCGCATAATACAAACAGTAAGAAGGCGAGTCAGACGCTGAAGTGCTTTCAAAACAATATCCACAACGACGCGGAAGAATACGCTCTTTCTTTTCGTATAATTCGCCGCCGTTACCGTGCAGCGTTTACGAGCAGATTCATCTCGCTATATCGCGTATAAGGAGATGAAACATGAAAGGTGGTTAAACTGACAGATGAAGAGGATTGTGTCCGGTTAAGAAGCTACTGTTCCGACCACTCCTATTCCTTGGGTGGCCCTTTAAAGTGGCTCGTTCAAGCTTTCAACGATGTATCGTCCCTCTCTGATCTCAAATCACATATCGCACGAATGCAGAGTGAATCTTCCATCGAATATTCTTCCATTTGAGAATTTGCAGATTTACAAATTTAGAGATTCTAATATTTGAACATTTAGAAATTTACAGATTCAAATACTTGAAAATTTAGAAATTTAAAAATAAAAAAATTTAACAATGTAAAATTACGAGAATCTGAAAATTCAGAAATTTACAAATGTAACAATTTGAAGATCTAGAAATTCAACGATGTGAGAATCTGGAAATTCAGCAATTTACAAAATTGGAAGTTTGAAAATGGGGTTTGGAAAATGTAGGTAGTGGAACTGTTGGAAGTGATTTCGCCAATCTAAGAAATGGCGGGCGGACTTTTAATATCTTTCCGAAGTCACGTGTGCTAATAAATAAAGTTTCTCGCACAGTACGTTAGCAGGCAAATAGCGAGTTGCATTTGCCGTTCGGTGTATTCTCCTTGGCGCGATCTGAAAAGGGCATTCAGGTCGCGACGATTTTGCACATTTTCCATCGAAAATTCGTTGAGAAGTTGGGTAGCTGCACGTGAAGCGTCGTATTCGAAAGTGCATTCCCTGTCCCAGTTCCTGTTTCCTGTGACTTTAAAAAGTCACGGCGTTGCTTTTCATTTTCGTTTTCCCGCGCGGTCATCGATTCGCCTGGAAATCGTGAAAAATTTCCAGCCACCTCCGTTGACGGAAATACAGACACGTGTAGCTGGCGTGTATCCGACGCGGGTTTCGTCGAGGAGTTCTCAAGAATGTCCCGAGAAGTTCGAGGAAATGTACATTGATCAAAATTCTGTCGCGGGTACGTCTGAAAAATATTCCGGTCGTGTACCAGAAAATCGTTTTTTCCTTTCGTATACAAAATGCAACTCGTACGTGTGTAAGAAGAAAGAGCTAAAAATAAAAATGGAGACTATCGTTCTCTCCAGCGATTCAAGATATTCTATCAACTCGTTTTTTTTTTCCTCGCGGTCGGATGGAAAAACTACTATTTGTCTTTTTTACGAGACGAAGGTGAAAGATGGAGAAGGGAACACCGTTTCAAACGTGTGCCGTGAATGAATACGAACAAAAGGGTCCGACCAATCTTCTTCTTCATGCAAATCCGGACGACGTGTCATCGCACACTCGCTCGCCCGTTTTGCGCCCATGAATCCTCCCCTCGAAGACTTTCGAAAACCATGGAAATGGCTGGAAGACCGTCTATATTTTATTCTTATTATCTAAGAACGTTGGGGTTCGCCGGATATCTCGTCATGTTTTCGGTATTCACTCTATTCCCGACGCTAATCTGGAATCGGGGAAGAATATGTCAAGAGGGTTGATTTACTTTGTGCGGAGGGATCGGTGACGATAACGTTATCTTCTCGATACGACAGATACTTCTGCTCCAGAAAGTTTGATCGATACTTGACGTGAATCGAACAGGGTTTCTCACAATTATGCCATACGAGCTCCAGTTACATTTATATACTTTCCCAGCGAGAATTTTATCCAAATACGATGGCAGTGATCCAAGAGGTGTTTCTTTTTTCCGGGCGGAGAATCGCGAGACAAAGCGAGATCGATTTTTTTCGAGCCAGCAGCTCGTCGCGATATTACCAGACACACTGTTCGAATCCGCGAAGCTTGTCCACGGAGGCGTGCAATATTGAATTCCTTTCAAATAAGGAAATCATATTTAGATAAGTACTTCAACGGCGCCGCGTGATCCCATCTTATCCCGTCTCGACTGTCGGGATGGTGAAAGGAATAAAAAAAGAGAAGAAAAGAAGTCGGAAGCCCAAGGGGTAAGACGAGAAATTTATTCGTCTCACGCACACGCGGGGCTGGCTAGTGTGTACGTGAAGCATCTGGCCTGGTAGGACGGTGTCAACGGAGTCAGGAGAATTCTAGTTTCTTTTCCCTTTGCTAGGAGAATCCGCGAAACACACTCCGACACCGCTGCTACTCGTCCCCGTGAAACTGATTCGCATGAATAAATTTTCAACCCCCGTCCGTCGCGTCGACTCGCTCTGTTACGCTCTGCTCTGCTCCGCTCTGCTCCGTTGCGGCGCGACTGTCTCTGAAACGGATTGGCGTTTTCTGTTTTGCTTGCCACGTCGCGTCGTTTTAAACGGACGAAATACCCGTTGGATCTCCGTTGTGAAGCACAGAAACGGTGACTGATTGAAAACTTGCTGCTGATGAGAAGGGTTGTTCTTTCAATGATTAAACACGCCGACATTTGACAAATTTGTACAGGGACGTTTTCATTTTTGGAATTGTTTGAAATTTCTTGACTCATTATTAATTTTATTTGATAACGATGCAAGGATTTCTTATATTTCCATCATTTGGATGGTTCAACTAAGGAACTTAGAAACTTGAACTTCAAACTAAAATCTTTAAGACTTGGCTGACTTTTAAGCTTAGAAATGTCTAAGTTTCTTATTTGTATATCATCTTGTATATTTACAAATAAATTTACAAATTTACTAATTTTTAATTTCTGAAACAAATCCTACGAGTTCTAAAATCCTCAAATTTTCAGTATCACCAATTTCAAATTGACGATAATGTTACACTTTCACGAATGCGTTTCGTAAAAGTGACACGCGGTTGGGTTTTTTTCCGCCAACAGGGGCAATCTCATTTATATTTAAACGGATCTTGTAATTCCTTTTGTTAGGACGCGGTAGCACGTTTTGGTCGGTGGTAATTCCGTCGAATCGATTGGTCTCTTTGGCGAAGCAATGGAAATCCGCCTTGTGTATCTCTTGTTGTCTGGCTGGAAACGCGTGCTGACTCTGAATACGTTGTAGCTGGAAAATTGAATCGATCGGGTAATGGTTTCGAATTGCTCTCTGTCTCAAAGTGTGCACCGTGTATAATTGAATCAATTTGAATCGATTTCCGGATAAATTGGATGGAAACGCATCGATATTCATTCGTGAACTTTGTTCACATTTCAAATTTTTCTAGTACCAACAGTGTAAGAATGCTAAGAGAGCAGAATAAAGGAGTGTTATAAACACCTGTCCGAAGCGGTGTTTCGATATAAAATCCCTCGGTGGTCTTCGAAACAAAATTTACTGCCCGCCATTCTTTTTCTTACAACGCGGCTATAAATAATTCAAACTCGAAAGAAGGAAATGTACCCATCGAAATTTTCAATAACTATGTTCTGCTCGCTAATTTTCATACGTCGAATTTTTATAGTCCCGAAAGAGGAGGATCAGGGTATTAAAAACACCTATCCGAAACGTTTCGCAACATAAAAACCCCCTCGATGGTTCTTGAGACAATATTTACAACGCGCAACTTCGTTCCTTTTACTACCTTTGTCTTAAAACGTTCTACGAATAACCGAGAGAAAAAAGTAGACCGAGAACGTTTCCGTCCGCGAAAACATAGAATTCGTTGGTAATTTATAGCGGAACGCAGCGGTTGGTGTCTCTCGACGGATGTCTCGTTCAAATATAAAATTCCCCTAAAAGCTGACGGTCGAACGGCCTACTATCGGGGAGCATTTTATTCGCGTCGATGAGCCAGCACCTCGACTCAAGAGCTTCTCTATCGTTCAGGAATTCCAGCAATTTCAACGCGAACGCAGCGCGGTAATAAAATTTCGACGAAAGCCAGCCGCGGGATTCGTTGAAAACACCGAACTCTGCGCTCGGTCGTTAAATCGGAAATGAGTTCTTGACGTGGACGCACCTTGTCCGCCTGGTAGCCACGGTAATTTCTCTATTTTCTTTTTCGCTTCTGGTCCGTGCTCATCTCCTCTGTGAGGGCCGGCAAAGTAATTGCATTTTTAGTACGCGACCACCGTCAGTTGCACGTGCCCGGCACCTCGATATCATCCTTTGAAAAGGAAAACTTTGTCTTATGCCGTCTCCCTCCAGCTTTCTTTCTTCCGCGCTGACTAATTACGCCAGAAGAAACTTCGAATATTGTAGCATTAAATGGCACTCTCCGCGGACTCCGACGTCCGTTATCTGTATTCATGAACGGACAAGAATTGTTTCGAGGAAAGTAGCTTCCTTCTTTATATCACGGTTTGATTGCGTGATCAGGCGGAAATGAATGGATACGGATCGCTGGGAAACGGGGTCAATAACTTTTTTATTTCTGACATCGAGTAAGCTGCCTTATATTCCTTAATTTATTATCTTTTTCGTCCTTTTTGAACTAGTCATTCACAGAAGATCGTCATTGTCTAAGTAATATTTTATTAATCTTTTGAATTATAATTTGAATTAAGAAACAAGGCACAATGTTCTTTGCCGAGTGTCGAATTAACGGAACACAGGGACCGCGGAAGTTGATCTGGAAAAGGTAAGAGTTCGTTGAGAGAGCTTTCAAGACGCGGCAACTTACAATTTCATAAATTAGAATTTAAAGAAACTTTCAGCTTCAAGCTCCTACGGTTACGGGTAGATTCTGTCGGCGGATTCGTAACAATCTGTTAACTTTAATACTCTTCAGGGGAAGGGAGAAAAACTGCAAGCTAACTCGTTCAAGCCGGGAAATTTACAATTTTAGGTTTCGCGACGAAAGTTTTCTCGTTGCGGCCACGTAATCTTGCCGTTATTGATTCAGAGAGAGAAAGGGAGGAAGTAAAGCTGTATCTCTAGGAAAAAACTGAAACTGAATTTAAATCCTACCCTCCTTTTTTGCCCTGTGACAAGTTACGTCTCAATATCACCGTCGCCACTCGGCGAATGAAAATCTTTCTCCTTAATTAATTCTCACTTAAGAATCCTTGCTTTTAAATTATATTTTTATTTAGCAACAGAGATGGATTAATCTTTTATTCATTCTGTACTTAACAATCATAATACTCTTAACTTTTTAATTTCCGTGAAAGCAGTTGCAATGTTAATTCAAAATTACAATAATTTAACACTGGGAAATTGTAATTTAATACTCGTTTTATTGCCGTACAATTCATAGACAAAGTAAGGTTTAATCATGCAACGTGTTATATCATAGAAGATTACTCGGATCCTGTATTACATAGACGCGTGCAACGGTGGCAATATAATGGGAGACCGCAATAAAAACACTAGGTCTGCAGCGAAAGTGTTAAGGCGTCAATATCACGTATCAAACATATTTATTCAAGTTCCGAAGTACCATATTTTCGTCTAAACACATCAATTTCATAATCCCGCTGATCGTTTCCCGACAACATAATTATTTCTTTCCCCCGGAACCGGAGGGCGGTGGACCGGTGATCTTTCGACCGCGTTCGAAGCGTGTTCAACGTTGGACGACTGATTTATCGCGCGAAATTGCACGGTTCCGACCAAATTACAAACCGAAGCCGCGATTATCGCTCGCGGAATTTCCGGTTACGTAAGGAACCCAGAGGACTAGGCGGTTTCCCCTCTCCTTTACGGCTTACGTAACTCCGTCTATGAATCGATAATGGTGTTACCTTAACTAGCTGCGCCTTGAGCGGACCTTAACCCTTTGACTCATACTCCACATCCCGATACAGCCAATGCTACAATTACTAAACCACAGTTTCAAACCTTTTCACTGTGAACGATTATCGACAAACAGTTTTTATTTTCGCCGATTATCGGAAACAGGTTTCGCTTTGAATGATTATTAAAAACAGGTTTCACTTTGAAGAATTATCGAAAGACAGTTTTCGTTTTGGATAATTATCGAAAAACTGGTTGCACTGTGAATGTTTAAACCCACATTTTATGATGAATAATGAACGAAATAGAGTCGCTGAAATTTGTATAAATATGCACGCGACAGGAAATAGATTTCGTTGTATATGGATCTTGAATAAGCAATGCGCTTCCGAATGGGAGTTTTAGCGATCAAATGATGAATCGAAGAATTCGAAACAATCAGGTTAGCCACAGAGGCGAATAACGCTTCCGGATGAACTTTTGATATATTGATTACCGATTGATGGTTTCATGGTTGTTCGCAGAAAGTTACGAGCGTTTATTGCTAAAGTGTACTATCATAAACGTATGACTCGAGATTTGTTTGTGATTTTGTAAAAATGTTTTCAAATACACTTTGTCAGTGTATTTGTAACTGTAGTATATTTTTATTTCATTCAGCTTTAATATCTTTCTCTTTATTCAGCATCAATATTTTTTCTTTCACTCAGCTTTACTTTCTTTCATTCAACTTTATTACATTTTTTTATGTACAGTAATATGGTTACCAATTGTAATTACGAAATTTACTAATGACTGTACATTACTATTCAAACTATTATTAAAATGAAATATTAAATACAAATGAATTATTCAAGTGTTAAATATAAAAGAGGATATGAAATTACAGTGAATGTAAATTCCACGAAGTCTGCAGTGTCTGCAGCCATGAGAATATTAATATTATAAAATATTAAAGTACCCTTCCCGTTGTATGAAAGCGTAGAATTTTTGAAACCTTATTCGCTGATGGACTCATCCGTAGATCCATTGTTCCAGTGTTCTAATCAAATTACCTCAGGTTCTTGGGAACTCACCTGCAAAAAGATAAAAGACTCATTTTAGTTTCTGAACTTTGTAAATTATATACAATTTTAAATAATATACATTAACGTTTAAAATTTGAATCAATAACTGTGAATCAGAATTTGTACGAAACGATACGATTCTGAAAGTAAATGTCTTTAGAATGCAGGTAAGCTCGTTTAGCCGTCGAAAAATGAACTTCCGAAGAAGTTGGCCGTCACGAAGTTAGTACAATGTAACCAGAGGAAAAGGAAGAAGGTTTACTGAAGTGGTGTTCCTGGAGAAAAATGCATTGGCCGGTTCTATCGCGACCACGACGTCGTTACCGTGCTTCCGGCTAATTGGAGCGACGACAAAGAACCAGGAAGTGGTTGCCACTGCTGATGGCCACGTCCTTGCCACCCTGTTTTCGTTTATCTAGGATTACGTTCTTGCTACGACGCTCCAACCACCGTTCGAGTACATTCGACGGACTGGTGGACAATCGAGAGATAAAACGAGAAGAATTTGTCGGGACTTCGAAAATAAGTCTTCTGAACGATCGATGCGAAATCGGGATAATGGTGCGAAGAAAAAGGGTATAAATAATCACAGAAAGGTTAGATACTTTTATTTACAACGAAATTATCGAACACTGTTAAATGTTTATTTAATTTTTATTTTAATTTTGGGATGTTGGAGTCTGGAATTTTAGAATTTGGGATGTTGAACTTGAAATTTCATGACTACTTTATGACTTGAGGACTTGAAGACGGAATGTAGATATTCTGAAATAATGAAACTATAGAATTTGTATTTGAGACTGAGAATATTTCGTACCTCTCACTATTAGAAAAACCCCGTTAATCAATAATCGCGGTCATTAAAGAATGACCAATGGAGCCTTCGATTCTCAAAGAAAGCGCTATTTCACGTCGTAACATTATTAAGAAAAAAAGAAGGTGAGAGATCTGACCGTGGAGAAAGGAAACGAAGCCATTTGCTAGAAGGAAGAAAAAAGATGACGAAGGTAACGGTCACGGGGATTAAATTGAAGAAAATGGAAGAGAACGGATAGAAAGGAAATCGTAACTACCGCGTTAGAATTGCGTGTGATATATATCGAAGTTGAAGTATAGGAAAGAATAACTATCGATAGTTTTCTATGAAGGAAGAAGTTTTTGGAAATGGTTCTCGAGTTAGCATTCTTCTTCGACGACGTTCCTGCTGCTTTTGTTATTTCACGCTGGATTACAGGGAACCGGAAGACGGAAGAGCGAAATAAAAGGAACGATGCAGGCTCTTATTCCTTCCTCGAACCAAGAACCAGATCCTGTGGCAAAGCGAGCAGGCTCGTAATTTAAAATGGCTTTAAAGAGAAATACGTTCGACGGTAGTTAAGACCAGACCGTAAGCCACGGCATCAGGAACGAGCCGCGCAAGAAAAGAGGATCGATCTGTCAATCCACGAACGAAGATTCTCGAAAATCGTTCGACTTTACTTGCTCGAATATCAATGACCCCTCTAAGAGGCATTTGCCCCAGCCTGTCCTCAGATAACGACCAGACACTGCAATTTGTAAGGTAATCGATCGATGCTATTTAACTCCTGGATGCTCGAATTCTATTTTTCTATTGGAAAAATGATTCCACTATTGTGCTTCAAAAAGAAAGATTCTAAAGGTTCAACAATGGTGGCTATTTTTCTTCGATCCGGAAGAAGAGAAGGATTTAATTGTATTCGGGAGATGGTAAATTGGTTACTGGTTCTACTGCGAGGGATATTGATTGGGAAGTACAATAGGCTTGTTATATTATCATTTTTATACGGACGTCAATATACGATCGGTATGGCGTTTCCTTGGTATTGTATTAACCAATGTTAAGCTTTGTATTACTCTTTCTGTACCACGTGTGCTGTATTTCTACGCGTTATTTTAAACATGCGTTATATTCTCACGTGCTGTATCATCCTGCGCTATATAGTCACGCGCTATATCGTCACGCATTGTACTCTTGCGTGATGTATAGTCACATGTCGTTAGTCAGATGTATCCTCACATGACGTATTCTCACGTGTTGTATCGTCATATGCCGTGTACTCACGCATTGTACGTTCACGCACTGTGTTGGTACGCGTCGTATTGTCACATGCCGTACTCTCACACATCGTATCTCCGTGCGTTGTATCAACATGTGCCGTACTCATATGCTGTACTCTCACGTGCCATATCGTTACGCATCGTATCGTCACGTGCCATACCGTCACGCGTCGTATTGTCACACTCCATATATCCACGCATAGTATTCTCACATGCCACACTGTCTCCATATAGCCACGCATTATATCCTTACGTACCATATCGTCACACATTGTATCCTCATGCATCGTACCGTCACGCGTTGTATTCTTATGCATCGTATCGTCAATCGTATTCTTATGCGCTCTAACGTCACGCGTCATATGGCCATGCACCATATCGTCACGCGTCATTTTTTCGTGCATTCTATCACCACAAAGTTCGATTTTGCATTCCTATCAAACCGTCCAATTGTCCAGCAGAATTCTCGATGGCGTCAGCTTGCGTATCGTTTCGAAAACTGCGGACAGAAAGCAATCCGGCTTTATTTCGGCGTTCGCGCGGCTTTTGATTATCGCTCGGCCATCGTGGCTATTGGAAGCGCGTAAATCATCGCAACAATGGTGTAGCTGCGGTTGAGAGCAAAAGCTCTGCCTCTCGATAGCCACTTCCCGTATAGGTATATCTCCTGGTGTGAGTTTCGCATAGGATTCGGCATGGCTTCTCTACGCCAATAGACTCTGTCATGCTCTCGATTATGCGAGTTGCCCACCATCTGGCGCCACCTTACCCTTCTATATTACTCGACCGGAGATTATGTCGGATTATGTTCAGCAGGTGGCAAGCTTGTACCGTGTGATTGAACCCGTGGAATGTTCTTCGCTTGGGTTAGGGAGAAAAATGGTCTTGCTAGATAACGCTCGGAACACGGATTCTTTTTTCTAAAATAAAAGTAAATTGAGATATCCTTGGAACCAGCTTCTCTAATTCTCTATTCTTTACTTATTCTTTCCCACCTTCGTTTTATAATACTAGAAAAAGCATACGCTCCACTGACTTGTATGAAGATTTATATCTATTCTTACAATTTTTTACGGTTAGTATTATCAACCTTAATGAAGGTTAAAAATAATGAAGATTAAAACCAGGGAAGATTAAAATATGTTTTGACAAATCTTACGTTCTTAAGTACAGAGCTCAATAGAGATGCAAATGAAACAAGTATATTAAAGTACCTAAAATGAATATAATAAAACGTGCGTATGTTTAACAAATATCCTTTCACTCAGAGTATACAGTATCTCGATTAATGTATGTACGAGATGTTCGTGATCGTCCCAACCTGGCCTCATCCCCCATCAATTTTCATCCCTTCGAACAGTCTAGGTAGCACTTTACGTTATGACCACTGATGAATGGACTATCACGATAAATCGACGATATATCAAAAAGAGGATTGTCAGTAGGTCATTCCCGCCATCTTTAGAGGGCAGAAATCGAAGACACTCAGTGTATATGTGTACTTTTATGGCGGTTTGTAACGCGACGCTGGCCAGAGAGTAATTCGGTACCGCAGACCGGCTCGATAAGGCAATTAAGCGGGAAACAATTGTAGAACCTCGGCAGGGATTATACGGCCGTATTTCCAGCGGCCTCTAATGAACCGAGCGTGCATAAGTGTTTCCCAGCGTGGCGGTTGAACACGCCCACGTAAACGCAGCCCAGGTGTTTTAGGCTCGAGGAGCGTTGACCGCAAGCTTCATGATCCATATGCACACGATCGCGATCTATGAACAATCTGGGCCGGCACGTAGCAGACCCCTGCCCCTCGTCGCTTCCCTATTGATATTAGCCAGATGAGTTCGCGGGATTACGTGCAAGACTAGATTGCCCCTATTCGATCTACCAAGGAGCTGTTCGTTTAACTCGATATAGCTCGAAAGAGCATTCTCGCGTTCGTGCAAAACGTCGGACACCGAACGGACTATTTCACGGAAAACTAACACGCTTCGTATGCACACGCGCTCTAATATACCCGTGGCTTGACGCCGATACCACGAGGATCGTTGCTTACGATTCCGATAACATTTATTAAATGCGAGATGCTTCCAGATCGCGGTAGCGAGTTCTGCGTGCACGATCGAGAGGAGTGTTTTAGTTCAGTTCGTTTTTTTTTCCGTCTTTTTGTCGGCAAACGATCTTGCGAGCACGTATTCCTCGGTGTGATTACAGGGATAGAATGCGTGCCCCGCAAAGGAAACGCGAGTTATCCAGCAACGACCAATTAAGAAGCTCGATGGAACGTGGTAAATAAGTTGGCGCGAGGAAATTCCAGTACCCGCTCGGCAGAAGCTTCGAGGTTCTGGAACTTTTTGGAATGTCTTGCCATAATTTCCACCGTTTCCTCTAGGTAGTTGCAATTTACGAAATAATGATCGCCCATTATAAGTCCCGTGCAAACGTACGTCCTGCCTGCGGCGCGTATTAACGGATTTCACGATCAAACGTCTTCTTTATTCTCGGTTATTAATTTTATATTATCGTCATCGCGTCGATTAATACCTTATTCCGTAATCGCTACCGTTAAACGTCGATGTAAAATAGCTTGCGCGGATAAAAGAATGCTATCGAACAAATTCGTTCTCAATTGTACGAGCACGGAATTGATTCGTATTTCTCGGGAAACGATAAAGGCGAAGCTATATAATCCGCATTTGATCGTGAATCTACCATAGAGATTCTCGGGAATTCACCGCATCGACCCCATTGCGTTAAGCCATTACGACCATTATGTCGCGAGCACAACCTCAAACACTCTTCTATCCTCTTCGACTCGCTTCGGGACCAGCTGTGTGCGAACACGTTGGACGATAAGATGGCGCTCGCTCGATGCATCGCGTGGTCAAAGACATGCACGCGACTTTGCGATTCCGTTTGCTATTTCCTGTTCGTCTCGATCCGCCTTTGTCTCTGTTTCCGCTCGCCCACTGCACTAGCTCATCGACCAGAATCGATACTTTAAACGGTACGATCATTTTCACGCGTCGCACCACAAGTCCATTTTCTTTCAACTTCTGACCCAGTGTCGCAACTTTGATTCCGGATTTGACGCACAACATTAAACGATGAAAGACCGATTTCACGAGTCGAACAACCGATAGTCGATGCTAATTAGCCGCTGGTTGCTGCGATCGATAACCGTGTACCTGCTCGACACGAACACCCACCTCGATGATTCTTCGATACGTCGATTCCACCAGCTCCTACGCCGTGTACGTGGGACGCACAATAGACATTTCATTCCGAAGCAGCGGCCAAAGACAATGCGATAGATCTTCGTTGCAAGCTCACAGTCGAGATTGTCATGCGGATCGTTGGATCCACGCTTCTCACGGCCTAGAGAGATTGATGACGCGTAATCGATTGGCATACATCTTCCTCGACAATTGCGACACATTCGAGTGACGCTGACCTCGATGACCCATTGACAATTATTCGAATCAGCGGGGAAAGAAGTTGACATAGATGGTGTTTCGTCTTATCTTGATCGATTCGTGTGATAATAAAACCCGTTCGATTTTGCTGGCGAGTGCACACCGGACTTTTGTTTACGACTTATTTTTGCATGCAGAAGATATCCTAAAATGGAATGTCCAGTTTAAATCATTTTAAAGATTCGATCGAAAGAGTAATTGAAAAGTCGCTTGATCGAAGTGTGTCATAGATCTCATGATGATTTACATAGCTACTTTAACCATGAAAAATGGGGATGGATATCAAGATTCAGCGTGGAATTGAATGGGTCCACGGGACGTATTTATGGGTCTATTCTAGTTGTTTCGTGTCGAGATTCGACGCTATGTTTCTCGACGATCGATGATGCTTTAACGCGATATTGTGTAAAAATTAGTTATACGATAAAAGGATGCATTATTCATTCAGCCTGATCGCATATTCAACGCTGAATACCTATTCCGAATTAATAATGGATGACACCGTGAACTGTGAAAAACAAAATAAATGGTGCAACATTATTAACCGATTAATATTAACACGAAAACATTGCACCGCACTTGACACCTTAATTTGAAGCGTTGTAACAATTTACTCGTTTATTCGGTGTCAAATTATAGAATTAAGAAACGAGGGACTTCAAATCTGCAGATACGAAGGGGACCAATTAGTCAAATATTAATCAATCTTTCATGAGTCCCCGAATAAATCCAGATGTACAAGGGCTAAAACGTTCGATCGATCTCTATGTACCAATTTCAAATTGAATCCCGGTTACGATTACCGAGTCATACTAATTGACTTCTCGCATCGTTGGCATCAGTTAGCGTTTAACGAGCACAGAGAGCAAATGGGTAATAACCGTTTCGAGCCATTAGGTTCGTAGAAAGAGTTGGCCGGTGAAGCGAATAGCCAAAAGCACTTTTGGATAAAAGAAGCTTCTTTGAGAAGCCCTCACCGCCGCCGATTCTTACGTTGTTTCAGGAGAAAGAAAGTAGTCCAGGTGAATCGAAGCAGGAAAACGATATTAAATGTTCGCGCACGAACAACCGACAGCAAAAGGGCCCGCCTAATTTCATTAGGACGTTTTATGCTTACTGCGCCCAGGAGACCGCATCGAACACGCCTCGCCTTTCCTCTCCAACTTCCCGTACCATTCGAGCCGATATCGTGACCCGTGGAATTCGCTACAGCCGTTTTCATAACTCTTCGAACGTTACGAGTCACGAAAACTCGCGTTACCGAGTTAATTCGCGTGTCTGACCCAACCCCGTTGCTTTCGTTCGCCCATCGACCACGTGCACTCCCTATCGGGCTGGCGGGTCTCCGGCTATCCGGGAGGTAGGCTGCCACTTCGAGTGCTATTACAGAGCCCCCGAGGTTAGTTTCCACGTCGTTATTGGTTGATGAATTACTTACGGTTACGTGTGCGCGAGAATTGCTAGGTATACAAGTTTTATTCGATGAGCAAAGGAGGGTTGCTTGGACGAGGGTAATTTCAAAGTGATTTCTTTTCTCCCCTTCCGTGTTTCGTTAACTGTTGTGCCGCAGACATCACCGCTGTAAAATATTAAATCACTCTGTTGATACGATATTGTTACGCAAGCTTCAGAAATTATAGCGATAAACAGTGTGCATGTGCTTCAATTATGATCAAGTTTGGCTACCGATGGATCTTGGGAATTCTAGACACCTTCTACTTCTATCTATACTATTACTCTGCTATCTACCTCCTCTATATACTTATACCCTATTGACACAAAGAACCCTGTGAGGATATTACCGATCGTTAAATACCAACGATGCGTGAAATTGATTGGTACAACTCAACAGTCGAAACCAGGATTTAATTTGGAACTGGAAGGTAAACAGCGAATATTTGAAACGACGATGGTAGATGATGTTAATTAGTATGACTTGGTAATCAAAGTATTACATTTCAAAGGGTTCGATATTGGTTCAATATTCAAATACCTTTACTTCCGTGGCAAGGTTTACCGAGTAAATCTAGAAGGGATCCGAAATGGAACTGTACTTTGGGTATTCAGTGTTGGAACAAAGGCTGTAGTCGACGTATCTCTCGTGTTCAACTCCGAACGTATTCCCACCAAGTCAGTTTCTAATCGTCGATTGCCTATATTGCAGATCCTTTACTCTAATATTTCAGTATTAGACATGCGTGTTTAATTACCAAAAGCAAGTTTCGATATATAAAGTTTGAAGGAATTGTACCTCTACACCGGTAGTAAGTTACATAATGCATACTCCAATCGCAAACACATTTCGTGACAGTCAACACGAGAAAATCTAACATTGTACGTAACACACTCTTGCAGTTAAGTACCACTTTCGACTTAAAACTATGGATACATTTGCATCGTCCATTAAGCGTTGAAAAGTACACCCAAGTGTTGCAAAACAGTCGAATGCTTCACATTTTGCTTCCTTTGTTTCTACTGCATAAAAGGTTGATCACGCTTTCACTCCGAACCCCATAAGCAAATGGCAACTTAGAGAAGTATCGATGAAGAGCAATTGACGGTAAGTGTAGGAAATATCGGAACAAACCACCAACGAATACCCTTTCTCTGAAACTGCATTACTTAGCCACGAATATTAACGGTAAAATGCCGGACGAGACGCGGTCTTTTGTATCGACCTTCTTGGCCGTTTTGAAGTACGATTTCTATTCGAATCGATGTAAATATGGGTACGGTAACGGCCTGGTATGGTGAGTGTAGCTGGAATTGAAAAGGAATTGTCCCGTGGTGGTGAGTCTGAATGCCTTGGTTAAATGCCGGGGAATAATGTAGATTCACTGTTCTCTTCTTTCTTTTTGTTCGCTGTTCCATTGTGACCAATCGAAAGATCGTCGAACGGAATCGAAATTTTCCATCTTTTGGTTTCGTGACTTGACGGATAAGTTACTGGTTCAATTACTTCAAATTCAATTGTCAGAAATATTTATTACTATTAGTATATAAAAGAACGAACACAAAATCCTATACAAAGTGAATCATAAAAAACTTTCAAAAAAATACAGCCTCGTTACAATCGATATAACTGCTCATGTGGACTAACAAGTGTAATTCTTCTGACCAACAGACTTGAAATGGTAACCACTTAAACAAATTACCAATCAAAAATCAGTTGCTCAACTATCTTTCGTCACGGTTCCAAAGTCGAACGATCAAATGATTGTATAATTTGGCACGATCAAAATCACCGAATAGTTTAATACGATGACAAATCAGATGTTTGGAGGATAGTTTGCGTGGTAGCACGCATCTCACAGGAGGTCGTCTAATAAATCGTTTCACACGTCGCTAACTACTGTCAATCGTCTAACGGGACGAAAGGGGAAGTCTCTCATCGATCGAAGGTTAACGGTAATCAATGAGTTGGTTGGCTGTCCTCGTTAATTCCGGCGGTCAAGTGTCATCGTGACGAATCAGCGAGAAGTTTAATCATGCCAATATGCGAATAGTTATTTGTTTGTAAGAGATTGCAATTTAGGGGTTTCAAATTTTGGGGGTTTGGGCAGTTGGAGAGGGAATTTGGGAATTTGGGGTGTTGAGAAATTGGGGACTTGAGAGGTTGATGATTTGAATATTTTGGGAAATTGGGACATTGGGATATTGGGAAATTGGGAAAGTTTGAAAATTGCGAAATTAAGGAACTAAAAATTGAATCTACAAGAGACAGTAAATAACTGGGATCGCGTCAATATCGACGTCGATTAATCGATTGTTTTGCGTTGTTCCTGTGGGTGCGGTCGCAGGAAGCGCAGACAACGGGGAAGTCGTCGATACGCGTCGCGTCTCAATTATGTGGTCGGTTTCGTCTCGATTCTGCTTGCAGATTCACGTGCAGATCGTTCCACGCGATCGAACTACCACGATTATTTACTGTCTCACAATTTTTCTTCATTAAGAACGATAAGAACCGCTGACCGAACTCGATCTCGTTTGCATTATCGACTTCCGCCGTCTGACTGGCTTGTATCGAAACTTCTCTCCTCTCGATCAATTACGACACCCGTATCCTGTAGGAAAGAACTGGATATATCGATTCTTTTCTTGCCCTTTCCAATATAAACGATTACGCGAAATTTATACAGATACCTGAATTTGGTAGGTTGTAATTACAGTACAAATTATGAAATTCAAAAGATTTCTACGTTATAGAAATTTTTGGGAAATTGTAACCTTAAGATTTATAATTATCAATTATCGACGACCCACATGGTGGACAACGTCAGTAATTATTATAATATATTGCGAATGATAAATGCAGAATTCATTGAATATGTTTGATACAGAAATTAACTCTGCGGTGATAATATTATCAAAATATCGTATTTCATAATTATCAGTAATTGGCATGACAAATTTAATATAATCGAATAATAATTAGAAAAGACACAATAACGATAATGAGATTGCAAACTGAAAGCTTAAATTAAACATTCTAGTCATAAGATACATCACTGGGATCAAATATTTTCAGTTACCGAATATAAATCATTTTAATCACAGTTGAGGTACCCATTTCCGAATCATTGTCTCACACTCCTACAAGCATTGTACCATATTTAAATGACCGCAATTAATTTCCGAAATATGACGCTGTCACCAAAGTTATGCACCCCATCCAAAAGTCCTAGGTACACCAATTCACCGGTTTCCGGCTATCTAAGCCATCGACAATTTGGTTAATTAGCAGCCATTGAAGACACCTCGGCGAAATATCTCGGATGGTCGAAAAGCGGATCAAGATCGAATCTTTGTTATCGCGATCTTCGTCACGGCTTACAGAACGCGTCCGGCACCGAGAAATCGGACAACGACCGCTAATTACCGGCGAATATCTACCCCTCGAGCGCTCGCTATCGAGAAGCCGCACTCGATGCAAGCTTAAAATACTTGAGATATTTTCTGACGTCCGATCCGCGAATAAATATATAGGGACACGTGATAAACCATTCGTCCCCACTTTCCTATCGATAGAAATGTTTTCGACTTGGGATGCGCGTTTCAGCAGGGAGGGATCTTGAGACGACGATGGCTCGCGTTTAATTAAATCGTTTTAATTAATTCGTCGTTTAATTAAAAACGCATCGCTGTTCGCGGTGGTTTCCGACGGAATTGTACGACGCGAAGACACGAAAGCTCGTTAAATAAGCGTCCTCGTTTGATGGCACGCGTTTCGCTTGAAAATTCTGCGCCCCATGAGGTGTCTCCGATGCGGAGGCTCGCGATATTAATAAAAAATTTAATTGCGAAAAGGGTTGCGCGTCGGTGTGTACACGGTATTGCAATTTTCAAAATGCTAATCCAATATAATCCTCCTGTAATTAACGTAAGCTGATTCGTAAATTATTCTTAATCCATTTCAGACCCATCGTCCTCGTTCGAGGACAGTTAATTCCCTGTCGTAAAAAGTGCACGAGAGATAATTTACACCGTGAATAATGCGAATGCTGGTTATTATACGTAATGCACTTCGATGCACCGTGACTTTGATATGTAACTTTTCACGCCGGAGTTCGTTACTTCGTTTTTATTTATTACGATATTACGTGAAATTTGCATACTCATTTTATGGCGTATTCCTTTGGAAAAATTTCCTGCGAATTTATAAATCTTCAAATTTAAAAGTTCAGAATTTTGTAAATTATATAATTGTCGAATTTAAAGGTTCAGGAATTTTGAAATGCAAGAAAATTTTGGAAATGCGGCTTGTACGAAGGACCGGCATAAAACGTAATTATATTACTGTTCCCTCGCGAGTCTCGATTCTGGTAACTCGAAGTTACACGCATAAAAACTGAGCATTGCGGTGCAAATTAAAGCACGTTGTTATTTCAGTTTCTGAATTAAACAAAATTTTATTTCAGCATGTACAGAGTGACGTGGTTTATGCACTCCCTGAATAGTTTCAGGAAAATATCTGGCTATTTACATTTCCTCGCGAACGTCAAATTCCTAGCAAATATTAACATTTAACTGGGCAAAATTTCGCATTTCAATTTGGAAACCGTATTATCATATTTAAGAGCATTTTCATGCGATTACAGTCGTTACGCTGATGAATTTCAATTTCGTGTCTTTGAAATTTATTCAAATTCAAAGCGTGTGCGGTATGATTTATCATTTAATCGAAGAGCAACGGAAATATTCGTACGAATTCAAGCTGACGTGAAATTTAATTTTGTTGAAAATAATCAAATTTTCGATCGTACTTAAAGTTCGATGCAATGCAAAATATTTAAAGTAATTGCAATGATCGTGGTTGCTATCGCCGAGAGACGAACCCAAATGCGCGCACGAAATTACAAAGGAATTCATGGCGGCACCATGGGAAAGGTAGGCTCCCGCAAAATTGCCCTATAATTTCTGTCCTTTCCAACGGGCCTTCGTGAGGAAACGCAATCAGGCATTCCTACGTTTCGTAATCGTACGCGTTTTCTCTTCGTTTGTTCGTTGTTCAATCACGACGGTTAACTGTTCACGATTCGTAGATCGAAAGTCGTAACTTCTTTCCGATTTGCATTTTGACTATCACCGTCACGAATTCGAAATTTTCACGTCTGACCTTTCCGTCCCGCCCTAGAGCCCGCGGCGCAGGGAAATATTGAGGTTCGACCGTGTCAGTAACTTCGAGTACTTATCCGAATTTCAACACGATACCGAATATTCGAAAGCTTATGAAGCTGCAAAATAATACAAGAAATGGTATATCTCATATGCGGGCAGAAATTATATTTTATATTTAAAAAAAGATAGTGGCAATAACGGTTCCTAATGGACTTTCGAGATTATTGCCGGTAGCGAACGTGTTCAGCCTTCAGATAGTGCGCGGCCGTGCGAAATGCGAGTCATTAAGTATAAATTCGCCAATAATCTTATTTCAGATAGAAAATGGAACGCGAGGTTACAAGAACCGTAGATTCCGCGAAATATGCGACAGTCAGAGTGTTAATTGTCCGCGAGGCAACGGGATATCTCGGAGCTTGTTAATTGAACTAAACTCGTGTGGAATGCTTTTTTTTGCGAACGATTTCAATGCAAACGGTTGTCGGAGGAAAAAGAGTCCCGATTGCAGGCCAAACAATATTTCATGCTTTTATTATTTCGCCGGTCGGCCAGTTGCTTCTAATTAAAGGTAATCGACACATTGGCGTTGGATGTAAAACGCAGGAAACAGAGATTAACGATCCCGCGAACGAATGGAAATACGGGACTCGTGATATGCGCTACGTTCAAGTGACAACTTTATGGTTACCGTGACTACATTTTCTAGTAAATTTGGATCGGTTACCAGTTTCTGTAGGGTGAGTTTATATCATACTTTATAGACTTGTTTCTCCTTACATATAACCTGATAACTGCTGCCTCGATCAAAATAATAAATTCAACGCGGTTAAGCACAAAAGGACCGAATATTATTTAGACTTTATTAATATTGGGAAGCGATAAACTGACCAATTAAATCGAAACAGTAAATTGCTCCTTATGTTGCCTATCGTCGATTACATCACAAGTCAACTAAATATTTTCAAAGAATTTTCTATAGTCACAAGAAGAGATTTAACAAGTCTTCTAATAGTATGACTAAACTGTCTCTAATTTTATTTTTGAACTTCAACAACCACGGAAGCAAAATGCGAACATGTCTGCGACTGCATTCATTCAAATTTCAAAAACGCGTAATGCGACGCACCGTTCGTTCACGTAATTAAAAAGCACCAGTATGCGACACGTGGAACACGGGAGTTACACCATTCGCGTTTACAAGAACCTTCAACACGACTATTCCTGGGAAATACGCACGAGAACTAGTGCTCTCGAGACAAAAAGAGACGCACTGCATTTTCCGAGTTCATGTAGTGTTCGTCGAGTGACGCGACGCGATGTTCGTTTATCCGCTCCATGTTTCAACCACGAGTCGGTATACGTATCGCTTGATTACACGCTTTATTGACAAACATAACGAATATTGATATTGACGTTCGTCTTGATTGTTGTATCAACTTTCGGAGATAATGAAATGCGGCGCTGAATGTAACGTTTATCAATTTATCAAATGCGTGGAGCGAATTTGTAAGGTGTACTTGATGGTGGATAGGTAAATCAGATGGTGGGTTTCAGTGGGAAGTTGAGGATTTGGGGGTGTGAAGATTTGAAGAGAGTTTTAATGAATTTGAGAATACCACATATACAGTAAGACATAAATAACAGAACCATACACACATTTCCAGAAAAATGCAAGTAGAGTCTTGAAAAGCAATGGTGTCCAATAGTCGACAATATCGATAAATGTGCCAAGAATCGTCTCTGCACTTCCGCACGAACTGTCAACGTCCATTGCAGAGGATTCTCAGACAGAAGCAGAAGGACGATCTCCTTTTGTGGCTCGTTCAGCGCGACCAAAGTGGAAAACGTTGACGTTCGATCGATAGCGAGCGTCGATCTTCGGTTATATCTCGCGTGGAATCGAATCCCAACGGATTAGAAAGCATAGAAACGTCAGGAAGGCGCACGATAACAGAAATAATAAATCGTCGATAGGACAAGTCCTTTGAGTGGTCGTAATTTCTACGATTTCTGAGCCAAATCCAAACTTATATTCTCCATAAATACTCCAGTAACGTCAAATTTCACACTTCAAACTTAAATTCACGGTCTCTACGCGGAACTGGAATTTATTGTTCTTTAAGAGCTTCAAGGTTTACTTACATAAATACGTGGAAATCAAAATGATATCTACTGAAGATCCACAATATTATTTATGAAAGATACACAATGTTATTTATCAAATATTAATCCATTAAGAAATAAAATAAAGATATAAGTCTTTAATATACCAAGGTATAAAACATGTACATTGCATTTTGACGCCACGGTAGTTAAGGGTTAGGTTAACCGCGAATTATTGAGCAGCGTTGATCGTTAGCAAAACCACTTCGCGTGTTGCCGTGTTAATGGGCATGTCGATAAAAAACCGAGCTAGTTATGTCGAACGTAAGGCAACGGTTTCACGGCGTGGATATTTAATTTGTCCGGATATGAACGACAAGAAAAATCAGTCGCAGGATTTACTGGATCGCGATTTGAAACTGGATCGTTTGCATGACGACTGTTCTGACCAGTCCAGCTATTCAGGTCATTAATGGATACCTGCTTGTTATCTTGCTGAGTCTGACTATAGGTTAACCAGTCTGAAACTCAAACTCGATTACAACTCAAAGGATCGCAATTTACGTACACATATCCCAGTACAATTTCTAAGTTCCCTTAAAACCATTAATCCTTGCATCTCATTTTCATTCAGCTGCGGAATGACATGTGCTAATGTAGAAACCCTGTATGTAAATCTTATTAAAAGAATATGTATATTTATATACATGTACATGTTCATATAAATATACATATACATACAGAGTGTCTCAGAATTCATGTGTGAATCAAAATGGTGATGGGTGAGAAGAAACATTTTAAACGACAATGTTTTAATGTCCAAATGCATTTTTGTGTGTAAGATAAATCTGGAGATCATCGATTTGAATCAGAAAGCCACGCAACCTGGAGGTACCAAATCGAAAAGGCTTCCGATAGGAACACGATCCATGGACAATAGGCTCGCCACTCGAACGAATTGCCTTTTAATCACTGGCCCGCTGCGTGTCTGCCATTTTACACACGGTCCATCGACCGGCGTCGATGAAATGGAGCGGAAAGCTTGCTTTACTCGTCTCTGGTTGTCGATCCGAAACAACGATTTCTCAAGATTTCCACCTGGCACGGAAATCTGTCGCGCCACGTGGAAGCCCTCTGTATGCGCTCAGTCACCCCGTGCTCCGGGGTGAGCACCCTTATTTAAACACGCGTTCTCCCGGCGATTATGAAATTTTTAGAGCATCTGAAGATTGCAAACGAACGTGTTCTTCCATTTAGAAACAGGGACTCGAAGGGATTGTAGAATAATTTGATGAACTTTTTAAGTGATCCAATTATCGTTTTGACACATTTTGTTGTATTTTCTGTTCTATAAAGTGGGAAGGAAGAGAGAGGCGAAAGGAGACCATTAAGCTAACGAATCCGGCAAGAAAGCAAAGGCCAAGTGTCGCGTCTCGACGTGAACCTCGTCAAAAACACGTCTGCAAGGTTGATTTGTCACGGTACGCGGGTCACGATTACCGCAGTCAAAGCGACTAATTCTGATTAGCTCCCAAGCGATCCGAGTATATCCAATTACGGCGTCGCTCGCATGTCGCGTCGTTCGTCCGCCTTAATCCCGCGGAATAATTCGCCCCGGTGGCCTGTCATGTGCCGTAACCGACAGTGAAATATACAGGTAGTTGTGTCGTGCGAGGAACGCCTGTTCACTCGTGCGATCACGCTCCCGTATATGTGTTCCTTGTACGGCCTTAGAAATTCGGTGCACAACACCGACGAATCAATTAAACAGTGAGCTAACTGAATGCCGCGTAACTGGGCTCGCGAGGAGAACGAAATTCCTTCACGTCGAAACTTTGCTATTCACGATTTAATGAAACTGCAAATTTTATAATTTACAAACTTTCATTTTTGAATGCTACGAACTTGGAAACTTATAATTTTTTAATTTACGGTCTCCTAAATTTTCAGATCTCTATATACCGAGATCTTTAATTAAATTTCTAAATCCCCAAAAGCCTAACTCCCTAAATTTCTAAAACCCTCATTTACCGAATTTCCAAATTTAAGAATTCGCATATTCTCCAACAATCAGCTTTCCAAATTTCATACCCGTAATGTTCATGATACGTAATTAGAATTAATTGATAATAATAGTCGAAATATGATGCGCAAGCTTTACCAAAATGGATTTCTATGTACAGTGTTCGTGGTTTAGAATATTAATACCGAAAATATGGAGTTTATCGGTAATTAATAGCCGGCCAACGGTGCATATGTAGTTCCGAATTCAATCCTTCTGTGTGGCGAGCTAATGTGAAACATTAAAACTGCAAACGGTGAATTTATCGATGATTAGTACTTGATCGATGATGGATAGTGTGTAGTTTGGATTTTAGGTTCACTGCGCAGCCAGCTGCTGAATCGGAACAATGTAAATAGGAACGGAAAATTTGATCGAGAATTAATAGTATTTAACCAGTTAGCTATCGGAGTTATGTGTCGGTAATTTCATGCATAATTTTCGGTCTCATGATACATTTAAACAAATCCGAGTGCACCGCAGATTTCCTAAGCGTAAAGGTAGAATTTTCTCTACGTTTATTCTTTGCCTTTATCTACGTCAGATCTACGTTCTCCATAAATCCAGGCTCTCCCTGCATTCTCTCCGTTCAAACCCATTTCCCATGAATTTTAGTTCTCTTACCTCTTTAAATTTGTATAAATTCTTACTTAGACATCGGGTACAAATCTTACTTTGAAGAAGTACATATGGAACATGGTAATGCTACAAATAATTCAGCAGTTCGCGAACTTTCGAAAAATGCGAATATTTTCATCGATATCGAAGCTTTCCACCTCGATTACCATAGACAATCGTTAATTTGCTCGAAATCGATTTGGCGGCAGCCGTGCGAAGCAGCTGAGCTATACAGGATCCTTTAATCTCTCGTCAACGCGACGAAAGGAATCGAGCAGGCAGGCGAAGAAAGAAATCGAATCTACACGGAGGATCTTTTTATCGTGGTCGATCATCGAGGTCGTTACGATCGAAAGGAACAACCCATAAAGTCCGTGGATCTCGGGACTCGCGACCAATCGAAATCGCGATAACAAAGACCACCCCGTGAACGGGGCTGATTCAATAACGCTCAATCTGTCGCTCGTTAATCGAATTCCCTTTCGAAGGGCTCGGATAAAGGCGGCGCGGGTTGACCGAGCTCGCTTTATATGCGACCTCTCGATGGCTTTCTTCCGTTGTCGATTCGCGAGCAGTCAAAGATCGACGATCAAAAGGCAGCTCCTCGATGCCACGCCGGTACACTCGGTCCACCTAACCCTCCGAATTAAGCTTACGTCGTTGCTAAGACGTTGTAAGTTCCGCTTCCTACCTTTAAATTTGATTTCCGCTGTCGGTTTGCCTTCTCTTGTATCCACGGACGGAAAAACCTGTGTCGATGCTCTTCCGAGCGAAACATCAAACGAAGAATCCTCTTCCATAGAAACCTCCCGCGCTGTCTCTGTCGATGTTAAAATATAAAATACCTTCAGCTTGGCCATATAACGGTTCGAGACAAATTTTCTTTTCGAACGGACAAATATTGTTATACTTTGATAACTGCATTTATCTGTTTCCCTCTTCCCTTTCGAGGAGCTTGTTTCATTTATCATATTACCGTTTTGTGAGGGTAGGACTGAAATGTTAAATCAAGGTGAAAACTGCGGAATTATATATCGCACTTCCTGCGACGCCATGTCTTCCAAATCACTCAAAGAAGATACTCTTTCAAACGTATAGTTGTGAGATTTGGACCACCTTCGTATATTCCTCCGAGGTCTTCATCAAACGTTAAAGTCCTATTAGGTGTCCAAAGCTATATTTAACAGTCCAAAGCAGTGGCTCGGAAAGCTTGAGAAATCAGGTTAGGCTCACGGTACCCTCTCTTTTAGAGCAATCTTCTTAGCAATCTCTTTCTCCTCGGACCGTTAATGCATCGTGATTTATCGACCGATTGTGCGTGCCTCGACGGTGTCTCGTAAACATTATTCTCAAAGGGGACTCTCGGTCCTCTTCTTCTTCTCGTTCGAATGGTCCGCGCGAGTTCTCGCGCGGGACGCCTCGGTGTCGCGAAGCGGGTTTCAAGATCTCGACAAGATACCGAGAGAAAGTAACGAGTCAAAGGGCAAGCGAGGACACAGGGAGCCGCAAGCTCTCTTATTCGTAGATTTGGTACGAGCTCGAGTGAGTTTCCAAGAGATTCGGCTTGCCAGAACAGCTCATCGATCATACGTTTTGTGAGCGCAACGATATCCTCTACGCATTATGCGCGCTCTCAACCTCATTTTTCACGCTTCTTTCCGCTCCGATATGTCTACACGAGTTGTTAAGCAACACCGTGACAAGCTCGTTACGTCGTGGCCGACTTTTGCCCTTTCTCCACCCTCTTCTTCTTCTTCGTGGCGGCTCACCCCTGGCCCGATACGCGTTCTTGCCATTCAGAAACCCGACATGATGTACGAGTGAACGAACCAAGTTTCGCGCGCACCTTCGAGAGGTTAAAGGAAGCAGGACCAACTTTCGGAAGGTGGTAGGATGGGAGGTTAAAGAGCCTTTGGTCACCGACTGTTTGCCTTATGCGAAAAGTAACTACCTTCGCAGGATGAATGCAGTTTTAAATCAATGACGTCGGCTCGCGTCGACAATTACAGATTTGGTAACATTACTTCCACGCCGTGACAGGCCCTTTGGAACGAAACCGAGCGGGATCCGTTATAGACATTGATCATGCGGCGAACGGTCATTTATTTTTGATAATGAAAAGGAGAAAACCTCTGACTTTGATCATCGAGTGTGAACTGCTAGGATTGTTACAAGTAATCTTTTCATAACTTGTAATAAACATTCACGTTTCACTCCATCTCTGGAATGTACGAGGTTAAATCATAAAAATACGCTATTTACGTAAAATATGTACCAGTCGTGTCATTTTTCCTTTGCCGTCCAACATTGCTAGAGGAAACGGAATATTAATTAAGCTCGTTAAAGAAATATGTAAACAACAATAATTTGCTCCAAGGAAACGATAAACTCCTCTCTAGTAAATTCTTCGAAGCTAACGAGCATCCTGCGCCATTTTCTTACAGACCAAATTAGCGACATCCTTCCGAATCGAGGCTGATTACGCGTCTTCACGGCGTTCGCTGAATGTAAAAAGACAGGAAAAGTTTTCATTAGACGTCGAACAAGCTATCTCTTTCTCATCCCTGATTTCGCAGCTTTCCGCGGCTATCTTTCTCTATTTTCTTCTTTCAACATGCCGAGCAGTCCATGTTTCACCACCCTCCGCCGGCTCTTCTCGGGATAAAATTCGTAGCGAGTCCGAGGCCGAGCAGCTTCAAATGGGCCAATTAATTATTCCGTTGGCCTGTCGCTCGATGTTTTCGAGATGCTCGCGGAATAAGGGAACACCAACCTTTGAGAAGTTCCACGACCCTCGTTACGAAAGCCGTTCGTCTTTTCCACTGAACTTGGACGTCCATTCGTCCTCGAATAGGCTCTGGACATCTTTTTCGGTTTGGATGTCTGGGAATTTCGGAATGTGGAGACCAGGTACTTGAGAATTTTACAATTTCAATTAGGAATCTAAAAATTTGTGAATATAGGAATGTAGAGATATTTAGAGCTTGTTCTAATTTCAAAACACAATTGAATTCCCTCCCTCATCTACATAACATACAAACTAAAACCAAAGCACAATGTTCCAAAGGATGCAATCTTCGAATCCGTAACCCAACATAAAACAAAAGAAACCGCACAGCATCCAGACGACGCTACCTAACGAAATATTTCTCAGAGAAACTTGACGGTGTTGTTAAATTGAGAACGAGCGTTCTGAATTTGTCTTTGACGTATCAGCGGTGAAATTCTTGAGCTGCACTTAAGTAAGACAGCAAACTTATTTCTTGTTCGTGGCGTGTTGCGAGCCTCTTTGGTCCCGTAGGCTAATAAACTGATAGAGAGATGATAGAACGAGGAGAGAAGGCGGTGGAGTCTCAGGCAAAAGGGTTCAAAGGAAACTGGGACACAGCAGGGTTGCGGATTACCGAAGATTTTCCAGGGTAACGTCAAAATTACTGGTCGAGGTTCGCAAAGAAGCTTCGAAACGTCTTGTTCCCAAACGGTGAATTTCAACACGACCAGATGTATTAAGTACACTTGCAAACGTTGCGTAATAGATTTCTTGTGAAAAGAGATCACAGTTCGCACTGAAGATTAACATTAAGTATTTCAAGTTGTTTGTACCTGTTGCATTTTTATTTTGAAATAATATAAGCTTCCGGTAATGATATATTACCCTCAGCTCCTCAGGTTTTGGAGGCCTTAGATCTTCAAAGTATTAAGTTACCAAGGTTCTCGAGCTCTTCAAGATCGTAAAACATCAAATTCCTGGATTATCAAGTTTTTAGATCCCAAGGTCTTCAGATAATATATCCCTGGATTACCAAGTTTTCAAATTTATAGGTCTCTAGGTTCCCAATTTGTAAGTCTTCAGATTCCCATTAATCTTCGGATTTGGGTTTTCAAATTTCTAATTCCTAGGCCCTCTAGATCTCCAATTCTACAGGTAGTTCTCAGATCTACAAATTCCTAGTTCTCCAAGTTCAGCTGATTCAATTTTCAAGAATGTTTTCAAGTTACAAAATTTCCACTTTTTCATGCCAAGTACTTAGATTTCTAGGTTCCAAGTTCCTATATCTCCAAGTTTTCAAGTTTCTAAGTACCAAGATCACAGATGTCCAGATTCTAAGATCCCAAAGTTCCAAGTTATGTTTCCAGTTCTTAAGTTTCCAACTCCGTAAAATCCGTAAATACAGAAGTCCCCAAGTTCGAAAGAATGTACGGTAAACGTTCGAAGACAAAGATTCCGTGCGCTACATTTGGAAACATAACCGCCTGAGAACATAGCGGAGCTAAGTGTTGTGACAGGAGGAAGAAATAGGCGAGGGGGTCAAAGATTTAAAGGTACTGAAGCGTCGTTTGAGCGAGCATAAAACGTAGCACGTTCTAAAGTTCGTTTGACTAACGCTACGGGGATCCTGGTGTATTCTCCAGGGAATCGCTGGCGGGGATCAGCAGCCTCTCCCATTCACGCGAAATAAATGAAGTTTCTTCGCAAAGAGATAGAGGGTTCGTTCTCGTCTGAACTTCGGCGATTCGGTAAATACGATAGAAGGAAGGAGACTCGGTTCTATTCATCGTCTCCAAAGGACGGGAAAAAGAGTCTGTAATCGAAGCGACGTTATTCTTGGTCTAATCGATAGACTCCAGCCACGCCAGATACAAAATTGTGTTTTTTCCCTGGAAAAGAACCGTTTTCGACCCGTTCGTTTTTTCGATCGCTGACGGATCGGAATAGACAACCCGCAAGGGTGGGTGAGAAGAAACAGAGGCGAGAGAAAAAGCTGAAACAGGGCAGGCACTCGCGGTTTATCCGCGGCTTCCCAAGTAGAATCGGAACTCGCAAACATCGATGTGTTAACTGCATTGAAAGAGGGAGAGTTTCGATTGGACAGCTTCGAGAAACTCGTTTACCTAAGCGTGACTACCCGGCATTTGTAGTGGGATCGGTCCAATACTCTACATTCCTGGACATTACATACCCACTTCGGATTTGATTAATGAAACCTAACTCCGCTGCGTTTAATGCTTCGTTTCTCTAATTGAGTCCTGGTTGACTTATTCTACGATAAGTGACACTTGGTGGGATTCGATTGTTCAGTTATCGAGTTTCAGGCTGTTACGATCAAACAGTGATTACATTCTTTGTCGAGTTAGATTAGATTCGGTTGGATTAAGTTCGGTTCGTACCTTAAACGAGAGTATTAGCGATACTTTAGCACAGGAACCATAGACCAAAATAATTACTATCAATTTTCGTGTTTTATATTTATAAATTTTGTTGCTGTGCTTTGGCTGTAATGTTGACAGTTAAGTATTTTATTTACTATTTTAAAAATTGGTCCTTCATTAACCCTTTGCTCTCCTCAATTTCTTTTACCCAGCTCCTTAATTTATAAAATAGATAGAGAATGTGGTTCTCAATAAAATGTACAACAGGGCTGAGTAGGTGACAAACTTTTCTTTTATTACAAGTATTACGTATAAGATCCAAGAGAAATGTGATGTCGAGCCACGTTAAGCTACTCGTTATAATTACAGATTTTTCTGAGGAAGCTAAATGCATATGTATGTCTAAAGTGGACAGTTTCATAAAGATCTGCATTTGTTCGTAATCCCTTACTGTATAATGCATACGCGTGGTAAATTTAATTTACGTTCCGTAGCTGCTGCAGTATTATCTATAAAGTACCCATAAGAATGTCAAGTATCAATAAAATTGTCAAGTACCTTTCTCATTTGTTACGTATTCGATTAAATGAAATTCGATAAAAAAGAACGCGAGGGCTATATTTAAGTGTATTTAGACGAAACGATTTCATCGCGTAGCTAATTTGCCTACTCTCGCGGAAATCACTCGGCGAAGATTTAAAAGCCTTTACGGAGCGAAAGAGAAGGAACGGAGGCGGAGGATGAGTGATTGAATAAGCACGAGGGATGAAGAAAAATCGAGCGTAAGGCAGTAAAACAGAAACTGTTCGGATAACGTGGACGGGAGATGTAACCGGCGTGATTAATGAACTATGAAAGAGGGAAAGTACTCGAGCAAAGCATAAAAGAAAGGAAATAATCTTTCACCTCGGTGCCGGGTAAAAATGCATTCTACTGGATGTAAAGATCAGGTGAAAAAAAAAAGAGGAACGGACAATAAATTTCTGGCGGGAAAATATCAGGTTTCAATTATCTACGGAATAATCAAACCGGTCGTTTCCTCTCGAGAGTTCTCTCGCGAATGGCAAACGAAATGATAGTTATCGTCGGTGGCGATCGAAAGAACCATTACCCTAAAACCGTTCCGGAACACAAAGATACGTAAACCCGAGCGAGAAGGGGCGCTCGATTTTTTCTCGCTTTCTTCAGGTCCATTCGCGATATTATCCGCTCAAACGTGTACAAATTGAATTTTAATTTCGCCAACGGCCATTTCCGGCATACGCTTCGCCGAACTCACGCGTCCGATCGAAATATCCTGCATTCGCCGATAAGAGTTTCTTTTTTCCCGTGGCCTAACGGCTCGAATTATCGCGCGATAACGTTTCTGTTACGTTTATTGCGGCACGGAGCGTGCCAATAAAAATCCTCCCCATTTCCTTCCATAACTGTTGCCTTTGCAAGCACGGGAATCGACGTGGAATCGAAGCTAAAGTCTGCGAGAACCGTACCGCCATCGATTTATGAATCGTTATGGTCATAAGTCACCAATATTAGACCATTACAACATTAGACCAGATTCAACAAATACTTGAAAATTAATAAAATATTATATTAAAGTAAATGTACCCAGTAATCCCAGAAAAATGAATAAGTTGACGTAGTGAACTGCAGTCCACTTAAATAATTCACGTTTTCCCCGGGCGTTAACGGAAATTAAGTAAAAATCCTGGGTAGCAGGGCAAGAAGTGTCGGAGGTGTAGGGAGAAAAATAAGTGTGGCGGTAGGTGTGCGAGCGGCTCGCAAAGTGCTCTTGTTTCCTCGCGAAAAGAGAACAATGCTTAGGTAAGCTACGTAGCCATCCAGAGACGTATCTAGGATGAAGGAGAGTCAGCTGGCGAAAAAGAAAACGTTTAATGGCCGCATCGTGGGCAGCAAGCAGAGAGGGAACGTGCGAGCGTCGCCTCTTCTTAATTACGACGCGACTGTCGTATGCTGCCAACATTATTACCACGGTAGAGGAGGGTTAAATTCGCCTACCTTTTACGTTCCCGACCCCTATCCGGTTCCACTACACCCGATAAAACTTTTCGCGAAATTACACGCTTTGCAACGGCCACTTTCTATGCAAATATTCGGTTAACCCCGTAAATAATATGTTCTTTCTGACAGCTAAATACGGAACTGCGCAATCTGACATGATTACAGCTCGTGCGATTAATCCGACGGCGATAACCGTGATCCGAAATTACCGACTCGGCATCAAAATCGACGATAAAAAGCTTGTATTTAAATTTGTAAATCATCGAGCTTCGATATTCAGTCATACAAAATAAATCCTGGTATTAATGTGTCCAAACAGCCTGCGCGCCGAAGGAAAACACAATACGCGTCGCCGCCTAGAAACGTTCAGCGGCAATTTTCGGTATGATGCATGGTTAGAGCGGAAAAATAACACGGTTAGCAAACAGCGATTTGTTAATGAATCGTAGTTACCGGCGACACGTTAAATCGACGACGGGAGACCATAAAATTTAGGATTCGCGTTCCTGCCAGCCCGCAGGGAGCGCTGCGACTATCGAAACGATCCACGACTTGCGAACCGCTTTATCCGCGGTGGATGATCCTGTATTGGTTAATCACGAAATTACAGTCGTTCGTCGTACAATAAAGCTAAATGAACTCGATAACGAGCGTGCCGAAGCGTGCGGGTCCAACGGAACGACAGTTCTCGCGGACACGGTGATAATTTTAACGTGGATCCGATAAATTCCGACGCGTTAAGAGAACTCGAGTTTTTCGGACGAGTCGAGGGTTGAAAGCGCTTCATTTGAAAGTATTATGAGCTGTACACGAGTCCATACACGCTGCAGCAATTACGAGCCGAACAAAACTGAATAAAATTACAAAAATTATTCTTTATGTGATTTAAACCCTCGTATTTCCTTTCTCGACGTCCTTCTTGGACATTAATCGCCGGAAACATATGTATATGGGCTATAACGTTCTTTCTAAGTAGACTATAGATCTTGATGCAGTTGTAATACATTAGTGTATGCAAAATGTGTACCATGAATCAGTTGTTCCATTGGTGTACGTGAAAAATGCGTGCGTATAGGCAACTTGAAAAGGCAAACATATACTCATAATTTATGATCTAATTCTAAACGGGGAACAAAATGAACTCTTACATAAAAACATTTCTCATTTTTGCATATAATAGCATTTACATGTCCATGGAAAGATCTTTAAAAAATATCCCGAACTAAAAATTTTTAATTAACATGTCAATTTTCAAATCTGAAACTAATGATCAAGTACGAAAAACTGTCAGTTACAGGATTACAGAAATGTTACAGTATACAAAAATGCATAAAGATAAAAATTCTTAGAATTGACGGCAACAAGCGGTCTGGAATAAATATAAATTGGTCGAGTGGAAATAAAATGTTGCATTAGCGCAGCGTCCTTAACGGGTTAACAGGAAGCTCGTATAGTGTAGTACGGTATCTAAAGAGTTAATAACTATCGTGGTTGTCCTCGTTATCCGCAGTTCTCGCAGGCTGGATCGCGTAAAAGTCGATCGCCGGCCTATCAGCGCCTTCAATGGACAATTGAATACGCTGTAAATCTCGGCAGGCCGATAAAACTGGAACGTGCGCCGCGAAAACGGATTAATGGACAGAAGTGACCCGCTTATCCGGCTTCTGGGAGAGCGAGGGTGGTGGGTGCGAAAAAAAAAAATTTCCATCGTTGCTCGTGCCATAAATTTCCAGCACTGTCAATGACTCAGCGACGTAATCAAGACTCTCCCCTGCGCACGCCTCTGGGAGCCACGTTACACACCCGTGCCAGACAACCAGCGATATTACAAAACTTGCTGTCGTAAAACTAGCCACCGCGAAATTAGACGGTGCGTACGGCCAGATGGTGCACGCTTGTTTACGTAATTCTTTCGTTCCACATTTTTCCACCCTGTCGCCAGATTTTTATTACCATTTTTCTCCTCGTCGCGTTACGCTGCTGTTGTTTCGGGGTGTGACCACGGTGGAAATTAACGGAATGCGGATTTTGACATGTTCCTGGTAAATGTCAAGATGTTGGTACTTTGAAACTTTGGAGTTTATCAACGTAGTGTGTTTGAAATTTTGGAAGTTGGGCATTTGGAAATGTACGAACTTGAGAATTTGGGAATTTCAAAACGTCGATATTTGTGAAAATTTGAGTATTTGAGAATTTTAGTACCATACTCACATACGTACCTACAAAAAACTGTATTAAATTTGCAGATGTACAAAATTGCTTTCCAAAACGAAAATTTGTTACTTCACGGCGCATAAAATATATGAAAAATGTTTGCATCAAAGTAAAGGGAGCTGGAAATTATATTACATTTTATACAAGCCGTGTCTACGGATGTGCTTGTTAGTACAAATAAATTATTCCGTAACATAATACGCGTTAATGCACACACCTATTTAATATTAATAATGAAACATGTTTCTCGTTAATTTGAAGTTGAATATGAACTGATATAAGCTAATTAATCCGCAGCATTCTGCTCTATATTCTAAAATTGAATCGTCCTTTGAAAGCGTTTATGAATATACATTTATATTTATTTCTATTACCATGCTGCGTGGTATGTACGTAAAAAGCTTCGGCATATGTTTAAATCATAGGTATGCAAATCACGTATTTTGGGTTCAATTTTGATAATAATCTTCATACTCCAGAATCACTGAATACAAAATCTACTTTTTAATTTATCTTCATATTGTAGCAGTTAGCTGTAAGTAACTATCTAGAAAATTGTAGGTTATGGTTAAACTGGCTCTGTGAACTGAAAATGTTTTCTGTCCACGAGAGGTGGAATAATTGAAACGAAAGAGAATTGAAGGTAATCCGTAGATGTTCGTCGCAAACGAAATCTGCGAAGCAACGAGACGACTTTGGCGCGCGAGTGACTTTGTACGCTCGATCGGGATCCAATTAACCGATAAGCCTGTTAGCCTAAGCGTTCAGCGCCACCACCGCGAACAATTCCCCGTTGTACCTGGTAGGTGACCCGATGGCGAATAATGCGATCCATCGATCATTCTTCGCCGGTTGATGCGGCATGACCGTCGCGATCGATCGATTCGTGGCGAAGTTCCGGCGACGGGAGCCGGTTTTTGCCCGAACGGCCATAAAACGCCGAACGAATCGGCCTCCGATGAATATTCAGGGAAACAAAGGGAGCCGAGTAATCCGGATTTCCCGAACGGTATATCGCCGGATCCCTTCTCGCGTGAGATCGTTGCGAGAAGTAATTTATTCTAATTGGCCCGAGAGAAAAGCTGGAATTTTTTTTTACCGACTTTGACTTTGACGAGTGTCTTCGTTGATAAATTACCACGGTTCCGTTTGTTCCGTTTCTGCCACGAAGAAGGTGGGATTTTAATTAATAGTCGAAAACTTCTCGCCCCTGTTCTTCTTTTTTTTTCTTACTTTCTCCGTATCGCGTTTTCTTACCCTCTTTCGCAGAGGAACGTACACGGTTGCCGGAACCTTGAGATTTACGATGCACGTGTTCTGTGACTACTTAACAATTCCTCGGCATTCTAATTACTCTTTATAACTTGTTAACGACGCTGGAATTAGCGCAAGGAGCACTTTTTGTTAAGTGGACGTCTTGACACAGTTCACCTTGCTCGAACATGGCCCGCATAAATTGTTGCCGATTACCGGTCTTCGCGAGGATTCATCACGTAACTATCTTATCATCGCTCGCGAAATGGAAAAAAGAAATTAACTCCGATAAAATTAAACGATCTACAAAACCAGCGATGTTCGCGCGATCGTCGCGGGGATTCGCTGCCTTTTAATTAAACAATAATCACCGTACGAATTTATAATCAGCACGGACGCAGGATCGTATTTGATTTTATGCTTCCGCCAGGAGTCTCCGGAGATTAATCCATCTACTGCGCGACAATAAAAAAACGATCAATCGTCGTACAATTTTATTTCGACAAGAACATCGCCCCCTGGAGGAATTTATAAATTATTACGCGCGCGGTGTCGCTCGATCCGCTGGCAAATTTTAGAACAGCAAGTTTATTTCGGATGAAATCGTTCAGCGAGAACGATTCAATCATGTTGTCTACCGTTTAATTTGTTCGATTAACGGTAAACCGATTTACAGGTATATTTAGCGCTATCGAAACAGAACTAGTGATTATTGTATTAGGTTCATCCGCATGGAACTGCCACTGTTTACCCAATTGATTAAATCGATTCAATTTGACAATATTTCGTGAAATAGAAGTGGGGAACTTTGTTCGCAAAAGTTATGTGGGAATTTCAGGCAATGTGACATTAGGTACAAGCTGGTTATCTAGGAAATGAAACCTAGTGAAAAAGTGTATTGTATTTAGCAACTGACTGTCCCTTTACAGTTTCCCATAAACAAGTAACTGTAACAAACGGTGAATCGAAGCGGTGGAGGACAAAGAAACAAAAAGATGGTTTACTCGTCAAACATAATTATTTTTGCTGGATATATACGCGTCCCGTCTCTAATTGGCTGACATTGCATGCGTAAAAAAAAAATGAAACGGGAAAATTCGAGACAAACAATTTTCCGCATCGCTAAAGGTTTCACGACGATTCGCCGGGATTCGATTGTTCGTTTATTTCATTCGTTTTAGTTCACCTTTGCAATTTTCGTGTCCCCCCTGTTCACTTTTTTATTTCTTTCATGGGATCGCCTCATTGGTCCTCGATCCGCTCCCTTGGAGAGCAATTAACGATTGGACGAACGCTATTACGAACAAGTAGGAAATTAAAAATTTGATTTGTTAGAAAACGTAGCGGCCGTTCGATGGAAATTATATTGCCAGCGAATATTTTCGCTTCCAGGTGCCACTTAACGTTGTAAATAAATGACACGAGACGTAGTTAAATTTTAATTACGAACCTTTTTTAATTGGACGCGGGCCAGTTTCTCAATTCGGCAGGTCGTTTATTCGAAGGACATTTTATGGGACATAGATGTGCTAGAATTTGTTATTTCGATGATGAAACAAGAGTGTAATTAGAACATCCGTTTCTACGAAATTCGAGCTTGTCATAAAAAATATAATTAGTTTGTATGCGTGAGGAGAGCACGTTTGTTCGCCTACGTTGTGTCAGTCGGAGGATCCTTTACCGTACAACGTGCAATAAATTGCGTACAAGTGCACCGCATAACATTGCATGCAACAAACGTGTACCTACATAATTACTTTAAATTCTCTTTTTTATTTCTCGCGTTATACAAAAAATGCAGGCACTACATCGCGAACGTTTTTTAAAGCAGCATAAAGTTCATAAAAAGTAGCCGCGAATGCGTAACTTGTAAAATTCGTGAAAAAATTACGAGTTGGAAGATAAGCCGCCATTAAACACCTTGCGCTGCAGTGAAAACCGCTCTTAATAGTTGGGTCGTATTAAATTTGTGGTGTTGCCAGCATGGCTGACCAACGCTGTCAACTCGTTCTCGCGGAAAATTCATCTGAAAACATTGTCTGGATCGTTCAACATATTTTCGTTACCTTTGATATTTTACTCTTTGAAAGGCCATCAGAACTTTTACACTTTCGCAGTTGCTTAAAGGAAGATTTTAACGCGATCACCTCGCAGCGATTCTCGAGTGTATTTTCTTTGAGACTAGCGCCACCTCTTTCCTTCTTCGACATTTCACCTCTCGCTCACCGCTGCCGCGAATCCTGAAAGTTATCTTCTAAAATTGCATTTTCGTTTATACGAGCTGTACGTTTTTTTCTTCAGCCAGCTTTTGGAGATACTCCTGGAACGATCAAATTAAACTCCCGTCCCGGCCATTCGAAGTTACGGCCAGGAGAAGCTCATCCTTTACATGTAAAAATTAGGATTCGAACGACCGTGTCCGGGATGTTTTAATGAAAGTTCCCTCGTTTACGTTCGGTTATATTCTCTTTCAACATTCGTTCTCTTTTTTTCAAACTTTTTTACATACCTACAAGCAATCCTCGAGTAATAGCGTAACTGGTCCCGATATCGCGTTGTAACTTCGATTCGTTGCTTGAAACATTGTGATTAAATTCTATAGGATGCTTCATATTTATAGTACATGAACTGGTTTTTAACCTAACGTATCCTGAAATCTCTATAGTAGACAATTATCAAAATATACTTCACGTAAATTTTTTGGTAATTATTTCTGCTATGCGAGGAGTACCATTCAATTTAAAATTCTTAAAAATTCTCTTTTTAAAAAATTCATTCCGATCTTTTGTGTTTTCATGCGATATCCAATTAAATTAACGAAAATTCATTTCAGTTTTTTTCCTGTTAAATCCGTTCTGAAAATTTTTCAATGTACATTTCTTTCTCTGTGCTTTGCACGTAGCAGCTTTCACAAAAGCGCTCTGGGTAATTACGAAACAGATATTTCATCGGTGATAAAAATTCTTCTGAAAATTTTAATAGGAAGTTATTAAATTCTTTGTGTACATTTCTCGTTATATGTTCCTCTTCCCATGATATGAGAACTATCGTTGAGTTTATAAAAATACCTCAAAAGATCATTAATACAAGACTCATATACGTCGAGTTTCTTCAATATCTATATTTTCAGTAGATTGCAGATTCATCGAAGTTCTCGTTCCCTGTGTAATTCTGTGGAAATGTCAGATCATTTGAAGATCTACAAAGTTAATCGTACACTTTAGAATTTCCTCTGAACATTTACAAGTGGACCTGGACATGTTAACATCCACAGGATCTTCGACTAAAATTTTTTCCTCGATACAGATCATTTTGCGGTCAATTCAGAAAACAAAAATTCGTGAAACAAATACTGGACGTTCGACAGGGTGTACTCGTTGATATTTTCTATGGCGGCGTTAAATTGTCCAGGATAATCGAATATTTTTTTCGCACGAAATCCTTTAGCTGCAGGGTGGTCGTCGAGCGGCAGTCACTAACGATCACAGCTTTTAATCAAACAAAACGTCCAGATTGACGGACGTGTAAACATAGGGCCGCGAATAAATCGTGGAAAAATAAACGTCTGCCCCGAAACGCAGGAGCGTCCAATCCTGTACCCAGGTTTTGTTTTGCATTGTTTTTTTGTTTCGTTTATTTTCTACCTTAATATTTTCCCTCGCGCTCTTTGTCCAGTTTTTTCCCAATGAAAAATCCTCTCGTTGACTCCCGAACAATTTCCCGTTCTTAATTATGAACCGAGCAATATTTTCCGCCGTTGTTTCTTGCTTTGATCCGCGAGAAATTGAAAAGTACTCGAGCGTATTGCTTCCGAAAGTTTAATTAATCTTCCCGCTGTTCGGTACGTAGTTAATTGAAAACGGTTTTTAAGAAGTACACGCGTTTCCTTGTATTTCGTCGTCGTTCGCTGATGACCGCCACCGTCGTTCGATATTTCATTTCGTTTCGTACAAAGCCACGTTCGTTACGCGAACAAAAGTTACGAATTATTCGCGAAGCGCGAATTATTGCTGGCAGTTTGCGCGACGGTCGGGTTAGAAATAATTTAACGGGTCGGTTTCCCGTTGATTAATCTGTTGGCTTGTTGCATTGACGTTAATGGACATCGAGTACCTCGCCTGTAGGTAAGGTAATTAATCAATCTTGGAAACGGTTCATTAATATCTTGGCGAATACCGGGTTTCGAACAAATGAACTGTTTTGCCCGTTACTTCATTACGTGTTTGTTGTTTCCTCGAGTTCCGCCATTGCGATCGCTTCTACTGTTTTTTTTTTCGCCCGCAAAATTAATGACTTTGTAATTATCCAGCGGTGAAATTAAAAATGAGTCGGTCTTTTCAGAGTAACAGAAATTAATAAATTCGTTTCGTTCGAATCGTTCCGGTCGCGATGAAAAAAAGATATAACGGAATAGCAGCGAGGTAACAAAGAAGAAAATTCAATTCCAATTTAATTCGAAGCAAGCGCCGCTCGTAGCGTTTCACGAGTGCCATTTCGCGCCAGTTACCCGGGACATCGACGTACAAGACAAGGATCCATTTCCGTCTGAATCGATTCACGGTATCGCGGGGCCATAAAAAGCGAGCGAAGTAATCGCGTTCGAGCGAAGGGCACTCGAAGAGGTAATAATCGTAAACAAGCATAGAGCGACGGAAGAAAAACGAACGCAGGACCAAGCGGAGTCCACGAGGTCTCGCCGCGACCATTTATTTTAATTTGCTGTGCGCGAGTTCGTGGCCGGACTTCGGTCGATCATGAAGAATTTTACAATCCGGGGGCCGCTGGAACGCGGCGAAAAAACGGCCTGAAACGAAAGGGAGCAAGGGTTTCTGCTCGTGGGAACGAGTCGGCGGCGACGAGCAGAGCCCGCTCGAAACAAAGCCGCAAACCTCCGACGACCACGAAACTTAACACCGGTCGCGGAATCCAGACGGAGAAACGAGGCCCTCGACGCCGTGTAAAACGCGACCCGAACGAGAAAACCGGAACAAAAAAGTTGATCGAGCGAAACGTTGGAGAGCTCGTAGAAAAGGTGGATGGAAAGCTAGGAGCGGCGGGAACAACGATGGAAAAGATTTATGATCGTTTCGATCCCGAACCTCGTGCACTCGTTAATCCGCCAGGACTCGTTCGAGATAAGCAAATTTCTCTAATCGTCGAAATCTCGAAGCTTTACAGAACTCTCCAATGTTTTTCGTTCGAGACGTAACTAATGGACGCGCGGAGACCTTTGTTCGGAATTAACATTCCAAACGAATACAAAACTATTCTGGAGCACTCGCCCACGTATTTGTTGTTTCAAGTCAAACAACCGCGTCCCCGTTCAAACACTCGGTGCCTGCTCGAATCGTGCACGCCCGCGAAATCCGCGTAAATCTTACGAAACACGGAAAGGATAAAGTGACTCGCTTTTCGATTCACTATCCGTGTAAAGCTCCGCTACACAGAATCAGAATAATCTCGGCTCGGTAAACCGTTTCCCTGGACGCGCGCGAGCCGAATTTGAAATTCAAATTTCCCGCCAGTGTAATTCGCGCGACGCTCGCAGACATTATTACGCGTAAAATGTCAAAGAACGCGCGATTTTATTAATTAACCAAACTGCCTCGTCGCTGGGGACGCGTCGCAAAAAATTATTGTGACGTAATTAATGTTGGACGCGAAGAATTAATACGATGAAGCTACGCGCGACGATAAATTGCTTTCTTAATGCACCGCAATTTGGACGACACTTCTTTCGGGGACGTAATTAATGTTTCTGTTTCTTGCTTTCTGTGTAATTACGACAGATACAATTCGAAACGACAGAGATTGGTTAAAAGACATATATTTTGTCTTGCAAGGGTAAATTGATATGTAAGTTTGAAATTTGGGTAGAATTTATTTTAGCGTCTTTAAAGGATTTAAAAGTCATTCTATAAAAAGAGAGGACTCGGAGATACAGCAAGAATAAATTTGATCATATATGCAAAATTAAAATGCAAACGGGACCATCTCTAAAAATCAAAAATGAATTTAAAGCGACAAGAGCATCCCTCTAGCGCTACGTTTCATAAATGCATATCGAAAATCAATTCAGAAACCGTTTCGGGTACCCTCGTACTATCCGGTGCGTAATTTTGAACAACAATTCAGGACCATTTCATCTATGAAAGCTGACAATAAAAAACATTCGACATCTTGTCCGTTCGAAATTCAACGTCAAATAAATCCCAATAAATTCTAGTCAAATTTATCCTTATCAAGGAAACACAACAACAGAATTTGTTGTTGAAAAGTAGAATACAGCGTATCTAAACGATATAGTCAAATTCAGATATATTGCGTACGATAAATGCAAAAATTTGCAATTCTCCATTTTACTCTCGATGAACGAATGATACTTAATATATCGACGTCAGTTCCCGTGACAAAGGGAGCATTCCTGAAATTCATTTCGGTTGACAGTAGTTCGTTTTTGTAATAAAAAACGAGCAACTAGCAGTTGTTTGCAGTGCAGTGATATTGGTAATCAATGTTGTGTATCATTGTTAGCGTACTGCAACTGAAACTGTGTTTTCCAATTAAATCTACGACGAGAAAAGCGATCGATGTAGATGAAAATACGTTCGCTACCGGTATAGCAATGGCTTGCAGTTTGTTTTCTATTTTTTATACTCACAAGAGTGAACTATCACCGTCAATAAAAATAGTATTTAACGAAATGAATCGTGAGATACTAATTTCTTACACTTGCAGTTGAGTATGAATGCAACTGAATATCAGTTGTAGGAACATAACTCGATAACTAATATTAGGTATCGATCTTATGTATTGTAATCTAATGTCCGACGATATAACGCGTGGCAATGAAACATTATGGCTATGTAAGCAACCAAATACGAACAGTCCTAGCGATCCACACATTTCTCCGAACTTGTTAACGAAACAGCTCTGAATCGACAGATTCTCAACGTGTCTGAACAAACACGAAAGCGTCGTGTAACAAACTCAACGGCACCGCAAACGTTTAGTTTACTGCTTGGTTTTGCACTCGAGTGAACGGACACGCCAGCGAACGGAACGTAATCCGTATGTAACTCGGCAAACACACGCTCGTTCGAGATGCTAGAGCAATTCACTCTAGTTTCCGTTGTAAAACGAAATCTCGCCACTAGTGGCTGCCAGGTCTCGATCGAAGCGACGTCGAACAAAAGGAAAAAGAGAAAATCATATTTTTTCGCGGCGATATTCATGAACGACTACATACGAATTCCGGATTACCCGAGGAGTTTGAATACGTCGCGAGCTGTAACTAACCCGACTCGCGGTAATAAACGAAAAGGGTATTTCGACGGCAGGGCGGCTCTCTTTGAAATTTCCATTCGGTTCGAAAGCGTATATGAAAGAACTAGTTAATGAACTTGCACGTTCTCTTCTCATCTACTTTTTTTTGTGTTTCGACCTGATGGAAAGTCACCGAGTAGAGAGCACGTGCTCCAACAGAGAAACAAAGGAACGGAGTCAAAGGAAATCGTTGACCGTCGGTGAACCGAATACACCGGGGATACCGGAAACGAGAGAAACGGAAAAGCGTGCGTGGGTACACGGTGATCCGACGGAATCGCGATACGTTATCGCCTGACGCGACAGTTTCCATTGATTAAATACTTGCGATCCGCTTTCTCCAATTTCCTATATTAAATACTACGTGCAATCCAGTAGGATCTCAGCGCGTTGGAATTGGGGGCGTAGGAACTCGACACGTAGGAACTCAACGCGTATAATTTCAACGCGTACAAACTCGACGTACAGAAACTCAACGACTGTCAATGAAGACAGTAAATGACCCTTAAATTAAAGAACGCTGTGACTAGATAAAGAACGCAAGCAAACGTAAATCACTTAACAGGTTATTCGTCGGTTAACCAATCCTGTAGATGACAACGTAGCCAAGATATACGAGCATTTTTGTGGCGACGACATAATTATTGTCCTTCGGGAGAACCGACGAGCAGGTTGTCCGCGAAACGAGGGACACGAAATTAATTTTTACTGTTGCCTTCAGCCGCCAGGGTGGAGCTAATATTTTCGCATAAATTACCTTCAGACATCATGAAAGGGCTTCACGAAATTTCGCAATCATAATAAACCAGTGGTTATCGGTGGGCATGTTAAAGAGTCACTTAACAGTTGCAACGAAACTACTAAATTGTCAAAAAATATTACTGTGTATCTTCTGAAAAATTACGATCTTCAATACAAAGTTAATCAATTATACTATTTCTGTATCGTTTACATTTCTTGGGATTTGATCCTCTTCCACGGTTCAGCTGAAACGTTATTTCTGAAAATTCTGTTTAGCCTCCGGTTATCTGCCCGTAATGAAACTTTAATGGATGAATTACAAAATGTGATGTCTCGTAAAGCTAATTTGATTCGAAGAAGGAATGGTTAATATTCTTTCAGAAGGCAAACTTCTCTACAACTTCCATTTCCTACCTTCAGCAAATTGACTTTCGTTCTCTAACGAATATATGCATGAAGAATAAGTTCCCATTCCGCAAAGATTCCGTGGTTTCCGGTACATTTTGTATCAACGGATCGCTCCGATGTACACGGAGGCTGAAGCATCCTCGCAGAACAGATTAAAGGGTTTAGTTCGTTAGGCGATTCTCATAAATCATATGTACTAGTCACTTCCTGGTAAAACCTAAACCCCATAATCCTGAACATTCTTCTTAATTGCTAGCTGTTTTCTAGAAATTTCATTAAGTCGCTCTTTCCGGAAAACCACCTGCTCCACGTTTTCCCCGTCAGTCCGTTTAATTTAAATTTCTGGCACAATCGACTACGACGACCATTATACCGGGGACACGTTCTATGCATAAATGATCAAAAAAAAGAATCAAACGATTTGTATTATAATGGAAATGCTAGTAAAATGCAGATGTTTTTATCAAGTATTAAGGTTCAAATTGTTACGTCTGTATCGATATACAATTTCAAGGAATATTTTCGTATTCGACCATTTTACAATTTGTGATCGCGATAAGTGTCTGATCTGCATAATCTCCATGCATCGATTTCAAAGAATTGAGCGCAAAAATGCCGGTCGATTAAAGGATATAACGAGCAAGAAAGTCACAAGGTACACGATACGTTTAGCTTCAATCGATTACCAGAGAAGCGGGAACATAAAAGAATCAATCGAAGAAAAGTGGAGGAAGAATTTACGAGCCGTAAAGGACCGGTCGGAGAGACCACACGTACAAGTTTACTCCCTGAGCTAACATCGGCGAAATAACTTGGGCAATAACGCGATAATCCGACGGTCAGCGACCGAAGGAAGCGAATTAAACGATCCATTCGCGGTTACGAAGCACGAAACCGCGTCGAGCCGAGACGGAAATTGGGTCGGAGTCTCTTGGGAATTTCAGAACTACTCGTAACCCAGCCTAGCCTGCCACGATCTTATTACGGAATTGGGGCAGCCCCCTAACCGGATATATCTGAGCCGGTTTTCCAGATTTCCTTCGCAAATAAAGCTGCTTCATAGGGTCCAGCATTATGCAGCCGGTGGCTGTTTTATTACGCTGCCTCGTGTGCTCTGTCGCGTTCGGATATCTCCAGCCAATTAAACTCACCTTTACCGGATCGTATCTGGTGAATTTAAATTTGTCCTGGAACTGGTTGGATTACCTTCAAGATATAATCTTGTAAATCTGATATATTATGGGTCCTTCTTAATGACACGTAATTACACAATTAATGACATCTGGAAAAAGATCGAGATCCTTGTGCAGAAGTTTTTCATTTTGGATTTATAATTATTGACGGTCTCCTAAATGGAGAATTCAAGGTGTGTCCTGACCACAAAGTTTCTTCATAAAGCCCGGTGAAACAACAAACGCTTCCAAACTTTGATACCCATACTGAAAAATTATCACGCCGCAGATAAAACAGTATTCCGGAAGCTATGTCTTTATAACGACGAAATTAGGGAATATTACATGGCCGCGGGTTGGATCAATGTGGCTTTATAAAACGAACGTGACAGAACGGCGTCCCGCAGAAACAACTAGGAGCTTTTATTAAATCCCGAAGGATCGTCGAGATGGCAAAAGTTCGCGGCCTGTATTTAGTCCAGGATGGCTACGTAGAGTAAAGCCACAGATGGTAGGATACTTCCACTCGATTCTTGGCTATCGATTTTAAATATCTTTGTGGGGAATACGAAATAACTAAAATACCGAAAAGACGATATATTTGTTGTAGTAAAAATTCTAACAAGTGTTATTGCGATGACGTAGACAGATCTTAAGATCAAATGTAGAGTAAAAAAGTTACAAAAAAAACTGACTGTCACTACAATAATTAATAGTCAGTCTAATCGCTTTGAGAGACAACTTTCAAGTCAGACATTCGTTGCAAACGAATAAAGTGTAATAAGAGTGATTGTTATTTCTCTAAAGTTGACGCTGACCCAGAGACAGATCATTCTCTATGCCACTAGGAAAAGACCGAATTGTTACCGGTGTCAACGCTTTAGAGATCGATCCTCTGAAATAATAGGTCCTGTGAGACAGAACCGTGTTATCACAGGTTCTTTCTGCGGGAAGTAGAAGTCTTTCGAAACAGGAACAATGATATCGGGTCTGTTATTTGGAACCTCTATTACTCTAGACTTCATTAATCTCTATCAAGGCTTAATTAATCTTTTCGACTTTGCAAGGGCTGTAACCTACGTGACATTTTATAATGCACATAAGATGTTACGAGGTTGAAACCTCTCAATTTTTTCATGCTTCATATACGTATCAATAAAATTGACAATATTCTAACAAACAAGATGAGCATGAAGATCAAACTAACTATTAATATCCGATGTGCATGATGCCAACGTGAAGTTTCATATTTAGGGACCTAATGTCGCACTTAGTTGCTGTCTAAATTCGATGTCTTTTCATTTTCAGGAGAAGCGGCTGCAGCGAATGAGTTCGGTTGTCTCGTCGGGCCAAGGTGTCGCGTTTAATATACACTTAAGGGGTCTCTTTGCATGCGCCGTTGTTCCACGAGCCGTCATTAATTACCGGTAAAAAGTTCCGATCCAAAGGAGCCACTTTTGCCAAGGCTGGTTCGCCTTCCAGCCAATATAACCGGCACCCATGGGCGCACGCCGGCCGAGCCTGACGCTTTGCGCGCGAGGCGCCATCGCAAGATTAATGACACTTACCTGGCTAACTTGGCTGCTGCTGCATCCCATTAATACATTATCCGTACACGATGCCCATCTCTTTGCCCTCGCTCGCTTCACGCGCTGTCGATTGACACTCTTTTTCTCCCGATCGTTCCAAGGAAAAGACCTCTTTGCGAACGACACTGCTCAGGAGCATCATTCAAACCATTCTTTCGAGTCACCATTTTTCCCTTTTCTTTCGACGCTTTCAAAGACCACGTCACCCATACTTAACTGACACACGAGCTAGTCACTTTAGGTGGAATATTTTCAATGAATTATTTTAAGGTTCAGACACGTTTTTTGAAAGGCGAATACGTTCTTTAAATTTCTTTTACTGTAATATATTTACTTTACTAAATTTATCCACATGTTGGGTGCAGAGTCGATGCAAGATCTACAATGTAATAACAAAATTTCACCTACAAAGCACAGATATTTTAACCTAAAATGACTTTGATCGAATAATCGATATCGAATGTTTTCGTCCATAAAGAAAGGGTGCATGTCGTTTCTTAATCTCATTAAGCCTCTCTCGTCTAATTGCTCTCTCCGAATTGGGCTGTTATTAGGGTTCGTAAACATTCGTTTCAGTCGAAGGATTTACTCGCTGGCGAAAGAAGATTCTTCTTGAGGATCCTCTGGATGGAGTTCAAAAACACGCCAGAGAACTGGAGACGCTTCATTCGTTTTATTCGCGATCGAGGTTCAATTTTTGATAAACTGTTCAAATCGTCATACGGAAATATTCGTGAATATTTTCTTAATTCCATGCATATGGAAGTTTGGAAATTCGAGTACGTTGTTTTCGGTGCGATATCGTGAGCGATACTGTTGATCGTCGACGCTGCGTGACGCTAAATGAGAAATTTTTAGTAGTTTCGATCGAACGACAGCGATGGATGAAATATCACTGACGACCGAACAACAGGAGCGGCGGACAAGCGTCGTCTTTCAAACGAGCGGGCAAATGTGGTCAATTTCCGCGAAAAAGGGTTCACCGTACCAGCAGCGGTGCACTGAAATCGCACCACATCCGTCTCCGAGGACCGGCTTCGGGAACAATGCGACGATCACGCATCAATTTGGCTGTGCAGCCGCTTCGAATAACTGTACCTACACCATGGGGAGAGCGGGCAACTAATCTGGCATTGTGCGTGGAACATGATGCGATTATACCGTTGTACTGGCTGCCCATACTCTCATCATACAACAAAAAAGCTACTGATCTCACAGATACATAAATATCCATTGAAATTGCGCAGTACGGTGCTTTATTTTTGGGAATATTAAAATTTCATTTTCACCGCTCGAATATGTTCCATATTTAACTTCATTTAAAGGGATTCTAGAGTCCATACGTATTTATTATTCAGATCTCCGCGTCATACAAGTTAAAAAAGTACCATTCCTGTTACTCATTAGGTAATTTAAAATACTTAAAATAGTTGGAAATTTCAAGTTTTCACATTAGCAAATATTTAGGAATTTAGAGATGTTTAGAAGCTTCCTGATTCCCAGCACGGTTTCCTAGTTCATTACAGAGACTAATCAATCAAACAGCGAGCAGAGGTTTCTTGTCATAAATTCATTGAACGGATATATATCAATGGCATACTCGTTTCTTACGCAACGAGGTTTAGTTCCAATGAAATTTCGTTTCCTGGTGCTCTTCATTGGCATCATTCATTAGCGGAGTTTCTTGCCGGCGTGTATACGCGAGCCTAGTCTTCGATTGGCATCGATTGTCGCCCCGTCATCGGTGAACGATGATCGATGATCTCCGATCGATGGATTTTCTCGCGATTTTTTCTTGTCTCTTTCGTCTGACACCTCGATAACCTTTCGCAACGATTCATCGCGTGTCGAAGCCAATTTCTGGTGGAATCATGCAAGTATTCTCACGAGTTTCTGTTGCACCTCGTTAAAAGTCTTTCGTCTGCACGATCTCGCTGTTTGTTTAGATAGTGTACATCTGCTAAATTGTTTCATTTACATAGTTATATTATAATACAATGTATACATTTTATTTACACTCTGTATGTTTTGTACAGCCTAGTATATTAAGCTAATAATGATACTTTCTATCCGTTCTAAAGTAATCCTTTCCATTCACATTTTGCTCTGCTTAAAATCCAATTCCACAGAAAAACAAGAATTCGATCATTTTGTAGTAAAAGAACGGAAATGTTAAACGTAACGTCAGAAAGATCAAACAATCGTACCTGCAGCTTTTATTTCGCAATGGGTTCCCATTTTCCCATAGCCCGTTTTCAGAACTGCAAAAGCAACCGGGCCAAAGCTGCCGGAACGACCTATGTATGTATTTTTCGCGTCCGAAAAGACCGAACCCGATAGAAAGAAAAAAGGAAAAAACTGGATCGGGTAGGAAATTGAACGCGAAAATGCTATCGATGTCGGATACGCGTGGTTTAATGGGAACCTCGTTTCTTTATACAACCAGCATGTTTGATATGGACATAGAATGAATCAAAAAAGTAATTGTGTACCCAGTCTCGTTCAGATAATTATAATTAGGAATTCAAATATTCTTATGAGGATTAAAATACACATTCCTTTACTCTGTTGAACGTTCATAATTAAAAACATTACTCTTTTTCATTTATTCTATCAAATTCGTTCAATCTCAAATTCTAAAATTTTCAAGTTAATAAATTACAAAATTTATGAGTTCAACAATTTCCAGAATGTCAAATTCCCAAAATCCTAAATTTCCACAGCAAGCAAACACAGCAATGTCTAATTACGTGCGATACTAGACCAGATACAACATTCAACTATCAAATCAAACATTGTACCGCACAGAGTTAATATGAGCCATCAAACGCTGCAACGTTATGAATCCATCACCAGGACATATTCCAGTTTTGCCTCTGTTTCACCGATCTTAACAGCCCCGTAATAATTGTTTTTTGACCTGCAAGTAGGATAAGCACGGTGAAATATGGTACGTGTGAACACGTCTAGGTACCAGCAAACACATTAAGACCTTAAGTGCCGGATTAAACAAACGTTCCGTGGAAAGCAAGCAGATTACAGACTAGCCAGTTGTAAACGAGTCGTTTCTAACCGGTACGCAAGCCTCGTCTCCTGGTAATTACGAATTAATTTTCTTCAACGAATTCCTCGTGTTTGACCCCTTCTGTACTCATCTGCTAATCTTCGTTTACACACGCGATAACTATTATTAATCTCTAGCAGCCACGATCGATATCACGACGCTAAACGTCCTAACCGTAAAGGCTTCTACGTTCAACAAAGTGGCGATGTAAGGAGGAACCCAATTATTCGCTCTGTAACACCGTGGGATTATCACCTGTTGTCGGGTTTACACGAGTCCTGAGATTTCTAATTCGCAAATTTGGGGATTCGGGGATTTGGAAATGTCGTGGCTGGAAATTTAGGAAAATGGGGAATTAGGTTTAAAATTAGGGAACTCGTAAAGTGGACTTGGGAAGTTGGGAGTTTGGAAACTTGGGAATTTAGAAATTTGGAGATTTAGAGATTTGGCATTCTTAGAATTTGAGGACTTGGGGATGTGAAGATTTAGGTGGTTGGAAATTCGAGGATTCAGGAATGTAATAATTAGGAAATTTTTACGTACCTATTTCCAATTGTTCAATTTCCACATTTGTAATTTTCGAACTTCCAAATTCCCAAGTTGTAAACTTCTAAATTGAAAAATTGATGAAATCATAAACCCCCGAATAATTGCAGCCGTTTCCCCAACATCATAATTTCGACATGCAATCGCCCCGTGTATATTAGAGAATTCCACTTTGGCTCAGATCGATAATGCAAACGTAATGTCCGTTATCGTTCGAATAACAATACCCGTAGCTTCTGACGACATTGTCTGGCTACAATGTATATTCTTCGTTTCTTTTTCGTAGCAAACGACGCTCATTACAAAAAGTATCTGTTCCGCGTTTATCGCGAACATCGAGTGATCCAAGTCGACGAAATCAATTCTCTGACTGTAGGACGTTTTCTGGGGCACGATCGACGAGCCAGAAAGAAACGAGAGGTCGTGATTTGTTCCACGGGAATCGATTCGACGTCTTTGTCGCACGATTCCTCCGCTGATACACGTCCCGATCACAGCGCATATTTCCCTGGTGCCTGAAGGCTTTTGAACCAGCGATAGTTGTCGACAAAGTTCTCTCCGTTCTTCTTTTTTTCCCCTCTCTTCCTATGTCTCTCCTTTTCTTTCGCCGCTCGAGACCTCTTTCTTTCGTATCTCTGTCTTCCCTTCTTCTCTCTGACACCCCTTTTGCCCTCTGGACTTCCTTTTTCTCCTTTTCCTTCCACTCTTCCCGCCCAATTCCTCGCCGACACCACTTTTCCAACCTCTTCGGAGCTTCCATCGCGTTTTATTCCACCCATTCTTTCGTAGATACACACACTTATCCCCGACGTTCTAACCCCCAAACATTGTTCACCTTTCAACGATCCTCGGATACGACACCGCGTACACCTGCAACCCCCGGCTCGATGGCGTTCAAAATTCTAACCCGTGTAACTTCCCTACTTTCACGTATTTTGTTGCTTCACGAGGGCGGGTTGCATCGGTTTCGTTGTTTAGGTTCTTGTCCGAAAAATAGTCCATGTTTTAGACAGATGAATTTTTGTCGTAGGAAAAGTTGAAAAACCTTTTGATGCTTCTACCGGTAGAACTTTTTAAAAGACTGGTTAGTAGTGGATGGAAGAAAAAGAGAACTGATGCTAGGATATTTTATAGCTAGCACCTGCAGATACCGATAAACTTTAATACTGTAGATAATTAACAGCAGCAATGACCGATAATAATAATGGCATAAACGCTGCTCTACAAGAAATGAAGAGGACATTACATGGATGAATTCACTTCCCTTTCCTTGCCTTTTACTTCTGTTTTTTGCGGAACTCACTATCTATACGTCAAATTAAAAGCAACTGATTACACCGTACAAAATTCTAATATCGCTTCAGAAGTCCATTCGCCGAAGTCTCATTAAATTGGCAAGCAGCTCGAAGTCACGGAGGATCATTTTCCTCTCATAGAATGGAAATCGTTCGCGTGACCATGCCGTTGGAAAAGCACGGCCCTTGAACAGAGCAATTTCTCGTAAGGTCCCGGTTAACCGACTCGTTCTTCTTCATTTTATGAACGCACCGAACAAGAGGAAAAAGAAACCGTCTCTACGAACACCGTCCTAGCGATATTTACGTTGTTCCCATGCATGAAAACGGCCGCGTTTGATGTCCCTCAACCATAGTAATCTCTAGCGATAGTTAGCTACTACCGGCAGCCAGTAAACTGTCCCGTTTTTACCTTAATTATCAGGCCGCAGATGCAGGCCTCTTGCGATCATCGCAACGCGTTTACTCGCAGTTTCGGCGTCGAGTAATTCTCGACCACGTTCCTTGATTCTGTGCCATTTCAACGTGCACCAAGTTCAGGACGTAAGTGACAGGTATGAAAATGACTGAGAACATGAAAATATACTTTGCTGCATAATTATGTACAAGGGAGGACAAGATGAATAAGGAACCTGCACGTTTTTGGAGAAAAGTGGAGGTTGGGGTAGTTTTATGTTAATTTGCGATCTAAGACACTTTTGGAAAATTAGGTACTTCAGCTTTGAAATGGTGTATTTCAAATTTTAATTCATACTATTATCACGTTATATTTCTGTTAAACTATAACGCTTTATATTGTTAAACGTTGCATTAAGTCTTCTTACGCGTTGAGTTCTAACGCGTTGAGTTCCTACATTTTGATTCTCTACGCGACGAGTTCCTGTGCTCCAACTTCTAACGCGTTGAGTTCCTATGCGTTGAAATTCTACGCTTTTTCATCCTGCTGACCAATCTCCTAACCAAACGCAACACATATCAAGCGCACCTCTCGCATCATGTAATATGTTAAATGGTAAGGAACCAGTTAAACGGCCATAGATAGATTACGAAAACGAGATCGTGGAAAACCGATGAGCAGGTTCATTAGCAATAGATCCCCGTGATCGCTAACGAACTGCGCGGCGATATATCATCGTCCGGATGATCGAGTATAGTTACACTCACCGCGCGCTGTCAGCTTTCGCATCGCGAGTCATCGTCGTTGAATGTCTAGTTGTCGGCTCTTACCTGCAAGCAAGGAGAATAAAGCAATTAGTAACAGGAATTGTCATGGGAATGGTGAAACAGGAATTGTATTCCGGTGTGCCAAGTAAATGGTGATTACGAAATGATAACAAATTAGATGTAATAAGGTTAGGTCGGTCTTAATTTCTTTTGTCATTGTCGTGTTCCGGTGCACGCGGAGTTTCTCCTACTTTGTATCTGTTAATGTAGGTACTGTCGTGTTATGCATGAGAGACTTTTATCGCTGGATGTAATTTGTTTTCGCTGGTACGTGTTGATTTCTCTGTCTTTGTCGACGGGTTTCATTTCCCCGCCAGATTATCGCACGAAACTTTTGTAATATTACGTCAAGATGAATTCTTTACCATATTACAACCATAATCATATCTTTACATTACTACGAACGGTATGTAGATAAAAAAAGTTGCAGTAAATTTCGTTGACACGCAGCTTTATTATTGGCGTAGGAACAATGTCAGTGTCAGAGGAAAATTTCATTATACATACTATTTGAAACGGATTTTACATTTGCTTTTATATTAAAAATATAATCTACTCCTGAGGAGTAAGTGTTCTTTCCAACTACGTCGCTTTCGAAAATCGACATTAAACATTCGCGTAATACCAGAACTAAAGCAGTCAATTACACGACACCGCGATGGTGGCTCGTAAAATGTTCCTGTGTTCTCTAATGAAAATATAAAAGCGTCGTCCACAGGACAGAAGTCTCCTAGACACGCACGTCCTGGCCTGGGAACCGAAACGAGCCCTCGAGTATCCACGCTTGCCAGACACACCCTCGCGAACACCGTTAATAATAATAATAATAACACCGAGGGTGCGGGAACCTCATTTTCCAAGGGTCCATCGTGCGTTCTACGAGCTCTTACCCGTGCATGAACATACAGGGTGCTCAAAAACAAGCACTACTGAATTCTAACAGGGTAAAACTACGTTGGGGGTTGTTCGAACACTTTGACACTTCCCTAATCGAATTTTTAATGTGACAGTTATAAAATATTCCCAAATTCTTTCATTTCTAAATTTGAATTTCTTAAATTTCTAAAGTTATGAGCTTATGAATGTTCAACTTTTAAAATCCTATTATTTGATTTTTATCATGATTGATCCTTCAGCCTGATTTATCATTTTTCGTAGAAAAGTCTAGCATGCACCTAAGTGTCTGACAAGTAAATAAACTTTCGAAGAGCAAAAAATGTAGGTGATTTCTAGGAATTTATAACCTCCCTCAAAAACCCTTTCCAAGCACCCTGTACATGGCACATTGAACGCAGGGACGTTAGGGTGCAGCCTTTATGCGGATATTGGTGTGCCAGGGCAATTTAGGAAGATAATGCCCGACGATCAAGCCCACCCTTTCATCCACCAAAAAAAACCTGCCCACCCCGTTCACCCTCATTTTCTTCGTCCGTTTTCTTTCTGCTCGTCCAGGACCAAGTCTCCTGTTCGTCGTCTCGCCCTCGAGCGGGCATAGAATGGAAAGGACGTTATTGATGACGCGCCCAGAGCTACGAGAACGTCTAAGAGGTGTGCCAAACGACACGGTCGAGACTCGCACGGCCAAAAGACTACGAAAAGACTTCTCCTTTCTCGCGGTGAATAAAAAAAAAAGAAATTCCGACGCCCTTTTCACCACGGTTTCCAGCTTAATCACGAGCTTGAATGAACACAAAGCGACGCGAACGCGTGCGAAACCTGCTTTGTTTATCGAATCGATCGAAAGTAGCCCCGGAGGCGGCCCACGCGGCAGACGTTTTGTTTAATGATTCATTCAGACGTTAACGAAGAGATCGGGGATATCGTTTCGCCATGAGAGAGCCTGGGAAACGCGGCTGAAGAGAACGGCGAGATCTCGGCGGGTGGTTTCGAGACAAATTGCACGGATAATTCTACGAATCGAGCAGTTGAAATGGTAAACGATGTACTTACAATTGTAAGCACGCTAGGCTTTCCCGGGGGAAATGGAGATTTATGGAGAGAAAACCATTTGGATACCCGGGAACGGTGGGTAACTACTTTCTCGAATTCCCGAAATTTCAAATCTCGGCATTCTAGGATTTCTGGGATTCTAAATTTCCAAGTGCCGAAATTGATAAACTTCCCAATCCACAAATGTACAAATGTCAAAATACGCAACTTACTAAATTTCCAAATTCTCAAATCTCCAAATCCCAACTGTCTAAATTTTCAAATGTATAAAAAAATTCCACAAATGTATTTCAGGAGTTTTACGGGAAACACTGAGACTCTTATATCACCATTTTCTGCAGAGGTCATAATACCAGATATCGTGCACGCGACTCTAAAAACGAGAATAAAAGCGAATAGAATGGCGGGCGTTTAAGGGTTCATTTTTCTCGCGAGCAGAAGATAAATTTGGCAGTCGAGCGCGTTCGGAATATCGAATTGTCGACGCGACCGCGCCACGTGTACATTTGAATCATTCTTCCAGATAAAAAACATCGAAATGCGTGAAAATTATTTATCACACGCTACCTACGCGCTATACAGCCGGAAAAATTGTCTTCCATTTCCAGAACGCCGGCATACGTGAACCGGCAACCTGTGAACGCATTAAATAACGATAAACCGGTAGCATGTTCGGCCAAACAGATGGAATATAATGGTCGAGTTGTTCCGAACGGAAATATTCATCCTCCGTGAAATTTTACGCGAAATTGTTTACACGTATCGGCATCGATCAAATTGACGTCGTTAACAGCTTTATATCGTGACACGTGGACGAACGTTTATTAATTTTGGCTCGATCGTTTCTGTCGTATATACGAGATTTTTAACGCGTTTCGTATCAAATCATATTCGGAGTCATACGTGTCACAATTTTTAATACAATGGTGAGATTATTGGATAATAATTTAAGTATTCTAGAGGTATAGGGAGAAGGGTTTTGTTCGAGCGGTGTCCACGATAAAAACGTATCAAAGAAGCACGAGAAACTCTCGTTGGGTTTTATTCGTGCTCATTTGCCATCGGCAAATGGTACATCAGAAACCTGAAAGCAATTAATAAACCAGCAATCATATTTTGACTCATTGCTTTGATAAATGAATTATAACTGGCCGGACCTCTCGTTCATGCATTATTCATCAGTCTTCCTGGCACAAGGCGTGAGACGGTTGAAAAAAGAATACACAACGAACCTGCACTCCTCGCCACGGTTTCGAACGAAATTGACATCCGCGCGGACGGAAATCTCATTAAAGACTGCAAGGAATGTATTTAAAAAGGAAGGAAGCTTGTACCTGTGCTGTCAGAACGAAATACTGTTACGTCCGATAATATCTTCCTGATAGAAGATTTAATCAGATCACGAAGCACCGAAGTTCAAAACTTTCAAGTTGCTGAGTGTACAAATTTCGAAATTTCTATGACCTAAATTTTTCAAGTGCAAATTCCTGAATTAGTCTCAAACTCATCTTTCAAATATGTCGAACTTCCAACTCTCTCAGAAATACCAATTTTGAAGAGTGTTCAAATATGCAAATGTTGCACTTTTGAGTTACGTCGCTTTTGTAATGCACGCAGGATAAACACATACGCATAAAGTTGCCGCGTTAGTGGCACTAATGATGATAGTAATTCGACGCGATTAATGTTAACGTTGCCACCAACTATGCTGGAAACGATTCCAATGCTGGCCGAAACGTTGATTCTTGTCAGCCGAATTGGCTTGCGGTCGACCGAATAATCGCCATGCCCGTAATTTTCCGGCTATCAAATCTTGCACGCTGCATCGAACACGATCGTCATGTCTGCGTTTACCGTGTTGCTATCACGGGAGATTCATGAACTGCAATTTATTCGAGAAAAGGGAGGTGGGCTGTCAGTCGTAAGAAATCTTAGAGAATGTTGCCTAAATAAATTTGCTGAATATCATGTTGCATTTGTTGATTGATCAGTAATAGTTTATTAACTTGAATAGTAATCATTTCAAATCATGACATCGAATTAACACAATTCTGGATGATATTTTAAATAAGACAGCACACATTATACTAAAGATCGATAACAGAATTATGTACATGATAATGTGGATGGTATATTTGTTACGATGTCTATGATTTCTCCAGTTTAATTCAATTACAAGAAAACTACCACAAAACGTGCCCTTTCGATTTTATCGTAGCATTGTCAGTACAGTCTGGACGAGACTCATTCATCTCCGAGATCAATATCTGATTCTTAGCCGTCGTGACGCCGAGATCTCCAGATCACGTCCATTTTTCTCGGCACGATTAATGGCCGAAGAATCCGGAGAACGCGACGAACGATTAATGTCATTCGAGATGACCGCGATGTATCCTGGACAGAAGGCGAACACAATATTCTTTCTCCATTGTACTCCTACCTTTTCTTCCCGTACAAGCATATCTTCTTAAGGTTGATTCACACCATAGCTCATATTCAAAAGACAAGCTCTTTGATATGCGTACTGTTGCGCTGTTCACTCGTCTTATTGCAAATTGTGACGAAAATAACTTTGAAAGAACATTTGAGATAAGTTTGAAAATATACGACACGTAAATATGAAAATATGAGATACGTAAATTTGAAAATTGCAGAATTGCGTTACTATGGGGAAAGACCTTTAGGTCCACGCGAAGGGGAATTGAGCATCGAAGGCCATATATCGAAATTGCACGGTAGAGTCTTGGGATTATCGGTGCCATCGAAGGATCCATGGTTGGTTCAGCTATTGTTCTATTACAAAGATGGGTGTATAGCGATCAGCGAATAATATCCCAGAAAAGCCATAAATATTATTAGGTCAGTTTTGCGGAGTCGGAATGAGGTATCAAGATGAACGTGGATATCTCCGAAGTCACGCCTAACGGTTCTGTCGCGGAAGGGAACTGTAAGGAGACCGGACCGGCTCGTATGGTACCATTATTTCAATTTCACGGGTGACCCGGGTTGGATTCATCTTGATGCACGCCTAATGAGTCCTGGGATTGTCCCTGATGCGCCAGCGACGAACAAAGAGTGGTTCTGGGATGGCACGCACGAGCTGCTCATTAGAGGAAGCCCTCCCTGGAACGTGTACGCCCCTGCCATTCTCACGACTTCGGTAATCGCGAATCGGTGCTAAATTGACCGTTTCCATTTACCCTTTTTTCTCGACCCACGTACACCTCTCGGTGCCGGCATACCGACAGGTAATGGAGCGTCCGCGACACGCCTGATATCCGTGCTCGAGATCGAATCGAGATGCGCTCGGTTTCGACTTCGACGCTTTTCGTGGCGAACAAACGACTCGGTCGACTTCGAATTACGCTCGCCGCACAGCACCGTGAGAATGCAAGATGGCTCGCGCGAAACGGATATCGAAGTCGCATTTAACACGCCTGTCATTGGACCCGGCGAGATGGCGTTTCGAATGAGCCGCTCTGTTAAGGTTCAACCGCGTTATTGATGCTCGGCTGCTGCTCCCGTGGCGAATCTTAAATGGTGGCCCGGGGATATTGAAGAATGATTGGAACCGCGTATCGCTGCTAACACCGCTGAAATTTTATTCGACAAACGATCCGATAGAAACGGAGTTCGATATCTTCGGGGTGACGTCCGTCGGTCGATTGTACCGTTGGATACAAAGACTCAAGGTCAGAAGTCAGCGATGGAAAGGTGTATGGAAACCAGTGATGCGCAACTGCATCCAGGCTCGGTGCATGAGGGCGTTAGTGACATGCATTTACAGACATAGACGATAATCAATTTGGTAACCCTTTGCATTCGATTGTCTCTGAGGGATCATTTGGAGGGAGCTATTGTCAAATTTTCAGTTTTTCGAACCGTTCAAATGTTCGGACTTTTAAATCTGCGAGAGATAGCAAAATTGAAAAATCGTACCAACATGTCCAGTACGAGATAAAAGTGATTAAAGTGATATCAACTTCTGCCGATTAAAATATCCTGTCAATTTCTTTACGAAGTCCAGTTGCAACGGATACAAAATAGTACTGTACACGGTTTTTCTGTCAATCAACGAGAAGAGTTGAAGGACGTAGCATGTTCGCGATGGAAAGGCCAGAATGGTTGGTTCGACGAAGCGTCAAGCGTATCGGATTGATTTGTGGGCCAATGGTGTTAGCGTTGATAAAAAAAAAATTGCGAACGTTCGTTGGTATCGCGATCCGTTTGAACGGTCAGATTTTCTCACGGATCATTGATTACGCGCATCTTGCGTGTCAGCCGTGTCAACGACCGCCACTCTTAATGTTGTCCAATTCGAAGTTAATCGCGTCATCGTCTGTTCTCGGTAAACGACCACACGATCTACGAACGCACTCGTTGCACAATTCTGCTCGTTATGAAATTGGCACAACTCGTGTGTGCGTCTTCTCGAAGCAGCGACGAAGTATTCTTAGCTACTAGAAAAATAGTTCTGGAAATTCTTAAAGTTGCAATCAATTGTTAATACAACAGCTGTTACTAATATGTAGTGCGTAATTATACATTATTAGACTAGGATAAAGGAGGAAATATTATGTAAATATACATCTTTATCGATTGTATCAATAAAGCACACGTCGATCTCAATTGTAGTTTGAAGTAGTTCAAATCAAAGACTAGTCCGACATAGCAAGTAAATTATGAAAAAATAGTTAATCGCTGAAGTGCATCGTGTAATTATGAACTATATAAAATAAAAAGTAAGATACTTTAGATAAATATAAGATTTGTACTCGAGGCTCGGATCAGAATTTATAAACTTTGACTTTAAGTAGTACGAATCAAAGATTAATGCGTCTGTACGAGCACGCTATTATAACCACCACCATTCTGCACTATCATGTATCTATAAATAAAACTACTAAGTAATGCTTGTAGCCTTTAATCCATCTACCCTATCTCATGTGCCCTCGATATTTAATGCGATTTTTCCATGTAAGTGGTATATGCCAACGACTAACGCTCCGCAAAGCTTTACCGTTAAAACAACGGCCGTCATGAGAACGCGTCACGTGAAAACTGTAAACCGATGAAAGAACGGCATCTTCGTGAGTCGAAAGTCTTGCCACGAGTCATGAAACAAGTTATTAAACGGTCAGCTCGTCATCCATCTCGCCCACGCCTCTCACCTGCAACGAAACGATCGTACGGTAGAATTCCTTGTTCGAGCGCGTAACGTCACCGTTCCATCCAGCTTCGCCTCTTCTTAATGCCACGCTCGCACAAACGGCGCGCTGTCTTGCGGACTGTGACGCGGCAATTTAGGTATTTGACCCTAAGGGTCCTCGCCGTGCAGGGTTCAGCCGTTTAACCTCGATGCAATGTCTCTGTCTGCGGCCGTGTCGGCCACAACGTGCCTTGCTCGCTCGCTCGCGCGCCCACACGCTGCCCCTCGTGCATTCTTCCTCGACATTCCTCCTTGTCTTTCCCTCCTTCCATCTCCTGCCCGCTGGCTCTCGGTGTCCCCCTAAAGGCGCCTCACCGCCCGTTCCAAACAGTTATGGTATCGATTTCGGATCGTCGAATTGTCCTGGGGAACCTTTAATCTGTATTCGACGCTACTGATTACGATTTGGGAGATTATGAAACGTGGAAATAAAGCGTGCCGAGTGGAAAATGTGGAGATTACAATAGACGATCACAACGCGTAGAAATTACAACGCGTGGAAAGTACAGTGCGCGCAGATTACAACGCTTAGAAATTACAACACGTGGAAATCACAATGCTTAGAAATTACAGCGCACAGAAATTACAACGCAAATTACATTCCATGGAAATTACAGTACGACAAGATTACATCGCAATAGAAATTACAACGCATGGAGAATCCAGGGCACAGAAATTACAGCGCGTAGAGATTAAAGTGCATGTGAATTACAGCTCGTGACATTTACCAAGCGTGAGTACAAGTAGAGATTATAACACACAGAGATTGCAGCGCGTGGAGATTACAAAGCACAGAGATTACCGCGAGTGACAATTACAATTCGTGGCGATTATAACACGCGACGATATAATGCTTGACAATTGCAGCACATACCCATTGCAACAGGTGACGATTACAACGCGTGAATGTAGAGCATGACGATTACAATACGTGACAATTACGGGCACAATAGAGCATTCGATAGTTGCAATTTAATACAGAACATGTAAGATGCATCAGACCCTACACATTCGCTAAAATGGTAGAGCGTATCTATAAATATTCGAGAGAGTAACTGGATAATTATTTCTCAAAAATGGAACAGTAAGAAGCTGATTTAATTCTGATGTGTCACTTGCGTTTCGCGGAACTGTTTTTCGCTGCAGATGACAAGAGTCGTAAATCTCGGGTCCGGATGTTACGAAGCCGACCGTTAGTTAACCCACGGCGCAATCTAGAAGCCTAATTTCTTCGGAGTGTCCGAAACCGCTCGGCGAGTCGTCTCGGCCGGTTAAAATGAATGCCAACAAATTGCAGGATAATACCGAGAAGAAAAAGCGGCCGTGTAGAGACACCGGGAGAGGTGCTCTGAGCGCCGGCCACGAATTAAGGATATTTTTCGGTCGAAACAAATTACGAGGACGCGGTTACCGTAGCCTCGATGTACGTGCGGTTTTTGCGAAAGCAGCGGTTCGCTCGAAGGTGGCGAGAAACGCGTTTAAAGTGGTGGCCGCGAGGCACCCACTTTTTTTTTTCCTTTTCGCCGACAGAAATGCGCTTAAATGGAGCAGCCTGGCTTTCGGCCGCTTTAATGATACAGTCGCTTTCATAAGAAAGTGTACGACAACGTCTCGATAATACGGAATCCGAAGAAAAAACGACATTCTTTACCTCGAACGAAATCGCTCCTTTACATTGTACACAATTACTTAGCGCTTTTTTGACAAGCTTTTTAGCAAACTTCTCTACGTACTCGTAAAACGACAATCTATGAAACTGTCATAAACAGTTGTCTGACTAGATACATAATCTTTCACTCGAGCTTGAATATCGTGTATCATTCTCAAAGTAATTCACGTTTGTGGATGTTGCTGACTAATTCAGTCGTTGATGGAAAAATAAATGTGATGTCTGAAGTTGTCTTTATAGAGTTCTCTATTTCAACAAGTGTGACTGACATTTTATGGAACAGACTGTATCTTCTGGTCGGCCCAACGTAAGAACTTTCTCGGGAGCGGCGCAATGAGCCTGGCTTTATTAATAAAATCGAGATACGCATAAATCGCGAGAAAAATTTGCGAGCGTTGCTTTTCTTTATCCTTTACCCCGTGGCTTCCTTTCCCCTCTCTCTTTCGCCGCTGTGCTCGTGAATCATCCCGAACGAGCTTCTTTCCAAAGTGCAGCCGAGTCGAGCTGCTTCAGGGGACGGTTAACCGCTGCCTCGTGAAACGGTTTGGTGCACTGAGAGTGCCTCGTTAACCCGTAAATCGAGTGTCTTCTTAAACCGAACAGAGTGCACTTCGGTGTACTTAATGTTGTCGGCGAAAAGCGTCGAGCACGGCGATAAGCTATCAACGATTAGCGTCGCGACTCTTACCTTCGTGGAACCTGGCCTTTGGTCAGCGCGCATGCCAGCCGATTCTCGATTTAACGACCATCACTTTGATCTCGTATCGTTTGGAAACCGTCTCTTAAATCATCCTTAAATCAAGTTTAATCTTTATACTCGAGTCGAGACTGCGAAAGGAATTATCTAATTCTGGAATTTCTGTGTGTATCAAACTTTTAAATTGAGAAATTTTCATTTATAAACTTTCAAGTATTAAATTTCCAAATGTTAAAAAGATCAAATTTCCAAATCTTCAGGTTCCCATATTGCGGTACACCAACGTCATATCCCTGCGTCCCCATATTTGTACAGGTCCGTATCTCTACATTCACATATCCCTACGTCCCTCTATCCATACGTCCCCACATCTCCATATCTCTACATCCCCATGTCCCCAAATCCCCACATGCCTATGTCTATATATCCTCAAGTTCTCATTCCCCAAGTCATTGTCTCCCCAAATCACCCCCATTTCCCTAAATTTCCACATCTCCAAATTCTCATCCGTCCAAATCTCCACAAGTCCTAATCCTCCAATTCCCAAATTTCCAAATCTGAAAATGTCCCAACAAAAAATGAACGGGAGTCTCCGTTCCCAGTACCGTCATTCTCCCTAGGGAAACCTTCAGTGACCGCCGGTGTACGTGGGCGGCGGGTGGATTACGTCAGATTAAATGGTCTTTGTAAGTCCGCGTGTACGTGCTTGGATGTCTGGATAATACATATGAATATTAACTTGTTTAGGTGGAAAGACTTGTCTCGTTTGTCTCGGGCTGTCGCGACTCTAATAACCGTGGAGATAGCACGATGTCCGTATCGAACGAAACAGTTTCGTCCCTTTCCGCAATTTATTACGAGCTAATAATTTACCATGCAACGTAAAATGGCTCGTAGTTGTACCGCGAATCTCTCATCGGGGGTATGGACGTTTGTTTCCGTTGGAATCGTATAAATCTCATTCCATCAGCTTAATAACTTCTCTAATCCCGAAGGGTTATAGAAGCCAGGGTAAATGTTGATTAATCACCCGTTCGCTGTGCAATCCCGTGCAAGGAACTTCTTTTATCTCCGACCGTATACGTAATTAGCAAAAACCGGTAGACTCCCTACGTTAACGTACATCAGACGCGTTTTTCCTGTTCAAAAAAAAAAAAGAACGATTAAGCGTACTGGAAGAAAAAAGCGAATAAGCGTTCGATCCGATGAACGTAACACGCAACGCTTAAACAACCCGTTCGTTACATCGGAAAATCTTTTATCCGTAGACTTCATTTTCCCTGTTACCCTTCGCTCCTTTCAGCGAGGAATATCACGCAAGGTCAGAGATGGGTTTCAGACGGGTTCAAATTATCCATCGACCTGACCCCTCCGGCGAGTGGCGCTTTAACAACCGTCTGGAGTAGCGAGTAGTGCTAATGACGAGTCTGAAAACTGTGAAGATGCTTAAAGGGTGCGGCGAAAGAAGCCTCTTGAAGCGGAATGTCGGTGTGGTGTACGCGACGCGTGAAGATCGAGCACCGTGTCGTTCAGGAACGAAAGAATAACGTTGCGTGGAACCCAAAGCGGCTACTTAGACAATACGTCTACTCCGAGAAAATGGACACTTGAACTCGTCAGACGTTCTCTCGGTTCCTTGGAACACTTTCGCGACTCGTTCCGTGAAAGAAACGGACTTCTGAGTAGGAGGTACTTATGACCTTAGAAATTTCCATATTTCCTCAATTCACAAACTCAAAGGGCCCCAATTCTAAAGTGTATAGATTTGCAAACTCTTCATCTTCCAAATTTCTAAACTTCCAAATCCAAAATTTCCTCAATTTCTAAATTTTCAGATCTCCAAGTACCCAAGTTCCCATATTTCCCAATTTCTCAAGTTTCCAAGTCCGCAGAGCCATATTCCCTTACATCGCAATATTTCCCCGTGGCGTCTATCGTGTGCCCCATAGCCATAAGATTACGGGTTTCTAGTTTACGATAACCTTCAATCATCGAACCGATACAAGCACGTCCCCCAATCCCGATAGATTCTGGCAAAAAATTTGCACGCAAATCACGAACTGAAAAAGCTATACGCTATTTTCAAAGAATTCATCGAACGAACCAACTGCCTTCATCGGCGAACAGGATCCAATATGGGGCATCGTGTAATAACTTCAGATTCCTTAAAAGCAAGGATATTTCATTGAACGAAGGCTCGTAAGAATGTGGAATCGGTTATAAATTCTCGACGAGCCATCGCAAATAAAGACCACGAGGAGCCGATGTGATTTTTCAAGCAAGTATCCGGAAGAGGGAACGCGTCGAAAAATCGCGTTCAAGCAATCGCGGGCCAATCGGGAGTCTGTTTTTAACCGTTTTCCATGCGAAAACGTTCGTTTGACGAGCACGGACCGGCCGGACCGATCCTACCTTGCAATCATATATTCAAACGGCGAGTTCCCATTTGCATAAAGTGTCACGGAAGAATGATTCCTATATTTCAAAGCGTGGCCGTCGATAGTGCTACCTACAGGGCCAGAGAACGCTCGGTTTTATTCGACCTCGCATAAAACGGAGTCACACGGCCACGCTTACGAATTGATTTTCATGCAGCTCTTGCCGAGGAAGTTACGATCGTCCCCGGCTTTTTATTGTCCTCTTGCCTCTTCTTCCTGCCATGCTGGCTACGATAGACCCCGTGTTTTCTATCCGCGTTCTACGTGCACGCGCCGTGCATAGCGATTGAGACACAGAGCTGGCTTGGTTTATGGAAAACGACGATGGTGAATTTGAAAATTGCATGCTATCCGTGTACGTCTGCGTTGCATGGATTTACTCGGAACTAACAGAGCACCGTCGTACGTGTGCGCGTGCTTTCGCTCGAACGTCCCAAGAAACGTATGTGGAGACCCAAAATACATACGTATTCAGCAACCTGATAAGATACTTATAATCGCTATTAAGATTTCTAAGGTATTGATCAGTGCATCATTGAAGGTATATTTTAAAAGGAAGTTGTCTTGTAAAACCAAGTGCTTAACATTATAAACTGATGGAAATTATAGATATTACGTAACTTAAGTCGTTGTTATGAATTTCAGTAGCGACAGGAAGGTGGAGATATGCTCAAGTTGTTAAAAAGACAAAGGTGTGTCGATTTAGCCTGCAGCGAATGGCTTTCGAAATAAACGAGCAGTAATCGATTAATATAATTCCTCATACGCTATTAATGGCACGACTGGTCCACGGTAGGATGAAGGTAACGGGAACGCGAAGCGAACGGTTAACGAGGAAAACGTTAATCGCGGTTAACGAGATAATGGTCGGCGAGAAAAGCGCAGAAGAGCACGGCGAACGGAAACGTGGGCCTGCCTCTCCCTCGAGATAGAATCGTACAGGCTTTGTAAATTAATATCGGCACAAAACAACGCCGTTGACGTTGATTTAACGCGACCTCTCGGAGTCCGCTTCGCTAACGAAGCGTACCTTCGAATCGAACCGCGCCTACAACCGTTCCGACGATTTTACGCGCTAATGTCGCCGATAAAATCAGGCTAATAACGATTATCTAAAATTCCTAAACGATCGGGATCCGCTCGTAAGCTCGACGAGATACTGGACGGCCGTGGGAGACAAAAAAATCGGGCGACGGTATCGGAAGCAGCGTAACGTTTATTAAGCTTCATTAGCGGAGAAGGGAGCTCTACGTATCGAGGCGTCTCGATATAAATTGCGATCGAAATTTACGATTAACGTCGCCGTGAACATAGAAACGGAAGCCTTGCACGATCCCAGGTAATAGCTGCTAGGATCGAGAAACGAAACGAACTGCCTTCCCATCGCCGTGTAGTCCCTCCAGTCGCTGTTTGTTTCGAGTTTCATAGTCGCTTTCAAATGTCACTGGCTGGTCTTTAACGCGGGCGTAACATGCGAACTTTGTGCAATGGGAAACGAAGGGGAATCTTTTACAACAAGCGTGAATGCTACCTGAGTTTTTGTTACTGTCCGACCATCGTTTCACCTGTTTCACTTGTCACGATTCGCCTCTTTTCCTTCTTTACTATTATTTCACTCGATCTTGTCCCGTACTAATCCCGTTCGGTGAAACCGTTCGAAATAAAGAGAAAGTTTTGAACCTCGGGAAGATGATACCTGCTGGTAAATTGATGAATCAGGTTAAAATCTCTCGTCATTTATATTAGGATGTATCAAGTTATGAATTGTGAGATTTGTAACTTGTCGAACTTTCTAATTTATGATCTTCCGAATACTCAAATCTCTAAATTTCCAATGCAACATAAATGTCTTTCTTTCTTCATTTTCGAAACATCCTAGTTTCAGTACCGATGAGATTTTCATGCGAAAGTCCGGTGTCTTTAAGCAGACAATAAATGTATCTTTCTACGCATTATAACGTTTGTATCACAAAGCTGTGTTCATTGTTCAAAGTGAATGGTATGTATATCCATTTTAGCCAGGAACATATTATCGTTGGAGCAGTTTCATGTAGCTGCGTATATCCCAGCGGGCAACCTCGAGCTGGCATTCGTCGAACAAGCCTAAGCTAGGCGGAAGTGCGAAGAGTTGGTGAGTATCTCGCTTCGGTAAAGAAGGTACGCACACGATCACGCTTGTTCGGTATTTCTGAATCGGATTCAGCTCGCGGATGCGATACGACACGATCGATCGTTCCGCGCTGTCGATCCTTTCTTTCACGAATACCTGTTCTCGTGCTTTCGAGCGATCGTGTCGCGATGATCGTGCACTTTTTCGTGACAATCGACCGACGACTTGATTTGTTGCTGCTACATTTATACGAACAACGATGAAATTCACTTTTAGACGTGACGTCCGATGCGTTCGTGTAACTTTCGTTTGCTCGACACCTGAGTCGACTATTTTTTTACTGCTACGAGCTATTTTACAAACTCCAAATTTTCACGGTGATGATTCGCACGTTAATACGTGGTTAAATACCGCTTCAAAATTTGTTATTTACGTAAGTTTCTTTTGTCGGTGTTCAGTTCGACATATCAAGGTTACACGATTAGTTTTGGTCTTTTTGTCAAATTTCAGAATAAGCTGGAGGCTACAAAAACAATCAGTGGCTTCAAGAATCAAGCCACTTTTTCTTCTTTGTCTTTATAATGTTATTATAAAAATGCTGTGTAACGGTACGGTTATGTAGGCGAAATATTTCGATCACTTTATCATTCTCTTTTTAGCCTCAACGATGAAAAATAGAACAGAACATCATTTATGATTAGCCTGACCCAGAATATCTCGGACTTTGATTGCTGCCTTTAATTGACATCGTTCAACTATCTCTAATGAATCCACCGGTGTGCAGATAACTTAATTACAGCATCCGTGCATCAAAGAAAGCCGCGTTATCAAGATTCTATTCGTTCCGTGTAATTTCAACGATTCAGTAGGTTGAGAATTCCACCGACACTCCAATAAACATTTACATTCCACAAGATAGCACATGACAAAACTTTAAACGCCTATCGTTAAGACATCGTACATTTCCTCGAGGAAAAGTACTATAAATTTGTATAATTAAAAAGACCAAACTCTCGAATAAGATAATCAAAGATTTTTCACGGGTTGATTAGGAAAGCGAAACGATCGAGAAAGTTGAGGTGATGCATCAAGGTTGATCAGACGTTTGTGTCCGTAAGCGGTATGTCGATCATCGTTGTGGGAACGAACATTGCAACACGTTGCTTTCATCAAAACACGAATCTCCATGGTGTTTCGTCAGCAAGCTATGGATCGTCGATGTCGGAGCCGGGATACGGGAGAGCCTCGGTATTTCAAAGAGGCGAGATACCCGCGGGAAAAAATTCGAATACAGCCGGGTGTGTCCGGTAATGGTTCCAGCTGGACTACAATGAACCGAAGTACCCAGGAAAGCGATTGCTACACGGAAACGCGGGTACATGCCCGTTGTACACGTACACGTATGATAAATAAAGGAGAGGAACCATTCCTTCCTTCTTTATTTGCCCTCTCCTTGGAACATTGTAAGAGTATCGTTTGTGCGATTGTTCCTGTGCAGTCAACCTCGGGGCTTCGTGCAACCATTCTCGAATAATGCTTGTCGTTTCTTTGGTAATTTCGGATCCTCTAAGTGCTTTTTACTTTGATCTCTCTAACCTTTTACTTTTCGAATTCTTTCGCGAAACATCTTAAGGATAGATTGGAAATATCTCCTTGGCGAATTCAAACTCTTCGGTTTAGTTTTAAATTAATCTACTGAGGGCCACATGAGGGACCTTACCACTGTTCTCGTATATTATAAATTCATTCAGAATTCCTTCATATTATTGTTACAAATTTAAAACAAGTAAAATGTAATTACACTGATAAGTTTTAAATTAAGAAATCTGTGAACATTTGACCAACATACGACTATTACTAACATTGTACTGCAATAATTTTTCATCAAAATGTATCAAGGAAACATACATACTACACAGAAATACATCTCAAAAAATACTGGTGTATTTGCACTATCACACCTGTCTCTCGAACATTCAAGAATATATTTCACGTAACAGTAAACAAGGCTCTTAGAGAAGTCCATGATCATCTTCGAGTTTGAACGAGTAACTCGTGTTGTTGAAGGTAGCTCATCGTCGCAGTATGATAGTAACGTATTAAAATACGTTGTGGAGAACAGAGGTAGGAAATTAGGAGAGCTGCATTACGAGTAGTATCAGTTGCGCACGTGAAACGCTCCGGTGGCAGGAATCGGCTGGCATTCCGCCTCTCGACGTCGTCTAAGCTCTTGGCCACGAGCGCCCATTCTGCTCGTCGAGCCTCGCTGCCTTCTCGACGCCAGTCCCCTTTTGTTTCGAAGTTTGCGAAACTGCACGCGATTACGGCCGTGTCACGTAACCCCTCTTTGCTTGGAACCGCGTCACTGAACTCTCCGGCGAACTTAACGCGACCAACCGCATTGTTCCGTCTCGCATTCCGCTTCTTCCTCCTCCCCGAATTTGCGCTCAAGACTAACGAGCTCAAAAACCAGCCTGTTCTCCAAAGAATTTTAACCTTCTCGGACATCGCCAAGTGATTGATGAATCTTATGACCATCTTCGAAATCGCCACTTGTTTTGTCCACCATTTTTGCTAATCTTACCGCAAATTACTTTTGATTCAGACATTTGTACGTTCCGTTATATTGATGTATTGTGGAATGGAAGGGAACTTGCGATCATTCGTTTAATTCGATGAAGATATAAATGGAGAGGTTGATGTGGTACAATGGTGATCAAGGTTATGTGGTATAGTACAATAACAAATTATCTCCACATGAGAACGAATTGCCATCAAAAAGATCACGAGGTAGCGTAACAGATTGTACAATGGAATAAATGTTCACTGTGGAAATGTGTGCGTATACCTCCAAAAGGTATCTTCGTTATCGTCTGTTGTCGGAAGCATAGAAAATTCGAGTTACATAGGTTTAAACTAGTCTACGTTCGGGAACCTCCACAAACCATCCTAAACTAACAATCCATTTCATTAATCACGAAGCGTACATAAGTAAATATTGCAAATGGCGAAAGCCATTAGACCGCGCTAAAATAACATTGTACGAGGTGTTCAAAACGATGGTTCATTTTGATGTGACATTAAACGAGGTTATGTTAGTTCTCGGCAGTGGTCATTTGAAATTTAGATTAAGTATAATGGAACCACTTGAGACCAATAAATAAGCAAAAACGTAGGATGTTTTCTTTTCTGTTTTATAAATTATAGTTAACCGAAGTGGTAAATCTTTACTTCAAACACACTGTGTGTCATTCGCAAAATGCAGCAAGAAAATAGCGAATCGATAAGTTGATTTAAGAGGAAAAAACTTCATTCCAGACAGGAACAATTTTCCTTAAAGTGTTTAGGAACATCGCAAGCTCGTTCTATTCACCGACGAGGATCCAGTACGTGCTGGAGCGTGGATCGTCCGTGAAACTGCTCTTAACGAGATTTGCCGAAAGGAGAAAGGGGAATAAACCTATTACGCTTCCGGCTATTTGTCGATGGCCGAACTACAGAGTCATTGTCGAGGACGCGTCAGGAATTCCCTAAGGAGGGAACACTCTCGAAAGCGGGATGAAAAAGTAAACACGCTCCACTGTAACGGAGAGAAAGCATTATTTACCATCGGGTTATTGTTTCGAGAATCGTTAAACGCCGCGACGAGTGCACCGCAAGACGTTCCATCGAAGTCGTTCCGTTTTAATGGAACGCTGAATCCGTCGACTCCTTTGTGCGTCTCGATGACAATCGACCACTGGAAGCTCGGAATCACCTTTTCTCACCCTTTTCTTCCATCTACCTACGGGTTCCATTGAACCGGCCCCGTCGTCACGATCGATGTTCCCGATCCGATTCAACCGATATCCCCTCGTGGACGAACAAACCCCAGAGATCGGTAAATTTCATCGAATCCGCGACCGTGTTCTGCAGATCGAGGCCATACCAGAGATGCGACTATCGATTACCGATGTCTTATCGCTAACTTATTGATATCGGTAATATCGGTTGCGCGAATAGGAGCCGAATGAAATTTATTGTTACACATTCATATATTGCAAAATTACGTACGATATAGATATACATGGTATATTTTTGAACATTTAAAAATTTGAGAGTTTGATTTACCGATTAGCAAATATCTTAACGAATTCGTGTACCAAAATTATCGATAACATTTCATCATCGACGACCATATCTGTGCTCGTATCTCGAGGATATATTCGGTGGAGAAACCGTGGTTTCAGCAGGAAGTGAGCTACGAAGAGATTGCGTTTCCGTAAGAGATCGCTTTGTTCGCGCGTCCGATCGATAAACGGTCGCCTATGGTAATCGGGAACAGTTGCAGGTATTTGGCTACTTCCGGTGCCGGGAACTTCCACTCGATCCCGATCTCTCGAGGAAATTGAGCCGCATCCTTTTTACGTTCGCCGATAGACTTATCTTTGATCGGTCGCGATTGCCAGCGGAATAACGACATCGCAAAATTTTTGGCGTCAAATCGATGACCCGAAATGGAAGCAATTCCCGGGGGACATATCTAACGGGGTCTCGTTATTACCAATTAAAATTATCACCGTGATCTCTAATAGCCGGTCTATTCGTATCGATACCGATTTTCGCTCGCAAACGAACGCGTAATTAGCTGTACCCGGGAAATACGCGATTGCGGCTTTGACGATTATCTAAGCTGCCTATATTCCGCTCGAATTATTGCCGGCTGTGTAATAAAGTATAAGCTTTGCCTATTACTGCTCTGGGGTGCTCCATTTTGCTCCCGAAATATCGTCATACTGTTGTAGCACGAATTTTCGAGTGATTTATACTGAAGCGACCTTTTTTCGATCTCTCTGCGATTTTATATTCGTCCTCGTCTTTCGATTAAGATAACGAAGAATGATCGCAGCGGAATCTCATATAAAAATATCGTTCGTGTGTATTTAAATCTCTCCAAAGTTCATCTTGTTATTACGTCACGATATTTCGGAACCAAATTGAAGCACCGTTTGATCGATGAAGTCTATGAACCTCGCAAAGGTTTTAACCCCTTGCCCTACAATATCGTGCCACACATTACAATTCGGATGTGACAGACATTTTCACTACAATTGAATTTTCAATTCTGATTGTCATCTACATAATCAAGGATCGCTGGATGCATAGTGCCTAACATTTTAACTTTCTTTAGTTGTCTTCACGTTGTAGAAATAATTAGACAGTGAACGACACAATTGTCCAGAAAATAATTAAGGGGTTAAAAGCGTCTAATTTCACGTGAGCAGTGAATCAATACAACTTGCAAGAACTTAAGCCATCGGTGTCTGAATCAACGGCAATCACCAGCCTCGTTTACGTTAGCCTACCGGTAGCCAGAAGTCAAACGTAGTTCGGGTGCATGGGGTATTCGCTAACGAACGCGAGTGTCCATAAATTTCCGTGGAATCGTCTCGGTGTCGAGTAGTGTGGCAGCGTAATTAGTTCGAACGGTGTCGAGAATTAGAAAAGCAACCAGGCTGACCGTCGTCATTATCGGCCACGCCATTATGAAGTAGCAGCAGCCGGTGTATCACGGGAAATTCTCTCGGTTCCGTGGCTCGTCAAGACGGGTTCTCTCTCTCTTTCTCTCTTTCCCCGTTTCTCTGTCTCTCTTATCCGTGGTCCCGGGGAATTGGAATCCCGCGTTCGTCCTCGCTTCATGCAAACGAGTTTACATGCAAATACGTTTACCTGCCATAAACCGAACGCTCGCCAGCGCCAGGACACGCGGTCGCGCGACTCTCTATCTCGAGCGAGCGCGGGAACGCTCCTCTCGTCGCTTTGCTGCCAGTGTACCACGGATGAACGTTTCGCATCCACGGTGGCGATTTAACAGCTTCAGACCACGTTCCCACAATGCATCGAGGAACACTTGCGGAATTGTGTAGCCGTGGCTCAAAATCACTTTCACATTTGAACAAAGCTCCATTAGGACGAACGCGGATTCATGGTCCGGATATCGTTTGTCGGACTCCCGTTGTTTTAGGGCAAAGTTTGCTCCTGTACATTGTATTATTTCCATTTAACTCGAATGTAGCGGTTATAATACAGTCGGATTAACTGGGGATCTGCGATTGCTGCTACTCGAATATACACAACTTCAGACGTTGTTCGTTAATTGATTTCGGTTTTGTTATTTGACGGAGGTTAGCTACGTAAGTTATACTGGTTTTTACTTGGAAAACAAGACTTTACTTTTATCAGTCTTTTCTGAATATCTTCTTTGACCATTTCGCACTGTATATGCATTCGCGGTTTATCTTCAATTATGAGGACACTTCGATAGAGTATTCGGTATCATCTGTTACACCCATTCGAACGCACTTCTAGAGCAAGATCCAGTATAAGGCTGGCGGATAAGATTCCCAGCCGTGTTCCGGCGGAAGTCGCGCTATCGACTTCTGGAAACGGGATTTCTGGTCTACCAAGGGAATTTCATCTCCGGATCCCTTTACTCGCCGATTCCTGCTGCGACAGGGTCACAGAGGCCATCCGTGACCGCGTCGATCTTTCCAACCTACGAACTTCTGGCAAGGGAAACTTTGCCAATCGATTTTCTGACCGAACGACTCGCCACAATGCAATCGATATCTCTATAAATTTCCTGTAGACAGACGGCAACGATTGTTTACAAACATCTTGAAGAACTAGTAATGATGCTTATAAAAATTGATATACCTACCGTTAATACTTATCAATATTCTCTCAGGTTCTCTATATAACATAGAGCCTCTATAATCCTAGGATCTTCGTGCACCTAGGATTTCTATATCTCTGGCATCCCTATACTCCTAAGATATCTATATCTTACAATACATCTATTCCTATATCTCTATGATACCTATGTCCCTAGGTCTGTGTGTAGAAATGTAAACGTCTATATTTCTGTATCTGTAAATCTTTACGTGTACCACTATACTGATAATTATATAATAACACGAATAAGTTGACTGGGTCGTGAAACGATAAAACGTACGCCGGAATAAAATTATGTCGGAATGATATTGAGATGTAGGAGTTTCGGTTGACGTTGATTTAACAGACGCAGGTTCGTGACAAATGCGACACGAGACGCAATAATGTCAGCCGTGCATGGTCGAGCGGGCAAGCTGAAAAGAAGCGTTATCGGGCTTCTTAATGTATAGCGTTCGAAAGGTTTGTTGCATTGCGACTCCAGGTGTTGAAAAACGATAAAAAGATCGATCGCCTCGTATCGAAGGCAGACTACGGTACACACCTGGACACCAACGAGCAACCGCGGTTGGGTAAGCTCTTGTCGATCATTAGTGTCGGATCATTCGTTAAACCTACAAACTACGATTTAGAAAAATAACCGTTCGAGTAGTTAATGTACTCTGGGTTCGGTAATACGCTGGAATAAAGTACTACTTGATCGTGGTTCGCGATAACAACGTCATAAATCAATATATCCTAGGTTGGGTGTACTGGGAACACAAGATTCGTGGAATTCATCGTTCACGATTCTACGTATTCGTACACATACGTGCATACACATACACACATGGATCGTTGCTCGCGAAAACGGAAAGACTAGTAGCGTTCTAGTTTCGTGTCCGCTGGAATTTGATAAATGTTCATTGAATACCGCGGTACGATCATAACTATTTGACGACCGATATTCCACGAGACCTATGAACCTTGTAATTTTACCGAATCGATCAAGCATACGAGCCGCCGCGTCGCAATGCAATATGTGAATAAACGCTTTCTAGGTTGCCGATCACAATAACTGCGATTAGCGGACAAATCTCCTTTGCTGCTTTTTATTTCGTGCAGACATAAACATGATGTCCAAATAAAGTGAAAGAGATGAAATGGATTCCTTAACTCTCTCAAGCCCTGTACACATTATAACGTTGTTTAAAATTCAAAAACATACGATACAAATTTTTGCAAGACACCATATATGCAGCTGTACCTGTGTAATCAGGAAGTGACAGTGATGTACGGTAATAACCTCTTCTGTCCGAAATTCAGTATTATTAACCTTGTCACATATCGTGACACGCTTGTGACGCATGTGACAAACCAGACTCGTATTTTCACCCCATCTGAATTTTGCATTCAATTCTAATTAGAACTTGCGTAATGAAGGGTCGAGTGCAAACTGTGTCCAACATTTTGATCTTAGTCCTTGTAGAGTAAAATCAAGAACAAAGACTAAAAGGTTTAACAAAGTCAGGTTAAGCTCAAATCTTTAACAGAAGGGTTAAGGAGATACACAAGTAAAAAGGAAACAAGCACGTAGAGAAGAAGGCCGATGACGAAATGCTAATGCAGACGTCAGATCAACGTTACATAAATAACGATTACACAGAGAGGAGAAAAAAGGAGGCTGTGTGGCACGTCTGCCGCAGGCAAACCGCTCGAATCTCATGCGTTTTGCCACCGCTGCCGCTTTTATGCTGATTTATCGTGCTTGATAAAACGCGGCCGCGGATATTGCACCGCGAAAATTTATCCGCACGTCGGTAAGAACAGGAGACTCGAGTATTCCTGTTCAGACGACTTTCCACCTGGAGAACGCCGCCAATCCTTGTTATTTTAAGCAATATTTATTTGACGAGCTGACAAGCCAGTCCGAAAGTGCATTTCGTTCTACACGTGGAGGACGATTCAGTTTTAGAATAAAACCGAGCATATGGAGAGGAGGTTCAATTATACTATAATTATAAATTTCTGCATTTCTAAATTTTCAATAAATCTCTATAAACCCTCAATAAATCTCTAAATTATCCAACCATCAAATGATCAAATATCCAAACACTGACAAGAATAATAATTCGAAGGATGTAAATAACGGATTTAGTGAGCAAGATAAAAAATGTTCATCCGAGAAACTTATGATAACCCTCTCGTTAGCACGAGCCAGTATCACCGTGAAAACGAACAGCGTCGTTTAATTTCGCTACCCTAATTGTAAGAAGTGCTCTCAGCCACCTTTAAAGCTTAAAAGTCACAGAAAATTTCATCGTACTCATCAAGACTCGTTAACGCCACGAGTCGGTCGTTATCGAATTTCTTCAATTTCATTCGTACGGTCCGATAGGGGCGAAGGTTAATGCCAACTTACGACCGAGTACGAATTACGAAGAAACTGACTATCATCAGGGTGAAATGCATTGGCGTAAGTAAATCCCCTAAAAATGGCCGTAAGTAAGTAAATCCTAAATCTCCAATTCTCAGATCCCAAATTCGTAAATCTCCAATTTCCAAATTTGAAGTGTCCAAATCCCGAATTCTGCATAACCCTAATTTCTAAATTTGGAATTCCCAAATCACCAATTCTCAAATCCCCGATTCCTAAATTCCGAATTCCCCAAATCCCCAATTCCTAAATCCCGAATTCCTCAAACCCTCAATTCTCAAACGCCTAATTCCTACATTCCGAATTCCTAAATTTCCAATTCCCAAATCCCCAAATTCTCACTTCCCAAACTTCCAAAAACCGTAACCACATTCAAACGACACCACGTGCACCTCACGAGCAACCTTCCTACGCCAATGGTATCTTTCGTTTCGCCATGAAATTTTTCCCGTTCTCCACCTTCCGGACGATATAACAAATCCCGCAATTAAATTCCATTTAGATAATCTCTTTTCCACGGGAATCGTCGTTATCAGGGACAAGCAGCGAACGTTTCAATTAAAATCACGAGGTGTCCTTCTTCGTGGTGTAATATTATTCTCGTCTGCGTTTCGTTGCGGTCGATTTTTCGTGGATAAGGTGTAACGATGATGGGGAGGGAGATGCCAAAAAACGGCTCGTAGATGGGAATGAGAACGATGCCCGGGGGTTTTCGAGCGGTCCAGAATAATTGTTTGTAAATTATCGTCGTGGAAACGGTGGGAGAGCAGCTCCTCAGACGCAGCTGGCACCCGTCGAGTAGCCCGCAACACGAGAGGCTTTTAGCCCCGAGTGAATACAGAAACTTCGTCGAAATATCAGCCTCTGTTTTGAGCTTTCTCATAATTTCCTATCTCCTACCGCGGACACTTCCGCTGGGTTGTCTGTTCTATTCGACTTTCGCCTCTTGGCCGCTGCAATTATATCCAACGAAAGTTGCACGAATTAGGGTGGAAGGTCCGAGACTCAAACTTTGCGTTTCAAATAAAATATCTTCGTTAAATTGCCCTGGACTTTGAAATCTCGTTACGAATCACAATTTAGTTGTTACAAAAATGTAGACAGGACTTACTGTACTATATTGTCCATATGTTACATGTCATGTCCGTTCATATGATAATTTGTGCCTTTTCAATAAAACCGCATTCTCCTGCACAATAAAGGTGTTCAATTTCAATGCGCTTATTATCCAATCATTAAAATTGTGGAATGGTTCTCCGTTACAGCAACATTTCATTTCAAATAAAACACAATACGTTGTTGCGAACATAAATCTGTATACAAGAAGAAAAATACACGGCACCAGATGTCGAAATACAAAATAGGCCAATAAATTAAAATTAAATGCCAACACATGAAGGTAGAAATATCTATAAATTTGCATGGTCTACCATCAACAAAGTTAAACGAACACAAATAAATCAGAACGAAAAATTAATTTTCATGTTTCCGTAACAATTTACAAATTGTATCAATTTATTATCGTACATATCGCGTGAAAATGAAATAAAAATAGCCTGAAAATTTGTTTTCGATCAAGCGAAACGCTGTGTCGTATTCATTGACCGCGTGTTTGACGAAGCTATTCTAATCTCGTTCGAAGATGCACGGAGATCAATAGGTCAGAATAAACTACCGCTATATTTCTCTATCGACTTAATTACTACGAATGATCTCGCTGTGACACATTCACCCATTACGTCACATTTTTTCCTGCAACAAGAAGTGAATGAACCTCCTAATGAATGATATATTACTACCGGCACGATAACTCGGCACACATTGATAGACAGCGTATTCCACTTCGAATGTCGTAACCGCAGCATTAGACCGCGTAATTCACAGCGAAACATTCGGGTTTAAAGCGGCGAGCGAATTCCCTAACAATGTCGCGATTCGTTAGCCGGACTAAATAGATTTTTCTCTCATAATTTGAAAATTATTTAGCTGGACGGTTTCACGAGTTCTCGTTAACGTTTTCTCTGTAGCTCGTAGACGAACTCTCCATTTTCGTTATGGTTTACCACGGATTTTAACAATTTATTTACCATGCAGGTCGCGTTTGAAGTCCCTCACGGCATTATACCGAATTAAATAGTCATGTTAAGCTCCGTGTCGGGAACATGAATATGGATCGAGAACAGTATTTATCTTCCTGCGTCGTCGTGAACGTCAATTTATTTTCGAAAACAGATTCCATTAGAATTGCGTTAAAATTTGAATTCGGACATTTGCGAGTCTGAAAATTTACGAATGTACTTTAAGAAAATTTGTCAATTTTATGGTTCGTAATCTATAAATTTCTAATAAGAAGTTATATTAACCAATTGTTTTACAATATCATGACGCACTCTACAATCCGAATGTGAAACCATACTCGTGTTTTCACTGCAATTGAATTTTGAATTCGATTCTGATTATATTCTGCATAATCAAGGATATAACTTTTCTGTAGCTGTAACGTTGTAACAATAATTAATTAACCGTGAATGACGTAACTGTTCAGAAAATAATAGGTTAAGGGTTCAAAGAGAGGTTAGGAAAATCGATAAAAAAAGACAAGTCTCTTCGCAAATTTGTCGGAATGAAAATCGCGAATTTGCAGTAGGAAGAATAGAAGCTTGAAACAATACACGTGGCTTTTAAATAAAATATTTGAAATCCAGGAGAACGACCAACGGTGGTAGCTCGTCGATAACGAATAACTGAATTATTCTTTGGCTTCCATCGTGGAAAGAGCAAATAATCTTACAGAGTGGTTAATTAATCTCTAACCAACAGTTCGAATCGAAGAAGCTCGTCGTTCGAACGAGTTCGTGGAAAGTTCATCGAAATTCGCGTGTTGGAACAGCCAACAGACCGTGAGCAAATAACTGCCAAAGAAACAACGAAGCTGAGGCAACGAATACAGACGAGCCAGGGCAAGTTTGAAAATTTTATTGCGGTTACGCCGGTGTGTTAAGGTTACCTATAAAGTCTATAACTTAAGGAAGTTGGTAGAACCTGAGAGTTTCTCACGGTAACGTGGTTCGTTGCATTAGCGAGCCCATGAAAGTGTGCTTTTAACAAAGTCTCGCGACTCGAAAGGTCGAACCCTTTAAAACTTACCACCGTGCATTTTCTTGCCGATGAATAACGAAAATGTTCGGGAATTTCGACTTCTCATTTATCGACGTTGTCACGTCATTTTTGAAGGTGCAAGTTTTTGAAGTCACAAATTTTTCAATCTTCAAATTTTCAATTTTCAAATTTTTACATTCTCAAGTTCTGAAGTTCTCATGCCTCTAAAGTCGAAAATGTTCAAATTTCCAGCTGTTGGAAGTTTTGTCATTTCCCAACTCTCAAATCCCCCAATTCTCAAATTCCCCAAATTCCCCAAATTCCCCAAATTCTCCAAATTCCCCAAATCCCCAAATCCGCAAATTCCCGCAATAAGCCAATAAAATTCAATCTACCTTTCGCTCACACTAATTTAACAATTATTCGAGCAAAATAATTAGCGAAGATTCGTTTTAATCGTGAAAGACAACCATTCGATTTCTGTCGTCCCCAATTCCCGTTTGTCCCGATCCCGCGCAATAATAAAATAAATATTGCGTTTTGTCAGCGTCCGACGATCAATTTCAGCTATCGTTCGCACGCGGTTTGAACTTTCATGTACACATATTTTATTCGTTTGTTTTTTTTTTTTCTTTTTTTAATTTCCGTACATACCGGCGAAAATGAATTTGCACGTTTCCGATGGAACACGATACCGGGAAGAATCAATTTGTGTAATACACATTGGAGTTATCTCAATTGGCGGATGAAAAAACATATTGGCATTGATAATTGATGGCAGACGCGAGAGTATTTTCAGGATTGAAGAGCAATTGATTGAAACTCGATTAAAAATCAATTGTACTTTCGATATCTGTCCATCAAAAAAGTTTTGCATGTTTCTGTTGATTTTTCGTTAATTCGTTCTGTATTTCTCTTCAACTGTGGATATTCTACGGCCACTGTAGTTATAATTTTACCTTTAAATGGATTTTCATTTCGCATTTCTCGATAAATCTGATTCGAGCAAAAAACTTTGATATTTTAATGATCTTCTGGACGGAATAAACAAAAAATTTTAATCCGTCGAAGATTAAATCGTGAAATTTATTCTGATAAAATGAAATATATGAAATTAAGGGTACTCTTTAACGTTGATGCGGAATTAATGAGTTATTTTATTATCTCTACGATAATTTGATAAGTTATTGCATTAAAGATAAATTGAGAACAAAATAATTCTCTGAAACAGTAAGTTACAAGGTAACTTTAAGTGTGACATTTGTCAACTTAAACATTTCGCAAAACATTTAATCACCATTTCCAAGTGGTAACAAATTATCTCACAAGTATGAAAATAAGGAAAAGATGTACAATTACACTCGTTGCGTTATTCTCTTTTAAGAACTCATCAGAAATGCAATGGAGCAAATGAACCTCCCCTGTCGCAACTTTTCAACAAACTTCGAACGACTTGCTTAAAAATTCTACCTAGTTCTGCACTCTATAACTGGGAAACAAGAACAATGCCGATACAAATTTCCATTGAATTCCTTGTACAATACTTCAATCCAAGAATATTTCAAATGCAATTAACGTTTACAATTGAGGAACTCGGTAAAATGGACATACAGTAACACAATAACATAATCTTTCACGAGGAAACAGTTTCTTTTCTTTACACTGTTTTTACAGTCGGGTATAAAAAGATAAAATTCGTCAAAAATATGGTACTTTTGGGTAGTTAAGTAGATTTTTAAATTTCTAAATTCTGCTAATGAAGCTACAAATTTTCAAACTTCTGAATGCTCAAGTTTTTCAGTTCGAAATACCTACATTCTCAAATTCCCAGATTTCTGCATAGTTGTCGTACTTTCAAATTTCCAAATGCTTAAATTCTCAGACATCCAAATTTTGAAACTCCTAAACTCCTATATTACAAAATTCTCAAACCCCAAATTTCTAAATATCCAAATTCCTAAGCTTCCCAACTTCTCAACTCCCAAATTGCCAAATGCCCAACTTCACAAAATCCTTAATTCCTATATCACAAAATTCCTAAAGTTGAAATTGACAAATGCCTACATTCCCAAACTTCCAACTGTCTATATGACAAAACTCTCAACCCCTAAATTTTCAAATACTCAAATTTCTCAATCCCCAAATTTCCAAATGTCCACCTTCTCAAACTCCCAACAATACACACTCTCGCATCCCTAAACTCCAAATTCCCAAATTTCCAAATTCTGAAACTTCACCTATCTATTACCTCCTACACCTTGAATTACCTCCTCAACCCTCAATTTCCAACCTTCCAAATTTGGCACCACCGTTGTCCGGGACCTATCCAGCACTCGATGTGCCCGTCAGTACAGCACTCGATGTTCGTCCTCTGTTCGGAAACGAAGAATTATCGTCGGGGAAACGCAGGCCGGTGTTTTCCCGGCATTTTCGTTCGCGGCATCCGACTCTTGAATGTAGTCCGTTCGAAAGACGGCCTCATTAAGGGAATTGGGTCGCCACGCGACAATGAGCCGACGAACGGACCGTGACGAAAGCTCGGCGCAATCCCGAAAGGGCGTCTTGAGCTGAAATGCATCAGCCGCGCCGGAACGCGCTCGTTTGTAACGATAAACGCGAGAGCACGACCCGGAAATTTAGCTTCGACGATCCAGCAGCCGTTCGTCGTTGCCTGATGATACCTAATCTCCCTGGTATACGGGAAGGAGCGGCTGCCTGGAGGGAAAATGATCGCGCAAGTTTGAACCTTCGCCAGAAGCTGAATTTCTACCGGCCTCACGATAAGACTTGGCCCACGTTTTCACGCCACAATTCCCACATTTAATATTATCCCACAAAAGACTCCTTTTTTACTTGTTCCTTGAAATCACGTTTCTCTTCGATTCTTCAATATCTGTATATTTGGTGAATTTCGTATACAGTGTTTCGTATTCAAACGTTGTAGTGCAAGTTTGTTTTCAATGCAGCTAAATGTGACAGGAGCAGGGATTTATACTCGAGTGACTCTTGTAAAGTTAGTTCGTTGTTACAGTACTATTAATAAATAAAAATTCACTGACAAGAAACATATCACTGTCTAGAAACAGTACATCAAATGAAGAATACATGCACTACGAATGCAAGTATGAAACACATTGATCCTAATATTACTAGCAACACCGTATGAACTGTGAATTATAAATGTTCTATTAAACTTTCTTAAGAATGAAGATTTTTGCCCCGAAATTTTCGTAACGCCTTAAAATACTGCGAGATCTCGAGCCAGCAAGAAGTCTTTTTGGCTAAACCACGATTCACGGTGGAAAAAAAAATAGCTGATTCATAATATATCGATCAGGGGATATTCGAGCGGGGTTGTCCATGAAAATCCCGTGCAGCGGGAGTCTTTGGAAATATGAATCTTGTTGTAAGCAAAGACCCGTAAATTTTTCCGCGTTCTCATCTGAATTTCAAGCAGACGCTGAAAGCATGATACTGCACTTTGGTTGTCGTGATAGAAAACGGAACGCTGGTTTTTGCGTTCCCCGGGGAAAACTTTGGAACACGCGATACTGCGGAAGTGTAACGTGTCTTCAGTAACGGAAGAAGCACGAGTTATTTAGAAATTCAACGCTCCGTCTAAACTACACGCTTCGATAGTCTACAAGTTCTCGATGATCATCTTCGTTAAAATCTGTTCACTCCCTTTCCTTTTGACGTTGATTGTAGTGAAACTAGGAAATAGTTATTTTTCTTCTCTTGTGCGAAATTTATGAATATTTTCCGTACTTTCCTTCAAGTTCATTAATAACAAATGAAACATAATTTTGTTACAAATTAGAAATTTATTAGCAATTCTTGGTAGAATTATTACGTTCATTAAAACACTTTCGTATACCGCCCATGTTTGTTCAATAATTTATACCATAAGAGCGAAAAATGTGTCCTGCTTTTTATTGTAAACTGGGTAAGAAGCTCCTTTAAAAGCACGTGAATTTATCATCGGGGAGATGTTCCAAGTAGCTGGGTAAACTCATTGAAAATGAGTAATTCGCTGAATTTCTTAACGGTTAACTCTATGCAACAGTAATGACAGAAAAGAGTGCTGAAGTTTGAATGGTTCCCTTAGTAGACGGCAAACTTTCTACAAATACGTTTAGTTTGAAACCGCGAAACGTCCAAATGTAGGGTTTATTACATTGCCGGAAACGTGAAGCGCTATTTCTACTTTGGCTTCGAATTACTTGGAGTTACTACGTAACGACACTTAGAAAACATAGGAAAGTTACAAATTCAAAGATGAATTTTACAGATTTTATAAAAATCTGAAATATTCCATGAATTTGCGGTGAAATACTGAAGGTAGGACTAGCCGGGTGAAAATCCTAGGTTCGTGCAAATTAAGATTTTGAGGCCAAGTCATAAAATGCTCAAATTAGCAGCCAAATGTCGGCCACTTTTTCGGTCTAGGGGTTGCAGGCAAAAAAGAAAGTTGCAGCGAGAATTCTGTGAAGAGTCGGCTTTTTTGTGGATTAACCATTTTTGGCATATTTTGTTAAATATATTTAGTGAATAGAATATTTGACTGTTTATTTCAGACAATTCTTAATTCCCTTCCATCATACGGGTTCACATTTTTTGCCATTCTATTATTTACCATACGTATGTGTGGACATGCGCGTATGTATATGCGTGTATGTGCTTAAAAGAAAAAGGGAGATAATATCTTGCTCGTTGAATACATTTACGAAGGATCCTCGATAAAGTAGATATAGATTCAGTAGGTAGAACGAGGATTAGCGTTCTACCATCGCAAGCTACCAACTAATAAAAGGAAATAAACATTATTCATCTAAAAACGAACGATTTCGAGAAGTCACGAGCAGAATATCGCAAATATCGATTCAGGAACGAGTTCCATATTTCGTCCGGACCATTAATCGCGCGGGCGGACGGTTGAACAACGGAGCTCGCGCTGAAAAGGCAGGGCATTTGGCATGCGAGATTACGCGCGCAATCGTTGCGATCGCGCGGCCCGCTAAACACCGAAAACTGCCGCCACGCCACGCCACACCACACCACCGCTCTCTGCCAGCGTCCCCAAAGCGTTTGGACGTCGGCCAAGTTTCTTGTGAATCGCTGCACAACTCGCGAGGAACGCTCGCGAAAAGCGACGGATTTACCGAACGCGCCGCGAGATCGTAATCGTCGAGTAAGTTTTGCGGCAGCTGGTGTAGCCGGAAACGATCACGCTCGATTATGCCGCGAGATAAAACTCGATGATGGTACAGCGCCAATGGGCAGATTATCCGCCCAAAACCTCGCGGGCGTACTCGGTACGAGCAGCTGCACGAGATGGGAATTCTCAAATTTTGCAATTTGGGGGTTTTGAGAATTCAAGGCTTTAATTGGATACTGAAATTTGGAATGTTTGAGAATTTGGAGATTTAGGATTTTAGAAATGTAGGTATTTGGGATATTTGGTTCTTCTCAATTTAAAGAAATTGGGGACTTAGGAATTCAGAATCATAGGGATTCGGAAATAATGAAATTCAGAAAGTTTGAGAACTTCAGGTCTGACTTTGGAGATGCAGGAATTTGGAACCGTGAGGACATGAACACAAAATTCGGTACTTGGAAAACTTGAAGATATAAAATTCAGAAATACAATAGAACAATCTACAAATTTCAAAATACAAAAATTTTTTAAAATTCCCTCGGTGTACCAGTGCCCCGGGGGCACAGTTGTCTGCGACTATATTACAGGACTAATTTCAGGAAGGGACTGAAACGCGTTCCGCGGCAAATCCGTCGAGCGTACGGCCGGTACTCGAGTCGGACCGCTTTATTGACTGTATAAACACGGCAAGGAGAGAAAGCAGTTTCCGGTTTAACGACGCGGAGGGCCAGCGTGCACGCGCGTCTCTGCCTCCAGCTTTTGCGGTCCCGGCTAAGTTGTAATGTTATTCCGTGGGAATCGAGCATCCATAAATCGTCGTCCTCGGAAAGGATAATTAGAAGATCGTCGTCTCGCGTCGAGTCGAGTCGAGCGAAACCGGCGGAAATTTCGGCCAGAACAACGGGAGTTCGTTACGCTACGAGAAGTTTACCTCGTTTACGAACCGAAACGTACGCGTCCTTCAAACTAGACGCCGCCATGTCGGGGTTTATTTCCACGGTGGGTGTGGCGGTAGTGTTTTGGTTTGGCAAGCTGATTTAGGATGTCATTTGAATCGAACCTTCATGTCAACCGTACTAAAGGATGATGGTTACTTTATAAGCACTAATGACACATAGCAATTATTGCTAAGGTTATTTTGAGTCTATAAATAGGGTTAACATGTTATGGTGAGTAGAAGGATAAAAATGGGCAATGAAGCAAAAATAATTTTGGGTGAACACAAAGAAAGCTAGACGCAGACAATGGACCTAGGAAAATGTAGATCCAGAAAAATGATAGCAACGAAAACATGGAGCTAAGGAAGATTAGGCAATCAAAAAGAAAGCAGTTGTAGCCAGCAGCAGGTACATTTAACGACTTCGCAATAGCAGAGTATTTGGCCGAGGCGTAGAGGGTGGGAACGAAGAACACGAAAGGAAAAGAATCCAATTAGTGGGAAACGGTATTGAGGGACATTGCCGGCTACAGAACCAATCGGACACGGCCTTAACTAGATTTCGGCCGAGTGGATCCATCAGGCCAAGGTGAAACAAGGAATCCCGTTCTCTCGAAACCCTGACCAGTCTGTGAAAAGAGTCAATTTGAAGCTAATCGATCACCGTCATGGGAAAGGTTGCTCGAGACGACCGGATAGAAATGATTTTCCGTCGGTCGACCAGCTGGAAAATGGAAAAACAGCCGGTGATACGTGATAGAGGATAATGTCGCGACGATCGGGTCTGTCGCTGCCTATAAATAGCCGGATGTCTCCGAGAGGCTAATAAACGAGGCAATTAGGCGGAATTATGATTGCCGTGGGCGGCTGCCGCGACGACATTTCAACGGAGACTTACGTCACTGCGTATTGTCTCGCGGTGGAAAAATTAAAAGGGACGAGCGACCGATTAAGAGCGTAGATACCGGTTTGTCTACGGATCTGACGGCCGTCATTGTTAATCGTCCTTTGTAGGGTCATTGTGGAGGATGTGGAAGGGTGGTCATGGTCGTCGCGTTAATCCTTTCAACCTGACTCTCCACGCGCCTGCCACAGCCATTATCACATTGAAATCCTTACTTCTAATACTTTTCTGATCTCGGATTGCAATTTCCACGAGTGCATTCGCAATATGAGACCTATCTGTTTCTTTGTTCTCTTAATCGACATAGACATATAGTCACAGAGGGTCTTAGGGAATTTGTAAATTGTATACAAATTTACATACCATTACATATAATTTTTTAATGTAAAAAAATTCTGCAAAGTGTCTTGACCCATCGAAGAATTAAGCGGAAGTTCGATTTCGAATTTCCCAGCAAAATATCGCGAATACGTACCGAAAAACGAGCGATCGTCGTTTATTTCCGTGGCGAGTAGGTGCGGCAAGGTGCATTTGCATCGATAACAGCGGCCTCACGTATGCGTGCCTTCGAGGTGAAACGTTATTTATTGCTAAGCCTCTCGTCCTGCCTTTTCGTGCGAAGAATATCATAAATCTTCGGTGGCGCATGCAGCGAGCCATCGTGCGTGCTCGTGGAACGGCGTTCGATCGAAACAAAACGACGGATCTCGTAACACTTTCGTTGAATAACCCATGCAACGATGTCCATCGACGCGAGTAGCGTCTGCCAGCAATCGTTTACCTGCTTCTCTTTTTCCCTTTCTTTTTTCCTCTCATCTTTATCCACGAACAAGCCCGGAAGCGTACGTACGTGTTCAAGTCGGACGGTAATACACAATTGGAAGGCTAATCCGACATAAAGTGGATACGATAATAAAATTTTGATGGTATCCGGACCAAAGTGCAGCCGGATTATCGGATGTTCCGTACCATTCCACGGTATTACATAATACTTTCTGGCTCTCCATTTCCGCGTATAATACGTACTCGTTGCCCCCGATATTGCCAACCATTATCAACCATTACGTATATTTTTCGGTACTGTCGGTATCCAATTGATTCCACAGTATGAATATCGATTTTGACTTTGCGTACAGCGAAGATGTGAAAAGTGATCAAAAGGACCATACAACAATTTCCTCCTACTATCTTTTAATTTCTAAATGTTCGAAATTAAATCGAAAATTTGTAAAGTTTGTTAAGCATCTAGAATAAATCTAGAGATGCAATCAAGCACTTCAGATTGGTCCAGTAACATTTGATCGAATGAAAAATAACAATCTGTAAATAGAAAATCTAACATTTAAACATTGCCAGACAAACCGAAACGCCAACGCACAAAGACTCGGGTTAATTAAAGACTCGGCATTTGAGCGTCGACAGGAACATTCGAGTTTCATGTTGGTCGTTAGACAGACTGTCAGACTCATCGCGATAAATGTCGTTAGCATCTGACGACAGCCCGTCGTTTCGAGGAAAAGAACGCGTACATGCCAGGATCTACCGTTTGTAGAGGCTCAGGTGCAACAGCAGGTGGTGAACGATCGGCGTCGATCGACGGAGAAAGGAAGACGTCGGTGGTCGAACGCGGTATCGATAGTCGCCGTTAAGCGGCACGATAAAGCTACGGGACATTAGATTAATGGGCTGCGACGTGTTCGATATTTGTATCGTCCTCGGTATCATGGACTGGCCTAGCCTAGCCGCTGTTCCGTGACTCTAACACATCACCTCGGTCTATCGATAGCTCGCGTCTCGAGCGTCGATTAGCAATTTACGACCGGGTTATCGAGGTGCTTCGGAAGAAACGCTGTGTGGACTGATTCGATTTCGATTAACGAATCGCTTAAATCTTGTTGCCATGTTAGTGAATTTAGTTAATTATGGAATTTGGAAATTTGGAAATTCTGAATCCGATCAACATCTCTATTACTGCTTATAGTGGTGCTCCTTCCATGAGACACAACTTTTTTGATGAGTTTTCGGGGATCCCATTTGCCCATTGAGATCGTTCCGGAAACGATTTAATCGAACAAAAGAAGCAATCACGTCTCTATTTGGTCTCCGGTTCTTCGAATAATAAAGAGAGGAAAATCGATGGAGCCGAAGACGCTTCGTTATTATCAGATCGTTAAATCGTTCCATAAATTAGACGAAATTTATTGGTCCGTTTAACGATTACGACGCCTGTGTTTCTTCCACGTCTACCATTGCATCCCTTTACGATCGGGCCATTAACGAAACGTAAACGTCACCGAAATGGAAATGAACCTTTAACGCTCACGATTCGTAGAAACAATACGTTTGTTCAAACATATACTTTTTAATAAACAGCGACATATTTCAAAATTTTACACAAATACTTTTATGGCCGAAAATTGCAAACGATTGTTCGAGCGTAGTTTTTACAACGGTTATATTTGTTTTCCCAATCGCCATTCTTTGACAAACAAACATTCTTTGAATATATTTTGCGCGATTATTTGCACTGTGCGACGTAAAATTGTTCGCGTTTTCGCTTCAACCCGATCATATTCAATTAATATTAGTTCGTTACCGATTGGACAAACAATAAAATTCTGTTCCCATTCACTTTTCGAGAACAATAGCGTATCGCGAGCGTTTAATCAACAACGTATGCAATAACGTGTTTATTATTAATTCACGAATGTTATGCGATGCATAAAACGAAGCTATGTACACTATACACGCACAGCATTGCTGTTTGCTAGTGTCACAAAGAGACCGACCATCGAAACACGTTATTGCACTAAAGTTTGTTATCATTTACATACAGAGGAACTGCAGGGAAAAGATCCCCGGGGGAATGGAGCGAATACTGAGCTTGAAGTAATACAGTTTGGTTAATTATGCTGTAAATATCCCATGCCAAAGTTGAAAGGAAAGCACATTAAGATTTACGGAGCAAGCGTTCAACGCTTTTCTGATATAACAGCTGAATTCAGAAATTTTGTACGTTCAAATTTAGGCATCTAAAAATTTCAAATTTTCGATTGGGGTAATTTAGAAATGTTAACTTTTCAAATGGAGGAATTTAGAAATTTCAAGTGTTCCGAAGTGTAGTAATGAAGGAGTGCACGAAAGGTTTATACAGGGTATTACAGATTTGTTCAAGAGGTCATAGCGCTCGAGCGTACTTGAACGTTTAAACTTATGATCGATTTCGATTGTTCTGACTCGCCTAAAGTTTCGAAGCGTAAAATCCGGTTCGCGTTGGAATAGCCGTGTGCAGACGTCAGTCGAGACAAAATCCGGTGAAATATGTCTGGCGGTAATAGCGGAGCGAAGGAAGCCGTGAAAGGTCATGTCAAAGAATTGTTGAGAGGGTTCGATAGCGGTGGTCCGAGCGAAAACGCATCGAGGCGTTCGCGACAGGAATGGAATATCTTTACGGCGAAGTGTAACAGGGAGTCTACGTTTATAAGAAAAGGGAATCGGGGTACCGTGTGTCGTCCCACAGGGACGCCCACAATGGGACAAGCAGCCGACTGTCGCTTCGCCAGACACGTCAGACAGCCTTGCCTTATACGTCGCGCGGCTGCATTTCCACGCTTGTAACCTGCAACGCGGCCCTTTGCATCTGTTCGCGTCTTCGTGATTATAATGGGACCACCTATGCGCGTTTCACCCCGACACGTACGTGCGCCAACAATCTAAGCCCGGACAAAAAATGCTCTCGAGAGCGAGGGCTGCGCTTATCATCCACAACGAAGACGATACGGAGCGATGCACAAGGAGAAAAGTAAACTCTTCACCCTTTTGCTGCTTTCGTTGCACGCTTGAAACTGAAACGGGATTATTACTCTCCTCAACTTGTATTCCACGACACTTTTCTTATCACGTCTTTTGAAGACAATCGTGGTTTTTTTTATTTATCATCGATTGAGAATTGTTATGATTGTTACAATATTTATGTACCGAAACATATGACGAAACAGATGAAACATTTTAATTGATTATATTTATACTGATCTGATCTTACACCTACTAGTGCCAAAATCCCTAAAATTCGACCGTTTCTGCTGGAAGTAAATATTTAATTCGCCCACGAATACGAGTAGACAGATACAAATTAAAGAAGGCACTGGGTTAGAGATACGTGTTCCAACCACAAGTGTGTCGTGATGTGCAAGACCATGGCACCCAAGGGAGTCACGTTGATCTTGCAGATGTCACGTAGACGTTACAGGATCAAAAGGTCAATCTGTTTCTCCTTCTTTCCATTTCAATCCAGGGTATACCAGTTTCACTGACGTTGTCATAGAAGCACGTAACTTTGTCATTAATATTGTATGTCCACTGGCACAGTGAAAATGGCTATGTATAGTCGGACACATTAGCTCGCCGTGTATCAAATGACCGATTTTGATGATAGAAAGTGGGACATGCAATTTGATCGCATAAAAATATAAAACGATTATCACACATCAATTTAAAATTTAACGAAATATAAATCATTAATACTCTTAAGATAATACTTCCTATTTTAACAAATATTTTAATATACCGATAATATTTCACGCTGTATAAGCTTCAAACTGACATGACGTACTATTTGATAGTATCTTCTATCTCGTGAAATTACACGAAACATTCGACGTTTCAAAATCGATCATTTTATTTTCCAAGCGAAACATCATCTAATAGTTGTCGGAACACTTCGCGTTTTCATAAACTCCGTTCGAAAAGCCTTACTCATCTAATAACTGGTCGAAGTAGTACAGTTATGTTTCTGAAAAAAAGAATACAGATACATGGAAGTTAACGTTATGTACTGTTAGTCGAAAATCGTGAAATCTCGGTCAGGGAAATGAACGTTATCATAGCACGCCGGATGCACAGTTCTATCAGTCCGAGGAACATGCATTTAATAACATGTCGGGGAGAAGATGATCTCGTAGCAATCTTACTCTTGCACTTTACTTGTTATCTACATTTTTATCTGCTTATCGTTAACGTGACTCGCGAATTCTGCCCACTCGCCGTGTACACGTCTGGTGCTGTCCGTTCAGGAATCGTCCGATCTTAAACGCTGTTCTGTGTTCTCTGGGTCTTTGGGTCGCTTGTTTGGAATTTGTTATTCGCTACGAACTGGAGAATTCAGCGAGTAGGCGTTATTTGAGAATTTTTTCATTTAGCAAATTGAGAGTGTAGGTGAGAATGTGAGAATCGGGTGATGTAGAGATTTGAAAATTTAGGAAATTGGGAAGTTAAATATCTGCGAATTTGCGAAATTACAAATTGTGAAGAATTTGAAAGATTCCAGCTCCAGCCATTACACCATATCCAAAGACACTAAACCACACCTAAATTCCAGAGTCTCAACGTTCATCTTTCTCCGCGAAATAGAGACATCGCTTCATCAATTTTAATTGCGTCACGTTTTGTAAGCATCGCAGGATGTAGTGCACATTTTGCCATAAGAAACTCGATCTTCGAATACCTATCCCGAGCACTTGATTCGCAACAAGATTCCACGGGATCGTAAATTTCTCCCTCGCTTTACGATCCTCGAGAGCAGATATCAATTTTAACAGTCTGTAAAAGCAGCTTCGTTCAAGATCATCAGCGGAGAAGCGATACTGTTCGCGTTCGAGCGAAACGCCGCCAAGAATCTCGACTCCAACTATTCCATTGCCGTTTTCTGCAAACTTAAACGGCGTCAAATTCACCGTAAACCAAAACTGAATAAACAGTCGAACGAGGTTTAACTTTAACGAGCGACCATGAAATTTTACGCGAACGCGAACCGGCGATCGTTCCGGGCCCAAACGTCACCTGGGCCTGTCGTTAACGCGTCATACAGCGTATCGCGATAGCGATGCTTCATTATTTACGCGCGTGTGGTGATTGATCTGTATCGTCCTACTTCGCGAGTATTTTGGTCAATTAAAACGACCATCTGTAGCCTAATTACATTTATCGATGGCACCTGAGTATCGCGAGCCAGCGTAAAATCGCTCGAATGGCCGGACTCGATTGGGCAATTATATATCGGTCATAAATTAACGAGCGTGATTAAACCGCAGGTTCGTAATTGGTACTCCTTCTATCCAATGCTGGAGCCCATTGAAGAGTAACAATTTGTTAAATGACGAAGAAATTTTGTTTACATAGCGAATGGAGAGCACTATAAACTGTACGTGTTTCAAAATCTTAAATTTTATTCCAAGAACTTCAATTTTCATATATTGTATCTAGATAAAGTACACGAATTACCCTGTCAGTTAAATCATACACACTCTATTCATTCAGTTGCAATGGTGCATAATTAAAATAAAATGAGTGTCAAAACTGTTGAACCATCAGATCGATGTCGACGAGTGCAACCATTCCGAAACAACCCCGTATCCGCGGCTTTTATTTGGATTACACGGAGAAGGGGAAGGAACGAGGAGGAACAGAAAGGGGAAAGAGCATCGGACACAAACCAGTCCTACGCGGAATTCCAAATACAGAAGGGTAGAACCGGATAATAAAGAGAAAACGACGGGAAACGACGACGGTGCGTAGTACGGGTACGGTGAGCACGATCTCGACCCACGCGACTCTTATCGATTCATTCAGTGTCTCTGCCAGGCGTGAATCGAAATACCGAGACGATGGTTAGGGATCCAATTCACCGTGTTTCTCATTGTCACTGTTTTAATCCTTTGTGTATCGGACATTTCGCAAAATAAGAGGCTTAATTTTCTAACCAGATTTATGTTTGCTTATACATTCAATTTGAATTTTAACAGACACGACTGTAGCACATTATTGTTTATGCAAATTTCAATGTTGAACTACCTTTCTCTTTGTGTAGCATTTTTTGAAGTCAAATAAAAAAAATATTTAAATGAGAAGAGTATGTTTCGTAGTAAATAGAAAATGTGAATGAGGAGGTTACAACCACGAGCACAATATCCGTTTAATCTCTACGTATCATTTAATCGTCATCTGTCGAACTTTGGAAAAATTGAAGAACAAGCAAGAAACTGAGCTGTCTCGGTGTCTCGTCGAGTGGAACGTCGTTAACCTAGCAATCGCTGTATTTTAATTAATTTCAACGCTCGGCAGGCTGCAATAAAACCAAATTACGAGCAAACATCGAGGAAAATAACACGCTGCGTCGATCACATTTTGCTCGGGCAACATTCACAATTTGCCACAGTGGTATTAAATTATTTATTTACGAATGTAACCAATTTAACGCGAGTGTATCGGCGAAGGAGGCTCGTTAATTTGCTCGAGCAAGGGTATCGGTACTCGTCGGGTTCTCTATAGTGAATTATATTTGTCTTTCACGAGTCGAATCGGAGAACGATTAAATTAATCGGCGACTTTCACCGCGGCTCGATCGCGACGCGGTAAATGATTTTTTTCGCGAACGACGCCCGTGAAATCTCCCCGATTCGTTTCGAACGGAATTAATTATTGGCCCCGATGAAAGTGAACGGCACGTGAAATGGAAAATGGAAACGGATCCGTGCGGTTCGTGAAACGGAACGATCGGTGTCGGGATTAGAGGCTAGACGAAAGCGGAGATAAATTTAACCTTTTAGCTGTTCTAAGTGAATACGTTCCACCGTAACACGCGTAGCTAATTCAATTGCCTCAAGTTGGTGTGTAATCTGGTTTGATGTGATATTACGCCGATATTATACGTGAAATGTATTCGATTTGAGCCACGTTTTTTCCACATTTCTAATTGGTTATCTAACAGCTGGAGCGTACGCGCGCTCACGCGAACAACGATACATCGAGATCGTTAGAAAGGTCAACTCGCGTGAACACGAGCAACGATGGAGGGTCGATAAATCTTGTTCGTTGAAATAATCGCGACTCGTATATGCACTTGTAATAACTCTATTTACCAGGCGTACAAGAAATACCGAACAAAACGTCGATCAACCGTCGCTGGATGAACTGTCGCGACGTCGACATCTTTCGACATCGGTCGATACTCTTTCGTAATTTGTACCTGCTACTGCAGATATATCGCTTCTGAGATTCGATCTCGTACTCGGTTCGTGGAAAGGTAATATGTACGGTTTTTTAGCGTGTAATGATATCGGCACAATCGCTAATTCATGCAGCGTTCGCCGATTGTGTTGCATTTTTTACTTGTGCATTAGCAGTGTAACAGAAGTTGTACAGTAAAGTTATAGCACAACAGTATAACGGTATGCATCAGTAAAATAGTATAACAATAAAATGTCTCTCTATAAATAAACTTCGCATAAGCAGAATACGTATCAAGATATCGATGCAATTGTTAAGAGCCTAAAGTTCGAAGATTCTTTTGGAACGATAAAATCGCAGAAGATCGTTTGCGGTATGAAATTATGGAGCGTGGTATCCTCACAATTGAATTTCCCATGGGCAAAAACCGGCACGAAAATTGCTCGGACACCGGTCAGCTCTAAAATTCGTTGCGTGACGTTGCGTGCATAACGCACGCGACGCGAGTGTCTCTCCCCGACGATGCAATAAACGTGGCCGCGACTCTCGGCGATGCTATCGGCGTTGTAACGATCGGTCGAGTGTCGTTCGATCCTGGACGAGGTGCTTTCGAGATAAACCAGCTCGAAGCTCGCGCACCCGCCCACACGGAGGCCACGTGCGTGGGCGAGCCTGAATTTTCAATACGGAAGATACGGTGATATTGGTGAATTCAATTATCGGCCTTTAAACGCCGCGGCTGCTGCGCCCAGCAATTCTTTTTTCAGACGGGACACCGCCAGATTACATTATTCGTTCGATCGCTAGCCGAGCGTGAAAGTTTGTATCGCGTTAAAGACATTGCCCGCTCGACTAACCTCCAGGATATTTCCGATGCTTTTCCCCATTCGATTTTTTATCACTTGGTACATTCGTTTATTCGCGACTTTTTAATACCTGACCCTTTTATTAACACTCGATTTATTTTAATCCCTTCGGCAGTCATAACCCTCTTGCTATATTTAACCCTGTCAGCGATAGTACTAGGTTAGGTTATTGTTTCGTTTGGGTTACGAAACAATTGTTTCTGTCAGATATACATATCGAATATCCTTAAAAAACGAGGACTCTTTTTGGACTACAAAATATTTCAACCTTGCTTTAACAATTTTGTTAGACATGTTAAGACGATTAAAATTTTATGTTTTCAACAATATTAAAACGAAATAACCTTAATCTACCAGATGTTTGAAAAAATATACAAGCAAATATGTGCCTCAAAGAGTTAACCTCCAAGTACGTAGACTCATTCCGATGTTCTTTCTAGTTGTCGGTTATTGAAAAATCTCAGTGGAGCGTGCAACACGAGTAACGGTTATAATTGAATATTTCCAGGGGTTGTTTCCTCGACTATGGCAAGGAAATCAATATCGGTCAATAGGCGTCGAGTTTAACGCGGCCAGACTTGTAAATCGAAATCGATGTCGCCGGAAAAACGGGGGCGACGGTAAATAGAAACGGCCTTTGACGACGAGCATTGCGCCATTTGCGCTTTCGATGCTCTTTTATTCCCTGTATACTTTTGCTCTTTTATTTTCTGTTATTGACTCGACGCGCCCGGGATTCGACGGCCGGAAACGAGAAGCCGAGGATGGTACTGACGTTTCGTGCATTGTTTTCAGATTATTTTATAGCGTTGCTCCTTCTGTCACTTCGAACCCTCTGCGTTTCACCCCTGCAGGTCCTACGGAGCACGATTTCCTAAGTTACCGAGTCAATTTGAAAATTTGCGAGTTTAAAGATTAAAAAGTCTGCGGGTTTAAAGATTGAAAAATTTGCGAATTTAAATATTTGAAAATTGCAAAATTGGAAGTGAGTCATCGGACCATTTTAACTCGAGTGAACGTCAAACATCGAAACACGATACATAGAATGTAAACGTGCTGACGCAGCACAGTCGAAGAAAGTAAAGTTAAACAATTCTACACGAAGTATCATAGAATTCTAAATCCAAATCGTGACTTCGAAAGAGGGCAAAAGTTCCAAGAAATACGAACACAAGTTTCCTCTCGTTAAAACAGCATGGACCGTCCAATTTTAATGAAAACAGATATACCCGTTATGTATATATCCTTTTCCTTGTTCCCGTTCCTGCTTCATCCATAATTGATTGTTACTGCGGGCCCTCCCCGTAAATAAACAATAGCCAGCAAGAAGTCACTTTTTCAGCGGTAAGAAATATCCTCGCGGGGATAGCGGCTGTCGTCGATCTTGCATTTTATGCGCGACTCGATTTGAATTGTTGATGAAGCCATTAAGTTATGCGAGAATAACAATTACTTCGGGCACGTTTCACCGTCCACCAGCTACTACCATGATTGGACTTATATTTAACCCTGTGAATGCTGGATCATTCGGGACCCAATTTTATATTCGTCGTATGCCAACTTGAGGTTGTAACATCGTAATAATTAACCTTCGAATCGTGAATTGCCGTCACGGTAAAAATCTCAATGAAATTTCATACCCTCTTTCTTTAATTCGAACGGGTAAAATGGAGATGAGAGTCACTGGATTAGAATCGCATTCTCAGGGTTCCGCTCCAGTGCGCTTATTTGTATTCATCGTCAAATACTCACGGGTCACGTTACGTTTGATCCGACGAATGGAAAAGGATTTGCCATGGCTTACCTGGAACAGAAAAAATGATGGTCATTGTATGTCGATGGAATAAGCAAACGCGAATGCTAGATCGAATAAACTCTTAAAATAACGATCGAGAGGTGGTACATCTAAATAAAACATGCTGAAATACAGCGAATAAAGCAGCGCGTCAAAATACACGTTACGATGCGTTGCTATCGTGTCGAAGAATGGCGTCGATACGACGCGTCAAAAAATGGCGCATCGAAATACAATGCGTGTGATACGCGTTCAAAGACGGCACCGTAAAAGACACATGTTACTCTACAACGCATCAAGAAGCAGAGCGTTAAAATGCAATATGTTGCGATGCGTTGTTATGCATCGTGTCAAAAGATGGCGCAGCAAAATTTAACGCATCAAATACGTTGCGATATAACGTGTCGAAGGACATCGTGAAAGGCAACGTGTCATACAACGTGTAATGATACTGCTCGTCGAGGTACAGCTCGTTGCAGCACAACAGGTCGATATAGAACGCGTTAATATACAAGATGTGGCAATTTAACGCAAGACCATAGAACGCGTATCCAGTGTTAAATACCTGAGCGTGTACAGCATTTGACTCGGTACTAACGACGCAGTGAATCACACGGTCGATGAGTCTCGCGAGTCGATCAATTCTCTTCGGTTCCGTGGCTCAAAGCGACAGAGACGTTCTACAGGCTAGGGGACACGTCGCAGACATCTCATTGTCTTCGACAGAGTGGCCAACTTGCTCGAGGAACTTCTCCTCGCTTTGATTCGAGGCGACAGTTTAGAAGTTCGACCGATGTCTCTTCCTGTCGAGAAACGGGATAGATCGATGCTGAAAGTCGCGAGGAAACCACGTTCGAATATATTCGTCCTCCATTTTTTTTCTCGACCGTCGCGAGTTCTCTTTTCTTTTCTAGCTCGTTCTATTTCTCTCTCTCGCTCGGAGTCCTCCACGTTTCCTTCCGTCTTTTTCTTCCCCGGCTTGTATTCGCCACACGAGAATAGCGAACATGCCAAATAAACACGGCGAGAGATCGCGGACCGGTTTGACCGGACGCGACACTGCATTGAATGGGCCATTCACTAACTTTGACGTTTCCTCCCACGCAAGTTTCCAGACGTTTTACGAGCTCGCCGCTCGCGATCGTCGCGGCTTTATAACGCCGTGTGTTCCGAGCGTTTTCGGAGAGAGAAAGAACCGTTTCCGGAATTGGCGAGTATTCTGAACGCCCCGGTGGTCCAGTCGGTTCCAGAACAGCGGAACTGTCTTTGCAATTAATCGTTTTATCGCGAGAGGCGTGCAGGCCCAATTAAAAACCGCAGGATCGCGTGTTCGACGAACACACGCGTGGGCGTGTAGACGACAGCCATGTCGAATATTAGTCCACGGTAGAATTAATCCTTGAGATTCACGAGCCAGATAGTTCAATCGGTGAAATCGCCGGACAAAGGGCCGCTTGTAAGCGAAACTCGAATCCTGATGCAACAATTAGACGTCAATATTATTCTTGCCAGCCAAGTTTGTAAGCTCGAGCAAGCTATTTGATCGATAAACACTGGTGACTCAAAGCTGGCAACGTATACCTGAGGTATGCAATCGGATCGGAGATCAAGTAGATTTTCAAACTTGAAAAATACCTAATATTTTCTCGAATGACCCATATTTCTTAATGCCTGTTTTTAACTGTAATCTCTAACTGATACTTGACTGGAATGGTAAATTGAAAACACGCTGTTCTCGCTGCGGGAGCAACTTGTTAGCTTGCATTTTTCACGAGAATACATTTTCAGCTTTCTCCAAGAAATGGAACACACAGAGCGTATTTCTCTATCGAATACCTCTAAGGTTGACCTGCTGGACTTCACAGTCAAGGTTAAGTTTATTGAATAAGAAAATTCATAGTCACAAATGCACAATTTACTGGCTCTTAAAATTCCTACATTCTTAAACTCCTAGATACTTCAGCTAGATCCTCAAGTTTCCACATCCACAAGCTTTCCCTCACTAGGCTCTCTCTGAATACTCCCCAAATACTCTCAAATCCACCTTCCTTCGCCCACATTTCTCATCCAGAGTAACCCGATAAAAAATAGACCGAATTGATTTGAGCTCAGCAGATAACGAATCACGAAGAAATGGCGTGGATAGAGAAAGCTGACGAGGGATATATTTAATGGGACCTTTAGTAATCCCACAAGCGAAGGGAACATCTCTTGTCTTTCGCAAAGATCCGAGAATCAACCGTCGATCTTATTTCTCGTTTGAGAAGCAACCTGCCCGAGGAGCGATTCATTGAACGAACGGGTTTGATAGACAATTATGGATATCGGGCTCATTATTCAGAACCACCGGTCCGCGATATCGTATCTGTCTTTTTTCGTGCTTTCGCCTCGTAAATCTCGCGTATCAGTTAACGCGAGCACCAAACTGGATACTGACTGACACCAATTAATCCGACACTGCGACTCCCCACCCGTGGTTGAACCCTGCTGGACGATCGTCGAACTTCTACCGGGAAAAACGGGCACGGTAGACAAGGCGCGGGTTTCGACGCAAGAAAACTCGACGGAACAAGTTGTCCGTTGGCGGGCACAACTTTCGCTCGGAGGTGTCTTTCCAGACGGGCCGGCAAGAAAAGATGAAAGAACTTCCGTTTGCCTGGAGTACAACGTACACGTGTCTTCTCGAGCGAAGAGTCGATAGCAAACAAGACAAGGCGCAGACTGTTGTTGAACGACTTTAAAAGTTCAAATAAATTTCGGGCTATCGTGTACAACCCTCGGGCCGACACGAATGCCCGACCTTTACTTCTCGATCGATGCTATCCCAGTGGAACTTTCGTTACTTGCGGCCATTTTTCTATTTTAGCTGTGGCCACGGGTCAAAGATAAATAGTTTACGATTCGAAAATGCATCTTGCAGTTTATGTTCAAGAAGTTGTAATAATTGGAATCCGAGTATATAGAAATCCGAGAATGTAGAGATCTGGGAGTATAACAATCTTGACATATACGGATATGAAGTTGCAGGGATCTGGAGTAACAGTGATCTGTAGATACAACCTGGGGTACAGGAATATGTGGATCCATCACGGTTCAGATTATCATGCAATGTCATGGACATTGCTGGACAAGGTTCAGATTATAGCAAGTAACAGAAAAAATAGTATTTCAAGGCAGGTGAGAGAGATAGTTTTCTGGGGGCTGGCCTGCTCGAAAATGCACGGCAGAGTGGAGGTTGCATGCGTCAAGTGCATACTTCAAGTTACCCCAGCTGGCTTGGCAACGTCTATCCAGCTGCCTACCTCGTTCGAGGGTGGAGAGACTGGTCTAATGCTCGGATATACGACGAGGCACAGCCAGTGCCCTGTTTCATCGAGGTCGAGGCAATTTCGCCGGGGAAATTAAGGAAATTTTCAACCCCTCCACCTACGAGATATATATTTTCGGTTGGCCGCGAACGATTAAATCTCTTCGCAAAGAGTTACAACAGGTAGGGGTGCTTATTTTTGCGAACGATCTGCGATACCGTTGTCTAGCTTGTTTATGGTCGGTTCGTTATTTTCATCCTGCAATTTTACTATTCTAACTTCGATGACTATCTTGACTGGGTCAAGATTTGGATAACATGATTAGCGCAACTCTTTGTTATTAGGTTCTATGTTATATTTTAATGGTAGAATTTATCCGAGTGCTGCAACTGGTGATATGATGGTTTGCACATAAATTATGTTTCTTGAGATTGTATAATTTGCAGCATTTAGGCTATGTTTAGACTCAGCAAAGGCGAGAAAGATACCTCTGCAGGATCTCATTCACTTTTATGACTACTTGCCTGGCTATTTGCTTGAATATTTATCGGGCTACTTGTCTAGCTACTTGTCGGCTACATACATAATCTAAACGTAGCCTCATGCGCCTCCACAGATGGAGACACTGTCTGGACGTACATTCAGATTTTAAGATGTGGATATTTTCTGAAGGTTCCAGACACTCGAGTAGTGGGATAGATGTTAACAAATGGAAAGGAAGTTGGAAGAGTCAAAATTGACTGGTTTGTCGGACGCCGTGAAACGCGTTAAGAATAAACACGAAGGCCAGTGGTGTTGTTTCAGTGGTTAACGGTAAACGTGACTCACGGTGGAAAGTCACCAAGGTGTTCGAGTAACTGAGTCTGCAAGGAAGATCCTTGAAGCGATCGAAGTAATAGGAATGCTTAAAATATCGCGAGATATGTCGTGTGATCGATGCATCAGATTTCTCAGAAGACATCTCGGAAAGTTCTTGAAACTTCTGCGACTGTCATTTATAATTACTCGCTTGATTAAATCAGCGGAGCGATACCATCTCGAAATAGACGCGGAGGCAAAAGTTGTTTTGATTGATCTAAAGATCATTAGTCACTAATGGAGGTAACTAGGATGATTGGATTATCGTAATTTATTACGCGTTTTCGTTCACTGTCGCGGGCGACGCGTTGGATCATTAAGAACACAAAGGTCTGTTTGGCTTCTTAAAATTTAAGCTACGTCCACACGATTGATTAACCTTAATGGTCCCTCGCGGTCACTGACATCGACCGAGACGGCGAACATAGAAGAGACTTCACTGGTCCCGCACGGTGGTTGCAAGTGCATTACGTTTTCACCGCGCATCGAATTGAATTCCAAATGCTATTTACCGAACTATACATCTTTATTGCATGACAGTTTCCGTAACTCGTAAAAATGTCCCCTGAGCCGAAGTTATTGCGCAGGATATCCTATATGCTGCCCCGGTATTATGTCACTTGAAATACCGTGGTTTTTCGACGAATGTGATGTAACCCTGAATTTTAATCGATTCCAAAGAAGATGCAAAACGTATAAGTTATTATACAAGTCGAAATATCAAGATCAAATTTTCAATTGGAGAAATGGAAGTTTGGAAACAATGAAGACGTATTAATTTCATACAAGTGATAACACCGTTCTGATTCGCTCTGCATTTTGCAGATGTCTCGTGGAATAACAGACAACGTTCCCGGAGCATTTTCCAGGGCAATCCGTAACGCGGCGTCACGAGGAAGCCAACTTCCGGTAAACTTGGTCGGCAGTAACATTTTCTAAGCACGCGATTCGCCACGGTTTAACAGGTAGATCAATCTAAACGTCCGATCTCTCGGCAAGCCGCTGACCATCGCAACGCCTTAATCATCGGTCTCGTATAACGTACACCGATAACATCGCCAAAGTGCAGAGTTCACCGCACCCGGTGCCGTGATTTCTGGCTTCCAAACGAATTAGCATAATTACCCGCGCTAATTTTCCAACGAATTCCGGTACCAAGAAGTAGGTACGCCGTTCCTCCCGGTTGAATACACGAAACCACAAAAAGAGGAGGAAAACGAGAAAGACCAAAAATCTAAAGCCGGCGAAGCGAACGAGGCGAAAGAAAACGAAGCACCAAGACGCGTACGCGAAAGGGAAAAAATAGAGTTTTCGAGGTAGACACGGTCGAAATGGAAACGAACAGAGAAACACGGTCCGGCGAGATCGATGAAAATAAATCGGTCACCGACGAGATAATACAAACAAACGATCCGCGCTCTCGTAGCACAGGTGACGAAGCTTCGATCCGATTTTCACGGTGGCGACGCACATCGTCCGCACGACATCCAGGAACACCTGTGTATACCGATGCACGCGCGACCACCGAGCCGAGATAGTTTCCAACAGCCGACACCGAGTAATTAATGCGGGAATTAACCCCGGGGGTTAATGATAAGCATTAACGACTAATCACCGAGCGTGGCTGGAGTTCCCTCGTCCGATACCATTCCAAGGGACTCGTCGAGTTCATTAGTGTTTGGCTTTACCGGCAACCCCGACAGCGCCGCGTCCTTTATTTGTCTCACCTACCCGACGTGTTCCGCTGACTTTATCTCGCTCGCTCAGGAAAAACGTGATTCTTTAAACGTTCTACCTGCTGGCAACACCTACCGCTCGCCGATAGTCTCGTTACGATTGCTGAACCTCCTTTCAGATAGCTCTGCGGTCGAACAGCTAACGCCTTCTTTAGATAACAACAACTGTGACGAATATCTTCATGATCTATACGTTGATGATCTATACGCTCGCATTAATCAGTACTTATTATTCGATCCCCGTATCTCTACATCAGAATTTCTATATGTGCATCTAAGTTCTCTGTATACATAGAATCTCCGTATATCTAGGATCCATAAGATCTTTAAGATCCTTAGATCCATACAGATCTCCATGTTCGTTGGACCTCTATATTTCTACGATCATATCCCATGTTCTCCATATATGTTCCAAGAACCTATATATCCCTAGAACTCCTATAGTAGAATGTCTATATTCTTACTATCTCGGTACCTGTAGGACCTCTATATTCCTAGATGCCTATATCTCTAGGGCTACCACCCTCGTAAATCGTAGCCCATAGATCGGTTGGCGAGCGCGGTCGGACAAGCGATTTTTTCTTTGTTCGTTGACCGGTTGGCTGAAAGAAAATGGTGCATAAAGGTAAGCGCGTAAGAAGGCGAACGATTAGACGGTAAAACGACGCTGCGTTCGGCCGTGTCTCATATAAATCTCGAGTGTGGCGCAGGGAAATTTATGGCACGCCCTTCCGACCGGTCGAGTAATACATTTTCTCTGCCGCCGTAGATACGACGCTCGATTAACAAACCCTGCGACCACGCCCACGCCACCGAGTTACGATATTAACAACGCCGGAATACGATTCATTTACGCCCACCGATCGTTTATGAATGAACCGTTTTGAGATCGAACGAGTAGGACGCCGGGTCAATGGGTACCGGTCTTGCTCGGTAGCCGTCATGTTGACGCTATCTCAACCTCCGTTTGAATTATTGCCCGAGTCGATACGCAACGAACACGTTAAGATACCGTACAAACGTCCTGGACATTACGAGCAACCAGAGCATCCGAGAAAAATGCTTTATAATTGTCTCGTCGATCTGGCGAACGTGACAGATCTGTCGTTTCCGCGAGCCGAGAATGCTCGACAAGTTGCGACCTTCGAACGACACTTGTATGCTCTTGAATTGAGAGACTTTCAGACCGCTGTTCATGCGGACGAATGAGAATATGAAGGTTCATTTATACGTAACATATTCTTCCACTTCAGAATCGCTAGGACTTTATCATAAAGAAACAGGATTAATAAATATGACTAAGGTGGTGCTTGGACTCGATGCCAGCTCCAGAAAGAATGTAAAGAGATACGTGCTCTAAGAATTCGTTCTACTTCAAATTTCAGGTGTCATCGTCAAGAGGGTATTACAAACGTGACCTGCCCAAATGAAGATCTGCATTCCACCCTGTGAAAGCTGCACGCTTTAATTATATTCCGTGTAACGGTAGTTACTCTCCGAAAACGGGGACTGAAAATGCAGCAACAGCAAGAAGGTCGTGGAGAACTCGAAGCAGCTGAGTTGCAGTCGCGATCGATGCTATTCGGTTCGGTGGTAAAAAAGAATGTCCGACAAGAACGGTATCTCAGTTTCCACATCGTTTGACGTTTCCTTGGGAGGATATAAAGCAGCGCAAAGGATGGAGCTCGGCGGACAAAAGTCCCATATCCAGATGGTAGCAGGAAAGATGGGTAGGCAGAAGCTGGAGGAATATCGCCGGGAACAGTCTCTTCTGTGCGGGACGGCCAGTTTCGGTATAAATTAAAAGTTCCTTTCCGCCGTCTCGAAGATCGTTAATCCATTGTGTCGTAACTTCCACGGGTTTGCTCTGTTTAAGGCGTTGGAACTTTGCCTTTATATATCTGCTGGAAAATCTGAGAGGTTTCTCCGCGGTTGCTACTCAACTTTTAATACCTTATTGCGTGTTTCAAACTAATTTTCACTTTGCGAGACTAATCAGTCCACATGACTGTATTAACATGTTGTAAATATACATAAGGTAACTTCGTATAATTAGAGTCTTGTCATTTACGCGACTAGTCGATCTATGCTATAGCAAGGAAACACGCGTATGGGTGTCGACACGTATATCTACATATTAACGTCTGGATCCGCGGAACCTAATAGAAATCTCGTTGAATCCAACAGATTTGTCACCGCGAAGAGAAATGACCTTCTCTAATACGCTGGATCTAGCTACCCCTCGACGTGCCATTCTCGAGAAGGTTAATGGAAAGACTGATTGCTATGGGAATCACTCGACCGAATTTGAGATCATTACTTATCAATGACACTGGGCAGATGATTGAAAAACGTGAGTTACCTTAAAAAGGTGAACATGGTATCATATTCGTCTTGAAAAGGATGCAAGTGAATAAAAATATAAGTTTACATTTATTAGTATATTAAAAAGGCCTATTTCGTGGATCCGTATTGTAGTTTTAGTAACGGTTGCACTCGTGGTATTCGAAAGATCACGAGTGTACAATGAAAGAAAGATTGCAGCAGGTTTAAAGCACGGACTGGTACTTTAGTATAATTTCACAGTAAATGTTCTTTAAATACACTTCGAATATTTCAGTCTGTTAGAATTCTTCACCGGAAAGCAAAGATTTCTGCCGGTATTTTTCATCGCGGAAAATACGTACTGTCGAGGGAGAGAGAGAAAGAGAAAGAAGGAGGACTGATCCACGCCTATTCGCGAAATAACCACCTACCGGAGAAATCGTTGATATTATCTCGGTGAAAGCGCGAGGAATGGGATTCTTCATGGGTGCTTGAGTGCTATTTAATCAGGCAAAGCCCGCAAACGCGTTTTGCACGCAATCGATCGTGGTTGAAACGTTTATCCAGACCTTGTTTTCATCTCGAATTAACTTCCCAGAGATCACTGACCCCTTTCTACAGAAACATCCTTCACGCTTCGTAATTAATGTTCCTTTTGTTTTAGTGCTCACGCGAAACATCGTGTTAACCTTTACAAGTTCGCCTGTAAACTTTGCGACTTATCAACGTGCCATATTTTATCCTTTCAATTTCACGAACTTCGTATCTACGACTCTAAATCTTTCAATTCTCGCATCCCTGTATATCTACGTCTCTACACATCTGTACATATTCTTACTCTTCTATATCCCTATATTTCTACATTTCTATATTCTCGAATCCCCAATTCTTTACATTCTTGTACTCCTGCATCTCCAGATTCCAATGAACACAGTTCAAATACCTCCAGATATTACTACATCTCCTATGTCAGTTGATGTAAATAAAACTCCCGTCTACAATACGTACATAATCGCACTGTATAGACTTCTTTCTACGAAAAGTTGTTTCAAAACCGTGAAGTTAATAAACAATAAGCACACATCTCAGCAGCAAGACCTCGCGAAGAGGCAAGAGGATACGAAGCTGTGTTTTGCAGGGACATTTCGCGTTCAGCGGAATATTACAATGATATTGTGCACACGAGGTAACACGCTTGGCTGCAATTTCGTAGAGTCGTGTTTCGAAGCTACGAGCAGCTTAGCCAACCCTTTCTTCGCCGGATAGCGTCAAGGGTGAAAGAGAGATTAATTACATCTGCTTGTGTATCGTAAGCAAACGTGGCGAGCTTTACTCGGCTGAAAAGACCGGTTGCTCTCTCTCTTTTTCTTTCGTCTTCGCTTTGGCCGTCTAAAGTATCGCTAATTAGCCGAGGGTTGCCCTTTTTTCGCTCGTCTGTGTTCTCCGCGCGTTATTCTCTCCGTTTCAGCCCTGGTCTACTCGTCGCTTTTGCTTCAATTCCGCGGCTCTTTCGCGCTGCTGTGTCGCCGTCTTTGCTTATCTTCCCGGAGATCTTTTATGACACCCCTCCAGGGGATGGATGACGTTTTTGGACGGTCAGATGCTTTGGGGAGAACCGTCGTACGTGCCTATGAAACGGAAATCCCGGTGAACACGTAAGCGAGCACATTTTTCAAGAATTAATGCTCCATTTTCCGTTTACGAGTTAACTCTTTCGGTCTGCGAGACGCGTATAATAGAGTCTCGCTGCATGGCCGCCATTTATATCGTCGAGCTCCTTTTCGTATGAACTTTCCAGACCTTTGTGCAACTACGTAGATAAAACAAACTTCCTCGGCGAAGATACGATTAATTAATGATCAGATTTGTGCATTCTTATGCAAAGAACACCGACGCATGAATGGCATTTTGAATTATTCATAAGCTTCGGTACAAAAGCGGCGTTCGTTTCGTTGATTTCCATTAAATTGCGATACTTTCGTTTCGTTTCATTAACCGTTTAAGCCGTTTGCTTCGTGGCGGGGCCGGTTTCTTGCGGTACCGATCGTCCCAGATACGTCGTCTAACTTCCTGTAATTGAGAAATTTCTTATTGAGCCGGATACGAACGACGTCCGGCGCTTTGAAAGCCGCTACGAAAATTACACGCCCCTCGAAATCTACGATTCTGCCGTGCAAACGTTTCTACCATTGGAAACGTTCGTTGCAAGTCATCATAAACAGTTGGAATTCTAAATCAATCAGTTTACGACATAAAAAACGAATACCCTCCAGCAACTATTCTAGATATGTGACAGCACATTCCGATATTACGCCATTATGTACTTGTAAAAAATTGTAGAACAGTAGAACGTAATATTGTAACACGTGGCACTCGATAACGCGTATGACTTTGATAGCTAACTTATTACTTCGGTACTTTTTCTTATTTCCAGTTTCTGTAATCTACATTAAATGCTGCTTGCAACCTGGTAATTTTGTGAAGACCGATATAAATTTTCCAAAACCTGTATACAATATAATTGCAAGATTTATCGATCCCATAAAACATGCACTCGTTATGATATTAATCATCCATTATGATTCAGAAACACATCTCTAAAGGTATCTCATCGTTTATTTTTACAAACCGAAACATCGTCGGATTAACAACATAATATAAAATCGATTAATCAGGATGAGATAAATCGATAAATCGTGCTTCAACTTTGTGCAAGGCACACCGATATTACGGAGCATCAAGACAAGCGAATAACCGCAACCTCCACCATATCCTCGAACAAGAAACGACTTCGTCGTAACGTGACCCAGTGTCGTATTAAAAAACTCACTATTTTTGCAAATGTCCTCGTGGAACGACGCATTAACCGATGGAAGGTGGTTAATGTAACCACTTTTCAAAGACGAATACCCGGTACAAGTTGCGTGCAGCTTGTAACGCGAGCACAACCCTGAAAGATCATCCGATTAAGAGTAGCAAACTACGATCTGACGCTCTGATACTTCACGCACGGGTTATGGTATGTGAAGTGTGTGCATACACGTAAACGTTGATCCTCCGCCTCGATGCCAAGTATTCCTGTTTTGTGGATTAACTATCGGCTGACGAATAAAATTTACTGCGAGATTTCGTTCGACAAGCATGATGATCCAATTAGGCAAATAATCAAAGGCTACCGATCGAGTTGCTTCCTTGAAACATTTTAAATTTATTCTAATTTAAATTCTAATTTAACTTGATAATTAAAGTTCTACATTTAATTCAGAAATTCCCAAGCTTAGAAATTGCTGGAATTGGAAATTTATTCTGGACTTGAACATTTATTCTGGACTTGGAAATTAATTCTAGACTTGAAAATTTATTCAGGACTTTGAAATTTATTCTAGACTCGAAAATTTATTCTGGATCCGTTGCAAACTAGTCTGCAATAAAATCTGTGTATTGCACGTACATCGATCTAATGTTTGCGTAAGCACGTACGTTTATTGTTTTACAAAACACGTCGGGGAACGAGGAGATTGAAACGCGAACGAAAATAGTGCGACGTTTTTGCTGGTGGACCTGCAGTTTCATGGAAAAGCGTTTCACTCGTATTATCGCGGCTCGATCTCGATTATCGATGCATCGTTTATCCGAATTTCTCATTATACGGAAATCTGTTGGCCGAAGTATCGATAATCTACAACATCGAACGTTCTATGGAACCACCTGCAAAATATCCGAGCGAACGGTCGAATGGGTCAGCTATTAAGCCTTCATTGAGCAACTAACGAACCCGTGTAGCATCGCCTGGAATTTCATCTCCCTTTTCACGTATCTGTGACAATGGGCGTCAAACAATGATTCCGCGAATAATAAACGTAAATAAACCGGGATTCGTTCTTCCGCGCGTGCACGCGGCTTGTTTCGAAATAATAATGTGACGTCACACAGCGAGTCATATAGAACGAAAAATTGGGGACTCGTCAAAACCGAAAATTGGCGAATCTTTCGTTCGGGAGACGAGTTAACTCGTTTCGCTCGTTGTCAAATTATTAACAATCGCTCGATCGATAAAAATTTCGGGACAACAAATTGCACAGAAACATCGCGACGGAATAGTTTTCGATACTGTCCCCTTTTTCGCATTGTTCGTCATCGTGGCCGTTCTTTCGAGACAACCACGACTCCTTGTTACCGCGCCGTATTCTCGCGAGAGTGGCTTTATCTCAAAAAGCCACGCTTGAATAAAGCTTTTGACGACACGTCGAACTCGCTTGCCGCGGCTCGATAATACAGAGCCTTAGAATTTCACGGCTACGCTTCGATCCTTTGCAAACAGCCATCAGGAAGCAAGCAAGCAAGCGTCCTATCGAGTGTGCAAATCAGTTGATCGCGTTGGCCCAGCCATGATTGATACGGCTTACCCTTTCCTTATCCACGGTCCTATCTCTATTATCCTGTCCCTTCTTTCTCGTCTATCTGATCTTCTTCCGTCGTCACGTTTTTACCTTCTCCTGACCTCGTTGCTATTTATGTTTCCGTTTCTGACGCGCTAGGAAGTAATTGTAACGAACTTCAGATTTCTCTAAATAGCCTTATGATACAAGCCTTGAAATTACACATTCGTATGTGAGCAATTATTCTTCACATACTGTAGATACTGCATGTCAGGCCCAATAACGTATAGATGTAGCAATCAAAGTAGTACCTACTGTATAATAAAAGTCCATGAAAATCACTCAGCCGATTATATAAATGGAGGCGATAGAACAAGGCTTCATGGAGCTATAAAATCGATTAGTGTCAGACGTATGAAAGACTTCCAGACTTCAGACATGTACATTAATCTGCTGTTGTATCCTCAAAATATGTTGCTCACTCAATCCCAAAGTTTGTAAAAGAGGAACGAAGGGAAATTCGAAATGAAACGTCGATATTGATTTATTATCTGTTTATATCTGGAGTTATCTGCGGGCAATATCAATTTCGCGTTAAGCGCAGCTCGACGACAAGCTGACGGTTGTACACGGTCCTCGCTGGGTTTGATTTCCCGAATGGACCGCGCAGACTGTGGCGTGCAGTTTAAAATGCAAAATGCACATTGAAAAAACTGGTTTGCTCGGCTCGAACACAACGCGGTTGTACTTATAATTACACGCATGATATATCACGCGCAATCGGTAGCAGGCGCCCGGTTGTATCGACGTGTTCGAGTTCGCGAGCCTCCACAATCGTGTCTTGCTTTCGAAATTTCTCGTTTGTCGACCTTTTTCCGTCGATAGCATTGATTCCGGCGAACGTACCCTTTCACAATTTAGTCGTTTGTTTCGATTTGTTTCGAGCACAAAATTCTCGCTCCGGTTGTTATTCAATTGGACGATTATGAACAATTTATCCTCTCGAACTCGAATATACGAGCATCGAATATCAATTTGCGAGTATCTCGGACCGAAAGATTTCTTATAAAAAAAAAAAAGAACAACGCAATCGTAAACGCGGCAACCGTCCGAATCTTCTCGGCAAAGGGAACATCGAAAGGATTTTAAGTGGCACGTCCCGGCGATAAATCATTTGGCATGCGATGCACGACCCCGTTCGGAAACGATCTTACACGGTACGTTCGTATCGGTCTCCGGATCGAACTCTCGGACGAAAAAGTATATATCTCGCGCGAGACAAATTGTAGTTCGCCAAAAACGGACGGTTCGTTTGAAACGCGAGCTCGTGACACACGGACAGCGTACGCAAATCAGCCCCGTTTTTCATGGTTAGAGAGAAAGAAAGGAAAATGAACGGGAACGCGGAGAAAATGGACAAAGAAGACCGGGAACGTCGGGGAAAAGGAAGAGAGAAGAGATGTCGGGGGTCACGGGTTCCGGACTGAATTACACGGCACTTAAAGGCAGCCTGGTACACGAGATCTGCATACCTCGATGACGCCGCGACGTACGCAAACGCGAGGCGGAATCGTGGTGCAGCTTCGATACGCCTATCAGAAACTTATGCTCACGAACACGCGAACAGGTACACGAGCTTTTACTCGTCGCATTTACGTTATCGAAACCGACTATCCTCCTCTTTCTCCTTTTTCAATTTTAAACTTCGGATGAGGTTTATATCTGGTGTAGTACATTCTTAGACGTACAGACGGTGCATTAGCATTAGCATATTTGTATGCAAAGTTCTTGTTTTCTATCGTGAACAAATTTGTTTTGCTCTTCTGAAACGGTTACCACATGTGTAACACATACAAAATGTCATCAAACGAGCAATCAGTAAATTATTTTCCGACGATATAGAATGCGGTGATAAATTCAAATGAATGAAAAGTGATTTCACGTTTTCGTGGAGATTCAGCGGCGAAGAAAGACCAGCGTTTGTGGGTCAGTGGTTAATTCATTTCAGAACGACCCCTTGAATTTCATTTCGGGGGAAGAAGATGAAAGCTTGATTTATGGGATGCGCTTAAAACGCGCTCTGTTCATTTGTTAGAAACGAATCGAACTGTCGACGAAATTTCCTGGCTTTTTTCCGGACCGCCGTCGATGTTCGCTGCTTTTTCGACGTTTAACGAAGGCATAATGGAGAAAAGAAGAAGCGGTTATGCAAGCCCACGGTCGCCGCTAGATACACGCTCGCCACGCTGAAATGAAGAGCGTCATCGTTTTAATTAAAATCCTCTGGCCGCGAACCGCCATCAGTTTATGTAAATCTCGTTGATAAATGGGCCGGCGTGATGTACGATGAAGTTGGCCGGCTATCTCGATTTCCGTGACTAGCCTGCTCACACTTTTAAACATGCCGTTGTGTTTCGCAGCCAACTTGCCGTTTTGCCGTTCGCTTTTACGCGTCTATTTACGGGTCGTTGTTTTAACCGGAGCTGATGAGTTAACTCGTCCTTCAAAGATCCTGCAGGATTAACTTGTCGCGAAATTTTAACGCGTTGAACGACACGGCAATTTTGTACAACTCGAAATATAACTTTTGTTATACATGTCATTTAAAATAACGTGATGGAACAATGTGATCTCTTGCTATCTGATTTATTTTAGGAATTATTGATTCATAAAATAACTTTTTGTGCTTAACTGAACAGACGACTTTAGTTATCAACTTAAATTACTTAATTAATGTCTTGATTGATGAGACTTCAGAAATTTGACATTAACTTGAAAAATGATTTGTTTAATTTGTATGTGTACACTGCATTCGTTACGGTATTGAACGTTGCATAGTGAGTGAAGTGATTAATGTGATATGAAGATCGATGAAAGTGGTATTAAGTTGCATAGAACACGATGAAATAGTAAAGTATGTAAAGAACGGAAACGCACGGCGTAAAATTATGAATCTTACGCGAAACTGTTTTCGTGAAATTCGCGTTTAACCGGGGAAACATATTACCGCAATAGAACGTTAATTATACGAGATTGTTTCGTAAAGTGGTCAGGTTTGCCTGGGTAAGCATTATTTCATGAAGACGTGTGATAAACGATGTTGAAAGAGAAAAACCGTAACGTGAAATTCAGAAATAAAAAGCGATGACTTCCTCTTTTTTAATTAAATTTTAGGAACACAAGAAGAACGTAGCGGTTAATTAAATATACACAAAAACTGCGGTTGTTCGTACCGACGAAACAAATATACGTTCCGAGTACTTTTGGTACACAGAGTACTCTTATAGATGTTTGTTATCTGTAGATTGATTATTTCGTTATCGAAACAATTACTGTATCTCATGTGAAATCTCATAATTTCTACAGTCTCGTGCAACGGGAGACAAAATACATTAACCATTTACACGACAATTATCTTTCCGCGTAATTCTCCTCGACTCGCGGTTAATTTATCATTGTCCCATTAACGTAGTCCAACAAAATATACAGAAAGTTATGAAATTGCCCGACGTAATTACATCGAGAACAGAACAATTCGTATGAAATTGAGGCGAAATTATGTAATGAATTCCTGCTCACCATAAGGAAGTTCAACAAATGGTGAATTACCGTACGATATAATTAATAGATTGCACCGAATATTTTACGAAGCACTTGTGGAATCCTCTTCATAAATACCAAATTACAAATACCTATTAATTAAATTAAACACAGTCAAATTAAACACTGAGTGTTATACACGTCACTCGTTGTATTGCAACGCATTGCAATTGGGGGTGAATAAAAAGGGACGAGGACTAAGTTAAATTAAGTAAGTTGGGTCCTAGTTGTTGACTCCCTCTTTGGAAGAGATCTAAGCCTTATAAAATTTTAATTTAACTCCTAATTGTAATAGTAGAATCTCTAACAAAATACACGACTCAATCAATACACTCTTTTTCCAACTCCCTCGCAATTTAAGAGGCACTAATTCTTTGAACACGTTCGCGTTTGCCTTATATTTTCTGACGCCCTTACTCTAATTGAAAAGAAGGGAAACGAGTGGGCGAGAAATGGATGTCACAACGTCTAATGGCTAATTCGAGGGACGTTGACTTAACGTCATTGACAATCAAGTCGGAAACAGCTGGTAGCAAAGTAACGCAGAAAGGAAATGCAACCTCGTCCGATGCACATTGCGCCCTGTTCGCAACTTCCGGATCCGGCACACTTCAATTAGGGCGATTTCGTCAAGGGGAAAAAAGGAATTAATTTCGTCTTGAACCCCGGAACGATGGCAGTAACGATGAAAACGAGAAACGCGGAAGAGACTGGTAAATGTCTGAACAAGTTTGGAGAACATCCGGGTAACTCGTGTAGTTTGATAAGTTTGTTACGGCTGTTGAAATTGTGCAGGGTAGCCGAGTTAAGTGTTCTTTTGGAAGAGGGTTTCGGTGTTCGGTTAGAATTCTAACTGGATTTACGGCGGATTTATTGAATGTGAAAATCTCCTTCCACAACATGATGATTCACTGACAATTTCGGTATTAGTGGAACGACTTGTTACATTAACGTTTGATGTCTTCGTTTCTGCCGACGCTTTATAGGCAATATGGTTTGCTTCTTCGGGGATGATTTGCATTTGTAGAATAGCAGTTGACTGTAACTTCCATGATTATGTAAATCAAGGTATGTCACAAGAACGACGTGTTTTCAAGAACGAAGTTGTTAATTAAGTTTCGAGAACGAAGTCGTAATTAACGAAGTTGTATACTGTGAATTGGAGGTCAGAAAAAACACGCAGCACAATACTGTAGAATAAATTACTAACTTTAATTTCAAACTCGACAAACAATTTTAATTAAAAACATCTCTCTAAAACACTTGACCTTGATCACAACCTTTCGATCCCACATTTCTTCATTTAGATTCTGACGTTACTCCAATAAATAACATTCGTATCGTATAATATTTACAGCAGACTACATCGTACATTCGAAACGTAAAGAAAATCACGTACGAACAGTCACGCATTAAAATACGAAAGCAAAGTACACGTACAGAAAATCGTGCAGAACGACGTGACAGCGTTCTTCGAGATTTATACGAAGAATACGAGCTTCAACCGCAACCAACACGCGTTTCCCATAATTTCCAGCTCGACAATTTCGTTTCCAGCGAACCTCGACGAAGTCCCCATCCATCGTCCCGAAAAAAATCCCAGCCCGATGCGTATATCCCGACGAGGTCGAGGCTGTTATCGCGAAAGCGAGAACGAGAAGCGCGGAAAAGCGACGTTCACAGTATAGCCTGCGGTCAACCGAGCGGCGAGGAACTATTTTGCCGACTGTTTACCGTGGTTTCTCTACGCGTTTCTCATGTTTTTCCTTTCCGTTTTTTCTCCCAACTGACGACGGACTCGCGGCGAGATTCTATCCGTACCGCAAAATACGCGATCCTGCCGCGAGAACACTGCCTGTCCTTTATTTCGCCCACGTACACTTCTTTTATGGAGACCGAAACACTCTTTCCCGGCGCAACACAGACGTTCGGTTAGCTTCCGTTATTTACGTTTGGGCATTTGGAAATTTGGGGATTTAGGTATTTGGGAGTCTGTATAGTTATCGACTTTCGAGGATCTAGAGATTTGAGGATCTTGGTCTTTCATATCTAAGGATTTTAAATTATTTCGCACTTTAAGGAAATCAAGAAATTTAAGAATTAGGTCTGAGAATTTATTCGAAAACCTAAAGTTGATAAAATTAGTAGTTAGAAGTTAGAATATTCGGGACTTCGGACATTTGCAAACGTAGCAAAAATTTCTAAATCACAGAGAAAAAGTTGTACGTTTAACAATTGAATGTCTGAAAATCTGTAGTCGTCTCCATTTTGCCGTAGCTAGTAAGTATACGTAATGCAGCTCACCGGTCCCGAGAGAGAGCATCGTGACGCGGTAGTTGCAGAAGACTGTCTGCTCGGTCACTGTTTCCCGATTAAAGAGGTCGTGGCAGCGTCATGGTCGCACAATGGCCTGTTTGCGTTGACAAACCAGCCATGTAATGAAACCTCGCGGGACAATATCGAGCGAATACATAGAGGTAACGAGGGATTAGAGACGGCAAAGAGTAGCGTTGTCACGGCACACGTGTCAAAGCGAGTAATTGCGACTGGCAGTTTAGTTCGACACACTCCGAGACTTTGATAATTAAAGCTGGTTTAGGCGAGAGTGTCGACCGCTACGACTTTCCCGTCGACAAACACCAACGAAGGAAGATGCGTTTAATTCCGGGCTAAGCCGACCGTGTAATGAAAACTGCGGACATTCGTTTCCTGGATTCGTCGAGTTGCCGCGCGAGGAACTCTTTGCCCCGAGCTGAACGCGAGCGTTGATAAGCGTCGGGATTCGTTCTGCGAGCGCTTGATTTAGATTAAAGCGCAGCGTACTTGTGTACTGTAGGGCCAGACAAATATCCTAAGGATAAAGACTGCAAAGAGAATTTCCTACTATTTACCTTCGATTTACGAGGACCTGGAATCTCTGTTACGTTCCCTTCTGGTTTTTTCAAAACTGGAGACGAAAGACATCCTTTATCTAAGAGAAGCCCCTCGTATATTATCTTTAAAAATAGACGCGTATTTCCCTCCATTTTCAAAATACCTAATTAAGTATACCTATGTTTTTGAAATGCCTCGAGTAAGATGAGTGAACCTAAGTAATCTCGAAGGAATAGATAGGTATTTCTCCTCGTCGAGTTACATAAAGTCGATATGCCCGTATTCGACGGTGTTTGAGAATATCGAATCCCATGGGATCAGATCATCCGAAACGAGCTGGGAGCTCGTTGAATGCGTGCAAAATGAGGATGTAAGGCGAGGAGAAAGTGGAGCCTTGAAAGAGGAAGTATCTGTCTAGTTGTCGAGTTTCGACACGTAGCAAGGACTCGTGCAAGGAACTCTGATTGAAATTAGAAGACGTTAACTCGTAGGAGTTAATCTGACTGTCTAATTTACCTTAATGGTATCTGACAGATGAGGATGAAAGATGACAGATAGCGGATAATTTCGAGTAATTATGGCATAGTTTCGCTACAGAAGGCGATTTGCTCAACTATGAAATTTTCAAGTGGTTGGAAGTGGTGCTCCTTCATGGATGAAATTGCTTGTAATCTATACACCTACAAGACCGCTTGTAAACCAGTCTAACTGGAACGTGTTAAAAGACTCTTTAACGCCCACGATTTATCATTGGAAACTGATTGATACGGTTTTCATCGTTAATGAGTTACCGTTCAATTTTTCTTTAATTATTCGACACATGCATTTTCATATTATCATTTGTTATTATGTTTACTGAATACAAATTATACTTATGTAACAGACACTGTCATCAAGGTAAAATTATTTAGAAAGTACTCCATGGATGTTTATGCACATATGACATATCAAAGTTTTCAAAGAAAACATAAATTATGCAAGTCATATACTATAAGGAATTACACCCATATGATTAGTTTATGCTTTCCAAAACTTTACTTATACTTTGAGTTTCCAGATTTATTTATAAGAAATAGTCGATTGATAACATGTTCTCTTAACCGATCGATCATGGACACTATATCATGTCCACGCGAGATGCGATAAAGAAAGAGTCTGCAGTTCCAGCTGTGAAAAGAATTCAATAAAACGTAGTATATAACTCTCCGACAAGTTCTAACCACATTATGTCCATCCGCGGAACTCTTATTTCTCTCGAGAAATGGCCTTCTTCCATTAAAACCCTGAACAAGTTAACCCGCCTCGAACAAATGATCGATGACACCATCGCATAAGGCGGACCTCTCTGGGAGAGTATCCACAAGCAATGCATAAATGGATACACCGAGAAACAATGTCAAAATCCGCGTAAAAGTTTCCCAACATTTCCATCGAAACTTCCATGATAGATACATCACGACTGGATTGTTTACAGGCTTTTTGCGCTTGACTCCGAATTTTCCACCAAACGTCGCAAATCGGTGACAAGTTTCAACAGCGGTGAAAATATGTGCTATGCAGAGATGAGAAATTGGCTAACGACACAGGGACAAGTGGAGCATAGAATCTCTCAATTCGCGGACACGTTTCAAATATTAACTTATTGTGGCCAAAAAATAATCAGATAGTAATTCTATCGCTACATAATCAGTTCCACATTCATGGAAGATCTTCCCATTTAATTATTCCGATGAATAATATCGATATGCACGATAAATTATTCGGTCTCAAATATGATTTTACAAAACAACCTCTACTTCGTCCTCATCACGAGGTTTCATTATTCCTTTCATGGAAATTTGAAATCGAAAGCAGACTGGAGAGGCAGGCGAATATATCCGTTGATGCAGCGTTCGAGACTCGTACACACGTATTTACACGTAGACACAAGCTTACGGGTCAGACTTACGCAGGCGCGTTTTCATTCACGCGCCTCGTTCCTCGTGAATGGCACGAGAAACCGTGGGCGGACATCGTGACTCGAACCGTGCATAGGCTCTCTCTCGGCCTCTCTCTGCTCAGTTTCTTTTCCATGAATGAATTTACGCCGTGTACGAGGCTTCTTCTCCGCCCGTTTCTCGATCCTCGACGTTTTACTTTTATCTTCAACGTTGTTCCGCTCGTTTCCGCCTCTCCCCGCGCCGAAACCGGCCAATTCGTGCACTCCCTGTCCAACAAACACGCCATTCGATTCTTGCTTCTGGGGACACGTATCGAAGTTCATCGTCCAGAGGCATTTTGGAATTTTAATTTCGGAATTCTTTAATTTTAGGACTTTGATGATGTTGAATTTTGGAAATTTTTAGACTTTTACGCTTTGGTAGAGTTTTTTTTACAACTTTAAAACTGTGACTTTGCAATATTAGATCTTTGAGGACTCTGGAACTTTACAGCTTTATGAATTGCAGAGTTTTGATACTATAAGACTCTGAAACTTTGTGGACATCAGAATTGTGAAAGTTTGTTGTGAATTGTGAACTCTGTAATTCAATAATTGTAGCACTTTATGAACATTCTTAGAGCCCCATGGTTTTCGTACTTTCGAGACCTTGTCGAAACTGTAGACTAATGAAGCATTACATGTCTTGTATAGATCAGAAACTGGGTAGTGAAAAGTGACCATTGTCATCGCATCGTCCGACTCACAAAATGAAGCTGCACGGTATTCAAATCAATAGCCCTAATCCAGTGAGATAACTGTAGTGCAGTAGCGGACGATTCTCTTCGGGCATTGTGCGAGTCCCGGTTTCGCCGAGGAACTCATCGGTCGTAGAAACGGGTTTCAGCGTTGGCGGGTTGTGCGAGAAATAAGGGGAGAGGTGGAAGCGAGACGGAAGAACAGGCTCTGACAGGCTATGAGCGGATTTGCATATCCGCTGTCAACCCGTTGGACTGGCGAGCAATAAGCAGCAAGGTCATTCACACTAGCTCGCCGTTTGTTCAATGAGTTCTACCCCTTCTTCCCTCGTCCACGAATTCCCGCTCTGTAATCCGTCAGCTGTCAAACACGCGTGCACGGCACCCCGAAGATTATTATTGTTTCCCTACTTACGTTCTCTTTCTTTCACGCTTTTCTAACGCGTCCTCTGACGTTACGATTGTACCGCTTCCGACTGGCTGGTCATGAATGACAACGCGTTTAACCGCCGTACGCAAACTGGGCTAAACAGCCAATTATATCGCTGGTTTATAAAAACAGTCGCTGCAAAGGAAATTTGCGATAAGTACTTCGCTGAAATAACTCGTTCTGAAAATCATTCATGTACACAGTAACGTTCACCGCCATTTTGCAAGTTTTGAAAGTTTCAGGGAATTTCTGTTTCAATTTCCAGCTCACTCTTTTTGAGCAATCTCTCTTTTTGAAATGATTTTGGATTCAAAAACTGAAGTTTGATCAACGTTGTTTTAAAACCAGAGTAATTTTATTCGAATGAAATCACGTTCGAAAGCAGAATGATATTTCCAGACCGAGGAGTTTAAGTGCGATGACCGATGTTTACATGATTGCGAAGCGGAGCCGAAAAAATCGCCGTAGACTTTATCGTCCACGATTTACGGACTCGGTCGGACACGGTACGAGGTAAATCGTGTACCAAGTGCAAAAGGAATTGGGTCGTCAGGCGGAAATTAGTCGACGCTCTTTTCACGAGACAACGAAGTAGGTGTGGAGACACGTAGCGCGGACACAAAGCTAGAACGCGGCGAGAGGAAACAGGACGGAAATACGAGAAGAGGAAGAAGAAGACGGTCGCTGGATGAAGTTCTCGGCGCCGTTGAACGAACTTGGGTCCCGCCGTATTTTTTCCAAGTCCTCGCTCTCCTTTTTTACACGACCAGGACGGGATTCATTGTCGGGGCCGGCCAACAGTGGGATAGGAAAAAGAGTGGACGGGCGAAAAGCAACGAATAAGACCGACACTTTGCTCGGTTTATTTACTGCCATCGGACTAGCTCGCAAATCGGGCAACGTGTTAACGCCGAACTTTATCGTGTCCCCCTAAATGAGTTTCTTCGATTGATGAGTCTCGGAAAAAGATATTTTACGCTCTTTCTACCTTTTTCATGGTTCACGCGCTAAATTTCCACACTTTAGAGCGCTATATGATACCCTAGATGTGTTCGACTCGTAACAACCTTTCAAGTATTACATCTGCAAACTATTCCAAGTACAGTCATACTTTTCCATTTCGACATACGGTGATCTAATAATCCGTAGTTTGCTGACCTAGGTAAATAGGTACAATGTCGAGTGAGGTGTCAGAAAAGTTAGTTCGCGTTAAACGCGCTGAATTATGCATTCCACGATTTCAACGTCTATAAGTCAGTCATGGAACTTTGTGGTTGTTTCGCTGAAACTGTACAGAAATACTTGACCAAAGTCCTAGATTTATATAAATAACATCGGTGGAGATAACCGCGAGTAGGGTCGAAGAATCGGAGGACAAGTCTGCAAAAAGGACGAAAAGAGGATGATCTGGGTCAACAACGGTGGAAACGTGGAACAGGTATATCCATTGCCAGGTGAGGAAGTTTATTTGCGTCAACGCGAGACATTTTTCACGGGACGACACAGCGTGGCAGGGTCGGAGGATGCTTCTCTATTCGGTGGACAATGGTATCACGTTGCACAGTTTCATGCTCGTCGACCTGGTTTATTTTTCGTCGCTGGCATTCAATCATGGAGCCGCGTGTCGCCTCCCTTGCTCTTCTATTATGTTGCGGAAAATCGACACGACAAGAGCGATCCATAATGGCTGAAAGACGACACCGAATGACTTTTTCTCACTGTACGACAGAATTCCGCGTTACTTATTATGTTTCTCATTCATTCATTCCACCTTTGACAAATCGATGTCTACACTGTGCAACAATTTCACGTGGTACACATGGACGCTGACTTCGACCAACTGTCACGTTTCAACTGTTTATTTTACTCCCCAAAAATTACTGAGTACTCTAAAAGCATTCTAGAATAAGACTTAGCAGCGTTCCTTTCAACATTATAATTTATACGTGGTCAAATAAAAAGTGAGGATAGAATAGTGATATAGAGAAAATTGAACCTGAACTTCTATTGTATACCGAAGGTTTGCCCAAAGGTTGAAGAAAAGATATTTTTACAATGAATGTAACGATAAAGCAGGAATAATATTGGTACGATTACAGCGAGCTCGAATGAAAATTAATAGGTATCTGCTTCTATTTTCAGTCCATATTAATTCGTTTTCGTTTCACGTCAATCCGTTGTATTTCGGACGCGAATTTCGATTCAGTAAACCGGCCAGTCAATGCTTTTCCCCTTTGTATAGCAAAATAGAATGAAAACGCGGAAAGATCGTCGATTGCATGGAGTGAAATCGAGTAAATTCCGTGTTACAGTCGATGCATTAAACCCGAATAGCACCGCATCGACCGTTGCCGATGTGTGCAGCAAAAGAGCAATTGTTGTAACCGATCCTCGGTATTCATTTCCACTGAAATGCAATGCTCGTAAACGTTCCGAAATAAAAGATAGAACGACGCGATAACGTTGTAAGCTTCGTTATAAGCTGGTCGCGAGTAAATCCGTACGGATGCTCTGTTAAACATATCGCGTATCTGTAACCTATAATTTGTAAAAATTCGTTTATCAGCTGTTCAGTTTCCAAATTCGCGCCGCTTAATAATGTTTCCATTTCAACGATGATGCTTCAAATTTAATAACACGTGAATTTAACAAGAATCAGAGAAACAAATAACTGCACATAATGTTACAGTTGCACAAATTATACGATCATCAAATAAAGAAGCAAATTATTATTAATTGAATTAATTAAACGAAGTGTTGGTATCGACCAGGAAATATTCGAGACACAAACGATTAAAGGTTGAACGTTCCACTTCCGGGGGTGGCCTGTTTAAAGCCATAGGCAAGGTTGGCCGTGGCTCTGTATGGCGGTGCTCAATCGATATACCTGTCGCGTAGCGAGCAAAGGTTGGTCGCAATTCAAGCCCTGGCTCGTTTCAATTAAATCTTCTTTCATTCGGACCGCTTAGTCGCGGGTTTCGTCGAGTGTATTTTCGTGGTCTCGACGAAACGTGGCCGCTTTCACGAGCCAACGGCCCTGCAAGAGCCGCTCGGTTCCGTGCTTTTCATCGGTGTCTTTTCTGTATAGCCCCGTAATCGAGTTTCGAGCGTCCGATGGCGCGTTCCTCGTGGCACGAATAAAAGTTTTGCTCCGAATAAAACGGCTCGAGATATGGCCGCAAACGCGTATGAAAACGCGCTCGTTTAACTGGTCACCGATCAGAACGTCCAAATGAAAGGACCCTTTCGGTTTATCGACGGAAATGTTCTTCCGATGCAAAACGAGAATCTGATCGATCCTTTTTTCCCTATATTTTTTATATCGGACCATGCTTTTTTGTTGGCTGAATCTGTTTATGAAAATGTCAGATGTTGATATAAAATATATTATATCAAATTCATATGAACTCGAACTATTAGCATCAATTTGGTGTTCAAGTCCAATTATAATCAAGGATTGTCGAAAACTGACATAACATTTCAACTTTGTTTTAATATTGTAGCTCTTATTAATTAGTTCTGACTACCGCACAATGTAATTTAGGTCAGAACGTGGTGCATTGTGTGTTTCGTAACAATCTCACAAATGAAGAATTTCGGGAAGCAGGCGGGGCAGAATAAATTCGTTCACGAATGAGAGAAAACGGTATCGTTCATCGATACGATATCCGCTTTCGTGTATTTACCCTTTTCCGCGAGCCACGTTTCCGATTTCGCACAGTTTTAATCCAATAAAAGTCCGTGGAACGTTTCATCCTTTTATTTCTTCTTCGGCAGGACGCTGGTCGGTAAATATTATCCCCCTCGTCGAAGTTCGAATTAACTTCGCGCAGTAAATAAATTCTGCTCGCGCGCGTTGGCTCGCCTCGACGAGCTGAAAACTACCGGTAAAGAGAGACCACGTTCGCCCCTCGTTGCCCGATAATTTTACGCGGTCTTATTTCCGGACATAACGAGCGTATCAAGCGGATCGTTCTAATTGCTTACCCGATTTAGCCCGATTATGTCGCCAATTTAACACCGCGTTTTCGTATCGCTACGAAAGTTCGTTTGTTTTGTCAGCTGCCGGGAGGTCATGGTAGGTGCCGAGTAGACGACAGCACGTGACGATGAACACTGATTGCATTTTCTCGAGGGCCGGTAATTAACGTTGTTACGCGCTCGTGAATCGCCCAATTTCATTCGGGCCGAGAGACGCGACAGGCTTGCCATTTAGCTAGCTCGCTTGCTCCTCTCGCGAACGTTGCTTCGTCAGGACTCCCCGGCGAGTACGAATTCGTTACTGTCACGATCCCTATGCCAGCGGAAATTCGAAGACGAAATAAAATGAACGAGCTCGACGTTGCCGCGACGTGAATCGCCGGGGAACGCGTTCGCTCTGTCGTCGGATTCGTCGCGTAATCGGGCCGTGAGTAAACGGTGACGGATCACGCCGATTCGGAGATCGAATCGCTAATATTCCAAGAATACTGCTATAACGTTACTTTTATTATATTATATCGTATCGCGTATAATGTTGCTTTATGTTACATGGAAAATTTACAAATTAATACCGTTGATAATCGTCTATAAGTTACGTGTGTGCTATTATACGGTACAAGATGTGCTCAAGCACGTCAAATTACATCACGTCGAACGAAATTATATAGAACAAACCGCGTAGAATTATACCATGAAAAATTGTATCACGTAGAATCGAATTGGATGGAATTGAGTCGAATCGTGTGGAACTGAAACACGTCGGATCAAATTATATAATTGAACCACGTAGAATTGTATTGCGTAAAATTGTACCATGTAGAATCGAGTGATGTCGAATTGGATAAGATCGAATTGAATCGTATGCAACTGAATTACGTTGAATCGAATCATATAAAAGTGAACCACGTAGAATTGTATCGTGTAAAATTGTACCACGTGGAATCGAATAATGTCGAATTGGATCAAATCGAATCGAATTACGTGAAACTCAATCACGTCGAATCGAATTGTACATCATTGAACCACGTAGAATTGTACCATATAAAATTGAACCCTGTAGAACCGACTAATTTTAAAATAAATCAAGTCAAATTGAATCAACTTAAATCAAGCGTAAATTGCCGTCTGTTTGATCATCGTTATTACAACATACAACGACGATGAAAGACTTGATGTAAAAATATCAAGAACAACTTTAACGTTTCACGGAGGTTGCTCGAAGTTTTAACAAGATGTAAAGTGAAAAGAAGTACAAATTTCCAGCAAGTTTTCTCACTTCGTGGAACGGAAAATACCGAGCCATGAAGAGTCTCGATTGACCGGACTATCCGGAAATGGTTATGTTCTGAGTGTAACGATAACACCGTGGAATTATGGTTCGGTTCAGTTCGACGTTCTTCAATGCCACGAACACGATAACACGCTACGAACGTGAACACCGCGGGGAACACGTCTTGTTCTCGGTTTTATGTATCACGCCCATAACTGCACCCCTAAGAGACCCATTCCCGGCTGCATTACTTTTTGAAACTGCATCATTCTTGCCACGATGGCGTGGAAAAGCTCGTTCCACCTACAGATATTATCGTTGTATACGAGCCTCCCTTATTATCGACTTATTTCATCGTGCCTTGATACTTTGAAGGGTGCGAAGTCAGCTTTACTTGTAACGCTGAGTCGGACGGTAATATAGACATTGCTCTTGATTTAGAAAGATGCAACTAAAGGAAAATAGCGGTACAAAATTTAAGGAAGATATTTCTGGAAGAGATGCACTAGTAAATACTTCTTTATTAAAGGTACTGCATTAATAAAAGTACTATAGTACTATACTACTAGATGTAGGTACAGATGTGAAAGATAAATTTGAAAGACCGGCGACACATAAATCCTAGGCTTTACACTTTGGTTTCCGGGACTAGCAATTTTTATTCCATCAAATTTTCGTTCCAGGAAAACGAACTCAATTCCATTCGTCATAATTCCATTCTACATGGTTCAACTGCACCCGATTCAATTCCGCTTCAATTTTAGCATAGAAAACGATGAAAATAATAGGAGCTTGTAACAGGAAGAAGCAACAATATTGCTTCGAAACTTGAAAGCAAAAAATATTGGTTTAAAACTGAAGCGAAAAATTAAATCTCATAAAATAATCCAGTCTTGATGAAATTTGAAACGATACGAGCTAACGGATCAGGTGTGCCGGATGAACACCGCTGACTTTCCATCATAATTATTCCGTAATAATCGACGCATTGCCCTACGGCAGTTCACTAGATCCCTGCGATACAAGTCAAATATTTGCCAACAGAATATTTGCGCTTAAATATTTACGATCGTTATCGAGCGCGTATCGCAGGCTGGTACGCGCGAAAATAAATCGACGCGCGGCCAATCATTAAGCGACATTAATTATCGACGGTTACCGATAAAAATGCGGGTAACCCGGCGTGCACGCTCGAACGAGTTCGAAAATCGATCGTCCGTCGAGGTTAGGCGAAATCTTGCGAAATAGAAAACAACCAAGTATAACGAGCTTGTCGAATTAGCATTTTAGGGGGTGGACGTAATCGGACGGTGTATGAAAAAGAATACGATATAAATCGAGTTTGTTTCGAACGGGCAGAACAACCGTGACGAGTGGTGGTACAGGATAATTGAACATAAGCAAATAGATGCAATTACGTGTCGGGGGTGGAGCAGTGAAATTAGTGCAGACGCGTTTCGATGCACACGTCAATATGCTGCTCGGCCGGATAATCAGATCAAGTTTGGCCATTTATTAGTGCTATGCGTGCTACGGTCACGTCAATTGTACCCCTTCCCACGACTATATGCATGCTAATCGCCTTTATGTAAATACGACGAATGCGTAATGGCGTTTTGGAAACGTTATTGTTGCCCAAACGAAGTTACCGAAAATCCAAATCTTTAATGAAAGCTCGTGAAAAATTTCATTTTTCATTTTTTTTAAACCTTTCATTTAAAAGAGCATTCGATGACGAAATGTGACGTGGCATTTATGGTCTTCAACTTTAACCCTTTGCGAAAGATGACTCACTCAATGTTCTTACATGGTGAGCTTGACATCAGTATTATTAATTCTGTAGTCATACGTGCGTATAAACGTAGAGACTTCGTTCATCAAACTTTTCAATTAAAAGATTTTAAAGTTGCTAACAGCAAAAATTCCTCGGAGTGCAAAGGGTAAAAATCTACCAATTGTCTAAACTTATTAACGTCCTCGTAGTATAATAAATAGTGGTGTAGGAGAGAAGTAATGTACTGACTATGTTGTGCGTTTGAATGGAACATTTTTATGCCGTCTATATTTATACGTGCCATTAAGAACAGAGCCGATTAGCCTGTAATAAATAATGGGAGGAATGATAGTCTATTTCTAGATGACTCACTGCCGATCAGAAAACAACTACATCTGCCACAGTGATATAGAGTCTTCTTACAGAGCTTAATAGCTGTTAGAAAGCTCTGTGGAACAAGTTGAAACGAAGGTTCCATAAATAAATGCATCCTCTTTAACACTACGACTACCATGTTATTCATAGCCGACATGAGTTATGTACGAATTTCCACTGAAAACTATCACTCGTTTTATAGGAGATAGCAAATAAAAATGTAGCCTAAATATAACTTATTGACAGCAGAATTTTCATAAGAATCGTTTACTTCAACAAGAATGATCTTACCACTTTCAGATTACTCTAATGCTTGATATTGTAACAACATCTACTTTGTATAAAATAAACACCTAAATATCTTACAAGATACATTAAATCCGTTAAATAATTCATGCAATGTTGATGTAAATAATGATAAGTAATCCTTGTAGCGAGGAATCAAGTTCTCCGAATAAAACAACGCAAAAGTAAATCTTTATTATAACTTTAAGTACCCCGTTCACAAATGAATAATCGGTTCACGTACGAAAATAAAATATCATAGGTGTAATATCGCGATACGTCACAACCGTATAACGTTACAAAAAAAAGAACGAATTAAGAAGATATTCATAAAAATCAAAAGAGATGAAGCTCAAGTTAAGAATCTACCGGAACGATCTCCCTGACAAATTACTCGAAAATGAAGTCTCTCGGCTCGGCGTTCAATCCTTTAATCAGATAACATCCCTCTATTACATGCCCTTATTTGCAATCATATTAATTGAGTTGTCTTTCCACGGTGGATGTTAAGTTGAAATTCCTACGCGCAACATGGCATTAAATCTCCATGTGTTCTATCCATGCTCCCGACCCTTCCGATAATTCCCATCCGATATGCAAAGAAGATTAATACGCTGCAAACAGCGTACCTGTTACACGACGCGATTTCAAGCGGCCTCGCGATCGTTTCGCTGCACGGTGTCGTTCGAGGGATCAGCGACAGGGTTATTTCGTTTCTGCAAAGTGGTTCTGGCGTCGCGGAGATAACTCCGTCCACGGGAAAGAACGTTTTCTCATCAACTCGAAGACGAATCGCTCGGACGAGCGGTCGTCTCGTGTCTCGTTTCGCGACTGGAATCGCGAGTATGCGAACTGCCATGGCGGCCACACACACGTTGCACGCGAAAGCAATTTCGCCGGCGAAACAAAAGAATCGGCCACGTCACGGTAATAAAGGCGAGTTATCCCAATTCCCGTGTGCAACGCCAGTCAGCCCTCTACCGACCCGCTCGTGACATTTTGTGTATGGAACTTCTATTACGATCAGACCGTGTGATTCATTCCGCGCGATTTCATCTTTTGTTGCGCTAACTTGCACTCTATGGGGTGTTTGTTTTCTCTGAACACGCTCGAGTACGATATGCAAATATTATTTTATATAGGTGCAAATACGCTGAATTCTTACTTCGACTGATTAATTCTTGCCTGCTTGATCTTATTGTGTTTGAAACATGGTCTAAAGGATATTTTATGTGAACTGGAACACTTTTAGGAAGGAATTTCGAACAAATTATACTACACAAGTTTTATATGTAACATTCTTGTGCCATTATCTATAACAGGAATATGGAGATAGTTACTGCTCCATCCTGTACAGGCACTCAGTGCATGGAATTTATGACTCTCGAATTAATTTAACCAGAGCTTCAAAAGTGAAATATCTATACTTAGGAATACCAGTTTCAAGGCGATCTTAGGAATGTAAAATAAAATGATTTGATGGAGCGAGTTTTTTACGATTTCTCGGTAATCGGTAAGTAACGGTGTTCCAATTTTCTGGTTTCGTTATAACACTCACCTTCCCACATCAAATGGAAGATAATGCGTTCAAAGATTCCACTAAATTGCTATAATCAATCAAGCACACCGGTTCGTTTAACGCCATCGGTATTAACTGCTCGAAGTAATTAAGGAAAAGCTGTCGTAATACTGTCATAGCACGCGATTGCATCTCTCGCACCTCGATCGACAGGAACATTAAAGATAGCGGGTAAGAGGAACGAAAGAAAGGGAAAATATCCGTTTCGCTCGATCCATTAACGAATTAATACAGAGAAACCTGGTAATATATTCAGCGGAGAGTCGATGACGAGAAAATCAACTAACTCCTTTGTGCGCTGCTTTCAACCGAAATCACACGGCGGCCCTCTTAATCATCGTAATCGTTTCACAGCATTATTAACCCTGTCGAGTGAGAGACGCGTTACCGTCGCAATGGCGAGAAAAAAAAGAGGGACGAAATCAAGCAGTCCACTTTCTCATCCATCTTTTCGTTTCGTGGCCCTTGAGCCGAGTAGAAACCGATCGATTCCATCGGTCTGCTTACACGTGAAACCGATTTTCTGCCGATGATTTCGCTGGTCACTCGGTGCGCACGCACGTAACATCACCGGTTCTTGTCTTGTTCTTTTCGTCTCACCACCGCGAACAAAAAGATAATGAGGCAATTTTTAGCCGCTTGCCAAGGCGGCGTCCGAGCCACGGAACCGCTTCATTTCGCCCGACGAATTTCAATCGCTTTCACTCTTGTTCGACCGCGTCCCAGTTTTTGCGTCCCGGCGAAAGTCTAGAAATAATAACCGTGAGGGACAAAAGTGTGGGCCGAGGAACTCCCTTTTTTAACGAGATCATGCGGTTACCGTAATGGCGAGGTTGCGTAATTTTCAGGGTACCTCGATCGAGAAAGTTGTAAAACACCGAGATACTGACGTTTATTTCCAATTGTACTTTCGCGGATTCTGTTTGAAATTTCACCCCCCGAGCCGATAATAACGCGGTAACAGAATTTATTCCACGAGCGATAATTAGTTTGCATCCAAATTTCGTATCGAAGTTTCGAAACGGCTATCGAACCCGTTACGAGAAACACTGTATGTAATATACAGTACCGGTATTCGATCAAAAAACTTCTCTCGCTTTGTTTTTTATCTGAAAAAATGCATTAAGGACATGTATTTCTACACGATATCAATTTAAGAGTTACGTTCTTTCTGTTTGCTTTTTATCTTGGGAAATGGGTTAAGAATATTCCTGCATGATATTAACTCAGCGATTGTAATGTTAGAAGAAGAAGTGATTTCATTGTTGTAATTATATCATACTCATTTTAAAGCAATTATATAAATTTTAAAGTATACAAAAGCAATGGTAATGTCCATATGCATTGAGCGATGAATTATAAGAACAAGTTATACGAGAATATTTTTAGACTTCCCGTATCGATCCTTCACCCCCATCGGTTACGAAACAATTGCTATTTTTTTCTGGTAGCCGTAGATCAAAGATAAACGTGCCAACGAATCGACTTTTATCGCCGACGTCGGCTTCTAATCGCTGGCAAGCTTTACCCTTTGACGTTCTGGCCGGTGGAAAGGGGTTAAAAAAAGGTCTACACCGAGAGCCACGGTGTTCGTGGCCTGGGAAGGAAAATCACATCCGGTTGATCGGTTTTGGCGCGGTCCACCGTTGCCGGCGTTCACAAAGCGACGAGGATATCCATTACTTGCCCATGGAACCGGGGCCGAACCGGGGTCAGAGGTGTCAATTAAACCGAAATGGTACGCTAATGAACAAAAGCTCCGCGTAATCCGGTGCGCGACGGCCTATTATTAGCGTGTCACGTAAGTGGTTTTCTTTTGGCTGGCATCCGGCCCGGGGGAGATAATAATTGGCCACGGGACCAGAAACCACCGATGGGAATATCTCGACACCTAGGCCGATGGCCAACCTAAGTGCGGGTTATCCGGGGAATTTTTCATCGAGTTCGAACCATCCCCTACTCGCTTCCCCCGATAAACTTGTCTTTATAGACTTAGGGGTTTATCTCAACCGACGACCCCAAAACTCCTGGCCATCTCGGTGAATTTTTTGCGAGATTATAACGAAGTATGCGAGAAATCACTTGCGGGGTGAACGGCATCACTTAAGAGTTTATCTCACCCCCACAGAAATCTTTGTGAGTTTTTTGGTAGACTATAAAGTGTGTGAGAAATCACTTCCATAATGTTACTTCTCAAATATGTATAAATATTATTTTTATACAAAATTAGCGCTGTTTCCCTAAATTACCATTTTTCCTATAAAAACGTCCCATTAACCATCCGAGGATTGGGACACGTAGCAGATATCCCTTCGCTTTCCTAACTTCTGAACCAAACTGACGTGCAGTAGTAACGGTAGTCGATTATTATTTTTAAACCGGTAGTTCGGTCACGTTTTATTTCTTGCGCACAAAGAAGCGTTCGTGCTCCATTTTTCACGCGGAAAACGTATCGTGTCAAAAAAGTCAGTCATCCTGCACGCTTTCGCAGACCGAGTATGCGATGCATTCCTTGTACGTGCTGCCTTTCAATATTCTTGTCAATCACGATGATCGGACGATGTAACAAGGGATGTAGCGGCGCGAAAAGCTTACTCTATCGCTACGAAAGCGTAACATCGCTCGACGTTTCTATGGAGTAACTCTTTGTGCCGTGGTAAAAGTCTGTAGGCAAATTTTAAAGGGTTGCAGTGCCGTTTTATACCCGTTTCACACATTCTATTCTCTCAAAGAATTCTAGACATGAAATGTACATTTTTCGTCTTGAAGAAATGGCGTCTTGTTAACTTTACTTTTTACATTTTGTAATACTGTTTTTAATTGCCGTAGGGATACAATATAAGCTGGTGAAGCAACGCGTGGTAATCTAACGTGTGGTAATGCAACGCTCGGTAATCTAACACATGACGATACAACGCATAGTAACTCAACGCGTGATAATCCAACATGTAGTAATCCAATACATATCAATATAACGTGTGGAAATATAACGTCAAAAATGGAAAATCTAAAATTACATCGAAATCATCGACATCTAGTTAATACGTAAAAATAAAAATTGTTTTCCGCCTTCCTTATCATATGATTACTCGACCGCAGTGAATGGTATAAAATTGATAGGGCTCTTACAGTTCATTCGTTGAACAATTATTGCGTAAATTGAGTTTAAAATTTATGGAACGCGCGATAAGAAAATCTTAATGCGAGGTCTTTTTTCAACTTAGCCCCACGGTTTTTGCTTCATTGGATGACTGGTCGTTTAAAGAGTAGTTCGTGACCCGTCGCATAAGGTTCAGATATGTCGCTCAAAGTTACAGGCACATAATTAAGTACATGTCATATTTCACGATTTCTTACAGTGTACACTGAAATTGATTTTTATCTTCTGTGTCATACACCTTTAGTATCACTTTATTATGCGTTCTTAACTTGAACTATTTCGTTGCTATTGGCGTCTATAGGCGTTCCAGAAACTCGATTACCGTGTGCTATAGAACTTCATTAGCTTTTAAATCACGATTGTCGTACATGTGTGATCAAAGGGTTTCATAAGATACCGGAGCGTCACGTGTATGTGACAGTATCAGATGCATTACTCTTTTCACAAGGGAGTGACATTTATTTGCGCGAAATAAGTAACATGTAAATTTTCATTTTATAAGATTCTTTTCTAGTTCTATTCTTGCACGATATGTGCATACGTATAAATAGTTCACGAAAACACTTTAACATTTCAAGTGCTATTAATTCGCTCAAGTGTGTGATGATTTATGGACAGGGTCTATATGTACCATCTCTGTAACGTTCACCAAATCCAAACATAGATCGCTTTCTGCAGAAGACTACTATTCCGACGCGATTAAAACCGCCTTACCCCGTTCGATCTAATAAAATTTCAGCGGAAAAGCTTCGTTAACGCGGCGAGCCGCCTTTGATCGGCCCCGTTTATTTTTAGTTAATGAAATCGTTAGGATTAACGACGGGACGGGCGTTGTCTCGCATTCTGCCAAGACGCGCCGACACTTAATTATGTTCCTCGTGTTTCCACGCTGAAATGCTTAATTACTCACGAGTGATCGAGCAACCTTGTCTCGTCTAGTCTGTCGGGAAGGCAGTTTTATTCATTAGACAACATTTATATTAACTATCGATCAGCTCGGATAGGCGGGAATTTTGTGAGCTCGAATCCGTCGCGACGCAAGACGACGCTCATTTACGGCTCCTCGTCGACCATGGCTCATACATAAATGCGCATATAAATAACCAGCGATTGGCCATTACGAAAAATTAAGCGCGTTTCTTTTAAATGTCGTCGGGAATTAAGAGCGAGCAATTTTTCAGCGTGAAGCCGACATTACGTTTCTCTTCGGACGATTTCGTATATTTTATATCGAAAAGCATGATTTATCGTGTCGGGGTCCCGCAACGCACCGGCACCGTCGTTCTTTTTCGTCCGGTTCGATCGTTAAACCTAACTTACGATTCTCGTAATTAACTCAAGAGCTTATATCGAAAATTATGATTTAACCGGTACAAGTATCCAAGTAATTTAATCTTCTTTTATTAAATCGAACGACTTCAAAAATATGGTATTCGATGCCTCGTAACTTGAAAATCTGCGGGACGTCTTCTGTAATCGATTTCAATTACCTTCGTTTTTAAAGGAGATACAAGCTTAATGCCAGGCATAAACTATTCACTTTCACGACGCGTTAAGCCGAACATCACAGCTGAATCATTGTACTCGAACCTCTTTAAGGTACCATGGGACACCCTGACCACGCGCAAGGATACTCACCCTCCAATACACGCGTTTTCAACCCTCGTTCAACTACTCCGAACCCCGTTGTGCTTCAATGAACGGTCACGACGGTTTGCAAGCCGTCGATGGCTATTGAAAGTGACGTCGTTGGAAACCTTTCGTAACTGCCACTTTTCTATCACGTTTTATCCTACGTTACTTTGTTGTATTTAGTAATTTACTCTATTTATAGAATAATCCTTAGAACGAACTGATACACAGGACATTTAGAAAATGCTATATAATCGAATACTTGATTTTAAAGGCTAACTTTTCGATTAATAAACACACGTGTACTGGTGAAGATAGCACAATAATTTTACAGTATAGCAAAATAATAATGTACATTCACAGCAAAAAGTAGACTCGCAATGATCACCTTCTCATTTTCTCCTTCACATATCACAATATAAAGAGAACACGCAATCTAAAGAGAAAAACACTTCGAAGAGTGTACCGCAAATTGAAGGACACCCCGTATAGACGGTACGGTCCGTGACCAGCAGAAAGCCGTGGCAAGGATCAAGGAACAATTGCGCTGATAGGCAGGAGGCTAGTCGCACGGCGACAGAGTGTTGCCCCGTCAAGCAAGATGAAGTCGTTAATCTACTCGAGAGGTCAAATCGAAGGTCTCGTTGTAATAGTTGTAATGACTGGGCGAATCGAAGCCTGCGGAATCGACGTTGTCTTGTACGTATACGGGTCTTGTCGAGGTCTTGTTGGCCTGCCACCGGGGTCACGGATAAAGCAAACAGAGGAGAATCTTCGTGACAGGAGCGGCGTGTAACCACGTGAGTAAGCAGCTCGAACGTTCAACAACGCGTTCGTAGATCCATGCTGCCTTCGAACTTTTGTATCGAGCTAACAAATCCGGCAAAAATTCCTCTCGAGTTCGTTCTAGTCACGCGACGTCCGCTTTTGGAATTCGTAACGACGGAATATGGGTCGCTGCGAAGAGATTTGAGGATTTGCAGATTCAATTTGGAGATTTAGAAATTTAGAAACTTGAGAAATTAAAATTCGCAAATTTGAAACTGGATGTAAAGTTTCCGTATGGCAGAAACTTGGAAAAGTCGCTCGACATCGTTAGAGACAAGCGACATCCGTTGTCCGTTGATTTCGGAATTCAGAGCGACAGAATTTGGGTCGTTGCACGGATTCCGCTATCGCGGTTGGACCGGTTTATGAATTTTTGAACGCGATCTACTGGTTCACCCACCGCGAGACGTTTTGCTGGCCACGTTGGAAAATCATAAATTATTCATGGTGACTTTATTATCGTTACAGAGCCACCGTGTCCTCGAGTAACTCTATCCTACACGGGACTCTAGACGACCGGCTTCCCTCCAATTCAATATGGTTTCTGCTCCCCGGTGACGTAGCGGTCTAAGGTTTCTCTCTTTCTCGGCTTTCCTTATTCCACGGTAGCCTGGCTTCGTATAATGTCCGTCGATGAACCACGAGTCGTTGCCTCCATACGATTGGCCTATTCGAATCGATCGAGAAACTCGTTCGAAAAGGAAACAACAGTTATCGAGCATAATATCGGGTCTCGTTCGAAAGTTCTGTCATTTCTTCTGTTTACCGAATAAAACATGCCTACAGTTTGCATAGTCGCCTTCAAAGTACCTTTCATTGTGCTCGACAATTCTCCATCTTGTAATCAGGTCGTACGTTTTTCGCGTACAACCGGGTTTCATCGATCTTCATCCTTTCGATCACGATTTTTTCCCGATATACAATCCGTGGAAATGCAGCGCACCATATAAAGACTGGCCGTACAACGCGTGGCCTTATAAATGCTTGATCATACATTACATGGTCATATCATGATTTAACGTTCGTTCAATGAGGGCTTTGCAATCGCAATCGTCAATCAATCAAAGTGTTACATTTTCTTTCAGCAATACCGAAAACGACAGAACTTCCCACGAGAGCCGACAGCTAAATTATTGGTTTGCCCCGGTAAGTTGAAATGTTCATTTTTGTAGCTGCAAATTAAAGGCTCGCTAAACATATAAATGATATACGGTCATTATGTATTCGTTACATCAGAGGGGATGTTTGTAAACTTCGGAATATTTATCTGCATGCGTTACGTGTTAAAATTGTCAAGCGAGAACGACACGAGTAGTTTACCTTGACGGTGATTTATAATTTACGGACGACCGGTAGCACCACAGGGAAACGTGGCTGGATGTACGCTCGTATCTATATTTTGCGAGAGATACAAGTGCACAGCTTTTTACGGGAGAATATGCAACCTTTATTGCAGGAAAGTTTCATCTCCATGGCGTTACATCGAGGCAACGGGGCGCACCGTTATCATATTGGTATATAACTTTTTAAACCATTATTCTGCACTTTGTTTCCATTCATTGGACCACCTAACTAATTATAATTTAACAACCGGACATTCTGCGGTCTACTGTATAAGCTCTCGGGATAAAGCGTACAATCCTATCGCTAATCTACTGTCAGTACTAACAGGAATATAAAAGTACAAGGATCATACTCCATGAAATTTTCAATGGGGAAAGTTTTAATGTGCATTCTTTTTAATAACTTTTAATCAAAACTTGTCAGTTGACTAAAGTAGTCACAATACTTAAGATAAAATCAAACGTTTATTAATATCTTTTGAAACGTCACTTTCCAACTCACTAGAGGGGCAAAAATTCTAATTGAATTCTCGACTATTTTCTCTGCCGTCCTCGTAAATTGTTAATTATCACCCTCTTCGCTTTTTATAGAAATTATCGAAGTCGAAAGCAAATTGAAGACGCAATTTTGCGCAAACAACCTCCTTTGAGCTTTCAATGGAAGCAATTATTTCCAATTATTCGTTAACAAGCATGACTGGCGAATGCACTGCATAATGTCAGTTTAAAACCGACTTCATTTTCTTCTCGTATTTCACGAGAGAGTAACTAATTTCAGCCGTGAAACAGCGACACGTTTATAAATCACCAGGCAACAAGATAGTCTATCAAAATCACCAGTCTTATTTCACGTTATAGCGAGGGCGTTTACTCACCGACTTATCGCGGCCGTGAACGTTAACCGGGGTAATTGTTCACGGATTATCGCCTCGCGAAGAGATACCCTCGAAATATTCCCGTGTTACAAAACAGCGTGTAAATAGCACCGTGCACGGTTTCCACTAAAACTTCGCGTGACGAGTTCAACTGTTTTAATTGGTTTCGATTCTATGGTCCGCTCGACCGCGGTCTGTTGGAAACGCGTTTCAGTGAAAAACAAACATTTCTACTAACGTGCTACCGTGACCGTACTAATGTTCGGACTTTGTCAATTTGCGTAGAACCCGTTTGAATAGCTAGAATTATTGAAAGAGCTGTGCAGCTCTTGGCTAAACAATTAACAGGTCTACTGGTCGCCCATATGTTTTGGCAACATGGGTCTAATGAAGATACTTTTTACAGATTTAGAATCTTAGAACTTTGACTCAAATTTCAAAGTAATCAAGGAAAAAATTTGCACAAAATGAAATTTACTTTTGTAATAGTCCGTATTTTTGGTATGTTGCTTATAACAACAGTGCAAATAAAAAGATGCTTACAAATTGTACCAGCAAAATAAAAATTGTACCCATAAAAATCTGTAAAGGTCTAATTTAGAGTGCATAGGAGACCGACAGAAACAGAATGTAAAAACTCGATGTTGAAACGAGTTGAAAGCATGCACAATGCAACATCCGTTGAACAGAGTATACAAACGCTAAACGAAATTACTGACACTCATCAATCATTCTATCGTTCTACAATAGGTGTCAAGAATGGGTGAGATACGGCGCGAAGTTCCACGCGGAACGAGTGCCATTCACCGCTCAAGGGCCCTAATTTTCTCCGCCATTAGGTCAGTTGAGAAAAAAAATAACAATCGAAGGGCCAGTGCATTGTTCTATCCGTTTGAAAGCGGTCAACAGATGTTCATCGGAAATCTTCGACAGCTGTTTCGCCAAATGGCATCGCAGAAGACAACTCGAGTGCTCGAAAATTATATTTTAATTTGTTTTAAAATATTGCAAACCATCAGATATTCGACAAAGAGATTCAATAATTTTCCTGAAGAAATATTCTTTTATAGCTAAAAATTTGTCGAGTCCAAATTTCTATATTTTTGGAAGATTTAACAAATGGTGAGAGACAAAGAGACATAAATTCGTATTCTCGATTCGAGTAGCCTTGGTTTCGTTCGGGTGCCGCTGGCTGGAAGCCGCAATTCTCCGGAGATTCGACGCGTTTCCACGGCTCGAAACGTGTATCGAACGACTGGCTGCCCTAAGGAATTTCGACCGGCCGATTTATGCCCGACGAGCCGGGGTCTTTTGTGCCGTGCCGCCCCGGGCATTGCGCGCATAATTTCAATATCGTCTCGCGGTCAGCAAATGTGTCGAGTCACGAGGAACGCGAGCTACGACTTCCGAGTCGATTTGTTTCCCCCCTTCGAGAGGGTTTCGCCTTAATTTTTCTCCTCGGTCTTCTTACCTTTTAAAACGTACATTCGGATACAATGTAACCTTTCAGATAACGACCAGTATCGTAACCGGATTTTTGGCATTATCGAAAATTTCGAATTTCTGAATTCGATAAGCGAAACAGGGATTACTTTTATGGACATTGATAACTTTTAATTTGTAGGATAAGCATGATTAATCGTTTTGTATCGAATAAAATAAGTATATCATACCGGTTTGAGAATCACTTGTGAACTGCAGAACAAGGTTTGTGGACTCACCTGAAACAAACAATAAGTAGAATGATTAATAAAACGCAATCTTTCGAAGTCAAATTTTTCTTAATCTAATACATTGAGTGTCGCAATGGAAACTGTCAATTTATGTAAATATATAAGTACATTTGTAAATGTATTGTGTGGTCAGACACAAATGTAACAAGTCGTATATTTTTTTCGGTGAATGTACAAAAAGAAAACAGGTGAATGGTTCACGGCAAACTACATTCTCGCGATCGTATCTTTTCTGTGAGTACAATAACATATGTGCATTTTGCACTGTGCCTTTAAATAGAAACGGCCTTGTTTTTTGCTGCACAACGAATAGGTGTACGGGGACACAGTCGGAAGAGTTATTCGCCATAAAGTTTTGCAAATAGCGCGAACATGAGTCCACAATCTAATTTGAAACGGATCAAAGATTTACTCTGGCTAGGGGGAAATGGCGGAGCAGTTTGTAGTTGGAGACGCGTGCAAATTAAAGGGCAAAAGTTCGCGCGGATTACTCGCTCGAATTCCGCGGAATGACGAGCAAAGTCGTGTAAATAAGTTCCGGAAGAAGTCCGACGAACGCGTGACGAGCGTGCGAGGATTTGCGTGTCGACGTGCAAACGAAACAACTCGTCAAACTTTAAAAATACAATTTTAAGTTGAGCGTACTTTGTAGCGTGACACGCGACGGAAGTAAGTGTCCGTGACAGGGACACGTTGTCGATAGTACACCGAGACTACAATTTATCAAAGCAATATCGTGCAATAATTGATTCTACAATTGAAATATCGAGTTTATCGTGTCTAATAGAATCCAGCGAAATCAATAAAACGCAATCAAGCAACAGGATTCGTTAAGGTTGAAGTAATTCGAAGTTAAACCGGCTTTGCATGAAATTCAAATATACTCGGAACACGCTGCGGTTCCACGAGGCACGTTGAGCAGTAAATTGGTTGTTTCACATATATTTCCTCGCCTATGGTCGACCCAGAGAATGCTTCCTTTTGCCGTAACATAAAACACAAATGTCGCTTATTGTTCTGTCGTCGGCATACTTTCTTTACGCCGCGGTTGTAAATACGGGCGAAACAAGAGGTGACAGAAATTTGTACAACGTTTCGTTTCAATTTATGCCCGAGCGTACTTTGCATGGTTTACGATCTTGTCTAATAGGAAATTCCTCGCGGAAGATGCTATAATAGCAGGATAATAACGCGCCTATACCCTCGCTTTAATTAAGCACGTTTATATAAATAGTCCCGTAGCAGTTCGCGGAATCAATTACACCGAAGGTCTCGAACTTCATTAAGTAAGCAAATAAATTTCTCATTCATCGATTGAATCCAGCGTCTGTAAAAGTAACGATAAACACTCGCTGCGAGGCTAATGTGGACGGCGATAAAATCACAGAGGATACGTGGTGTGTCGTGCGAGCAACCTGCCGCAGCTTTCCGTAACAGCAGACCCAGTCGAACAGAGAGAAAAAGGCGTTCGCCTCTTGCTCAGGGTTGCTTTTTGCACACAGCCCGACCGGCAAAACCACGTTACAAATTATCCAGCCGCGTACGAAAGGTCAAGCATCCGCCACGACCACGTACGTTCCGGTTTCTCTTCGAATCGCCTATGGTTTAACGCGAGAAACCAGAGAAAACGGGGAGAACACAGCGTGATACGGGGTGTGACGCGAGAAAAATAAATCGATGCGAGCAAATCTGATCGCAAAACCTTCGTTGCAATATCTCCCAAATATCCTACATAAAACAGTATGATCGAAATTAACGGACACATTTTTTAATTTATGTAACCTTCTCTGTTGTATATTTTCAAAATGTTGCAAATTAAATTCTTGTGCTACAATTTTCGACACGTAGCACATTTGATACTAACGACTGCACGTTTCGGGAAATGTACGTTAAGAATAGCGAAGTTAAAAGTCGTACGGTTTCATTATCAAGCTATAATTTTAACTGAATCGCTCGAACGGGCATAATCGCGTACGGCGAAATATAATTTTCTGGTTGGCCGAAGGCAACGAAACGCGACGCGAGAATCACGTTTTTATTCCGCTCGTTCTCCGCTCGACGCGTTTCCGCGTAATTGCCATTGAGCCACACGGCGAAGTATCAACATTTTTCCATTTCAGCGACGTTTTAATTGAAACTCGCGGCACCGGAAACTTTGGCGTGACTCGCACCACGTCTGCCGATTTCTATTCGAATCACTTTCGAGTTACTTCGTGGCAATGTTAACTCCAGTAGTTTCAATTTTATACTCAAGATGACACAAAGTGATATTAAAAATGATCCACTCTATAGAGAAAATCTACTCTTTCTAAAAGGTGGAATTTCAAATTTTAGTTACTTCAAATTTCTAGATTCAAAATTAACAGCGAGGACATACAGAAAATATTGAGACAATTATCGTTTGCTTAAATGCGATCCGCAACGATAAAGAAACCGTCGGTCTGGCAACACATGTGGCATTACTCTATTATCGTTCTCGATCTATAAATTGGAAAATAGAGCGATCTCCGGGGTCGGGGCGTTTGTTTCGCCAGGATGTTTGCGTGGCAAACAAGCGCGAGGCCATTTCGCAACGAACAACACCGTATCGAGTGCCATTATCGACGGTCGTCTGCGAACAAGCTGTCGTTTTTTAACAGGTTTTCACTCTGTGGAAGTTTCCGTTGATCGATTTAATAAATAGCTGGAGAGAAGAACACCGTAAGTTTCGGAGTTCCTGGAGTTCGCGAACTTTGGTAATTCTTCTTGGACGACGAGATGCATCGGCACGATCATTTTATCTTACCTGCCTCTTTGACGGTAAATTGATATCGTGCGAGTGATTCGAAAGGGTCATTTCTTTTTTTACGGTAACACTTCGTACAATGCTGTCTCAATTAACTCTGGTTCTCATATTCTGATACTTGAACTCCACAAGTATTTTATATAGTAATATATTATCTACGTAAATTATATGTAAAAGCAGAATGATAGAGAACTTTTAAGCTGGACCGAATCTTAGTACCCTTTGAAAATTTTCAAACATTTCGTCCTTTCAATTCATCTCATGTTCAACACATGTGTCATATGTTTCACACATTGACCCACGTTAAAAATACATAAACATTTACAATCTACCAATAAATCGCCTGGTAAAAGCGAGATGTTCTCGAAAACGTGAGGCGATCTACGTGAATTCGTGACACTTTGAACCCCGATAAGAGATGACGTCTTTCTCGTTCCATAGAGACTCTTTCATCGAGCAAAACCGCGCATTTGACGTGGTAGATTTAAGGTATCCGCGCGTGACAACCACGGAATAATAATGTTCAGACGGTAGTAAGCTACGAGGTTTACGTGTCTCCTTACAGATTCGTGAACGCGCGAATCTTCCACGTACGATCTCTCGTCTTGACACAGGCGACATATTGAAAGACTTTACTTCGGACGATCTTGGAAAACGCACCGCGTCGAACCACGGAACCGGCGCATATCGAGTGGAAAAATGCTTAGTGCAATAGGATAGAAAAATGGAGGTTGAATTATTCATAGAGGTACGTATGAAAATTCGTAAGAAACAATTTTATAGTAGTTTCATTTGGAGAAAATATTTCTGTTGGTATCCTAACGCAATTTGGCTGAGAACGTGAGGTTGGAAAATTGAGGTGCATAAAATAGAATGATAACATATGTAATGTCATGATCTAACAATTTCTGTATTATTACTCATCTATTCTGTGTTATAACTCAATGTTGTTCGTGTCCTGATTAGTGTTTAATGTACAAATTTTTTAGAACGTAGAAGAATTAATAGAGTAGTAGTATAGCAATCATAAGCTCGAATCGCAGTTAGCTATTTTCTGATGGTGAACTATGTTTACGATCGATGGAAAAACGATCGAACGTATCGCGAGATCGTTCGTCCCGGTATTTTGTCGCCGTGAATGGAAAATTGATGGGAAAATAATAACGGCATACGTTCGACCCGGGGGAAATTGAACAGGGAACGGTGTAGTCAGTCGTTTTTATAATGCGCCAACCAAATCGAGTGATGCTCGAGCAAAAAATCGAGACCCGATCTTCTCGTTGAAAGAAACGAGATCAAAAATCGCTTTACAAGGAATTTCGGAAGAATAGACAGGTTTGTCGTTACAACGAAGCGTTGGATTCTTCGTGTTTTTTTTTAACGAGCTGCCGAAAAGAGTTCTCGATGGAAACCCGGTGAAAATCGGTGGATGCGAAGTTTGAAAAGGTCAAGCGTATCGAAATGTATTTTTCCGCGGGACGACGGGCAAGGTCGGCGAGAAAATTTCAATAAAACATCGCGAATCGAAGCCTCGTTTCATGAAAGCTCGCTTTTATAACCGGTGACCGAGTTTCCGAGTGTCAGCGATTGAATCTTACGTTTCTCTATCTCGTTTCGATTTTTTTCTGCTTCACCGAATCGACCCGCTACAATTTATCAGCTTTCGAAGCACGAACAAAATTCAACGATTCGTATTGTATCGTATATATAATTTTAGATACAGGGATTCTCTTCTGAACTTTGCGAGAACATTTTGAAAAACGTATAAGGCAATAATTATACCTGGTTCAACGTGTCTTGCATTTTGCGCAGTCTTAGACTTTTTCTCCAATTTGTGTCGATTAAATATTTTGCAAAGAAAAGTTTGTAAGAGAAAATGTTCGGAGAACTTCAACGTTTGAAGTACACGCCTTCAGGTTACAACCTGCAGTAATCACTTCGAGTTAAACACGGGAATTAAAATTTTTGCCCACGTTACACTTTTCTCGCCAGCGATCCAATTAGTCCAGCTCTCTCGAAGTATTTTACAATGAACGAGAAAGATCGATCGATTAAAAACTAGTCGGGGAATCATGATTCACTTGCTAACCAGGTTTTGAACTTGGTCTTCATCAAACCAGTTGAAAAAGTGCAAACAGGAAATTACAGATTATGTTAAATATGATGTAGTTGAATAATAAATACAATAAAGTTTTATGTATTAGTACTGTTGTGCTGTGTCGTGCGTAATATAACAAATTAGGGAAATAACTTAAACGTCCAGTTATAAATTCATATATGAATAAATTCATACCCAGTTTAATTATTTCTAAGTATTTTTAAAAAATTGCTGTATGAACGAACTATAATTTACTAGTAAATAGCACGTCGACAGTACGACGTAATGGATTCGAGATTTACTGATACTGCGTTTAATTAGTGTTTCAATATGTCTTATTGGACAGGTTCATTTTCACCGCGACAACCAACGTATTAATTAATTTTGATGGAGCCATGATCCTCGAATAACTCGTATCGAAAAGCTGAAACCTATAAAGGGAGGATCGAATGACAGAATACTTGATTCTGTTCGGAAACACGAGCTTCACGTAGCTCGATTTTCGAGCCACTCGAGCGTTTCACGACTCTATATGTATGCATACCTGATCGGTATGTGACAAAGTAAATTCGATAAGAAACAAATTCGGAATTCCCTATGGTAGATTCTACCCTCTTCTCAGAGATAAGACAGTTTCGTAGGATGCTATCAGGGAAGGGTTGCTTCGAAGGGTTGTAACAAAAAGATAGAATGTTTTCTCCAGAGATATCGTGCACGCGTTTATCTATAAAAGTACGATTTCTTTCGATACCGTGTATCTTTAAACAACATATCCGTATTTGTAGAAAAATAACCTTTTCTCGATTTTTGTACGTCGTTCTACGAATGCCGACAGATTTGTTCTATATTTACAATGTAGATAAAATTAAAAGATTGTGTCGGAGAAAAATGCGACAAGTTTCCAAACAATTTGTAATTTATTCAATCATATTTGCGAAATTATTTTTCACGAGTGAAGCTCTAATTGGCTATTTCAGGATCACTCGGTTCAGTTGTAATCTCATTACACGCATATTACGTCCGTTTCCACGCGTATTCGGAATCCATAGTAAATAGCGTTTAATTAAAGATCACATTATTGCGCCATAATAATATGTACATACTGCGCGTCATTTAACACAGAATAAGCTACAGATTATGTAATATCGTCGTAACACGTAACTTTCCGTGTAATTATTAATTAACAGCGAGAGAAATGATTGATGTTTTATTGATACTATACAAATTTAGAAAATTAACAACGTGAAATTACTGCTTTAACAATCGATGGTAACCGAAGGTAAATTAATTATTTCGATGAAATGTTTCGTTGCAACGAAGAATCAGCAGCGTCGAAAGGTATCGAATAAAGTTGCACGAAGAGGAGCACTCGATTCGATGGCACGGGCCAGATTTTCGTTTATTACCGGTGGCGATGGAGTAATTAACGTTTCGTTCGATACGGGACACCCTCGATGTCGGAAATAACAAACAGCATCGCGACAGAGAGAAACGACTATTTCTGACTGCGTATGTATTTGACGAATGTCGAATTAACGAGCCGATTCAGGCGTCAACCGCTTAATCAGACGCGCATTTATGCCGTGGCGTTGTTTAATTACGATCTCCGCGTGCACGCACCGCGGGACAACTATTACATCCATTCGACGGAAATAAACGCGGTGTAATTTTCGCAACCCTTCATGAAATTCCTTCGTTCGTCGTTTAAAGCGGAAATTATTTGCGTCATTCCCGTTGCCGCTCGATTTTTGCCCGAAATACCGATGCTGCGATGGCATTCTTCGTCAAACGCCGTTATACAAATACGTGCTGGTGACTGCTTATCAAAATACTAATTACAGTTTAGGCATGATCGAGTATTTGTCCGCTAATTGCTATACGCTATCCATTACCGGATGATCTAGCTGGAGAGACCATGATGGGAGCCATCAGGTAGTCTCTACCTCCACAAATTGCTTTCTAAGTTGCTGCTTCTTTTGTATCGCGTGATTTATGGGAAAATTTAAGGGCACTGGACACTTGAGAATTTGGGGATTTGTAGATTTAGGGATTTGAGAGTTTAAGGATGTAGAAGTCTTTTAACTGGGAGCTTTAGGGATTTTGGGGTTTGTGGATTTGAGGATTTGTAGATTTATAAATTTGGGAAATTGAGATTTGAGGATGTGAGAATTTCAGCATTTGTAAATTTAAAATTTAATTATTTGGGCATTTGTGAAATATAAAGACATCCAGTTTGAAAATTGAAAAGACTGTAGAAGAGGCAAACACTAGAGACCCCGTTTTCCGACACCGACCAATCGCACGAACGTCCACCTAACTTCTGCCACTTCGATCCATGTAAATACGTTGATAGCACTCGAAGGGTTAAGTGCGAAAAGCAAATCCAACGCCTTGGAATCACGAATGGTCTCGAAGATCGACTGAAACGTTCTCGTGTTTCCAGTGTTCGCATCGATTCTGCTCTCCTTCACCGTTATTCCATCCACGATAGTCGCCGGAGTTTTCCTCCGACCTCTCGCACGAACAAGTTTCAACATCGTCGAGGCTGGATCGGGAAGCGGGCAAAGCCTTTCGAGCCGTGTTTCCAAATCCGTGCGCGCCAGAAACGCCGATGATCTCTGACCAATGACCCGTAACGTAGACGGGGCTAAGCGGAGAGGAAAGCCGCGACCCGTTTCCGGTAAGCAGCGATATCGCGCGGGCCAACATCGACTGGTCGAGGATAGTAATCAGGACGAGACGATAAATCACCGCCGTTGATTACATATTTCAAAACGCGATCGAGAACCGGTTGATCTACGGCGTACCATGGAGTCCGCTCCGTACAGCCCGCAGGCTTTATCCGGGGAAATTTCGTTCGGTTTCAGAGAGGACACGTTTCGTCGCCACCAGGTGAACGGTGCACCTCGAATTCCTGCTACGTTCGCTCTGATTGGAACGTTAGGAACGGGAACTCGCTTCGATCGTATCACCGCTTCGGGACCTTTGTATTCAAATTACGAGCGGAGCTGGCTCGCGATCGATCTAGTCGAGAGCAGCCGCGAAATTATTTTCGTACACCTTGGGCCTCGACGTTGTTTAGATCCAGCTCGAAGATCGATCGCCGACCCGTTATTGATGTTGCCACGATTTGGAAAGCGAGGCACGTGCAACGAAACTAATCGAATGAAGCATACTATTCTGACAGTTCGAGCACTGTTATATATCTACTTCCAACGCCAGAAGTTTCGTCGAAGTCAAACACATTTACAGAAATACACGATCTGATATGGTACCTTTCCTCGAATCACAGGATCATAACAACTATGTTAAAAGTTTCATTTAATTGCCGGTGATTATTTTGTACCTGACAGACTGACTGAAATTCATTTTTCTCCTTCTCTCCGTTTTTATACAAGCGTCTTGTTTCCCTTTCAAAAGCAACGACTTGGGTCCGACTGTCCCTTGGTTCCAGAACTGTCTATCGCATGTACAAGATCGGTATCAGCCTTCTTCTTGCCATTCGATCTGACCGGTGTGTATGACAGATACAACTCGTTTAGCTGCACCGCTGTAATTCACTCGTGTCGAAAATACGTACGAAACGAGAAATGCACTTTTTGATCGAACGCAACCGCATTCTTTCAAGTATGCTGTCAGTGCTCATCCCGTGGCGGACGTTCAGCGCGCACGTGGGTTAGAATTGAATTAAAATGCTCGTGGAAAGAAGAGGAACACGTGGGGAGATAGAATTGAATTAAAATGTTCGTGGAAAGAAAGGGAACAACACGACAGAGTAGGTAGGTACACGGATTAACCCGGAATACACAAACGTTGCTCCTAGGAATCCCCTTTCGCTTTTCCGCCTCTTCGCGCGTTTGGTGAACGACGGAAATCCGGAAAGCAGTCGCGATGGAATGGCCACGCCCGTTCGTCGTCTGTTCGAATTGGCCGGAGTGACTGGGAAAATTAATTAGACGGAATTGCACACAGAAAAGGCTGTTTCCTCTCGCTTGGTCTCTCGACGATCGAAGACCTTCCATCCGACCATCACAATCAGTCTGAGATCAGCTGAGAATGAGTGCGGTATTACTTGCTTAAGTGGCAAGTCGTTACCCCTACCCGTTCCCTGTAATTAAGTAAATACAATGATATTTATCTCGTTCAACTTGCTTCTTTTTTATCTTGACAAATGAGTAAGTGGAAAATGGATAATAACGTCAAATCCTTCAACTGCAAATGCAAACATCGCTTATTTTTGCTTGTTACGGTGCAAGCTGTAATTCCACTAGCGCATTAATGATAGGAGATTACGGCAATGATGGTGTAAGAAATTTATGTGATCCGTTATAATCCATACTTGTTCCAATGGAAAAGTTGGTGCAAGTCGCAAGTACTGTTAGCTGATGAGAAATTAGTCCAGCAACCTCTTCTTTAACGTCTTTTACATGCAGTTTATTGTTGTGTCAATTAGGGAACTGCATGTGTTACTTTTACAACCAATTCTCGTTAACCGATCGTTAAAATCCATCGATAACGCAGGTCATCCCCACGGGTTCGCGAAATTGATTTCGAGGAGCGTCGATGAGAACAAAAAAAACATCGTTCAACAGTGTTTCAACGATTGATGTAGTTGCAGCTCGAAACCGTATTCATATTTATAATACAACAGATCGCAGAACGCAAATACACAGTTCTGTGCTGTGACTACATCACTCACAATCGCTGTTCGATGATTCTTTTCGCCGATAGTTCGCTCCGGCGAAACCAACCACCTCTCACCGTAACTGCAGACGCAAACGATCGGTTAAGGCGACCTTACTGTATCTGTTCAAGAAGATTGATATATTGTATTGAATCAATCAAAGGCACCCATTCCCAACCACGCTTCAACATACAGTAGACTAAGTTACAATCTAGTCTATGCTAGGTACCTAGTTCTAGTGTTCTAGCATGTTCGAGGACACGAAATGTACTATTAATTTAGTAAAGCCATTCGTTTCTAGAAAGAGGGATTAGGTGACTTACATGAGTTTTACCCAGGGAAACGATGAAAGGGCGAAAGGGTGGGGGTGATGCTCGAGTACGTATGTAAAGGAGTTCGAGCGAGCATATAAACAGATTTGAGCGTATCCGGCAAGGCAAGAAGTAGGAGGACTACGGGTGGAAGGTGTCGGGTCGAGCGTTCGGCGTGGAACGAGAGGTCGAGTATGCAAACGAGAGGCAGCAGGGAGAAGGTGCATTGATATGCAGGTGAGGCGCCATCGCATCGGCTGAGCGTCGAGGCGGCTGAATGCTCGTTGCATTTCGCAAGAGAATGAGAACCATTAACGCGCTTCCTGAGCGAGTCTCCTTTGCTCTCCGCCTTCTCTCTCTCGTCCCTGTCGCCGCGTATTACCGCTGCCTGTCGCACCACGCCACGGCACGCTTTGATTGACTAATAGCTGTTTCCTACGAATTACCACCAGTTAACGTCCGCTCATTCTAGATTCCTTTGAGACGACCCGTTTCTAGCTCACGTTTACGCTGCTTATCGATCAACCCCTAACGATCGGCTTCCAATCTTAAACCTCATCGATCCCTCCAAATTTTACCGCCACGTGCACGATAGAAACCCTCATCGCAAGTTCTAAGACTTGGGCATTTAGAACTCGGGATTTTAGTAATTAGAAGTTCCCAAACTAGGGAATTTGAGAGAGGTGCTGAGAACTTGGGATGTGGAAATTTGACGATTTAGAAATTTCGGGCTTGAGACATTGACAACATGGAAATTTGGGAAAGTTCTTTTGAGAACTGGAAGTGTGAAGATTAAAAAAATTGAACGTTTAGATTCTCAAGAATGGGGAATTCAGTAATTTATAGAATTAAGGGAATTTGTTGCGTAACACAGTATAAGGAGCAACAATCTCCTGAATCTAAATGAGTGAATAAATTATTGTTCGCGATTGTATCCTAACACGGCACGCTGAATTAAACCGTGACACATTGTTTGTCGAGCCGTACCGTGTTGTAACGTGGTTGCATCGCCTCCGTTGGAAACGTAGCTCTGCCATGGGCCGAAGAACGAATGATCCTGACAGAGGGAACTGTAAGAACAAGCCACGACGCTATTGGTCGCCATCACGATTTATCACGAGCCAGACCAGGGACGAGAAGCGAATCGTTCTGCGAACCAACCGGCCAATAACTTCTCCGTCTCTCTCGACACTTATCCGCGAAGCGTATTTGGTGTTCGCGCAAAAACGATTTCGGCCGAATACCAATCGTGGTCACCATGAACGTTTCTTCTTCGGTATCATCATCGCAATCGATTCGTGAAAACATAGCCCGTTACGCTGATCGAAACGCAGTTGATTGATAAATAGCTGAAGAATCGTGGGTTGATTTGGATCTACCAATGATCGATCGATGCTTTATGGAGTCGCACGGAAGTAACAAGATTGATCGATAAAAACTGTTATCCGAAATAGGTAACTTGTTATCTGTTGGATGTATCAAGTTTTACATGAATTTTGTTGTGAGACCCAAGACTTGTGGATGACGCATCTAAGAAGCATTTTTGAATTCCAATATCAACGGGATGTGAACTTTCTTTTCAAAACTTTATTCAACTTTGCATGCATCTTTCACTACCATTTATTAACTATATCACTGAAACTTTTATTACAATGCAATTTCATCCTACTCTGCTCAGTATCATAACTTCACGCCATAAAATTATTCTTCGACAGATCCATTCATTAAGTACATACTTAACCATGCTCATTCATCTATACATTCACCTGTATATACAAATTCATTCATAAGTTGAATGAATTGAGACGTCCTCTAATCACCAGACGTATCACAAAACGATAGCAGGCCCAGGAGTTTCGCGATACGGTTTAGTTGACTCTTTGTTAAGAGTCGAGGTTTGTTCAACGGAACGAAACGTCACTTTAATTCTGCCGAATCTTTTAAGGAAAAAAGGGGTTCGGAAGAGGCTTTCTCCCGGTACGCTTCAGTTACCACCTCGACGACTTTCCACCCTCTCCGCCTTCTTTCTTTCCGGCTCCTTGTCAGCTTTATTTCCGCGCGGAAAAACGTCGAGGATAATGCAGAACAGCATCGCCTGACCGACTATGATTCAATCTTCTGGGCTACTCGTTTTCAAGCTGGCTGCGTTGATTTCCCTTGAAAGGTGCGCCCTGTTCGCCCCCTTCTTCACCTGCTGCTATATAAAAAAATTTTCGCTTCTCCGCCTCGCGTTAGGATTTTTGCCACTCCGTCAGGCGGAACGAACGAAATAACTTATTATCCTCTTAGGCCGTGCCTATGCTTTTCTACTCTTTTCAGGCAACCCCCTTGTGTGCCAACGAACGTTTTCTCGCGACGAGCAGCGTTATTCCCTTGAATTCGTATTATTCGCTATATTGCTCACTGTCTTTTATTCTGGATCTCTGGACCACTCGCCATGCCGTCTTCTAAAGGCGTTCACTGGATAAATCGTGCCAGATCCTCTCGAAAACGGTGTTCCTCTCTTCATCAATTGACTAGTCCTCTCAAGTTTAATGAATGACATCTTTTAAAGTTACGACACAAACGAGGAATTGTCGAGAAAAGTTATGTACTGAAAAATAGAATATACAACAGCAGTTTATTTGCACGTCTAATATAACGATCGCGGTTATTCACGAAGACGGTGCATCCAGAAAACACCGGTCGAGGTATCTCTTTAAAAAGTTCGCCGGTCCCTGCAACCCCGCGAGAAGTCGATCTCCAAAGTTGGAAACCGTACATCACGTCCATAAATCCAAATAAGAATTATTTATAGAAGTTGGTGGATCCGGTTACCGAGATGCTCCCGAGACCGAACTTTCTTTCACAATCTGACAAACTCGATGTCCGCGGTAATATCCTGCCGGTTTGCCTCGGATATTATTTTTCGAATTGCAAACAGGCCGGGATATGTCATGGCGAAAGTTCAAATCGAGTTTGAAACTGAAGAAGCGTTAAAGGTATCGAGAACAACCGATGGAACGTTAAGAAATATGAAACTGATTACATGCATGCAGTTCTTTCTCATAGTACAAATAATAAGAATAAGTACAAATTCCTCTAGTCCGAGTACCACTGTCAAGAAAAAAGTGGAAATTAGTTCTTTCCCCTACAAACGTTCTCTTTGTGTACATTCCTGTTGAGAAAAGGACCTCTGTCGATTGTGCGTCGCCCCCTTTGATTAGGCTACTAGTTGGATCACTCTGTTGTGGACATTGACAAATAGAGGGGTTGCAAAGCAAACAAAATTGCCACCTGTGTCTTCCTGTAGCCACTCGATCCATAAATCTAAACGTTCAAATATTTCGTGAAAGAAAAAAGTATTAGAACCCGTCAAGCGATCGTCTTTTTTACAAACTTTCAGCAAATATCCCATCTAAAAGCAGAACGGTGGTACCAGCAACCCTCAGTAACAAATTCGACCCTGAACCTATCAAAATCTATCAACATCATTCGAATCTCACATTGAACGCTAAAGTTCACCTGCTACCATATTTTATCATCAACGAGGCTATATTTTTTCGTTTGTCACAGCTTCTTTGTTTTAACTTTACTCGTCTATTCTTGTCTTCCAACTTTTCTTCAAGTTCTCGTGTTAGGACCTTTTACATGGACATTTATCACCCTTCAAAGTTTAATTAAATATATGTCGAAATATGATCAATCATATCTTACAGATCGTTCACGATCCGTTTTAAAGTGTCTGCAATTCTAATTAAAGTCTTCTTGATAGAGTAGCATAAACTTCGGTGGCTAATTGTGGATGACTCGCTCAACCAGAAATATATGGTAATTTGCGATAGTTGAGATTCAGTCAGTTGTCAGCAGTGTACTTTGTCCATCACTGTAGTAAGTCTATTAAAAAGTAGACATCTTTCATTAGCATACTTTCACATTCCAGTGAACATCTGAGCAGCTTAAATAACCGCTAGTGTAACAGAGCATGGTCCTAGGGCTAATTTATTCATAAATTAAATGTACAGTAAACACCATTTTACTGGAGTTTATCTGACCATCCCGGCACAATGCGGCTCTGCCCTCCATCCACTTTAGAAACTTCCTCTCTAAAAGCTCCATCCATTGTAGACAAGATTTTCAGCAGCCACGTTTGATCTTTCGCGCAAAGTGAACTCCTAGACGCATTGTTTACCTCGGATGCTTTGATCCTATCGCGATCTATTAACGAAGAGACAACGATGAACAAAACTTTGGTTCTCAAGGGGGTTGGTCTATTGACTAAATTAATACAAGTCTCGAGACAAAGACGGAAAGTCGACAGCGGGCGAACGATAGAGGAGGAGAAAATGTGAAACGAGCGGAAGTTGTTGGAAGGGAATTAATAAATGACGTCGAAAAAGAGAGGAGTGGTCGGAGTGGGCATTTCTTTTCACAGGAGGCATGATTTCTGAAGGGAGTTCGAGACGAGTCTGAGAGGATCAAAGTTGGTCGGGATCCAATTCACGGTCCGAAAGCCTTCTCTACCGGGACGACTTTTCAATCTGGGAAAAATAGCAAAAACAAATTTATTTTCATGAAAATGTTTCTCGACGTTCCTCCTCGAGTCGAGGAAGATGGCGGTGCAGCGGGAGGATAAAATCTTGCAAAACATCGACCAAAAGATCAATCGCTTTCAACTCTTGTCGAACTTTTCTCCTTTAACGTCGATTGTGCCCCTTTGGAAAACGACCTGTAGATACTAACTACACTCCGATCATCAGATTTTCTTTAGAAGTCAAAGTGTTACAGCACAATGTTCGTTAAAGTACTCAACAATTGGGGTACTAAATTTTCATGTGACATTACAACTATCTAAGACAAATTGTCACTAGAAAAGATGAAGAATGTCTTCCTTTTAACAGAAATAAAATATGCAGCTTATGTTCGATGACACACAAGAATGGTGTTTTAATTTAGCATGTACAGCGAAGGTTAAGTTGCAACGTCACGTCAAGAAACGATTGTCCTTTCACAAAAGAAACAAACGATGACTGCTTAAATTACTAATGAGAAGAGGAGCAATCGTTGCCTCGGGTTCCATTCAATTACAACAATTAATCGAAATAACCCCTCCATTGGAGGGGCCAAATGTGGTCGATCAACCGTCGAAGAATGCACCAGCCGAATAACTAAAATAACTTTCGATTCTGGCATGGTGCAGTTGCCTTCATCAACTCGAAGCACGTGTCAGAGTGCATTCAATCGTTTTTACTTTCAACGATCAGCTTCGACACGAACGAACCATCAGGCGAGAAGATAAAGAGGAACGTTCGAGTGTCTTTTTTACATGCTTTACGAGCTCAGAGGTAGACGTATAATTGATAACGTTGCTACACACGTAAATGGAAGTAGTTAACTGTAATTCTCTTCCTCGAAGTTGAATTAACGTCGTCCAACATTCGTTAAATCTTTATTAACCCGAGGCTAATCAAGTACAACCTTTCAGTGGCTTTACAATGGCTGTATCTTTCTTTTATTGACTCTGAGAGCGCTGACTGCTTCGGGATGACGGAACAATCGGGAAATTAAGTTGTAATGGAGTTATCTCGAATTTTATGTGTTCTAATAGTTGTGACATGAATTGTGAGGTGAGAGGTTTTTCTAGGAGAATGGGGGTGTGGAGGACAATGGCCACCTGTTGATTTTGGATTGGCAAATTTAGAAATCTGAGAATGTAGAAATCTAAAGATTTGGAAATCTAAAAATTTAGAAATTAAAAAATTTAGAAATCTATCAGTCAAGAAATTTAGAAATGTAGAAGTCTAGAAATGTAGACATTCGCAAATTCGTGCACCTGGAATAAAGTGTTCATGCAACCTCTTGAATATAAATTTTCCATCCAGGAAAGATGTTCTTCGACCTATCAAGTAGATAAACCGACTGGCGATTTCCCGAAGTGTAAAAATTCAGATGACCTTATGGAAAGATCACTTCCATTACCACGATCGTGAAGGGTGTCTTTCATCGTCGAAAGTTGGCCCAGTAAGGGTGTACTTATGTAACGACGTCATTTGTGAACGAACCGACGTTCATGAATCTCCTAACACCTGACGCAACGGTTCAGTCTGCTCGTTCGTCCCTTCTGCCTCGATTTCTCTCTTGCGTTTTTTTTGTCCGTAACCGACAATCCATTTTGATGCCAGTCGTGTGCTATCGCTGTCCATTTGTTTCTTCCACGACTCGAACGTTTCACTCCGAAGTCACTTAGCGATACGAAACTACTCTTGGTACGATTTCCTTCTAATACTGTCTTATTTCCTTTTTTAAGTAGTACCGCTGACGATTTCGTAAAGTTGAGTGTCGAATTGGGAAATGTATATTGATTGCGTAAAAGTTTGGTTAGGTATATTCCATTTCCATATTCTCACAATCTCACATTGCAACACTTCCACATTCACGAATTCTTACATTCTCAAATTCTCACATTTCCAAATTTCCACAAGTTCAAATATCCAAATCCCAATTCCTAACATTCCAATGACAAAGATATACGAGTGTCAATCCAGGCAAACGGGTAAATATCGAAATTTCTCAAGTTCAATGGCATTGTGTCTATGATCGATATTTAGATACTGGCGTTCGAATTACACGGGACCGGATGTGACATCACGGCCGCGGTACACCGCACGGTAGGTTGGCACGATTTAATGCAGCTTACCTATCCACGTTCGTAAACATTTACGCGAACTGAAATTATTGGTTTGCCGATTCGGTCGACGGTGCCGTGCAAATCCATCGTACGCGTACATATACGTCATGCACTACGTTACGTAAAGGTTGCGTACATTACCTCCGCCGTCTAGACCAGGCTATGGGAAAAACTAAATTGCAAAACGAAACACGAGAGAGAAGTCGAGATTCCGTCGACGTATTTTATTGACCGAAAAAAAACCTTCCCGATTTCCCTGTCGAACACCGGTGATACATTGAACGGTTCTTTCTTTCATAAATTTCTTGTGTGACATTCGACTCGGTTTCGCGTCAGCATTGTTTTTATATTTACGACGCATATATTGAAATCTTTAGATCTCTCGTTGGTGGATGCAGAACGAAAATACCGAACAGCGGAAGGAACGGGGACATCAGAAGATTTTATGTCGTTCTCAGAAACTCGTTAATAAGTGTTCACAGTGTAGAATTTAATGATTCTGTTATATGTATAACGTTATTTGAACCCTAGAAGCAGGAAACATGAAAGTCACATAAAAGTTCTTTAATCCGCACTAGATCTATAATCTAACGACGTGTTTAACTGTAGTATTTTTTAATCGCAGATGCTCAGTGATTTTATCGTCAAATGCACTTAATATCTTCGAGTTATATCTTTTCATAAAAGCAAACTTAATTAGCTAAGCTTATATTTCACATCCGCGATGTCGACCCGTTTCATTAATTCGTTAATTTAATCGGGAAACGGTGTTTCTCGAGCGTAACAAACAGATAAGGTATAAAGGAGATGAAGAGAGAAAACAGCGCTGCAGTATCGAATACCTACACGCCGGGTGGTATGTCACAAATTCACTCCTTACTTTGCTAGTCGAGAAGTTTCGAAGCGAAGACATCCCGACAGACTTCTTGGGACCAGAGGAGTAGCCGATGAGTCGAATTCAACGCCGGCAATCGGAGAAACAATTTTCTCGGTTGGTCTCCTCGACAGAAAGGCAAAGGCAGTTGCGAGATATAAGGGTGAAAGTATCTGGACTTTGTGACTCGCGTGATTTACACGTGAGAAGCACCTAGTCCGCTTCGAGTGAATTGGAGAGGAATTCTGTCGAGTTCTGTATTTCCTGTTTCTACATCCTCTTCTATCCTGCCAGCACATTCGTCTCCGGAATCCTTCAACTGATTCGCGAACTACCGTGAAAATTGCCCCGTCTATGTGATTGTTCAGGAGCTACTTGTGTACTCCACAACTGCCATTTTGTACCTTTTGCAACTCCACAAATTGCTGATTATGTAACAATACATTACATTATGTAATAATCGTGTGCAAATTATCGACCTCGACTGCTTCTCGAAGATCTTGAAATCGAATTTTCATTAACATCATCCCATTTCACAAACTTCCATTTTAAATATCCAAGTTAATTTCCTGAAAATTGAAGAACTTCAAGACCGTGATAACAATGCTACTTCAACACAGTATTTTATAACGAAAACAGGATTTCCCAACGCGGAAGAAATTTGTCAAGTAAATATTTTCCGTGTTCTTGAAAAACGCAATAACGTTTAATGGGAATAGGGAACAAGCATGCGAAAGAAAAAAGATGACGCTGCTTTTAGATTGATTTGATGGCAACGATAGTACGGTGTATGTACAATAAAAGCTGTTCAGCTATTCAATTAACATTATGTTCTTTAATGTACGTTTCAATTTCCGAGATTTCAGCGAGAGCACAATCGAATTCCAATTCCTTTTCCGACTTTGCTCCCGTCGACTTGCGATTGTTAATATTTCTTGGAAAATACTTAGCGCCGTTAAGGAACGAGCTTAGATCGATGCTTTCGATTCGCGTCCTTGCGTTTGCACGGGACAACGAATGCAAAGTGCAGGGCGTAGCAGGATGCACCAAGCTCGAATAGAATTTCATAGAGTAATTTGCTCGACTCGATGAATACAAATTGCTTATTGTGTGATCAAATGCTTGAAACAGAGGGTTAGCACAATGTATTTTGCTGCTCTGCTATTCTCTTTTCGTCAGGTGTCAAAGTTGTGCTTTCAACTTTTCCCGAACGTTTCAACGTCGCAAAGGAAATATTAATTCTTTTCAGGTCGAGCGTTTCATTGGATTTGCGAAATTATTTTTATTTATCGATTTCAAGCGACACAAATTGAATCTTTTCGCCGATATTTCTGAGTGCACGAAAATTTAATTAAAACGTTTGTTGATTTTATACGAGAACCTTTGATTTCGATTAATTCGTTGAACCCGAAAAAGATGAAAGCCTGCAAATTCATAAAGAAAATTAATACAGACGGTGAAATTTCGTGTAATTATAGAGCATGAAAAAATTTGTTTTCCAAATGTAGCGATACAATTTTCTTGCTCGATGTGCTTCATTCGCGGGAATAGCAGCAGCTTCGGAAATGTGTTCTTGTAATCGATCGTTGCTCGAATTACGGCTACTCCAGTTGGTAATTGACCACTTGCGATTTAACGAAAAATAGGATTTCATGTAGCATCGAACGACAATTAATGTTCACGGGAAAAGATACTCGAAGGATACGAATTCAACGATAGTTAATAACCAGGAGGGATATATAATTAGCACCCATAAACGAGTAATCAATGCTGGCTGAGAACGTTAATTATAGAGTCTGGTAATGACTGTTATATATAATGACCATTAAAACTATTTCTGTTTTAATATTAGACACATACGTGTTTACTGTGTTAGTTCATGCAGCTCGTATCGCATTAAATTGTTAATACTTAGTTACACAACTTGCGGAGAAATCATTAAAGGTAAAACCATGGAATTAAAAATACATTGTATGTTCACTAGAATATTTTTACATGTATTTCCAATCTTACGCTTGTCTTCGATTTCAAGCATAAACTTCGCATTTTCTAACTTATAAATTAAATTGCTTTTTCAATCTTCTGAATTGCCAACTTTCTTGTCCTAAATCTGTAAATGACGTAAATTCACTATGCAAAATCGTTCGCAAGAAGAGATATAAGTATTTCCATGTTGTAATTTAAGAACACGCGATCGCAAAACGGAATAATACCGTGTTATAAATCGGCGATGCATTTCGAAATATGTAATCTGGTTTTCCTTCGCGATATCACGTAATAAAGTCGTACGAAACGCGCTACCTGCGGAAATTAAAACCGACGATCTACGAACACGGCTTCGTATCGACCGAAACCCTACGATCGGCACATAAATTATACCAGCTACCGATTACATCGTGAACGACGATTAAATTCCACGATATATCATCCAATTAAAGAAAAACGGTGTAGTTCCATTAAATTTTCTGTATCCACGATTAATCCGACGACGATCGATCATTGAAAAAAAAGAACGAGTCTGTCGCTGAAATCGGCCATTACGTTCTTAGTTTTTCTCCTTCTTTTCTTGTTTTACAGGCCCGAACTGTAACGCTTTTCGCGAAACGAAGCACGGTATATCATTGGAAATAACGCGATGGTATCGAATCGGGGAATTTTAGATAAAAATTCAATTAAGATGTTTAACCACCTTGAAAACGAAGTATTTTCTGAACTGACCTCGAGGAAAAATCCTGCACCGCGAAACGGCTTTGCTCTGTTCACGGTATCTCGAGATCCAACTGCATCGTATCAGGATGCATTTGCTAATTAGTCATAGCTTCTGAAAGCGTTATCGAGCGACATCGTCCAGAGGATGAGCTGTTTGACGATGCATCAGCGAAAACGTAATGAACAGGTAACCGTTGAGCGGGTAGAAACGGGCGTGGCAAATGTATAACGATTTTCGTTTATGGCTCATAATCGTACTACGTGATTACACGCACTTAATGTCATTCTACGCGATTTTTATCTAGTGTGTATCATGTGATCATATTTACTAATTATACACTGGAGAACAGCCTGGCAAGATGGCGGTCTAAGTAGTTTGGGAAAGATTGCATTACGTATCTTACCACATTTGCAGATGAAATAGTATGTAATACTATTCACTGAAGGTTCATATATCTTTTACACGAAATTCGTTTTACTAAATATTAAATCAAATTATCAGTAGACGTAGCTGTAGAACGTCGAGACTGAAATTTGTATCAGAATTTCACTTTGCAGTAATATTTGCTGCAACTGACAATCCGCCATTTTGCATGAAAACCATTCATGGAATACTTGCAATTATCATGAAACTTCTACTTCAGATTCGTACTGCGCACGAATTTTGCGGTAATTCTGTCTTTCAATCGCATCAGCTTTCATAAATTACCAAATTCGTCAGTGTTTGCTCTAATTGGCAGCTAACAATTTTATACAAAAGAACGATAACGAAAAGCTCATACAGTTATTTTTGTCAAACGTTGATCTTCAAATTGATATACCACAAATGCCATTTCGCGTTACTTTTATGTCATCGAATCGTATCAGACTTTTGATCCATTTCGAAATCGACTATTTGACGCGTGACAATCTAATATTTATCGAACGAGCATTTTTGCGCACAGTCCCCGTTTATATTTGATCGAGCCCCGTGCGAACAAACAGACAGTATCAAGATCGAATTACCAAAACAAACCGGTCGAATTTCGGGCAAAGAGTATCGCGCTATCGCGTCGATTATCGAATTCACCGATCATCGATGCTGAACAACAACGAACTGCGTATAGCTTTATCAGCCAGACAGGAAACAACCTCGCCCAACATTCGTTGCCGACCAGCACGGCCCATCGACTCGCAGGAACAACAATTTTATTCCCATTAGCCTGGATAATGCTACGTTTATTCGCACGCGTTCGCGCCTAATGCTTTCGAATGATTACCTACGCCACTAGCGCGATACCGATAACGCGTTCACCGACTCCAATCATCGGGGACCAAAATGGCTTCTAATTAATTATTAGCGAGCCGCGACACTCGCTGTTTTGCAAAACCCTTGTTGACCGTTCGCTCGTGATTATCGTGCATCCAGAAGGATCCGCTGGGTGCTATCGATGAACGAATTAGCCTTCTAACTATAGCACAGCTTGCCAAAGGGCGGAGTGGCCTCCGTATAACCACCGGCTTATACCTAGATTTTAAATCGTCTAATTTGCAAACTTCCTAATTTACACTTTCAAATAATTATATTTGCACATGTACAATTTGCATATGTGCACATTTACAAACTTTGAACGCCTAAGATGAAATCTAGATAGTTAGAAATTTATAAACTCTTGTTGCACACCTGACAGACTAATTTTCAACTAAACGCTCCTTTTACGTTAAACGCTATACTCTTCTATAAAATTACTTCTACCAGAATTTATCGCAAGAAAGTTCCCGATTGATCCAATGAATGTTCCTGATCGATCAGAGTCCGTACGAGCAGAATCACCGGCGATGAACTTTTTATCGAATTTTGTGCCCCGCAAACTTTCTGATCGGTAGAATCACGTACAGCCGAGCTAATCCAAAAAGTTGGCGGAAAATCGAAGAGCGTCGCCCGCGTCGGGACATCAGTCAGAAGTACGCTAATTAATGGGCAAAGTCGTGTCACAACATATAGGTTCGTAGGGGTCCTTGCCGAAGGCGCTGAGGGAACAATCACAGTTACCAAAGTTTAGGCTAATCACGTTGCATAGTTTGCAGGCCGGTGGCAAAGCGACAGCATAGCTGCCGAACACTCGACAAACTTCTCAGTGTCTCGACTAATTCGTATCGCAGATTGAAAATTCTGTGGTCGTCATTCGATCGAGTTTGTCGATTTTCGAATACCTTTTCCCATCTTGCGCTTGAACATTCTATTCGAAACAAGATTGGACTCGATTACATGCACCTGGTCCTTCATGGTACTTCACCATATAACAGAAAACAATTTATTGAAGCTAAAAATTTGTCTCTAATGCAAACGAGAAGTGTAACAATTTTAACCATGACTGGACTTCAGCATGACATCGAATCTCGAAGCCGACTTCTACTTGGTATACAAAGAAATTCTGTCCGTTTCCGGACATCGGGCAAACAGTCTGGTGAAACATTTAATACTTAATCGGATTTTATTGGATTCATTTTAATTTCCATCTTAATGAAACTTCTTTCAGCGAATTGAATTTTGTCCTGTCCAACGCTGACGGGATTCCATGATTTCTTCGGACTTGAGAATTAAACACGACAAAGGCGAATAAAACACGAGCGCCGCTGCTGCTTGCAGCTCGTGCGAGAAGGCAGAAATTATTTAGAGGCTGCGAGACGACGATTTCCGTGATTCAATCGTACTTGCTCCCTATTTCATTAAACGCGACGACGAGTGCCGACGAATTATTTATAAGCTGCTCTACGCTCTACGGTCCACTTTAATCGCTCTGATATAATTATATTTATCTCTACCTGCACCGAATTAAATGTTGCATGTAAAATCGCTGTTGAAACGCGTTTCGAGCTTTCGGATTCTGGGAAATCTCGTCAACGTTGCGAACAGTATAATCGTCAAGATGTTCTTTATGAATGATTCACGAATACAGAAGCTACATTTTGCATCGGTACTGAATAAATCGTGGTACAAGGAAATTGTATACGCTAAAAAAAATCTAAAAGAGATAATAATTCTATTAGTAGTTAAATGTCAGAACAAATTATGTAACGTAGGAAACTTCTCTCGGAAGACATTAGCGATCGGCGTTTTTAATGAAAGAACTTTTCTCCATCATCGTGTATATTAAAATAAAAGTTTGAGCACAAGTCCCTTAATTAAGTACAATTTTATTATACATTTCGCATCGAAGTTACGACGCAACCGCCGGGAAAATAATACGGTAAGGAGTCGAGTACATCGAATAGGAACTCGGGGGATTTAAAATAAAATGGCGAAATAACAACTGGTGTTAACGTGCGCCTTAAATAGTCTCTCTAACAAGTCTCTCAAACAACAGCCATAGACATAACTGCAATCGCTTCGTCGTTTTTTCTCCTCTCGCATTCCGTTCTCCTCGTCAGCCGTCAAAAAGTTATATGACCGTTCGAGACTGCAATAAACCCGGCTGACATCATACGTCTCGCAATAAACAGAAGCGTCGGGATATTCGCTGGAAAGCTCGGCGGGGAACTCGGGACAAATTTGGATCGTTCGTCTTCGACGTTCAAACGTTTCATAACACGCATCGTGGAAAAAAAAGTTCACGACTTGTCAACGAAGAATGCACGGTAGAGACAGAGAGGAACGTTCAACGCACATACGAAGGAGATCGCGACGTACTCGCGAAGCGTAGAAAATGAGGCGGAATATGCAAAGCTTTTAGCCGCGGCCATGAATGTACGCATTGAAACGAATAGCTTTCACGGCAGCAGCACGCTATCATCCGCAGATGATGTATAACTCTCGGAAACTTCTGAATGCTGCGGACTTTTCTCACGCGTTCATGCGGCAAAACGAGACTACGAACGAGAGGCTGGAACCGTGGCTTACCGAAACCGAGGCTGCGTTCGATATTTGCTTTCGATTCCTACCTACCATAGATAACCAATCTATCGATCCTTCCACGATACATAATCTACAGTTTGCCTCGGTACGAGGAAACTATTCGAAAACGAGGCTGCTACGGGTTAACAACGACCACCGCAATCCCTTATTTATCGATCTAAGGAAAACTTTATGGATTTACAGTAGTTTAGGGCATCGGAGGCGAGCGAGGATCGTTAGGTTTCTCCATTTGAATCGCTAGAAAATTGAACGTTAAAATCTTCGACATTTCGAAATCTTTAAACTCGCTTCTGAAAATCTTGCATCTCAGAAATGATGTATTACTTTAATCAAGTGCAGATCTCTGTACGTTACAAAAGATAATTGTATTCGAAGTTACATATCTGAACCGTTCAATGCGTATTGTGTAAAATATGATCAGTCTTGACGTCTTGTGCTCATTGTCAGACCCGACAGTATTATTCCGACAACCATCATTCATAGTCACGCGTTGTATCAGCTATTCAGTCTATACATCGAACATCCTCGAGAACAGTGATGAACGTATCGATGCCAAACGCGTGAATGCGTTATAGATAATTGCAGGCGTGGAACTCGCCACGCGGTATTGTATCATTACGCAGCTATCGATTAGCTCTCGCCTTCATTTCCACGCGCTGCCCCGATGCCACACCGTGGTCACTCGTTCAATGTAATTCCATGCTTTTCAAGGACACTAGACGCTAGAATCGCTTCGATCGTGTATAGCCAACTTGGCTTCCAATTTCTAATCGTTTCCGGTAGTTAACCTTTTCTGGTTGATGAAACTTGGTCAATTGCCACTCACACCTACGTATAGTCATTTGGACTATAATTATATATACAAGTTTGTATTCGAAAAGGTTAGCTCCAGGAGTGTTTAGGAATTTCACAATTTAAATATTTGCAAGTTTGGAAACTTTAAAAGGTAATAACATTGGAGAACAATATCAAATACAAAATAAGATTGCTATCTCAGCAGTCATCCAAGAGCTCATATCATTTAATTTTATCGTCCTGGCATTTATTGAACAGGGTCTTAAAACGCTTGTATATCAAGTGGCATTACAAAACACGGGATTAAGTTCGGATTCTCGATCACGGTAGACACGAAATCTCCCTTATTGTAACGCGGCCACGATGCAGCCCGCAACGACGCGACAAACAACGGAATTTATCGCGTGTCGCCAAGTTAGTTTACATGCAGCGGCCACGGAAGAACTTGCACGTGTCGCGATGCCGCCGGTGACACGTGCGTTGAATTAGAGTTCCACGTGTTCCGGCCGTTTCATATGCGAGCTGCGCCCCCGCGTTTCCTTCGACTATACGTGTTAGCAGTTTTCGGGAGAAGATCGTAACCGGCAAACGTGTTCCCGCGGATGGAACAGCAGAAAAAATAAAAATTTTCGGAACTCCCATATATCAAAATTTCTACATTTTCATGTTCCGACGTTCTAAAGCCCCATGCGAGGATTCCCAAATCATAAAATCTCTAAATTCCTATATTCATAAATTTTCAAGTCAATTTTTCCTAATTTCCGGATTTCCAACCGGTTGCAGTTTCTCAAATTTCGAAGCCCCAGGCTGTGTGTCAGCGTTGACGATCATGTATTTATGTCCACCGTTTAATAACGATCAACGACGAAAATATATCCTTGGCCGGCCGTGTCTTCGTGCCGATACGACGGTTAATTAAAAACAATAATTACCTGGATGGGATGTATTTATTATGCTCTTTAGAGCCGGTTTAACAGCTGGAAAAGTTTACAGATAAACTCGAGTTTATAGCTAATTTCCTGGCCCACCGTACTTCAAAGTGGAAGTTAACTACCTCGAACTCGTGGTAAATTACGCGTCGGACATTAAGTGCTAAAGAACGTTCGCCACAGTTTTATCGTCCTTCTATATTCCCCTTTTGGTTATCTCGCTCGATAATAATTTTTCCCCGATTGCGAAGACCGCGTACAATTTCATTCAAAGAAACTTCGCTGATTTCGGCAATTAGCAGACGGAGATTAGCAAAACACCCGAGGATGAGGGATCAGAAATAACCTTCCCCGTTTAAAAGATATAATTAGCGGCCTATCAAATGTTACCAGTTTCGTTAAAGATCTCAATTTCTGCTGATTGCTAAAGGTCGAAGGAAGGGTTATTTTAGACCTGCCATTTAAAACATCTACGAACATAACTGGTACGCCTCCAACACCTGTCGGTGTAGGCAAACCAGGGTACCACACCTGAGTACCGAACCCGGGTAGCGCAAGGTTACGTCTACGCCCGAAACGCCCAGCTTCAACAATAGCTACGGGTCACTCGGAAGCAAGAGGTGCGGACGATGCATACATCATCTACGGATAGTCCACAGACTGTACGCAAACAGTCTGTGTGACACCTGTCCGCAGCCAGTCCGCAGAGTCTCCATACACTGTTTGTACACATCGCGTAGACAACGGTAGACAGTCTAGGGACAGTCTATGGACCAATATTGTCCCGTCTTTTGTCTTCCAACCCCGATCGGACGACGCAATGTGATTATCTCTAAAACTGTACGCGACAAGATTCGATAGACTGGTATGGTAAAACGTATCAATCATGCCAGACAGCGTGTTAACCTAATTCGTAATGGTTTCGCGTTAAACTATCCAAGGTACTTTCCTGAATGAACTTGGGTAATCGGATAACGGTTCTAGGCGTAGCAATTCCGATCGTTCCAAGGGAAAAGGGAGCAAGTTCGGCAGACGAGATAACGCGATGATGCATGTCCGACCCGCAGCCCTACCTACGACTGGAGCAACGCCTAAAATACGACGTGTAGGTAAGCTCGGACCCGGTCCAACCCACATCCGTACATCTTGTTCGCCGGTCGACTCGCGGAAGTCGCTGCCGGTTCGAACCGCAACCGGCATGGCACGCCAGGAAAGAAGCCTAGGCGCTTGGCGGAGGTGGAGAAGTACTTTGCACGCGCTGCAGGAAGACGAAGAAGGCGGAGACGGGGAATCGTGTGGGTACCCGGATCCGATGGCGCATGCTGTTCGTGGAACCGATCGAGAACCGGTTTTAGGGACGTGTTTCGCGCCGTATATGCACGCTGGATCGTCGATAATGGACGGAAGGAGCTGTCCGCCGACGGTGGCTCTCGTCTGCTCTTTTTGCAGTCGCGCAGGGACTCGTAATAATCCGCAGACGCGGCGAGAATTCGATCTCCCGTGAGCTTCGGCTTCTGTCTTGTCCACTCCTCGCTGCGTCGAGCTTCTTTCCTCCTTGGACACCATGCCGATGACTCATCCACAAACCGATTTCAAGTCTAGTCTGCGTAGGTTACCGCTCTCCCGAGGTTTGCCGAGATACGCGTCAATTCTGATCGCGAGACGACCATTCGCGCAAGAATTTCCGTATCGGGATCAACGTATCCGATATCGATTTTATTCATCTCCAGACGAGATGTTGCCGTGTTCTGATTTTCGTCGATAGCGTATGACGGATAAAATATGAGTCTGCTGCCAGCAACCTCGTCCAGATATATGGATATTGTCTGCGGACAGTCGGCATATCAGGTGAATAAATGTTATAGGAAATCTGTGGGCGTTCCGATTGATGTTACGTCAGCTAGTACAATATAAAATTAGTAATAATTAAGCGAATAAATGTCACAGGAAACCTGTAGATGTCAGTTACGTCAGATTTCAATTAGTTGTAACTTTACATAGGTGCAATCCATGTCAATCGATTAATTCTCACGTATCTACAGGGTGTTCCAAAACATGTGGACCACACGTTTCGGAGTGCCCTGTGAAAAAATTTCACTGAACGCACTGTAGTCATATAAAATTATCATTTAATCTTCGAGCAGCCGTACTCTGGAGAACAAAAACTCAATACTCTACGTTCGTATTCTTCTTCCGTCCCGTGTCACGGAAACGTTGAACAGCAGTTAATTGAGTTGGAAATGAACTGTCACGTTCAACGTGAAAAAAGTTCATTTACAAGCTGCAGTCTTACGAGCGACTTTTGTGTTCTTTTTTGTTAAAAACAAGATACGCATCGGGCATTCGTTGTTATCTTCACGAAGTCTGCCATTTCGTGAACGTTCGTGTTGTAACACGGGCTTTGTCTCTCGAGGGTTCGTAACTCGAAATCTGTTTCAAGAAGATTTCGTAATACAAAAGGCAACATTTTTCTTTGTGTTTGAAATTTCTTGCGAAGCGTTCTGCCTTCGAGAGGAACGAAAAATCGAAATATTCAAATGCGAGCGAAGGACGAAAAGTATCTTCAAAAATTCAATCAGGAAAGAAGATCCTCCCTCGTAAATCGAGCGACGAAGATATTTGGATTCGAGCTGGCCAAAGCGGGCGTAAAAGCTCGGAACGACGACAGTTAAGCGAAGTTCGCGAGCCAAGGCTACCATCGCCGACGAAATAAACTGTGAGCGGGCGATTTTCATGCTTCTTAAGAATGTAGCATCCGACAATATAGCTCGGAAGTTTTCCCACGAGCTCGCTGCATTGTTGTCTGCTCGTTCTCTATGGTTTAACAGTCGTGATCAAGTTTTACTGTCACAACGTGGAAAAGAACTCTCGACCGAAAACAATCAAAAATTTGGAAACTTCCAAGTGCCCCTTTTTGTAGATACATTTACTTTTACGTTGGAAATCAGTGGCTCATGTTTTGTAATATTGGATACATTGAATACAAACGCACTTGCCTTCGTTATATATTTTGATAAATTTACACAAGTTTCGCAGACCAAGAGGGAAAGTTTGAAGATAACCAAACAAAACAGATATTCACGAACATTTCGCGTGCAAATATCTCCGAAAATTTGGATAGCTATATGGAGATCGTATTCGATAAGGTACGTTTGGAACTGTCTCCACAGTTTGTTCGCGACTTCGCGTTATCTTATGTCACTTGCCGGGTAATTTATAAAATCCGAAATAACGGAGGATTAATTCATAGCGGAAGCTAATGTTGCGGCAAGCATTGTACCGCGGAGAAATGGGTCTCGTCGAGATGAATACCTTCGCAACCGGTGTCCCGAATTCTCCGCGTATCTCTCCACGTATTGAGACACAATCGTCCCGAATATACGACGCGACGTTTGCTCACGGCTGAAATATTTTATCGCGCTTCCATTGTCCAAATAATCCAACTACAGTGAATCATTTCGGAGAAACGTCCTTTCGGGGTGTGTCTTCAAATTTTTAAACGCCCTCTCACCAATGTCCACTCGGTGTATCGTTTGTGTCAGAAAATGATAAGTCCTCGAGGATTTATCAGAACCAGAACCCCAACTTTCCTCCAAATGTCCCATGTCCCTGTCCAAAAATTCCAAGATCCCAAACCTTGAAAGTAACAAAACTGAAATTTCAAAGTTCCGAGGAACACACGATAACTCAAAACCCGGTAGCTAATCTATAATCCATTTCTTGGCGGTGATAAATCTCGCGAACTTATTGGAAGTTTCAGGATCGCGTTGGAAAAACCAGAGTCATTCTTCCATGTTTCTTGGCCATCTTTTCCAACGTCGATGCTTCCGGATCGACCAAGCGTGAGGTACGTGCTATTCGGATATCGCGAGGAGAATGGCTCGAACGTTCGCCGCACCCATAGATCTCGCAAGGAGCGTTGGGTGCGTGGATGTATGCATATCCGGGGATCGAGCTACGTGGAAATGCACGGTTCGATGAAAATTACACGGTCCGGTGGTTACGGGCCCGCGGCGGTATCCCATGCTCTTCATTGCTTATCACTTCGGCTCGATAACCGACGAACCGTGGAAAAATCCTTCTGTCCGATTCGGAACCATCAATTTTCACTTCGCGTACGTACGTACGCTGGTATTGGCAGCACACGCGGAAAAAAAACACTTCGGTCAGGAGAAGCTCGGGGTCAGATCGCTCGATGGTCTGCCATTAAAAACGATCGATCTTTGATTACTTACCCAGTGACAGCCGACATTCCGTATTAGCGTCTCTGAAGCTAATTTTTTCGCTGAAAGCAATCGGTAAAAACCGGCATCCCAAAACGAGCAAAGGTTTTATCAGTCAAATTCACTATCGTGTAACCCATGTGTCTCGATCCTTACTACAGTGTTTAGTCAACCTCCTAGCACTGAACAGTTTCTTCTATTAAATTCGCAAACTCTTTTAACAAATATACACTTAACTCCATTTAGTAAATATTCAAGAGAAACTTCGAATCGAAGAGATTTTTCCAGAGCCAAAATTTCCTGAGCGGTTAACAAGCCTTGGCACGTTCGAGGTAAACAATCTTCCGTTCCGATCCTGATAGAGCTTCCGGATCGATGTTGTCTCATCGTTCCGTCGGAGCCGTGTTGCAACACGCTTCAGGAGCCCTTTGCAACTCGCGCGAACAGTATACACCTAACGATTAGTCGGCAGAACGATTAACCTAAATTCGCTGCGGGCGCATCTGCACGCGTAGCACGGTTAAGCCGGTCTTTTGTGGTTAATGATACAGGTTGTCTCGCAAGCTACGTGGCTCCCCGTTCGCTTGTTAACGTGCGCTAAGCTTTAGCCCGGCGACGAGCGAATCCGGCAAGAACGGAAAATTCGGTTACTAGACTATGTATCGTTACGCTGTGAAACGTTAAGCTGCCGTTGTATCGTCTTACGGAGTCAATTCTCGAATTAATTTTCCTGAATATTCTGTGAAATACGTTTAGCGTCTTAGAATTCCAAATTACACGTACATGCAAGAAGAATCGTGCGAAAGAACCTTCAAGTAACTGTGGCTTAAGCTGCAATTCAATTAGACATTTTTTGTGGAATTCAAGCTCCAAAATGCCAGCCCCAAAATTTCACGTTCCAGAATTCCAAAATCCTAAAATCTTCCTATCCGTCTTATCTCATCTAACCGATAAAAAATCTCTGTTTCAAATCGGACGTTGAATCCGTGAAGATTTCGTTCCGTCAGCCGAGATAAAGCGAGCCTGTGACCGGTACCATAGAATCCGTTACAGGCCCCGTACTTAGGGCTAGTCGAAAATAAATCGTGGATATTTTTCACTCGGTTCAGCTGTCAGTTCGGTACATGTTCCAGGAAACGAGAGCTCAGCATTTACGTGGCCATAATGCAACGAATAAGGGTGAGAGGCGAGCACGAGCGGCATGCGCTTCTTCGCGAATCTAATCCCCGAAGCGGTGAAACACCGCCCACGCGAGGAGCCGCGTTGCATCGAGATTTTCTCGCGGACGATCGGCACACGTTCTCTCGCGAGTCGCTGCGGAGAAACCATAGAAACGAGAGGAACGACGAGAAAGAGAGGAACGACGCGTATACCGGTTCTCGAGGATGCAGAGGCTGAGGGCGGCGGAAGTGACGTCACATAGGGGCCACACGCGCATATCGCATCGTGCAGCCTCTCCCGAGACAATGACCCATCTTGGCCCCTCTTTGTATCGCTCTCTTACCGATATTTAACGATACATCGAGAATATTAAGATATCGTCGGGGCTAATGGACCGATTGCAATTTGATTAGTCATGTTTCTTTTTTATTTGAACCTTTAACTTGATCTGATTTGTGAAACTGTTTATCATTGAGATATATTAGTGAAGCACATTAGGCTGGGACAAAGTGAAGCAAGATTAGGCTAGAAGTTTTGTTGTCGAGATCTCTGAAGTTGGAATAGGTTAGTCAAGTCGGCTATGGGTTAGTTTGGTTAAGTTAAGTAGAGTTAGACCTATTCTCTACGCAGCTGGTTTCACGTCCTCAAAAAGCTATTTGTTCGAGCATTTCAGACGACGAAGTCTTCTTAACTAGCTGGTATCTCGGAATCGTTGAAACGCGACCGAGTTCGGGCTGTATTTTAATAGAAACTGAGTTTGCCGTGGGTCAAACTTATTCTTCGAACAACTCACCCTCTGCCTTCGTGTCTTTTCCACTAGTTTCAAAAGACAGTCGATTATCTGTAAACGCTTTGTTCGCGTATATACGCGCGAGTGGAGTTCCTTCTGTTCGTGAAAGACCAAGTTACGTTTCATGTTGTACTCCGCGGGCTTTGTTCGCGTACGCGAAAGGACGTTTCACTCGATACGTATCTCGGACACATTTCATCGCGAAATTGCTTTAAAGTCGAACCGAATGTTGGCGATAATATCTAAACGACGATGAAATTTCAGAAATTTTAATCGAATCTTGTCGAAAGGAATAACACAGATTGTCACGCGGAAACAATTTGTTTCGAATTGATCCGTATCGAATTAAATCGCGCGAAATTGAAACGCGTCGAATGAAATCGAAACGAGTCAACTTGAATCGGGTGCCGATTTGAATCCACGTCGACTTTGCCATTAGTTCATTTACGTTGTCCACCAATGGCTCGACTGCTCTTCATTTTCTAGCAGCTTCCTCTTCATTTTCCGCGGGCTGATTAAAAAAGTTTTCGCTCTATCTGTCGACCGGGGCGAGATAAATAGTTAAGAACTCGTTCGGCGAAAAAGGGAGAAACTGAGAATGAGCGGGAAGGTACAGTTTCGCGTTACAGATGGAACCAGAGAATCGTCACGACGGCGATCGCGAATCTTACGCTCTGACGGACAGTTAGCGAGTAACAATGCGTACAATCAATTTCAACGACGCAGACAAACCCCGGCGTTTCACGATGGAAATCAAATGAAAACCGAGAAGCGCTTTGAGAACGGAAGTAGCGAAGCCATTCCTTTCTATACGCCCGGCAAATTGCACTTCATCATCTAAAATACTCGACGCGGAAAACGGCGCGGTGCACAAAGGAAGCTGCAGTTAACAGACAATTGGCTTGTCTGGCAGCTACGGCGAAATTAAATATTCAAGCACTTCAGAACGTTGGAACAGGTAATAATAATAATAACAATCTCTAAATTGATCTGTCAGAGACAAGCGTGTCTTGTCCGTTGTAACCGTTGTCGGACGAAAGAAGGAGGATAATGGAAATTGGTTAAATTTATGCTCCTTCTGACACTTTTCCACGATATCAGGATATACTCGAGCGAATCGTCGACGGAAAAAAATGGTACGCGAGAAAAAAGTCGTTAAAACAGTTCTCGTTATATTTTCCCTGTCACCCCAATGTTGCTTCCAAAGGAGCAAGTACACGAGAACAGATCAATCAGTAGCGAAGCACTGTGTCATACCATAATACTCTTATTGAATATAAACTGATCCTGCTTGCTGATTCCTGCATATATCTGCTTGTTTGCTTCCAATGCTCCATTAGAATTCGCGACGATGATGCTGATTTAATGTAAACCCATCCTGAATACATTACTCTGCAGATTTCAACTAACACATTCCATTTCGCTTTGAGGCGCGGGACTCTTATTGAATATCTTTTCTCAATTCCCAAATTTTCAAATCTTATTTTTCTATTTCTAAACTTGCGAATTTCTAATCTTTCGAACTTCTACCTCTCCCAATCTTTAATTTTTAAATTCATAATTTTCTGAATTTCTACCTTCCCGAATTTTTAACCTCTCGAATTTCTAATCTTCCGAATTTCCAAATTTCTAAATTTCTAACCTTCCTTACTTTCATATTAAAAAATTAACTGCTTGCAAGTGCACCAGCATAGCATCGTTCTGCGCAAAGATCGTTAACTACACCATGGATTCTTGGCGTTACAGGGACACAGGTGGGTTATGCGTTATACTGGTGGTGGTTCGTGGCTGTTAGCTCGTGCAATTTACGAAGACGCGTCACTTAATGAGGATGATACGAGAGAAGCTCCGTGGCTACATTAAGGATTCACGGTTAAAATTCATACGCGAAGCACGCGTGAACGTTGCGTTACGCCCGTCGAAAACATACAGCACGGCGTCACAATCGACGCCCGGCATCTTGTTCGACTGCGTTACGTGACTTGTAATTAGATGCTGGATGGTGACAGCTGTCATCGTACGGGTGTCACTTATGGTTACGATAGAAATCACATCGTCTCGGTAGAATTCGAATCGGAAGTGCTAAGGTATACCCTGCGTTTGGCTTTCAAATTATTTTGTATCTTGATTGCCGTGGTGAAAATCGCCACGCGTTACAGGAAACTCAGAATTAATTTACCTCCACAGTTATTCTATCGTATCCATTAAATACTCATGGATTTGAAAAAGTTCTCCGTTGCTTTTGATTAAAACATTTCATCGACAATAGATAATATTTGCGTTTAGCGCCGTATATCGGGTAGCAGCAATTTCGGATTCGCTTTTGCGGGACGATTGGAGCGTGTAAAGAAGAGCAAACATTGTTGAGCAGTACGTAAACGTTCATGCAGTTTCAATCGTTTCTCTGTATAGTTCAACGAAACGTTAATGATACTCGACGTTCTGATTGAAATATTATTTTAAACAATTCACGGGGTTTCGGGGAACATCGTTTCGATGATACACGAAATTTCGATGGATCGTCTGCAAATAATGCAGGATACAATTGTTGGCGCACATGGTCGATAATAGAAGATCATCTACGAACGCTTATCATTTCCAAATAATGATTTAAAATATGATTAAATATTCAGTTATTCATGTTGGCCCAGATTAATTTATTACCACTCGCACAATACGTGCGATCGATTTTATAAATGCAATTTTAATTGCCTTTTTCTTCATTCATACTGTAGATATAGGAGACTTTAATTTAACTGTTGCAATTTCGATCAAACAGATTTAACAGGCTTTAGCATTTTTATGAGTTTTACTGCAGCGTTCCAGATATAAATCACCCTTGTTTACTCTGAAACGATATTTCCACGATATAGGACATAATGTTTTCGGTATTTATTAATATACAGTCCTTGAACACACAATGTAGGCATTCGATGTATAACATATTTAAAATAAAAATGGAGGAACTTGGGCTCCGAGGATTTTTAGAATCCTCCATCAGAATTTCTAAGGAGTTCTTAAATTTGAAAGTCTGGAGGATCTTATTCGTCTCCATTAGCATGCGTAGTTCGTACGATGGAGATGGCTATATAACGAGATTGCGCGTATTAACAATGTAAGTTGTAGTTATAGTTCGTTACGGTTCGCGTCGCCGGCGATAGTTCGGAGACAGCATTTAAGTAAAGGTTTATGAACACGTTGCACGTGCCTCGTCTACTTGAACATTCAAAAGAAGGCTATTTTTAACGACTTTGCTAATTTGTCGGCAGTAGCACTTTCTAACGAGTCCGTAACATCAAAGGGATCTCTATTAAACGATCATTAATGTTTCATGGAGGAATTAAAAAGGAACAGCTTTACTGCGTGCTACTCGACGGATACACTTGTCCGAGCGGAATATTGTTAGACCATGCAAACTTGAACCTTCACGACGTTATTATTCGCCAAACAAAAATAACTGCATCGATCGCGATACAGGTAACGCGATAAACAACATGGTATACTCTGCATTATTCATTCGATAGAATACCGTTAATGGAATTTTTCTGAATAGCATGAAAATTAATGTACCTTCGACGGCACTAAAAATATCTGCCTCGTTGTTCGAGATTAATTGACGTTAAGAATGCAGATACGCTCGAATGCAATTTCTATACAGCATAACTTGAAAGGCAACCTCGGCTCGCAGACATAACCTTCTTTTCAATCGAGTTACTTGCACGTTTTCTTCTAAGAATCGTTACGATGTTTACCATTACCAACGTACCCTGTTACAGAACGCTATTCGCTCCTTTGTACGGCACGGCTTACGCAGTTTTCCGCCGCGACAGGCAAACGTGTTCGCGTCACTTTGTTGACGAGGAAAGTAGGCGAAAGATGGCAGAAGGAAATGCACCCGTAAAACGTCACCTCTATTGTTCTTCTCAGCTGACGCCAAGAGAAAACGACGGGAACATTGCTAACCGTCGCTTCCCGTACAAATTTTACCGCGCGCCATTCTTGCTCGATCTTTATTATCGGAGACAATCGACGTCACAGAAAACGGAGTGATCGATCGAATCGCTGGATCGATATTCCAGTCGAAATATTTCGCTTTGACAGCCTCTACCCAAGTTATTAATGGACGTTGTTTTGAAAAGGTAAATAAGTCGGAACGGTGTTTTGCATCCTGCAAAACTTTCCAGAACTCACATTCTCCGACTCGTTAATCCCGGAAATGTACTTACCGCGTGCTTCGACAGAAATTCGAAATTTAAACCGAAAATAGAGAAAAACGTACGCGGGGAGAAAGGGTGGCGCATAAATAAAATATCATCGATTGCGTAAGCCTGCTGTCCTCAAACTGGGATCGATATCACCGGGCGATATTGCAAAACGCGAGCACAGGCAGAGGAAACGACTTTCGAGGGGAATAAAAACATCGCGTTTGTCGATAGAGGTAATTTAGAGCGGCTACGCTCACGATCGTTATGCCCGGTATAATTCACGAGCCGCTACGAATATACCGGAGACTCGTACGGCACTCGTCGGCTAAATTGGATTTTTGCCGCCCGATGGGGAGGCCTTCTCTGTCTGATCCTTCGCGTTCCACCAGGAGTATATGTGCCCTCGCTCGGTCATCCTGCTCGTCGACCATCGACATCGTCGGAACAACGAGTCCGATAATTACTCGCTCGTGGGATTTCATTTGCGGACAGTTCGCCTGCCACCGCGGTCTTGTCAACAACATAATAATATCGGGTTATTTGGCAAGTTCATAAAGGAATTCGATGATAACTTCCAGGGAAGATCTTCTGTTCTAATTTTCCTGGATCAAAAATTTTGTCATTTGCGTCATTCACAGCTAGCTCATTGCTACTACGTGAAAACAACTGAAGAAAGTTAAAACGTTAGATGGTTATGCATTCGCGATCCTTGATTACGTTATAGAATTGAACCCAAAGTTACAGTGAAAATATGAGTGTAATTTATCACATTCGTACTGTAGTCACGAGTGCGTCTTGTATAGGAAGAGGTCAACCCTTTTAGTATCAATATGCACTTGCAAGAAGTGTCACGCTGAATAAATATTACCATGATTTTCAATTAATACTGAAACACGATTGGTATTCGTTTACTCTCCCTTTATTTCGTAATATATTCCTTTGTGAATTTTACGACTCTGAAACCTCGCTTAAATTACGTGAAATCGGTCGGCACTAAAAGGCTTGAAGCGGGTCCAATACATCCTTAAATCAATCGTAGCTAGATTAATTCGTTAGAGGATAGCTTGTGTTTTGCGAGCGGTTGCCTACCGGTTACCAAGCAGGCATCGCGTTCCTCTCTTATTGCCGGTGACCCGCGTTCCAGCACCTTTGTCCACGGGAATTCTTCGAATACCCTCGGTAATGGATCACCGATCTTGTCGCGGTGAGTCCTGCGAATTCTGTCGGACCTTTTGCCTCCGAAGCGGTAACTCGCCACTGCACCGGCGCAAAGAAAAAGAGAACGCGGCTTGGGTACCACGCGGAGAAAGGTAGAGAGGTCAACCGTTTCCGGATACCGATTTATCTGCTTAAAATTACTCGGGCCGAGTGTGCTATCAAAGAACCGCTTCCTTTATTTCGTGCACGAAACCTGGCGCGAGATTTCGCGAAATAACCGTTCGAGTTTTAACCCTTTGCACGTCATGGCAATTAAGGTAAATGAAGCTGATTCAAGCTTGTAGACTAAGTTCTCGGAACAGGGTTAATTTGCTTTCGTAACGAGAAAAATCGATAGAACGAGATCACGCTGTACAGTGGAAAAACTTAGTACAAAATTAGAACACGATGTTGTAATCTTACGAACTGATTTACAGGTACTTGGAAACATTTCGGAGCATAAAACGTTCGACTATATTGCACGAACCGTGGTCAACGTTTCGCTATGTTCCACCGTAGTTACATAAATTCGCTGTTCAGAATATTTAGAGTACGCCCGGCAATTCGCATGGTCCCATTTTCAACACGCATTATCAACTACAAAGCGGCCCGTGCGATCAAATTACCGGAGCTAACGAGTTTCGTAAATTGTCGTTTGATTCAGTTCGGACAGATCTATCGGGTTCGACGATTACACGCAAAGTATGTACGTCGACGGAGCGGCTCAACGGTGTACACGATGGCTCGTTAGCCGTCCCCATTCGCCGGTTCGTTGCAAGCGAACGACGTCGTCTGACGATAGACTAAATTTGCCATGACGCGGTTTACCCGGTCGCCACCGCGAGGAAAATGCAGTTAAACTCTGATCACCATAGAAAACTGGCGCGCCTAGTTTGCAAGAGTGAGGGATGCGGAGACCGGACACGTTTTCCGGTAAACGAGCTAACGCGTTATTCCGCTCGGCACTGTCCACTTTGTCGCCCGCGGCTGTCGTGGCGTTAGTCCATTAATAAAGTGCCGTACACGTGTACATATACCGGCAGGCATATCTCCGTGTACATGCGTGTCTGTGTTACAGACTCCGACGACACGATTCAAAGCTCGATCGAAAATTTTTCATATTGCTGCTTGTTACAGTTCTTCTTTTACCGATTTTATTTACCAAAATAGACTTTTCAAATCGAACCTTTTGATTGTCTTACAACTGCGTTCATTGTCTGATTATTAACGAGTACAAGACTTCAAGTTTCTATCTCTAAAAATATATTTAGCAAAATAGACTTTTGAATCTCTTGTCTTACAGCTGCATTCATTAGTTATGAACGAGTATCGGTAAATGCAGCAAGTTTGTATCCTTAAGAGCATTAATGAAGAGATCATGTTTAAAAGCATCTCCAATCAAAAGACGTTTGAATAGCCTCTTTGTATCAGCTTTCAAAAAGAGCAGTATCAGCTTGAAAGAAAAAAAAATTCCATACGCAATAAATTACATTTCAGTGTTCGGTAAAGATCGTGAAGGGTTGAATTGTTTCGGTATTAAACCGTGAAGGAGTCGACCGAAATCTCCGTTGCACGAAACGTCACGCAGCGATCACGAGTCCGACCCGAAAGAATTTCACGTGGAAATCAGGTTTAACGAGCTTGCCACTAGCAAGCATCTTCTGGTCTCGCGAGGACTCGGTATAATCGCGAGATCCGTCAGAACAGCAACGCGGTACCGGTACCGTTGAACGACGTTACCACCGGTCGTGCTCCAAACACGAAGGCAATACACCGGCACAACTTATGAATATTTACAACAGCTGAATATGCATACTACTGACAATGTATTATTTTTGCTCGACGGAGGATCAATACAACCCTCTTACGGCACATATTCGACCGCGCACCAACTGCCGGCATCCAATACAACTAGGCCCTACGCGAGTAAGTAGATCGATAAACCGGTCGAATATATACCGTTTTCATTCTGGTAATTACATTATACGATAATGAAGTGTATATGTATATGTCTACATTCTTGATCGAATTTAGAACGAGTAAATTAATATTTCATAGTAATTCAATCACATGCTGTACTTTAATTCTGAACCGATAAGTTCAACAGATAGTATTAATACGCTTTGAAGATCTATGCAAATAGTGTAATTTTACGTGGAAATGTACTTTCGTAATTTTAGATCTAAGATGTTCGAATCTTGTATAATTATATTATAAATAAATGTACCTGCAACAAAAGAGAATAATTTTCGCGAGTTAATAATTGCAGGACATAATCGTTCACAAAAGTCGTAACGTTGGAAGATGTTCTCGAGCAAAGAAGAAACGGCGAATCATGTTCTGGTATCGCGTTCGAGCCGCTATTAAATGGGATGACACGCGATTTCTCGAGTGGTTTTCGCGGCGAGCGAAGACCACTGGAGAAATTTAATGTACGCCGGTGGGCCGAGAAAAAAAGGTGACCCCTCGCGAGCCCCATAATTCAATTAAACCCGCTACGTTCGCATTTAATGGGCCACAACGTTGTAACTTCGTTTTGGACCGGTGCCACGAAGCATCGCATCGGTCCGGCTCGCTTGTCCGACGTAAAAAGGTACAACGCGTGCTACGCGTGTCTTTTTTCTTCTCCTTTCGTGTTCCCGTGCTTCTCGTTCGCTCTGTGCCATTTTCGTTTCTCTCGATCGATCAACAATGGACCACGGACGGAAATACAAGGAACGAGAGAAGCCAGTAAAGCGGAAAAAAGACACGTCCCGTGGTCGAGCGTAGGTACGTACGTACGTACGGTTTGACTGTTACGAAAAATAAATTGGAACGGTTGCCACGGGGGCCTCGAACCCGATTTTAAAGTATTGTTACGCTCGATTCTCCTTTTGGCCGAGAACGAAATCGGTTTTCACGAAATCGCCGACGCTTTACGATTCGACCTCGAGTGATTTTTCAGGGGGTTGCCGGCCCACCCCTGACCTGTTGCGAATAAGTCGAATTTTCGCCCGATAAGCAACGCAACTTGCATCTATCTCCGACGAACCGTGTTTCATTGATTTCGTTGGTCGATTTTATGTTCTCTCATCCGTCATTCGCTGTGCTTCGTTCCGTCGCATAAAATACAGTTTCATCGATCGCCGTGACAAAGATTTTCGTTCGCCCATTTAATAAAGCAAAGAGACAGCAATCTCGTTCTTGCGCACGATGTTCGTTAATGAGAAATTTGAATTTTAAACGAGGACAAAAATCAATCGACGCCTCGTTGTAAACGTTTATTTAAAACCCGCCCGCCTTTTGACAAGCATCGACCGCATTATACCGTTCGCCTGCCGAACCTGTGATTTGCATATTAACCTTTTTACGCGCAAGCTTCCGCGTCGCCGCTCCTACCGTGTAATTTAAATTCATTTCTTCCATACTTTGAAATTTCACGCGTGAAATTCTTTGCTCGATCGATCTTCCGGACCGTGCGAGCACGCGTACCTACGTTTTTCCCTTCGAAATTTGTGCAAAGTGTGTATCGACTTCGACGAGTTCCCAAGTTTTAACGTTTAAACTTCCGGAAACTACTTGCAACGCAATTCCAGCAAGGAAATTCGAAATAACGTGCCCTCTTTTCTGTCGAGTTAACCCTCCGTTGCATCGTGTCGCAAATACGTTATATAAAGTAATATACTAGCAAATTTTTGTCCTCCATCCAACAGAAATTTCTTCTTTTCGAAACTCAAAAATGTATGGTCAGTGTTGTGAAGCTGACCTAACGTGTTCCTTCTATTTGATAATCGATTATCGAGTTCAACCGAATGCAGTTGTTTACGGGTTTATGGAAAACCTTGTTACTGGGAACTGTCAGCACCTGTCCACTAACAATTTTACTACGCCAATAAATCCCCGCTGTTGTACGGGATTAAAGGTAATCGGATGAAAAAATTTAATAATATCACAGCTCGGTTTCCACAATTAATATTCTCCGCATTTGTTGCTACGAAGCGCTACGTTCAATTTCAATTGCAATCTGCTCTCAAACCGAAACAATGATACTAAAATTAAATTATAAGCTCGATATTTAATTTTGCATTCTGATATTTTGAGTACTTAGTATTAACTCAACTACACTTCAAAAACATACAAGTACAAATAAAAAGGTAAAATGTAATTATGAAATAACGTTCTAGTTACTCAATAAACACTTAGCATATTTTAACAAAAATAGCAATTAAAAGACTTACCTTCGTCGTCGATGGAGAAAATCCCGATCCCGTCGCCGCCTCGAATGGTGTATCCAATTCTAGAGTCGCCGCCAAGAGGATCCGCGTCTTTGGCGCGTACGGTGGTCACCAGAGTCCCGATAGGTTGATTCTCGAACACACTCGCGGACACGACAAAGTCATCGAACACGGGTGCATGCAAGTTCTCGTTCACGTCGACCACTTCGATGATGACCATCGTTTCGGAGGAGAGAGACGGCTCGCCCCTGTCTCTGGCCACTACGGTCAAAGTGTGCACCTGGCGCTCCTCGAAGTCCAAACTCTGCATGGTTCTGATGGTGCCGGACACTTTATCGACTTTGAAGAAGCCCTCGCTCTCCATGGCGTCGGATAGGAAGTACTCGACGTCGCCGCCGGCTCCCTCGTCCGGGTCGGTGGCGTCCACGACCGCCACGACCGTCCAGATCGGCACGTCCTCTCGAATTTTCACCGTGTAGCTGGACAACGCGAATGTGGGCGCGTTATCGTTCACGTCGTCCACCGTTACCCTAACCAGAGCGTCCGAGTACAATGGCGGCGTGTCGGTGCCTTTGCCGCCGTTATCTTGTGCTCGTATTCTCAGCTCGTAGATCTCCTGACGTTCCCTGTCCAATCTGCCGAAAACGCTCAGCACACCCGTCACGGGATCCACCCGGAAATCGTTGGTCTCCGTCACCAGGGAATAAGTGACGCGCGCGTTCTCTCCGGTGTCCGCGTCTGTGGCGTTCGCCCGCCAGACATTAGTGCCGTTCAGTGCGGTCTCCGAGATCCGGAAGCTGGCCAGAGACTTCTCGAATTTCGGCGCGTTGTCATTCACGTCGAGGACCGTGACTGGCAGCATCCTCGAAGCCGATTTCTGAGGCTTGCCCAGGTCGTACACGCTGATGTTCAAGAAATACTCGCTTTCCCTCTCCCTGTCCAAATAACCGATCACGTTCAGGTTGCCCTTGTCGGGGTCGATGCCGAAGACGGAGTCTCGATCGCCGCTCGATATGACGAACACCAGCTTCCCGTTGTAGTCCAGATCCCTGTCCCTGGCCCATATCTTGGCCAAGATGGTTCCGATCTTGGCGGATTCGTTGACTTTTATTTCGTTGGGAAAATCGATGAACTCGGGCGCGTGCACGTTCTCGCCGTACCTGCTGGGCGTCAGCGCGTACTCGTCGTCCTTGGAGGGCACGTTGTTCCTTTCCGCAGCAGCGATGGCTTCTGTTAGTCGTCGGGCTACTCCCGTGTCCCGGCATTCGAACGCGCCACTCTGATCGGTCAAGATCCTTCCCTGTGAACCCAGGTTCCTTTTCGCGTTCACCAGGTGCATGTGTACGGGGTTCACGTCAGCGAAATGGGAGCCGTCCGTGGCCGTGACGTTCACCACTCGGTCCGAGGCCTTAACGTCGGACAAATCGCACGCGACGGAGAGTACGCCGCTGGCGGAGTCTAAGGCGAAGCAACCGTCCTCGTTGCCGGAGACGATGCGATAACTGATGATGTTGCCGGCGTCGAAGTCGATGGCGGACACGGTGATGATCTCCGAGCCGATGGGCACGTATCTGGGCACGTGGCCGGTGCACTCTATCCGTTCGAACTGGGGCCTGTTATCGTTCACGTCGCGCACCTTCACGTGCAACCGCATTTCCGCTTGTCGCCGGTAAGGCAGACCCCAGTCGCCGACCCGCACGTGCAGCAGGTACTCCCTCTTCATGGTTTCGTAGTCTAACACCTGCTTGGTCCTCACGATGCCCGAGAACGGGTCGATCTCGAACGGCACTTTCTGAATATTGTCGATGCTATAGGAGATGTAGGCGTTCTCGCCAGAGTCACGATCCTTCGCGGTGATCTTCACGACCGAGGTGCCGGCCGGTTCGTTCTCGTCGATCCACACGTCCATCTCCGACTGCTCGAACGTCGGGTCGTTGTCGTTCGTGTCTACCACGTTGATCTTCACTTTGGCCGACGATTGCTTCCTGGTGCCCGCGTTCCCTTGGTCGACAGCGGACACCGTCAACGTGTAGAACGCCTTCTTCTCCGCGTCCAGGTTCATCGCGGTGTACAGCATACCGGTCTCCGCGTTCACGAAGAACTCGCCACCTTCGTTGCCGCCCACGATCTCTAGGAACACAAGAGCGTTCTTCCCCTCGTCCGCGTCCGTCACTTTCAGTCTTATCACCGGCGTGTTGATGGGCGCGGTCTCGGGCACCTTCACCTCGTAGATCTCGCGGCTAAACACCGGCGCGTTGTCGTTCAAATCCGCCAGATGGACAGGCACGGATTTGTAGCTGATCCGTTGCGGCACACCTCGGTCCATGGCACGCAACGTTAAATTGTAACCTTGCGCCGCGGTTTCCCGGTCCAGCAGGTGTAAAACTTCGATGTTGTACTCGCCGGAGTGCAGATCACCGGCTGGTCGCACCCTGAAGTGGCCAGCCGGGTCGCCGCCCACGATGTCCAGGCTCGCGATTTTGCCGTGCACACCCTCGTCGTTGTCGACCACGCGAACGATCGCGTAAATGTCCGCGTTGGAGTGTTCCACGATGTCGGGCAAGTGGTGCACGTAGATCTCGGGCGCGAACAAGTTTACCTGACGTACTCTTATGGTCACCTTGGCCGTGCTTGCCCTGCTGCTGCCCCCGCTGCGGAACAGGGCTCCTCGGTCCTTCGCTAGTACCACCAGTTCGTGAATCGCTCGTTCGGAGTATCTGATTTAGGAAAGAAACAATTCTATTTTATTTCAACCGAGATAGAAACGTACGGACGGTGGAATCTTCTTCGCAATACCGTTGCTTCGAATTCGATATAACGGCACAAGTACAAACGATGAAACATTGAAAGCGTGCTTTCTCCTTAATTCATATTCTCGATTGTAGTAATAGAAGTTGAAGGATCCCGGCAATTTCCATAAGTACGTTTTGCTGTGAAAGGAATTCCACTTGATTCCTCAACAGCGAGGGAAATACCTATTATAGTACTTTATAAACGTGTTCGACATTCTCGTACAACGCTGTTCTTTCATCCACAATGCAAATACAACACGCTTTCGACGTTTGATCGGCCGTTTCAACGACATTCTCGTGTTTTAACGAGCAGAGTGCTTTATTAGTTCACGCGTAGAAAAAACAGAATCGCTCTCGAAACGGTTACCGGAGTTCTAAAAACCGCGCATCGCGTAGCGAATCCGAGCGAACGCCCTCTAAAAAAAGGGTCCGAGCAAATTTTCGAACAAATTGGCTCGGCAGAGATCGAAGCGAAGATTTCTAGCTCGTAAAACGGTCGGTAACGCCCGTCCACGGTCTCATGGAACGAAACACGAGAATTCTATTACGTAGACCTACCTGAGCGGTCTGGTGAGCGTTATTACCCCACTGACCGGGTGAACGGCGAACTGATCGGTCTCCTCGGCAAAGCTGTAATAAATCTCGCCGTTCCTCCCGAGATCGGCGTCCTCTGCCATTACCCTGAGTATGCTGCGGTGCAGAGGCGTGTCCTCCGTTATGGTCGCCTCGTACTCGGTCGGGTAAAACAAAGGGTTAAGATCGTTGGTGTCCAGGACCGTCACCACGATCGTCGTGTCCGCCTCCAGGATGATAATTCGGTTCTTGCCGTCGCCTCTGGACGCTGTGGCGCGCACCTCGAGCACGTAACGATCTTTCCGTTCGCGATTCAACACGTCCACGTTACCGGTTCGAGTCCGAATCAAAAGGAAGCAAAAGTCACCGACGGTGCGTTCCTCGGCCTTGAAGAACTTGTCGCGATCGCCGCTCGTTATACGGAACCGGACGTCGAAATCCGTGTCCGGCGACGCCAGCTTGATGCCCATCCTCTCCTCGGGCACCACGTACGTTTTCCCGATGGAGTTCTCCGGGATCGAGACATTGTAGAGCGGCTGGGTGAAGCGAAACTCGTGATCGAGCGGGAAGCCGAAATCTTCGGTGAACGAGGAGGACGTGGAGGTCGGGATCGTCGGGGACAACGGTCTGGTGACCGAGCTACTGACGGCTGACGAGGAGAAGGTGGTCGATACGAACGTGTCGGAAGACGGGGCACCCGCTGTGGCCGCGAACAGCCACAGCCACAACCATGGCCAGGCGAGCAGCGCACGCTGCTTCATCCTTCTCATCGTGTCGCTAGCTCATCGTCAGTGTTTTTTGAGAGATGAATCGGCCGTTTCCCCGACACCACCAGGGATACGACGCTCCGCTGCACCGGCTCTCCGTCCTTGTTGCGAGCACGGGACCACCGGAAGAAGCTGAAACAGAGAACGGAGATGTCGAGTCGGTGAGATATCTTAACCGGTTGGTAGTGGTATCGATTCGTAAGAGCTGGATCAGGCTAGAGCTAGAGGGAACGCGTCGAAGCCAGGTTATCCCCGACGACAGCCAGTGGCTTCCGCTCGAACGAACACGTTGAGTAGATGGTTTAGCCCAAGGGGTTCGTCGAAGGGGCTATTGACATCCAAGGGTTAAGACTCTGTAGACTGTAGAGGGACCCATCGATCCGTAGACGCGTTGCGAAATACAAAAGTTTGGTGAACCGCGAGCCGATGTAACTCGAGCGTGAACGATTCATTGGAAGATGCGATTCCATGCCGCAGAGCTTCTCGAAATGTGGGTCGCGAGCGGATTTCTGTTTCATGGACAATATAACGTTCCGTAGATAAATACATTTCGGATACGGACAATTTTTCTTTTTCGATTCGAGTTAATCGTAACCGATAATGGAAATCGTTTTAATTTTTATCTTCCCGATAGCGTACGGTAATGCGATCGCGATGGAGTTAATAAATTTATCGAACCGATTTCGGCGGAAATAATTTTTGAAAGCGACCAGCGAAGAATTTGCGAATTCAATATTCGAAGAGTATAATTGATATCAATCGGAAACGCGTTACGGAACGGGGATCGTTAAACGCGCAGAAAATAATGTTCAATTTGCAACGATGTCCACGGTTATTAAACCCGATGAAAAGTAAATCTGCCACGCCATTCTGATTGCGTTCAATTACCCGTGAACTATCTTTCGCGGCTCGACTTATCGCCTACGTTTTTAACTCTGCTGTACTTTACTTATTGCAATTTCGTTTTCGATTGTAAAACGAAACGAGTATCAAGCACGATGTTGCAGTAACGCGTCAGTGATTTAGCTTCTCGATGTTAATTTTCATTATTCGTGCGCAATGAACGATAAGGACACTGTTATTTTAAATATATTCGTTATACGATGAGATACGTTTGTCCGTTTGAAAATTTTGAACACGTTTCACGAATAGAGTGCAATGTTAATCTAGCCACCTAATAATCAGATATGCCGTCCAGTGAAAATTATCCATCCAAGCTTTATTATCGACTATAGTCACGGTAGCGGTACGTGGTCCAGTACTGTGCAGTATGAGAACCGAATTACCTTCTCTATCATTAAACGGTCATTTCGTATTCAACATTACCGTCAAACGAATTATCCAATGACTGTATGCAGAACAATTTTCATCGAATTGCCACTCCGTTCTACATTTAATTTTATGCAAACGTTAATTCTTTCCGATTCTTCGACGAATGTTAACATTTCGTTTCGTGGAACAGTCCGTAATGAAACATTCGGACGGAGATTATTTCCAATATCGAATGCACTATATCTCACGCTTCAAACGAACACGGTCGTTCGAATTGCGCCCTAAATTTCGACCTGGCAGACCCGATCAAAGTGCAACACCATTATTCGAATACTTGTACCGGGACTGGCGTGGTTCACCGTGAATCTAGCCGGCCTTCGGTGGTCATTTTGACCATGACAGTTTCAGTGGCAGAGTCTGATAACAGCGCAAAACACTGGATCCGATAACGGTTACCGCGATTTTGCCTATCTTCGAGCGTCCACGGTGAGCCTCTCGATCGCCACTCGCGCACTTCAATCTACAGTCGCTAGTATCTCTACCGACATACCGGTTGTCGATTTCACCGAACGATACCTCGACGAAATGCCTTTGGTAATTCGAACATTAGCTTGCTGGGAAATCCAGGAATTCACATTTAAATGCAGGAAGCAATCGAAACTGTATATTCTTTTTCTGGATAACAGTAGATACATCGTTATATTGCCACGTAAATAATCCATATTATCGAGTGTCGTATTAAATGTACTTCCAAGTATTCGATACACGGCGATGAATCATTCCTGTCTTTCCCGAATCCGTGTTCGTTGCTTTTTACGTCACAGAAACGTACAAAGGTAAGAAGAACAATAAACCTGTCGCTTCTCGCCCGTCGTTTTTTCCTCCGTCAAGAATTAACTTGCTCGGCAGTTATTTACTCGCAAGCAACAAAAGCAACTAGTTAATCCACGATACCAGTTTGACCAGAAGCAATTTTCGAGCGCAGAAATGCGGGCTTAACTGGTCGCGAACGCGCAGCTTCGAACGACGCCGGTAAAGTTAGCTTCCTTCGGTTTACCTGGTTTCTTTAACAAACCTCCGTGCACGCCGCTAACACTTGGCTGCTCGTCTGAAAACGTGCTCTCAAAGCCAACCTAAGAATCGCGGCTGTTAACGGTGCGTTTAGCTTCATCAGGGAAAAAGCGTTCGAGACTAACCGGCTAATTATCGCGAGCTACTTCGGCTCTACTTTCCCGAAGAGCTTCTTCTTACGGCGTAAAATCGCGAGATTATAGGTACAGTTATGGCGACGAACACCGTCGCGACTTTCAGACACTATAATGACCATGCTAAACACTCGCGAATGCTCGTTTCGCCACGACCTCGACGCTCGAACACGAAACGAACCCGGTGTTCTACGCGAACAGTGGCCAACGTGAACTACTGCCGATGGAACATTGTTAACGTGTTAATGTATCTTCGATCCTCCGCAATTTCAACGGTTTTATTTAATCTTTCGCCTTGACCTTAATGGCGTCAACGCTGCGAAAACGCGTTCTAACGAAGCTATCAACCAAAATGTCCGTCTGCAGTTTTTCATTTTAAATTACGGAATGTTATTAATGTGTCTCTGTCGAAAGTCGATTATTTTTTGAGATAAAAGATAATTGCGTGTGCTAGCGTTTGCAGAAATTAATGCGCATTCTTAATTCATACGCATTCCTCGAGACATGATCGAAGAAATGTAAATGAACGCGAAAAGAAAAACGAAAGAAGAAACCGATGAGAGCGACAGATTGGTGCCTCGTTCTCTCTATGTTTGATTTTTCACGCGATGAACCTTGAGCCAATCTTGAAAGGACAACCTTGCTCGAACATTTTCCACACCTGATCATGGGAATGGGATGTGCCTGAAAAGGATGTTTCGTGTCGTTCATTTCGATTCGTCAATGCGGTGTAGTACGTGCAAGCCATGCAGAATATTCTCTGAGAAGCTACGAAGGGTTTCGCGTGTGGGAAGATGGCTTTCGAAGGCGTGGCCTACTCGCACAACCGAAATGCATGGCTGCTGGTTTTCATTTTTTTAAATTGCACGATGAAATGTGCGATTAAAATGCGTAGAAATAGACACGATAATATGCAATTGTATGTGAATCTCTGTGATCGTTTATACAGCCCCACTCGGTTCCAAATTTTCCATTTACCGGACGAAACAATTCGAGTTTATCTTTTGATGCAGCTCCGTTTCAATCCCTTACGTATCATCATCACCGAGAACAATGCAAGTAAGACAAGAATTAACAGTCCCAAGCTGCGATGAGACAATGCTTTTATCGCGACGACAACAGCTAGACTGGCCTGAGGGAACGTTGAGTTGCAACATAAATTTTCCCTCCACATTGTAGAAAAGAATCAGCCGTGCGCGACTTCTTCCGATATATCAACGAGAAAAGTAAACCTCTCAGCTCGACTACCGAGTCTAAAATCGTAGAAAGAACGAGCGTCACCGGACGACCTCTGACCGAGGTGCAAAAATACCGCAACAAAATTGAACTGGGCAAACATCTTCGATCTATTTCGCTTTACTGTCGCTCGTCAACAAGAAACTTCTGTCGAGGAGCGGGATGGTCGGTATTTTCGCATAGACAACGATCTATTTTATCGGTTAAATCGACCGTCAACCGTAACGTCATTTGATCTATGAGAGAAAGAAGAGAAACCGAGAAAGAAAATTGGAAATTGGAGATATCGACCTGATTTGAGAAAGAACTTTCAACCGGATTTCATTTCTAAAAAGGTACTTCGTATTAGTATGTTACATAGATAAATTGCTGGTCCTGATATCGTTGAAGAAATTTCAAAGTCCCAAAGATAACTATGTTTCAGAACTTAATGTACAATGTACAATGTACAAATTTAAAAATTCCGAAATCGAATAAATATTTTTTACCAAATTATTTGCATAACTCGATGCAGTTATAAACCTAACTCGACGAGTATGATCACCAGAATTTAATGATCTGAAGCGAACGTTGAATCTGGTTAATCGAACCGGTCATTGCAAAGGTCGAGTGTAACAGAATCGAGGCGATCATCGTGGGAACCGTGTAGAACTGGATCGTTCTGTGCAATGTTACGTAGACATCCTTGAGAGCAGTCTCTCCTTAAGGTACCCGGACAGGAAAGCAGACGTACTTGCGTTTATTTCGGGCCGCCCTTGAAGCGATAATCGTTGGATGGCGGTGGTCTGATCTCAACGAGAGACGATTCGATAAATGCAGCTTGCCTAACGGCAGCCTAAGTTCTAGCTAACGTATTAAATTTCGAGTGATACATCTTCCAAATCTTGAGTGTCCACTATTATTTATTTTTCAAAATGATCACTTTGATAAGATTACTTTGAACTCTATTGATCTTGGATTACGAAAATTTGTGAGCAAAACACGATTTATGGTGATCCTGTTTGAAAATAACTTTGATGAAGATACCAAGATGGGTGCTCATGTTGTGGCATTCTAAGTAAACAGCCGTTGTTAATTAAACAAAAAGGAAGCAAGCGACCAAATCCTGGTAAATCCGTCATGCAGATGTTAGAGGAAAGGTGTTTGCAACAATGTAGAATAAAGTCGTTGGCAAGTGAAACGTGATTTACATCGACCGGCTGAATATCGCGTTGAATATTGTCGCTCGACCGAGAATGTAGCCACGATAATCCGACAGCGTCACCGTTCACATCGACAGTAGGATATACCGACGTTCACCTGTTAATCGGATTTATCTGCAGTTATAAGCATCGTTCTCGCGATGTAGCATCGGATGCTCCGTATTCCACCGTCGGCGTGCTCCTTTTTCCCGTATTCGCGACTGCAGAAAATATTGGTCGACGAGGACGGGCGCTCGTCGAAAATGGCGAAATTAATTCTGTCGTTCGCCTCGTTCCTTTTGTCTGCCCGTCGATTCGTAGCAGTCGTTTCGCTAACGAATACAATCGCCTCGTATTGTCCGGTTGAAATACCGACGACGATCCCGGTTAGCATCGCTTTGCCAATTCTTTCTACGCCAGCGACGAACGTATGTCCGGAAATCGCCGGAATTCTCTCCATTTTCTTCTGCTTTCGGTTCCCTCTTTCCCGTGATTCAAAACTTATTTTGACTTATGGACTTCATCGATCACACACGATCGAATTAAATTCGACCTTGTACTTTTTTAGCAAAAGTTAGAAATTCTGGGTGCAAATGTCTCCCGATTGTTCAAGTTCAAAGTTAGCACAACTAGACAAGCAAAAGATCCATATTCAAATTTCCAGCAATTCGATTAAATGAATACTTTCGTTTCCATGCAAAGGAGTCGCATCTCTTCAGACGTGATCAGAAAGAAGATATTCCCGCAGCACCCTAACTCCATCGATGTGGACATAGCGATAGCAATACCTCGTATGTAACAAACCGAACCGTGAAAGGCTGAAAACTTTGGCGGCAGAAGTTGTACAGGTAGGAAATAGCCGCGACAACTTTCCAGGAAGCGCGATATCGAAACACGCGTTCGCCTTTTCATTTCAGCCGCAGCTTTGTCGAAGCTTCGTCGCAGACACTTCGATCCGACGCGACGCGACAGTCGCGTCAAAAAGGTAGACGCGATATTTTCCACATTTCCATCCGTTCGCCGACTGGATAATTAAAACGGAACCAGCTGACCTCCTTCCAATCCTGGAACAACCTGAAACAATTGTCTTTGCGCGTCGTTGAACGCATTGTGTCGATTTATCTCGCGCGGTAACGTTGCAACGTGACGAGACAAACGCTTTCATGTACCAGCTAACTGCGCGACACGCTAATTTACTAGGATATGCAGCTCGTATGTTCTTTCAGAGAGAAGCAATCAAAGTGACGTTGATGAGGTTGATTGAAGATCAAACATTTTTCTGCGTTTCTTCGTACCGTGAAATTGATTGATTACGGACTGAAATTTTCTATTGTGCTCGGGTCTAGGTACGAGAGTGGATCGTGCTTCACAACTTGAAATTTTATTCTAGGATATAGTTAATAGTGCTGTAGAAATTAGAGACGTAGAGATCTAGGAAAATAGATATATTGGGATCTAGATGGGGATCCCAAGATGGAGATACAGAAGTTGAGGAATGCAGACATCTTGAGATCTGTAGTATAGGAATTGTTAAATTTCTGAATTTCTATCTCAAATTTCCTAACCCTCAAATTCAATAATTCCGAAATTTTCAACAGACCCAAATTCCCAAGTTCCCAAATTTCCCTGGCAAATAAGTGAAGATAAATAAAAGTTCGACTCACGATTTCATGCGTTTCGTATTACATTATAGCACGATATCAGGGATAAAAAGCAGCACTCCATTATATGGGATACTTTCATCCGAGAACCATCAAATCAAGCCCGAGTCAAACAAGATTCTTCTTCGTCAAGTTTCCCGACTGGAAGACAACTTGAAAGCATCAACTTCTTGCCCAACTGGTTGGATTCGTTAAAGTTACGGACAGGACGCGACGGGATCCAGCAAAAGCCACCGGCACGGAGCATTCGCGTTGACAAACGAGCTATAAGTAGCCTAATCGAGTTTCTGGTTCCCCGGGGACGGGAAAGGAGGGTCACGTTCCGCAGGAAGGGCACAGGAAGCAACCAGCCCACCCGCATTGGACGTCGCCCTTGACAAATAGCCTCTGACGATTAAATCAATCTAACAGATATGTCCGTCTCGCGTCATCGCGCCTTGTTTAGCAATGGATAACTATTAATCTTCCAAATTTCTGTGGCAATATTATTATAGATCGTCTCCTAAACAATATATTGCCTTGCTAATCGATCAATGAGAATTAAAATCGTCGCTTACATGCGTGTACTATAGTCCACATATGTTGATCATTTCAATATCCATTTGTATCAAGAAATTGACACAAGAATTCCACATTCTAAATTTCGTTAAAACCTGCCCCAACTTCCGATACAAATTAAATTTCACTGTCACGATAAAACAGAATGCAATTTAGTAATGATACATGCTCGTTTAAAATGCTTGTAGTCGAAAATGCGTACCGTAGTAGCAAATATGTTGTCACATAAATTATAAAGATAAATTGCGAAATGAAATAGTATGTGAAAGTAATGATACGACATGGTTTATTCCCGAAGCTGCATCCTCTCCGGCTGTTCTGGACGCTGTTTGTTTAATTAAACCAAATATTTTCATTGTTATCGCGTGAAAACAGAATCCGTAGGTAATTTATCGGTGATTCTTAAACGGCCGGATCGAAATTATTTCCCGTCGTTTTCATGCATACGGCACGTATGTATAGTTTGAAATGCAGTCACATTAAAATCGACAGATTCGTTTTGCTCGAGTAAAGTGGTAATGAACAGAAGCGTCGATGCAGGTAGCGTGTGGTTAATAGAGATAATTGGTTGGTGGTCTGCGCCGGACTGTCCTGACAATTTTTGTCCGGCAGCGTAATTCGAATCGAAATGAAATGCTAGCAGTAATCGCCACTGTCAATCGGAGACCGTTTCCAGCAATAGCTCGCTCCAGAAAGCCTCGCCACTTCCAGCGTTAATTAACCGTAATTACCTATCGAGCATTTTAATAGAGACGAACTAACCATTCAACGATCAGATATTAAATGCAAGATCATAAATTGCCAAGCCATGTTGGACTCCATGAAAAACATCACTGTTTTCTTACACATCACACAACATTGATGTTCTGTGAATTTTACTGAATGAAAGAATACAGTTTGTTCTACGAATGATTAATATACTTTGTCAACATTACATGAATCTCAATATTTATTGGAAATATTAGTATATCGTTATTACGGTATTATCAATTTATTGGCAAACTGCATTTACCGAAGAAGCTCGATATCGTCAAAAAAGGAACTGTTTTCTGTAAAAGAAAAACCGTATAACATAACAATAAAGGAACGAAATTTTTTGATCTCGCCAATCTCGATGCTTCAATATTGACAATACGTCGATACTTCTCCGTAAGAATATTGACAACATTATTGAAAACCCTGTAATATTGATTCTCCAGTCTCTTAAATTCATGTTTAACGTATTACGTGACTTTGAGAAGCTCTAGTTTCTAAATGGCTCAATTACGGGGTACAACAGATTAAGTTAATACCATAAGCGCTACTATAAAAGCACTTTATGCGATACTATAAAAGCGTGTGTTATACCCGAGACATTCTATATTTAAAAGTCCACTAAAGAATACAAACATAGATAATATTTTCTGTTTACGTGGTCGCAGAGTTAATCCGTAAGGCCACTCTAGCGTCTAGAGTAAGTCTGAGGGTATTTGTCAACCTTTATTCTGTTTTCCCGCAGAGACAAATCCCTCGAACGAGCCACAGCACGTGGGACACGTACGAGAAAGATATAAATGAAGCGAGCCCGAGGTTGTTCGCCTTCTCCGCGGCCAAATTCCGGTTAAGACACCGCAAAGGGGCTTCGTTCCAGTTTAAACGACACCCGGTCGAGGGTGAGCAGACGTGTCTGGCTTCGCGTCTACCTTCTCCTGTTCGAGCCTCGTTAAATCGATATCTCGCAGTCGTAGCACGTTTCGTTCGCCTTTTCGTTTATTATATACTACCAAATATATTCCAAGTGCAACCGTTTTCAGGGAATAAACATGGATGATCATTCGAACACAAGTCGAACAGAAATAACATGAAGCTGATATGGGATTAACTGTATCGAAGGGATTAGGCTGTGGCACTAGGGACTCGTATCTTCTGAGTTAAAACGGAACGGGAATTTATAGGTAGACTTTTCTTCCTGGTATACTTTTCTAGAGATATCAAGCATCTAAAATTACAGAATTTTTAAATTTGGGTATTCTAAAGGGTTCTGAATTTCTATAATCTTGAAGTTTCGAAATTTCAATGCCAAAAAGTCCAAAGATCCAAGATCCCAAAATCTAAGAGCCTCTCGTTCGAAAGCGTCAGTTTCATCATGGCGAACCCAACCTAAAACAGTTCGATCTCTCTCGTGTGATAGTCAACGGTCTACTTAACAAGAAAATGACGAATGCTCGACGATGAGAAAAATATTCAAAGATGTCCCACTTTTTGCCACTCTCGCAGATGGTATTGCAGAACGATTTCGATTCGCGACGGAATAAAAATTCGGGCCGTGGACCGTTCAGCATCGTCATCGAGCAAAACAGCCAATAATGGTGTTGCATTTAGCGAAAGAACACTCGGTGTGGAGTGAACGTTGCATTAAGTCATCCCGGCGTATTAACGGGTCGCGACCGGTTTCCGATTCGCTTTTGATAGGGCATTAAATTGAATCGTGGTAAAAATAATATTCATCCTTCCTAATTCGGGCCTCGGGCGCAGGAATTACGTTGCAGCTGCTGGCCCGCGTAAATACATGTAATTGCGATCACACGAATGGTGCGCGGACGGAAGTAATGACGGTGCTGGCGCTGTTAATAATCTCTCTTCAGGAACGTTCATCTTTCTTCCCTTCGTCGAGATGCTCGGTTACGCTGTCCGTCTCCTGCGTTTCTTCTCGCGGCCGAGAGTGCAACGAAACTATGCGCACGTACGAAAAATCGATGCCCGACTCAAAGTTTAACCCGCTTTTTGCCTCTTTACGTAATTTACGAACGGACACGGCGCTCCTCGGGATGATAAAAACGATATTGATGGCCGCGAACGCGCGCTTAATCCTTCCCGTTAGGATGCATTAAAGCGGACGTTTATATTTATGATGCACCTCTGATCGGTTTTAAAGCGGTTGGTAATTGAGAACGGTCTTGCGAAATTCAACTCTCCCTGCTCATTTTGCTCATTCGTCCACGTTACGAATACGTCGCTGACATATGTATCTGTAACGATATCGTTAACGTTGGGAAACGATGGGCTGCTAGTTGAATTTCGATCTTTCGCTTAGGGGAGAGCTGTTTTAATCACTGACCAGTTACCCCGAAACGATGCATCACGCATGTCATAGTTAATTCGTACCAGAAATGACGTGCATAATAGATAGTAGCTTGTCTCTATAGAATCACTGTACTAGCTTGTTTATTTATCGCAACGCTCTATTGTACATGTATCGAGTCAGTCTATAAATTAGTGCGCGTGGACGTAAATTGGATCTACTATTTTTATATCAAGAGTCCTCCGGGAACAATATAAACTCAGTTTTGACTGTCACAGTGAAAATTTACGTACACCTGTCAGACACGCTCTGGTACAGATTTTCTGTTACATAATTAATTCGAGTTTGTAATTCCGGCTACCGATGACCACCATGTCAATCAACGAGGATTATTATAAATAATCCTTGAATATATAATAATATTTTAATACCGTATTCGAAATCGTTGTACGAAATCAATAATACATTTATAATTTAGATTAATTTGCCCCATGCGTAAGCACCCATTATTTATGATAAAGATAATTCTATAATCGGATAAAGATATTTTATTACATTTCGACCGATCCGAAATGTCTTGAAACGAGACCAAACTTCAATTGGCTAAATTCGACTGCGAACGCTTTGTTAACATCGATTGAAACGAAAGAACGAGTAGCTTTTAAAATATGCGGTGAATTAACCCGGATGTTCGTTGCCGTCTGAAAGCGGATCGAAAAATGATAGACGCGCTCTTCGCAGCCGGAAGCTGTGACCGCAGGAATTTAATATCCCCGTGAACAGTTCGCGCAGCTTCCCGTATACGTTTTCGAGGGGCACACGCATATACCGCGTGGGAAGCGCAGAGCCCTCGCGTCGGTGTCGTCATCAAATTTATATTTCACCGGCCATATAGGAGCAGCAGGTGCTCTGGCCAGGTCTGTCGACGAGAATGGCGGAATCGGCTCGCAAGATGGCAATCATTATAAATAACTTAGCCGGCAGCGACGTCACTACGGCACAATGGGGGCTTGGCTCACGGGGCAAACGGCTGCGATAAATAACCGGGTAATAATAAAAAGCCGCGCGAAAGGGGGCCAGAGGATCGCTCGTTCGACGAACGAATGAGCGTTATTCCCGGCGAACGGGAACGAATCGGGTAATATAGAGAGGGCATGGCCGACGCGTTATAAGGGTGGAATCCGGAGTCGCGTGTCCCTCGAATCCAACCTCGGCATTATGCGCTCGACCGAGCAACCCGTGCAGGAAAATCGAGAACGACCGGTCCGTACAAATAATGATTCACCGTGCTGATCAATTGCTACGTTCGCCAGCGAGGGAGGGAAAGTTTCGGTCATTCGTGTTTCTGGTCATGTCTGCGGGGGAAAGAATGAGGTGTCTGTAGAGATTCCAGAATTGTTCCTCGAGGGAGAACGTTCCCTTTCGGTTGATGTGGTTAAATGTAGGGTATACTTGGAGGGTTAGGCATAACAGGTAAACTAAGCTTTATTCAACGCAGACAATTTTGGGCAACATATACCTTCAAGAAATTGGGGTTTCCTGGGGTTTTCAATCGTAGATCCTACCAATCTATTGTGTACTCTTTCTTTTGTGAAACGGTGGATTTGTGAACGCAAATCTGTTATCTCGGTAGCATTTTCCTTTATTTTGTAAGTGATGCGTAAAAAAGAACGAATGAAAACGAATTCATACGAGTGATGTTAGCATAGTTAACGGGTTAATTGAGTCTATAATTCCTTTCGTATAATCTGGCCGGTACGAATCGGAAGTCAATGTCCTTCATCAGCGCTTCGCTTCTAATTGCATACCAGTCGAGCAATTGAATATGCATCGACGATGTTTCCGTTTCCAATTAAGTAAATCTGATCGTCTCCCGGCTTCGACCGTGGTATTCTCCTTCGAAATGATTTTACTTTTTCTACGAGGGAAAGATCCGGCTCTGAAAGGCTCCGAGCTTACGATAAGGGTACTTGAAAACGTCATTTTTGAAGAATAGCCAGAGGGAAGATTAATGAACTAACCCAGCGCGTGGTCCCTTTCTATGTGTCATCGCAGAAAACATCCTTGCTGAGAGCAATCCTGGTCGCCGGTGGATATTTCTCATAGAAAACGCGACATCTGCCGGAGTTTCTACATTATGATCACGGAGACAAAGCGAGAGAAGCACCTTAGGCTCCGTAGCTTAGCCAGGACAGCTCTGAATTAACCCATTAAGCGAGACAAGATGTTACCAGTCATCATCTTTATCTGGCTATTCTCTTTTGTCTTCTCGAGATTATTCGAGGAACGTGTCAGCAGCCCCGAGCCACAAATCATGTACTGCCTACCGGTTAATTATAAAAAATTCATCGTTTCATTGCAGCCGTGTTCATTCGTAATTTCACCGCAGTCATATTCATTCATAATTTCATCGCGGTCGCGTTCATTTGTAATTTCATTTTTAATGGTTACAACTACTCTGTTCGTAACAATGTTATATGGTACTCTTTTCTGGAATACTTAATAATGCACGACTCAGTCAAAATATTTAAAAAGGTATGTTATATAGTCGTGTCGTTACTTGAAACATTTACAATAATTTATTTAACTTTGCTCATCTTGCTCGTACAAGACATTTAAAAATATTTGTAATGCACTTTATCTGGTCTTCTCAAGAATCACTTCTGGTTATACAATCACAAGATTGGTATAAAAAATTGAATCGTTGAAACACTAATTAAAAAGCTCATCTTGCAATAATTATCGTCACATTACCAATACAGTACTATCAATTTTGGTAATACTAATAAATATCGAGGAGCCTAAAATATTGACACCACGTATCGACCGTTTAAGGCCTAAGGTTTAGGAGACCCCGTAATTCACTGACTCTGTAGAGAAACGTTTCCATCTTAATACCAGCAACGTATAGTACGCGCGAGTCCAATATTTCAGTTGAAATCTTTTTCTATCAGAGAACATAAAGTCTCGTGAGAGACAGACAGGTTTATTCTGACAAAAGACCAGCCGAGAATGACGAAGAACCGTCCACGCTGTACACGTACGACCCGTGTGTGTGAAGCACCGCAGCAGCACACCTGTATTTACCTGTGCCACTCGGATGCGCAGGTATCTATCTGGTTGAGAGCGTATGTCTGGAAGCTGGGATTCTAGCAGCCTTTTTGTATCTTAAAGCGGAACGCCTGGAACAATAACATTCAGCTCGTGTACCGGTTCCTGTGCGGCACGAAATCAAATTTTCGATCCGAGGAGAGATACCGCGTTTACGGTAGCGACATCGCGTTAAGTGCAACTTCAAATATTTCTTCGAGCAACGCTGCACGGATAGGAACGGTTGGGTTTAGATAAGGAAGAAGGTTTTGGTTATTTATCGAGTAGACTTTCGAGGAACGTATTTGGCTGGCATTTTACTAGTACCACAACGAAAGTGGGATTTTTGTACTTTGCCACCTTACATGGACAATTTTAAGAAGATAAAATTAATATTACATGCCACAATTTTAAAATCAATAATGGCTTTACGTCCTTTCGAGGAACCAGTTAACAGGTTCTTTGATGTCAACGATTATTGACTGAAAACTAATTAACCTGTTCGTTGTATGGGTCTGCCCAAGGCGTTTATCAAAAGCACGTTAAGCGAAGAAAATTTAATTTTTCGGTTTAATTGTGAAATAAAATGAAGGGAAGGTGAAATGAAATTACAAGCACATCATTTACAATTACTTTCAATTTCATGCAACGATGGACCGTTAATAAGCCTTTGTCGCTGATTAATTTTACGACTCTCGAGTAAATTAAAGGGGACTATATAACTCATTCTAAGCAATTCATTAATTACTAACCAATTACAACGAATCAGAGCTAACTCTCATCTCGTAAAAGGATCTCGTGAACTTCTAAGAATCTGCCGAGAACCGGAAGCAAAGTAAGAACGACCGTGTAACATTTGCATCCTCTTCGAACAATGAGGTTTCACTAGAATCGGTGTTGCACTCGAACTATTAAATCGTACTCCATTTCATTCGCTCTGGTACAAAGAAACACGTATCGAAACAAAGCGAGGAAGGAAATTCTGAGAATTCGGTGCGTCTCTGACTGCTCGTAGACAGGTGAACTCGAAGAGATTCGAAGGCACCGAGGCTTTGATTTTCCACACGGAAGGGATCAAGCCTTTTTCAATTCTCGTCCACTAGTTTTTACGCGGACGGCCAGTTGGCAGGGAAATACGCGTCGATTTACGTGCAAATTACAGCTGGTTCGTGGATTGGCTTCGCCGCAAGCTCTCCAATCGCTCGCACGCTCGAGAATAGTTCCGCGGCCGAAATCTCGTCCCGGCAATTGCAATGTATCCAGAGCAACCTGGCCAAGTTATACTCCGCGCGAAAGTAATTAAAGCTTTCGTGCTTCTGGCCCATTCCCGTGTGAATTTGTGGAGCCTGCAGACCTCTACGATCGAATCGGAACTTCCGGCGCTGACAGTAAGACGGACGCTTGTTCTATCCTTGCTCGTCGAAGAGCTTTCTGTTGAAGAAGAAAATTCTTTCGGACCTTGGGAGCTCAAGACGTTCAGACGTTGTGGGGACTTTTAAACCTTGAAATTTTAGAACGTTGTAACTTTCGGATGTTAAGGTCTGTGAACATTTAGACCTTCAGATCTTGTGACTTTGAGAACTTGGCACATTGCGACTTTGGAACATTGGTCCTTGAAACGTTAGAACTTTGACATGATAGAACTTTGATATGTTAGGACGTTGGGACCTTAGAACCTTGAGACGTTAGACTCTTTAGACATTGGAATCTTGGGACGTTGGGATCTTGAGATACTGGAACCTTAAAGTATTGGAAGTTTGAGATGGTGGGATTTTGAGACGGTGAGAGTTGGAGTTGCTGAGATCTTGGGAAGTTGGGACCATGTGATGCTACAACATTGAGAGGGTTGAATTTTGGGACGCTGGAATCTTGGGTGACTGGAACTTTGAAGTGTTGGGACCTTGGGAGTCATTCAAACCTTAAAACTTTGGGAATTCTGAAACTTTCAGAACTTAAAAATTGCTAAACTATATAATGTTAGTACTTTTGAACTTCCTGAGACCATAAAACTATTAAACTCATGAAATGCGTAAACCGCTATTTTCCTTCCCATAAAAATCCAGTGTTAATATCGAATTACCCAACATCAATAAAACAAGATAAATCCCTCCAACATGTCTATTATCAGAAAATTAAATTCCCACAAAGGTACATCTATAACGTTCAATATTGCAAACAAAATGATCGGAGCATATATCAGGAAGAAGCGATATCGAAACAAAGCGGGATCGGTAGCGGAAATATTTTCCGTCCAATAAATAGGTCGAAAAGTCGAACAGCGGGACATTTTGTCAGTTCTGCGGCCATTAGTAATCGAACCTACCCAATATTCTCGATCACCATTATTCTTCGATAAAGCGGATTTAATCGACGATCACAAAAGAGTGGTGATCCACAATTTTGGACAGTGCCCATGCGGCCAGCAGGGTCGGGCTAATTTAAAAACGAGCATCGAACCATCTGTGTAATCTGTACGAACCGTGGAAAATGTGGCCTTTACCCTCTGTATCCTCGCAATATGATGATCGTAAGTACAACATTTTTCACAAATTTCCATTTTTATCGTTTCATAATACCGTGTGATGGTTCCACTATATGCACGGGATATCCTGCAATTTATGGTACGTTCGAACGGATACTGATTACACGTGAAAATATAAATTGAAAATGTTGAATAAAATTCGCTCGTACGTGTCATACCAGGATTATAATATTGTACAATAAAATCTGAGTTACTAATATTTTAAGCTTTCAATATTGAGTTTTATTACGATGTTTTCTCGGTGAACACGCGTGTTCCAATTAATTCGACGATACAAATTTTAATCTCTGTATTCTTAAATTTCTGTATTTTTGCATCTCTTATTACTAACTCTGAGAAAATTACGTGTCACGATCTCACTTATACAAAATACGAATTCGTTTGTAATAATGACGAAACGCAAAGCGAAAAAGGAAGCTGTATCGCATCGGACAATTCAACCAATAAAATTCGTTGCAACGGAAACGAAATCTGGTCGTCCCGTTTCGTTCAGGGAATCACGGTCATACAAAACCGTGCCGCGACGCACAAACGGAAAAGTTCGCGAGACATCGCACGGTGAATTGTTCGCAACTATTTATATTTATTTTTAATTTTCAACGAAATATCACGCAAAGGTGCGTGGTATTCCAGGTGTGTTTGCTTTTCATTTCAAACAGCTAATGAAATTTTTTCATTAAACGAGAGGGCTGCGTAATGGCACAGTCCGAGAGCTTTACAAACGTTCGAAAAATCAACAAAAGCTGAGTCGCGGTGACTCAAACGGATCATTCGAATCGTTGGTTCACGATCGGCGTGCAGAGTTATCGATATTTTTCGAAAGTTAATTCGTTGTGTTCCATGTTTACTTAAAAACAGATTTCTAGACACTCAAATACAAAACTCTAGTTTGTTCGTTGCAGTTTTTTGCCACACTATGTCAAAGCTTTTTGAACAGACTACAATCTCTCAGGAATCGAAAAAGTGAAAGAAACGATAGGTTCAATTAATGCAAGAAAGTGATCACCAGTGTATGCAAATAATCCAGATCGTAATCTTGTACAAGTTCCTAACTATAACATAAAAGTTGTTAGAAGAAAAGCATGCATTACGTCTCGTCCAACACGTGTTCCTTTCATTCCACTTCTGTCTTACTTCTTTCGACAACTACTCTTGTAACTAGTTAATCAGGCTTCCATTCCATTCGAAACCACACCTCGATTTACAACGCCTTTAGATCACGGTCCCAGTTCATAAGACAGCACTACGAAGCATGAACAACCCTCATCGATCCGGCTAACTCTAACGAAAGTTGATTCGAAGTACACTCGTGGTTATCTTCGCAACTGTGTCGAAGAACAGAGTGTACAGGCGACATGTACTCGGTCGTTAAGACGGATGCAAGATTAGAATTTTCGTGCTGGTAGCTTCTTTTGTCGATAGATCGTGGCACGTTTAAAGTTGGTAGCTAGGAGAAACCGATACTTCAACCCCGACAAGTACCTTCGCTTTATCACGATGACCCCGTTAATACCGTGCTCCGTTAGGACGCGAACAAACGGCTAGCTTGTTATGTTAATCGGCTCCTCATCGACCGCCTAAACCCATTCGCCTATGAATGAGAAAATGGAATTATGTAACGAGATAGCCGTCTGACAATGTTATTAGGAACGCGTACAAGTGCGAGCCTTTCCAGACGTTTACGACGGTGTCTCTGATCCCCCGAGACGATTATCTCGAACGTTTTCTACCTTCCCGATGTGTTGCGGTCCCATCGATTTTCGCCCGTCAAATTATTAAGTTCTGGTAAATTTCATTTATCGCCACGGAAATCGATGGTACCGGGTATCGAACGGTAATCTTGCCGATGGTATAAGGTATTTCTATTTCATTGCCCGCTACGAGAGATAGAACGAAGGAAGAGATTTCTCCCTAATTTGCACGTTTCCATCGGCATACGAACGAGCTCGAACTATACCATAGATTTTACGAACGATACCGCTTCCTGAAGGCGTTTGCATTCTGATCAGAGTACCTGAAAACGCTTCATTGGAATGCCAGAAAGTTCAACAGCTCCCAAGAAGCTTTTATTTCTTCGCATTGCGATGGCCAGGTGGTACCTGAACACACTTCCGCTTTCTCGATAGTGCACGTTGCGACCATAAACCTTCTGAATTAATTCCTTCTTCCAGATTTTACATATAATACACGTCATTTTCTCACTATATTCTAACCCCTTGCCTACAATATCACAATTCTAACATTTTAACATTCTTCAATTGTCTTCACGTTGTGCAAATAATTAGCTAGCTGTGTCCAGAAAATTGTGACATTATTTTTAAATTTCATACCCGACTTCTAACGCAGGCATTTTACATGACCGATTGAGCGCATGATCCACTGCTTTAAACCAAATTGTCTGTTAACAAGTGAAAAGTGTACGCGTCGAATTTCGTAGAAACCTAACAAGCTCCTAGCTCCAAGAACCAGTTAAAAGAGCCCGTGTATTACAAATGTGGGAAGTGAAGTTCCCCTATTGCTCTAAAGTTACAATATCCCTTACCTTTTAAAAGTATCATCTCATTCTCGTCTCATTAAAGTTCATCCCCTTGTACAAGGCGCCCTTATCTTTCGCCGTTATAACGACCAATCCTATTAGCTTCTTCTCGCGAGAGCAGTCCCTTTAATAGGAAACTGAGCACCCAGGAATTAAAGTAGTTACACGATTATCATAAACGTATCTCGTTTGGCCGGCAACCAGGAGGATCCATAGTTACCGTCGTTTATCAGCACTTTCTTACACTTATGTGCGGCTGCCACCAAACTACCCGTGACTTGGGCCAATTAGGACTTGGGCATATTTGTAATCGGGGTTGGTGGGCAGATCAAAGGTGGTGGAAATGCAAGGTTCTTTCAGAATTTAGAGATTTAGGGATTTGGGGAATCAGAAACTTGGGGTTATAAAGATTTGGGGATTCATCAATTTGGTCATTTAGGAATTTGAGGATTTTCAAAATTGAAATTATATACATTTGGGGATATGGAGATTCGAGATTCAGAAATTTGGTCATTTGGGGATTTGAAGATTTGTAAGGTCGTAAATTTGATAATTTAGGAATCAGGAGCTTATGCAATTAGTAATCTACAAATTCCAAAATTTATAAATCTAAGAATCAAAGAATTTAGGAATTTGAAAGTTTGATAATTTCAACATTGGGAATTTGAAGAGTGGGAACTTGTGCTACGTGCACATCCATAACCAGAAAGTACAGTTTGCCGATGCGTTGTTCGATGCCCGATAAGTTTAGCATAAATTTTGATCGAACCAAAAGTGAACGTCACTGCGAAGAATTTCGCGAGGATGGGAGTATTCGAGCAAGCACGCACATCCCCATAGGACGAGTTGTTTTTTGGGGATATGCTAAGACGAACAGCATACGTGCAGCACACGAATGGCAGCAGCTGCGCGTGCCTTGAATATTTAAACCGCTTAAGGCCCCCGCACAATGCACGAATCGCGTTGAATGGGGAAGCTGCTACCGGTGCCACTCGTCCCAGCGGACCGAATTTGGCTAAACGGGGTCCATATTTAATCGATCCTATTTCCCCTCGCTTCTCGATGCCGGTTTTCCTCGTTTTTCGAACGAGAACGCTTTCTGGTTCTGTTTCAATAGAGAAGAAGAAATAAAGAAGAAGTAATAAAGATAGAAGGAAGGTATATACAGAAGGAATTTGAATGGTGTGATGTTATTATCAACGAGTAGTTAATTGGTTATTCATCGTTGTCTCGAACGCTGACAGATCAATTAGCAGATATCTGTCATTCATCTCACCGAGTAATATTTCTAATCGAGAACGCAAAACAACTAAAAATATGACTGGCGGATTATCATGGAAAGTATCATGTGACATGGTGATCGATGTGTTAATTACTACCTAATAATAATCCTGCATGAAATTATATGATGAAATTTGATCAGGATAATTACGTTAAAGAGATCAGTATAGTGATATTAACTGTGCGTATTACCGTTCAATCTTCTACACTTAAAATTTGATGGGATACGGTATATCAGTAATTCGAAGCGCTAATTACTAATACAATATGCACAAATTATTGAAATAGTATACTAATTATTGAAACGAGGTTTGCCAATGCGGTCGCGTATTTAATTCTCGAATTAACGATCATCGAATGCAAAAGGTTTGCGGATTGATTTCGATGATTTAGGTCAACAATTTTAGTACCTATAAAAAATTGTTACAAAACCTTTGCGAACGAATCTAAAACGAAGATCGTATCTTTATTTGCCTGTCGATCAATTTGACACGTTACTCCAATTAGAAAAACGTCTAAAAAAGATTTGCCAAGATCAACCTATCGATTAAACACCCATTATCTCCAAAATGTGAAGATAAACCAAACTTGTCGTCGAGAAATGGCATTTATTTCGAAAAGCAGGCGTCAAGTTCCCATATCGATTACGGAATAAATTAATATTCAGCCCGCGGTGTGGTAAGCGGTCCAGTTACCTCGATCTCGTCCATCGTTATGTAAATTCCGCAGCTCGAAGATGTCGGTACCGATAAATCGTTCTCTCGAAAATGCTCGCATTACTCGCGACATTATTTTCAACAACAATCGATCCTGCGAATCGGGAGAGACAAGCAACGTTACGCAACGGAAACGCGAAACGAATGAACAAGCAGTGACGAGGATACGCAAGATCGCCCTAAGTTTCTCTTTCGTTTCAACGAGTCGACGATGCAACGGAAGACCCATTAACAGTCTCTCTCTTTTTATCCGACCGGAGCTGATTCCGCTATTAAATGGCCGTCCAATTAAACGCGGACGCGGAAGAGTCACGAGTTTTCAACGATACACTGCTTCGTTACGATCAATTCTTTGTTACGAGAACACGATTTGATGGACCATCTGACTTATAGGCACGATCTTCAATAAATATAAACACAATGCGACTCTCATGCTTGCGTGCTGTCAATTGGATCATGAAACTGGACCAATGAAGCGAAATGACCGCGCAAGTGAAAGAAGAATCGAATCTTTAAATCGCTTCTTAACTCCTTATTTTGACGAGTCTGACTCGTGACACACTTCTTCAGCTATGACCAATTTTGTATAATTAATCATTGCATACTGTGGAATTCAAATAACATTTCAACTTTCTTTATCTGTTTTAATATTGTAGCTGTAAGGAGTTAGTTCTGACTAATGCACCTTAGGTTTCAAATAGGTCCAAATCTAAGAAGTGAGGTTAGAAAATGGCGGACCGAGACGCTTTAAAATTGCACAGAATTCTGTAAGGTGACTGGAAGATTTAAAATTCGCGATTCTTTTAAGTCGAGGCCGTTCGATAAAGGTCAGAAAGGTGTAAAACAGTGCCGGTTAAAAGCACGGAATTACCTAAGCTTTTGTTACTTCCCGATAGAATACGTTCGGCGAGATTAAAGTCACGAGAGGCTTTGAAGATTATTTAATGGAGCCCTTGGCAATTATTAGTTCAATTTCAGTTACAAAGCAGAAGTTAACCAGTGAATATGTAACCGGAGTTTAAAAAGTTTCGATTCGGAAATGGAAAGTACGAAAGACGAAGTTCAATCAGTGATTCTTTCGAAACGAATAATTCCTGTATCGAGTTTCCAATCACGAAACGCGAGTCGTTCGCGGAAATTTGGTGAAAAAAAAATTCGAAATCGAGAATTCCGTGGAAATAGATTTTACGATGATAAGGGAAACTTCGTTGCATCCCTTATATAACTGGCAAACACCGAGCTCTCGTGCAATTGAATCGAAATTGCTGCGAAAACGTTTTCGTTCGTTTCCCCATGGATAGAGAAAATTTCATTATCCGCGAATCGCTTGAATCCCAATTCTCTCCTTATTTTCTGTTTGTTACGTAATCCGGTAACGTCCGCGAGACGACTCGCCCTGTTTCTTTCGCGACGATGCATCGCGGACTAAATAATAATCGCGACTCGTTTGTGTGCTATGATTAAACCGCTTTCGAGAAATGACATTCACTTAGCAGGAAAGTGTTTCGAGTTTTCCCTTTACTCCAATGAAACTTGTCTCCGGCTAAAAGCAAAGTTCTCGAGCAAAGGAGTTCGACTAATGTCTTCGAAACGAACGCTGAACAACTCCGCTAAAAGTCACCTAAGCAACGTTGATTTTCATGGCTTCGAAAGTTAAATTTCATTAGTTGAATAATTGACATTCTTCGACGTAGAATTACAGCAGATGTAACGTAGTACAGCGCGAGAAAATATAGAGGTAGAAGCAATTCCGGACGAAAAATATTATGATTCGCGAGACAAAAGGTAGGTTAACTGTTATAGGAGACAAATGCATTTGGAATAGAATGAAAGGTCAACGAAGCAGTATCGTGTTCGCAAATAGATCGATTCACGTTATTACCTGCAAACAGAGTCAGCAGTCGAATAAACGTATCCGGTACCAGGAATCAAGAGTACGTAACCGCGATCGAAACTCCAACAGCGAATTCAAGATGTTGTTTCGAAAGGAAATCCGGAGATTCGAGTCAGGTGGAGCGTACAATCGATAGAGAACCGTCTCTCGGATTATCGTTACCCAATCGAGAGGACATCGACGAGTTTGCTGTTAATTTGGCCAGGCTTACCTGAAACAGAGAGGAAAATCAAGCGGGTAAGCATCTCGACCTGAATCGATTTATATTCGGGTGATAGAATTGGATCAGCTCTGAAAGTGGGCCTTTGGAAACTTTGGTTTAAACACTTAATTTGTGATCTTGTACACCGATGAAATACTTCGAAGCTAATTAATCTGTATTATTCGGTTATCGTTAAAACTACAAGTTATATTATACGTATCTGGATGTGTCACAAGTATTTAAATTATAGCTTATTTAAATAATAGCAAGTACTATAAAGTGTTAATATGTGAAAAAAGCTTATCGAGTTTGAGAGAACAAGAGGAAAAGTTAGAGAGATTTATAGCGCGCTTATATAAAGCTTTTAGAGCGAACACGGCCGGAGAATTTTCACGAATAAGCGCGTATTTAGGTTAGGAAAGACGGAGCAACGTATAAAAGTGTTTTCCTATTAATTTCCATTAAGCCTCGTTACATCTGCACTTACCATTACGAACGAGAAAAAAAGCCAACACGTAGTTTCACGAATAACAACGAGCTACCTAGAGCGAAAATAAAAACGATCTCCTCTAAGAAAACAAATTATTAAATATGAGAATCCTGAATAGAGCTCTGCCAACTTTTCGTAGCGTGGTGTCGCTTACTCCATAATATAAAGCTATCTTAATGTGGAAAACGCGTGTTCGCGTGCCAGTGTAACTGGAATTGTTTATCGTAGACCCTTTGTCCTCGAGCGACACAATATACGTAGGTTCTCATTCGCGTCGTCAATAGCCCCGTTTCTTCCCCGATGTCGCCCTGTGTTTTGTATGAACGTCACAGAACACGACGCCCAACAGGACAATCGACCGATACAAGGGAAACGTTAACGTTATGCTTTCGAATTAAATTATTTTCACCGGCTACATGACGGAACAACGTTCTCCATTTTGTACAGAAAGAACAGAAACGAGATTGTAACGCATGGGTATTTCTAAAACGGGAACAACCGTAGCTTCTATTAGCGTACAGTGAAATTTCGAGTAACATTGATCGATATCGATAGACTGAGGTGGTTTATATTTCAAGCTTGTAAAACTGGTGAAACTATCAATTTATTTGAAGTTTTATTGTGCATTTTTTAGCGAATGCAGCAGATTTTTGGACCACTGTTATGATTAGAGGGATATGCACTAGTAGTGCTACTGTTGTGGAGGAATTTAGGAATTTTGGGATTTAGGGAGTTGAAGTTCGTCGGGCACTTGATCTGCTCACCACTAAAGCAAGACACGATTTTCATACGAAAAACAGTACACACCCGCCACCCATAGAATCCATCTACAAACCTGGAACAATATTCGTATAATTAAAGCAACACCTGTCGATACCATTCTATTTATCGATGAAACTCGGTGATTCCAAACGCGTCTGCATTTGATTCAGCCTATAATATTGTTTAAAGAAGCAGAATAACAATCAACGGACTTGACGCGATTCTCTGTCTCGCGGCATTGGACCATTCATTTAGACGGGAGCGTAAAACAAAATCGTTTGTGCGGTAGGTATATAGAACGCGGCATTTATTGTCTACCGTCCAATTCATCGGGTACGAGCTCGTTTATAATCCGCAGCAAGCTACCGCTCGACATAAGCTGCGGAACGCCGCGCCGCGTGCATTTCATGCTTGCAACCCGCTTGAATCGCGACGCGTTTTGTTTCGAGGTGACGTGCGTGCACCGTGGGTTGCATTCACGCGTCCGTGACTCGAACCCGGCTGCGTCTGAAACTTTCCGTAGCTTTCAGCGTCCATTTTCTCTGCGTTGCTGCCTCCATTCGGACGTCGTTCATTTTACGCTCCTCGTGGATACCGTTTGCGAACTCCAGCTACTCAGTGCCCTACGGACACACATTTTTTCGGTATTTTTCATGGTGTGCTACTAGAATTGTTATCGGGTAACTGGAAAAATTTATTCGACTTATTGTATTTGTTACACGGAATCTACCTATGACTCGATATGCACACTGTATACTAGATTTATTAGTACGACCAATTGGTTTATTTGGATTAGTGTGGTTAATAACCAGGAAAGCTAGATTTTTACCCTATTAAATCCTCTATTCGAAATTCATTCGATCGAACAATTAGAGCAACGAAATCGGGCGAAACGCGTTAGCTATCTGCGGACAATTATTATTTATACCGTTCACATTTAGGTTATTTCACTTTGATCGTGTTATCATAAAACAGTCAACGCGATAATATCGTCGTTAAAAAATTTCTCAGAAGACTTCTGTCCTCATTTCTTTAGAAATCTGCAATATGAAAATTCATGATGATTACACACCTGCTACAATAGTGTTTCATAAACTATCAGAGTGTCATAATCGTACGACGGTAGGAAATAAATTAACACGTGTTTTCTCGGTGGTACATGTTGCAATGCAGTTGTCACGATCACGGACAAATAGAAAGCAAGCGCCGGCGCTTGGCGTCCACGGCGTCCAAGAAAAGACGAACATTCTCTGCTAGACACGAGGTATCTTTGCTCGATTCGCGACGAAATTGTTGGCAAAGCGATCCGCGAACTCGAGCAAACGAGCCGTCGTCGTTAAACGCGAACAAGCGTTTACGAGCGACTCGCATGTTGGCACACGTGCATCGAAACGCGCGTAATCGACGCCTCCTTTGAACCCCGAGACAATTAATCGTGACGCCCACTCGCGACCACGGTATTTCGCGCACACGTCATTCGACGAGATGCCTGATCGACGTTAGACGGATAACGATCAGAAAAAAAGCCTGCCTCGAACAATAGAAAGTATCGTGTTCGAGGCTGAAACCACTTTTATCGATCTTCGAGCTCGAGGGTGAAGTGCTCGTTGCGCTCGGGGTGGGGTTAATTTGACCTCGATTAAGAAGGTTGATTGAATGTACACGTCGTTTGATTGAATACGGTGTAGTGTACATTTGCAACTGTGCCACTGTTACACAGCGATCGAACAAACTGGTTACAGGAGTCTTGGATTGTTTATTGGATTAGAAATTAGTGAATTTCGATTTGGACATTTCCAAATTACATTTCCAAATTTGAGGTTAGAAAACTATGTGATTCTAAGAATTGGAGAATTCTATTCACTGTACTGCACATAATAAACTATGTAACAAATATAGTGAAGCTCTAACAGAGTAAATATACCCACCCTTAAATGATCAAACGACACCTCAAGTACTCTCGGGACATCCTACCTGACACGAATCTCGAACAAAAGCTACTTCTCCGAGCGGAATCCCGGGCTTATCCAGCTCCAAACTTTCACCTCTCGCGTTTAGCGAAATATCGAAGTAGATCGAACGAGGATCGCAGTCGGAAGGAGATCCAGAAGCAGCTTTCCCGAAAACCGTCGTAGAGAAACGCAGGGAAATAATCGTTTGTCACCTCGTTGGGACGAAATCTTCTCGGAGACTTTTTCCTGTCCCTTTTTGCCGGTGATACGCGTTGGCGCGCAACGACGAACGAGCTTCGACGAAATTGGACAATAAAATTGTCCAGTTTTGCGGGAAATATATTTCAATTTTCGCGCGATGGGAGCAGAAGGGTGTAGTTGCACAGGGAGCTGGCAGGAGAGGGCGATAAATCGAATCGGTGTGTAAATATTCTCGCGCTACGACCGGAAGTGGCGGGTACATGCACTTCACCACTGGCACTGGTCGATATTTATCGTCAAGATAGCTCCGGATAACGCAGAACACCCTGGAGCACTGTTTTTCACGGAAGCCGAACACTAGAATCGAGCCTTCGAATTAGTTTCCGGGGCTTTGATTGACCGTACCTGTATCGATAGGTATCTCACGTGACGGCGCACTTCTGTCCGGGAAATCGTGCTTGTTACTGCGCTATCATAAATTAAAATGTAAACCAGCCTGCAGTATATGCACTCCATTATCTCATTTATATCTTTAATTTCTTTTTATGTTACGACTCGTGCGGGATATACGAACGAGATAGCTGCTGATGGTTTTATATTTTGTTGCTTTAGGACGGAAAAATCTGTGCCACATTTCAGAATCGAGGCAAAAACTGACAATTTAAGCTTTTAAATCGTTACTTTACTTACTGTATATCATTACGTTAAAACTCGCGTTTGCTTCTTCGTTATTAACAAGTTGCATGTCGCTGTGAACGTTGACGTATGTGGTGAAGCGTATAAAAGATACACGCTAAATTTAACAATGTTATCTTTCAATTTATTACTGTGTACTATTAAAAGCACACAGATAACATGTTAATAAGAACTGCCTTACAGTTGTCATTTCTTTTTAACGTTTTATAATGATAATGCAACTGAACATTTAATAATTCACCACGTAAGGACAAATTACATTACATGCAATCAATTATAAATATAAATGATAGTTTCTGAGACGAATACTTTAAAAAATTTCTTAAACGAATTACATGCATAGATAAAAGTAAAATTTTTGCATATATTTCCATTGAAATTATTTTAATTAAGAAGGCAAAAGCACGAGTCAGGTTGTGTCGTAAGTGAAAAGGATTTGCAGTTACGGGGTCCAATATTGTGCAATTTGACGTTGGATATCCTTGGCGCAGATATGAGCGATCGACCCTGTCAGAGTGCTGTTACACTTGCCCGGTTCGATTAATCGACCCTTGAGAAATCGCTAGGGCAGCACTAGCAGCACGGAGGCAGCAAGAGCAGCGAACACCGCTTCTTCCTCGTGAAATATGAATTACAGGAAGATTATCGGTTATTTACGAGGCTCGTCGAGAAGTTCCAAGTCCCCCTGTAAATTCCAAGAGAGCACCCATCTACGAGTCCTCCCCTTTTTCACTCTCGAACTTCCGCGAACGATTTCCCGCCAGTTATTCCCATCTTCGAGTCGCGTAACTCGTGTTCCGTGAGGAAAAACGCGAAATTACATCGTAATATTCCAAGCAACAAGTGCCGTGTAATTACACGAAACTTTCCAATCGGAAGAAGCAACGGGATGCAATACATTATGCAGGAACGAGGTGATTACTATTGGGACGAAAAAGAGGCGAAATGGATTCTCTTCTTCTTGGTATCCGATATTTCAGAAAAGATGCACGCTAATATCGTTCGATATTTTTTCTTAAATTTTAACATTTTAACATTTTCATAGAACTTAGAAATTTTGGGTTTTTGCATTTCTCGTAGTTTCAATACTTTGGGGCTATTGAATGTTTGTGACAATGGGACTCAGAATATTAAATCTTCAAGATTTTAGATCTTGAAAACTGTCGTACCAGTAGCTAAATTATAACCACCACATAATAGGTCTAAGTAGAATTTTCTGAAGAAAGGTTAGGGTACAGTTAGGATAGGTATTTTCTAGCACTGTATCCCCATTCTCTAGCTATCTTCGGATCTCATTTCCAGAGGAGAAAGCGTGTCTGGAACAGTCGCGAGGGAAGATCCTTTGTTTCGCTCGGACCGATAGTCTCCGAGCAGATTCATCGAATCTGCATGGGATCTTCTGTGTCGTAACCGGCTTAGCTGCACCGAGCTACGTAGATGACGGCAGCGAATTTCAGGGAACAGAAGAAGGAAAAGAAGCGGGGACGAACAGCCATGGAATCGTGGATTTAGAGCTTTGAACGCGCCATCGGACCGGGACAGCTCGTTAGCATTTCTCGACCTTTCTGGAACACGTCAACCAGTAACGGTGATTTAACATTCAGCTCGGCGTACGTTAGCCCCGCAATCTCGTCGAAAGCGAAATAGATTCCGTTTCATCTCGAGCAATCAATCTTGATTGGAACTTTTGATCAAAGCTGGGAAAAAAACCGCAGCTTTTGCCGGTCGGAGAACCAACTTTTACGCTCGCTACCGGAAATACGGAATTTTCAGCCAGAAGTCCATGCAAGACGTATTGAGGGTGGTCTTTGATCAAAACGAATTGATGACTCAAAATTAGTAGCAAATTTGGTACAATAGTAGTTTGAAGGACCGAATTTTTAGTTAAATTGTGTTCTGATTAATTTACGTTCATAGGTACGTTCATAGACATGCAAAATTAACCCTTGAACGGCAGATATTGATTCATTATAATTGATGGATCGATATAATGGATTATTAATATAAGTACAAAGTATTAATTTTATAAATAAGAAGAATATAAAGATTGTAGGCTTAATAAGTTTCCTTTGTGTCACACAACACAAGACTCAATTTACTCGAGTCAAAGAGCGCCACTGTCTAACACAAAGTGTTAATCAATCTTATCGTTGGCGCTGAACACCTTGAAAGATTTATCGAACACACATTGATAGATCAATTCTGACAAAGCAACGACTAGCACTTCATGTTGCAATTCATTTGTCGTAAGATCATTACGGACCTCATCCATCAGCCACATGTGTATGTACGTACGTGGGAACATGGTTACATACTTTAACGTTACAACAATGCCTCGTTTAAAAGTATCAATGACTAAACGGAAACTCTATACGAATCAACTACTTCAGATCGCGAGTTAACTCTTCATCGAATATTCATTCGCACTAAACCTAAAGTTCAGACATTAAGGGTTTATATTAAACTTTGCTCGGATTCTTGCACCTATAACCTATGAAAGAAAATGACAAAATGTGACAACCATATGTTCTCTATCCAGAGCCCATGGATGTAATCGAAAGTCAAAGTAATCGTAAAGCCAAGATGTCGGACCAGTTCCAGAGGCCAAAATTCTGATCGGCGAACACGAGAGTCCCGATACGGTGTGAAATGTGGTTTGCTTTATCCGTAGTTCAATAAAGGGAAGCTTGAATTTCGGATCGTTGGTTGGGATTCACTTGTAAGCGTAACCCGTCGGGTGAACACGGTGTGCACCGTGAGTCAGAGACCTTTGAAAGGCTGAAAAGGCCAGCCGAATGGAAGACGACCGAGTCGGTGCACAAATCAATGAGCCAGCTCGTAACACCGATCCGCAACCTTGGTCACGAGGTGAAAGGGCTCGCTCGCGGAGCAAGATCTTCGTAGATCCGGGACGCGTAAACCGTTTTGATATACGATCCGGTTTATTCTCAATACGCCTATTGACGTGGCTCTGCTCCGTTGCCAGGCCACACCGCACGGTTAACCGCAGCCACGCGGAATCGCTAACACCTGCGTACATGGAACATCGTCGATGGAAACGCGCTAATTAGGTCTTGGACGCTTCGAGGAACTTTTCGCGACACGGTGACTCGTAACGGTGACACTTATTAACGCGGTGGTTTGTTCCGCGATGCTTGCAATTGCGGATTGTTCTGGGTCTCTGTTCCTTGTTCGGTTCGTGTTAACATCTGGATGGCGAACTTCCGTGAAACTTTCTAAGTTTGCGAGGCGGAACGGAATTCATCGATGGAATCGCATTCGAGATGTTACATTAACAGACATTGCCACCTTTCCGAAGGGATCATTGGTAGTGAAGCAAATGTCCAATTTCCTATTTTATCTATTTAATCTTGAATCGAGTTGCATCACTGTCCAGCTTAGGATGCAAATCTCAAACGCTGAGGTCCATGTTCGGATGTTAACTGATCTTTGATATACTCGAACAAACACTTGGCGACGAAGAGAATATCTAATACAAGTATTTGCAATCGTACCGATACCTGGAAACACTTATAGATCGTTCCGAGAACCGGCAGCCAAGCTTATTAGAAACCGAAGTATCGGATTAATTAACTCCCTGGTCGTGTTAGGCCCCATCGAGAACCGCTAAGCGAGCACTTGTCGGGATTCACGGTGCTTCAGGTGAGCCGGTCGGTTGCGCAACGACTGGATTCCCCGAGAAAAGAGAATCGTATCGTTCGGTATCTACGCGGGTATCGAGGGGGCACCGTGAAATATTTTCGCACCCTTCGAACGGGGAGTCACGAGCAGTCCGGTTGCGCAATCGATGAAATCAATACTCGACGCCTTTAGCCCGCTGAAATGTCAATTGATCTCCCGAGCAAAATGCCACGTTACCCTTATCTCTCTCCCTCGTTCCTTCGCTGATCTCTGCTGCACGAGCTCGATGCAGCGCGGCGTCGATGAATTATTGCGCGTCCCATTAGCGGCAGACAATGGACCCATTGCGTACACGTACCTCGGTTACGGCCAAGAAAAACGATTAAGTTCGTACGGGTTCTATCGCCGGACCAAGGACTGCGATGCTGCTCCCTCGATATTATCCAACCGATACAACCTTGTTCGATGAAATAATTATTCATCCTTTGAGACTGACGCACGATATTACCATACGAACACGCTCTCCATCGTGCAGCGTGTTTAACTTGCAAGGCCAATTCGAGACACGAGATTTTATACGCGATTGCGATATTATCGTAATTAACTTTTTCATTAAACGAGCAAGTTTAATCGCGAAAAAAGCTGAGGGGTGGATACCGACCACGTGCGGCATTCTGTTTTTTCTTGCCACTTTCTTAATGCTAAAAGTACGTAAACGTACTTTCGTGACTTCCTCTAACTTTTTCAAGTGTATGCGGCGAACAACGCTAAAGTAGAATTTAGATACAGTAGGCGGAAAATTGACAACTTCCGCAAGAAAATTCTCGTTAGTGGCTTAGACATGATACTGGTTCTGTAATTTATGGAGAAAGCGGGATTCTTGTGAAATCTTAGTTGTATCCTCTTTTTGCCGCTCATTTTTTTTTCTGTATAACATCCGTCGTGGTTTATTCTCTTCAGTGGCAACGCGTTGCAAAGTAATAATTTAATGCAAAAGCTAACCTAGTATCTATATAAGTAATCCTCGTGTTGCAAGGAATAAAAAATTTCAGCTCCTGAACATTTCGAACTTTTTTCATATCCGGTTCAAAATTTATCATAAAAGGTAATTTTTCAAATTATCGTCGAGAGGAAGAGCGAAAAGAAGGGAAATAAAGCCATATGTTCGGATGAATATTCATAAGGTGTAACAAGAAGGTGTACTGTCCTTATCTTTCCATGAGTGCATGTGTATGCATCTAAAATGTAGAACGCCTAGATGTCCCGGTTTCGCACCGTGAATGAAAAATTTACAGACTTCACAGATGGCAAAACGTGATTCCACGTTTTTGAGCGGCAGCGAGCTTCTTTGAAATTTCAGCGAAGCAACGTGCTACAAACGGCACACGTTTCAGGTACGAGATTTAAAAAGAACTTCTTTTTTTAATAACTTCGAATAAGTCCAGACGGAAGGAACAAAGTTTTATATCGTGGCGCGTTCAAACTGAAATTATCTAACTTTGATTTCTATCGGTAGTACATAATAATGTAGTTAACTTTATCTACTTTTTATCGACGATCTGATGTATCATGCAATCGTCACGTTATAAATGTACCCGTAATGTAGGTACAAATTTATAGGAACCAAAATAACAGAATTTTGATGACCTACATATTACACAATATCTGCCATTTAACGTTGAAATAAAATTGATTCTTTATTGTCCTTAATGTCAGCTGAAAACAATTTAAACTTTCAATCGAACGTGCATTCTCGTAAGGTACATTCTCCAATTTCAATGGAAGTTTATTATATTTAGCTATTGAAACGTCAATCATTTTAACCGACCACGTTATACAACGCTGTTTTACGTATTTATCAGATAATGGTGGGATAACGCTGTATCGCGTCAGTCAGTTAAGAAACATCGTAACAATCGACAATCGTGCACATTCGTTCTAAATTCTCCAGGCGATTCTGTTGCAGATCATTTCGATGAATCATCAGGGACTATCGCAGCCATTTTAACCTCGAGCAGATGGCTGTTTCATCGAAAGGGTTGCAGAATTACACGATCATGGGGCACGAACTTAAATTGATAGATTCAAATTTTCATCGTTGCTTTTTGCAACGATTCGAAGGATCATGTTGGTAGCCATGATTACGGGCGTCGAAAAAAGAGGAATATTCGGCCTGCCGGTAATTACCGTCCGTAAAACGGTACGCCTTTGTACCGTGCCGCCGATGAAGGACTCGCGAGATAATGTGATAGCAGTTGCAACGCGATGCGCCGCCGGAAGACGAATTTCTGAGCGGTTTCCTTCCTGAAGACACGCCAGCGCGGCGTGTTTCGCGCGCCACAGAAAAAAGCTGGAAAGCAAAAAAAGAGAAGGGAGAAAGCAACAGTAACGCCGTGGGGTAAAAACTGTTGCGATAATGGGATTTATGGGGCCGAAATACGTGGTCGCGATTACCGTGGATAAGCGAAACTTCGCGCACGGACCATCTTTTTCTTAGCTGCTTTCTACGAAAGATTTTAATTTCTCCTGGAACCTGCCACGTAAGAACGGATTTTCTTTCGAAGATCGATTTGATTTCTATCGTCTCACTTAACTTTCGGTGCTACAAAATCGATCGTTAAAACACCTTATCGTACTCTCAAATTGACACACCTGCAAAAATTGTATATCGTGATTTCGGAAACACCCAGTATGTAGCACTTAAACGTGAAAGCAAAGATAAAATAAATAAAAGGCAACGGTAGAACTGTCCGATCAATTGAATCGAAGTAATCGAGCAAGAAACGGAAAGTTCTATTCGACCGACTCGATCAGTCGATTCTTTTTTTCTGGCAACGTCGCAGCAGATCCGACAGACATTTTAATAATAGCCGTGCACAAAAGCGAGGCAACCTTTTCATCAATGGAGAAGCAAGCCGCCGGTAGAAGAGTCGTAAACGCGACAGAACGAAAAAGCGAAACAACGCCGACCGTTTTCTACCCGGTGAATCGCGTTTTCCCGGCGCGCGTTCAAAGAGTACACGCTCGCTGGTAAAAGTGACATCGCGGTGTGTACGCGTTGACTTTTCACGAGCGTGTATCACGCGAAACCACGCCACGGTTAGGAAAAAAAAAGACGTCGTCGCGCCGGAACGTGACGCCATTGTGAGCAAAACTGTGAAAGATTATCCATCCGCGTGCACCGTGCGCGCGGCCATTGTTCTCCATTTGTTATGACGCGACCGGAATCCGTGTAACCCGCTCTACTATCGCCCACGATGGAAAGTCTGAAGCCCGCGATAAGAACGAACGAGCGGCAATCAAAAGAAAAGAGAATTGAAAACTCGATTGTTCGAACGCTTTGGCAGACCTGCAATTTATTTTCCCACGTTTCCCGTTTTCTCGTTTCCTTCTATCTCGTTACTCTGCCGGACGGGGGCTGGTAATCGCCCCGCCAGATAACGAGAACACGTAAAAACTTGGATAATTAACGATACGTCGTGGAAAGATTGGCTAACTATTGTGCGATCGTAAAACCAGCCAATTGGGTCATCATTGGCGTAACTAGTATTTCTGTTCGGGGCGTGTCAGTGTCAACATTCCGTATCGGCTGCCACCGAGTAGTTTTTGGAAATCACCTTTCTAACGCTAGCTATCAAAGATATCCTACGTTCCGTGAAAAGCTCACGATAGTTCTATGTCGAGAAAGATGAAGGGGTAAGATTACGGAAACCGTTTTATTTCTGAACGAAATATTTCCATTTGACCAGCAATAGCGTGAGCTGATCAGATTCCTGGTGTAACCTGTTGCTGCGTGAAAATCAAACCGTTCCGCGGCAACTGTCGAGACAAACAGGCACCGCGACAGCGCAGATTACCTAATAACGGAAGTAAATTCATATTTCTCCGATTCGTGAGTCGCATTATCCGGCTAACCGATCGTTTGCACGCGCGACGTGTTTGCCACGATTTCATCGATTCTCCGAAATCTCTATCGTGGAAACGCAAACAGTCAGTGATTCGCACGAGAAGATTCGTCGCGAACCTGCCAGCAAAATGGTGGGTTATCTAGCGTGCTAGGAATCGTAGCTACCGACTCTGATGACGATGTAACCGCTCGAAAATTCTCCGATATCTATTATCCACTTCGCCGCATGAATTTCGCCCGAAAAAGGAGTGGCGAATCTCACGCTGATTACGAATTTAAATAACAGAATACGAATGATAAGATTAGTCGACGTACTAGGTGTGTAAGGACAAATCCGATCGATCGGAGTATGTTTTCCCTGATCGACGTGGAGAGCGACACTCCTTCAATGCTCGAGACGTCTAAATGGAACCGTCTAAACGTTGAGGACCCTCTGAGAAACGTCACTCGCGATTGATGAGCTGTAATCGAGACAGAGAATTGTTCCTGACAGTTACTTCACGACATGAACTCCTGAAATGGTATTCTGACCAACTTACATGTATAGCTCAACGATGTGTAGTTCCTAACTACTAGATTGTCTATAAGGTAATTGTACTTACAGTCTTTGTTTTTAAGTTTACTAATAAAGTCCAACAAATGGATGATCCAAAGGAGCACATGTATATGGTTGCGCGAACGAAACAGTCGTTAATGCAACTTAATCCCATAACGAGGTTTCCAGGAGAGATAGGGCTCAACCGATTATCGCGACAATCATATTCCAAACAATTGTACCCGCTAATACGTATTTCTCGTAGTAGTTATCGGCTTTGTGGCATCAGTCATCGTTTGCGTATCGCGATAATGGAGACAGGCCACGGGAAGCGTTCTAAGCGCCGAAGCTTAACTTGGATATCTATTGTGGAATCAATGCACCAAAACTAATAACGTAAAACGGAGCATGTTATAATAATTAATTGTTTGCAGAGAGATCTTCGATACGTTGCTGCGTTGGTCATCGACAATACGACTACAATTCCTTTAAATAATTCAAGATTCTTTGCACCGATAACACACATGACACGGTACTAGCATGTTAATGTAACGCATAAAACGTAGAAAAAGTGAAAATAACGCATCGAGAAATATAAGAGGTGCAGCCGAATAGATGGTATTTGGTAAACGAAAAGCGTATGGCGAGGGAGCAAAGTGTAATTTTAACAAACAACCGACAGGAGCAAAGTAATACGGTGTAAAATAGGTACAATTCCTTTCCGCTCGATCGTCGCTGCCAATCAGCGTTGTTCATCAGCGTGAAAGGGTCCAACGACAATGCACTTTTAGCGAGTGGCGTGTTCCGTGTCGTTGGAGTCTTACTCTCCATTTTGCAAACGCCCTCGCCGGCGCCTGCAGCGCAATCATCGACTTCCTCTTTCTGCCCATCGGCGCTCATCTCCAAGACGAGTCTCCGGCTATCTTTTCAACAAGTTCGCTCGTTCAACCGGCCGCGTGCTCTCACGGACGAGGTTAATCGCCATTTGACCTAATTTTATCCTCGCGCCTTAAACGCGACACGGTGAACAATGGAGACTTCAACGTCGCGTCTGCTAGCTACCGTACGAATAATTCTCATTGCGGCTACGACTGACGCTTTGCCCGATTTACGAATATCAAGATAATGAGCGTTTCGCTCACAATCGAGGATTGTCTTCGGTTTCCACCTTATGCTTGTACCTCCGCTGGATAGGGAGTCCTTAATTGCAATTAGTTCCCCAATCGAGGGCACGCTCTGCTCAAATTTTCGAGACAAAGAACGTTTTGAAACGAGGTCTTTATCCTTGGAAGCGACGCGCGCTTACTAATTGTTGATCTTTCAAAAATGGAATACACGTGCCCGGTATTCTGAGATATCCACGCTATCGCTTATCTCCGCTTACCGTAATCCTACGCGTTTGACTCATCGCATTTCTATTTGACGTAATCTAATTAGACGCGAATCATATCGGGATTTGATATACTATTCGATCACAATTTGACGGATCATTTTTGATGATTAAAATTTGGTATTCTTGATGGTGTTCTTCGTTACTTCCGAGTGTCTATGACCCAATTAACAAAGCTACAGTTCACATCCCCAAGCGTGTGTCTGCGACGCCATAACAACTCGAAGCGATTCGCTAAAGTTCTCCGTGTTACAGGTAGAGGGCCAAAATTGGTCGATTCCCAGGGCAACGGACACCGGCGTTGTCCGTCTTTCGGAGTCAGGCGCTCGCTTTCGAGGTCGGCCAATTAATTTCTCCGCGCGGCTTATCGAGATTCTTCGACGATGGCCCGGAGCGAGAGCGGTCGCTCTCGTCGAGCCCGGTTTATTCCTGGCGGCGACGGTGAACACGAACACCGAGAAAATAGAAGTAGAGAGCGCGAGAGTGAACAGAAAGGAAAGAAGCGTGCAAGAACGTTGAAGAAAGAAGAGACGCAACGGTGCAGGGCCTACTCTCGGGCCGAAGAACACGCGAACAGCCGTAGAAGCGAGGTCAACGCTCTTCGGAGGTGCATTGCCTCGAGGGCAAGAAGAGGAGAGGAAAGGTTCTTCGTGGAGGAGCCGGTGCGCCAAGGGCAACGAGCGAAAGGGAGACGCGGAACGAGAAGATGATAGGCAAAAACGAAGAACGAGCGAGGAGGAACGGCGTTCAGGATGGGAAGAGATAAACAAGAAGAAGAAGAAGAATGGCGAAGTGGTCGGAGGAGAACCAGCCTGGCTGGAGCGGCAGGTGCAACGGGCAAACCGCGAGGGGATGCACCGATATGAGGATATGGATTCCCATAATTGCGACTGGATCATCGACTTACGACCGGATTTCGATCCGCGTCCCTACTTCCACCGAACAATCGACTTCCTATCCGAGTCTTCTTCCCCCAAAATTGCCCTCGATTTTACCTCAGATCATCGGATTCCTTCAACGATCACAAATTGTCCCATTTATTGGCTCAACTTGTAACACTTTTTAATCAACTCGTCATGGTCCTCACTTATCTGTTTTAACTTGTTACTTATCAAAAACAGTGATCGATTTTGAAACCTAGCATAAATTGATGACGTAGAAGTATCTCAAAATAGCATTTATACTATAATAAAGTAACATGTCATTCAGTAAATAGGAATTCTAAATTATCGAGTCTCCAAATTTCTAAATTTCCCGAGAAATATTAAAACTCTGTAATTAGAACGTTACTACTTTGCTTGAAACGCTGTTGCTTGGAGTTAAATTAGCAATTTTTTAACTCTCTTTTTTACTCCAAGTGCTTGTATTTTACGAATGTTTTCTCGCGGCAGAATTTTATTCATTAATAGTAGAGACACGTATATAATTGCTTCGCGAGTGTTCTCAGCAGCGGTATAACCTAGGGGTGACTAATGCCGGGTTTAATGTAACCTCAAAAAAGGTTTCAAGAGGGATGGCCGCCATAGAACCATCTTAATTATCGGTGTTAGCTGGAGTTCTGGTGCTCTAAACTTTAAACGACGCCCATCAAATTTTCTTTGATCGCTCGGCGCTTTATGAAGTCTTAACTGATAATTAGTGCAAAGACTCCAATTTTTCTTTACAGTCGTCACTTAATCGAGCTTAAAAATATTTCGAACTTTGTACGATTCGAATTTATCTCTGTAATCGAGTGTATTTGAACATTGCCAAAGTTCTTGTTACCTAGAATCGTCGGTGAATGCGTCAAAATCGGGAAAAGTTTCTTTACGACTACGAGACTAGGGCTAAAAATAAATCCTAGCAAATTCCTGGTTAACAAGATTGTTTAGATGATCGTACTCGAAAGTTCAGCGACGAACTTCGCGCTCCCTCAATGCGAATCTCCCTTTTCTCTCTCCATACATTTTCTCTCCCTGCCTAAAGAGATAGTTTATCACGCAATTGGAATCAATAAGATGGCTATAAAGTGTTTCCTTTCGCGAGCGTAGCTTTATCAACGTCGAGGACGTTTACGCGACGTCCCAATTGAAACTCCACGATGATTCGAAGCGGTAAATGAAAGGAAAGAAAGCAAAAAAACGTAGTAAGCATCGCTCGACAAATCTTTGATTTAGTTCCGAGCATTTATCGAGGGCGGCGACCGCGATGAACGTAATTCGAGCGCGACGATGGCCGAGCACAAAGGCTGCACGCGTCAACGGCCGCTCGATTAAAAAAGATCATCCTGGATGGGCATAAATCAGCATTACATAAATTAACGGCACACTACTTTCTCTTCGCATAGCGGCAACACCCACACGCCGTAAACCGGCTTCACCGACCGCGTCGATAGATTTGCGAAGTCATCGGTGTTCCGCGCGCTTTTGCGTTGCAACGTGTTGCGTTAAGTCGATCGCTCAATTTGCTGATAATCGTTTTATGCGAATTCTGCAGGATAACCTTACATTATACTACCTCTTTAGATACTTTACATTCGACAGAATGTGAAAGCCTTTCATTCGAGAAATTTCAATGCTTCATTTTCGACGTTTAATAATGCTCGGTCGAACAGCGTGTAACGAACGGTTAACAAGCTAATTCCAACCGAATGTCCAATTTACAGTACCAGTTACAAACATGGAATACCGTAACAATCTCGTATCTAACAATCTCAATGTTCATTGCCGTTCTCGCAATGTTCGCAATAACAATTCATCGTGTAATATAATTGTGTTAAGGAGCATCGTCGCACGAAAGTTTATTACAACCGGTCGCCAGCAGTCTGGGCCCGACCGTTCGATTAAATGATCGCCTCGAAACTTGGATCGTTTCTCAATTACACCCCCGCTGTACTCCGAAAACGTGACAATAAATTCGTATGCTCGACACACGAACTGTTTTCGCGATCTCCTCTTCGGCTCATGTTTGTCTTACCGAAGAAACTTATAATCATTAATGCAGATCCAAACTAATTTTCGAAATTTCTCATATTGCTCATAATCATGCAAGAATAATCGTCTCCAAGTAATCACAGTGGAGTAACATTGTCTCGAAGGTCAGTAATTAAATTGCATCGTGTAAACGGATCGCTGCTAATTAATAGCAATTCGATTATAACAGTCTCGGTTGCTGGCATTAGATCGAAAGCCACAGCAATCAGGCATAAAAGTGTCGGGAAAGGGATCACAGGATCGAGATTCCTGGAAAATCGAGGGGACACGGAACCGATCGCGTAACGTGTTATTAACCATTAATTAATACCGCTACCTATCGCGCGCCATCGACTCCCGGCAACAAGAGACTCGAGCCATGGAATTGCACGACACTCGAGAGTTGCACAACCCGCGGCATTCCATGTGCCAAGCGCAATTATGATTAATTTTATCGACAGATCGATCGGATCGCGTCGCGAGACGATAAATCAATACGGACCAGTGGGCGGTCGAGTGAGGCGACCGAACTAGCGAAGAATCGAGTCGAATCGAATTTGTTCGTTTTCCACCACGTTCCGAAGCCGACTAACTCTTTTATCGCCACGATCAACTAGACGAGTAGAGTGAGTGTCCCTGATATCGCCTAGCACGTAATGTCGCCCACTGGTAATACTTAAAAAAAAAAAGCGTTGACAGAAATCGACCACGGACATAAGTTGAAACGCGTAAATGTATAAATTAATCAAAGTGTCTCAGATAGGCAATATCGGGGGCATTTTCTCGAAAGGTCGATGTTTGCTTATCTCTCGTTCTTTAATCTTCGTTTAGTCTCGATATTTGAGCTGTTTATATTTCCGTCTCGTTTCGGATCAACTTCGCGTGTCAATGTCTTTTACTCTTTGAACGATCTGAAATTTGATAGACGATATTAGTGCACTTACCTCACGTTCAGCTGGTTATCGCGCGGACAAACTACGTTAAGACGTTCCCTCGGTGGGCCCACGTTTATCTCTAATTCACCAAGATAAACCGTGTACACATATCTCTTATCCGAGTAAATCAAACAGTGAAAAGGAAAGGTCTTTCCGAAGAACAGAAAGGAAAGGTGTGTATCGAGCGTGTCGCCAGGGGAAAATTGATACCAGAAGAATGGAACAACTGGAAACATCGTTTGTCTCGAATCTCTGTTGTGTCGTCGCGAGGAAGCACGTTCAAATCTCGCCACCGTTTCTCACTGCGACTCGCATCGCTTGTCAAAGAAACCACCCGCGAGTGTTCTCTTCTTAATTTTCCAACGAAAATACTGCGGCGAGCGCGAAACGAAATTTCCGCGGCGACGGTAGCCGGACGACGAAAGACGTCGCGACGACGGAGACAGAAACAAGGAGCATCGCCGAAGAAACTCGCCGGATATACGGCAGAGAGTCCCCGTAGCAAAGTATAAAAATGAATTTCCGGAGTTTCGGAGCACTCCACGAGAAGAGGCAGGCGTCCTGTCGCCTCTCGCGAAACAACAGCCTCTCTCTCTCGGAACGGAAACATGACAAACGACATCCCGCAAAAAGCTCTCGTGTACCACGACGAAATCGTGTCCCACGAATGGCGCTTTAACGAGTGGCTGCCGTGCACCGTATAGATGCGATGTCGGCTCGACGTAGTCCGAAAAAGCACGTGTCGTTTCCCAGACGAAAATTATCGACCGAGCACCAAAATTGTCCGTGATAAAATTTCAATTCCACCACGTGGTCTGGATTTTCCTTCAAGAGAGAAGATCTAGACGCTGATCCACGAAGACCCGACAATGTGATTTCTAACCGAGTTTAACATCTCTGTGGCTGGAAAAGCGACGATATAACAACGTTCTTCACCGTACACGCTGTATGATTCTAACACAATCATGCTCGTAATTCATGCTAAATTTCACATTGTTCGCCGGCAAAAAGCAACGAGTGTTTCGCTAGCTTTCGACCTGCTCGTAAAGAGGGTTAATTGGAAGGCTGTCGCTTCGAATTACTGTCACTAGAGACGCTCCAGTTCCTCCTTTCGACGTTACCTCGGCCATCTCCGTGGAGCGGCGTTTTCCAGCACGGAAAAGGAGGCTGGCTTTATTTTAACAGGAAGTAGGTTTATAGGTCGTCCTTCTCTCACGGGGACGCGTTTACCTTCTCCTCCGCCTCTGTAGCGACCGCCGAAAGCTCTTGTTTCAAATTCCGCTTGCGACTTCGTTATTTTCCTCGTTTTTCCTTGGCCTTGGCACGCTTGACACGGGCTACGTTTGTCGCGTCGTACAACAGAGACTCGGAAAATCGCTTTAATTCAGCGCCGAGTTTCTTTCTTGCGTCGCTACGAGCCCCGCCAACTGGAAGATCCGTGTGCATTCGTTCGAACCTCTGCTCCCGGTTGCTTCGTTAACGAACTCGGTAATTAGTAATTATTAGACGAAAACGTTCGCTGACGAACCTTGCCAGATTTTTGATCCGTTGATTTTCAAATATTTTCGGTAGACATTCTTCCACGTAGCGATTTTATTCAATTTATAAACAATAGTGATTGTTGTAGAAATATCGTTTTTAGAAAGCATTTCGTAGACGATAACGAATCGTGGTTTGTTTTTTCTCGGTTCTATTAATGTCAGTTAGTTTATAATAAATGTGCGTCTTCAATTGTTCGGAATAATCTCGCACCATTCTTTCGTTCATTCGTTCGTTCCATTCAACAAGGCATCGCGGTGCATTAGCGTAAGTGAGATTTACAACCCTGTGAAATTCTTCTGAATCACGATGCATATACCCATTGGTGCATACAGTGGCCCCATTATGCACTCGATATAAACCTGTTCGATGGAAAATTCCATTCCCTGCACGGGCGTTGCGCTAATATTGAAACAGTCGCGTCAAAACTTTTCAGTTTCAAAGACAAAGATACCAGGCGTAATGACATGGGCAGAAAAGTGGTCAATTTGCAACAGCAAATAAATAACGTGATCGTAAGATTGCATATTTAACGAAATTGTAATAACTGTTTGTGATCGTGGTGGTCATGCCTGATGTTGCAAATTGAGTTGAATAATTATTTACAGGAAAACCATACGGAGCCTTTGAAGGCTCTTAACAAGATTAAGAATCCTTAATAAATTGTATTATAACATGTCTGACCACAAACGTCAGTTTCCACCGTGCTTTCAACGTGTTGAATAAGAAACAATTTCTCTATCAGGAAATTAAAATGCTTGCAAGTTACGTACACTGTAAATTTGCAAATAACAAATGGAATAACAGGAGTGTCTAACGAGAACGGTAGTTTGAAACGAATTGCTCTGTCGGTAGAGTACTCGTTGTCGAAGCAATGAACTTTTAACACGTTCTGTTTATTCATTTATACCTGATCGATGGGAACATCGTCTACGATGTTCTTGTCCGTTACTTCGAGCGGAATATACCGAAGCCCATCAATTTGTTTCCGCTTAAAATTGACGAGATTTATCGGTGTTGTCCATGATGAAACATGAGCGTAACAAATACCCAACACTTGGCCGGATTAATGCAAGGTTCACAACGAAGCGACGTGCCTCGATAGAGGAAACCCGTTCGTAGATAATAAACTAACCAAATATTGGCTGTTACATAACCGAACGTTCAACGACTACGGAACTTCGCCCTCAAAAATTCTCGTGTAAACGCGAAAGATTACGTAAATAACGAGCGGCGCCATCATTGACGACTTCGTCTCGGCTGTGTCGTACAATTTTCAATAATCCTTTCGTGAACGATTTTAGAACAGGATGATCGAGAATTCGGCAAAAAGTAAACGCTGTTTTAGCCACCGGTGCTAATTTTTTTCGGAACACGTGCAATTTTTAAGTAAGGTGTAAAGTTTCTACTTTCTGACTTCTTTTTTGCTTTTTCGCGTGTTTAACTTCTTTGATGATATGCTTGGTATTTCATATTTTTTTTATTCCTAAACACCTATTGTTTTTCTGTTATACAACTGTTGATCATATTTGAGGTAACAATATTCAGTATCTATAGGGTGTGTGATTTAAGTTGAGCACTTGAATTATTTCCATTACTATTACACTATTACATTGTCATCTTGTCCTTAGACTTGAACTATTATGAGACGTTAACATTAAAGTTACCAGACCCCTAAAGTATTTCGGAAGTTCTCCTAATGGTTCTGCTAAAACTAATGCGCCATTAAACCATTTCACCTCCATTCAATTTATAATAACAGTCATTACACGAAATACAATAATTGTACCGCGTTCCATCAAGATATTCCCGATCTCCGCGATGTCAGGCGCCATCGAAGACGAAACAGGGCCGAGATAATTGGCCGGAATTTCGGAAAACACGCGATCCTAATTAATCGCTGTAATTTCCGACGGTGTTTTCGAACCGTGTGGCGACCGACGAAGGAACAAATCGTCCGGAACGAGCACGCGATACACCGACGAAATGATAATTGAAGCCGAGGAACGTCTTATTAGCTAGGATTCCTGCGAAACCGTTGCCAACGGCATGAAAGGCTCGTTAAGTTAAATTAGCGCCGGAACGAGCGACTCTTAAACTAATAAGCGCCGACTGACACTGTCAAAGTGTCGAGGAAGAAATTCATCGGGATACCAGGTGATTTATCTACCCGGAGACTCGTAGAAAGCAAGGTCTATTTTTGCTCTGACCAGTTTACATTTGTAACTGCACGCGTTACGCCGGTAACGAGACGTCGCCGCTGATTCCTCGTGTCGTTCGAGCAAATTAGGAAACCGGAGAATCCTCGATGCAACTCGTTCGTAGAACCCCGTGTTTTCATGATTTTACCGTGAATCATACGAGCAGCAAGTATTTTTGGAATTAGCTTGACAGAAGTTGGGAACGAATCATCCTCGTGGACAAGCTGCAAGCATAGTTAACTAACATCACCATAGAAAGCTTTATCGCTAAACATTTTTCACTTCGAGTTCAAATTGAACGAACAGGAACATGTATGGCAAATAGTGTAAATCGAGCAGAATATTCTACGTCACACAGCTGAACATGAATGTTCGAGTTAAAACAAACTGTAATGCCTAAATTTACTCTGGAAATCAGCATATTCAGGACTACCAGATTGATGATATCACTCGTTACTTTTTAGAGGTGTCATTCAAAGGCTAAATTTGTGCAAAGTCTACAACCAAAGTGCTAAGATCATCTTTTTAGCAGTGAAACACTCTGACACATGAATTCTCGGAAACTGTGCCTTTAACGCTTGTTAGCGCCAGTGGTCGAGCGTCAAATTGATTTAACCTTCGATCGCAGGAAGCTGATTGCTGAAATGTGTGTCAGTGTTACATTGAATCGTTTAGAAATCTATTATCTGTCTAGATGATGATCAAATGCTTTGTAAAGCAAACGTTGGTTGATTCGAAAATAGATAGGGAAAGACAAAGAGCAGACAATTTGTATGCAATCGAGATGGTGCAAATTGTGTAAATTCGCTTTTGCTCGAAAATTTCGAAGCGAAGCTCAATACCAAATCCCTTTACAGAACTATCTTTTTATTTCTCGTAGGAGAAAAACTATCGCGCACGATACAAAAGCGGATAAAAGAAGTTATTACGTGCAGGAAAGCCGGCAAACGATTCGCGCAGATTAATAGCCGGACAGATAGAAACGCGATCGACCATAACGGTTCTAAAGTTTCTCTTTGATAAGAGCCGCTTGGCTACGATCACGGATTAACGGCTGACAGAGTTTGTCCGTCGAAAAGTTTCCGAAGAAGACGATTCGAAGCGAATCTCGACGAAGAAATTGGTCGCGGAAGAAAACAGGAAGAACGAGTGATGGATCAGTAATCGCTTTACAACACATACACGTCACAAAAAAGTTCAGGCCCCCATGTTTCGATATTTCACGAAACATCTATCTTACTATTCTGTACTCGAGACTCCAAGTCTGACTCTCTAATCCAAATTTATTTTTGTCACTTTCCAATAAGAGCCAGTTTCTCGAGCAAAAATCGATTACACAGAAAAAAGGAAAAAACAAGTTTTACAGATTGGATTGAGCATCTAAATTACTTTTACTGTTATTGAAACTAGACAATAATAGCCGACTAAACGATTTGCACGAGACACCTTGTGCATAGCGAGATACCAACTCGAGTGACTCTATTTGATTTGCAATAATTATTAAGAAGCATAAAATGAAAATGACTGGATTCGTATGCTGATTGAGTTGTTCGAAGCTTTTTAAGACACGTAATATCGAATGTCCGCCGGTAAATGGAACGAGGCGAATAAGAAATATAATGGATACCAATAAATTGGCGAGCGAGCAACGTTAATAGCGACCGAGATAACTTGCTAGAAATCAAGATTAGGAATTTACGAGACTTTCTTCCTGTTGTTGCCGGATTCGAGGTCTAGCCCAGTTTTTCAGGGCTCGAGCACGCGCCTGCCGGGGGGATCAAGTTGCTGAAGAATTTTAGATTTTAATTAGAAAGTTAAACTGTTTTCGGGGTCAAAGGGGCGAAGCTCGACAAACTTCTCGGCCGCTCGACGTTTTAACCTCGTGTACGCTATTTACAAGCTTCCACGGTGCCTGGTTAAATTTATTACGAGGCTGTTTGATCACCGTGCAGGGAAATTGCTGCGGATAGCCATAACTCGCCACACAAAACTGCGGTGCGTCTTTAACTGCACCGGAGAGAAGCATCGAGGTGCCTGGAACATGCGCGATAATTTTCTTCAACAAATTCTGATCGAAGAAAATTGCACGAGAGGGGAAAGCAGCGTGTAAAATTTCCAGATTCAATTGCGTACTTTTTGGTAAACTTTGTAATTTACTTCGGAGCTGATCTAAATTTGATGGTACACGGCTCTGCAGTCAAAAGACAGTTTCGTGATCCGTTTGCAGATTCTGTATGCATTGAATTTGCAGTAGCAAAAGCTGAACAGAAACAACGCGTTGTATGACTTTCTGGAATAACTTTTAGACATGTCCTCTGCCGGATGTCGAGATGGACATCGATTAGAAATCTCGAACGATACGTCACTTGGAAGACTTTCTGATCATTCCTTGACCAACCGCGGCAGGCACTTCCTGCACATAAATCTTTGCCACTTGCATTCCCGTCGCGCTGCACCGCCTACAAAAACTGCATTCAACGAAACGTCAACCCCGGGTCAGTAGACGCATTGCCGTTCACCAATCGAATTCTTTCTCCTTGGTCAATCAATTTCCACGGAATTCCAGATAACAGACAACCCGGACAGAAGTTCGTACACGAGGTAAATCTTTCAAGATTTTAAACGAGTCTCAATTGGAAAGTAAACAGAGCGCAATTAAATCTAGAACGTCTCCGAGCATGTTGCGTCGTTGGTTAAATATAGCACTACAGTTATATGCATCACAGGCTCGCTATGCAACGGTGTTTGCATTCAGCAACATCTCTGGGAATTATATCGCTCGCAATGTAAATGCACCGCGTCTCTGTTTCGTTAATTGCGAAACGGGGAGAAGTTGACAATTAGGTCGATCGTTGCGCGAAAACTAACAACAAACTGTGTATTCGTACGTGCCTCGTTTGCATATAGTTATGTCCTTTGTTACTGGGAAAATTTTCACGATCATTTCTAATTCTTACGTTCGTTAGATTCGCGTCTGTCGAATTCGCCGTGCTCCGATGCATCATCGATCGATTCGCGGAACATCGACTTTATTGCTCGATCGCTTTATTGTCTCGGATCGACGGCTCCATAAAAATGTTCCACATTTCTGACCTTGATCGTTAGCCCCGTGCTTCTCAAACAAACCCGTGAAACCGGTCTGGATCTGTTGGCTGGTTCACCAACAATGAGTCACCTCGAAGACATCCGGAGATCCTCGAGTCGCCAACTTCTTGAGCAATTGTGCATTCCGCGGATCGCTGATAGAATAAGAAGACGGGAACGTCTGCGAGCAGGGCTTGCCTCGGCAAGAACAGGTTCGGAGCGTGTAATATCAGCGAACCACTCACGAAACGGTACACGATACGAGCGGATTTCAGACGTACAGACGGCAAAGAAGCTCGCATAAAAGTTACAAAAACAACGCATCGAGCAATTTTGTCGCTTCCTTTGACAACGCTTGCAATATCTTCCAGACCGAAAGAAGCTTGACACGATAAGACCAGATTTAATTCTGTGCGGTCTACTTAGTGTCCATCTTAGACACTTTCAATCGTGACATTTGTTTTTAACCGATATAACGAGTTTGTAAGACAAGCTGAAAAATCACACCCACCTTTCGCTCGATTGCTATAATTTATTGCCCTTTAGCGAGCACTTGATCTGCACGGCGCTCCTTTATGCAATATTTTTGTCATCGTAGAGCATGATTCGAATACTACAACTCGGCGTACAAGTCGCGTGACGAATCGACGCGTTTGTATAAACGATAGAAACAATGAAAACTACATTTTTATAGCAACTTCAGTAATTTGTCACGCGATGGAATTCAGGGTTGTCACTCTCTTAATAGCAGGGTACCGGAACATCAGATATTAATGCACGCGAGTAGCGCTATTTGTAAAATACATACAATAACGAGAACGTATCGATGCTGATCCGTTCGAGCGATAAGCAAGAACGTTAAACAGAAGGAAATAGAAGCAATCGATCAGAATTCTCTCGTTAAAATGAAAACCGTTGTTGGATAGTTAGTTAGCTGTAACGACGTTGTCTGAACGATAGAAGGCCTTCGGCCGGGTTTACGCGCGGCATGCACAGACACGTTGCAAATTTGCAGCGGTATGCAGGCGAAGTGGGCAAGCTTCGCGGCTAATGCTCGTTTCAGCGGGGAGGCAGCGAGAAAAGAGAGCGGCGCGGAGCGGCGAGTGCACTCGAGCTGGATGCACCAACGTGCATCCACTTCCACTATTATTCACGGCCGCGCGTAGGAAAAGTCACTTCTCCGCGCGGTGCATTATTCCGCACCCGTTTGTTTCAGGTTACGCGACCGAGCTCCAGCCGGAATGGAACAGAGACACGCGGCTGGAATCGTCGCGACTCGTTGAATATTCTTTTCCGCGTCATTAGAGCGTGCTTATCCGCGACTACCTTCGGAAACTCTTGCCTCTTACGGGGTAATTCCTTCTAATCCGACTAACACGACCTCGTTATTTGTCTCTCGTGTCTGACGCTACCATCTAACGGTATTTATTCTTTCGCGTGCACAAAAGGGCGAAGGTTACAGGGTGAACGCGAGACCCGACTCATAAGATTGATGTAGGATTATGCTTCTTCGAAACGGCAGATGTTGATGTGATTTGTTTCACGCTTTCGAATCTTGCCTTAGACGCTCCACATCACGCACTAGATCTTATCTCTGATATTTTAATATTTCTCTTGCATACTGGGTGAGACGGACAATCGCTTAACAAGGATGTTGAGAATGAAAACATTTGTACAATATTATATCTGATTTCGATAGTCTGACTCTTGACGCATTCACACTTCAGCTGTGACAAGTCTTGCTGGAATTTTTAATACCCTTCAATCTGATGTTCAAGTCCAATTACAATTTGTCAAGGATCGCCGAAAACTGACATAATATTTCAACTTTGTCTGTTTTAATATTGTAGCTGTGATTAATTCTGACTCACTTTACAAATTATAAGAAGATATTCTAGATCTAACTCATCCTGTATATCTACGATCTAACTTACCTATAAATAGCAACTTTAATAACCGAGTAAGACTAGAGCAAACATATCTGAAACAATACGAATATCCCGCAGTTTAATGGCGGGCGAAACTTCGCGTGCTTCATTCCATTAAGCAATTCGTGCTCCAATTTGCAAACTGTGTCAGCTACTCGATATTAAATTTAAGCGAAACCCTTCGATCGCTGACCTTTATCACGATTTCTCGTCGAGTTCTTCATGGTGGTCTCAGGTGCGCACGAATTACACGCTCCTAGGCGTTACTGACAGCCGAGCGCGTACACGCGTGGTATTCTACACGAGTACGCGAATATATTCTAATATCGTGTACGCGACGCTCGTGGCACGACTTAACGCGAGACGAGCAAAGCGGGAGATCGTCGTTAACCTTTAACGAGTGCTCGTGGTGTATTTGGAAATCCATTAAGCGAAATGCAAAAGATCAGCGAACACGCGAGATTAAGTTCAGACGTAAGTGAATGTTCGTGAGCCGCTCGGTTAAGACTACCATTTAGTGACCCGTTAGTGGACTGTTTTATAGACGCTCGTTATAATTAAATTGTGTTCTAACGTGTGTGACCCGAGTCGTTTTATGTCCTTCTAGAAAGAGTCTCTTCGTGACTATTATCGTTTGCGGTACTAGTACTGGTACACTCTTTGAGACTTAGATTCGAGACAGACTAGATCAGGCGAATTATTTCTGAATGCTTGTACCGCGTTTCCAATTATTCCTGACTATAATTGACTAACGCGACAATAACGTGAAAGGAAAGTGTGAAACTTTAGCTAACTTCTACAAGTTTTCGAGACGCTGCGAAGTTGGATCAATTATCTGAAGTGAATCTCCAATTTGGGTGATTGCTTAATGTGGAAGTAGATAAAAGGGTAAATGGTTGGATAATTTAATCGGCGAAGACCGAAGCGATTGTGACATCGAGGAAGAAGTTGTGAGCGATTTTCAACGCGAAGATACAAATAAGAAAAATAATAATCTACGACTCTACTGATGGTCTACATTTTGAACTGAATATACGAATCTTTGTTGTGTTATTTCCTAAATACGAGAAAGTATAGATTCGTACCATTAGACTGCACCTGATTTTCCGTCGGTTTAAACTCGATAATTCAGGTGTAACGAAATCATCTCAGCGAGGGAACAGTGCTGCGCTGAAATTCCTGGTGCGCTCTAAGCTGCAAGAATCCGGGTTGTAAAAGCGTCAAGGAATAGATCACGGCTGATTTACTAACAAACGAACAAACCAACCGGACAGCGAGTGTTCGTACCATTACTCTTTCTATACAATCGATAACAGTTTTGCATTGGACGATTAGCAACATCAGACGCGAAAGACATCGATCTTCCTTTGCGGCGAGTAAGCAAAGCCAAAGAGAGTCGGTGTCGATCGCACGATTAATCTCGCGACTTGCAAAACAGTCGAAGGTGAACGAACGAATAGTCGAACGTATTACACGAATGGAAATACGCTCGGATCGTTCGTTTCCATAATTGCGGTTCGCGTTCGATTTCGCGCCAGCAGTAAATCACTCGGACGTCTTTCGGCTCGTGCGTGTATCCCGACACCGAGGATCGACGTCGTTTCAATTGATATCGCCGCTCGATTCTTTAAAGGCGTGATTAACGCGCGACTAATAGGAGTCATTAAGTTTCTCTGTGCCACGGTAATCAGCGAACCTACCGCGTGAAAGATGGCTCAGCCAGCAAATACGAGTCGCCAAGAGCACGAACAGGTAATGAAAGACAGATGTGTCGGTATAATTATCGGTTACTCCTCTGAGAAAACGCTGTTCTTTGATGTGTCGAGTTTTTCAGCTGCTGAATTGATCAAAGCGTAGAAAACGAACAGTCATCCTAGCGACTCTTGTACACTTCGGTGCAACGTACCTTTCACTATTTTCCAATTCCTAAATTCTTTCTCTCATATCTCAAAGTTCCGAATTCCCCACTTACCTTACTTTCCAAATCTTCAAATTCCCAAATTTACAAAGTACCAAATTTCTAAATCCCACATCTCCAAAACCACAAATCCTCCAATTTCTAAATTTCTAAATGCCAAAATTTCTAAATCTCCAAATTCCCTTTTACCTCGAAAAATTCCTAAACTCAGCAATGCAGAAAACTTGGAAGCTTCTAAACGTGTGGACGTGAAAGTTGTCTGGGAGTGTACATTTGTCCGCGACGAATCGATGCAACGTTTCCTGGTTGTTTTGAACGATTACCGAGCCGCAAGCGGACAGAAGCTGCCGGACAGATGATTCGATATTTTTCATTATTCCCACGACGGAAATCGTAATTTCTTGCCGTGATTTCGCGAAGCTTTCATTACCGGCCGTAATTACGTCTGGTAATTGGCAAAACACGTGGGCGCGGTGCAGCACTCAGTCCTACGGTAGGAAACTTTCATGCAGTCGATTAGAACGGTTGCAGATTATGCTCGGAAGTTAATTAGATCACGTAGAACACGCTCGGTCATATTCAGCCGCGGTAATACTCTTGTAAACTTGCACGAAACTTGTTACGAAACTTGAACCATTTCCTGTCATTCACCTGGCTGTCGGAGAGCCTGCGTGATGCCACGCTTTAGTAATCTTGTAGATTCTTGCGTAGCCTGGCTCGTTGATCATCTCGGCCATCAAAAATAAATGTCACCGACAACTCGATGCTGCGTGCGACTAAACGTGTTTAACGCCTTACCGGTGCAGGACGTATGAATAAACTTCTCGATGATGCAAATCTCTGCAATTCGAACGCAATAATCGACATTAAGTTACGAAATAGATTTCTAATAGTTTTCAATTTAGATGACGGAAGAAATTTGCTGCATATCGCTAAGAATCTTAGCCATCTTTACATCTGAACTCGCTGAACAAAGAATGAACGTGTGTTTTCGCCCGTTTAGTGTAAACACAGCTTAAGCAGAGTCGAAAGCGAACACGAGGTGTGGGACATTTAAAAAAACCTGTTCGCGACAGCTATATATCCCGCATGGTCGACGACACCGGTGCCCGTGGACGGCCACGGTAATATTCGTAACAATGATGGCTGATCCTCTGCCGGGATAGCAGACTATTCTGGTAGTCGTGGCTACGAAGATGCCGAAGAACGCGAGACGTCCTACCGGGTAACTGGACGAGGAGAGAGCTACCCGTCAAACCAGTTTTATCGGCCACTTCCTTCGGGATGAACGGAGCAGGTAGAACGATATTCACCTTTAAACCACGCCGGCACCCACCTTGCGGGCCACTCCGTACACCGCGTACAATGTACGGCTCCATGATGGTCTCTTTTGAAGGAAAAAATCACCCTGAGTACCTCTCGGATCGTGAACCTTGTCATTCTCAGAAATTTGGTCGACAGGAGTCTCTTGTTCGTCCCTTTTCATGGACCTTTGCATTCGACTCCGAAAGTATTCTTTATCTTCGGTGAAAAGGTCTTTCACGTGTTATTTATTTGTATACATTCAAAAGATTGCTTTCCTGGTGAACTGTGACTCGTTTGTAGCTTTGACCTTCTTTATCTTTTTAACGAGCTAGATAGAAATAGGAAAGTTAAATAGAAATTGGCAATATTGTGACAGGGAGCGAAGGTTTATCCAGTTGAAAATTTGATCGTTCAGTGGAAATTTAAAAATAGTCCAAAAAATTGAAATCCATTCGATATAGTACATGAATCGTGCTAGAAACATATAAATCGTGAAATACTCGTTCATCTAAAATAATCCGACTAGCAGATCGAAGGTTACGAACGTTCTCTACTATCTTGCGCCAGGCTTTTCTCGATACGGAGCTATGCGAGTAAGCAACAATCAAACCGTGGTAACCGGATAGATAGCCTGGACAGGAAATCAGAGTGTGGAATAAGCGTTTCGCGTGGTGAGCCGGAGCGCCACGGGGATTATCAATTATGAGCTACTGTGTCGAAACGTGATATACGTACACATTTATACGCGGCTACGTGGCTGTATTTATACGCGCGGATTACGCGCGCACGCCAATTGAAACCGGGCTTGCGTGCTATTTCTACTATGAATGATTATTTGGCATGCACTGTTACGCGTAGCTGATTGAATAAGTAGTCTGATGGGCCACCATGATAATCGATACACAGTACGAGCCTCGTGTCTCGTACGACTCCTGAATCTTTTATTCTGATGCTCTGGTGCTTACAATTTAATGAACGTGTATCGACAACGTTATCAAAAATAAAGATTGACATTTTAGCGGCATGACTATATTAATCTTGATGAAAATGTCTTCATAGGGTTTGTCTACAAGCACTTTGAGAATTGAAAAATTGTATATAGTTTATCTTTTTCATACAGAATACTCTGATTACTTCATCAACGCTGGAACACTCTGTATACGTTTCAAACATTTAGTTCTAAAAAATTGAATGTAAGAGTGTAAGACGTGTAGGTAGATTATTGAAAGCACGGTAAAGTAACGGAAAATGAGAACATCTCGTTATCGATACTAAACGTTTTATTCATAACTCGCGGATAATTTAAATTGATCAAAAGAACGGACTTCGCATGAAAGTTATTTCCTCGCGAAAGATATCCTCGTGAACGTGCTTAAAAGAACAAATTGTGTGGCTCCATTGAAGACTAGCCTCAGGGGAAGCTATTCTCCACGGGTAAACAGGTAAACGCGTACTAGCTAAGAGAACAGTTTTACCCTCGTGTCGTTGATGTTCATCGTGGTTGCGCGTGTCGCTCAATTAGAATGAAATTTTTATCATTCAACGCACAACCGTTAGACCTCGTTACATCGTAAGTACAGACACACGAACATACACGTGCACGTCCGTTTATGCCTGCTAAGCAGAGGTGATACCCGGACCGTCCCTATTCACAGGGAACACCGAGATGGCTGCTTCGGGCTTACGTGAAAGACGTTCTCATTGATATTATCTCTCAAAGAAATCTTCCGGCTCTTTTACGAGATTCTAGGGAAACACTCTTGACCCGACGAGGGCGGAGCCGCGGGCATACACGGGTTTAGCCCCAAAAGACGGAGACACAAAATAGCGTGTCCACACGACCTACAATGGGCTGCAAGGAAACGAATCGGTGCAGATCGACTGCCCGCTACTTTCCAACAGTGGGCAGGATCTGAACAGTGACTGGTCGAATTTAGAGGTTAGGAATTTGGAGGTCTGGAGTTATAGTATTCTGAAAACATAGAGTAAATTTCGAAATTCTGAGATACCCAAATTCTGTAATTTCAGAAGATTAAACATCCGAATTTCCCATATCACCAACTTGCCATATTCTCAATATTCCACTGCACGTACAAGTCAGATCTCCAAGTTCTCAAATCCCCGTATTTAAAAACCCATATCCCCAAATTCCCCAAAATCCTAAATTCGGAAATTCCCTGTACATCCGTGCACCTCACGTCCATAATTGCCCACGAGTGGGCTGGATCAAGGCAGACGCGTGTTTGCGGGCAAATCCAGGTTAGTGGACCGTTGTTACCCGGTGAATATTAAAGCTAGTTCGCGAAAGAACGGTGTACGCGGCCAGATTCACGCGAAAGTTTGCGCATGGTCGGTTTAATTCACCGAGCAGAGGAAGTTCTATCCACTTCCGGGGCTTTTCTCGCATCGATGATCCTTCGAGCGAAGCGCAGCCGTTTCTGGCCAAGCCTGCAGAGGCAAAACCCAGAAACGAGCCGAGCCAGGTAAAACGGGGGAAAAAAAAGAAACGGCACTGTCGGGCAAATTTTTCCACCGTGGAATACAGTTTCCGTGAAGGGAAACTCTTTGTCGAAGAACAGACTATGAACCTCGAATTGACCAACTTGCTAAACTTTCTCGATAAACGATTGTTTGCACAAACATTTTGCGTAAGTTTAATGACAGGATCGAAAGTATCGCTAGCGAGAGGTATTGCGCGTAAAGAGAGCACGAACTTGGCTTTCAACGATCAAGGCTACGTTGATTAATCGTACACGAGGTCGGAGAATTAACACCCTAGGGAGCCTTCATGAATCCGGGTAGTTTTAAGGAGACGAGATTAAAGCCGAAAGACTGTACCGGATGGAAGGAACCGCTACCCTGGGAACGGAAACGAGACGTTTATAAGGTTACATCCAGCTTGTCTTCAGTTAAGAATGAAAGTTGAGGTCTACCGATTGGAAAAATTAGGAGACGCAAAAGTTTGGGAATTCGAGTAATTTTCCGTAAGATTCTAAAGTTTCACCTGGGACAACTGGAAGATTAGACAGAAGTCTCGTTCATCAAGTCAGAAATATCCGATTCAAGGTCCAGATGGATTTAAAGATCGATCATCGAAAAACTAGTAGTAGACGTTTCGCTAGGATTTGTTCATCGAAGCACGGCGTCAATTAGCAACGGGAACAAAGCTATGCGAAGAGGTTACAACCGATTAAATTCACTTAAAACGCGCGTTCGGGCATAATTTGCGGAAGGCTCGAGGTGAACGCGAGCGTATCAGCCGCTATTTCCGCCGTGCGTCCAACCGAAGACGTATGGCGGGGATACTGCACGCTGTTTGCACAATATTATCCAGCTATTTATCAGGATTTCACGAGGTTTCGCGTTGCCAGGATGCTCGGCTCGTCGGCCGAGTCTGCCTCGGTTTAATTCGCGGCTTTCTCGACGCGGCCCGGCAACATCGTTCTAGCCACGATTTATCGCGGAAAAACGCGGCGAGAGCCATCCCCCCGTCCCGAGGGAAGAAATACGGAGAGTTGTTACACACCAGCCGCGAACAGGAAATTCCAAACGGACCGGAGACCAGCCGCATTGATACGAGAGCTCGAGAAACCGTTAGATGCCCTTACAGTCGACGAGATACTCCATCGATTCTAACTTCGGATACACGTGCATACACACAAGGGATACGCGTGGATCAAAAAAAGAAATCGAAGGAAAACCGTCCTGTTCTGCTCCGGAGACTTTCCGCTCCAAGAGAGTGCTCTCCGGGGGAATGTACGAGTTTCGGTGTGGTCGTATTTTTCGGGATTTCGAGATCATCGATGCTACCCGAAATGGAATTACACATTTTTATCGCTGTATCGTGGAAATACAAAAATAGGAATTTATAGGGACGAACGGATTATGGGTATACTACGCCCGCGAATACCCGCGAGAAAATTTACCACGAATATTTCCATGCGAGAACATTTCGTAAGATACGATGAAGTTGTTGATATGTTTAAGAGTTCAAGATTCGCACGTTGTTCTAGTTTCCTTGCTTTCCTCGAAGGAGAATGTTTTCCATGGTACACGAAACTTGGGAGGAATCACGGTCCTGTGATTTTGCGTAATCACGAAATATGAATGTTGATACGTTTTAATACCATGTTGTCGCCCGTGAATCTCATTTCCCTTGGTACTCATCCGAACCTTTCAACTTCCATTTTATCGTCGAATCTTTTTCGCTCAGCGAAGTGATACGGTCGTCGAATTAAGTAATTAAAACGCTTAAAAATTGATCGACAGCCTCAATAATTATCCGAACGTTTCTTACGATGCATCTTCATCTTCGGCGTGCCAGTCGATGGTTCGATCGATCGAGTGTACTTCGATGACCCCGACGGGTGTTAACGACCCCTTTCTTAAAATCCTCCGCGTCAGGATATAAAAAGGGATGAGATTAAAAACGGAGATATCGGTGGTCAGTACGGTTCAAGAGGAAATTCCTTCACGCAGTAAATATCGAAGCCGTTTCTTACGGGTTCGGATAGGTATTTCGCGTTATTTGTTTATTAAAATTCTTGAGTATATTAGAATATCGTGATAAGATCGGAACGGTTCGATGCCAGGTAGAACATTACGTGCTGGGATCTATAAAACAGTGTAACGTTTAAGCAGATTGCAGATAGGTAGAGCAGGGTCGATACGGCGATATTTCGAGGCGGTTAACTGCGATTTTAGATTAAATTGAGTGGATCGTAATTACGATCTCCCCTTGGGTAATCATTTGCCTGTTTTGCAAGCCAACATTTAAGGAAACTTATGCGGATATCGTTTCTAGAAAATATTGCGTGTATGGATGGAGATCGAGGGTGACGTGTTCAAGGTGCGGTAATAGAAGCGGGATCCATGACTAAGTTTACGACCTAGACACTCCTAAATTATCTCAGGATTTATTCAACCATGCTGATATTCAAATGCACCACCACAAATATGAAATTTTTTAATTTGTAATTTTGACTGCACTGTTCCATACCCTTCCACTAAAATTATTACAACGTACAAATCAATGATTGATAATAGATCATTTATCTTACGAAAGAATTTAAGACCAGGTGCATAACCGTGTTTCGAAAGGAATCGAAGAATCGGTGGTCGTAAATCAACGCGTTCGTTTCGGTCAAAGACCGAATGTTTGGGTCGTGACCTTCTCGAGGTTGGTATAAATATACAAATCCAGCCGCTAACGAACTGATCCCCCTCTTTGCTCTTATTTTTTCCACGATTTTTTCCCATTCATCTTTGAGGTGAATCGCTGACGCGTGAGAGGGTAGCTCGACACACGGTTCACCGATTACTCGGTTGGCGTATAGAGTTCTGGCCTTTAGGCGCGAGAGGGAAGCCTCCCGTCGAACGAGGGCGAAAAGCGCGTGCACGACTCGTTCTACTCTGTTAACCGCTTAAAAATGAATTCAGGTCAACGGGAGAGCCACCACCGTCGCTGTTGCGATAAAGCCGTTACAAAATACTGTTCCCGTGGCACGTGAAACTTTGGCGCATCCACACGGGACATATTTTAATAAACACGTTATTTACATTATTATGTACAATGGAGGTGCAGCCCTTTGTTAACAATTATTTCGCGACAAAAGACTGGGAGACGGTTTCAGGTTATTATTACACGTTCGACGACTTTTCGTACAGAGCAGTTCTCGCACCGGTTGGAATCGTTATCCCGGCACTCGTTATATTTTACACCGCGAACGTCGCTGCCGGACTGAAATCTCGGGGCAAATGAAATTTTATGCTGAAATATCTACGGTGTATCAGAGCATGTCTAACAGTGAGAGATTAAATTCCGTTTGTTTCAATATATACCCAGGCAAAAACGACACGGGTTACTCGTTCGAAGCCGCATTTTTATCATCAAGGCAATTTCTGCGTTCCGGTTTAACGCGAATATTTTATATGTACGTATAAATAAAAGAAAGCTATTTTTGTATCACGCATTTTGTGCTATTCTAAATACGTTGGTACTGTTCAAATTCACACGTAAGGAAAGTTAAACGAAACAAAAGTGTGAAAATTCAAGGTAGAATAAAGAATTGGCATTTTTATATGTTAAGCAAAGCAAATTCATACGTTATAATGCACTGTACATACAATTACTGTAAAACCGTGTACTAAAAAATGAACAATTCTTTCTGTTTAGGTAATATCATTTTCTAGGACCATTTAACAATTATTTTCCATGCAATAGATTTATGTCAACACGTACATACAAGTTCTTAGCTATTCAGACCAAACTAATAACTGTCACGCGCATAACTGCATGTGGTTTGATTTATAGATACGCTCTTAAGCATTCCCTCATAAATGACAAGCAAAGAGACAAAACACAACTGATAAGAAAAGAATGAAGTGTCAACCGGATCAACTATTGAGTCCCCCTACTCAATTATTTACGATGCATGCTCTAAATAAAAGCACACTTGTTAGAAAGCCACAGTACCCGAAAGTTCAATACGTATTTATCAAAGCACAGAGTGGCAACGTGCCAAAAACGAGAGCCATCGAACGTAACCAATCAGTCTCTCGTCGAGATCCTGAATGGGGCGCAATTAAACGCGTGCTTAAAGAACGTCACGCACCATAATCGAGCAACTCACACGGTGCAATGGACCGCAATTAAACGCGTGCTTAAACAACGCCCGCGCGTTATAATCCCCGTGGACACGCGTGATAAAGTCGACGAACATTCAACGGCTGTGCGTACTTTTCCAACGATTTCTCGTCGCAATTTACGAAGAGGAATACGCAAGTATCCGGGACGTAACGGCGACGTATCGCACGACGCATCCATTACGATGCACTTCACGTTCAAAGTCATGTACATTCGAATAACGCGACTCGCATCGATAGCGAACCCTGCCGTGTTATAGTCGGAGTGCATGATTCACGTGTATCTTTACTTATCGTTCATCGTTGGACCGATGCCCATGCTTTTCCGCTCGAAACGGTCACGCGTTCTCTGGATATCTAGGCGCCACTTTTCGATTATCGATCATTCGTACCTGTAAACAGAACCACGAGTTAGTAGAGAGTCGGGGCGATGAACTTATTGCGGGTTGACACTGTATCGCCATCTCTAGTATTAAGTTCTCAAATTCAGAATTTGGGAGTTTTCAATTATTCAGGATTGCCACTATTACACAGTTATTTCTTTCAATACGTCACATCAATGTCATCTAATAGTTATGTTAGATATTTAATCAAATATTTTACCGAGCCACCCTGTATACCCTTCGTAATATTTACTCCCACCTTCCCTCTTTCTTCGCAGTACTTCAATTCCATTTAATTAATCCATTTCAAAATGGTAGTCCTATATACCCATCTCGAGCTAAAATAAACAGACCGATCCAACGTACGTTCTCGCAAATAAGTTCTTTAGAGCAAAAGAGCCGGGAAATCTCTTAATTTCTCGAAATACCGGAACCGAGACAACGTTGCCAGCGATGTAGATATTTAAAAGTAACGTGGACCTTGATACTTGCTGATATTAAGTTTACGATTTTCGTTCGGCGCGATCACGCGTGTGGGAATCGAGCATGATCGATGACAGCACAGAGATCGATCACGGGTCATAATCTCGATTATCTGGATGCATCTGCTTCGAATTAATTCGCGACGATGCCGGGAAGACGCGAACGTTTCCGTCGACGCGCGAGAATTTACACGAGCGTATTGAATTAATTTCGTACATCGATCCCGGTGTCTCGATTATGATCGATCACAACGGAAGAAGATAAGGATCGAAGAACCTTGGCACTCCCTACGAAACAGTTACAAAGTAACAACGTCTTTCATAATATTTCAACGCGTGTCGATATCGATCGAGCAAGATTCGATCCGTTTCAAGGTTCGTGTCTTCGTTCGATTCGAAGATTACTTTCTATGCTCCAAGTTTTCTGAGGCACGCGTTATATGAGCGTAATGTTTTCTCGCCGATGAACAATATCCAACAATTTTGTAGACTTTCTAAAAATATTTCGTAAGCGGAGATTGTTTTGCTTGTCTTTGCAACCTTGTTCCAAGAAAACAGAGACGATGGTGCACTGCAATTTGTAGACACTAGGTATCTCCCACGACTAATTGCTAATGAAAATGCTTGCAAAAAAGCAGATAAGAAGCGAATAGCGTACTTTATACCTGGTACAAGGTAGACTGGTAAGTATTAGCATACAGGTGTAATTACCATATAACGTAGTCTTTATCTGAAAAATATTCTTACGACTGCCATAGTTTACAAAATAATTAATACTTTAAAATTATTAGTCTCGTATCAATATCTTTGCTAATTACTGTATCATATTAGCTACCGTATTATTGAGCATTATTCGATCATCTCATTTTGATACTCATCCCCTTTAGCTAATTTAATTTATCATTATGTAATTTACCATTTTCCAAACAGTATTGTACACACATTGAGTAATTATAACGCACGACGAATATCAACGACAAAGATCACCCATGCAGAGCAAATCGAAGCAACATGGTACAAGGAATCCATGATTACAGCTCGATACCATGTATCTTGTTTCAACTTCCAGCACTTATCGATGCTTACTTAAATAAAAGCGATGAAACAGCTAGGGACCGTTAGCAAAGCGCAGGTGAATCGCGAACAAACTGGGCTATCTTTCTCGTTACTAGAACTCGTTTAATCAGCCGCGCATAGGTTGTACGTCATTTTTGGTATCCGTTCGCAATCTGCAGGCCGGTCTCGCGCTCGCAACGCTATCGGTTTCGTAATTGCGATTACTTCCTCGATAGTAGGCTCAAATTAATTTTCACACGGCGCCTGGTTTATCAAACGCGTATTTCCATTGACACGCGAGGATCCGTGTGCATCGTAATTAATCTTAATGCTGGCTTGGAGTGCCGAGCGCCCAGTTATCGCTGATACGAATTGCACCGGCATTACACGTTGCCGATCCAAATCGATTTACGAACGACCACGAGCTACCGTGTGCATTGTATCTACGGTATCCACAGTGTCGAGCAATTAACCAGAAAGGCAGAATAATTGGAAAATAAGGTCGAACACGTGGGCTCACTTTTTCCTCGTACTCTTGTCCTTCTTGAGGAATTAATGTTTCAGAGTTGAGAATTTCAACAGGAATTTATAAACTACGTGTTGAGTATCTTTTTTTAAGTATATATTTATTTTTTTAACGTATGTTTTATAAACAGTTTGTTCCAGACCAGTGTACTCATCAGCGAGCGTCTACCTTTTCCCTTTCAGGTCACTTAGCTGCTATGAAGTGTAGTTAACCGTGAAGTGACCTAGGCACGTGGAAGTAGACTTGACCTTCCATATTCTAACTCCTCAGGAGTTAAGACTCTCCCCATTGTATATTCACCGTCACTAAACGCAAGAAGATCCGAACAAAACACGAATGTCTCATAGTTAGCTTAAGTAAGATTTCAAAATTAATTTCTACGAAAAGGAAGCCTATCTATGTTTTCAACTTATCTCCTCGCGTAGAGTCATCAGCTTTCAGCTTGCAGCACCAGTTACATGACACCTTGTATACACACACACGACGTGCATGCTAATCTCTTATCGCGCACGGATAGGAATCTCGCGAGAGCGAGCACTGCTCGTTACCGCCCGAGATACTCGATCGCTGTTCCACACGCTTTTTTCCATACGAGCCATACAAGTCCCCATGCTCTCTATGTTCTCTAATCAATTATGGTAAAAGCGATGGTGTTCGAAACAAATTGCGTTATCGGACTGACTGCGCTATGGAGTGCTGATCACACTGCAATACCCTTCTTAATAAAACGAATTAACTCACGTACTGCGAATACAATCGTTCCGACTCATTGTCGGTAATGCGTGCAAATGTAACTTGCCTTGGCTTAACTGGACCTAATTTAATTTACAACTAAATAATTGCGAGTTTTGCAATTTATCGAAACTATTACATATCCTTTGCAATCAAAGATGATATCGACTCGACAGCGAAATGTTTAGTTATTGCAAATATCTTCGCGGGAGCATAAGTTGCAGTGACTCGAGCAGATTACTTTCGAAGTCAACAATTGAGAGAAGTTTCGAGCATCTTGGAAAGATTGTTATCGACTATGCTTTTCCGTCTGTCGTATATCCATACCGAGCAACCGTCATAAACTCTTAACGATCGCATGATGAAACAGCACGCTAGTCGTCGACGTTTAACGATCGTTCACCACCTCGAAAAACTTTTACGTACGTAGAACTTAACAGCCTCAACGATCCGACGAAATTGCTGCATGGGAGCAGCGCACCATCGATCCGCCAAGATTCAGCATAGACAAGCTGGCAACTTCGCGGAAATCAAGCTGTCCATTATCCCAACAGCGATTCCCCTTTGATTTCTGAAATGATATTTCAAGAAGCACGAACACCTCCGGGCGTTTTATCGTTCATCGATCACCCTGACCTAACACTTCGCGAGACCGATGTATATTTATGACCGATGAATAATTCTTTATTTCCATCGATTGTGTCGAGTATTAATTGCCAGTGTCAAACGATGAGCAATGTATTCCATTTTGTACGCTAATTTCAATCATCCTCATTCAATTAGGAGTTTGGAAGTTTTAGGCTTCAGGAGTTATGAGTTTGAAATTTTTGGAACTTTGAAATAGAGGAACATTTCGCTGAATACTTTCCATTTATCGCAGAAGTATCATCGTCTTTTGGGTAACGATTTCCGATGCAACTATATTCCAGCGTTAATGGATTAGGGGCGGTCGATATAGCGTTACCTTTCTGAAGGTGTTGGCTTAAGTTCGTTGATTCGACTCTGTTATCTGCTCCGCGTTTACTCCCTGAATTCATCGAGGACCAAAGCGAGAAGCAACGGGATCGCGTGAAACTAGTATCACCGTAGTGGTTACGAAATAGGGGAAGTGCTGCGAATTTGTCACTTAGAGAAGCAATACCGTATCTTCTTACCGCGTACAAAGGCCGGGACTCGAATCTAGAGTTGTAAACTCGGAATTGACTTCCAGCAGTCCTTTGAATACCGCTCAAATATTGACTCGAAAACTATTCGATGATTTATAGCTGACAAAGGAATTTATTATAGTTACACGAAAGCGAGCATAAAAGCCAATTAAAGGTTATTTTTTAATGTAACGGTGTTGCAAGTCGATCGTAAAGCGGAATACTTGTGTGCTAAGGACAGAGTAATTTCTCAAAGCAACGTAACACATTGTACGTCAAATAAACAAGAGCACCGCGTTGTTTCAGATGCTTAAGTAAGCAACACGATACAACAAAGGCCAAACGTCTCACACGAGCTGTGCGACCTGCTTAACCCCTTGCCTTGTAACGAGTCATACTCGTGACGCAACTTACACTCGAAATGTAACCTGAATCATATTTGTAATGTGGTTGAATTTCCTGTAGCCCAAAGATCGTGCTGCTGGCACGTAAACAAAAATTAAGAATCAGAGAGGTTTAATCCATTAGGCAATATAAGAAAGTCTTGCCAATTCCAAGAATTTTTATATCGATGCCAACTATTGCTACGGAATTAATAATGCTTTATGCTTGATTAATACCGTATGTATTTTTATATCGAAATACTCTGCATTTAGGATGTATTAAACTTTTCTAAAATCTTGCTACCATCTATTTCTACCCCGTGCTATTGTAATTCCATATTTTCGCTTTTCTGTATATACACCTGCTTATATTCTACCTCGTGCACGTATCTTATTCGGAAAGGAAGAAATTGCAATACTGCTATCAGAATATACGCTTTCCCGGCTCCAATTCAACGAAACTAGTATCGTTTCTCGAAACGTATCAACGCGACTATTCCGCGTTGCTGGCTCCAGGCGGTGAGTACGAACAGAGAGAACTCACGACGGTGTTGGTTCGTGCGAGCATCGGCGTCGTGATAAGATAGACTAAATAAATAATTGAACGTCCGGCCGTTAGCTGGGCCGCGGGTTAGGGTGTTGATAACCTCGGGGTGAGTCGGCTCGGTTCTACCATTTTATCTCGAATCTGTCCAAGTTGTACGGTACTCCGTGTGTCCCAGTTTATGGCCGCGACCGAGTAAAAATTAGAGCTACCGTCTTTACCTTATGCAAACGTGAACTTGAACACGACTGCATTTCCAACGATCGTAAAAACGTATATCCAACAATTTCGAAATACCGAAATCACGTAATCTCAAGGATCCAGAATTCCAAAGTCTCTTAAGAAAATTGCAAACGATTTTGCTGTACCGATTGCCATCGAGAATAACTCTCCGAACTAACAGAACAACCCTCCCGTTAATAAGCAAAGATTAGAGAAATGTATTTACGTTGACCTTTGATCCCGATTATTTTGCAAAGGCAATAACGCGTTATCGATTGGTACGCGAAACGATAATACTCGTGTATTATGTTCATCGATATCAGCCTCGTTGAATAAATACGTAGCGTCTAGTACACGCGAATCGCTTGTTTATTTTGCGAGCACATTGCCAGAGTACCTTTCAACCGCGACCAATGAGAAAAGTTCGCCCGTGAATACCCGTCTGGGGCAGACGAAGAAGGGTTACGTCCAAGTACGTGCCCTGACGGCCGTGCATAATGTTTCCTTCTGTCACAACGAACGCATTGATTGTGCTCGGCCTTTCTCTCTCTTACGGCTCTCTGCTAACCTTTTGTTATAGCTAATGTATTCTGTTTCTAACGGCTCTCGAGTGTTCCGCCGGCTAGGCGTTATCTTTGAAAATGCTTCAACGTATGCAAAGATGAATGCTGCACGAGGAATATTAAAACACTCGATAGTTTCACGTCTGTTGGAAATTATTCTTTCGAAGGTGTACTTGGATTCTCGTTTGACGGATAAGTGCTTCGATACCGAACGATCCTTTACGATACACGGTTAAGAAGTGTGACGACATCTTTCCAGGCGTCAGAAGTGACAGTTGGAACCATTATTCCGTAAATATGTGGCTGGATATAGCTAGTTATACGAATGGACATGTTGCTAATGAAGGAAGAATTACAAACAACTCGGTTACTAAATCAATCGGTCAATAAGTCAGAAGATCCACCTGCAGACTCTTAACCGGCGATCGACGTTTTTTACCCTACATTTCTCTACTGGAATCGATTTCCATTATCGTTCGAAAAAACTTTTCCTACCTTCCTAGTAGGAAGATGCCTCTAATAAGGCACGAGTCTCATCGTGTCGAGTCTTGCAGCAAAAACGAAAGTTCTATAGAAAGCGAATGCGATCGCGATCTTACCACCCTCGAAAGCAATCGTCTTGCGGAGCGTGCCTCGCGGGAAGTCTGAAATCTCCTTGTGAGATGCTGCACACAGGGTGTTAAAAATGTTGCTATGAAATTGCAACTCTACGCGTTTTAATATTTTCTTTTCAATTTTAATAACATAATATTAACGCTGACATTGTTGAAATTTTTATGGTACAAGATGGACATTTGACAGTAACACTTTTTCGCGATCTAATCACTTGTAAGGTATTATTTTTCAACATCAGAAAGTTCAAAAACTCTGTAGTGAGAAATATTTGAAGTTCCAATGTCATAGATATATGAAATTCAACGTCGTAAAGTTCCTATCTATCTAAAGTTCCGTCAGAAGTTTCCCAAATTCCAAAGTGTCAAATTTCCGAGATATTCAGAAAACAATGCACCAAAAATCGGTTGACTTTGGAGGATCGATACCTAGGTACATCCGCAGTAATTCATAGGATCGTCATTGTATGTCGTAAACATCCGCAGCGTAGTGATATTAGGGACATTACTTTCTCAGCACCCTGTAGAGACGGTGGATCGCTAACGACGTCGCTCGACCTGCACGTCCGGTAGTTCTCGTCCTCGAGGCTCGTTCCTCTCTTTCTCTGTCCGTGGCTAACGTTCGCTCGCCGGGGGGTCAGACTTAACGATCTCGAGAACGAACGGGCCGACGTGCTGCCCGTTTACACCCATCGCCGTGTCCTTATGCGCGAAAGCGTGGGTGATCCGCGCGCGTCGATCGAGCTGCGTCGTCGTCGCACACCGAGACGACCATGCCATGTTCCTCGTGTTTCACCACGAACCAGTTCTACGATCGCGTTCCACCCGACTCCTTGATACAGCCTCTTCCAAATGAATTGACTGCTCAAGGCTATCCAACCGTATCCACGGCTATTTCTACGTCATTTAACCACTTCATCATCGCTGGCCACTTTTTGTCTCGTCGCTCTACGTTCGTCTCCATTCGTTACGTTCCGACGTTTCTTTTCCGGCTGAGGGTTTTTGTTGTCGGTGCTGGGCAATTTTAAATACCTTTTTTGGTATAACCGAGTCACGAGTTTGATACACGATTTCGATAAACTCTCGAAGAAATGCTAGTAATTTACCAGGGTTAATTGAATTTATTATTGTTGCGAACTCTGATGTACTAAAATGATTGCATAATGTTACATAGCCTAGTGGAAATTATCAGTGTTACCTTGGTATGTTCAAAATGCCTAAATATACATACATAAGTTGATAAGTACTGTAACGATAAGGTTTCACACTGTAACGTACTTATCAACTTATGCTACAGTAAGTGCATTAGCACGTACAGTAAAACCCTTCTTTCGTTAGTAAGTGCATTAGTACAGTAAGTACGTTAGTACATACACCTACCGTGGCATAGTAAAAAAATATCCTGCAATGTGTTCGGTACAAAACGACGGTACTAAATAGAACAAAATAAGAGAATGGAAAGTAACGCGGAGAAGTAAATTAAACGAAATAATAATGCTTATAAGAAACTTTACCGAGATGGAAACCATAAGAATGTTAGAAAAAAGTGGAAAAAACCGACGCTGGAATACTCGTTGGGGGAATTTCTTGTCTTCGCTTGGTACACGATTGCAAGATTTATTCGCTGGATTTACACGTTCCAGAGCGGCCTTTTATGACGACGCGGGAAAGCGGAGGGAGTAATACGAAACTCCGACGGGTGTAGAGCGTCTTCGAGCCAAGCACCTTGATGCGAGGCAAGAAAGATGGCATAGGAGAATGTCGAGATAAAGTAGAGATGTAATAAAGGGACTTTCGTTGCTTTTCAAGCGGAAAACTTTTCGTACGCGATGGGAAGTCAATTTGAAAAGCACAAATAGATGGAATTCTATGCGTCGTGTTCGATGCGTAATATACAAAATAATAGGCAATAATAATCTAGTACGATGTACAAGAGTTTCTTGCCTTCCTATAATTTTTAGTCATTTAGGTAAATTAAATTAATAGGAATTTTTAAGTTGTAAAATTGTAAATTTCTCAAAGCTTTCAACGTTCGAGAATATACATACACCTTGCATGACGATGGTTGTAGACTCTTCAACGAGCACTTCATTGCCCACCATGCAGGTAGCAGGTGCTAATCAAAAATATAGTAGTTACAAGCTCGTACGGAGCCGCATTAAATTGCCATAATCCATAAGGCCACGTAGGATTACGAAGCAAGCAGCTAGTCGGCCAAGTTACATCGACCGTTCGCGAAGTTTACGACTGAAACTGGCCGTGTAAGAAGCTGAATAAAGTGGGTAGCTTGCCATTCGAGCTGCACGCGAGACCGGTATCGACAGCGTGATTTAAAAATTTCACGAACCATGTCAGGTGTTAAGTTCCGAAGTTTACGGGTTACGCGATCCTTTCAGGTTCCCTGCGAAACGATCCAGAAGGGACTTGCGGGAGATCAGCTCCATCCGTTCGACACCGAAGGGGTCGAGGAACCCGTCAAACGGGGATAATTTATTTACGTTCGACCCGCGAAGCGTTTTCCACGAATCGTTTACACGCTTTGAATGGAAGAGAAACGGAAAGTTTCCGAAAGTAACAGACTGAACCGCGGAAACGTTTTGCCCGACCTCTCCGCGATTTTCCCCCGGCTCTTCTTCTTTAAGCACCGATCCGAAGCTCTCCTCGTGAATGGAATATGTGAAAGTTTCTCTCTGACGTGGAAAACTCGGTCTCGCGGCGAGATGCGCGCACCAGGCGGAAGTTTCGAGCCTAGATCTCCGGGCGGCGGCATCTTGAGAGATATTGTTCAAGTTAGCGAGCTTGGTCTGCCCTCTTTCGTGCCTCTTCACCCTCTCGCGCAGCACGCCGAATCGTTCTCCTTCTTCCCTTTAACTTTTTCCCCCGTGCTTCTCTCGTATTTGCTCGCTTTCTTTTTCGCGCGCCTAGCCCGCGGTTATACGCGACCTCCTCCCTCTTCAACCGGGCGCCGTTCCCCCTTTCAGCCGTTTCATCCCCTTTAAAAAAGTCGACCAACACCGGCGACTAGCGAAACCGCGTTTTATTAAAACGATCGTCGTCGCACACACTCCGAGTCGATTCTCTACACCGCTATAACTCAAACGAGATATCTCCTTCCTTCGATATTACTTTCCACGCCGCTTTCCAATACCTGTTGTCGACCCGCGCGGATTCCTCGCCAATTTATGTGCCGAACGGTGCGCGAACTCCTCGATGAAACGCGATTGATCGATTCGCGAAATCGTTAAGGCGTTATGTAAACTGTAACATGCACTCGAACGCTGTCTCATTACAGACGATACATTTGTGGGAATAATCATGAAACGACCCATTTAATCCCCCTAACATATGCACGTATAAATTCTTCATGTTTAAATTTACGTTAAGTGCGGATGAAATTGCAAAAGAATGTACAGTGCTAATGTCCAAATATTATTACGAGAATGATCATCATTTTCGACTTCTAACATTCTGCAAGAATGCAAGTGCCCCGAGGAGATTCGATGGAATCGTGGAATGTCTACGAATGCTATTTCTCGGACATATCCTCGTACACGGTATAAATCATAAATCCCGGATAATATCGCGGCGGAACGTCTCGCGCTTGTCACCAGAGGGCTTTCCATCAATCTTTATTTCCATCGGCTCTCGCCCAATTTTCCATTTCTTACGCCACTTTATCGCGCATAGAACAGCGTCGTCGAAGGACGGAAAGAAGTCGATAGATTTTCCTTGGGAACAAGCGAGTTGGTTACGCGTTTCGCACACGTGTAATACAGTGTCAAGTACAGTTTCTACGTCATAGTAACAGAGACTGAGTGGGAGAAGTAATTTGCTCTCGGAGCTAACTCTGGACAGAATTGATATACAATAGGTCCTTGTCCTAATGCCGAATATACCTGTGTCGAGAACAATTGTGTTGGATAGCCTAACTGACGAGTCTATTAACAGGTCTAGGATGAAACACATACCATCCCTTCCATCCTCTGCATTCGTCTTCTGATCGAAGTGCAATATAGCCATTTCATATCTGATTCGAATGTATTACTTCTAAATTTATCTATTATTTGATTGAAAATCAAGGGTACGTAAAATTGCTAGTTTTTACCATCAAAGTGTTTTCAAATGAGTCGTTTCTGTATGCGTCACTGGCTTCAAAAGTCGACGTCCTTATAAAAATTACCGCAGTCTCGCGAAACACGGCTAGCATATTTGTCCGCTCTTCAGTTTCCTGTTTTGCCCGTTCGTCGATCGCGAGACAAAAGAAGAAGCCCGTTCCTGGAAACAGAACGGAAAAGGGAGCAATTCGCGGGCAACATTGCCTAAAAGCAATCTTCGTGCTAAAGTAAATCGCTTTCGTTTTTGAGGCGGCGCGACTGCTCGCGTTCGTGTAGACGCCAACACACGTGCAGGGACCTTTTAAAGTTTCGCGTGGTCGACGGTTCACGCGGTGCACACACGTATTCTTTATACGGTGTCGTGTTCTCGTGTGTTTTCTCGCACAGTGGATGCAGACAGGTAGGCACGAGAAGGTTGTTAACAGTCGGCCAGTCCCTTGGCTCCCCTCCAGAATCGATAAACCGTCGTCTGATGAATGAATAAACAAAAAGAAAAGGAAAGACAAAAAAGGAGGAGTCGCACCTCGACGTAACCGCACAACGCGATTTGCATCGACGTCGACGTCGCACGACGCTCGGTTAAACCACGATCAGCTTAAGGTAACCGCCGTGTGACAGCACGAACCTAGACACCATCGTTTTAATCTCTGACCACCGTAGAAGCACCGCGTGTTTGCAGCCGTGTACATCGCTGCAGCCTGTAATGTGGTCAGCAAACATAATTTGCGGTCGGAAAAATCTACGGACCAGAGGGATTTGAGAGAATCTTGAAACGACGTTTTACTAAGGAATTTCTGTTGATTAGTGTTCTTTCAGGTAACCGTCTACGGTTAAAAGGAGATTTCCTTGTCTGTTCCCTATTTCTCATTTATCTCTTCAAGATTATGTTTCATTTACTTTTTACCTGAGATGTGGTATTTTTGATACAGTAGACTCTTCGTATCAACCCCATCTTCAAACTATTGGAAGATTTTCAAATTTTCAAAGCAGGGAAGTTTGGAGATTTTGTGATTTGGAAATTTTCAGGTTAATATATTTGATCCTCCAGTTTCATCGGAATGTAGTTGCAGTCGACGCCATAGTTTCCTGGCATGCGTTACACGCTTCGCGTTACGCGTAACACGTTTTACAACTATACGCATCGTGTTACAGTCTGCGACGAAAAAAATGGTGCGTCGAATCAGCGTTCCGTTAACAAAGCACGATTACGTCTGTCACCGACAGAGCGGAAGAAACATGTAGCCGACATCCTGGATGCTTAGTTAATAGCCGACGCAGAGGTGAACGATGGACTAGAAACGGTGTAATATTGCTACTAATATCTCAACCAGCTAGCACGAGCGTCAAACTCTCAGGACTCTCATAACTTCCATCCTCGACGTTCTGACGGGTCATCGATGCGAAGCGGAAACCCGGCGCAAGCTTCGTCCCAGGAATATTACAACTTCAGAGCCGTGTAACACGTAGCTTTGTGATTTTAACCCCGAGTGCGTGCAAATATTTACGAATCGGCGTTAGTTAATTATACGAGGCTGGTTATTGCCCTCTTCGCTCCCGAATGCTCAGTCTTGTGGCCCGCCTCTCGGCATGTTACGGATATTCGGACAAATTAGTAACATAAATTTCATCCAGTTTACTTTGTTTCTTTGACATCCTCTTACAAGCTTTCTCGTTAGAATCTACAACACGTTCAGCTACTCAGGTTATCGTCGCACGGAATGCAAGGCAAACAAGAAACAGGAAACTCGAGCGTCTATCTTGTTGCATTGTCGATCCTAGATTTGAATTAAATTTTCACGTCTATGATTATTTAGCTCCAAATTTTCATGCATATGTATATGTTGTACTGCTACTAAAAAATCATACTGCAGATATAAATAAAATTCTAATGATAGGAAAGATGACTTTGTGCAAACAAAACATATTAATCACTCGAGCTAACTTGTAAAAATATTAGAAAATTCTTAAATTGGCCGGTGTTGACAGTACCAGTTAACAAAGTTGCAGCGTGGTTGTATATTCTCCAATCCTGAAGTTTCAGACGAACTGAATTGCGACATGAATGTTAAAGAGAAGTTAGAGTGTTTTTTTTTTTAGGAGCTACAGACTGCACTTGAAAACTTCAAACAGCATAAACCAGATTTCAAGGATCTCGGGAGTCGCAGTTTTTCCAAGCATCTCGAAACTCTGTTGATAAACTCATAAGTCGTTTTATAAAGTCTCGTGAAACGCTGATATCATCGAATTAAAGACACACCGGCAGTGCCGTGCTTTAAAACTCTGGAATCAAGTTGTAACACCGGGAAAAGATCAAGTTACTCTTTGGGGATGTAACTCGGATGTCTCAAAGCTGTGAACGTTCCGGTACAGAAACTAGGATGATAAATCCGCGTTTTTCGAGGTCTTCGACGTTCGATATGTTATCAAGTTCATGAATACATGGATGAACAAAATGACAACGAAAGGAAGCTAATTCCCAGTTTACTCTAATTATCGAATCCTTACGTCGATGTTCCAGTTTCGTGGTTATCGATTGGTCACTCGAAATGCAAACTTTAGAAGTTGGAAACGGAGAGTGAATTATCGCAACGTTATCCAGCAGACTGTTTTAGCATAGAAACACTATATCTAGCGAATTACTCTTGCTGGATGTTAAATTGCATCGTATAACGCGTGATCGTGTAACGTTACACAGGTTGGATCGTTACCGGAGCCCAGCGACAAACAATATCTCTGCACGATATAAATATCTTGGCGTAATTATAGAAGTGACTTTTGAAACAATACGCGATCTCTCTAATCTCTCTCGAGATATTAATAAGCTAAGCAGCGTTATTTAATCCCAAGTGTTCGATCCTTCTCTTGGCGCCAAACCGCCAAGTTAAAAGCGTTTTAAGTCATCTGCATTGGACACCACTGTCGCCAACAGCGATTCCGAACGCTATACGATAGACTGTTGCTGATATACAATATTGAGTGTTCTCGCGGTGCTTGCCAAAAATTCTGGATCGTGTCAGGATCATTTCCGGTGCTGATCACGTCGACCCACGTGTACAGCGATAAACATCCCGTCGAGTGTTCAACGCAACACATCGTAATTTTCGTGGGTCTAATTTTATCGACATTTAAAATATTTATCTTCCATCAGTTTCTTAATTGACCGAATTAAATTCATAAGGTAGGTCAGCGGTGATTTCAACGAAACACCAGGTGTTTATCGACGTTAATGTTATTTGCATTTCATTATTGATAGTTCAACGAATTCCTTTGAAGCTTTTTTCAGGATTTTGCGGTCTACGAACGCTCCACCGCGTTTAAACGCTTTCCGAGACTAGGATCTAATGTAGCGATCAACCGGAGGATTTCTGAGAAGCCTTATAGCCGCAATAAAAATGGTTAAAATAACAGATGTGCTGTTCTGCTAACTGGCCATAGTGGTGTTTCAGGCAATAAGGAAGAATCTTGAGGTTGTTGCATGACGTAAATTTATTGCTAGCAATAGCCAATAAACATGAGCAGTAATTTAACCGTTTACATTCTGTTCCGCTTAACATACGCCACGATGGACCGCACAAAAATAAAATGATACACTGCAGTGTGATAAAAAAAAGACGCCACTCCGTTCCACGAGCGTGTCTCTGTAAATTGCGTATCGTTATTTCACCAAGCATTGGAGAGAGTTGTCTTTAAAATCCGCAAGCTCGATAACCAACGCTGAAACTTTTATTATACGAATAAAAAGCAAAATTGGTCGTCAGCTTGTAAGATCTCGTCTCGATAGAAGTAAATATTTAAGACAAAATACAATTATGTCGTTGCGACTGAAATGGAAGATTTCGAAAGGATAAAAGCCTGAGGAAATTTTATGTCAATAAAAATGCCACGAAATTACACATATAAAATATCAATTTAAAGCATGAAGTTTACCGAAAAGTTATTAACTGTGCACAAGTTGAAACATAAATCTGATGTTGACGCGTGAAGTGGTCAAGGGTCTTAACGAAGTTAGGTGAAACTGTCAAGGGACCTTAACGAAGTTAGGTTAATTTGTCAAGGGACCACGAAGTTAGGTGAAATGTCAGTGGACCTAATCACTGTACGCAAAGGAAGTACAAATTACGGGCGTAAATCGGAAACATTGCATCACCGATATATTCGCTCGAATTATCGATCGACCGGGTAATTAATTATTCAACTCGACAGAATGTTCCACGTATGACGGGTTGATTTATTTAATTGGACGTCAACTGAAGCCTCGCACCTTGCTCTCCGCATTGTGGTCCGCCCGCGAGAGCATTAACGATTCACGCGCGAATTATGTTACACGTCGAGCTGTCGCAGTCATTGTCTTGGGAACTCGATTGAATTCGCTTGGCGCGTCGCGACGCGGAAAGGAAGAGCTTTGTTACGAGGACAAATAGCAAGCGAATCTCTCGTCGGCATTTCCACGCAACAACGAACCGACGAACTTGTCGCTAACGGACAATAATTTGCTTAGCCGTCGCGACGCAACGTCGCGGTGGAGTCGTCTTCGCGACTAATGAAACTTTCTTTGACGCCTCGCTAATTCACGAACAAACAGTTTCATTACGCTCTAAACACGAAAACAAGAGGTGTTCCGAACATTTCGACATTTTGACATTAGTATAACTATTTCATAACTTAATATTTCTGTGATAATTTGTGAATTTGGTCAGTTGCGAAGTTCGGGGGTTGGAGGGTTGCGAAGTTTCAGAATTGGGAGAGAATGGGGAGTTTGAAAATGTGGAAGTTTGTAAAGTCGAATTTTAGAAATTTGGGAAATCAGAAATCTACCTTTACAGAAATTCCATTACTCCACTAATTTCTGAATTGAAGAATATAAAATTTTAGAAGTTAGGTAACTTAGAAATGTAAAAATTTGGAAATTTAAAAAGTGATAATCCTTCCGCAGTAAATCAGGCTTAGGTTGGTTTTTTTTGCCTATGCAAGGTTTTGGTGGTCCAGCGACGGGAACCGCTGGGAACAATGATCCAGTTACAGTTTGACGCGCAGAATTTATTTCGGCCGTACCGAGCATAGTCACCGACGCTCTATAAAAATATATCACGCCTTCTGTTTTTTATTTATTTTTCTCTCCGTTCACGTTCAGCGTTTTCACGTTCAGCGGATTTTTCCCGTGGTTTTTATTTTTTACCCTCGCAATTGTTTCCTGAACACTAAATCTATCTTTGTTCGCTCAGTACGATAGAATTTTGATACGATTTTACTACGTACAAAAAGCTTTTGTTAAATTTCTGTTTGTGAAATTTGAATAAATTCTTGTATTACTACGATAATAGTTAATTATGTGAAAACAGAATTACATCGGGATCTCAAACCTATCAAACTAAACTTTTCCAGAAAAGTAACATTCAAGAACTTCTCGTGTCCATAAATAGAATATTATGTAATAAATAAGACAATCTTCTTTGTTTCTTAGTAGTCTTTTATTAATACTTCCGCCAGCTATAACGAGCGACTAAGAAAGCAACCTGTCGTACATTATTCGAAGCTAATTAAGCCGGAAGTTCGCAGACTTTATCACGGAAACGCGCTCATATAAAGAGCCGTGGTTGTAACGGATTTTCGTATTCAATTTTGTACAAGCTGTTCCCGTTTTCCGGCAAAAGTGATTCACGAAAGTTCAAGCAGGGATGAAACACGCCGGCGTTTTCATCTCGAAATGGCCGCGATTCGTAGTCGCTTGCCAGGTCGATGGTTGATATCGTGCTATTGATATCGCCGCGGCAAAAATCGAGATAAATGTAGGCTCATCGAACCGGCCTTCTCGAAACGAATTTAAAAGTAACAACTGGCGCGTGGGATGCGTATCCTCTTTGTTCGAGTTTAAATAACCCGAAGCGGGACTTGAAAGACCGTGAATTAATGAGAACACGTAAAAATCCCTGGCTCTCCGGTACGCAGGAATAACGGATCCGTATTGTAATATCGTTCGTGTGACGTGAACGGTGAAACGGTTTATTCAGCGAAATGTGTATAATACCGAAAGTTTCGCGATCCGAAGAACGCGATAAGACTCTTCGGATACCTGGGCACAATCGAAATGGCAGACTGTGACACAGAAACCCGTTAAATAAATTGGTTCGATAGAACGGCACAAGTAGCCATTTTAACAAATCTGAAACCGATTGCGACTGTGCTAATTATATCATAATTGAATTATACTATATTTCAACTCACACGGAAATTTGATATAACGCAAAATATATAAGGGTGGATCCAATGCATAACTGTTTCAATTATCCTGGTCGTTATAGCAGAGTCTCGTTAGGTTGCCGTACTTTATACTACCGGTTGAGCAAGTTCACCTTCGGACGGACTTACTGGCCGCATTCGTTGGAATAAAATGTCCATAATGGCACCGAAGCCAGGATGGAACTAGGAAATGCCGCAAGGTGCGATTGCAAAAGTCGAGAGAGTTGCAACGTCTCGACGCGGCGGGTATTCAGGTTGTGCAGATGCACGAATGGATTTCAACGTGGTACAATGCGCTTCATGCTCTTCGAACCTAGTCAAACTCTTGGGCTGACCTCCTTTTACAACCTCTGATAACTCGATGAATTTGCAACACGTCGAATGACTACGTAGGCACGATGCGAGAGAATTAAACTGGTCAGTGATTCGTGTTCCATGCGTTATAATTTGACACCACGGTGCCCATCGTGTTCGAGGCTCGCGGGAAAATCGACAGCCGTGAAAAATAATATCCTACGGTTGCACGCCTCTTAAAAACGTTTCTCGGGCCGCGTATTTTTATGGCTGCATTTCGATGCTTTAATTACCTCTCGGGCACGTATGTCTACTCGCGATACAGGTAATTAACTTGAAATATGTTTCAAACACGTTTCGTGCCGAGTGAAGTTTATCGTTTATGGCGGACGTTTATTTTCATGTAAAAATTATATGGTGACCGTTGATCGTAGAAATATCGTGCTACATTCGATACACTTTCAATAACGCTGAAGGATATCGTTTTCTCGGTTAATTAAAATTGCATTTTCAGCGCCGAAGGTGTTAATTTATTTTATTCGAGTACGAAGCGAGCGTAAAAAATTATATATCTTAATTCGCGTATAAAAAATTAAGTACGGTATGGAGCATGGTACAATTTCTAGAGGAAGTGCTTATAAATCCGATAAAAGTAATTTATACTTTTCCTTCGCCGTCAAAACTTTAGGATAAGAATATTCAACTCGATCAATGATCGAATATTTCCGTTTCGAATGAAGATTATCAACGAACATTTATATGCTTTTTTAAATCTCTCTACTTATTTCGTCACATACTCCATCATCCCCTTACAGGTTGATATTACGTATACCAGATACCGTGCACGGCACGAATGAAATTTCACCTGTCCCACCGCGACCTATCCTTTAAGTCACCCCTGTCAGACGTGATAACCACGAAGCACGGGTACGCCGCCATAGCCGCAATGTTCACGCGAGAAGGACAATAATATCATTTTCCACGTAACAATGGAGCGTGTACTCCGGACACGGATTCTCCCTCGATCCTCTCGCCCTCCGTGGCCTATTTTCCGATCCGGGGTAGTTCGAACCTCGGCGTCTCGCATTTATTTCACGTCCCAACGTGTAGCTAGAACGTAATATCCTACAAACCGTTTCTCATCCAGCGATCAAGGGTAGAGAAATCCTGTCGCGACTCCTCCCAGAGAATTTACATCTCTTCCCTTTCAACGTTTCACCGAGTCGCTCGGATAACATCATCTCGAAGGAAATTCCATCGATAAACGTAACACGCTCGTGAACGGCGAGACGGTCGAGTCTCGGTTAAAAATACGTCCCACACGCTTCGTGTGCTCTAGCAGACGAATCCAAAGAGCAACAAGTATTCCGCGCGATTTTCCAGTTCCCCTCCGGTGATGAGGATACGCCCAGTATTTCTATAACAATTCAGAAATTCGCCCGACAGAGAAACACCGAGGGACGAAGCGTCATCGCGAAATCTCATTCATATGCAAATAGACGACGGTCCAGGACACAAAGGCGCACCTGTGTCGCGACACGAAGTTCGCAGATGACGTAAGACGTGGCATCTTCAAAAGATGGAAGGGTGATTCATTAAGCGGTTAGATTACCGTCGTAGCGATGCTGCGTGCTTTAACATAAGCAAATAGAGTATTTCATTGCCGAGCACGCGGTGTATAAAGCGCCAGACAGCGTACCTATGACATCATCCTCCTTGTTATTTCAGTCCCAACGGGTCGCGATATATAGACGGTAAACTAGCCCCGAAAGCGTGACATAGCGGACCAGATAAGTACGCCTGAGTCCGTGTGTAAGAAACACCTACGCTGCACAACCATAGCCCAGGTAGTTGCCACCTAAACGGCTGAAACTCCTCCAGTAACCATCATCGTTCGAGTATAAAGAAAATCCACGACGACTTCAAATTTTCTCATTTCCCAATTTCTTCGTGTTCAAATCCTCCATTTAAGCTAATCCGGTTGCTCGTCTCTATCCTCAGATTTGATTTTGAAAAGAACGAAATAGAAGGTAATAGTCTACGTTGCATCCTGTACAATATATGGACGACACAGCACGTACGGAAAACGTTTCACGACTTGAATTTAAATATGGTCAGGGACGAGAGTACTTTATCGAGTCCAAACCCGGCTAGGAACGTATACAAACGAACCTAGGATCGTCTCCGTACGTAAAAAGAAAGACATCGATACAGAGGACATCGAGTAGCATCGACAGGCAACCTCGCAGAGAATCCCGGAAAAAGGAGAAAAGAAGTAATCGTGCCAAACGGCTTATCAGCGGGTCTCCAAGTGGCGTGTCGCCGCAACTTTCCTGGAAACGAACGATTCGATTTCTTCCATGGGAAGCAATAACCATGATATACTCCGGTTGGACGAACGTAATTACCCGTGCAATTACGCGGCGCGAAACGATTGTCTCGGTCGAGGCCTGGCCTTTTTTACGGATCCAAAAGGAGCGATCGTTCCCTCGGCCGTGGTCAATTTCTCAAGAAAATCGAGCTGGACGTGGCCGTATATCGATCCAGCCTGATTGACCAATTGGCCACGTTACGCCACACGGCTGGTCGACGAGTAACAGAAACTGGTTATGCTCGATCCCATGCTTCTCCGCTCCCGGCTTCCTCGTATACCCGCTACCTACAGTTTGCACGCGCGTATGCGTTTTGTACGCGTGTACGCGTATGCGTGCTATTACAGAACAGGGCATACTAGACCGCGCTACCTGAGGAAACTTGGTGTGTTACGGCACACACACACGTACACACGACCACCGTACAATTCCACCGCTAGGCGACATGCTCTCTGGACACCCGTCTAATCGACTGGCTGCATACAGTCCGCACACCTGTTCCTCGGACGCTTGGACGGCCACATTTTGCATCCACAATCGAGCCGGCCTCGCTGGATCTACCGGTTACACTATTCAGGAAATCGAGACAAAACATGGCCTGCTCCAAGGTATCGCTGACCTCGCCGGCTTCGTTTCCCATTATGAGACCGATAATCGATGCGAATCGTATCGATCGACGCGCAATGAGATTCGTCAAAGACTTCATTACGCTTGGAAATAGCCTGAGTGCCTAGGCTGCGTATCGTGTAATTGAAATTCTCGTTCGTCTTTGTTTTCCCATGATGCTGTGTACTTTCCAGCTGTACTCGTTACTTAACCGAGATACACAATAACTGACATTTAACTTTTAATCTTTACCTATTCTAGTTCGCTACTCATTGTGAGCTAGGGATACTTAAAGTATGAGATCCGAATGGTGAATCATGTAGATTAGTCATCACCGCGACTTCGGGTGGGTAGGAAGTGGGACTTTCGAAATTCGTGATTTAATTCATTAACATTCACAAAACAACAAGTTTTGATCAGAGTAGTAACTCTCTGAATCGATAATCCTTTTTGCGGTCGTTTTTCGAATCCTAGGGTAGAACTTGTTCCATATATAACAGATTTTCGACGCTATTGGACGTTGCATCGGATTAACCAAACTTTACCCGCATGTAACCCAAATTTAACCAAACTTGTGAATATTTCGATGCGAACTATCGAACCGAGGAGACGGAAACTCTACATATTTCGAAGGGGACGACCGAACCGCCAGTCGGAATACTTGTATATCTATATCTCGGCAAGCAATATCTCAAGAATGTGTTGACTCTCCGCTCAATCGAAGCTTTAATTAAGTAGATAATTAGCTGGCAATATCTCAAGAATGTGCTAATTGCCAAAGCTAAGATACACCTTAATTACCAGTATGAGCAATATTACCAAGGTCCTAATCGATTAAACGCTGATGCGGTGACAGGTGAAAGTATAGTTTCAGAGTTACGTGAACCAACTAATAAAATTAGCAATGTTCACACATCGATGCAGGAAATTTTAATAAACTATTCGAAGTTTCTAATAAAGGTCTCGTCGCAGAAGATAAAAGGTCTCATTACGGAAGATTAAACGTCTCATTGCAGAAGATTAACGATCCTCATTTAATAATTAAGCTTGCTGCATTTCGAGGGACACTATGTTATTAATTTTTTATGAACGAAGATATAGAGAGGACAACAATCGGGTCAACCCGGCTTCTTTAAATGGAATGATGTAGTATGAGCGTAGAATACTAATGTTACTATGAATAAAGAGGAATAATCGACTTTCGTTTTCATCGAGAATAACAGATAAGCTTGTATTATTTCAGGGAAAGAAATTTTTCTTCTCGGTGAAATACTACTACAAGTATTCTGTAAAAGTTACATGAAGGATAAATATCTGTGGAAGAACATCGAGATAATTTCGTTCGCGAAATACCGGTCTCCTGTGTGCACTCGGACTGCGCAGCCCGTGGCAGATTTCGAAGCAGCGTCTAGTTTGCAGCATCTGGTTTCGCAATTGCAGTCGATGCCTCTAATTACCCACTCGCAGCCGAGTCGGCACGGTATGAATGACCGCGAGAAGTCTCGTCGACTCATCGGAGGGCACGCGATACAAAGTGGAAGGTATCGGTTCGCACGGCTCGAAATGCCAGCTAGGAACGGGTCGTCGTCGACGTGTACCGTTGCGAAACATCGAGGCAAGGCTACGGGATCGATCGTATGCTAATTAAAAGTACTACGACGAGCCAACCGGCAGTAGCGAGCGTATCAAAGCGGCGCGGCGCGATTTTTGTCCGCGTCGAAACGAGCGTTACGTGCGCGGCATAAATTCACGATCCCGCGTCCCATTGGCGACGAGTATCCTCCGGAGCCGCGGATACAACCGAGAGCGCTAACTCGGCTAATCCGATGCTAATTCGATGCAGCGGACGTCTATTCCGTTTACAAAGGATTTATGCCAACGAGGAGAGAACCGGCGCTCTGTCCTGTCCACACCCGCGCAATACCTAATCGTCGAACGTGCACGAGGACTAGATTTTCTCCGGAGCCCGAAACGAACCTTCGCAAACTTACAACTCGGACGACGGCACGAGCGACGATATGCATACACGCCGGACGACGACGACGCTGTTTTGCATTGCTAGTTGCCGTCCCTGCATGCGAACACCGTCGCTAATAGCGGCCGACCGCTCGATAATGGCTTTATTGCTTGTAAGTCAAAATCAAGATCATCGATACTACGCTCCGCATAGTTTATCGCCGATTGACAAATTTCAGCCTTTATTAGCCTAGTAACCGTGTACCCCGTACTTCTCTTTAACCGGTTAGATACTTCCTTTACACTTAGACATAGAGCTGTTTGGAAGCTGTTTAACCGGGTATTCCGAAACTTTGATCCGGGCTCTCGGGTCACGTCGAAGCTCTCGAAGCGTGTTCTTGCGTTATTCCTTCCTTTTTCGCTAACAACTTCCCGATGTTTAAAACTGTACACTTTTGTCAGAATTACTCGCAATGTGTCCGAGTTGAATGCACGGAATACGTGGTAGTAAACATATTTCATATCATGTTGTAAATCCTTTGGAGGACCAAGTCTCGTTAACTTGATACATCTTACGGTCGGTGAAGAGCGGCAACTGAACTTTTCCCATCGAGTGGGGGACAGAATGAACGTTTCTCGTATCTTCGGTGCACGTTGCAACATTTGAGCGAACGTTAATGGATGGTTAACCTCGGTTAACAGATGATAATGAGGTTAAAAGTGCAACGAGGATAACGGCCACGATACACACACACATTTCACTCCCGCCGAAAGTGTGTTCGCGTTCAAAAGTGTCTCATAAAACTTCGTCAATGTGGATAAAATACGTCGCTCACGTGCGCAGACGCTTTGTACGAACGTACGTTATTATGTCGCGAACTCTCTTATAAAATAAGTAGAACCGTAACTTATGATTTTTACGAGCTATTCCATTTCTTTGCTTTCATCGCGTACAGTGAAAGTTGGGCCATTTTATTAAATTAGTACCCTTGCTACGCTCGCTTCTTTCAACGCCGTATTTGCATTACCCGCTACAAGTGCAGCGGCTCGCCAGGAGAGGAAGAAAAAAAGGTACCAACTTTCAGCGACTGGTCCGGCAAAAAATTATTTCGCGATACGAATTGCTTTTCTTCCTGAAATCGTTGAATTTTCAGAAATTCTCCGCTAGACGTATTTGATCTCTGAAAATCCGGATAATAAGAGAAGCGCCAGGTTTGTTCTTGCTGAAAGAAAGTTACGTCGCGACCGAGTGTACCGGCGTCGGTATAATTCTGCTCCGAGTTGAATGAGAGAAAGCAGCAAGCTAATACGACGTGCCCAGTCACGCCGACGCTCCATTTAATTTACAATGAAAGCTTTAGGTACGATCGAGCTAATTGCTAGAGTAGAGATAAATGAAGAGGAAGTAACTACTCTGTATCCCGATTTCCAATTTCTTCGATCGTGATTTATTAGCTGAATCGATCGTTAATTAATCGCTATTACTTTCGATTTATAATCGCGTCGCCTGTTAGGTGCATGAAGATCAAGTTGAAATCGCCTTCGCAACGATTACGAAACAATTTCATTCAATTCTGTACATACGAATTTCTTATGGATATATTTGATGTTTATCGCGAACGTGAAAATATTTCCAGACGCCCGATAGTCACCGACCCATCGGGTTTCATCGATTCAAATTGTTTCTTCTATGAACGTACAAAACAGTTCACTGGTTTTCACCTTTGTTACATCGTTCAATTAACGGAGAAAAGCGAGCCCGCGGTCGTTCGTTCGCCGCTTTTGTCGCGTTAATTGCCACGACTCAGAAAAAAAATGATGTGGGTAGTGCGAGTAGCACGCTTCGCGTATTTTAAATAACAGGTTGAATTTTTATCATGAATCGTTACGAGAAAGATTTCCAACGCGTGATTTATGGATCGAACTGAAAATTTAATCTAATAGACAATTTTATTCGTAGAAAATTTCATTGCAATTTTTATTCCAGTTACGGTGACGCGCTGTAAATTCGGAGATTTCAAAAGTTCGTAAATTTGGAAATTTACGATTCGCAAACCGGAACCTCCGTTGCAGGTTTTATCCCATTTACCGTAATGTGTACGTGCTGGAACTTTAAGGACGAAGGTATAATTCCAGGAAATTGATACGCTTGAAACACTGTTCAGGAAGATTGAATGCAGTTCACTGACGTCGCGTCGAAGAGCAGCGTTTCTATCTTCCTAGAACTAGATCGCCGCGAAACTAGACTGTGAATTAGCCGGCAAGATTTGACGGCAGGGCGTGGAGAAGTTTCATTAAAAGTTTCGTGACAAGTCCAATCCTCTATCCCGTGTCACGAAAAGCCAGTCCCGGGGAATGAGGCGTGAGAAAACGGAGATAACCAAAAAGTTTCATCCGAGGGATCTTCCGCATGCAACTTTTCTTGCTGCTCGCCATAGCAATTTCAGTTTCCACCATAATTACGAACACTATCCTGCCTCCGTCCATTCTACGATCTAGCTGGACGATCCTTGTCGAATGCAATTTCAATTTTTACACCGCGACGGCGATAACGAGCGGTTATCATCGATGGAATCCGTCTCGGTACAAGAACAAAAAAAGGAAACGGTAATCCGTCCGATGAAAATCCTCTGTTTCATTAAATCTCAAAAGACACGATCGTAAAATCGAAATTGCTACATACCTACTCGTATAATAAAAGGTAGTATAGATTGCATAAGGAAAGCCGCGCAATAAACGTTCGTTCGCGGACGATCGTTAATGATGTTCGCTTAATGAAGCGACACCGGAACCCAGTGTTTTGTAATATCATCCGGGGATGCATTTCGATCGACGAAACCGGGCAAATTTCATGGATCATTTCGCTTTGATAGCGAGCGAACGCGATAGCATAAGCATCGTTTTAAAGTCAAACTAAAACCTAATAATGCGAAAAGGATCGATAGATGTAGAGTTTATGATCTGTATGATTTTACCATTTTAGTAGTATTTTGTTTATGACGCGAAAGTCTTATATAAAGAATTAACTCTTTGCATTGGAAGGTTTGTACTGTTAACAGCAACCCAACTAGTTGCTACTATTCGTTTCACTATGTTTGCACATCACATATGTAATACTACAGGTTAAACCTTCAGAGGCATTTTCGACAGCCTGTTGGGAATTCAAAATTCAATCATATATTGCAAAACAGAAGATATCTTGAAAGTAATAGAAGTTACCAGTATCACGAAATGTTAAATTCGTGGCCCCAGGCAGATGTCGGAAATGCACACCGAAACAACGACTGCCCGCGGCACGCGTATTCTTATCGCGGCGCCAATTTTAATTAGACCCAAAGTAAATGCATTAATATCAGCGGTAACACGCCTACGGCCTAGTTGCGCGTTTCTGCGGCAACCAGGAGACAAGTCGAAAAGACGGAAAGTCGCATAAAACCGCATCGTAACACCTGCAGCTCAGCGTCTGGTGGTAGAGACTTTTAAACAAGACGCGTTACCCGAGGCACCGTGGTGACTAGACGAACGATCTTTGCCTCGGATTCAGCGACGAAAACCCGGTAACAGCATCGCCCTCGAAAAAGAGCGGAAGGTAGTAGACAAAAGAAATTTACGTCGGAGTTGACGCGTAACCGCGAGGCGACGTCCCGTAATGAGGCTGGTCGTGGCAAATATTACGAGCAAACAGAGGAACGCCGAGCGAAGAAAGAGAGACGAGATAAATCTGGCGAGCCGCGATCGCGGGTAAAACCTGGACTTTGCACACAAAGGTGAATCGCGGTCCGAAAGAAATACGGCCCATTGTAATCGACGTTTAACGCGCGAATCGAGGGAACCTGCTAACCAACGCCAGCTGGAAATAGTTACTCGCGCCGCTTACAGTTTCCGTTCATTATGGCAAGACGATCGTGCGTTTGCATTCTATCGCTGTCGCCGGGATCAATGGTCGCCTCGCGCGAACAAACACCGGGAATTACTCGAGAATAGTTCATAATTGTACTGCTGGCTGCAAGAAACAACTTAGCGTCATGAACCAGTTCAAAATACCACTAAAGCTATATATTTCTTCATTCTGAATAATATTCGTAATAAACATGGTGCATTAATAATTGTTATAAACAGTTCTATTAAAAACATTCTCAGTAATCGGTGCAGATTACATTATAGCTTCTGTCTTTGTAGTGCTTTGTCGCATTTCAATAACGTTTGTATAATCAAATCCTTTGGTAATATTACACGTTCATTGCTATCGTGACATACACGCAGCATTCTTGAAATACCGGTTGATCTCGATAACGTTACATTTTCCGCGACATGAAAACGAGAATCAATTAGCGAACGCGAATATTAAATAGCTTTGCGAAATAGATATCATTAGTATCTGTCTGGTAATTAACAATCATTTCTATGTAGCTGTACTATTACAGTTCCTACCAGTCATCGTTAATTTTTTAAACGTCTGACCTTCTACAGAAAATAGCTCGGATTTATAAATATCGTGTTCAATGAATAATACTCTAGGATAGTATTCGATCGAAATCAACTTTAAAATTTAACATTTCGAGTATGGAATCAATCATTAACGACGAAAAGTCCATTAATCAACGTTCAATTAATAATCGCTGACATCAAAAATGTATAAGCACTGCAACCGTCGTTAGTCAGAAACTCACCGCAAAAATTTGATCGATAAATCTCCACTTCGACGCTGTGCTTCTGTAAAAAGATCGCGTTTCACAGTCTCGACGAATACTCTGAATTAAAACGTGAAAATGTCGGAAATTGTCAGCGACAGAAATAAACGCGTGTTTCGTTTGAAAGAAAATCGAACGCTCGAAACGGTAACAATGCGGCCAGATTTAAAGTCAGAGTTCATTGTCCTTCGTACATTCACCGTCGATATCGGTGCACGGCATCCGATCAAAGGAGAGGATCGCGACTTTCACGGTTTTCGTGTTCGTCGTACTCACGACGATTTGCAAATAAGCCGTTCGGTTCTAAGAGGACACCTCGAGCTCGTAATTCCGTGCACGTCCGCGTCAGTCTCGGTAGGTGCAAGAAGTAGTCGCGTCAAGAAGTAGTCGAGAAAGCGTTAATCGATTCCAGAATAGCCGGTAAATTCAATGTTTTCCATGAACGGCTTAGTCACCTTTTCGTCGACGTAGCGCAGGCTACTTGGCCGCGGATAGAATCGCAAATGAGGGAAGCCGGGCACACGGTTCGCGGTATTATTCTCGATTCGTGCTTTGTGATCGGCAGAGTGATCCATTGCGATTATGCCTGTGCTGTCTGACCTCTCCTTCGTTAAGGAAATGCATTCAAACTCTATTACAGAATTTTAGAACTAGAATATTTTCATTTTAGGACCTTGAGAGGTTGGAATCTTGTGATATTAGGACTTTGCTCAAAACCTCAAATTTCCAAATCCCAGGTACCCAATCTTCAAATCTCCAAATCCTTAAGTTCACGTAGTTCAACCAGTGAGAGCTCGTTTAATCGTGAATCAGGTTTTAGATTGCATGATTTAAACTATGAAAGAAGAATGACTGGAGACTTCGAAGTGTTGTACACGAAAAAAGGATCTATAGTGTACCACATGAATTGAAAGTTTTTTAAAGTTATTTGCAATATAAATTATATCGACCGACGCTGGAAAAAGTTTGTGATAGTGGTATCCACATAGACGTACAGGGATGCAATTGGTCATGGCTGTTCTATAGCGTCTTTTGTCCTTTTACAAAAAGGCTATCGTGCCACTGTATACGATGTATACGGGACGAAGAAATCGCGAGCAAAGGTTGCACCGAAGGCTATGTATCTTCGGGATTATAATCGCAAAATACCTGGCTCGCATAAAATGTAGATTAGAATACACGTCTGCATTAACATAGATCTCTTTGACAGACGTTCGCCGGCGTACCGCAGGAAACCACGTTGATTTTTAAGACGAATGGCCTTCTCCTTCGGTGAAACTTTTGTAGGAGACACCGAGAACAGATGGTTCTGTGGTGGCCGTTGGTAAAGCACCGCGAACGTCAATAGAAGCCGTCGATATTCGTCGCATTGTATGCTGATGGTTCATGTAGATCGTGAAACCGAAGTGAACCGAGAGAAAAGCCGCACAATTTTCCTTCGACGAAGTACACCGCCAAGAAAACGTGCAATTACGACGAGATCGCGTTTTCTGGCTTGATTAACCATTAGCCACGGTGCACCGAGAATCACGATGTTGGATACGGTTTAGAATTCTAGTGAGACAGATTCGACCGAGACTTTCGAAAGAGTTTAAGTAGCAGTGCTTGGCGGATACTCGATGGGCGGAATCCGACAACAGATACTTCACTTGCTAGAACTCTAAAGCAAACAATGAAGGATCTCAATGTAAAGAATTCGGACTACTTCCAGCATTCTCCTCCTCTCGTCTAACTATTCCGTCGTTTAAAAGTTTAAAGCTTCATGATCTTTTAAGTTAACAAGCGTTGTGTGCTTTGCTCATCATATCAACAAATTGATACTCAACATAATTCAACCTAACAAAAAGACTATACTCAACTAATTTTTTGTGGAACATAAATTGTTGTATAGTGTAATATCAATTTAGAAGACATACATTTAACTTCAAAATGGTGAAATCTGACTCGGTTACATTTATGTTACATAAATATGACTTGTGCAAAATGCAACTCATCCATATTACCATGACCTATAAATGGTTACAGCCGGGGTGAATGTTACAGCTCGGAACGCAACGTTCCGAAAAGAGATTCGTCAGACACGCGTTAATTCGAGGTATTTGGAAGGATCGTGAACCAAAGACGTTCCTAGGTCAACGACTCGCGGCGCGATAGCACGCGAGTTGAAAGACCGAATACACACGGTTTCACGTCGGTAAAACTGTATTCGGTTCGAGTTTCTCCGCAGGCAATGACCCACCGATTCGATTCACTTGGACTGCGCCCGGTTGCGCATCAACGCGACGATAATTATAGCTCCGTCGATTGCTGGTTGATATTTCGATTAACCTACACGGTCGAGGGATCGAGGTTCGTTTCTCGAATCGATGCGTGTCGATGCACGATTTCGTACAATGCCGGTCGGTCGAGAGAAGAGAAGGGTTTTAAAGGGTGCACAAAGGTGCGAGAGAAGATGGATCGGATTGCCTACCTGTGTCAGGAGGTACCTTTATGCCCGAACACAATAACGACCGGACGTTTCGTTAATTTCAATGAACCCTTTGTCAGTCTCACCTGCAACAGAAGAAAAAAGAGGAAGCCATTGATTATTACACGGGTCTCGTCAAAGTAAACGCGCGATTACCGAACGCGAATACATGCACGCACGCACGCGCGCCAACATTATACCGTGGACGGCTCATTACACTTTACGCTCTGCTGGCCCATTGACGGGGGTCAAAGCAGAATTTCATTCGCCGTTCGTTTCCGGATAATCGAGCAAAGTATACGCGTCGAACGTTGGCCAGGACCGGGCAAAATCTCGTATCGGTCTCGCTACGCCGAGACATTTTTACGGCTCACGAGAAATATTGTTCTTTTCATTTTATTTGAAATATAGAAGCTTTTAATATTAATATCTGAAATGAAATATCAATATCTTTGTGCTCAGATTACATAAAATGGTCATTAGCCGTTACAGCTTCAAACATTATTTAAATTAGGCAAGTACCATCTCGGTCGAATTTCTCCTTAACACGATATCGTGGCCAGCTATTCGCGTTCAAAGGTAAACGATCGTTGAAACAGAGATCTCGTGTAAAATTTTCAACGGTAATTCTGTAACTCAACTCGTTGGAGTATCTGCAACGGACCATCCGACGCCGGAGCATAATGCAGAGGAAAATCTGACCGAAAGTTTCTACGGCACGGTAGATATCAGGCGTGATTAACCAAAGCGGTTTATAGTTCACCACGGAAGCATAACACGGTGGCCGAGGGGCAAGGAAAAAGGGGTAACCGGCAAACGGAGATGAGAAAATGGCACGTGAGGAAGGGCCGCCACGACGCGTGTAACGTTATCACGAGTCAGAAACTCGCGGAATAGAAATTTTGGTAATAGCGTAGGTCTAGTCCAAGTTTTATCGGGTTATCCAATTACTCGAAACTCGTTCTGGCTGGCCGCTCGTGGCACGGTTCGCCTCGTTCGCGTTCAACCACGATCTTTTCCTGGCTTCCTAATGGAACGCGAAATTCCGTATCAACATCGTACGCTCGCTAAAAATATAGCAGATAATCTCCTCGACTAACGGTCACCGAGCACTTTATCGTCGTCACGGTAATTATCGAAATTATGATAGGAATCGTTTGTACCCTCTGATATCTTCTCTTTCGAGTGCACGCTTGTTCATCGACTGCAGACTACGCGCTCCTCATTCCCCATTCAAATCGCTGATCCAATCTCGAGCACCATAGGGACCTACGTTCAAGATTGCGTCGCCGACGTTCGTGTTCTACTCTTTTCCATTCTCCTTCCGCTCGGCTCTAAGGAGCAATTCGAGCGTGCGTTCGATTCTACTTGTGTTCTTTACGTGTTCTCTTCGAGACCGGTAGAAAAGGGAGACCCGGGAGCAGAGATCTGCTGGAGCATGCACATTGCATGTCACCTGGGGATGCATGGATACTGCAAACATGTATATCGCGAGAATTGATGGGTATGCATATATTTTCTAAGGAAGGTTAACTGTAATATACAGCTTAAGTCAAACATGCAAATTATCCTCGTTGCTATTGAAAATGGAAAAAAATAATTACATATATGGTTTCAGTGGGAAAAATCTGAAGTGTATTTACGGAAAGATTGAAAGTATAGAAAAATAATACCGTGTACAGATCATCCGTGCAACAGCAAAGTTCAATGCCAAATGATCACGGTAGATTGCAACATGCTGTAAAACTTTCCACTCAAAGTGTTCATTTTCAGTTTTACGGTTCGCGTCTTGTTTCAGATAATCTCTATTTGTAGCATCGATCGATCAACTATAATCAGTGAATTACATCGCTTAACCGCGGTTGCATCTTTTCTTATAACGCGTTTGGAAGACCATCAAGGGATCACGGTGATCAGTCAAACGCACGCGTGTGAGTAAACCATGATTATTTTTCTCGACACGGGTGGTCTGTCGAGTTTTCACCGCGCCACGTGGCGCAATACGCAAAAACACATTGGCCGATCTCACGGATCAGCATGAATCGAGGGATCGAACAAAACGAAAAGAGGAAATCGAGTCCGAAGGATCAATATCGAGGGCTTCGATACGGCAACGACGTGGTCGATGTTCGCTAGATTAATGACCGGCTCGCGAGTACGGATGGCCAACCCAGTCGCGAGCGTATTAAAGCCGGGCTCGCTCGAAGAAATCGAGATCGTAGCGGCGGTTTCTCGCCCGTATGCGATTGATTTTCTGACGACTCGTCCGAACAACGAACCAGTCACTCGATAAATCTACGATCGGTGGACAAGATAAGGCGTCGTGTACGCAGCAAGAAACCGAAACGGTATTTATCATATCTCGACAATTCCCGCTGGCTCGTTGCCGAGGAAATTGAATCGACAGCGGCGGCCCTGTTGTACGCGAAACGCAATTAAACGAGCAGAAACGGACGAGCCTCGAAGCAGCACGATCATGACTGTGAACATTGGCGTAATTAGGTAGAGTTCAGGGTAGGCCCGAAATTACAGAAAATGTAGGTAGATTCGAATGTGACGATGCAACGCGTTACCGTACGATTCGTGTCGATCACCGCTTTTACTCAACACGTTTGCGATATATTATTCAACGCGTTGCGATACAATACGTTGTTACGAAATTTGTGGAGATAGCGTGTATAGTCGCAGCATGTGTGGCGATCTATGTGTGATCCTCCTACGACAAAAATCCTATTTACGCCAATGGCTGTAAATCGTACCCTCGCCGTACGGTGAAATTCATAGAAACACAGAGATCGATAGGATCTGAAGAAATTCTATCGGCTACAACACCATATTTCACCACTGATACGATTACTATCGACTGTGAGGCTACGTCGGTGCTCGTTTATCGAAAGGATAATGCACGATGTAACCGTTCGATCGATGGCAACCAATAAATGCTTGTTTCCAGGATAATCAACGCGTTCGTATACAATGGACTCGTAACTTATTGATTCCGAGCGAGCGTAATCTTTGCGTCGGGTACCGTACGGTTATTCTAATCTTCGGAAAGCTATAATTATCGCGAACCTTTTGATACCAAAGGCCAGACAGTTTTCATTATTTCCAGAGTATCGATGCGAAACGGGCACTCTCTAATAATTCGATACTTCAATCTCTTGCCAAGTGGCCACGAGGAGAACGGCTTTTGGCTCTCGTTCAGTTTACAGCCGAGAAGATGATATTGACAGGAGGTTTCTGTTTTTCCGCGTAACCAAAACCTCGGATACTGTGTCTGGCGGATAGCGATCAACCCGCTCTGCGTTTGACACATTTCTGCTTAAAACGCTCGAGATACTCTCGCTGATATTTTTCGCTGGCTTGGCACGTGTACAGGGTGTTAAGAAAATAATAGCTGCAATTCATAACACCGATTCTCTCCAACGCGATATCGTTATTCGGAATTTGGCTCTTTATGGATTCAGTGAGAATTTGGAGAATTTGACATTCGAAAATGTACAAATTCAGAAACCGAGATTTGAAAGTTTGAAAATTTCAAGAGCACCGTGTATCTGAGAAATGAGAAACGTTTCATTAGTTATTTTTCTTCTGCCACGAGAATTTTTCGCGATCCTGGAGGTGTTATATCCCGTTGATTCGGCTGCTTGAAATTCTGTTCGACCGTTATGAGAATATGTGGAAAGAACGTAGCAACTATGATCAAAAGTGTCATCGTGTGCGTTCTATCTTTAACTGTGTTACATGGTTCCGGTGTACTCGAAGCTCCCAGGCAATCTTCAACTCTTGGTAAACTTTTCACGCGAGAAAAAGGGAACAGGCGAACAATGTTCAAACTCTATTTCATTCCGGGCAAATGGCGTTGTTCCGGATAATGATACGTGAACATTTCAGCGGCCAATTTTTCACGCGAACTCGATCCAAAAATATTCCACGTTCTTTTGCGCTTCCAAATGAAATTCAAGAAGTAAGGAAACTAAAAAGTGGTATAGCTTCAATTTGCAGCGCGTGATAAAAATGAAAGAGGAATTCTGTTTCAGCGTTAACAACGGGACGTACAGGTCTCTGAGACACGACGGAACTACGAAGTAAGGAAATCGATTATCGTTACAATCGATGACAGAACATATCGATATCTATCCGCCTTAGCGGCCGCGAGCAATCCCATGAATATTGATCCAAGGAATTATAGAGACACCGCAAGTGCAAACGACCTGATTTACGTCGATTAATTACACGAGTGTCTGCGACCTAATTAAATGCCTCGTTCCGCGATTCGGTAAACGCGTTGCCGATGATCCGATTGTAACCAGGGAAAGAAATTGCCTGTTCGGACCGTTAAAAGGTCGAGCCTTTTGTAGAAATTAAAAATCGCGCAAAAATGAGCAGAGGACGGGTTTCGTGAGAAAGGAATTATACCACATACTTTTTCGCCTCTGTCTTTTATTTCTCACGAGTTACGTAGCGCGTGTTTAAATTAAGTGCGAGAGGACTGTTTGTGCGCGTGCGGTGGTTTCTTCACTGATAGAGTTTAGTGAAGGGGTTCGCAAACTTTATTTTTCGCCGAACCATTCAAATATTTTCACCACCACGTAACGATATTTGCGAATTCAGAGACTTAATGGTATGGGTATTGAAGTTCATTGGGAGAAATATAAACCCTGAGAACCTAGAAATCAACATAATTTTCGAAACATCCCAGCTCCCACATAACATAGTAAATTTCCGTGTGCAGCACCATGAAAAACCCTGGTTTAGAAGGACTTTTTCTATATTTGGGTTAATTATATCTCACGTACTAAAGCAGGGAGGTTATGTTGCTCGTCGCATCACGAACGAAATTTGCGAGGGTCGTGGTTTGTTTTTTTTTTATGTTGTACGTGCTCACTATTTTTTGTCGAAATAATATTGCATCCTTAAAATGGTGATGCTATTTTTTTCGCGAATGTTAACCACGAGTTTTACAGAATCGAATTCCGTTCCGCTGTTTTTTCGTCATTTTCGGTCTGTTTTTGTGTCGTCGACCATGTGACAGAATGTAACGCGAAAGACAACGATTTTGTTGTTTGATTTCCATTATCGTTGCAAATCGTTGCGGATATTGTTTGAAAAAGCCATTCCGTTCTGTCCGACGGCGTTGTCGTAACGTTTTTAACCGTACGATTACACGGGGTAATATCGTTCGCTGAATTCTTTTGTCGACCCAGTACACGAATCACAGTCGACAAATACCAAGGATTTATTTCGTATAAAAACTCGTATGTTAAGGGCTACAACGTTTATGTACGACGAATACAATGAAGGTCCTTGATGCCTTCCCGTTTGGTGCACGAGGCTTTCGAGCTTAATCCCTGTCCATTAGGCTAAGTGCCCCCAACGAAATTTCATCGTCGACGACGCGGTTGATCAAGTCGCGTTGCTGTGTTATTGTCGCAGCGAAACCCGGATGATCCGTATGCTTAAAATGGTGTCCAATTATCGAACCAATTATCCGACCAGATCCTGTATTGCAGCGCGCCTTCGTGAAAGATATAGCATCGGACCGCTCCGATGGTCGCGTTAATTAAACAAGAGGCTGAAGGATGCGCGAATCGGCTGCGAATTCGCTTGTCCGGAATTCTCGTGGAAACAGTCCTAGATGCGTCGATCGGTCGTCACTAACAACGCTCGCCGACCCCTATGTGCAAATGCCTTCGCAAACTACGATGCCTGTGTGGACACCGCCCTAGACTGGATGAGTAATGGACAGGTTAACAGTCGATCCCCGGTATTTGTTGACAGAACCTAACTGCGAATCCACAGAGGGTACAGACGAGTGTGCATAGCCTTTTGTTGCAAGCAATCGTGAGGTGGTTACAGGAGAAACAACTAGGGGTTACGACTACCTTCCTCAGGGAATACACTTCTGAACACGCGGTAGACTGCAGACTTTGCTAGGGAAATGGCAATGGTTACGGTCAGCATACAGTTTGGGTAAGTTAGATTAAGGTAGATTATAATTAGGTCACGTCAAAGTTCTACAATTTCTGAAGTCACAAACTGCCACTTTTTCGTCCCACTTTCTGGTTCTCTGCACTGGGGACTGGTATTCAAATGTTATTACCTTTGCGAAACCTCGAACGACCGAAGCTTCATTATCACGGCACAGAAAGATATTTTTCAGCAACTTTTATCACCGTTCTGATCGCAACTCCAAGGAAAACGTACCATTGCTCACATTCTGAACATTGCATTGTTCTGAAAGTCTGCGTTAGACTTGAGTCCAGATGTACTCTAGATCCATTTCTTTGCCACGTACGATCTCGTGATCCCCGACACCGGTTGACGAGGTTTTTACCTGGTTCAAGGTACCTTCACCTGGTTAAAGCTACTGGTTGAAAAAAGTTGCAGGCCTGAAGTACGCGTCTGTCGGTACACGTTTCGCGTGTCCACACGCAGCGTACATACCACGATTCGCGCCAGCAGGTGGAACGTGCAGCAGCGCGAACCTGGGTGGATGATATCAGGCTGGTTGTTAAGTAGGTAGATATAAGTTGGTGCAGCACGCCGTGACCCACGTGTATTACGTACTACATACGTGACGGCAGCGTGCACTATTCCGATATTCTTCTTCGTGAGCAACCCCCTGTGTAACGTGTGCATGCACGTTCAGCCGGGTCACCGATATAATAGAGGTTGACGTGAACGGATCTCCAGGGGTTCTCTGACCTTCCCCTTCGTAGGGTCGCATGACGAGCAGCTCCTCGACCGTTCTGTGTTCCTCGAAGCTTTTATATCGTGCACCGTGTCGCGTCGTTCTCCCGTGACCCCGTTGGAAACATTATCGGCCGATACCGCCATGCAGCTAGTCCCTTTTCCCTTTTTTTTACCGCATATTTCTACGGTCGGGCATCGTTCTTCGACGGTTCGGTTCGTTCGTGTTTAGACTTTACGCCAAATATTTGAGCTGGATCCACTTTGATTTATCCGAACCCCATCAGCGCGTAATCCGAAACCTCACGATCCGTCTTCGCCGGAGCTCGGGTCGTTTGAATTCGTTTCGACCCGCCTGTGGATCCTTGGTGGCCACCCTCGATCCGTTTCGGCTTGTTTGGATCCAGTAACTTCGACCGATCCTTTTACCCAGACACGGTTACGAGAGGGTCGAGAAAGCCTGTGGACTAGCTGAAGCGAAGTAATGGAACCCGTCATGAGTTCCCGTAGACGAGACCTGTATTTGGGAAGTTTCTCTCGGCCTGTTTGTACAGTGATCGCTTCCACGAAATATTCTTCTAACGTTTAGTTTAATTCCGTAAAATTTCGACGTGACTTTCTACGAAGATGGGCACATCCCGACAAAGAACGGAAATGTTTAGCATCCGTAGGATTAAATTAACAATGCCTCGTAAATTATTTGATCTCTCAAGCCGAGAAAACGATTAAGTCTTAATCCGTGACACGTGGTACGTGTATCTACAAAGAAACGGTTCTTCAATAGAGACAGCCGAGTTTATCTAATGACGTGTAACACGAGTTGCTCTTGACATTCGCGAGTGGTACCGTTTCAGCTGTGCGCGAACCTTGAAGTTACCTTTGAGAAGCACAGCAGCTCTATCTCGTCACGGACTGGTTAGCCCGCATATCATCTTAACGTTTCACATTAACTATTTCAATATCTCATTCCGATATAATTGACTACTTTCTATCTTGTTAGGAGAATTTTAACCTGTTCCATGTCCTTTCGAAAGCCTTTTACTTCAAATCCCCGGTGCACTCTCGTTATATGGCATGTCGAGCGAGTTTACAGACTTTCAAGCACGTTAATGGTATAAAGCAAATTGTGAAAGTACAAATTCACAAATTTCAATGTATAAATGTATAAATTTATAAACATAAAATTTACGAAATCAAGAATGGAAAGAGTTTGTCCCATTGCACAATTATTTCCGTTCGCGGTGCTCGGGCAGTGCCATATAACGGGACTTGGAAACGAAATCCGAGGAACCAGAATCCATAGTGTTCCATTCTGGTCGACTTGGCCGATGCTTTTTCTCGACAGAGGTATGCATCAGCCGTTTCCTGCGAAAAGGGGACCGCGCATAGAGACCCCGGCTCTAGCTGCTTTTTAACCTCCGCTCGGTTGTAAGCGTAAGAGAACAAAGGAGGTTTGGACATGCATACATACACAGTGGCAAAGGGTAGATAGATAGATCGGCGGTTCCGTTGCTTGTTACGTGGTATGTCTGGGACAATATATGCGTGCACACATATATAACCCGCTTGCTCCGTACTTATACGGCATTACCATTGCAGGTAATCCTGACGATAGCGTACCGTATCTTGCGCACGGTGTTCGTTGTTCGGTATTATGAGCAGAGGGACTAATACGGAGCTCCGAAGATATTGCACTCCGAGAAACATACATAGTATAGAAATCCGAATCTTGGCGCAGATGTCAGATATTTCATAAATAATTCGCGCCGCGTCGCGTGAGAATGCTGGGTTCGTGTTTCGTTTCCTGTTGGGAACATTTGCTTTCTAAGCACTTCGACTACACCCTCCTCGGTTTCTTTTCTGCAGAACACGATTTTGACGACGTCGCCTAGCCGTTACGATAAATTATTGATTCAGAATCTGCTTCGGGACACACTGTTCGCGTATATTTGCGAATAAAGTTGTACAATTAGTTCAGGATGAAAGCGTTTTCATTTCGTATGCATTTGATATTTTGAATTAACAGGATTTCGAATATCTTCCATAAAGCGGATTTCCCCGAAATCAAAATATAATTACCGGTGAAACGCATGTAAATTTAATTGTTTCGCAATTGAATCGTGAAATACAATTCGAATTCCAGACCAAATGTTTCGCTTATTGAGCAAATGTTCCACTAATTACATCCTTAAATTTGATTATCCACCTATTTTATGTAATTAATAAGGTACCTCTCGTGTTTAACGCATTCATCGTTGGTAATACTTCGACATACAGCTTCAATATTTGCCTTTGCTTCATTTCGATAAATTAATCCTTAAACTGATAGTGGATCGTTAAATGTTACAAAGCAAGTACTTTCTAATTTTGCGAATGACCTTAGTATACAGGCAAATCGAAGATCAGGTTGATCTGCGTTAGAATCAGTTTGATCAATTTAGAATCGTAGAGATTCAATGAGACAAGCCAATTAGAAAAATGTTCGACTCGAGGGGCGATTTCGCATTTTTCCTCGTAATTTTGCAGCAACGTTGATCATTTACGAGCTCGTGATTAGTGTCGTTGCTTGGTGGTCGTTCGAGACCAGGCCGTCACGCTCGATCGAGCGAAGAAATGCACGCGCCCCATTGATTTATTTATTGTCGAACGCGCCAGTTTGCAGCACGAGCCTCTTATCCCGAGAATTTTAATTGTCCGGATAAAACAGCGACGGGCACGCATGCTTGTCGCGTGATAGTGCACAAAAAACGTCTGCTTTTCCTTTGCTCTTTGCACTTTACGCGTACTTAACCTCGTTTCTTGCTAACGACGTATGTATGCGTGGTCGGAAGTCGTCCATTAACGACAAAAAATCCAGTGTACAGCTACCGATCGAGCTACTAAATTATTGCCATGTCGTCATTAAATAACGGTTCTAATAAACGAATTAATTTCCAAATTTATGTTTCCATATTTCCTGCATCCTTACATCCTTACATTCCTAGATCCATAAACTTTTATATCCTCAATTTCCTTAATTCAGATCAGACCTGAGAATTCAGATCGTAGAAAGTTTCCGTCCTGTAATTACCAATCGTGATCACGACAAAATCTAACCCGGTTTAGGAAAAAACGATCTAGGATTTTCCCGCGAAAAAACGAACGTAATTAGAAAGTATCCGTAACTGGCGCAATCAATCGGTGATAAATTTCTTTCCGCCAACACGGGCACGACAGTTTACGAGTTTTTCTTCATCGCTACCATAAACATCAGTCAGCAGTAAAACTGTTCCACTGTCCGACGCTTATGTGTGCATTTATGTTATTAATGCCATCTTCAATTAACATCCGAACGCTATACGCACGCACACAAGGACGAGGATGCGCGTAAATTTTCACCCACGCGTTGCTCAGAAGCGAGATCTTTCAGTGAATTAACGTTCTTCGCGGATTTCTAATTATTATACAACTTCCGCGGTTAACGATGTTACTTTTATCGAACTGTGTCTGAAATTTCAGCTTCGACTGCGTGGAACTTTCTGCATTCGTTTCTTCGTACAAGGTCATATAGCGAGACTCTACAGTAATTCATGTGCCTATTTCCATAATCATGGTAGCAACGGTGCGGAGGATTTACAGTATTCCGACCTCTCCCAGTTCGAAAGCTAAGAAGCGTAGTTTATGCTGAACACTTTCAATCGAGGCGATATTCTTTTTATTTACACGTTCTCGATCATGAATGGCTTGCGTAAGAGATTATTGGCCCCGTCCCGAGATACACTCGTCGATGTTTCCGAGCTCGCCAGCGAAACTTTAAGCACCTCTTAGATCACCTGTAACACCGACGGCTCCCATTTTCTTCGATCCAAAACAATTTCTAAGATGCTATTTGTATGCTGAAATAGAAGCATACTGCACGGGTTTTCTCACAAAAAGTCACGGTACTCACGACCGTCCGGCAGGAGAAATATAAACGAATGTAAATTCGAAACCACTCCTTGGCTCGTTACAATTGCATTTCGCAAAAACTTTATTAACCGTTCGATCAGTCATCGTTAGCGAGGTTCGATTGAAATTTTTCTCTCAACCATAAGTGGTAACTTGGGTGTATACAATAAATGTAATTTCGCAAGGGAGAAGGCAATAAAGCCGAAGCAGAAATTCTGATACGTTAGTGGAAGGTTACAAGGGTTGATGGTTATTTGAATATTTCGCTCGATGCTCGTTAATTATGCGCGCTTGGTCCTGTCACGATTCGGTCCAAAGCCCAATCGAGGTAATCGCTTGACCTTAATCGCGCGATCAATCGATCTTCGTCGATCGTTGCGAAATCGAAGCCGACAGGGGCACGACAGTAAAGGGTGAACTTCATTCCAGCTATGTTCCGTCGATCACGAACCGAGACGAAACATACGAAATACGGGAAACTTCGCGAGCAAACCTAAGATGCTTGGAGGTCCGTGCAATTTAATAATCTCACGATATTGGATGCCTTTGCTTAGTACGTGTTAGTATTTGCCGGCTCCTATCGATTCACCCAAGGCAGTTAGAATACGGAAACGTTGAAACGTGACGATTCGCGATTTCGAGAATTCCACCGGAGAGGATAAATATCGCTGTTTAAATGGAAATACGCTTTCGGAGCTTCTTTTGATCGACGTATCTGCGTTTAAATCGAAACAAATGATGATTCAATGGCGTCGAGTCGGGGAACATGATGGCTAACTAATTGCTTCCTCGGTTTAAGTCATGCAATTATTTCGGACTCCCCACTGAGACTGATGGAAGGTTAGCGTTATGAAAAATTACCCCACTTCTGTTAATGACTGCAGCCTTTTTCTTGGACAGTAATACTTGTTTCGCTTATTTATTAACGATATTTTTTATCTTGATTTCGCAACCGCAAGGGTAACATTACGCTTTGTAATGAGAAAGATATCGTAAGAACTTTGGGAAAAGAATAATTTCTAAGTATCAATATTTGTAATGTTGAGAATTTACAAGTTTGATGAATCGAAGAAATTTCCTCGTGGACGCAGTTATTCATCGGTATCTTATATCGTTTGCTTTCGACAGAAACCTCTTCCCAGCTTCAAGATTTCTCCACTGACTAATGGACTAATGAAATATTACGCAAGAAAACGGCAGCGAACTTTCTCGAAGAATCGATACACGTACCACGCGTTTTTCCGTTATCGACTGGTCTATTGATCATAGAACGGAACGTGATCGCTAGTTGATCGCGAAAGTATACACGTCACGAGCCAGTTCGTCAGAATGGTACACGGCGGGCATCGTGTCGTTGACGCGTTTATATTCGCTCCCCTTGACATTGCCATTGCGTTTTGCAACCCGACGTGACGCTTGTCTTGCCGTGTTCGCCCGTTTCGCCATCATTCACGCGTGCACTCGTTATTACGGATAACGGAGTGCTCGCGATCTGCGGTATTCTATTTCTGATCCGTCACGGCTGGACACGAGAGTTGTCGAGCACTTTCCACGCAACATCGCGAATATACACGTGTTACGCACGTATCTCGCATCGTCGGGTGTAATTTTAGCTGTACGTTCGCGTTCCCGTCCGGCTCGATTCACCACCTAAACGGTTATTAAACTGGGAACGATTATCTGAAATAGCAAAATATCTTTTGGAGAACAAATTCGTTGCCCGAGTTAAAAAATGTAACTAAGTTAAAACACTTAACCTATTAATTTAACTTGCTAACTTTTAAGTCGTTAAATGTTTCATTCTTAATTGGAAGAATTTGTGAAATATTAAAAGTCAAGCGAATAGGTTAAACGAGCTTTCAAATATTTAGAGTATAAGGAAAATTAGTTATCGGTGAAAATGCAAGAGGAAACGGTACAATTTTCAGTCATTACTTTCCTGGTAGAAACTCGACAGAGACACGGTGTACGTGCCAGTGCGCAGCAACGGTTGCCAATTGCAACTCGTACGCGTATCAGCCTTTGCAATGCAAATCTTACCCCGTACACATAATACCTAACATTCGTCATTGTTAACCTCAGTAGCTACCACTGTGACCGTACTAAATACCACGGTGACTTAGGTACTGTTACGGAAGTTAGAGCGATAAGTTGCAGCGACATATTTACGAGAGAAACGCGATAAAGAAAAGTCGAAGCAACGGGACAGTTCTGTAGACTTTGAATTTGAGTAGTTCCATCGAATTAGTTTAGACCGAGATAGAACTGCTGCTACGTTTTTATACACGTTTCGATTTTTCTTTTTATTCCACTTAACTTCAGGATTTATTTAAACGCAGCCGGCTGCGGAACTATTGTTCAAAGGAATTATCCTTGCCAAGAATGACGAAGAACTCGGTACTCACTGTAGTAAAACATTGAAGGAAAACAAACGTCGTTTGCTGCGAATGTTTAATTAAAAGCGGAAGAATCAGAGAGCGAGCTCGCTGAAAAAAAAATCTCGTTGCATCGCGGATCCTGTCTACTGTAAACGGTATTAATTTTCTTGCGAGTGCGATCGCGATAAGCTTCTCAAAGGATGCAATTTTATTTACACCGAGAAACGCGGCCAGATTATTAAGGAGAGTCCGGGAACACCTCCGGAATGAATCTCGCGAAACAGCATCGAGTATTTTCCGTCGTTAAGGGTGCAGGAGATCAGAGAAAACGACGACGGCGATTACTATCTTTCTGTTTCCTGCTCTCGAGAACGAAAGTACGCAGTTGCGCTTTCACGAGAAACGTTTTTCTGCCTCCTTTTCCTGCTCCCTTATCTTGCAGACGGAGAATACGTACGGACGAAGGCTTAATGAGACCCGTAGTAGTTCAACCAGACATTAAATCGGTGTCTGGCCAGCTAACAATTCAACGGCGACGTATTCCACCAGCTTTTTCGAGCCTGCTTCACACTTATTTCACTGGCGAGACGTTTTCGAACTCTGAATCGGTCTTAATTTCCAAGTGTAAATGAAATACACCATTAGTCTCGTATACAGATAAGGCTGGACAGTTTTGATGAATATCTGAATAATGTAGGGAGAAATCATTGTAGAATAATATGGGTGGAAATTTGAATAACAATGGACACGCGATCAGCGCAAGAATGTATATTTAGAAACAATAGGTGTAAAGTTAATATTCGATGACAAATGGTAGAATAGTAGAACAGTGAAATAATAGTTCGTAGGAGAAATTTTTCTTGATATTCGTAACTGACCAGGCAAAACTTCTTAACGGCGCGGTTTCAGTCGGTGAAATTATATTTGAACAGAGTTTGCCCTAACACCCGTGTCCTGGCTTCAAGGACTGAAGTCCTAGTTGGACTTTGCCAGCGAGCACGCAAACAAATCCCTTCCTTATGACGTAACTTGCTACATTTAACCAACATCGAGAAGTTACGAACTTTTTGGACGAAATTAAGATCGAAAATATAGATGAAGTTTGTGCAACGTTTGACCTAACCGCCGCCATTCGAGGATTAAAGAGCGGAGTGTTACAGTAGGTTATACGCGGACTGCGTATTGGTGTACCTTCGAGTCAACTTGTTTATTAGAACTGCATATTTTAACGGAATAATAATTAAAACAGTGGCGTGCATTATGCAACAGCGTACACGAGTGATAATATCTTACATAAATATTTGTCGGTTATACGCGCACCGCCGATTGGTATAATTTAAAACCAAAATTGCGTAAATTCGCAAATAGCAAATCAGTGAACCGTAGTGTGTGCGCGAAACCCGAGAGAAGGAGAGAGAGAAAGGGACATCAGCCGATAGCAAAGCGTTGCTTTGCCGAACACTCGGGTCATGTTGTGGTCGAACGTTAATATTAATCGCCATTCAACCCAGCACGCATTTCCTTCTGTAAATACGCCGATACATTGGCCGCAAATGGCTGAATTTTCCATAAAACAATGTCGCATCGAGAAGGGGACCTGTTAATGCACACCACCCGTTTGATCTCACGGTTAAGCAATATTATCGTCGCGACGCGATGCTGCGCTGCTCTTAATTAATTCGACTGCAAGTGTACAACGATCAATTCGAACAAGAGTTTGCGTTACTTGTTGGAAACCCTGCCGTAACTAGATACGGGACAAACCGTGTCATCTCTCCGCTAGCGTGAAGCTACCCTTCAAACACAGTTAGCATAAATTATTTATTCTTGGTACTAAATGAAAATAGAGAGCGAATATTTGATGACCCAATAGACAATTTAGAATCTAAAACTATTTGCATTACTACTGGGATCTTGCATGTACTAAACAAAAATCCTATTTGCGCGAATTCGATGATTGGAAACGCATTCCACATAGAATCACATTTCACGAACTACATCCGCAAATTGCACATTTCGTACGCAGAGATTTGCTTCCAGTTAGGTATTAATAACCATCGATTACAAAATAACGCTCGTAAATTATGGTTTGTATATGGGTCTATTATAACGTCGTATCAAGCCGTCACCTCGGGACGCGTATCCATGCCATAATTAACGCCATTTGTACACCTGTCGTTCTTAGCATCGATACCAGGTTCGTTTTACGAGCAGGCAGTACTTAGAAATTGGAAATTGTGTCCTGGTTATTAGTGCACTAACAGCGTGATACGACAATAACAATATTCCCTGGTACTGCTCTTGGCTATCGAGATTCCATATTCAAAGGATATTACAGAATCGATATAATCGAACGTTACTCTGGAGAGGTTAAACGTAGAGATTCGCCGAGAGGACAGCCGTAGCGAAAGGATATATACATAATCAGATATTTGCTAGTCGGATACATAATCAGATAGTCACATAGTACTTGTTGAACTCCATAGCGTTATAACGAGAATCAAGTTTTCTTTCCGACTCATGCAACTCCGAATCGACTCGATGGATTAATTGTAATTGGCTATGTAGGAGATAAGGTTTTCTATTTTTAAATGTAACGTCATAAGGAACTGGGATCTTCTTTGAGAGCAACGGTACACTGAAAGATAAGAGGCAGACTCGATACGGCGTAGAGGAGTAAGATATTACTTCATGGAACCCCTGCTTGTGTTTAGTTAGGCACGCATGCGGGTTTAATATACAGGGTGTTGTTGAACTTTCAGCACAAATCGTGCAGGATACCAGAACTCGACAATTATTACAATTAATTTAAAATTACACTTAAACCTTGTATTAGACGGTGGATTGTTAGTCGTTGTTTAGCCAGACGATCTACACGTTATATCCGTGTTACATCATTACATGTTGTATCACGCGTTGTACATCCATTTCACGTCGACGCATTATTCTGCCGATATATTGCATGCGAAAGCATTGTATATCCACGCATTGTATCGGTAAGTACTGTATTGTTGGGCGTTGTATCGCCACCAACCAAATTAACGCGTTGCATCGCTAAATATATTATACGACGCAAATAGGTTGCAATATCAAAAGATGAAATTTTGATCAGTCCGAATATTGAACTGGTAGTTAAAAGTTAATAAAAATGTCAGCTATTAATACCATTTTATTCCTTGCAGAGAATTTTATTAGCCTATAAAGCTTGTACTCGTGATTCAACAACACCTTGTACACGATACCCGGTAAAAGAGATAGAACACGGGTAAGCAACGATAAGAATCGGATAAGTCATATATTTATTGGCGCCTGAACCTAACGTCTAAACCTTAAATCACGCTCTGATCACGAATCGTTTTCCTCGACAGACTGCTAACGTAAAACACTATTAAAGCAAAACGACCGATTCAATCCGATGCAAACATCGATGCACCCGGTTGCGATCTTAGCCCGATCGAAATCGCTCGATCATTTCTTTTAATTTAATTAATGGAACTGCTCGTGTAATCTCTGCCATTAATCCTTGCTAACAGATACGAGTCGTGAATTGTTGCCGAGCAACCTATTCAACGGCATCTTTATGTAAAAGAGAATCAAGGGGGCCAAGCTATCTTCGCGAAATTCTGCCGCGTCGATATCAATTAATTTACCCACGAAGCCCTGTCTGGCATACGGCCAATTTCCTCCTAAATCTAGATAATGTCTAGGATACCCTTCATCTTCGAACATCTTCATCTTTCAAAACGTCTTGATTCGTTGTAAACTTCTTGAAACCTTCGATCTTTCGTTGCCTGATTTTGTATGAAGATTTTTATACTCTCGCGAGTAATACTAATAAGAAAAGAACGATAGAAAATATTTTGTATCGGAAAAGTTTGCTGAATTTTCCAACTACATTAAATTATCGATACAAGTCATCGACGATTTCCACAGCAGTCAGCATGTTAACGATTTTATGGGCTCGTTACGTGAAAATTTATGTGAACTTTTCAAGCTGTCGTCGAAGCAGTTTTCTCCCTCGAATTCTGATCAACGTGTATTAGTCAATCGAAACTGCTTACGTAAGTCAGGTAGAATTTAAGAAGCGAACGTTTCCGTCTGACTCACCGGCACGAGATAATATCAGCAAGATTTCACCGAAAGATTAGACGAAATTTCACCTGCTGATGTGTCAGCTGTAAACGATAACTCGGTTCTAATTTTCTATGCGCATACATACGGTTCAAACTACGACAAAATGGTGGTAAGTTCAACCGTAATTGTCTAAAATAATTCGAACAAGCCCCTGATTACGTTGCATTAACCAGAACTATGTTCCTCGCTCGATCTCTCTCGGGACGTCGAAAACAGCCACTCCAACTTCGACAACATAAATCTTCGTCCGTGTATCACGGTTCGCCGACTTTATGCCGCTCAGATTCAACCGGGGACGAACGCATCTGTCGTCTCCGGGAAACGGGAAAGGAATGCGTGCAACACATTATAATAAACTTGAACGTAGGAGGCTATACGCACGGTTCGAACAAAACACATTTGTCGACGGCGAACAAAGCTGGATAACACCGCTCAAACGGGGAGCTGCCAGTAATTTCAGATGGAATTTTTTTTTGCGGATTTATATATATTTCACTTAGGATTCACTTACGAGTTCACAAATTTAGAATTTTTAAATTTGGGTATTCAGACATTTGAAGTTAAATTTACGAATTTAACAGGTCCAAATTTATCCAAGATTTTAATGTCAAGAATTACTATCGCAACATCCAAAGATGGCACTCGAAGCATACTTCGCGTCGGGTGAAGTGTAATCTATGAAGGAAGCAGTAAGGTTTCGCTAATATACACATTCATCGATAGTGCGATGTGGTTCTCGGTGCAGCAAACAGTTCCTGTTCGGTCGTGACAACGACAACGTGGAATCCGACAACAGCTGACCGTTCGCTTGTTCCGACTGCAATCTAGCGTCATTACCGACATCACAGAGAGCTCGTTAGTCTCATTTATATTCACGTTGCTCGAGTACAACTTATGTTGCGAAGAAGACGAGGAAGTTGGCCGGCCTGGACGGTCCTGCGCTATCGTTGTTGCGCCGAGTGACTCTCTTCTCTTGTTGCTCTAGAGCTGACAAAGTGCTCCCCGGTTCCGGGCTTCCGTATGTTCTTCACGTTCCGTATAAACTTTCTACCCGGGTGGTAATGCTCCTTTTAACGAAACAACCTCGTTGCCGTGGCCATTGTCGTCGGCTTCTGCTGCTGCTCGTCGAGATTGTTTCTCTGAAACGTCTTAATTGTACGAGGGCTGCTTCGTTCTCTCCAATACCACTTCTACCTTCTTGAACGTCGATTTCACACTCGCTGTTCTTTCCCTCTCATTAATCGAACTCACTATCTTATACTCAACTCTGGATGCTAATAAAATATGATTTCATTGGCCTTGAAATATCAAGAACGCCATTTCGAACTATTCTGTATGCAATTCTTTAATCTGATATTTGATTCTGAACAACATTTCGCAAATAAACATTTTCGGTTTAAACAGTTGCGATGTTTGATTTTTGTCACGTAGTCAGGTAATGTTCGAGCGTCTTCGAAAGCGATAGACCATGAATTTCGGAAAAAGTATTATATCGATATTTTCTGGCGAAACGTGAATCGGTTCGCGATGTAAAGCGGTAACGAAGCTTGCCAGCACATGCACGCATGTCGATTAATTCCACATTCCACGGTGTACGCGTTAGCAATCGTTGTTGGCCTCTGCGTTCCCGTTCGCTCGGATTTCCCCGGGGTCTGATGCGACTGTAATTGATAGAACGTGCCCGGATACCGATTTCAGCGAATACTTCGGACCCGTGTTCAAACATCACGATATTATTGGTAAGCCTACGAAATTTTCAGATTGTTCTCCCTCGAATTATTTGACGACGTTGTTTGCGAGCGTTTAAACTTGTTTACGAGCAGGATACTTTAACTCGACGGTAACAATGTGTACGTATCTAGTTTCGATCTAGAAATGGATGTACGTAGGATTGAAACGCGTTTTCTTCTTTTTATGTCTAAATAAAATCGCCGAGGAACAAATAAAATTCATATAAAATACGACGCTACCCAAAAGTTTCCAGGCAATAAGGTTTTGATTTTTATTTTTGTAGGGGGATACGGATGTATATTTTATGTAGTACCAGCAAGTAAAGTTATTCGAAATTGAGCTATATTTTCAAAATAACCTCGCACATAAATGAATTCCGCTCAATAAAACAGGAAAAAAATTGTATTCTGGTAGTCAAGAGTACAATAGAATAAATAATACTCAGTACAATGGAACAAGTAGTAAAATAGAATGATACAAATGTTAGGTATGCTGAAAATTAACATTAGGTGTGCTAAATATTGGTAGAAATATTAATTCCTAAATAATATTATTTCATAAATAGAATTACATAACAAGAATAAGGATTTATATCGATTAAATCTTGTACCAATTAAACTGTAGTGACAACCAGATACAAATCTCTCCCCATACTAAGTGGTACGATTTACCCTAACGAGGTTCTCGTTCGTATTTTCGTAAGATTTTGAATCGTAACACAGCCAGTGATCATAAGAGGCTCTCTCACCGAATACTCGTATTGCGAACAAGTTACAGAAGCTCCAAACTTACGACCCCAAATTGTAATGGGAGGGTGGTTCTCCTCCACGTTCCTTTATTGTCGAACGAATGTGCTGGACCTTGCACAGTCAGTGTTTATCGCTGTGCACCCTTCTCGAAACGACGTATCTTGTTAAGGGAGCCAAACCCTCGGGGATGATGATTCACTCGTGCATCCCTGCCGCTCGAAAAATGGGGCGTTCGGTGGTGGTAGCATCCGTGAGTATGCAACAGGGTAGCTCACCCTTCGATACAGAACAAAACGAAAGGAAATTGCTATTGCCACGGAACCTTCTCCCTCCGGTACCCTTCGTTTCACTCGTTTCTCGTGGCTCTCCCTTTTTCGTTTTCGTGCCTGCTTTCCATGAAGATATTACACGGGGGTTGGCAATGCTATTCGATCGATCGAATTGTTGGATTAGAATCGAAATGTCGTTCGCAACCACTGCAAGCTGCTGTAATTTCTTTTTCGAAGATTGCAGACAAATTTCTAGGGTGTTCAACGTTATCATTTCTTCTTGATATTTATTCATTCCGAGTTGGAAAATTCGTAAGTTTGATTCTAATTGCAGATGAGAACGAAAGGAGATTGGATGATGCTATATTGGACACGAAAATGGTTCAGTCGTTGAAGAACGACGCGAAATCGAAGCCTCATGCAGGAATGCACGTTATCATTAATCATGTCGATCGTACGGTAGCACGAACATGAATAATTGGTGCTGGAAGCCGATCGCGAATACTCCTTTCCTCTTGAACCAATTACCGGTGGCACCGTAGCATCCGATCGGTCCAACGGAAGATCGAGGGATCCGTGTAAAGATTATCAAAGAAATTGTTTCAGAAACAGAAGCGGTAATGGGACACGGGTCGAGGAAGGGGGGAGAAGAGACATCTTACGAAGATATTGATGGAGTTTGGAGTGGAGTCCCGATGGCCGATAAGAAAATCCGGAGATCAAACGTTGCAAAGAAAAACGGGAACAGTAAAAAGTGAAAGAGATAATGAAAGGTACGAGAAGATAAAAAAGGGGAGCGGGAAAAACCGAGTACTCGTTATCTTTGGTAAATCTGAAAGAAAATTAAAAAAAAAGATCCGGAGATTCTTGAGTCGCGAAACACAGCCAAGCTGGCTATCAAAGAACGCCGTCTGTCGTTCCAGCGAATCTTTATTGACAATGCGATGCCACGATAACGCTTCGAGAAACATGCGTAATAAAGCATGATCTTAACGACGTAATCTTTGATTCTTAGATCAGCTTTAATCGCATGGCGATAAAATTCTGTTTAGCTCCACAATTTATTGGGAATGGATGAAAAGATAATACACTGATATTATTTTCAAGATCTTATTTTAAAGGCTTAACTCTTCAAAAACTGAACTAAAAGTGAAAAGCGTTTTAGCGCTTTAAAATCTGGAGCCCAAACTGCAACGTGTTTATTATTGCACCCAACAGGACTAAACACAGGCAGACCCATCGGCTCCATGGTGTCATGGCCGTTTCTCCGCTCAATTTCTTAAGCAGTGATTCTCAACAAGATTCATTTTTGCATCTAAAGAATTTTGAAATGATCTAATACTTTCCCAGCTACGATAGGTCATGTCAAAGTTTTGTGGTAGAGAAGGAGATTCCGCGAGCTGCACGACTCGTTCCGCGAAAACACGCGAGGCGGTATCGCGCGTGTTCTCTTGCCGGGCTCCGAAATCGCGTGTTCCCCAGAAATAACGCGAAACACGTAACTCGACTAGCGCGGAACAATGCAGAGACAAGTATGACGGCGTCTGGTCCGCGTGTATGCACGCGTATCCGGCGACAAGCTCGCGTGTACTCGCGCCGCGTCTACGAGCGTTCTCCGTGCCGAAGTAAGGTAGCCAAGACCTTTCGTTCTCCCGTGTCGTTACACTCGTATCCTTCGACTTTATGTCGACGCTTTATAACCGGCGATAAAATTCGCCGGCTCCCTCGACAAACAAAAGCGGAGTGCTTCAAAGAAACCGATAAAATGCGTCTTACCTGAAGTTCATTCGTTCATTTCGTTGGAATTCGCCGATCAATTTGTTCGCCAGTACTTTATAACTGCCTGCAATTTTCGTTTTTCTTCGAAAATTACAGGCGAATTTTAGCTAATTTCTATTGTAAATCGAAAGGGTTCGTTCTATTTTGTATTCTTGTTTTGTACGGGGAATAGGTTATCTTCAGAGGCTTATGCAATATCGGGGTCTGGCAGAGTTTCAAACGGAGAAATTGTCGGATTTAGAAAGTTAGGAATTAGAGTAGGTAATTTGGGACTTGGGAATTTAGGACTCTTCTGGGGATGTAGAAATTAACAAAGTTTCAATCTAGAATTTGTAAATGTAAAATTTTAGAAACATGTTGGAGTAAGAATTTCTGTTTCTAATAGGAAGTTTCAATAGAAATTTCCTACTTCCCATATTGCTACATACTTAAATTTCTAATACCTCAAACCTAAATAATCCCCAAATCTGGGTATTCTAAAATTTCTGAACAGGCAAATTTTGAAACCCGAATTACGTGTATTCTGAAGAACCATAAACGCCGTTTCGACGAAGCTTAGCACACCCTTTGGTACAAAAGGGTTGAGGTTAAGCTACTTGCACGATGGGTTGTTCAAACGCAAACACCTCCCAAGAGTACAACACTCGGTATGCCTAACAGTATCGGTAAAGCACATCATCGGTCCGTGATTTACTCGCAAAACGCAGCTCATAAAACGAATCGTAAATGTCCGTGAAACTTAGCAGATACCAAGCGCGCATCTCCGAAGCACGAAAAGCCAAAGCGTTCACGAGGCGCGTTTAAGCAAAAGAAGCACAAGCGGTTCGTTTACGTAAGACGATCAGCTCGCCGTAAAAACGGCCGGGGGTAGAAAGGATTAGTGGCATGCCCCGCGTATTTTCCAGCAGCGTGTACCGAATTAGAGAGACGAAGCTTATTACCGTGGCTGCAGCTGTGCGTTATAATCCAGCCACGTTTTCCACGGATGGAAACGCAGCGACGAATAGCGACGCCTTTAGTTTTCGCGGCTTATTGTCTCTAATTCGTAAGGAACGGTTCGAACGCGCGTACGAACGTGGACGTCTCGCGTACAATACGTTCGTTCATTCATTCGTTCGAGGCTCGGAACCAGGTTACGTGGGTTACACGGGGTTAGGTATGCGTGCAGAATAAGCGTGGGCTTTTTAGCATGTCGGTCAACGACTTTGTCGACGGTGACTTCGGAGGACGGTCTCGCGTGGACGGTAAATCCGTCTACGTCCGATCGACACGGGGAATGAATCGTAAAGCACTCGCCTGCCACTCCTTTTCTATCGCTAATGGCTGCCGGAGGAACGTAACGTGTCACCGCAGGGTGGTCGAGATCACTCTTTGATCGATTTAAGTCTGACCGGACGGACGAACGTTACACTGAAACGTGCTCCACTTTTTAAACTGAAGGAATTATAATTGCGTTCGAGGGATATTGGGATTAAGGGATATAGGAATCTGATATAGGGATCAGGGTACAAAAAGGTCGAGGAATATTTGGAGGTCTAAAGATATGTAACTTAGGAGTAGTGGAGATATAAGCACATTTGGAAATCTAAGGTTTGATATCTAAGGTTGTAGAGGTTTAGGTATCTAGAGGTCTAAGGTCCTATGGATATAGAGACATGAAGGGGTAGAACTTTCTAAATTTTATGTAATCCTTCAAGTAGGATATGCATGCTAGTACATGCGTGTATTTTTTTTTAACGTTTCTAGTCATGACTAGTCTTTCACGAGATAATACTAGTAATTAAACATACGGCACACCTGTATATTTTAAAGCGAGATCCGACTTCTAAGACCCTTCCACGTAAGTCGACCATGAAAATTAGCGGCACGGCATAGAAAGAACGCGGATTCCTGGCCTCTGTTGCGTACCGTTTGAATGACAATGAACCGCGTTGAATAGAGACGAAAGTTCTGGTGTATGAGATACGTTTTAAATATTCCTCGCGGCATCGATTCTACTCGAACGAAATAAGAAATACGGTAGTCTCGTTGTGGAACTGTTTTCCAATCATAAACTATTAGCCCAGTTTTAATATATCTTCACGAATCCATATATTTTATTTATCTGGTTCATATCTGTTACTTGATATTACGTAGACTGGTGACCGCGTTAGACTGCCTTAGGGGATATAGCAACGTTTGAAAACCGTTATTCGAAGTGACTTTAGACTCTTCTTAGAACCTACTTTCTGTAGATTCCACCTAGATTTTTCCTAGGATCTGTTCACAGGTTTCCTTAGGTTTTCTCTGAGTTCGCTCTAGATTTTCCCAGGGTTGGGTTGAAGAATGTACATTTCATTGTAAACGGATTTCGCATGAAAAGACGGGAGAAAAAATAGAGGGAAGAAAGTGTTTGAAGGAAGTATAAAAGGAACTAGGAAAAGAGATAAGTAGAAATAAATGTATAATAGGAGAAAAGGTAGGGTAAAGGAGAGACAAGTCCACGTAATTTCCACGTTATTAATCCGCTCAGGGCTGCATTCCCATTTGCGCCCGAGGACTTTGCTTAATAATCGCAAAGCCGCGAAAAGCTCAGATTACCTTAAGTACTTCAACATTTATCTCAACTTATTCTTTACTCACGGGGATTGGTTCAAGTGACGGGGAACCGGTGAAATTAATTGATAAAACAAACGGTGCAACGGGCTTTGTTAGCGTTACCGTGGCCAATTATAAGAAACGGAATTACCGCGAGAGAACGGGTCCAAGAAACATCCAGACACTTGACGGAATAAATATCGAGCGAAAAAAACGAGCCCCCGCTATTTATACCGACGCATTAAAAATTCTATCGTGTCGCGTCGTTTAAACGGTTCATTCGTTTTTAATAATCACTGTTATTGCGAATAAAACTTGTTCGTAAAACATTCACGTGCCGAATTAAAATCACGAAATGAGGTCGAGGCAATTCTGTTCAAAAATTAGCTCAATTTGTCGAATGCACGTATCCTTCGGCCGTTATTTAACGTTTCATTACAAATGACAAAGCAATTAACAGAATTCGCGTTCAATTACACCGATTTCATTTCGCGCGTGTTGTAACGAATTACATTTAATTATCCATGCATCAAACATCGCGGAATAATCACCGATCATATTTTCATGGTAAAATGTCGGTTATCAAAGAACAAGGTACATATTTCACGTCGTGCACGAGGGAAAAGCGAACGAACAAGTACGATGACAGTAATCCAGGTGCATCCTCATAGAGGAATCCATCTTGCACGTAATAATATCCTTTAAGAGCTCGGCTGCATAGCTTCGTGCTGCATATAATACGTAAGAGCTCACGAAATACACGTTTGTCGCAAAGTATCTCCAGCCTTCAATTTATACGAATTTCTTGCGACGAAAGCGTAACAACGAAACAATTTTGCGATTCGCTCCTGCTCGCAATTTTCAATGAATCTTTTAGCAGCGAATCACAATATCTCCGCACACGGCTAATATTCTTTTTGTACGCTCGGTAAAAGCTAGACTTGCTCTTGACTATACGACTAAAAATAATGGTGGTATGAATGGATCTAGTTATCCTCTTTCGATGCTTCCTATAAACAATGATATCAGATTCACGGTAGAACACGCGCATTAAGAGTAATAAATATTTAATCTACCAAACTGTATCGCTGTTGCGCGAAAATGGTTGACAAAGGATATCGGTGAAACGGAACAAATGCAGGAAACATAAATAAGATAATCGTAACTTCCATTTCGCGTAAAGCAACGCGGGAAGATCATAAATTGCTCGTTCGCGGAATGCATGCGTTAGAGGATAACGGTGGTGAACTTCGCGGGGGTTCGGTTTTGTAAAAACGCAAAGCGAGCACACGGTTTATTGCGACAAGAAAGATCTCCGCTAATGCAACATACTTTACGAATGCTAACGAGAATAGTGAAGTGTCGACTTTCTCCCGGCCAAACCATGCATATGATCGTCATATTGCACATCGTGAATTTCCACGTTTTCCGCTGCACCATTAAAACCGCCAGTACGCCGAGCAATGTTTCATTTCCGGCAGTTTTCTCGATTACAGTCAGCCTTACCCGGGTTAACATTATTTATTATTCCTTTTTCTACGGAGGCGGACGAGTGCCGTATTTTTAACGTTCTCAACGTGTTCCGGGGACGTTGGTGCTTTTAACTTTTCACAACTTCCGTTCTCTTCGGGTTCAAAGGATGCCGAGTCGACTTGCGAGAAAATATTGTACGATACTGCTCTTGGCAACCTGATGCTGAACTATGGCGATACAATTGAGACGAGTTACACTATCATACCAGGAAAGTTTACTATTCACGCTCTTTTCATAACGGAGGCACAACTTCGGAAACGCTTGTAGAACGCGTTGATAAAATTACTTGGATAAAAGAAATTTTAGATTAGTATTTTAAATATATCTCGCCTTTAATTTATCACACTACATGATTAGAATTAAATGAAGAAGAAAATGTTAAATCCGTGCACTTAAAAAGTTGAGAAAATTAAGAAAGCAGATAAGAGGTCAAAGAATAAAAGATATGTTCCCGCAGCTTTTAATTAGCCAATGTCTAGTCAAACCCACTACATCATTTCAAACTTATCAAAAGCATAAATTCACTCGAGTAAACATATTACGATCGAACCGAAAAGTTTCAATAAATGCATCTAACGAACGTCAAACAATTCGAGGAACTGGAAGCTGGGGTCAAAACAGGTCGGTGTACGTCAGAGATTTCTCCATGCTTCGAACGTGCATTTGAAAAAAAAAATTGTTTTTTTCACGGCTGCACGTGTTGCTTGGTCCTTGCCTTTTTCATGCTCTGGTTACGGTGCGAGCGGAGGCGAGTTCACTTCGGATTGCACCGAGCTCCTACAAGCGTTTCAAACGCGAACCAGACAGTTTAAAGCGTTAACGCGTATACACAACCGTGATTTAAACATGTGCCACATCGCGCGAGTTCCATACAAAGGGAAGTACGTTGATTGAATTGGAGCAACTTCCGCGAATATACGTGTGGCACCCGCTCGTAAGCAGCCGTGCGAAGAAGCCGAGGGGATGAAGACAAACGGTGTCGATAACAATAATCGATATCTCGTTTATGGTGTCGTGAGCAAGGATTACGTCGTGGGAGTGAAAAATCGAAGTTGACATATTAGCTTTTTCATTGTTTAACGCGAAAAAGTGCAATGTGGGGTAAAAGTATAACGTGTGGGGATACAACACGTCTGATCATGAGTAAACACGAAAGTGTCCAGATGGTGATATAACGCGAGTGTATTCGAAAACGGAGACAAAGAACACGTTCTGCATGTCAGCCCTATTTTTATATACATAATGTCAGTCTATTTCGATAAAGAGGTCGATGTCTGTAATTAAGAGGGGATCCAGCGGAGAGAGTGCTACCTTTTCCCTCGAAATTAGCCTTTGTCAGGAGGCTAGGAATTCTCGAAAGAGAAGAAAGACCTGAATCGAGAACACGGCAGCTGGTCCCGTGTATTAGGTGACCGATCGTTGTCGCTTTTATACAGCGAACAACCTTTTACCGACGCATTTATTGTCGTACTCGAGTTTACGACGCTCTCTCGGGCATAGGTACCAACGATTTTACGAGTCTAATGCTTTCGTCCGCTCTTGAAATTCAATCTCCGCTTTCTCTGTCCTCACGAAAGGTGAATTTGCCCGGGGAACAGGTTTCGAAAACGAGTGACACCACGAAAAATTTCACGCCAGTAAAATCCTATCGTTCGGTTGTTCTCGGGGGTTTGTCGAGTCGGAGAGGTAAATCTTGACGACGAGGTCAATCGAACATCGATTCCGTCGTCACGAATGGGAGTGTATTAATCAGCAGTTATCTCCGATGCTCGGTCGCGTCCGTTCGAGCAACGTTTCTAGGACGGATAATGGATAATCGTCGGCCACCTGTCCCTGTCGTAATCTCACGAGGTGTAATTAACGAAGCCTCGTTAACATGCGGACTAAGACAAAGGGTCAAAGCACCCGTGGAAACCGCGTACACAGCCTTTAACGGCGTATCGTGGCTGGCTGCTAACAGTTTGTCGATGCTAAGAGTAACACACTAACGTTTCGTCGGGGCTCAATCTTATCGGCGGGACGAATTAGAACGGAGCCCCCTTTTCGTTGCACGCGACAAAATCGACCGGTCGTTCTACGTGTACTAAACATCGCTAATACTAGTCAAGTATATAGCGTGTTTAGAAAAAATTCGCACCTCTATTAGTATAAAATTTTGATCACCATGAATACTTTCAGTTATATGTTCTGTAAAAAAAAACCGTGGAAATGATTTTTCCCTCTGGAAAGTTTTGGAGCAGTTTATGTCTCGTAAAGGAACGATAAGGTATGCAAATTTTCGTTCTAGTTCAATGTTATCGCGAAAATATATGAAGTTGTCGCTATATTACCGAGGGTAAGATATTCAACCTTAACGATAGATACATATTTTCATGTCATTTTTACGTAACACTGTGGCGCTTGAATTTGTCTTAAATACGGCTGCTATTTTTTGTATTACTTTAAAAAAATGTCTACATATGTGGTTATTGATTGTGGAATGAAAAAAAAAGCAAAACTCATTAATTTTGAAAACACGGGAGTACAATCATCAATTTTATGTTGCAACTAAATTCGTCGATGAGTAGAAGCGTTAATTACGCAAAGTATTCGGCTATGAAGCACCCTGACAAGATAATGAATATTATTCGCGAATAATTAAGCGAAACGCGTCCCCGTGTTCAACTTAATCCCATCTATCATCGCGTGGTAAAATGTAAGAAAAAAAAAAGGAGTAACACAGAAGATGACTTCGAAACTTTTTGCTACTTCGTGTTCGCTCGTGAAGACCATTTATCTTTCGCTAATACATTTATCTTGCAACATTTGTAACCCGGCGTACACGACACGAGCGTGTTTTCTTCCGAATAATATTTTACAATTATTTCCTATCAATGCATACAAGCTCGGAACACGCTATCTAACAGGAAAATAATTTTCCTTTTGACACCGTAACACGGTACGAATTCATCCAAATACCCGTTGATACGATCTGTGCGTGTACCTAAAATAATAATGGTCGACACACGGCTGTTAAACGAGCGTGCGTTCCACGTTAAAGGGTAAATGAAATACGACATTCTTTTAATATCACGCTCTATCCGCTTTAAGCGTCGTTTCGGACTAAAAAGAGAAAAGTTCGCCTGACGAATTCCAATGTTTCTTCCCCGGCGAGGTTACGCGCTGGAGAAAAAAATTTCGAGAACTGGTTTTCGAAACTAAGAAACTCGTTCCGACATAATAGAATGGCCCCAAGGATTTCAGCGTTCAAGGAAAGGTACATGTTCGTTAAGTCCGCGTCGCAATCGTCTCGTCGCGTTAATTTAATGCGAATAAGTATCGCCATCTATCATTTCCTTCTCTTTCTCACCTTTCTTCGATCCCACTCTCTCTCGCTCGCTCTCTCCTTCTGCTCACGATGGAAAAATAACATTTTGGATGATAAAGCAACAAGCAGCGTAAAGTGACACTCTAATCCGCGGTATATCCCGCGAAATTCGTTTAAAATTCTTTCGGCAACATCCATATTAAATTCTTGTCTCTGCGCTCCATTTTACGCGCTTTGATATTCCAGCCTGTTGTTACGGGTTTTTTACGCTATGTTTTTCCTGCAAGCTGCGCGAATGGTCGATTCAAATTTTTATAAGTGTTTGAAAAATTTTAATCCCAGTTGGTCAGACATGACTCTGCTCACATGGATTCGTTGAACTCGCTACAGTGTTTTAAGCTACCCCATGTCAAAACCACCATTGACTTTTATTCAAATAATGTAAATTAATTCATAATCTAGTCTCATTAAAGCATAATAACAGGTACTTTTATACTGAATTTCACAATTCGTTGTAATGTAATAAATGATTTGTTATATTGTTTGAACGTTACGTATATTTATTATCACATTATACCATTAATATATCAACAACATTATGAGCAATAATGATTGATAATATATTTAAGCGATATTAATAATGCAATTGGTTCATTTACAGCGGGTAATTATATTCATTAACTTGTAACATCCATTAATTATTAAATTAGCACAAATATTTCCAAATATTCTAAAGAATTTTTAATTCCACTTCATTCTGAATTAAGTCAGATGAATATCTAATACATATTTTGCTTCGTACACTTAACGGTATAATCTAAGAAATGAACGCAAAGTTTGTTGATACTACGAACGAGACCGAAACATTTCTGATACCCTCAGTAATAACATCGTATCGCTACGATTTGTCAGGGTAAACAAACGATTCACTGCTACCCTAAAATTTAGCTTGTAAGTTGATTGAAAGAATTTCCACCGTTTGTATCGCAAAACCCGTTTATTGTTATAAAATATACATCACTATCAATTTCACGTTACGAGTAATAAAACAACAAAGATCTCGTTTCTTCGCTCCACTTCCGAATTCACCGAAACACATGCCACTTTTGATCGGTCATTATTTGCCACTAACTTAAATCAAATCATTATCAAATTCAACACCGTGAATTTCTACGACCCCCGTTCGTTCGTAAGGAACACGAAAGCGTTCACGAGCGAAGGAAATGCACACCTGTAACGCGCCGTTGAAACCGTGCTTTCCGAACGATTCGAAACACCGTAGGTTTACCCGCGCCATAAAACCATTGTACAGTGGATCGTCGACGCCATTTTGTCCTATACACGCGATCGAATGTACGGTCGATGAAACGAGTACGAAACGAACGTTGAAAAATGTGAGTAAGAACGAAACCCCGATACGCTCACTTTCGAACGATCTGCTCACTCGTTCTCCGAAAAAGTAGTCGACCGGTACGTTTTGGAGCACTATCATAATCAAAATGCACGCACCTTTTTTCCGCAAAGTCGAGCTCCGTTCCGGTTCCCTTTCCCGCACAATTGGCGCCGTTCGGTGCTTCCGATTCAAGTAATCCAAATGGAGCTAGTTGGAAGAGATTATTACAGACTCGACCGAACACACCGTCCGAGTCTCACCATCGTTGGTTGCGTGTATAAGTGACACTGAACTCACCCGAGGGTATACACGGCGAACCCTTAATAAATAAACCGAACGAGATACCGCGAATTTTCTTTTCTTTTTCCTTTTCACTGTCACTCCAGATTCACACTGTACGTCGTGCACCGAATCACACGCGATCAAAACAAAGAAAATAAACGACACACCGTAAAAGGGTCGCCTGCACGTGGAAAACGGCGACCACTGCGATACAACGTCCGTCGCGTCGGAGCGGCAAGCCGAAACTAGCGCGCTGCGCGGCAGCCAACCAAGGCGAGCCTACTATCCCCCCTCTCCGCACCCTGTCCCCTGCCTCTAGCCATATCGCCGCCCCGCAACCCCCTCCGTTCCCTTCTTCGCCGACCGACCCCCTCCCCACCGAAACCTCTTTCACTCGCACTCATTCATCCCTATTGCACGTTGTCCTAGTCCGTTACGTTTCTCTGTCTACGGTACCCTGTCCCCTTCCTTGTCCCTCTGCGGACCCATGATTCCCTTCACGCGCAATCCCTTCCTCTGTGCACCGTGCCACGGCCGACGACGATCCCTTCTCCACGAACGATCTCTTACATAGACCAGCCAAACCCGGTCCCTTTTGCAGCCAAGTCCCTCAACTAGAACGTTACGAATATACTACACGGGTATATGACCACGGCGTTTCGATATGTTACCGGTTAAGTGTGAAATACGACGATCTACACTCCAGAGCAAATCTGACTTCCATAGAGAGTATATGGCAACCGAGGGAGAAGAGGTTTCGGTCATGATGTTTAGGGACCTCTGGGATTTGAAAGTTTGACGATTAGGATTTGAGGATATACGAATTTGGGGAGCTTCAAATTTGGGGATTTATGAGTTTGGGAAGGTGAGGATTTAGGGAGATATAAGAATTTCGAAACCTAGGAATTTGAGGACGTGAAAATTTGTCGGAGCCGTAACTGACCCTGACTTCGTCCATCGACAGTTTACGATCATGAATCATTCTCTACGCATGGAGTATAACACGTGTTGCCTCGGCATGTATATGTATCTTTCGAAGCAATAAATAAAAGATTGTTCGTTTATCAGTGTGGCGCCTTGAAAGACACTTCTTTGTAAGACAGACAGCTGCATATCAGCGATTGGCTATATCTTACTATTACAGGAAATCGTTGGTGACTAACAACCGCATCTGCGTGTGATATCATACTATTTGTGCTCATTGAGAAAAAATTGTCCGATTCGAGCGTTGTAGTATGGCTATCTCCGATAAAAGCATTTTAAAAAGAGTTTCTAAAATTATCACGAAACTTTTGCGTCGTACCTCTCTGGCATGACTAAGAAAGTTTTTCAAGTATCTCTTGTGCCAAGGCGTTTCAGAACCAACGAGCCTCTAGGATCGGGTTTAAACTCTTCGCTTGCCTTTCGGACAGGCAATTTATAAGCGAAGGATCTGCAGAATTAACCAAGGTCTACTTCCTTCTCATAATCATAACCATTATTTATAACCTCGATCTTCTTTTTATCGCTGTCCTGTGTTTCCTCCGTTTCCTTTTATTTACTGTCTCGTTAGAGCTGACTCACGATGAACTTAGCGTATTAACAATGGTCACGCGATTCATCGATCGATACATTGTTCGCGATTGCATAGCTCGAATGGTCAACAACCTTATTCAGGGATGATATTCTAAAAACAAGCGCTAACGTCTTTCCGCGCAACAATTTGCACGGTCCATGGCGTGGTCCGAGTCGCTGGGTAATTATTTGATTTCGTCTCCAGGAGATTCGAAGGCGATTTTCGGAAAGCTCTCGAGCAACTCGAGCAGAATCGAGATCTACGAGTGCGCTTGAACGAGCGTTCGGGATTTCGGTGCTAATGGCACTTCAGAAGGAACACGGTTCCCCTGGTGGTTACGAGTCTAAATGTTTACATAGGAGCTGTTCTTTGTTGTTCCTAGTATTTTGCGTCAATATTTTTCGTTTGTTGCTTCGAAAGGTACCGAGTTTACTTCTTCGCGCTGTTCACCCTACGTTTCATTTTCCATATAATTATTATATCATGAACCAACGGAGCAAATGGGTTTAGAGCACTGCAGGCACCCTACACTTAAGCCCCTGCATTAGAGTCTCTCACGCGCAACACATTGCGGACGGGAGATAAGAATCGACATTTTTTGTCTCTTAAGAGTTGACAATTCTCTAGAGTTTCCTAGGCTTCCACTAAACTCTAGGTTCTACACTTTAGATTCTATCTAGTCCCTTCCTGTCCAAATGTTTGCTTGCATTACCTTCTCGTGCGTCGTGCACTTGCAAAGGTGAACTCAAATGTCCAAACACGTCTCATTAACGGCCGCACCGTCTACAGTATCGAGCATAGACACTGGCAACGATGGTGAATTGCGTCCGGATCTGAATAAACACGTGACCGTGCTATTTACTCCAGCAGTTGGCAGCCCTAACCGAGCAGAAAGGGTGTACGGATCAAAGACCCCTGTCGTATTCCTCGTTTCCTCTTGCTCCTGCTCCTCAAAGTATTTCCACCGGGTTGGTTGACATTGTGCCGGGACATCGTTGGGTCTCAATGCCGGCCTTCATCCCCCGGGTGTTCCTTAAAACGAATCTATATTAATCTCATCGCGACGAGAGGCATAGCAGCTCGAGTTCTTAATTGACATACGTCGCTACGAGCTGCTGCAATTTAGCCTGTTAATTACGAGAAGATAGAAGGGTTATTTGGAGAGGATGGCACAAAATCTCGCGTAACTTTCGATGGATCGTTCTTCTCGAATAGGAACAATTTGGCAAGCGCGAGACTCCTCGGTCCGCATCCAACACCAGCCGGCGGCGTCCCTGTGCGGTAACAACATCCGGAGTGGGGAATAAGATGGCCTGGCGAACGAGCGAGCAGAGGAATAGGGATGGAAAGGGATGAGCAGCAGGGTAAGAGAGACGGTCGGTTTTCTCGAGGTAAAGAGCGGTCAAGTCGGACCAGTCGGAGAGAGAGTCCAAGAATCGGTCGGCCATGACACGGCCAGCCACGGTACGTACTCAAGGCTATCAACCTCTAAGCTTCCATTAACTGCTTTGCCGTCGATGTGCGCGATCGCGTTCGTGTGCACGCGCATAAAGGGTCATACCAGTTCCGCGGTATCTTACCCTTTGTGACCGCAATTTCGCGGTTCTAAGTTGCTCGAACGATTGCACCGAGAAGTTTTATCTCGCTGCCCGTACCACTATCACTCGGGAATACGAGCAAGCTTTAATTATTCCTTAAAAAACATCAACATGTACATGATTTTTATGAATCTTTAATGGCTTTACAATAATTATTGTAGTTCTGAAAGCAATACAGCTTTTAACTACCGTCGATCCAGTACCACCAGTGTTCCCTCATATCGCAATGTTCCCTTTCATAGTACCCACGTTGTTAAATCGTTGAAAATCCATTGTTCTTAACTGCGAAAGAGAAATATTAAATCTACCAGAAAGTCCAGTTCGATAATGTTATTGCTTTTCGCCTCGAGAGGTGAGTCATTCTGCAGAAACGGTTTGCACAAATTACCATCACGCTGCGAGGAGGCCATTAGTAACGAAATTATATTGTTCGATAAATATTAATAAATTTCCCAAATATTCTCTTTCGATTCAGAAACGAACAAAAGTTCCCGTTGGACGTGATATAAAGTATTTCGAAATAGCGTCAAGAAGTTTGGAGGTTATACGAGGCAATCATCTTTCAATTGAGTTCTCTTTTTTCGATTGAACGGTCGACCAAGATGGTGGCGAGATACACCGGTTCGACGCAGAGGGTGGCGCTAACAGGTTCGTCTGTGGCGTACAATGAGTCACGTCGAATCGTAAAAACTAGTCCGGTGAGGCAACACGAACAAAATGCTAGAGGAGATCGAGACCGAGTCTGAGTTCATTTCCAAGTGGAGAACAACAACGCTTTTTCTTGCGTCGCGTTGCTTAAGCAGTTACAAACGTGCGTGCACCAGTTGTAAACATCGCGCGAAGGAAACAATTAATCGGAACGAAAGTGGAATGCAAACTGCGCGTTCTCCTTTCGTTCTGCGCGAAACGAGACACTTAATTTGTACGACTTCATTAAAAACGATTTTATCGGAAATAAATTGAGTTTTCTGGTCTCCATGCAGGACGATGAGTCTTCCTTGGCACGGCTCGATCTTCGATCGATTCCAGAAGATCTTCTCGGGATCGTGACCTTCGTTCGGTCATTATAGCCGTCATAAATCATTCGGCGAAATTACATCGCAAGCTTGCGTGATGAGAGAATTACTCGTCAGTGTATAAGGGAATATTCACCGTGGAGGCATACGAAACAGTTTCCCCGGCGAGATTGTACAATGTCTCGAAAGATTACCCCATCATAAGCATCGATTCGAATTCTATGTAAACTGAATATCTACCTTTCGGGAAACTTGTAAGTTTTCATGGTAATCGTCCGCATCGAATTTGTACACGGTCGATTCTTGCTTTGATCTAAAGAAGCACCCTTATATTTTTCCATCGATTTCCACGAGCCTTTTACCTTCGAAAATTAACACGAAGTTATACAATTCGAACGTGTATGAACACTGGTGAGCACGTAAACTCCCAAGAGGAGAAATGCCAATGTAGCAGCACTTGTGAGATTATGGTTAATAAATTTCAAAATTTCAAAGTAACATATTTCATTCCCCGGAGTGATGTGCTCCTTTCCAACGCTAAATTCCTTCATTTTCCATGTCTGCATCACAATTCGCTGATTCGGGATTGAAGTAATTTCCAGCAGAATACTTTAGTCAACAGTCAATGCGATTATCGTAATGACGATGCGTGTTCCAGATTGGCGTACACGTAGCAAAATCGTAGCATTTCACTGACAGATAACTAAGCGACCCCGACAGAACATTGATTAAAACTGCAATCATTGCGCGTGACCACAGAATTCGATAAAAGCTTCGAAACACCGCTCTCCGTCTCCGATGACCGACCGGAACAAATGGTTAGCGGCTGTGGATCCTAGTTGCAGCTGAGCACAAACGTTTTATAAAGATTTACCGATCGCTGGAATCAAAAGGAATTGTTCGCTGCGGTTTTCCCTCGATTCGGTTGCAAGTGTTTTCGTGTCTTTCCCAGCTAGAAACGAAACTGGTACAATTACACGCTATGTCGATCGTCCTTCAAAGATATTCCTGTCGTGATCTCATCGTGATTATACGATAATTCTTTCGAGGTCTGATTATTGAAATTTATTCCGACCGATAGGTACGTTATGGAAAAACAAGAGCCGTTCTCCCTTCGTATGGTAATACGAAGATTATTAGTTCCTACGTTTCCTTGCGTGTAATAGGATATCGCACACTTTGCGTTTCCTCTTACGAATATTAAGTTGCGGCGAGTGGCCGATTTATTTACCAAAGTTTCGACAGCTATTATATTCGTTAATTGAAATACTCACAAAGAAATTGATCATTTATAAAATGGCGCACAGAGGTTCTCGATGGCACCTGTCAGGAAAACAGGTCCGCGTGTCATTAAACAGGACTCTGCGGACCCTCGAAATCGCGCGACGTCCGAGATAATCGACGCGTTCTGCGGCAGACTCGATAACTTCCCACGAGATAAATAAGCAAATTCTTGGCCGCATGTCGTACACGAAATATGCATTTATATCAAGGCGCACGGTACGGCAGTCCGTGAAGGGGATCACAGTCGACTTTCGCACTGATTCGAGAGGTCCACGTAGGCGGAGAGTGGTAATCGGTCCGCGGGAAATGAACTTAATAATTCGTGCGCCAACGTCGAACATTATAAATCGCGCCGGATAATTCGGAGACCTGATTGCAACTCGTATCGGCTCCAGGGCTCGTTTAGCTTTCTCTTTTTCAGAAGCACCCGGCGGCTACGTTCGATAACAATCCGATACCTCGAGGAGCTACGTAAGTATTTAAACCAGCTGTACCATCAAACGATACGGACAGTCTGTTTAAAATAACCGTAGACGCAAACGTTTCGTGTTAGAACTTGATCCTCTAGAAATTTTTCCAAGAAGTTCAATTCAATTTTCTGAAAGACGAAATCTTCAAGTACAGCGAGTATTCTTTTCCGACCTATTTCTGGATACGTTATGAAATCAGCACGAGACTTGTATCGCGATATTTGTAGTAGCTAGAGGAACGATAAATATTAGCGAAATTCGCAGGCCGGTAGTAAACGCGGTATACGCAAATGAACGATTGAAACGATCGAGCAGTTGCATTTACACGAAGCATAGGTATTCGGTTACATTAATTAAATAAAGTTCAGGCCGGTATCGGCCGCGGCGTCAGAGCTCGAGCATGCATAGCTCGGTACGGTGTACGTTACAACATTTATTGCACTCGGGATGCGATTCGCGAGGGCTCACCATAAGTCTGGGCATACTATCTGGACCCCGATCACGTACACCCCATCCACCGGTTGGATTCTCTCTCTTCCTCTCGGATACTTTGTCCGTGAATACTATCGGGTATACTCGATATGTGTGCCAACTTACTTACACTACGTACGCAACGGTACGCGTTTACACGCGCGCGAATCGTCCGCGTCTCATCCGTTTTCTGCCTTAAACAACCGTAATCCCGTGACGAAGACCGTGTGTGCGCCGTACCGAGCGGCTTGCACGCTTTACGAGCGGCACCAGACGATCGACCTCCTTTGATTAAGCGCCACCTCGTCGTTGTGGCCGTGTAATTAACACGTCGAACGCGGGACAGCCACCTGATCCCCCTTCGCGCTCCCTGGACCCGCTTCCACGATAGTCCTCGTTTCGCGGAACCAGAAACAGCCTCGTACGATCCTCGAATCGCGACATGCTCGCTTAACGACGTGTTCAAGGCGAAGTCTACCGTAGCATCGGACGTCACGAAGAAACGCCACTTTCGAAAATAGCCTACCTCGCAGCGCCACTCGAGGAAACTGCTATTTGCTTTGCGAATGCACGACGATTATCGAGGATCGGTCGGGTACCGCTACGATTAGAAAAACACGCGAGAAACGACGCGAACGATCCGAGAAACGGACCAGACGGAGATGAAAATCCGTGCGCTCGATTAAAAATGTCCGCGTGTTGCCTCGCAGGTTGATAGAAATACTCGTCGTTTCCGCAGGATACGAGCTCTACACTCGCGAATAACCGTTATAGAATATAGCCGCCGGTGTCGAACAACGTTCAATTTGAAGGGGCCAACGGTGAAATAATGGTACCCCATGGGTGCGTCTGCGAGGGGCCCATGGACCTAATGCGGTATCATCGCCGTTCTCGCATACCGACGTCTAATTATCAGCGGGAAACATTGGCCGGTGAAATTGACGCGTTTCTTGCGAATTAAATGCAACGGTCTAGCGTTAAATGTTCTCGATCGAAGGAACGAGCCGCACGACCGACAGACAGACGTAATCATACGTTCCCAGGAGCGTTATTAAAATTTGCAGCTTTTACACGACCGATAATAATCCATCAACGTACCATTAACCGTGTTATAAGAAACTTGTACGACGTTCTAAACGACTCGACGCCACATAATTACTTTTTATCGCGGATACGTGTTATCGAAAGAACTCTAACACGATAGAAAACGAAATATAGAGTGTTTTATTACGAGTGAAATCTGTTTTGTTGGCAGATGGAGAACGTGACATCCAGTTTTCCCGTTCTATCGAAGTGTATATCTGTAAGGGTACACTTATATCGTGGACTTATTACGACCAACACACAGTTCGGTTTCTCGAGTTCGATGAAGAGATTTCTTATTTTCGATTTCAATTTCTTTAGTTGTTCGTCGAAGGAGGCGGCAAGCAGTATTTTTATTATGGCCGGTCCGTTGTTAAAAATCGAGATGTCGGCGCAACGTCACGCTAAAAAATAATTCAAGACGTCGACGGCGGTATCAAAGAACGTTTAAGACCGCTTAATTCTCTTTGCTTCGAAGCGGTACCGGCAGCTGGTGCAGCAGGTTCAGCAGGAGACGTTGACAACCCCTTACTAATGTCCGCAATTCCTTACTCCTTCGAGACCATTTATAAAATGCCACCGGATGCTTGTCCGACCAGATCCAGGGATAATTTGTTTGAAATTTGGTTCGCGGATTATACGAAAGTGTAACGCTTTGATTAATATCGCGACGAAGTTTGAAAAGCGAATCGAGGATTACGAAAGCGTCGAACTGAACTTGGCGAGGACGCGCGTTTGATTTGTACGTTTCGTCTCTTTACGCTTCTCCTCGGTAGCAACGTTAACACCAATTTTGTACCGCATGCTTCTCCTTAAAAGCTATCGATCGACAAGAAAATTATCGTCTAATTACCGATCGTTGGATCAGCGGTATCATAACCTATATTTCTGTTGCAAGGAGGATTCGTTAAATGATCAATAATTGTAATTTTCGTAATGACCGGTCATTACATGACGTCGCAGCGACGAGAACATTGATTTCTTTATTAAATAAAAAGTTCTCAAGCGATATCGCGCGTTAAAACTTCGTAATTGGAGGGCAGACGAGAGTATTAGTACTAAACTTTCCTTGCTTAAGTTACGATACACGAAATGAATATAAAATAACGTGGTCGATGATAGCCTCGGTCGATTACTATTCGCTGCGAGTAGTAAACTTCGAGACTGCTATTTATTACTTCACCTAGTCATTTTACCGCGTTTCTAACTGGCGATAAACGATACGATTCAATTATTTATGACAGTATCGTCGGATATCGTCGTACTAACGAGAAGACGATCTCGAATCTCCGCGGCACCGAATGCGTTTAATTGAGTTTATGAAAGTTTCGACGTGTATTCAGAAATATAAACGTAACGATGCAGTCCCGTGTTCGTTTGACGAATGCAACGAATTCCGCGAACGAATAATAAAGAACAGATACGATCGATCCGATCATTCTGGAGTCTCGGGTACCTGTTGGAAAACGAAAGCTACTTTCACGAAGATCGTGTAGCAGCAACGACGGTGAATTATAAGCGAAGGAACCACTGAAAATTAGCTACGCTCTTGCGGTTCTTTGTAACTCGACCCCGCGGTAACGTCTTCGAGATATGTGCTTCTCAACAAGATTGGTTCTTCTTCTTCCTCTTCCTCTTCTTCGAGGTACGTCTGTCCCAGAGAAAGGGTGAAGTCTTTTCGTAACGAGTCTCCCTTTAAAAGGAGACACACAGAGAAACCACCGAGCATCGTTCGCTTTACGATTCGATCGCTGTACGATGAACTCGAAACAAATTTTTGATAACAAAAAGATAAGCTAATTCTTCTCGTTCATTTGTCTCGATCAATATCACATAAGACGTTCGAAGAAAATATTTCGCGGATGATTGATCGCGTGGAGTCTTGATTTATACCCCGATCATTCGCCGGCTTTCAAATTCCTGTTCGTGAAAGGGTGGCGAGAGTAGATAGGGTGCAAATGAGAGGGAAAGGAAAACGGGGCAGAGGAAAGGGTCATTCGCTATAGGAATGTACGTCTTGGCAAATGCGTGATATACAATGGAAATGATACGAGGGGAAGCGAAGCTAGATGGGACAAGGTCGTCCCATGAGCCATCATCCGCGCGTGTATTGAAATATTTCCTATGGAATTCCCATAAAACGTAGGCAGCACGAACGAATGAACGGACGACCAGTTTACTCTCGCACCCATGACCCTTGCACCATTGGGATTCATAATTCTTTCGGGGAACTTTTTATCGGTATTTTCCACCTGTACGCACCCTGAGACATAGGGTCTAGTCTCTGGCGTATCTCGACGAAGCTAAATCTTTCTCCGGATATTCCTTATTCGCCCATTTCTCTGTTAACTTACCAAACTTCGAACATGACGATCGATATGTATCGGTAATATATCACGCTTCGATATTTATTATCGACATTCATCTATTTTGTGGGTTCTGGGATATTCAGAAATGTAGATATTTGTAGACTAAAGATATTTGTGATTTAGAAGTTTAGGTAATTCAAGATTCGAAGACTTAGAGATTTGAAAGTTTGGAAACGTGTAATGTAAGGAGTTGAAAATTTTCACAAATCAAGTGTTTTCAACCAAAGATTACAGCTGTGTAATGTACCTAAAAATAGTGTCCCATAATAGGGCATCTCATGTATCAGCGCGTTAACAGCGAGGCCACAAATGCCGAAACGTGCCTATCGTCCTTTGTTCCTTTTCTTTTAATCTTCTCGCAGCCATACCGCGCGTCCGCGGCTTTTTATCGTTCTCGAGCATGCTCGAGCGTGGTCAGCTTGGTAAAAGTTCGCGTAATAGCATTCCTGCAGGTTTCCGTGTCAGTCCCGATTTCGGACGTTAATTGGCTCCTACGCACAATGGCCTACCAAATTCGGAACGTAATCAGATACTCGGTTACGAAGCAGGCTGCGGGTTTCTATGCGGACCGGTTGCGGCACGCTGCACGACCGGTTGACTCATCCCGGCTCTCGGACTCGTTTCGACCCTCAGGGTGCAGAAGCTGCCTCCGCCGTGATTCCAGACCGCGAAGTCCCGTCGAGTGTTCGACGTCTGCGACCGTTTTTCCTCGGTCCCACGACCGTGGGACAGGAATTCCTAGGATCCCTGATCGTTCACGGGAATTCACCGTGGCGTTTCAGCTTTAACAGACACCGACGCTCTCTTTTTCCGTCCGCTCTTCTTTTTTTCCCCCAGGAATTCGTCGCTGAGTGGACGTTGCAAGACGCATAGTTCGGTGAATCCTTGCGGCTAGGATGCTTCTTAGTGTCTGATTACTAGGAAAACTATTAGCCAAGACAACCGACCAGACGAGGCCTCTCTCGGTGTTTGCGGTGCAATTCTGCGCGCGCAATTAGTTTTCGAATCCTATTATCCCTCGCTGGATGGAAATCGAGTCGTTCATGCTCTTTCTTCTATGCATCTGTTTTATCGCGTGTTTGTTCACTCGCTTTGACATTTTAATGTTCATTAGTATCGTTCCGAGTTGTCATTTTTGTAGGTCAACGTCTATGTAATGTACGTGTATGCCTTTGCATACCGACCACTACGAAGATGTTCTCATAAACGGAGACCATACTTTGAACGAAACATTGCATCGTTTATTAGTTAATTGGGACCATACGACGTACACCACGTCTTATTAAACCGATGTTATAGACGCTGCTGACCTACCGACGAGTATAGGGTACGTTGAAATCGCTTCTTTATTTTATGACGAATCCAACATCCTCATCGGTCCGGGTCAGCTTGTCGACGTAAAAGTCCGAAAATGTCCGCGATATTTTATTCGAGCACAAGTAAACGCGAGGGAAATTTGCACCTCGCGCGAATGTCCAGCACGTTTTACAATGCGATAAAAAATAATTTGCGTACGCTCGTGATTCGTCGTAAACGAAGAAATTGGACGAGGTAACCACCAATAAAGGACGGGATCGCTTTGGTTCCCACCTGGCCGTCGCGAAATTAGTTACGGTTCACCGCTTTCGTTATGCACGTACATACTGTACGAACGGATCGACGCGACAACAGAAATACAGTTTTCTTTCTTCGTTCGTGCGAGGCATCGTCAAGAGAGCGCAATTAAATTATCCGAATTGCTTGTCAACGGGGCAATTCGAATTTATCAGAGTGCCTTTGAATAGCGCAACGCGAACGCTTGTACGAGGCTGTGTAATAACGTGTAGTCACGAACGAACGTTTATGTACGGTTGTAAGCGTTACGTAATAAATGCACAGTACCGGCACAAGAGCTCTAACTGTCCGCAGAACGTTGTCGTTGCGTTGTGGAACGCGTGGTACTCCTTCCTTCTCCTCTTGTTTGTCCTTTCCTTCCTTTTTGCATCGTTCCCTCCGCGAACCGACGCGTACACGCGTTTATGCACGCGTATAAGCCGGGACACGACGCATAAATACGATCGTGGAACACGGAGGCGACGCCGAGGCGAACTGTTGATGCTGTCCCGAATGAATTCGAACGAGTGTGCAGTATTTTAGCGGTTAACGGAACACCGGTTCGATTAAATTGAATGCAGGTGAACCGCGCGGCCACGATAAATGGAAAAAGAAACGAACAACAGGAGAAAAGTATCGTTTCTTCTCTTTGCATCGACTGCCTCTGCTATCTGATCACGTAAAAGTCCACTTAGACCTGATTCACGCTACGGATCCACTTACGGTTTAATCCAATGTGATAATTATTTAATTTAGCTCAGATTGCAATGTTAACGAGCACATACACCTGAAATGCATCGGTTCTTTGTGCACAAAAAGAAAATGTTGTTTTACGATACAGATAATTACAATTTTTTCTCGCGTCAGTTGGCACATGTTTCGTTAACTGACCGTGAAATCGCCGAAATAAATTCGAAATTCCCTCTCCCTAGATTTCCGATTGCATACAAAATTAAGAACTTCTATAATGTTTCATGATTTCAATTTATTGAAATAATATTGTGGAAGGGAGTGATGGCTGTCGGAAATAATTGGTTGTTAAATGAAACGCAGCACACGTTGAAGGGTGCTGTGGATGGAAATTTCGTTCGAATATTTGTATTAATCGTGTACGAGGGTGCGAGTTAGCATATTACACGAATAGGATTTCTGCCACGTTTAAATTTCCCTGGATTTCACAGAGGAACGTTGTCATAATACGAGAACGAACGATTAATTCCGGAACAGATGGCGACAATGTTCAGACGGTTCAGTTCCTACGAGAAATTGGTCTCACGTGCACTATCTTGTTGCGGCTACCGTGACATTATCTTTATCCCCGTTGAAGATACACGTTACACCTAGACAGGGTGTCAATCGATAACAGAAAACACCTTATAAATCTCCTTATAGTATCACAAAACTTCGCACACGGCCGATAGAAATTAAATATAATAAAGAAGCGTTAAAAAACTCATTTCACGGTTTTGACTTACTTTTTCACAGAAGATCACCGTTTCTCCTGTCACCCTATATATTGAAAACGAACGTGTACATGTAAGGTTTCGTAAGCTGAATCTCGCGTGGGCATATTAAAACGGTATAATGGTACATTATGATCGTCCCCGAAGAACGGTTACTTGCAATTCACCAAGGTGTGATCACCTGCCGTAACCCTAATGCGATGTCATAACGCTGTCGGAGCAGCTCTAAACCGCACGCAGTCTGAAATTATATGTAGTTTGAAAGTGGTTCCTCGGGACGATATTAAATTAGGAATTCCTCAACGCTGGCAGGGCTTCTATCGCCGTAGATACGCGCCGTGTTCTCCTCTCGCGAATAAATCCTAATTGAATTCTTACGAACGAGTTTCTACAACCTAATGACTAGGTGATTCGCGTTATTGCATTACGTCTCTGCCGGTGTAACAGTGCGAGTAATCTTTTAAAAGACTACTTTTGTTGAGACCGTTTAACTTAAAAATATTTCAGAATTTATATCATAATTTTTGGGTTGGTAATTGTTAGTCATTTCTGGTAGTTCTTTCTTATTCCAGGGAGTGCAAGTAATTTTGTAGAATTATACTTTGGATGTTATCGAGGTCTGCAAAATTATCTGAGATCCACAATCTCAATGTTTGCAGTTTACTAGTTTCTGTTAAAGTCTGTTACAATTACTAAATTGTGACGATATAGGACTTCCAAAGGTCTAAAGATCCCTTTTCCCATGATTCCTAGAGTGTTGCTATTAATATTCACCCGACGAATGTCTACAGAGTCGGTGCGCGCCAAAGCACGCGAGGCGAACGAAACAACGTTACGCGTAATCAACGGCATCTACCGTTTATTAGCGAACAAAACGATCCACATAATTCAAGAGCCGCTGACGAGCGAAACGGCAAAGCGCGGGTGCATACAAATGTCCTTCCACTCGGCTAATTACACGCGTCTCGATAATCAACCCCTCGACGACAGCGTAGGTGTTTGACGGTCCGCGTTCGGAGTTGGCACAATGCGAGGTTTGCTTAGCCGTGGACGGAAGTAGGATGTCGTTTAGCACAAGCGCTGCGTCGTGGCAATGATAGCGCCACGTAATACTACGGATGAGACTATCTGCAGAGCGTAATGCAGCAGTAGCATGGCACGAGGGGTAGGAGAGGAGAAGAACGGCTCAGGAGCATGGGGAAGTCGAATGAGTGGGGTGCGAATATAGGATGATTATGTCACGGTATGATGTATGCGGGTTGGCAAACAGCCACGCGGTCACCCAGACACCCAACACAACGACTCGTAGCCGTGTCTCTGTTCCTCCTCTGACTTTACAGCCACACAGCCACCTTGAACGTTTATCCGAGCATCTTCCTTCGAGCATGCTCGGCCGGAAGTTGAAATCTCATTTGGATTCGTCAGACTACTCTTGTACCATAACGAGAAGTTATTATCGATCGAACGTTATCGGAAGCGAATTTTAATGAACAACTCGGACAAATGGATCGTTGTGTACCTTGGCATTTTTCGACCGATTTGGAATCGCGGAAGATGAATGATCGTGTAATCACCGCACAATATATCTTTGCAAAGGTGAAATGTCGAGACGTATGTTCGTAGGTTTGACACTCGTATCCTTAGATTTCTACATTCTTGTATACTCATATCTCCATATCTCTACATACACAAATCTTTAGATTCTCAAATCCTTAGATCCCAAAATTTTCAAAACCCCCAATCTATCTTCATGTCCATATTCCTACATCCTCACATCCCTACGTCCTGATACCTACATTTGCCAGCCACGATTGGCTATTAAATGTGTGCAATTATTAATAGGAAACGACGTAAGGAATTTATGGGGTTACGGTCGTTAAAGCGGTAAGCCGCTAGTAACATTTTCGCGGGATAACAAGCGAGGCAACAGTGAGGCGAATTTCTGCGTTACACTCAAAGTAATCTCATCGGTGATATTATGCGGCACTGTCGTTCCCGTGATGCAACGTTCATATTAAACGAGCTGCCTTTACATTCTACTTCCGTGCATGGTTACCTGATATCGGGTTACGCCTACATCGGAGAGCGCCACGGCTATCCAAGCTGAAGGTGCAAATTTTATCGTAGAACCTTGCGATTCTGTTGCGTAAACACGCGAGAGCCGATTCCGGTTTTCCTTTACATTTTTCTCATTTACGAGAATACGAAACAACGATTACTATTACTATTTTATTGCCGGAGAATAAATGATCGATATAAAGATAAACTGACCTTATCGTATTAGTATTAGTTATCTTGACAGGAGCTGTTTATTATACGTTTTTAAATGTCGTGGAATCAATCATTTTAGATTAAGGCGTATCGTGTAGAAGTTAGATAAAATGTATGAGATGTTGAGAAAAAATTGATTCAAATTTGTTAAGCAAATGGTGCTCCGGCGCACGTTAATTAGCGATTAAAATTAAATCTATTTAAAATTTATTTATAGATTGTATAAAACCTGTTCGTAGTTGTAAGTAATAATCAAGACAGATAGAAATGTAGTATAAAATATAATATTATATGTATGAAAGTTTACCGTGTCTGTAAGCAAATTTATTATATTTCTGAACATTTAGGCAGATTTTTTCCGAGTAATAGCACGGAATTTAAAATCGTGTTGGTCGCGTAAAATTTTGTAAGATCAATGTTTATGTTACTTATACAAGCGATCATTAAAGCGTATGACTTTTCAGCTTTCTACGTCAGCTTTAAATCGTAATTTTGCGATGTCTCGCGCGTGCTTGCTACATTTAGCTCGAGCCACCCTTTTAATCGTGAAAAGCTGCGTCGTTTAAGGGCCAAGGCTGTTCCCTTGTTTGCTAGATTCTCTCATAATGGCACGGAAAAACTTTATCTCCAGACATTAAGGCTCCGAAAGAGCTTAGTATAAGCGCGTGAAAATCTCACAAGCAGCAAAACCCATGAAAATTCTCGATCGCGGACGCAACATTTTCCGAGAAACTTTGAAAGTAACGCAGATTGAATCCTAAATAATTAAAATATGAAAATTTAGAAAGGCATGTTGCAACATACGAATTATACTGCTTAAATTTAGTATCTCGTTATTAAATTAAATTGAAAGCTTAAAGAGAAGACATTCTTTCTAGTAGGTAAAACGAGGAGCGACTAAAAAAGAGTACGTTCACTCTGCATACGATGACGTACTCGTGTAATCTATCTCTCCGTCGATTAAGCAGTAATTAAAGGCAAAAATCTTCCGACATGTTCATTATCGTATTCCAGGCGGATCGAAATACATCCACATTCTACGATCGAATCTTCGTGATGCAGTCCGCGTTTCAACGTAATCGCTCGTAATTTCAATTAGCCATTAAAAGTTTTAGCCGTTTAGCATCGACCGATAGCTTCGATTCGCGCGTTATCTGAATTCCAAGCGTTTCTGGCATGGCAAAGCGACACGGTAGATAGCTACGCGTTATTCAACGAAAATAACATTTAATTAAGTGGCGGCTGTTCTGTTCGCGCCTCATTTTCGCCGCTTAACCAACGATCCGGCCGATGATTTACGACGGATTCGTAAGATCGAAACGCTTTTAAGCACGATATTGCCTACCGATCGGATAAATGTTTCGATAAAATCCGATTTACGAGCCGCACGCTTTCTGAAAGGAGACCAGAGAGCTTTGATACGTATTTACTACCGCGAAGCGTATGCGGTAAAACTATCGGCGCGCTGCGGAACGCCGCGACGTCGCTATACTTTCACAAAGCTTATTGCAAATTTATTAGTTGTGTCCCAACAGCGAAACTCTTGCCTTTCTTTGCTGCCACGTGCAACGCTTTGACGAACAATAGCGAACGAAAGAAACCGTGTACCTTAATGCGACTCGTTTATCTGAACGGATTACAGACATGTTCGATTCGTATCTTACAGTATGCTATTAAATGAACAGACAGCTACTGTCATTCTTTCAACTGGTACCTCGTTTATATGAGCCACTTGCACTCTTTCTTTCGTGTACAATCTGAAGACCCTTAAAATTCTAGGTACCCAGATGTTCTAAGGCAGACTCTGTAAAACTGGAGGATCAGGGTCTAACTGTATGCTGCATGTGATGCTGCAGAACTTGAGGACCAGGGATTTTAGTAACCTGGTGACCCTAGAAACCTCGTTAACTTGTGGAACATTAGAATCTTATGGATGTCAGGGAACGTAAAGATCGTAGAGACCTGGGGACCTAGGTGAGGCCTATATTTATCTAAACTTCAGCTACCAAGCTTTAGTCATAGCAGCAGTTTACGAGAGAAGAATCAAGTTCCTATCGGCATTCAATTAGGTAACCTACTTGGAGGGGTAAAACGGAAAAAGGTAATAGCATCGTAATCCCATGAAAATGGCTCCATAACCGTGGATCATAATACAAAGTTTACTAAGGGAGAAGAGGGTTTCGCGGTCTAAGGTGGGAAGGTAAGTCGTAGGGTATAATGCACCAAGTTTTAATTGTTATGGGTCATCCTGGCCGAAGTTATTTCCTGCCAAGGCTATTAAATCAAAGTTATTAGTTCAGATTTCTTACTGTCTGGTACACAAGTTACGTTCCCCGCCGGCTGGCTCGTTGTAAAGATGCTCGCGCTCATAAGACGTTGCACACAATTTGTTTTTTATGTACCTTTCGATCCTCGTGATTGCTCGTAATCATCTTTCAAGGCTTCTGCGAAGAAATATTACTTTATCGGCGTTATAAAGTCTGTTTTGCTCGTGATGTAAAATAGTTTAAGAAGTGTAACGTGGTTTTTACATCGACCGCGCGTAGTTGGTGCAGTATAGCGTTTGCGATCGTCATTCTTTCCGATTCAGTGATATAATTATTTTATTTCCGAAAACACTGTTGTGCGAGTACTTTCGTGTACCAAGGTAAATGGTCAACCGATAATTGCAGGGTGAATCGTGCAAATGCGGGTGAATTTTTGGGGTCGCATAACGCCACCGTTTTCCGCATCCCCTATCTATAGACAATCGTTGATGCTTGCACAAACGATTGCACGTTAATTGGCGTTGTATTTAGGGACAGCGAGGGACGGGGCAATTATAAATAGATTAGCAATCCAGTTTGTAATCAGTGTTAATGTCACTCGGTAATTTTCATTTGTTCGCGATTGCGAATGAAATTGTCAGATAAAATGGCGTGTAGGAAAATGATGTTACATTCGATTTCAGCAAAGATTCGAATCCGTGTTACAAAAGTTAAAAGTTGTAGGTTGTCGCGGGGATTATGATAACACGCCGGTAATAATTTCTTCTATCGGAATCACGATATAATTTCTAGTTCGTTGCCGATAATTGCTAACTGGCATATCTCAAGTATCGGCTAATTACGCAAATCTGTTCTCGAGACGATAAGGCGTCTCGCAAACACTGTATCAATATGTATTTACAATCTACGGTTTCGACATCGGCGAAGTTTCAGGGAACCGTGAAGAAACTCCTCGTCGGGGTGAGGACGTAGTGTTAACGAAACTCGTTAAAAAAAGTGTCGATCTCGTCGTAGTCGATAAGCTATCGAATAAACGTCGATCAAACTGAAGTATAACCGCGTTTACGCTATCCTGCACCTCGATCAGACGCAGCGGGTCTGTTTCGGTCGACTTGCGAATCACGTGGGATGCTAAGTACAAGTTCTCGTGTTCCGTGATCTTAACCAGATAGAAAAATGTACACGATATTATGGTCCGCGATGCTAGAAACTCGTGGTCGACAGTTCGGAACCCATTAACGAACGCTAATTATCGTACGGTTACACGCGGTAATTCGATCTGTCGATCGTAACCGTCCGCCAAGATCGAGAAAAATGATCTTACCTTTATAGCAGGTGTCCGTTGCGCGATCGACAAACTTGATTGTGTTTTAATCTGTTTTCCGTCGACCGTTCGGGTTGCGTGCATGGTCCGAACAACGAAGATTGCGAACGTATACGCTCTGTGTGCATCCTCGTCTCTTTTTCCTGCTTTCCTTTGCGCGTCCAGCAACCGTCACAATTGGTGGCCCTGAAGAAAACGCGACGACCAGCAAAGCGAACCGCAGCGCAACCGTACAATGTTTAATTCCCATAAACCCTTCTCGAGACGAACGCGCAAAAACGTTCACCGTCGACCTATGAATACCCGTGATTTCTTTTCCAGGGGACGTTTACGGCGCCGCGGGAAACTCGAAATAATGCCGGCCATCGCGCATAAAGCAACCAATGACTCGGTAAAAATGCTTAAAGAGGCTCGACTGCACTGAACCGCGTGTGCCGGGACTGTCCCGGTAATTGTGTGTTTTTATCAAGGCGGGCTTCACAAATCTGTCGGGTTGTTAAGGTAAGTGCCTCGCGGTTGCGTCCTACCGTTCAACTCCTCTCTTTCGTCCTCTTTTCACCAACGCGTATCCCTCAACCTGGCGGAGTTAAAAGGTCATCCACCGAACGAACAGTCTTCTTTCCTTCGTCGACGTGCTAGTCGGATAGAAAGCTACACGTGGCCACACGTAACTTATCCGATCCTCACCGGCGATAAGATAAAAGCTAAATAGTCCGCTAATTAAAGACCCCTGCTGGCCGTTCGAGCCACCCTGGAACTTGCAGCGGGAAACGGAGAAAAACGGGCGTTCTCTTACCTACGTTTCTCGGTATCCTGTTGTTACACGTCGCGCTACGAAATTCTTCTCCCTCGCTTAACTATTAGGAGCATCGGGGCCCTCGATGAGGATCCAATTCTAATGAAATTTTATGGCCGGCTCGTTAAATGGGAAATAAATTTCGAAAATACCCGCCGGTTACCAACTTTGGTGGCGACGATCGAAGCCATCGAATCTCTCGATCTCTCCCCTGATTTATTCTCGTTTGTGTTTTACCTCGATCCACTCTGTGCATGCGATTCGATTCGCAGAATTTGTCGGGGTTAATTCTTATTAAACTCGTTGGGCATTCGCCAATATTTTACACTTGCATTACGTTCTTACCGTGCATTCAAATCTCCGGTCACTCGAGTCAAGCGTCGTTTCGGTCGTACTTCAAACATAAAAACTTGCGAAACTTGCGTTTTAAATTTTCAAATTTACGAATCGATTACCCATAATCGTACACCGTGGGCGTATTCGCCCGTCACTGGTTTTCGGGACGATATTGTAACATGGTGGTTGAGATCGGTAAAGGATTACAGAATCGTTAGCTTTCGACACAAGCCGATAGGATGAAATTCAAACGATCGTGGGTCGAAAAATCGTTCCAGCATTCGGTGGAAGAAGGTCTAGGTCAACTTCGAACGGACCTGAACAGATTGATGCGGGTCGAACAGCGTCTGAACAGGTTTAAAGGAGTCTAACGAGCCGGAGTATCCGAACAGGTCGTGATAGGTTCGAGTGAACGCACCGGGTCGAAAACCGGTTGCGACGCGTTAGCCTGTGCCGAAACGATTTCAGTCGGATTATGATGAGTTCGGACATCCTCGATGTAGGACGTAACGAGAGAAGACAAGTTGACGCGGATTGTGGCGATAATTTCAACGCCTTTGTTCCCTCGTCTCTTCGATAACGTTGTTTCTCTCGGTTCGCCACTTTGTTTCGTGCCGTTGACGAGGGAACATGCGTTGACCTGTCGGTTCGGCCGTTATCGTGGAAAAATATCGCGTCGTTTGTCGCGTTTCACTCGTCCCACGAATTTCTATTTGGTAAACGTAATCGATTGGGCGCGCTTTAAACAGGCGCACCGGCGCTATGCTGGTGTATCAACAATCGTATCTCGAAACTGGACGCGCGCACGGTTTTCAACCGTGTTGTACACACTCGTCGTAACGAAACCTATCTACGTTTAATCACGAGCAAATATGCGAATAAATCGGTTCTAGTCGAAATATATGCGAGCTACATTTCAACGAATCGGTTAATAAAAGGGGATCGATATCGGTTTCTATCACGAGGCATTCTACGATATTCGTGAACGCTTATCGATTACTTTCCATGGTGTTCTGCCAGGATGCTTTTCACTCGATTCAACGAAAACTGTGCGAACTGAAACAGCGTCTCGATAACTTCGAGAGATACTCGATCCAAAGATACCATGTTGTCGCTACACCCTCCGCCACCGCGCGACTTTGTCTAACTCGGTGTATCGTAATCAAGAGCGGATTAATTATCCCGCTTTACAGCGGTACGTCGTCCTAACTTCGTCAACGACGGTGGCACAGAAACGGGAGCTTAAATTCCGAATCGATCGGGCCGATAATTCAATCGAAGGTTCCTGCCAGAGGTACTTGTTCGCGTTATCCCCAGAGTCTCGGTGATACGGAGGACCATCGCCAAGATACGAGCTGTCAGAGCAGCTTTATCTGTTATTTGTGGCCCCGTAGATTTCGGAATCACTCTTTCACCCGTATCCTCTTGTACGCCGTCTCGGAGCTCTCTTCGTCGTGTTGCGAGACAGCTACCGAAACGTAGGCGAGACCGTTGCTCGTTCAACTACACCGAGTTCCTGCGAACGTCTCGGATCTTCCCGTTGGCGACGAGACCCAGACAGGTAGCTGTTAGCTTATGTAGATTAAATTGTTTCGAAGAAGGTGCGCTGCTGTTTATTCATCGCGAAACGACGATGCTCGAGATAAACGGAACGATCCGAGGAGCGTAACCGGCGTTCTTGGACCGGGCCATTCGAACGTAAAACGACACCCTCCAACGAATACACCCGTTTTTGTTCTGCCTTGTCTCGAACATTCCTATTATATCGCTTACACTTTCGTGTTTTCCAATGAATGGAATTTCCTAGTTTCGATTAAAATTTCTGCAGAACACCAAGTGCCGGTGGTATACGGTACACTGCTCTGAATAGCTAAAATATTTCCGTAAATACGTTTTAAGCGGCGAAAAATAGGATATTATATTCGAGGATGAACTTTTTTGCCGTGCCTTTTAACGCAGATACCATGAATAACGTCGGATTACTTGGATTCCGACATCTTTCACCGTGAAACTTCATATTCAGAGTTCGAACGCAAGAAATCTCGGATTAAATTTTTAACATCCGTCGAGAATATTTGCTGAAATTTTTAACTGAACTAGAAATTTGTAATCTGTACGTGCACGAAAAGAACCGGTTATTAACGAGATTAATTTCGATATACAATTTTATAAATGGGGTTTCAATTAATCTCCGCGAATTGATTTAAACAGGGTAAACAGAACTCAATTCCAAAAATAAATATGAATATAGTGATAATATATTTAAAAAAATATTTTCCCTTCGGTCACTTTAATCACCGACAAACTTTCCCTCGCCGGCTACAATACGTGCGTCGGTAAAATTCCCGTAAAAATTACTCGGATTTTGAAACGGTGCGGGCGAAAGTAGAATCGTCCCACACACTCGCATAATACACCGTTTAACGGAGTTGTTACATTCAATGCGCCACTCGTTTCTTCACAAAAGAGCACTTTTGGATTGCTCCTAATATCTCACGGGTGGATTCAGTCGCGTTCAAGGCACTTACACAGTGGCAATTAAAAACGGTGTATTGTGGCCGCGGAGTGGACAACCGTCAAAGAAAACCACGTCGCACAAAAGGGATTAATCTAGCCGGAATTACAATGAAATTAAAACGACGATTTCGGTGGTCCCGTGGTCCGGTGGAAAACGATGAAACGCGCGAGTCTTTTTCAACCACGGTACTTTATCGTCAATTAACACGCTCTCTGTACGTGACGTGTATCATACTCTCGTTTTGTGTGGAAATTTCTCATCAGAATATTGTGTGCTAAGTACTTTCACCGAAATAGACGTTAAACGAGTACTTGAATTATTTATAGCGTAGACTAAATAAGAATTTAAAGCAAGAGTAAAAGTTCGATTCAAATAACCATAATTAACACCTTTTCGAAATAACGATAATTTGCTCCAGAGGTAGAATTCTGGCTACCTAAAGATGCAATATTGTAGTTCGATCGATAACAAATGGGGTGGATTTTTTCACGTTTATCGGGCGCAGATTGGTTTCGAATCGCGATCCATCTCTTGCGCAGAGCTCGCGAACGGTCGGACCTCGCGGATCGCTTCGCTGTCGGACCGCAAATTACAGACTTCGTTAGAATCCCCGTTATCTGGCCGCCTCATCTCTTCTCCGGGAATTATAAAAACAATTCAGATTTATACCTTACGGCTTATCACGCGGGAGAAAGTTATCTGTACGTGCGCGCACCGACGAGTCTGGTTAGTACGTTCCGCGGACAGCGGCCGATAAATCTTCTCCGGGGAAAGGTTTTGTTTCCACGAAAGATTACAGGCGTTCGATAAAAAGTCATTGTGCCGACGAGAGAAGCCGTTCGGAGCCACGGATTATCGTGAGAATGCGACTGAAGGATGATCGAGACGGCCCTCATTTTCAATCAAATCATTGGGATCCATCAAATACCCACATATCTTTGGTGGTACAAATCGTTTAAACGAATCTTTCCTTCCCTCTTTCTGCAATCATTTTAACGTTTCCAAATGTTTAATTACTCTGTTGTGAAAGAACCCCAGGTTCCTTCATCCCTGCGACCATAAACAAAATATTTGTGGTTATTTTACGACGGGGATACCATACTACAAGCACGGGCTTAAACCTCCGTAAATTACGCATTACATATTTAAGATTTCTAGAAAAATGTTTAGCAGAGGTTGTCACTGCGGTTTAATCGTGCGTACCACCTGCGAGGTGTAAAGGATACGACTATCGAGCGGAGGACGCGTACGTCCGATTTAATAAACCTTTCATAACGAGGCGAACGTTACCGTATAACTAGCCCCGGTACACGGTCCCCCGACAGTCGGGCAAAAATACAACCATGTACGAAATTTACGCGTGCCATGCGGCATAAACTGACCCCCGTGTCTTCCATTCGGATCGCGACTGGCCCAGAGGGAGAAGGACAACTCCGGTCGCTTCGCCTTCCTTCGCTTCCTCGTTACCAAATGGAGATCGAACCCCGATACTCTCTTTTCTCTATGTCTGCGCGAGAATCGAGAACCCTGGTCGACCACGCTCGAGATTTATACCGGCACACACGCATTATGGCGTTGTTAATATGCAAGTCGGCGAGCCGTACGCGTGTACGCGCGAAACGAAGACGGCAAAAGGAGGAGGAACAGAGCCGCTTGCATTAGTAATTTATTTAGCTGCTGTGCCGTAATCCGAGATATTCGTCCGGGTAATGGGTAATCGTAGACGCACTCGCAACCGTGACTCGGTATCGCCGCAATTATAACCGTTGCTAGCCATCGTTAGGTTTAGCTGTGCGACTTTCTAACAGGGTCAGAAATATCCGGGGAAAATTCTAAGAGAATCAGAAAGATCCTACAGAAATCCTAAGAAGGCCAGGAACATCCAATTTACTTCTACCAAGTCTAACAATTTAAAGAAGAGAAAGCAAGAGAATGATTAAGGAAAAATACATAAGAATAATAGACTGACCAAAAAACAGGCCATCCAGCTTATGATAAAACAATGATCTCGCTGTACGAGACAAGATTTAAAAATTTGGGCTCTCGCTGTGTACACCTGTGGGCAAGGTTATTATATTCCGCAAAAAAGGTTACTAAAATTGTGGTAAGATTTATGTCGCTAATCCGGCAAGTCATTTGGTGCAGTAAACAGCAAAGTACCCCGACGACGGAGTATCCTGGCAAGATTTAGCTCGAGATTAAAATTTTAAGTGTCGCGGAAAAACCGGTGAAACGTTTTCGCTGTTGCATGATTCACTGAGACTTCGTGCAGCCCATTTCAACAGTTCACTATGAGCCTGTAGCTTCCAGGAATTTTCTAACGTGATCGCGCGTAATTTACGTGCGGTACGACGAAATTACCTTTACTAATAAATTCTCCCTAATTTATGTTTTAATTCCACCCATTTCTCCGTTATTGCGTTCGTCAGGGAAAACGAAGACAGCTATAATTTCTGCGAATGTGGTATTAGGGTAGAATGTCACTCGGAGGATCCATTATTTCTAATTATCGTTAGATTCATTAATATGCAAGTTTATGCTGAGGATATTAATTTCAAATTTTCGGTATATCTGTCAGCTCCGATTCATAAATATAAGAGGAAAGAATGCGTCAGAAAATGGTGTGAGTACATAAAAGCTTGGCCAGGCATCTCCCGCAGAATCGAGAGGTGGTGACGTTAACTAGGCACGGGATATTAATCGATCAACCTTTGCCGTTCTTCCTGTCGCAAGTTGCCGTGTCAGGGATCAGTCGTATTCCGTGTTCGGCGTCGATCGACGCGGAACGGCGCGGTGCGGCGTTCAATCGCCCGCGGAAAAGTCACGTTCGATCGTAGCCGGTGAAACGTGCAAAGTTCAGCCGCGATAATATATCATAGTCGGTGCAGCCTCGGTCTTGCTAGTCGAACGCGCGACGAGCTTTTACGCTTTCGCGCGATTTAAAGAGATATACCCCATTGTGAATTATGCCTTGCTTCCCTGTACGATGACGAGCATCTCGTGTCCAGTATTTACGGCCATTGTCTTCGTTACCCGCTCCGGGCTACACACAACCGCGACCGCATCTCGTGATCGTTATTGAGGCGCGTGGGTCGTCCTCTTCTTCCTTTTCCTCCTCATCTTCCTCGGTCACCGGTCCCTACGATGTTTTCAAGTTCGCGTCTATGTACGTATTACTCGGATCAATGGTTCCCACGTGTTTCGATAAGGCGACCTTTCGATGGCTTCTTTTTAACCCTCGCCTCTCTTACGGATTCTCTTCCTGAAAGTATCTTCGCCTGAATGGATGATAACGACCGATTTTAAGGGGAGTATTCGAAGGCGCCACTTTTTCAGAAATTAATCGACCAACAGGGAAAGAAACCCTTGAAAACTCCCATCCTGTTCTACTTCGCCTCTTCAAAATAGAACTTCAATTACGCTACATCCATCACATTGAATACGCTTACAATAATCGCCTTACCCTGATAATTATTAGATCTATGTACTTAATTATACCGGCATGATTACATGTTACCATCACAAGTCTCTCAAAATTGGTACCCGTCGAGTGGTAATTCTAAAAGTAAATCAAAATTATAAAAGGAAACTGTTTCATACGATTTCGATTTATTTTATCCTGTTCCTCGACTTCGTACGATACCCAGGCTTTTAGATGTACCGATTCACCTTGACGCAAAAGATCTTGCAATACGCAACAATATTATACGGTTTCGCGATATCGCTTTTATGTTCTTGCTTTTAATAGCGACGCTGCGACGAGCGAAAGAACTTTTCGTAAAATGGGAAAGAGATAGCCAGCGAGTTCAATAGCTCCGGTAAATGCGACATTCGACAATGTTCTCATTCAGTTGGTCGACAACGCTTGTTCTTTTGGTTGGCCATGTCGATTCAGTTGACGCGCCGTTTTCAACGCGATAATCGTTGCCCGCCGAAACGCGCAGACGTCTGTCACTGTTCGCAAAATGAACACGGTCTTTGAATCGCGATGAATCGCTACCTTGAAAACTACGTCGCGGTCGTCGCAAAAACTCCAGTCATTTAATCAAAACCTGCAGCTCCTGAATGCGCGACGTCTCTCTCTAACAAGTCAGTCTGATGTTGTACGTACAACGCCCACGACCAACTGAATTAAACGGTACGAATTCTTGTCGTTAACAGTCAGCCAGAGAAACAAAGACAACTTTGACCCGAATTATTCTATGTTACAATTTAACGCTCATTGTGTTCGCGTCGTCGATTAAAGTGGATCTTGTACCTGTGCACCTTTCCATTCATCGAAAAATAATCTAGTATTTACGTTTGAATCGCAAATGTTTGACAAGGGAAATATTAATGAGCTGCGAACAGTAGAATTTCAAGCTGAATTTGCATGTCCCTGTAAAAAAACCTGAACACGCAGTTATTGTTTTCGTCGCAACGAACAGTTATTAGCAAACCACCGAGTGTAACCCAATTCCATGACGTGACTCGTTTCCTCGGTCATTTTATACTCGTAACGCCGGGATTTGCTCTTCCTGATTGCTTTGACTAACGGTAAATTAACAACGAACAAACAACGCCGACTTCGAAACAAATTCGTACCCTCGAAGATCATACGCGAAACTTTGCAACCAGAACTTACGCACTCACCCTGCCCGGCCAACAATACGAATTCGCTTACCACCCAGAAGCAATTTTACGAGCGCGTAAAAAACATTTTACGATACTTTAATCGTTTTTCTTCTCCGCTTTCTTAGTACCTCTTTTCCGACAGCTTTTGCACTCCGTCGGACTTCGTACCGCCGTTATGGCGGAACAAGTATGGACGAAAACAACGTTACTTTATCTTTGCACGACGACGATGGTTCATTAGGGACTCAACTTTGAATCTGTACGGTGTGTTTAATAAAACGGTGACTGACACAACTTGTATTATTGCATTAGTAAGTCAAGGGCACTTTTCTCCTGGACGCATTATGGTATAAATTATAGTCGTTGAATCAACTATGAATCGCACCTTTAGGTTTTGTTGAACCGTATTTTCTTCTCTCAATGGTGACAATATGTCGGCGAGCGGTTTGCGTCAGCGGCCCTCATATTTCCGATTATTTATATCCGGAGACCCGTAATTTGTCGGCGCTACGAAACTTCCCACATGCTGCGCAACGTTCGCGTTCAATGTACATATAGATCATTCTCGATTGCAACTCATTAACAGTTTCTCGTTCTGACATATAGGAGATTTCGATGAACACGTGGAACGTATTGGAAACGAAATTTGTGTTAAATATTAACGATCCACCTGTTTTGTGCTCGATGATGACTCGAGCTCGATGGGTTTTTTAAAGGTCGATGATATATTTTTTGCCAGTTAACTTTATTATTATGTCTACGTATAAGTTACAGTATTTTATATTTCTAAAATAAAGTATATTATGTTAATTTCTTATGGTAAAACTATGTTAGCAGGTATCTCATAAGTTAGTAATAGTTAGTGAATACCAGTAGCTAATAGCAATATTGCTCACTCGAAATGTTAGTGTTATTTTATTAGTCGTAATATTAGTTTGCACTCGAAGAATTAGTTAAGGTTATCTCCCCACCTTTTTTCTATCAACTACTCCGTTCCTTCGATGATTAGTACATGCTTTATGTTATTTATGATTTTCTCTTAAAGAATTATTCTGCCTTCTTCTCACTTGAACTTTATGATTCAGATTTTTCAGCCTTTGTTTCATTGCGAACTTCGACTAATAAATTACTTTCATGTACCTGCTTTTGGACTATTTCTTCAACCTTGCTCAATACTTTAGATTCCTCTAGTTTTTTACCGCTTTTCTTCACCTCATGTAATTCTTGCTTAACCTGTTTTAATATTCTTTGTCTGCACTTTTGTAATTCTGTCAAGCTTAATTCCTCTTCTATTTTTCCCGAAGATTTAGCTTTTTTCACTTCCGACTGCAGCGTTTCTTTTGTAACCTCAGTTATCTTCTCCCAAAGACCAACATCAATGACTTCTTCCGAGCTCACCTTACCGCCAACTATATTTAATATTCTTTCGCTCTTTGCCTCTTTCTTGATCACTTCTTCGGTTAATTGCCGTATCTCAGATTCCTCTAATTTTGATCCACTTTTCTGTTTCTCGCGGACTTCTTCTTCGACCCTCTTTAATATCACCTCCTTACACTGCGTCAGTTCTTCTGAAGTCAATTCCTCTTTTCCTTCTTTTAGAACACCACTTTGTTTCAATACCTCGGTCAATTTTTCTTCGGTGACCTTCGTGATTTCCTCCTTAGCAGAAACACTGATCGTTTCACTACTGCTGCTACCTCCATTCCATCCGCCAACTATCTTTAGGATAGTCTCGCTCTTTGCCTCTCTCTTCACTACTTCTTCAGTTATTCTTATTATTTCATGCTTCTCCAATTTTGATCCGCTTTTTTGTTTCTCGCGGACTTCTTCTTCGACCTTCTTTAATATCACTTCCTTACACTGCGTCAGCTCTTCTGAAGTCAATTTCTCCTTTCCTTCCTTTAAAACACCACTTTCTTTCAATACTTCTGTTAATCTCTCTTCAGTAACCTTCGTGATTTCCTCTTTAGCAGCAACACTGATCGTTTCGCTACTGCTGCTACCTCCATTCCATCCGCCAACTATCTTTAGGATAGTCTCGCTCTTTGCCTCTCTCTTCACTACTTCTTCAGTTATGCGTATTATTTCATGCTTCTCCAATTTTGATCCGCTTTTTTGTTTCTCGCGGACTTCTTCTTCGACCTTCTTTAATATCACTTCCTTACACTGCGTCAGCTCTTCTGAAGTCAATTTCTCCTTTCCTTCCTTTAAAACACCACTTTCTTTCAATACTTCTGTTAATCTCTCTTCAGTAACCTTCGTGATTTCCTCTTTAGTAGCAACACTGATCGTTTCGCTACTGCTGCTACCTCCATTCCATCCTCCAACTATCTTTAGGATAGTCTCGCTTCTGGCCTCCTTCTTGACTACTTCTTCAGTTATTCGTATTATTTCAGACTTCTCCACTTTTGATCCTCTTTTGCGTTTTTCACGGACTTCTTCTTCAACCTTCTTTAATATCACTTCTTTACACTGTGTCAACTCCTCCGAAGTCAATGTCTCCCTTCCTTCTTTTAAAACACCTGTTTCTTTCAACACCTCTGTCAATCTCTCTTCAGTGATCTTCGTTATTTCCTCTTTAGCAGCAACACTGATCGTTTCGCTACTGCTACTACCTCCATTCCATCCGCCAACTATTTTTAATATAGCCTCGCTCTGTGCCTCCTTCTTGACTACTTCTTCAGTTATTCGTATTATTTCATGCTTCTCCAATTTTGATCCACTCTTTTGTTTTTCACGGACTTCTTCTTCAACCTTCTTTAATATCACTTCTTTACACTGTGTTAATTCCTCCGAAGTCAATGTCTCTCTTCCTTCTTTTAAAACACCTTTTTCTTTCAACACCTCCGTTAATTTCTCTTCAGTGACCTTGGTGATTTCTTCCTTCGTAGTAACACTGATCGTTTCGCTGCTGCTGCTGCTACCTTTTTTCCCTCCTCTAACTATTTTTAATATAGTCTCGCTCTGTGCCTCTCTCTTCACTACTTCTTCAGTTATTCGTATTATTTCATGCTTCTCCAATTTTGTTCCACTTCTCTGCTTTTCGCGGACTTCTTCTTCGACCTTCTTTAATATCACTTCTTTACACTTCGTCAACTTTTGCGAAGTCAACTCCTCGTGTTCTTCTATGACACCAGTTTGTTTCAATTCCTCCACCAATCTCTCTTCGGTTACCTTGCTGATTTCCTCTTTAGTACTAACACTGATCGTTTCGCTGCTGCTGCTGCTACCTTTCTTGCCTCCTCTAACTATTTTTAATATAGTCTCGCTCTGTGCCTCTCTCTTCACTACTTCTTCGGTTATTCGTATTATTTCATGCTTCTCCAATTTTGATCCACTTCTCTGCTTTTCGCGGACTTCTTCTTCGACCTTCTTTAATATCACTTCTTTACACTTCGTCAACTTCTGCGAAGTCAGCTCCTCGTGTTCTTCTATGACACCAGTTTGTTTCAATTCCTCCACCAATCTCTCCTCGGTTACCTTGCTGATTTCCTCTTTAGTACTAACACTGATCGTTTCGCTGCTGCTGCTGTTACCTTTCTTCCCTCCTTTGACTATTTTTATTATAGTCTCGCTCTGTGCCTCTCTCTTCACCACTTCTTCGGTTATTCGTATTATTTCAGACTTCCTCAATTTTGTTCCACTTCTCTGTTTTTCGCGGACTTCTTCTTCTACCTTCTTCAATATCACTTCTTTACATTTCGTCAACTTCTGCGAAGTCAGCTCCTCGTGTTCTTCTATGACACCAGTTTGTTTCAATTCCTCCACCAATCTCTCTTCGGTTATCTTCGTGATCTCCTTCCTAACGCTAACATCGATCGTTTGGCTGCTGCTGCTACCTTTCTTACCGCCCCTGATCTTGTTCAGTGAACTGTCATAGCTTTCTAACTCTTTTTCGGTTAATCGTTCACACATGCTTAACATCTCAGATTCCTGCCATTCTCCACCACTCTTCCTCTTTCTCAGCACTTCTTTTTCGATCTTCTTTATTATTGTTTTCTTGATCTTTTCCAATTCCTTCCGAATGACTTCTTTAGATCCTCCTTTCGAGCCGCCTATTTTGGCCAATATTTTTGCTTTTATGATGCGCAGTAGTTTTATCTTCAGCTTAATGTCTATTATTCCGCCGTGTTCTTTACTTTTTCCCCACGAAGAACCACCTGACTCTCCTGACGAAGAACCGCCTGACTCTTCTGACGAACTATTCGACCCTTCTGACTCGGAACTATCTGACGAAGAACCACCTGACTCTTCTGACGAACACTCTGTTTGTCCTTTGCCTAATTTCCAGATGAGTCTCTTAATTTCTGTCAGCAAATCTCTGCCTCCGCCTTTTAATAAATCTTTCACGAGTAATAATATCTTCTTCTCGATCGCGTTCAAAGCTCCTTTGTCTATGAAGTATATATGATACGAATGTTTTACTTATTTAATACTAATATGATTGTATATATGAACCGCAGAGATAAAGTGTATTAACGTGATTGAACAATGCAAAGTGATATAATTTTAAGAACTCTGGGTTTGGTATTCAGATATTTATTCGTTTATAGACTTATCATTCATTATAATTAAATAATTACAAATTAAATAACTTGATTAAATAATGCCCTTAAATATACTAAGATTGCCCCTGTCCAAGTTTTAAGCAAATTATCTTTTCTGCGATATCCTTAGGTCTTTCAAGATCATATCCCCTTCTTTAGGTATAACAACGTTTGTAACAATGATAGAAATTAGTCAACTCCAAAGAAAGCAGTCAGATTCAAAATCAGCTAATTTCTACTGTTCATCACCGGTCGTATTACCTTTTCCTAGAATACCCAGAATACTATTAATCGTGTTCGTGTCTCCTCCTTTGGATGCGATAAGCTTCACAATCGATTCCATCAAAACTTTTTTGCCTTCGTCCGTTTCCACTACGGCATTCCAGTCACCATTGTTTTCTACAAATGTAAAATGAACGTTTTAAATCTAATACATCCTGAATGTTCGGTATTTGAAAAAGTTACTATAATCACCTTGAAGCATGTGATTCAATTGAGAATTGCCTGGATGCTTCGGTAAAATGTCAAGTAACACTCCAATGTTCAAACCTCCTAGTAGTCCACTCAGCGATTTCTACATTTGACCAGTACAAATTAACGATAGACGGGTCGAATCGTATTCAGTGTTCGATAAAATGTGATACAAATGCGAATTCAAATACCAGAACTTGTTGTAAGAGTGCGCCCAAACCAGTGATCAAGCCAAGTCCGTTTCCTTTCGTGCCCTTTCCACCATCACCCCATTTGTCTGATGGCATGGCAACCACCCAGGTCACCAAAACCATAAGGATTATTATTGACACCTTCATCTTCGTTAGAGATTCGATTACTGACAACCCTGAGCATCAGTATCTGCTTATATACTCGGGTTGACAATTGTATAAACAAGCCGCTAAATGGGGATGAGCAATGGCGTTAATGATGGATCTCTGGTAATTGTTTGGCAGACCAGATAACGTTGTTGAATGTAATTATCGTGTCGACAAAAATCGTTTTGTAGTGAGAGAGGCAAATTAAGGAACATTGTTTCTGATTGATCACGATGTTTCAGTATTTTTGCGACTATCTCGATTGCCGTTTTCTACGGTAAATGTAAATACGGATTATTTATTCTCGATGCTTACCCATCTGTTTTGCCGAGGAATTGTTAATTAATTTTGTTCAAGTTTTTGATAAAATCTCCAAGAATAAAGTCTGTATTAACACGAGTATTAAACAAGTTTTACCGCTCTCCATGAACGTTATCAAAAACCATGAACCGCAGAACTATTTTTTGAAGGCAGTTGATTTTCCCTGGAGTGAATGGTTGTTGCCCAAAATGCTTAGACCTTCAGCTGAACTCATCTCGGACGCAATGTTGCCGATGTCTTAGAATATTAGCTATTTTCCTCTCGGCTGCGCGGACGAACCAACCCTTGTCCGCTTTCCAGTTTTTCTCGTGTTCTCTCTCTTATCTTTTTGTTGTTCCCCGACCTCCGAGACGGAAATGATCAGTGAACACAAAGCAAATAGAAAGTAGACTACTTTACTTGGTACAGTGATCGAAAGTTCATCAGACTGCAGTATTTTATTTAATTGTACAATATAATAATTTATGAAACATTGCGATTATATATTTATGATATAATTATAATAATCACGTAGTTTTAAATAAATTTAACATTCGTATAATTTTCCTTTGTGACCATGTCCCAACTTAATCATGTGGTCCCTTTTTAATGTAACCGTGAAGGGTACAAAAGTGAGAGAAATGAGCTTGCATCAACGTTACATGATGTGACGAATAAGGGTTAAGACGAACAGCAGAACCTCCTAGATTTCATTTCTCCTCAGCGAAGAAGTTGAATCAGGGTTAACACGTTTACCAACGATACTACGTAGGTCTTGAAACGAAGTTTCCAACAAAAGCTCGGTTGAAAACATACGTAACCGCGTTAAACCGAGGGGGTGGTTTTTCCTTCCGGTTTACTCTTTCGTTCGCTGCGCTACAGCGATCGATCCAACCGGTAATTTAATGGTAACCCATCGAGAACAGGGTAAAAATTAGTTTCCGACGGGGTGCTTTGAACTCCTTTTACTTTGCTCTAACTGACGAGGAGAAAAAGATCGGAAGAACAGAGGAAGTGCGCAGACAATGTGACTTCGAGATGTAACGAAGTAAGGAACAATAGAATGTGGGTAGACATTTTTGTAATCAGCAGAGTATTTTTTTTGTTGAAGATACCAAGATACCGAACTATTTTTATTTTCTAATTCGTGAAAGTTGGTAATTACCAGTCTAATTTGCAAGTTGTCAATCTTGCTACTTTCTCAACATTCCCTGCACGCGATATTGCTTACCTCACCACCCGTGACATCTACGAAGTCAGAAAAGCTTTTGCTCGAAGTGATCTTGAAGTTTGACCCAGATGCGGAATTTCTAAAAAAGGAACGCTCGGTCTGCATGTATTTTCGTTTGATGTAACAAAAAGGAAAGATGAGTGGACAGGCAATCGGAGATAGAGGAATAATACAAGAAGTAGGCGTGGTATCGATCGATCGAACGTGTTCCTCGAGATTAGACTGAGATTGAGACGTATGGTTGCGGTAAACAGCTGCATCGTGTCTACTTTCACAATTTACAATCGATTGGTCTTCGCTAAAAGATTTACGCCATGTCATTAAAATTTCCGAGAAATTTCTCTTGGATCTATTTCATGCGTGCAAATAAAAATTTCTGAGTATCAGTATTTCTTCGTTTACATGCGGAATGAAGCTGCAGTCAAACAAACATGGAGATGCTGCAACATCGAGCACTAGTGAATACTGTAAAGGAAAAGAATGCAGGCTTTGCGTAGTCGATTCAAGATAGACTTTCATGCGTTTGCGTTCGATCAACGGTGGTAAATAAGTAATTTATTTATAAAACGTTAGTCATCGAGCAATCTCGGGCGTCGTTGATGTCGATGCAAATTGCAAACAGTGTTTCGCACACGGTGTAAACGACGGTCGGTGAACGGCAAATGTCCAGTGTAATTTCTTCGGGCACCGTGGCGCGAAGAAAATTAATTTCGTGCGAAAATACTTCTTCTGACGCAAATGAATTTCGGATGACGGATGACTGTTTTACGATCGACGAAATATGGACGGCATCGTGGCGCGTCTGCTCGTAAAAAGCTGTTACGCGGCCGAGGCTTTTCTGTACACCTGGAACAATATGCAGTTGAGTAATTAAAAACAACAGACAGATACCGTTTACCGTTTCTTTCCATTAATTACACTCCGCAGCGTAATTTGGGAATAGCGTAACGCGTCAGAAAGTGCGCAAACGATGATGGACCTTGCGAGTTCTCCATCGATTGGATCGATTTATTAGTTTGAACGGGTTTTTACAACTGCAAGTTATTTTTATTTCTTTTAAGTTATATTTGGTCCATTAATATCTTTGTACGTGACTACCTTTCATAATTTTATGTAACAAAATATAAAAATATATCTATTATGTATATATTATGTATATATAGTATTTATAGGCCTTCACATCTCTATATTATTAGATATCTAAGTCCCTAGTTCTCTGAATTCGCACACCCCTAGATCCGTTATGCTCGATATAATCTATCGTCTCGCGATTAAAGTGAACACAAAGATCATTTTTCTTTCGGTAATTTTCATTCCCGACACGCTCGTAGAAGATGCCGCATATCAAACAGAGAATCTTGCGATAAAATGTCCTTTTTGTCGTATAAAACAAGCAATATGCCGCGTTTTTAGGGCGCGACATAAAGATTCTATCGCAACCTCTTACTTATGCGCTATCAAGATACCAAAATTTTCTCCTGCGATGCCGAGCTCGGCAATTATAATAAACTCGAGTACAGTCGCTGCTTCGTGAATTATCGAAGACCATTTTTAAGAGAAGAAATAATAATTTCTTCTTAGAAACTTTATTTAAACAGCAATATCGTTTATCTGAATATCTTGTTATGAAACAAATTGATACGCCGGAGCGTACATAATAAAATTTATGTTCTGATTATTTTGACAATTGATTAATAGCACAGATACGTGTTATTTGTGATGACAATTTGCGCAAAAAGATAGCATTTCTCGGAAGTGTAAATTTCCAATTCTCGTAAACTGGCTTCCCAAATTTTCCAACCACTTGATCCAAGTCTTTAAATTCTTAAATTTCCAAGTCTGCAAATCTCGAAATCTTTGAATCTCCAAATTTCAAATTTCAAAGTTCGTAAGTGTGTACGTCTCCTGAACTCTAAATCTCCAAATCTCCATATCCCCAAATCTCTGAATCTATAAAATCTCTAAATCTCTAAACCTCTAAATCTCCATATCCCCAAATCTCCACATCTCTAAATCTTCAAATCTCCACATTCGCAAGTCTCCAAATTCCCAACTCTCCGAATTCCTAATTCTCCAAATTCTCAAATCTCCAAATTTCCAAACCTCCAAATTTCCAAATCTCTAAATCTTCAAAGTCCCAAATCCCCAAATCTCCAAATCCCTAAATTCCCCAATTTCCAAATCCCAAACCCCCAAATTCCCCAAATCCAAAATTCTGAAGTGTTGAAATATACAAATAGACATATCAGGCAATATAAACGTATTAGATCAGAAATAATTGAGAGCGTTAACATGATATTAAAATCCATTACCTAGACAAGAAATATTTGTTGAGTTGTTATTAAACGGGTACAATGATCAATATTTATGAAAGTATGGATCATTCGTATTTTCTGTTGTCGATGTCTCGTATCACGGGTACGAATGAAATATTCATGATGGCGTGTGCACTTAATGTATGCGGCTATTACATCTGCATCTACGAGCAACGTGTAATCGCCACGAGCATGTATAATAAGCCTTAGGACACTTTTGACTAGAACCGTTTAATTGCGAGGCAGCCTTTAATGACTCATTTCCGAATCTAGACATAGATATTAATACTTCTTCTATAAACAGTACGGATAAACATTAAACGAGTTTTCTAAACGCGCCCCACTTATTACAGCTTAATTTTTATTTATTTTAAGAGGTGATTTAACAAGTGTACCGCTTTTTAGCCTTGGCCTGTAAGTTGCGAGACGGTATGTAGATACATAAATCATTTATAATGACTGAATAAATATTATGTACACAGGAGTCTTATTGCAGGATTAAAACTGAATTTGAAATCGCCTAAGTAAAAATTACTAACGTTCTAATTCGAACTTATTAATTTCAACTTAATGTACCATTAGCGTTGATAATGTAGCGTATTAGCAATTAAATGAACACGTTACTGAATCACTCGTGATATATCCATACAGCTACTTAATCATGATAATTTCAGACTTAACGATTAAATGTACCATTCATCGAATGATGTTTCATGTTTCTAACTTTCACCCATAATTAAATGATTTCGCTATTGAATCGTCCGATCTGGTATTTTTATTAGAGGACCGTATTTTTCCGAAAGTCACGGAAACTTGATTCATTGGAAAGTGGTTTCCAACGAGAAAGATCAATCCTATTGTCCTGACAATCCATTAAAGGGTTACCGACGGTAAATTTTCTAATTTGGGTCAAAGCAAATAGACATGCTGGAATATCATGTTGCCCGCAGTGAGGAAATCGTATTTGCGAAGAGGTTAACCGCATTACCGTGAAACGGATGAAATGGTAACTGTTTTACCGGGATTTCATTAAAAATACCCGTAACCTATGGAAAGAACTGAAAATCAGAAACGTTTCTTCTCGATTTTCACCGAGTTTCTTTGCGATAGTGTATTGAATTAAAAGTTAATTAAGGTCAACATCTACTTCGCAGGCTCATAAGGGTATCGCGTTATTGGGAACAAGATTTGATTAATCATCGCCAACTCGTATAATTTAGATTTCGAGGTTTTTTTAAAATACTATTTGTGGCATTCGTGGCGAATCTAACATTTTGACAGGTGAGAATCGAACGATCTTATCGTTTTTTCACCTGAGGACGTACACCCAGCAGACTTCCGTTACATTGCGTTGGGTCGGAAAAATTTTGGAGTTGGCTCAAGACTTCCAAATATTAAAAATTTTCAAATATTCAAGTGATAAATTCTCACATTCTCAAATTCCCATGTCTCCAAATTTTAAGACATTCATATCTACTAACGTGAACAGCCAATTCAATACATGTCCTAAGTAAATAAAGCACTGTGTATTTTACAGTTTGAAAAAAGTAGCTCGCAATTTGTTGTCTCGACAAATTAACTCTACCGTCAACCTGTCTTAGTAATCGTTAAAATAATAAAATAATAAATGTTAGCCAGTCGTGTTCACGTCACGATATTATCGTTGTAGAACGTTTAATATAAGTATAAATTACTGAACAGTTCATTAATTCTTTAATTTTACGCATGTTGCGTCTAGCACACTCGCATTATCGTACTTGTTTCTTGCTATCTCGATCCTGACTATTTATGCAAATCTACGGCGCCGTTCTACGAGCAACAAACAAATTACTCGTTTCGGGACTTCGTTTCCCCTGCATTTTTCTTTTCATTTTAATAACGTTGCGTGCGCAAAATCATTGCGAATTACACAATAACATCACGCGAACATATTCCGTGCGTTTTCCTCAAGTTTCCAAGGAATCGATGTGATTAAAAAGAAAAAAGAAATGACTGCACTTTGACGATAAAACGAATCGCCATTGTGTATTTCATTTATTTGAAACTTGCCTACGTCTGTTCGCTATCCGACGATTAAATCTACGCGAAATTTGCTCGCGGTGCGTGGATACCGGTTTCAAAATATATGGCGGCAACGTGCACGCTATGAATTACGATATCGCGACGCATTAGTTTTAAATGATGCTTTTCAGCGTCGCCGACGAATTTATGAATAAGGATAACCAGCATCGCGGTAAATTACTGGATTTCTGTTACCGTATCAATCACGCACGTGCGAGACCGGTACGCTGAAGTTTAACTTGTGCCGCGTACATGAATACCCGTGCAATGAACTGCGTGTATCGATAACCCCGGATAAGACTCGAAATGACAGAATTATAGCTACCGAAAGCTGAAAAATTTATACGTGAATTGTTATTCAATAGTCTGACACGATACTGCTGTTGATTTTTCAATTCATTTTTTTTTTTGTTCACATTTCTCAAAACTAGTAGTACTAATTGGAGTAAGTGATGATGTTCATAAAAAATGATTACACTAAGCAAAGATAATGATTACTGAAAATAAAGAAAGATTTGAATGACTTGTACCAGTAGTGTCTAATCACAACCGTAATCAGAAAAAAATTTGGAAAAACTCGTAAAATTTGGGTGAATAAAAATGAATCATCGCGAACGTGCCTGCTCGCGGTTTCGCAAAGAACAGTGTACTTAAGCCCGATATCCAGGTTTCTCGCTAAATTTTATCCGTCCCATGTAGTAAGTAAATACAGCGCGCGATTCAATCCGATTAAACGTTGGACGCATGCACAGCTGGCTGCACCGTTTCTCGATTACCAAACCATGCACATCGTTCCTTTCTATTCGGTCCGCGTGCGTGGAAATGTGTGGACGAATACACCTCGACCTATATCGCGACAGCATGACTAATTGTTCGCAATAACTGCGACGATCTATCGTCGAGCTAGGCCTAACTAATAATCACCGACAAAAGATTTATGACTGTTGCTTCGATAGTGCCGCGTATCGATTGCGTGGCATCTCTTGAGACAACGCGGCGAAAAAGTTTGTCGTGAGTTCGCTGAAAAGATCATCAAGTGTGCTCCGTGATGATATTTAAATTGCTGTACACTTGGTTAACCTTCGTCGACTGTTCAAATGGTACTTTCCCTTGAATTATTTTAATCGAAACATAGCTTTAACTACTTGATGCAACCATTGACTACATGACGTAGCATGAATTTTGATAAGTGGAACTTTTGCAAACTATTTTAATGTAGGAGTTTACGTTCAACTCTAAGTTGCGAGTCAGGACCGAGAATCAATGGGTTCGCAGAAGTCATGTATTTCTCCGAATCATCCGATGATATAGATCGGTCAACAAACTAGAAATTCAACCACGTCCGATGCGCCATGTGTCTTCATTCATAGCGCGGCTACGGGACGGATTATGGTGCACGGTCTCGGTTACTGGCGACGTCTCATGTATCGCAACATGAAATATAACGTGTTGTCTATTTTCACGCCGCTAATCCACCTGCTAACATAGGTGGATCCAGGGCTTAATTCTATGGGGGGTTCCGTGGACGGGACAGAGACCTGGAAAAGCCAACGTCCCTTGCAACGTGCTTCTGAGAAGCAAGTCTACTACCATTTGCCTTCAATTTTCGACGAAGAAACGACGGTTTCTATAAGTCCGCTCCTGTAGCTTCTGAGCTATAGAGACTTCACCGTGTGTGAAAATAGTGTATAATTAACTTCGCATGCTATAGCGAATCGAGAACACTAATTTCCATAATCGATAAACGACAGCCAAGATTATCAAGATTATTTATTAATTCATTCTATAATTATGCTGTCGTAAATTTATTCAGAGCGGACCTTGAAACGAGAGGTCAACTCGATAGTGGTTGTACGGAACCTCGTAAGCTGAGGTATCAGCAGGGTTATCCACGACGTATCGCAGCTGTCGCAGGACGTTAAGCTGGCGTATAACATCGCGGATTATCGTAATTCCCGAAACAAGGATGCCATTTTCATTTCCACGGAAATCGAATAGTCCTCTTTCGATTCGCTGAAATTTCGTCTCGTAATAATTACTTTCGCGATTAATGGGAGGACACCCGGTCTCTCAGCGCGAGCAGAAGCTCGATGAGAAGCGGAAAACTTATAATGGTCGAGGCCTCTTTTAAATTCCGTCCACGAGGTTGCAGTTGGCGCGATGGCCTCCAAGGGCCGAAACCGTTTCTTGGCAATCTGCCGGACGAACGCAGCGTCCTTCCACGTTTTATGCTCGTCCTCTTTTTTACTCTTCCTCTCGTTACTACGAAACATCTTCCAGCAGACGGAAATCCACTCGTTATACATCTTAGAACGTGATGCTCGGAAACCGAGCTGTATACGTGTACAGGGTGTTTGAAAATTATAATTATACCTCCGGAAAGAAGGCTGCACCGAAATTCACCGTTAAACACAAGGTCAATTCCCTTTATTACCTTTCTCCTTGAAACGATAAAAGATCTCACGAGTCGGAATTCACTCTTGTTAAATGTCAGTTTCATTACTGATTTTATTTATGGCAGTACAAGGCAATTGCGACAAAAGTATCGACAAACACCCGAGAAAATGTAGAACTACAAAGAAATATTTACGGATTAATCGAACGGTAATGAAAATGTTGCATTTACAAAGGGGACGAGCTCTGAGAAACACCGGAAGTCAGGAGAATAAGAGAATCGTACTTTTCCATTTGAACAAAAAATTGCGCTAAAGTTTACAAACGCGAATTGCAAGTGGGACGTTCGTTACATTAACGTCATCGTATGTAATTTTTATTGAGCTCGTCGGCTGGCTGTGTTCGAAAGCTGTGCGCATAGGAATATCGTGTGCTTCGAACGATAAATAAAACGCGGTGCGGCTGTTGTTGATATCACAAGTGCGACACGTAATTAATGTCAGCGTGTGTAAGCATAAAGAACATGTGTCGCTGCATTTATACCGAGCCATTTACGTTTCGCATTCATTTTCAACGTTTCATTATTTTTTCTTCTCCTCTTAATTATTTGTTCAATTTTAAACGTTCGCTGTTTGCTTCCACTTTATCAATTTTGGGACCACATGGCTTGGATTCGTTAATGGACCAACTCCAACCACGAAGCTATATCTCTTTGTAGACAAATGGAGGCTTAGTATTTTCTGCTTCAAACATCTTGTGATACAAATGAAAAGTGTTAGCTTTTGTCTGAAATATTCATGATGTGTTACCGATTACCTAGTGATATGCAAAATATTAAAGGTTTCAAATATGATTTATTAGGTTAACAAAGAAATAAGACTATGTTGCAATGATGGATTCCATGTGCGTTCATCATTAACACGATTAAGCAAGTTTCGAAATTTGCTATCTAGGATACGACAGGAAATTAAGCCTGCTCGACAAAGGAGCTGCTATACCAAAGGCTTCTATGGCAAAGCTCCTATGCCAGAATCGATACTCGATAGATAAGACGATTCTCTATCATAATACACGCACACACTCGCAGAAGGACCAAGCAGAAATTGCGAAAGCGCGTTGGAACGAAATTCAGCCAGGTTAAATCGACGCTTAAGCGTAATAGATCTATTAACGGGCAGTTATGTCAATTAGGTTAACTCGAAGTAGCTGGTTTCTGGATTACTTAAATAGTCATTACAACCGTGGATGTCCCGAGGATGTCTCTAATATCCTGGCTTTACGGAACTGCGGCAGCGAGTTCGCGCTCTCTGCTAAATGACTCGCGACAACCACTCGTAAAACGATCCATCCTCGACCTAGAAGAAGTTTTCTTCGCAATCTCACGAGCCGTTTGTTCCCGATTCTCTCGTAATTGAAATTTCTCGGGATTTTGATGTCTCGCCTTATCTTTCGCGCAGATTTTCGTTTCGTGCCTGCGAATGGAAGCTAACGCGAAAATGATTTGTTAAAACGGTACGAAAATTTTCGGAAAGATCAAATTTCATTTCTAAATTCTCAAGCTCTCGTGCTTCGCAATGTAATGAATGACTAATCTCGTTAAGACTCGAATGATGCTGATAGATCATAGTGCATGATTCGTATCCCATCAAGACTACCGTTATAAGTTCCAAAACAAACAGTCTCATTACTTTCGAAACAAATTACGTGCCATCATAATGCGGTTGTATGTTCTTGGGTTCTCCGTTACGTGTTTAATGTCAACAGTAATTATGATTGATCGGTGCAAATTATGCACGGGAGGAATATTGATTTGTCTTCGTGTCAGCTTTCACTGGAATAGATTCTTGATAGCCCTTTGAGGTCGTTCATTGTTAGTGTGCGAGCATGTCCCGTGTAAAAACATTCCTACTCAAGTCCTCGGTTTTATTCAAAAATTTGGCTCTGCTTGCGCAACCACCCCGAAAAACACGGCTATTAATATCCTTTCTTGGCCCCGATAGCCAAGAACGTCCAGTCTTTATATCCCTCTTAAGCCAAAAATGAACGATGGGCTCGTTCAAAGAGAATTTCGCATTCCGGCACGTTTTAAATCGTGATTTATGAAAGGAAGCAAGAATCAACGAAAATTGAATGTTCTTAAATCCCGAATTTCGATTAACAATTTGCCAGAAGTTATTACCTGCACTTATGTAATCGCCACATATCAAGGTAAAAATCGTACATCGACATACTCGAACGTACTTAAACGTAAACCGAATACGTGTACGAGTTCCAGACAAATAAATCAAGATTCGAAGTTTCTCCCAAAAACCGTGGATAATTCGATAAAGTACGAATCCGGTGGTATTCTTTGTATCGTTTTTATCCTCGATATCGTTTAACACACGCGATTTCTTTCGCACACGCCCCGGAGGTAATTCAATTTTCATAAAATACGCTCCGGAGTCGCGAGTAATTACAATCTACCTTCGTATAAAATAAAATAACAAACAGAGAAAAAGAATGAGAGTCGAAAAAGAAAAAGAAAGCATTTCGCCCCCTCCGCCGCGCCGTCGCGAGACGAAATAATTAAGATAATTGACGTAGCTTTTACGTCACCAGTCGTACCAATAAAAGCGCCAATAACTTTTTCCTCCTCGGCGTGCTGTTTTAATAACAAGTCGCGGTGTTGCGAACACGTTGCGGAACAGTTGTTTCCAGGTCGACGAGTTCGCGCGTGTAAAATTTAATTCCCGGTTAATCGCGATCCGGGGCGCGAAGGGGGCAAAATCGCGAACGATTCGGCTTGCCATTAACCGCGAAGCGAGGAAATTATTTTTAATAACCTGCCGCGTTACGAAATTCTGAACGATATTGCACTTTCGCCGAGCAAAAACCAAGGAGGCTGTGTACACGTAATATCGAGCCAAGGGTGGCTCGTAATAGCGTCGCGACGCTTGTCTTTATCTATGTCGTCGTTGAAAAATTTTTCCGCAATGTTCACGATGTGTAATTTGTTACGGAACTTTGAACTTTATACACTACTTTGTTATTTTTCCATTCTTCGTAACTGGGCTATCTTCCGATATAAACGGTAATATTTTCTTCGTTAACACTTGAGCTGTTAGTTTAATGTCAGTAATCCACTGTTCAAACTTTTTTTTCGTCTTCGATCATTACTCGATAAAACAAAGTACGATTGATCACCGGTAATGATCATGGTAAACGCGTAAATTTAATTTCCTGACAGCACACGTATCATGCTCATGTGTAAATAATTATGCGCTGCAAAATGAACAAGGATCAAGCAACTCCGGCAGACCACAACTTTACGGTGCGTGACTCGTATATGACGATACCTGGAACGTGGAACAGCTGGAAACAATACAATCTATGCTATATGGTATAGCTTTGAAACTAAAGTTGAGCAGTGGTTATATTACACATGAAACTATTCAGATAATTGTACTAGGTAAGATGGATTTTATTTATGTAATTATTCAGTACTCTGCTGGAGAACACTTTTGAATAATTCACGGCATTAACTGTTATCCTGGTAACCGTTTTATTAAACAGAGCCTGACAGTAGAAATTTTTTGAGATCTTTTGAAATAAGATCATCAGTCATTTGTTATATTAATCAAAATATTGGTCTTCATAACATATATCAAAATCGATCCTTACTGTGTTCAACTTATCATAATATATACTAAATAGGATAATGAAATAGGAATTAGGTTAAGTCATTATATTTTCTATGAGTTGACATAGTTCCATATGACGTAACAATTGAAGGCCATTTATAGAAAGACAGAAGCATTCTTCTGCATTGTATCGATATAAATGAGGTCTCACTAGACGCACCATATGCTAGATTCTATGCAGCGTTGAAGTACAAAAGCCAAGTGTTCGGGTGGGAGTTATCGCGCCTTATTCGTCTGTCGTTTGGTCACTCGATGCTCGAAACAGTGCCGGTTTAATTAATGGCGCCGCCTCGTGAAACGTGGCCAATCTGCGTGCAGACTCGTTAAATTATCAGGACATGCTTCATTAAGTGCTTGATAAGTCGACACGATTCGAATGCGATTCATTGGTTTGTAGGTGTAATCGGTGGTGAGAAATCTGTTGTGATAATAGTTTCCGGTAGTCCGATCGATGTTTCCTGTTGATCCCTCCGCAAGGTATACTGTAGGGATATGATAATTAATTCTGCGATAGCGTAACGAGGTATTGCCTGCTCCCCTATGTAATTTCGAGTTCAAATTTAATTTTACACTCCTTTGTACATCAAAGTAAAATTCATTATTTGAATTAAAGATGAAACATGATTAATTATTGAAAGAGCCGATTATTCGTGTTAATTCAAAATATTTTGTTCGAAAGTTTTAGCTCGTAGCTTTCCGACGCTGATCAAATTTCAAGGAAAACCTCGTTAAGCAAGTGCTTAGTAAACTAACACCGAAATACATCCATTATAATGGTAATAATACCGTAATAATGATAATAAACAATGGCTTGTGTATCAACACCGACTCGGTGTTTCATTAATTATTATAACAAGAATGTAGTTTGCTCTATGGATCGATGCTAAAGCACGTTCCACTGCAAGACAAGATAAATTTAGATACGAAATAATGTAATTAACTATCTCCATATTTTTTTTCAATGAATATGGAAAGTTTGATATTGTACCTTTTATATGGATCCTTGTCCTGTACGTATAGACCTGTAAAGTCAATTTTTTATTGAAACCCAAAAGGACAGTGACAAAGAAGGGTGAGCTTCGTTCGCATTACGGTGACGCAAACTTTGCATATAAATCAACCTTTATATATCAAAATTTGCATAAAACTGATACTCGAGCGGAGGCTGAGAATCATCGGTAGCTCGGTCACGGTCATGACAGATGGCCGTTGATCATCGCAAACGCGACGTTTACGTGATTCGCGGCGCGTTTCTTTGCGGCGATAATTAAGACGCCGGCAATTACCGCGCCGCTTTATAAATCGTCTCCGCGTCTCGTTTGCGCGGGGAACTCGTGGAATTTCCGCCGGAAGTCGCGTGGGGTTCTAAGGACAACGGGCGAGTCGGAAGTCGCGTTTCGCACCCCTTTTATATCCAGTTGATGGCGAAACTCGAGAGGGCGTAGGGCGCGTCGACAGCTACCGGGATAGCACGGGGCGAGCGTTCACGGAATCTATAAAATGGCCGAGCTATTCAAAGCCGGAGAAGTTATAATGTTACTGAGAATTCCCCGCGAGAGATCGTTATCGAGCGGGCAACGTCCGCGCCCGACCACGTAACGTTTCTTCAGCGGCTGGACGGACGCTCGCTCCGTCTCTCGTCGGCTCGGCGATACACCACGGACTCCAGGACTAAGGAGGCCGCGGAGCCGGCTGATAAATGGACCTGGCTGAAATTTCAACGATAACTCCGTATACGATTTCTCATGAGCCAACGCTCCACGGAGGAAACGCCTCCTCGTGTTTTTGCCACCGGCCGCCGTTCCTTCGTCGACCCTGAATTCCGTCTTCGCGAAGAAATTTTAAACACGCGATGGACGCGCGCTTTCTCGACCACACGAAATTGATTTTTCAGCTGATTTCGAGCCGACCAACCGGGATGGAAACGGTATCGTGCTGAGAACCGAGACACCGGAACGAGGGCTCTTGTTTCTCCGTTCCTGTAAACCGTTCTACCAAAATAGTTTCACCGTGAATTTTTTACAATTACATCTACGAATACCCTCTGATGTTCTTTCATACGACTTTTCATCTCGAGCAACAAACAGATTATAATTATCCAACTGAATCGATCAGAATATGACATCCGATAGTTCGATGAAATTCGCAAAGGTGTATCTTTTGCCAGCATGTTGGGAGCTTCGGCATTCAAAGTCGTAACGTTTCACGACCAACGTTTTCGACGGGTCGTGTAAAGAAGCGCATCAGCAATCCTCTCTCCAACGATTTGACGTACGGGATAACCATGTATATAATATGTGCCAGGAGATATTGTGTTTCGAAATGCAACGACCGATGCACCGCATCGTCCGCAGTCACGGCAACAAGAGAGGAACGATTGGATCACGTTCCACTTCTGCGGTTATACTAACGAAGTACAGTGCCGTTCGCAAACGTTCTCGAAGAGAGCCTGTAGATTTCGGAGCGATACTTCTGCGGTATTCAGATGCGAAGGACCGTTCTTCATGCAAACAGAGCCTTGGCCCCTTTCGAGCACGTTCGACGATTCTTCAATCGAGTTACCACGAAATCCTTCGTCTTTACCGTACAGCTTTTCACGAACAAAAGACTTCGCAAGTCGTGGAGATAATCGATATGGTAAAATATGCCTCCTTGATTCTCTTCTCACGTTGGCTGCCACAATGGAAACACCGTCAGTTTCGATGGCTGTCACTGTACATATGGATGGCTTCGGGGATAATACAGCGACGTCTGATATCGAAAGGGTCAAATAGGGCTGCATGAACCGTCAAGAAAAGTAGGTATAAATGCAAAAAGAGGTCATATGAAGAATTTCGAAAACTGCCATTTCTTACGTTCATCCTTTCTTGTCACAAGTGTCTTCAAAGTACAAGTGTACATTTCTTTGTCTTTACTTGTTTCGCAGTTACGTGTACATCGCGTTGTTTACTCGTTTAACAAAGAAACGTTGCCACGATCAACTGTCGACGAAAGTCAGGTAACAGACGCGTATGTGGAACCGTGGAAGCTCATCGAGGTAATCGACTGTCATCTTGAGAAATGTTTTCGCAAAACTCGAACGATGCCTTTGGACAGACCGTATCGAGAGAAATGATTACGAGGCAGACGTCGTAGAAGATAGTATCGAGCAGACGTAGAGAATAGAGAACAATCGTTTCGTACAGGTGCGCCATCGTCTTATTCCGTTACGTTGAATTGTTTTCAGTGGCTCTCAGCGTACGAACATCGATAATGGCGTCTGTATCATCCTCTCCTGTAGCCGACTATTAAGGTAACCATTAACTCTCGGCTACGGACACGTTCGCGCTGAAATATCATCCTGAATTGAAATTAGATTAAAGGCGAAAAGTACCGCGTCACGCCTGAGCTCGCTCATCCGTGAAAACTTTCATATTTCAACTCCGTTCATGCACCGATTCGATAAAAAATTGATAGCCCGAGAATGCGATGGTAAAATAGAGATTTCACACGTTGACTACCTATCATTGCCAGCGATTTACTGCTATTAACACTTTGACGGTTGTAAATTTCATGCATTTTATACGACTCTTGTAACTTTATGTTTCAGAGCTTTTATGACCTACGTTGCAAAATTATTAGAGAGCGGACCCTCGTTATATTGTCGCAAACGGGGCTGTAATGGCGAGAAATTCTTGGTATTCGCAATATATAGTTCAAAACGCGTGGTTGTACTGCTGCATTTAAGACTCATGAAAGACGTGTGATAATTATTATTAATCTTTGGCCTACCATATCGTGTCACACTCGTGACGCACACAGTTCGAACTACAGACTCCTATTTTCGCTGCAACTGAATTTTGGACTCGATTCTGATTATAATCTGCATGATCAGGGATCGCTGAATGCATAATGTACGCAACTGTCCAGAAAATTGTAGGTTAAGGTTAAGTAGAGGGAAACGATGAGACTTGTTATGTATACAAAGTATAATTTTTAATAATTTGAAGTACTCTCGTTCTTGTGTCATCGGAATGAATCTTTGACACGGGTGCAAACACGTGTTTCACCTTGAAAGCCCGAAGAAAGGGTTGAAGCATTTCGATCGGAGATTCAGCAGACGTCTGTAAGTGACAGTTTTGGACCGTGTCCCGGCAACACAGAAACTTTCCACGAACAATTCGACGAAGTTTGCGAGAAAGAATCCTATGGGCTTTCTGGTTGCCTGACTCGCGAACGCGGTCAGATTTCAGTCTTCCGGTTACCACGACCCTGCCCACGCCACCGAGAATCTGCTCTTTTCTTCGAGCACCTCATTCTCCCTTTTTATATCGACACTAAAAGCTCGTCGCGTCGGCTCTCTGGGCTGTTTAAGAAAGTTTTCCAGCGCACGATAACGCCGTTCCAGAGGCCCGTTCAGTCTCCTGCCGGCAGGACAATGGACAGTCCTGCTACTCGTATTTTTTCCCTCGCGCGAGCCCACGAGGACCGATTTTATCCGCTAGAAACGGCCCTCGTTAAATCCGTTCCTCGACCCCGTTCTTTTTCCTCTCCTCCGCGTTTCGCGTTGATTTCCATCGGACGAAAAGAGGGACAGTGCTTTGAAACGCGTCAATGGACGTATTCCTTAGTATCGATGGGGTCGTTACGATTAAAGGCGTTACAGAACCACATTCCCAAGTTTTCCATTCTAAATGAAGATTCTTCTCTTCGCGGATAAGAAAAGCCCGACTATCTGTACCCGTTCGTGTTAATATTTTAAAAGTTTCTCGGATAATTTGTGAAGTTCTCGCTTCTATTTTCAACTTCCAGCAAGAAAGCAAGAAGTTAAGAGCACGATCTAAAGCAGTGGCACTGTCGATAGCGATCTTAACGCGTTAACTGTTGAGGAGGTTGTCGGTGAAAAATGTGCTAAAGCAAGTTTGAAGTATCGTAAGAATCCGGGTCAGCTGCTATCATATTAATTCAAGAATCGGATTGTACCTTTATTCGAAACTTTGAACAAGGACTCTATTTAAATTTCTGTTGCATTAAACTGCAAGAAGGTTAACATTTATAAGATAAGAAAGAGGACGAAAGAGTTTTATGTACAAAGGAATAACGAATCGAAACCGTATCGAGAGCCACGAATTCTACTTTTATGCGATGCCGACATTCTGAACTGTACCGGCGCTGCATCGAGCTCGCAAACATTTCTGAGTGTGCATTATTTTACTCGTTTACGTGGAAAGATGCACCATTCGCGCGAAATGCGCTTTGTGCCCGTGGTGCAGGTCGGTTCGCTTCGGTTTCTCTCTCTTTCTCGATCTGATACGCGAAACCGGTTTATAGACGGAAAAGAACAACGGGATCGTAAAGCCGGACGCGAGAGCTTCAATTTTTGGAGGAGTACCGCTTATCTTTCGCTTCGACTCGTTCATGCTTGTCCACGTGCAACGTTTTACAGGGGATATCACTTTTTTATAGCGTGCAATTAAACGAATTTCAAGTTGAACGCGATCGTTCCATATAATAAGACAGTGAACGTGTAAATGAAAGATAGTATCGGGGCATGTGGCACGATTCTCGTCCAGCGTTCTGGCATACATCGAAGCACAAAATAATTTATGAGTGCGAAGATTGACGCTTGCCGAATCTTACGCAACGCGAGACAACTTTTGTGTAGAAGTATTTAAGCCATAATTTCAATTATTCATGATCGATTAAGCTTTCCATTTGCTAACGTAATGTTTGTACCGTCGAATACTCTGTAAAGTTTTGTTTCCACTACTTGTTACGCGTTGACGTGTCAGAATATTGAAAGTCAACGATGTTCCAACACGTTCGTGAAGAACCATTAATTTCCTCGAGAAAATTACAGTTATTAATAATATAATAACGTAACACGTTGTCTAGTTGAATAATTTATGATCGGTATCATACACCAGGGGCGTTTTATGGTACCGTCAACATTCGAAAGACTCATTAAATAATAGCGAACAAATAGATGCAAACTGCATTGGTAAAACATATTGGAGCGTCGATAACGCGTGATAAGCGAAGGTGATTTAAAGAGATTGGAAACGGTCGATCGTAATTCATCCGGTTATGCCAATAATCGCGCGGGCAAACTGGTTTGATAAATCTTTTGTGGCCGTCTTTCTGACTAGACAGGTAATATCGTACGTGAGCCGCGAAAAGCTCGATCCTGCGGAGACCTTAATTAGTCGACCAAATAAAAATTAACGGGAACTCGATCGACACGAAAGGAACTTAATAGCGGTTAGTTCAGACAGGCAAAAAACCTTGCCACGAATGCAACAACTAGACGTACTAGTTATCGTCAAATTAGTTCGCGATGCAACATTGATGGACGTCAATTTCCTGAATTATCTCAATTTTCTCGTTCGCAACATTTCTTTACTTGACACGGGATGAACGTTCGAGGCATGCGAAGGAGAACATGTTGAAATTTCTTGCGAACTCGTCAGAAGCCTTTATGGAGAACCTGTCAGGAGCATAATATTCTGAATATTTTAGTACTCTTGCAAACTGTGACCTCAAATTTGTAGATTGATAAATTTTTCGAATTTTCAAGATTTTACATTCACTTTTTGAACTCTTGAGTTTTTACATTTTTAAATTGTTAAATTCTCAAGTTCCCAATCTTCTAATTCCAAAATTTCCTCAACAAACATTGAACCGCTCGCGCTACTTCCTCGTTGTTAAAATTTTTTTAATTATAAGCGCCCCTAATCGAAAAAGAGATTTCTCAAAATTATTAAACGAACTCGCAAGAAGATTTAAACTCCATTTTATGTTGGCTCCCAGCAATGTTGCACGCGCCATAAAAGTTCACGGCTACTTAAACTTTTTTAAACTGGTAAACTTTTTTGCATTAAAACTGCGGCAGCTAATGCCGCGCCCCGTAAGTCGGCGGAATCGCGTTCAGAATTGTTGCGACCCTAATTCATTCAGACAATGGACTTGCCTAGAAGATGATTTCTCGAGAAGGATTTCGAGGAAGTCGATCTTCTATATTATTCGAGTCGACGCGAAATGACTGGCACGCGAATTGAATAGAAATCGAGCTGAAGCTGTTATTACACGCACGGCTACGTGCGAATTTTTGTTTCCCAACCGTCCGACACAGTTTTCGAACTTCCTATCTGACACAATTATATTGAGAGAAGTTTCGATAGTTCTGCCCGCTGAATCGGGAAATTACGGTGTTCTGGTTTCGCTTACAACATAAGGAAATGTTGGATGTCCCGGCGACAATGCCGTTCAGATTTCATTACAGTCAAAGGAAATGTTTCTCTCTGCTTTTGATGACAGCCATTGAAAAGAACATCGATCTCTGCGGAATATTGTGACCACACGCTGAATACAGTTTGTTCTTCCTGATATACGGGACAATTACTTCAAAATTGTATTTGGAAATTAAATCTGTGCTTAAAAAGACACATGACACGTTTAATTTGCTGAACGTATCATTATAGAAAGAGCATGATTAGCGCGACGCACAGTCTCTTAACTAAACTTCTTAGTGTCTATACTTCTATATTTAAAAAGTTAAAATTGGTTGAACGGTGCACGAGATAAGTAATTGGGATAAAAGGTAGCGTAGTCCAACCCATCTAATTTTGCAAAATCACGAATGCGCAGTTCACAATTAATTCTCCGTTTATGGAGACACGTGTGCACACAAAGGTTGCATGATGCTCCGAGTAGCAACTGCAACAAGTTGATATTAAACCGGCGTTTCATTTCCGTGGTAATTAAAAAGGAAACGGCCCTGGTCGCCGGCACGTTCATCCATACGAAACAATATACAGACTTTCGTTCGTGTCACGTAGCCCGATCATCGACTCTTTCCTGCGGATCTTGCCGCGTGTTCCAGGTAATTTTGGAATTTCGTAATTTATATCGTTCCGTTAACGAGAACGCGATGGCCGCCGAGATAATTTCCTCGGGTCTCTCGATAATGCACGGGTCGAAATCGAACGACGACCGTCGGAAATAAATTCGCTAATTGAGGCTTCTGTACACGGAATTTATTATCTGGATCAATTATCGTGGTACGCAAATAATTCGACGATACGCACGGGAGAATGAGACGGAGAGAAAAATGAAATGACAGGATATAAAAGTGAAAATGAATATTAAATTATATAGATGAAGTCTGGGTCTCGAGGTGAAAAGGCTGCGGCCCACCGTAAACAGCTTGACTTACTCCCCTTCTTTCCTTCGGCATGCAATTTCTGTCGATTCGGCTTTTTCGAATTCTGCATCCTCGGAAACACTCTCCTTCGTGTACGTCGTTCGTAGTTCAATAACATTGTATAAAACATGTTTTCCGTCGATTTTTTTCTTTGATTATGGCTCTTACGAAACGTAAAACTGACCGAAAATGTGTTCGTTGTCCCGAATTATGTCAACGGGAATTTGGGAATGCAAGAATTTGGACATTTGGTTATCCGAAGATTTGGAAATTCGAATTATGACACTCTTCACTGCAATATTCATTGAATTCTATACAATATATATTATAATTTCTTGTAAAATTTAAAGAAAATTAGCATCTTTATAGGCTTATTTACCTATTTATTTAGTATCATCAAGCAGCGAAATAAGTGAAGCATCAAGTTAATTTTACCGTATATTCTATAAAATATGCGACATCAAAGTTGTGTTTAAGGTTGTTTTACATAGAAACGCCATTAGGGTATCGGGCTACTGACTTTAAGAACCATTCCACTTTAAAAATACACTATATTCCCCTGAAGCATTATCGTATCCCGAGTGCAGCTTGGTAATTTCGTCTTCATATCTTTCCGGACACAATATTTTACCGCAACGAGTTCAACGTAAATTGCCGCGAATCTCCGACTATAAATTCTGCGATACAATAAAATTTAAAACCTGCAAACTGCATAAAGTCATTGACAGTTTAACAACTATAATTATTCAATTCGTTTTGTTTATTTCCGGCAGATATTCTCTTTTGGAATCTGGGCCATTTGTTTTAGACTAAGCGCACATTGTATCCACAGTCTAAATACCTGTCACAGTAATTCTCTTAAGTTTCTCATTCACTTTTTCATTTACTACCTTTGCAACAGCAATTTATACAGGCAGTATTTTACCGTGCCATAAAACGGCTGTAACTGGCTTTATTCTGTAATTCCGGCAACTGCGAAGTTCTTGTTTGATAATAAACAACCAAAGTTGTTGTTGCAGTTCGAAATGCCGACATTTACATGGATCAACATCCTCCATCTTTACACGTTGATATTGACGTATACTTCTCTTTACTTACGTAATAGTCTTACGGTCGTGCATCTGACAGTACAAACAAGCCTTGTGGTAAGATAATAAATTGCAGCATATTTGCAAATAATTTATGGACCTGCCTCTGAAAACTAGTCCACAAAATCAATTATATCTTTTTTAATTACTAATATAAGTAACACTGCAAGATTTCTTTCTGCAAGATGTGTTTAGAGGCACAAAAGAGCAGTTTGAAAAAATAGAATCTTGATACGATATTATTCAACGTTCATCGTTCCTGTAATTATAAATTTCAGATCAACGCATACTACGAACGCATCGATAATTAAATTTTACATTCTACCGACTTTTCTCGTTTCCGCAGGTAAAACCATCTCGATACGTCATGATCCAAGATTCGCTAGATTGTCTCGTACTCCTGCGGGACGACGATCCTTTATTACTCCCTATAATGAAGCTGCCGCCTTGTCGATAAGTGTCGAAAGAATCAAGCCAAGAAATCGTTCCGATCTGGTATCTCCTTCGTCCCACGCCCTTTCTTCTTCTCTCGTTTTCTGTATTTTCCACCAGCTATCGAACAATCGTTATCCCAGGATACTTAGCTTAATGAAGGGTTAAGACGCGCGAGATGAAGTAGCTTGGCACACCGCGGAAAATAATATCGACATCGGTGCTCCATCGAGTTCTTTTCCATTCTTCGGCGTCCGCCTACCTGAACCTCGATAGGTACGTCTTTTAACCTCGGGTACATCTTCGTTCATAAGTGTTGGTCACTACACTTTTCATTGAAAATGTCACTAATAAAATTAGGTTAGCTTTTATTATATTTTTGTTACTATGAAATCGTTCTTTATTTTATTCTTTGGACCTTCGGGGTTTTGGGATTTCGAAAATATTTGAATATTCACATATGTAGATTATTTGGAAATTAGGATATGAGGTATTAGGAAATTAATCCAGTAATTTTTGAACAATCAAACACGAAGTACGAGGATTCATGGCTTGTGAAGAGAAGTGTAGGTGAAATGGACTAACTTGGTAGATAGGTAATTGTTACCGGCCGCATAGCCTCGAATCAAGCGCGTAATCGGTGCAAGGCGAATCGAGACCAAGAGTGATGCAATTAACACATCGGGTTGAATCAGTGAAGGGCTAATTTACGTTCACCAACCCCCTACATTCGATAGTTCCGTAACGATGATTGCCTCTTTCCATGAGAGAGTAGCGTGGCATCGAAAACGAAGGAAAATGAGCAGAGAAGGGTGTGTTACGGAGACGGTGAAAGAATTCCGTTCAAGATGAAGGGAATTGGATCTTTTAAAGTAATCTTACTTCTCGTTTCCTCGAAAGGTACCTTCTTATACCGTGGCTCGTTGCAGACACTTATCGAAGTAATTTCCATTCAAATGTTGCCAGTTTTCAAGATCTCGGGAATTGGTGTCTTTATTAGAAATTAATACGGTTACTTCCCAGTTATTTTACAGATAATTAACGTCATCATATTACCTTACACTTTCCTCTATCATTTCGAAACATTCGGAGGAAATCATCTGAGTATGTCATGTAGAAAATTCTGTTATAAGTTTTTCTACAGGTATTTCCACACATTTCTATTACATTTCACGTATCGCAATAACACGGGGTGCTTTCTCTTTCCCTCCATTTTCTTGAGACCAATTCCAACTTCCTCGTCCGTTATCACGAGAACCGTCTTGCTAGTTAATTAATTTTCCGCCGTTATTGCTGAACGCATGTTCGTTGTTGCGTAACACGAAAAGACGCGAATGTCGCTGAAACTTTTGGGCTTACGCAACAGCGTTAATTAATTTCGTGAGAGCGATTCCTCTCGATGAACCGCGTCGACGAGATCCGCTTACCGCATCCCTCGATTTATCGCAAAATTAATTCCCCTTGCTGGAACTTTGAAACTCCAATTTATGACGTGGACATCTGAAACACGTTGTATCTCAGACATATTCCAAACTGTAGAAAAAACAGACATTTCTCCGCCGTGGAATGCTTGAGGATGAAACTGACCAGTGATATAAATATAAGTCTAGTAATTAAAGTGGATGGGAGATTATAATAAATAAAGGGATGTTGGGTGGCATTCCATAGAATGAACCAGCTACTGTGAAGGCCAACATCGCTGATCAAGCAACATTTACAGAAAATTTCAAAATTGAAGTTGACATATCTCAGTTTTGCAAAAGACGTCAAGTGCAAAAGAACTTTAACGACATATCTGAAGAACTATAATGACCACGTGGAAATTGGCACACAAGTTAATTAAAAATCCATTGAACTATTCCCAAGATGAGATCTTCACTTAAAGGAGAGTTAGCGCAGCGTGTTTACAGCAGGTTGTGACACCGTTTCGAACGTACAACTTAAAAGCGCGCTCTTTATCTCTGTCAGCGTTCTTCCTTTCTCCGGGCGTCTCCTTATCGTTCCCTTATCGTCGTCACGCTCGGAACAAGAATATTTCGCTAATGAACCTCCTCGACCGCGGATCTTCCCGTGCGATCTAAATCTCAATTTTCAGCCTGCGTAATTCTGTGTCGCCCAAACGCGACGCGGTGGTGAAAGAACGCAACAAGCGGACGCAATTGCGTGACTGAGGCCAGCGTTCGTTCGCGAAAGCGGTGGAAAAAAACGATGAAAACGAACGGAATAGTGGGTCGAAGGATGCCTCGAACAAGCGGTGCTTGCTTGTTGAAATCGAGACGTTCGACTACTTGCTCGTTTCATGCCTCTCGCGCCACGATCAGCACGCAAAATTATACGCGTCGCGTGTCTCGCTACGGGGAAGAAAAATAGACGTACACGCGCGTGTTACGAGGAGTGTGAGCGGAACGGTGCCGCGTAGAAGCTGTCATAAATTATTAAGGCTGTTGCATCCAACACCGCGACATAATTACTGCCTCTATTTACCACCCTGTACGTCCGTTCCAGTGCTACTACAATTCTTTCTGGATGAGGTCTAAGAGTAGAGGTTAACTTATCTTTAATTGATCACTATTTGTAAATAAATATGTAGTTTCTAAATTTTCCAATTTACATATCTCCAAATTTCCACATCCCCAAATATCCAAATCCTCTTACCCCTACATTACCAATTCCCTAAATCCCGAAATCCACGAATCCCCAAGTCCCCTAATTCTCAAATCTTCAACTCCCAAACTCACAATAAATGATTCTACCATCCCAAAAATTGTTCTTACACGTAAGCAAAAGTGTGAACCGTTGAAGATGCTTCAGCAGACGTTTCGGTATGATGGATGTTCTCCGAGCGAGGCAATCAAGAAATCTGAAAATCACGCAGGTAATGGTAAGTTAGCAATGCCGAGTTTGGCCTTTAATCGAAACGCGCGATTAGAGCAGTTATTTAACGATTTCAATTACGCGTGTTGTAACGCGTCGCGACGAGACGCATCCTCGTGCTCGACCGCCGCGAGGGTAATCACGCTGTCCTGTTTCATGCATAATTAAATAGCCGTAACAGTGTTACGTCGGTACGAATGAATTTCGACACGTGAATTTTAGAATACCGTACTATCAGCCGTGAGAAAGCATCGATGGTTACCGACCGCGTGATATCGGGTCGTTAAGTATGAAACTTAACAATTATTACGTAAGCCTCTTCCATTTTCTTTCCATGGTTAATGATGTAATAATTATCGATTATCGTTAGATCCATTATTGCTAGATATCGTGGTTGCGAGTAACCGCAAGTGTCGCAAGTAAATTGAAAACATCTCTTGTACCCAATAAGCAAATAATCATTCTCGGTACCCCAATGATTGTCTCGTTAGAGACCTTTCTCTCCGTCTCCTTTACAGATAACTGTTTCTGAACCTTGACCAATAAACACGAGACACACATTATCAGAAACAATGCGCAGATCGTCGATTGTTCATTATGGTACAAAGAAAGGAACCGTAACCTACAATAAAATATAACAAGCGCGTTATTTATAATTACCGTTCCAGGTTCGTCGCAATCAACTTCCAAATACACCGATTCCACGTGCGTTTTTCTTCAACTCTTTAATCGGCAATAAAGGAGCTAACGATGTCCCGACTAAACCCGTTTTTCATCGCCACGGTTGCCACCAACGTCGTCGACGTGCTGACCAGATCCGTTCATCGGTCGAGAAAAATCCTTTTGTGAATTAACGACCCTTTAAAAAACCTCTGTGTCGCTACAGAAGGTGTGTGAGGCCGTGTCAATTAAATAACGGATCAACTGCTCGTGTTAAATGCCCGATAACACTTCTAACACATGACCGCTCATTACTGCCTATCTTTCATAATTTAATCAACGTTATCTTCAATCCTAATCATTAGTCGTTGTATGTTCATAAAAATATTCCTTGTTTTTTTAACAACGTGCAGTTCTGTATTACCGGAGAGTTTATTATGTTTGGTTTCGATATTTCAGCAAATCATCGTAGCGGATATAACGCAGGATATAACGCAGAGGAGAGTTGTTCCGGAAGACTTGAAATTTTGCCAGGGGCGCAAGCAATAGTATGTAGTAAACAGATGATGGAGTACGTTTCAATAAAAACCACTTGTAAAAGAGCCAAAGCAATATCCACATTTTGTTCCACGTCGGGATTTTAATTGTAACCATCCGATTTCATTTGATGCGGCTCTTTTGGAATCCGTTTATCGCGAAGCAGCTGCATCCTCGAGACGAAAACAATTTACAGACGAACATCTGTTCAACGTTGCTCTTTGATGTTTTTAAACGATTCATACTCGTTCCGCGAACCTGCCAGTACATCCACCGAACAGCAATTTTACTTCTGAAAGTCGAACTACTCTAGGCCGCCATTTTCCTCCGCGATACTCTGCCTAACTCACGCTACGCAAAAATGTTAATCGTGGCGATGCACGCAAATGTAGAATTGGTTGACCCTTCGGTGAAAAAATGTAACGGTACTCGACGACTTTACGGGAATATTATTCTTATTAAAGCAAGAATGTTAGTCGTAAACGATTCGATCGAAGCGAGAAGTTGTCGCAAAGCTATTTACCGTGCCGGATGTCGTCCTCCGCTTACGGCCATATCTCGAACACGATGGCCACGCAATTTTTACGACGGACGCGTGCGCGTATAACTGCAGCCCTACACGTTATCCGCGGAAATTTATAGACGGAATAAAAACTCTGACCTTGTTATTCTGCTCCGCAACGTTCTTCTAGTTACGTTCATCCATTGCGCGGGTCCGGCTTTTACAGGCGCATCGGTGTAATTTAAGTGCCGTTGGGACACTCCTGCGCACTCGAGTGCACTATACCATTCTGCATTAACCTAAAAAGGGGTTTCTCCGGCTCGTGCTGTTAACTCTCGGCACTTAGGGCGAGTGTAGCTACTGTTGGCCTCGCGACGTTGCAAACGAGCAGTCGTTTAAAGCCGATATCCGTCTCGACCTTCGATTTCACGACTTTCGATTGTCGTCGCGTTTTAAGACTCTCGTTCGATAAATAAAGAGATATCTCCGATATGGTCCCTCTTCGTTTAATTATACGCTCGCTCCGTTGCTGCACTGGCTCTCTCATTAAAGTAACGAAGAAATTATTAAAATTCGAAAACAGCCCAAAGGTATAGTCCAAGCGTTGTGACCATAATTGTCCACGCGATTGGTTCCATCGAAGGGTTCTGACTCAGTATCCATGAACCTAAATTAATTAAACGTGACCGTAGCTGATTTTAATTTTCAAATCGACCTTTTATGTTTTCATTTTGTTTTTCCACGCTCCTTTTCATCGTGGATCGGTGGAAATTTCGATCGCGCGCATGCATGCATGATCGACCCACCGAATTGCAGGCCGTTTTCACGGCAAAGCCATTTTGCTGTCTGAAAAGTTTCAAGCTCTCGCCTAAGAGCAATCGCGCATCAATCTGGCGGGCCTTTGTTGCCGAAACGTATATACACGCGTCGTTCGTCCATCCGACCGATGCTGCAAAAGCGAAACTATAAAAATACCATTCGCACGGATCAACCATTGTTGTCTGGTGCGACACGCTCGATGAAACGTTGCCTTCGGTCCGCGGAATGATGTATCAACGACGATCACCCACGGTGAAAGAGTAAATGCGGATTTGTTCTTTCGATATTGCCGTCCGCGTTGGACAAAAGACCGTGCGATCTTTTGTGAACGAACGGTTCCAGTGTTACCGAAGATAAATTATTTTATTCTTGACTTGATGGTCTTTGAAAATTTGAAACATTGTGAAAAAGATGGAAATGAAACGTGCATATTGAATGGTATTTATATTCCATGAAGATAAATTTTTCTAACAATGGAAAAGTGTTTTTGATGGGTGGAAGGTGAACATGTTCTATGTTTCTAGATTTTTGGATCTTTAGACTATGTTATCGAGGAGTCTACGGATCGTTACTTCTCTGAACAAGTAGGGTCCCCAAAATCTCTCGATCACTGGATCACTAGATACCTAAATCCTGACATTCCTAGATACCTAGATACCAAGATACCTTAGTACCTTATAGTGTGCAGGACGTTTCCATCGCGAACGCATTTAACGTTCCATGAAGCATCCTCTCATTCAGTAGTTTCCCCCGAAGGAGTATAGCTCGATACGAAGGTACCATTGTCGAAATTAAATCTATTATGTTAGGAGGAGGACGCGTTGCACCTACGAACATTGGCTACAGTTCCCGAGTTCTGTTATAGTAGTATCAAACTCGTAGAACGAAAACGACAATGTCTGTTATCGCGTTCCACGCTTCCGGCTACGTGTTTCACAGGAATGGCATCGGTAACAAACTATACGCATAACAACGCTTGAATTTGCGACACGCGTGAAATCGAAGTTCCGGCAGATCGATGCGGCGTCGAATGTCGCGTCGACTTGCCGTTGATGAAAACTGCTCGTCTATTCGATAGTTTGATGGCGTTTCAATATGTATTTGTTCTATTGATTCTACGTTTAAAATACAGTTTTGTGTATAGCTTCGCTGTATTTTTTTTATTATAAAAACAGTAACATGAAAACTCTCTCCTGAAATTGGTGACATGTTTTAAAATTTTTGATCGATTATCTTGTAACCTTAGATATTTTTAAAATTGAGTGGATTTAAAATTAACTGCGAACCGCGAGTGGGTTGTGAATAGAGTGGGATCGAAACACGTTCGAAACAGTTCGTGTGTTAACAAATTGCGTAGGTCAGTGTTAGCATACAATAACGCGATATATCATTGGCAAATATGTTAAATGTATTTATAAACACAGGAAATTATTTTTTATGGGTATACGAAGTAGATCATCAACGCTATAGGCCGCAACCGAACCATTTACGACCCAGCACCGAAACTAAATTGGAAGTAGAACTGAACTAAAACTAGATTAAAGTTAGGCTAAACTGAACTGTCTAAAGCCTACTAATCAGTTTACCGGCAGTTCAATTAAACAGCAGCCTGAAGACCGGCAGAAACTTCGTCAGATTTCGTGCACTTCAGTTTTACATTCCGTGATATTAAACATACACGCTTCTGCGAAATTATTCATAAAATTACGCGACAACTGTAACGCGATAGCGTGAAAACGAAATTACGTTGAAAATACCGGGAAACACGATTTTAATTCGGTGCTTTTTATCGCCGCGTTGAAGATAGTGTAATATTTTCGTTAAAACCAGCGTCGACTATTTTCTTCGCAGGTTCGCCATAATAAAACAGGCGTAGCAATTAAAGCTTTAATTACGGCAAGATATAAGCGTGTTACGTACAAAATTAACTGAGCTGATACCGGACGAGTAGCCCGTTGTAATTGTGACATCGGAACAGCTCACGCTCTAGTACAAATTGCTCTGCCTCGAAATTTTATTTTCGCCCGGCATTAAAATTGTACGAACGTTTCCATATCGAGTTCCTTCGAGCACACCGATGTATGCGCGCCACGTGTCCCTCCGTTCAATGAAATGTTTGCACTACGGCCTTTGTTATTCGAGTGTACAGTCAGCGAATTTAGTACTCGAATCCGCGAGCTTACTCGAAAGTCTCGACGGTCCAGCATGGACCACAATTTGCGGTTCACAACAGCTGAATGTCTCTGTAATCCACCATGGTCGTAAGGTCTTTTTACGAACAGAAAAATGTAACTCGTAATAAATGGTGGTCTCCGGTGACCTATAGGTCTCTTCTTACTTGCGAACACTGTACCGCGAATTTTAAGACCTTTCGATTCATTTGGTATCCGTAGTTTCCAGAATGCAAAGAATCTCCCTAAGAATTTCCTCGAATTTCTTCCATCTTTCTTCATCCTCTCAAAGAACTCTATGTTGCTACCGAGTGTACGAGTCACTGTTTTATTCGACAAAAGATCCATCTCGAAAAACCACCGACGCGATATTTCAAATATAAATCCCAACTTTGAATGCGAAATAAGCTCGTTGAAAAACAACGATTGTAGCGTTATACCACGGAGTCAGTGTCTCGTGAGCGCACGATAAACGCAAACTTCCGGACGTACTTTGTGTACACGTTCTTAAATTCCTTCCTGCGATGTTTCTGTTACCTTTCCGCGGATATTGGCGTTGCAAAGTAAACATTATCTGGTAACAACAACGGCACAAGAACACACAGAATCCGTGTGTCTATCGTATCCTATCATCAACGTTAAGAGGATGATGCCATCAGACCTGCAACGCGTGCGTTCCTTTTATAAAACGTCCATTGTGCGGCTTTTCTGATCATCGACACCGATAGCCTGTTCCCTCCAACGTCTGTAATTTTCTCCTTGCTATTCGAACGAAAACTATCCGCTTTTAATGAAACGCATTGGCAAGTACGTGCGAGCGGGCAGATACTCGTGAAAGCGGCGTGAACTCATTGGCGTAAGTACACTTTTTTTCGTGGGGTGGGTCTGTTCACCTAACTTTGTTAGTTGTGCTTTGCTAATTATACAATTTTGCTCATTTGGAAATTTGGAAGTTCTGAACCTTGGAAATTGGAAGCCTTGCAGATTTGGAACCTTGCAAATTTAGAATCTTGAAGGTTTGGAACCTTGAAGATTTGAAACCTTGAAGACTCGAAACCTCAGAAATTAAAAAATTTAAAATTACAGAACCTTAAAAATATACCAATTTAAAAATTCCCAAGTTCCCACCACGAAATGCCACACCCCCGCATCCCAACTTCAGGGTTGGCAATCTCCCAAACTACGCCACTGCACGAACCAACCGATTATTAGAAAGTTCCATCGCCGATTGTTCTTTGAATAGATACGCAACTGGAAGTTCACGGTTATTATCCGGCTACGTATAAAACGCGAATTGGCGTGGAAACGCCGACGTTTTCCGCTGAAATCGACGGAAAGGTCAATTTCTCTCGGCTAAACATAGATCGTACCTACTCGCGATGGGTATCGTGCACGTAAAAGACGAGACATTGATGTGGGCGATAGAAAGTGCCACCCTAAAGTTTATAGGGAGATTGAATCTTGAGTTGTAGTTGTTCGTGGGAAGGATCAGCTGATCGAATTGATGGATAGCGGTTGTACTACTGGTTGCTCGTTCGTAATTCGAGACAATGCTACAATGAAGTGATTTATCTTGTGGAATTGAAAGAAAATTGATCGTTCGAATAGATAGACAAACTGGTGTTATGTATTCTAGATCCGATCGGCTTGGAAATTGATGAACGTAATAACCTTACTGTGTGACGAACTATATATAACATTACTGTTTTCCGCGTATAAATTATGGTAAAGGGTATGTAAATCACCCTTAAAATTGCGGTTGGGCAAGGTGTTTTATGGCGAAGGCTATTGTGCGCGGACAAAGGATTCAAAATAATTTCTTCTTTGATATATGGTTATCTAAAAATTTTTAAAACGTTATTTAAAACACCGGTAGAAATTTGGGATCTGTTAGTTATTACGAGTGTTTAAATACTATTATGGTACCCACAAGATCAACACAAATGGCCACTTTACGCTTGTGTCTAACCGCATCATTGACCATGGAACCCTGAAAGTATGCAACCCAAATGTACTCAAGATGGAATGGTCGGATGTAGAAAGCAATAAGTACAAAGGCGTTTACTTCTCATAAAAGTTGATCGTCACGTTTCAAAGTTTTTAAGAAACCTTTATGGATATTCGCGGTTTCTATTCAATTCCTTTTTACATACGTGCCGTAATTTACCGCAAAGTCTACGGAGCGAGAGCTACGAGCGGACCAGGAGTGCGTTTGCGTGTAACAGGAATCGAAATGAGACTCGAGTGATTTGCACCGATTCGACGAACTAGGCCAACAACAAATTCCTTCTACCAAATCTGGTTCACCGACGATAAAGGCGCACTACAATTTCGTAGAACAAATCGAACGGAAATCACGTGTATCCCGTTCCCACGTTCCGGCTGCAAATTCTTCATACGAAGCGGTGTTTCGAGCGTTTGCAAACACCGGCTGCAACGTAATATTATGGGCACAGAGTTTCTGCAAATTTACATTTCTTCCGTGAACAAGCGTCGCGCAACTTTCTCTTATTCTTCTTTCGAGGATCATCGTTCGACAAAATGCCGTCGCGGCTTCTCGTGAGAAACAACAGGTTCCGGCGATTCAATTTGTTGGACTATGCAACTTCGATCATCACGATAGTCATCATTTCTTCGCTCGTTGAGGCGAAAAGAGCCACGCGTTCGCTCTGTAATGTCTACCGACAGCGTGCTCGAACCTCGCGCGATCTTCACTTTATTGATAGTCGAGGAAATGGGCGGCAAATAGATTCCTGATTAAGATACTGCCCCGAGGTGATCACAATTAAGACGTAATCGAGAAATTATGATAATTTGCGGCACGCCCCTTCGTCTTTATAATACGTTAATTAATATCGGTTAGCCCTCGGGCTCGGCAGCGGCGAGTCAAAGAATATCCTGCTTTCCGCGCGACGCGCAAACCTAACAACTGACAGGAATATTTATAAGCATGCTCAGATATGCCCTATCAGTACACACACGAGTTTCTTCTCGCTTCAGAAGTTCGCCAACAAATGAAGGATCAAATAACAGTTTCAACATTTTGTAATTGAGTAATATTATTAATTATTCAATTTTGGTATCTTGATGCTGGGAACTGGAAATCGAATAACCATGTAATTTATTCTATTATCCTGTCGTTTCATTATGTTATTATTGTATTGTAATATTATCATTGCATTATGATTACTGTTTGACTGATCCACTGATTATACGATACAATTGCACTGTCATGCTATTAAGCTATTGTTTTATCATTTCACTTACGCATATATATTTTACTATTCATGCAACAAAAATTCATTCAATAATATTTAATAAAAATTCATGTAATAAAAGATACAGTTATTTATATTGTTCACGATATTTTATTATTGCTGGCCTTTTGTGGTGCTGTATATCAATTATCTGACGTCTCCGTACAAAGCAACAATGAAAAAATAATGGCAGAGCCGTACGAGGGAAGCTTACCACAGATTTGCTCGAATTAAAGAATCTCAAAGAGCCAGCAGACGTTTCATGTTTCAGGTTAAACGAAGCAAGGTATTAGCCGACTCGCCGCGATTTTCTTTTAACGTGGCGATTTACGACGCGAGGAGGGAGCGTGTGCGCGACAAAAGCAATTTCTCGCGACAAAGATACGAACTTGCCGTGAATCCGCGCGCCTCGTGCACCGTTAATAAATGAACGTCATTTCGAACTTTGCCACTAATGGCGTTAATTCCGTGGGCCCTCTCTTTCTCGCGCGAACTTAAACGACGACGTCCGCGAAAATTAGATTTATCTCGATCCCTTCGGTCGAGCTTGCAGAATTATATACGCGTAAATAGCGGCCGTAGAAAGCGTGGTTACACCGCGAATACATATATTTTTCGCCGCTTTAACGAAGCGTCAGTGGCGCGCCGAACGTTCGAGCGAGTTCGATGCTTTTAAACTTCGTTAAAAACGGACAAACTAATTACCGTTATCGACTTGCGTAAGCGTACGCGTACCTGTGCAACGCGAATCGCGATTTACTGGCAGGGTCAGCGTCGTTAACTTTTGCGCTCGAGACGACTGGAAATACAAGAATTAGGTTTCGAAGATAATTTTACATTCGTGGAAGATAATTAACCAAAGCACCGACTCGTTAAAGAATGGCCTATGGTTGCTGAAAATCATGCTACGGTCCATCCATCATTTCTCTACAAGCACTCAAATGTTTATTGAGCGTTATATAAATTGATACTACGGCCGTCCATTCGCACGCTTGGCTCAGCATTTTGTATTACCGCGAATCAAGTTTCTCCTTTCATCGCCATTTCATGTGGCATATGTGATACAATGTAGCGGATCAATCACGAAACGTCAGCTTCTTCGATTATGGCAAATAACTCAAATTGTACCATGCGCATAATAGAATGGAATAACGAAAATGGAACGTCTAACAAGATCAGTTAAGTATTGCCAATAATTATTTTACCGAAGTAATTTATCTTATATTGTAATACTATATGTGAGCGCTTGGACGCAAATATTATGAAGTTTATGCAGTGAACATCGTCGGAGAACTAGTTGAAAGTGCAATGCAGTTCTTCATTTATCTCATACAGAGGAATGCATCGAAGTTAACGGCATTCGCATCGAACATCTCTTTCCAAGTGAAAGCAACATTTAACCGTGGTGAAACTGATAAATCTTTTGCCTGTTTGCCTGCTCGTTCGAATACGATTTTTTCCGAACGGAGATCATTCGAGGGTCAACGTATTATGCACGAATGCATTTATATCTTTGTCAGCTGTTAGAAGACGATAGCAATATCCTCGTTCACGAAAAGAACAGTTCGACTGCCGGAAAATTGATCGAGCTCAAATTAAACCGATAATCCAAAGTTATCGATGTCCCCGATAATTTGGGTTAAAATATGTTACACCAGACACGCTTTCGGCGCGTCAACGCCTTAACGCTATCTCGAAACTTTCAAGAAAATCGGCTTAGGACAGAAACTTTTAAGACGCTCCAGGACGTTCAACAAATATCGTGGAAATCGTGTTGGAAGTGTTACATCGAAAATTCGCAATATTCAGCTTTCTTGTGTGTTTGCGAATGTGACGTGCGTTTGCACGGGTCACGAAGGACCTCGTACGTTGGTCCTGGAGCGGCTTTATCGTGGCCATAACTGTGGGTACTTAGATTTACCTAGCAAACGAAACGTGACGTCGCGGGTAAACGCTGCACGTATTCCGAATTCACTCGATTTTCTTGGACATAACTGCCACTTAATTAATCCTAACAACAATAGTTACCCTGCATGGAATTACCACTGGCCATTCCGAGTAACCATAATGTATGTCATGAATTATAAGGTCATTTACCTGCGAGCACTACATTTCATACAGGGCTAGATTCGTAAATCTAAAGATGGAACATTTACTTCTTCGCAAAAAATTCCGATACAGAGAATCTGAGTCGAATTTGTTAAATTGAAAAATTTGCAAGTTTCGAAGTTTCAAACAAAGGTGTCTGATTTGACAAATAAATTGTATGGCAAAGAGTTAATAAATTGAGTGACGCTTACACGTTACAAAACTTATTACAAATTAAACTCGTTACAAATTATGTCCGCGCCGTAGTGAAAGTTTGAAATTATTATGCCAATTATAGATTACAAAGATGTTGAGGAAAGATAATCCTAAACGAGTTAATTGCAGCTTATCGGTCTTCTGTAATCTCGCTACCGGTATTAGACACCCGAGGCGGACAACGAATTTCCCAAGCGTGGCCAGAGGCGCCACATGCTTGTTACAGGATGCTTGTCGCATCTTCCGTGGCCGTTGTATTAAAGACACGGAAGAATTGATTAAAATTCAAAGTGATCCACTTCCAGCGAAGTCTGCTTGCTCCCTTAATGATCGCCATAATACCATATATAAAACCGGCAGAAAGTTCGATCGGAAAACGTGACTGAGATCGGAATGAAGCATGCTTGGCTGCTCCTCGACACGAACATCCGGACCTTCATTCAGCTTCGTGTGGTCCGCTTCACTGTTCAAGCCCGATTTACAGTAATCCGTTAAACTGAATAGATAGACACGTGGCCACTACGTTTTTAACAAATTAGAAACCGAATTGAAATAATCTAGCTTGTTACTTTAATCGACGGAGGTTCATGATTTTGATTCTGAAGCTGGATCAAACTGCTTCAGAATTTCTGTAACAATTATTTGATATTCTATGCAGTACCAAAGTTTGCAAGTTGCGAAATATCAAGTCCTAAAGGTCGAAAATGTCAAAGCTTTGACATTTTCTAAAGTACCCATGTTCCAAACTTTCGAAGTTCCCGAGTCTCGATACCCCAAAGTTCGTAAGGTCCGAAATTCCAGAGTTGGAAATTGTTGATATCTCGAGGGTGCAGTGAAAATACGTGTCGCACAGGTTTCGCTCTGGTACGATATATCACGGTATTATTAAAATAAGAGGCTAACACGTGGGATATCTTCCTCGTAAGGTGCAGTAGAGTAAGGAAAAGAGGCATAGAAGTTATAAGCAATGAATAATTACGGGTAGACATGGCGGTACAGGTAACAAATGATGGATCGTCCGTTGCTGCGGGCGGGGAAATGCGAATTCGAAATTCCCCAGAGCTCTGGTAAAAATAATGTTCCACCTCTCAGGAATTTCCACCCTGCATACGTGTACACGTGTCCCTGTGCGCGTGCATTCGTGTACACACGTACGTATACGCGTACACGTATTCACGATGGTGCACGAGAAGTAGGCATAGGCGGGCGAGAATAACTGTACATAATATGTACCGAGGCACAGGAACGCGAGAGATAACGCGAATGAATGATTGTCTGAATTCGTGTCAGACCGCTGAATAGGATACGATAAACTGGTCGTAGAAAATGTAGTGGGTCTAATCGAGTCGAGAAAACCGAACCATACTTAAACACGCTCTCGCGTAATTACATTTAACCTGATCGAAGACGAGCGGAAATCGAGCTGTTTGAAAAATCGTCCGCTCGAGAAAGATTATTGCTTCTGTCTGATACTGTACACGCCAGTGTAACTCGGCATCCGTTTACAGTATTTAGTTGGTAATCGAAGCAGTCAGTTATTCGAGGTCAGACGCGTAATTGGCACAGGTATCCTGAGTCTGATTAGAGATAGAAATGAAATCAGAAGCAAAAACTTGAATATCATAAGAGGATACGACACGTGTGATTATGATGGTACAATGCTTGAACATCGTGAACTGATATTCTAGGAAGTAGTTCTTTATTTATCAGAAAAATAACACGCGAAGAAGTAGTGTAAAGTATAAAAGATAAAAACGTGTTTCGAACGTGTGATTTATACTGTACACGATTTGGTAATAACATCGTAAGAGATTCTGAGGAACTGATTGATTTTTATAATCGACGACCACTTTCGTATATTAATCTTAGACAGAAGACAAATTCGTCGACGTGCTGGACAGCTCAATTGGCCAGAGCAATGGTCCGTCAAACGAATGATTCGGGCCCCGATTGGTTGATTCTTTTTCCTCGTACGATTTCTGTTATTGATGACATACCCTTCGGGTATTTAAGACAGCATGCACAAATGAGTCACTTACTCTTCACCCACCTTTCTTTCTTTATCTCATTTGTCGACAACCTTTTAGCCTATTTGCCTGGCATTTCTTCCGGCTTACCGTGCACGAGATGCAATAATCAATTATGAAAGTTAATCGAGGAACACGCTGGTGATTGATTTCGGCCGAATCAGTCATGTAATAAGGGACCAAGTTTCTTTTCGGGGTTAACAGTATAATCAAGTAATGTGATGTTTATTGAGCAAAGAAGAATTGATACTCTCTATGTGGGATCGATGTATTAATTACAGCCTGTAGGTACAATAAATACTGAAGGTTCATTTCAACTCTCTTATATGACGCGAGGTTCATTAGCGTTTGACAAAGATTGAATAATTCTGAAAATAAGCGAAGACGAAGTTAAGATTGTATTGAGAATTGTTAGATATTTAGGCAAATTCCTAGATTTTGAATCGTTCAACCTTGAAACCTCGAATACATAGAATCCTTGAACCATTAAATTTATAGATTCTTGGACCCTTATATCCTTGAACTTGCAGACCCTCCAATGATTTACCTTTGGATTCACCGCAGTTCATGAATTGTTTGTATAATTGGACCCTTTAGATAGTTTCGACTGTGTCGACCTCGGTAACCTTTTAACCGTCCCCTGCTGTTCGTTGAAAACACGGGAGTAAAAAATATTGCAATACCGCGAACGCAAGCTAAGCGACGCACGAAGTCGAAGACAAGAAGTTACAAGGCGCGGATCGTTATCCCTGACCCTGTACGCATTTACCATACGTACGGTGCAAACGATTCATCGGGGTTAAATACGCGTATTTGTAGGTAGGGTAATTTACGAAACGACAACCTTGGGAGGTCGTAACGATCCATGGGAGGCGTTATACGGCGAGCTGCGCGTCTCGTGTTTGTTTTAGAGGCCGTTATGAGGAACGCGTAAGAATCGCTGACTCCTCTTTAATGGCTCATCCACCGATTTATCGTTCGCCTTCGGACGCGCATACCTTTATGGATCGTAAAAAGAGTCCAAGTTTCGACGGCAGACCAATTACTTCGCCAATAATTCCGAATCGTGGTTGCATTGTTGCACACGTTCCTTTCTCTACATTTTAACGACACTCGCAGCCGGCGTACTTTTCAATTTAATAAGGATCCCCCTTCGAAGGCTTTAGAACGTCGACGAATGAAACTTTGCGATTCAAGGTATCTTTTGAATTTCGTTGTGCTTTCTTCGTCCTTTTACTTTAATATCTTCGCTTATCGATTATTTCTTAGAACAGCAAGGAGAAACTCTCGATAGGGCACGATGCAAGGCCGTATATTACGTGGGCACTTATGAGTAGTCTACTTGAAAATTTCAAATTTATAAATTCCCACAAAAGAACTGAAATCGCCACATTTCTCGATCCTTAAATTACCAAATTTTCGATCTGTACAGATGATAATGGTTATCGTGTAAAGATAACAGTGAAAAAACTGCGAAGATGCTAAACATTCGCGCGATGGAAACGCGGCGGCTATACAAATATTTTCGAGCAGCGGAGCGGCCAGATTGAATGCAATTTATTATGCAGCATTACATAAAGGCTGCGGCTCGCCCGGCACGAGCCCTCATATTTTATGATAAATAACAGGTTGACCCCTCGACACACTGGATATATGGTGAATTAATGGTCCCCGTTTGGGTAAAAGTACATACGTCCGGTGGATTAAAATTATTAGTGGTGCTCGCGAGTCGAATAACTCAATGCATGGAATGCTTCCTTTTTTTTTCGCGTCCCTCGATCTCTTTCCCTCTTTCCTAGCCACGCCAGGGGTTCTCAAAATCGTGTATATCACCAAAGGGTATTTCACCGTCCGTTTCCTCCTCGAAACGTATATTTTTCTACGACTTCTCGCCGTAAATCATCCGGTTGCCTCGTCGATAAGAGGCTCGAAAATTAAGAAACAAATCACAGGACACGCTCGAAGAAACCACGACTTAGTCCAACACACGTATGATCGATAAATCACACGCACCTTCCGGAATCTTTGATTAACAGTTACGTCGCGAGAAATGACGACTGGTTGCTGGATTTCCAGGCTGTTCCCTGCTAATCTGCGGACCCTTGCCACCGTGCCGAACAAAAGTTTGGTAATGGAGCTGGACACGCGAGAAATACTCGTGTATTAATTCCACGCGAAAAGCATCGATTCTTGCCACGATCAATGAAATCGCGTCACTTACAACTTCTTAGTAAAGTGGTTAATCTTCAAAAAAATTTCACTCGTTGCTAGATCTGCGGATTATTCGTCAACTTTCGCGTCGAAGATTAATTCGATAATTGGAAGTGGACACGCGAGAATGCCAGGATTATTGTAATATTAATATCACGTACATTGCGTCAATACTTGCCCCGATCAACGAAGTTAACTCCTCTTGCTGCAATTTATTTGCTGGCAATATATCTCGGTATTATATGAGAGCACGTAATAACAACTTCAGATTCTTTTTCATTCATTTTTTCCTATTCATTCACGTCGGTAACATTATTAACACTTTCGTGTAAAAGTTGAGTAGTTATGTCCACAAATATTTGTTTATGTAATTACATTTGTAATAGTAAATGATATCCATATGTTATAATGTCATAATATTCTTGTATAATATTTCATCCTTTGATACTTATTTGTTAGTGTTTGCCTGATTTATAACTATTATTATTAACAAAAAACAGAATTGAACAGCTATTACCTTTGCACAAATATAATTTGCGCCATAAACACATACATAAACACACGTACATACACATGAAGGCACCAAGCTATTATAACTTAAACCTAACGAAAGAATTCAAGAAGTATGCAAAATTATGCTCAACAGATTTAACAGATCGGTATTCACCAACTTTTATTGGAAATTTTGTAGGTTATTTCAGTCTGTCAGGTAGGAATTTGTAATTGATTCAGGAGAATGTGTGAAAATTTAATAACGCGAGTGCAGAATTATTAATAATACCCTGTCATATTTTCGTTCAACGACCACAATCTGCGCGACGCCATTTTACACGATAATATCGTATTTGTTGTGTGGACGGTATTATTTTTAATCCGTTCATGCTACGCCCGGATACGGGCGTAATTATCCGAAAATTCGTTGCGGCAAAATCTGCGAGCAGCAAATAGTTTTAACTGCGTGCAGCGTGATACAATCAACATTGTAATTGTGCTTTAATCTCGTGAAACATTAATCATAATGCGTCGGGAAAAAATATTTTCGCGCAAACCGTATTGCGCGGGGAATGATACACGTTTCCTGAAATAATAATTCAGTGTTCATTGGATGCCTCTCGATATTCTAGCCATTAACAGTTTGAAGTACACACAAAAATATTGCACGATATTAAATTTTCACGAACAAAAACTGTACCATTTTGTTCACTCGAGCTCTCTCTGCGAACTATAACGTGCAAATGAAGATATGAATTGCGCTCGTCGTTTCGATCGAAAACAACGCGATGCAAATATTTCACAATGATAGAAACCATTGTGAGAGGAAAAAAAGAAGTCGTCGTTGAATTTAACGGTGGATGATTAAAAAGAATGATCCAGCAATACACGCAGTTAATTCCAGCCGAGATAGCCACTTCCTTGCTTCGTTTTACTCATCCGAGAATTTTAATGAGGGACATCGCGATTATATTAATATTTCGCGAAACACGATACGTTCCGTACGGAGTCGTTAAGATTCTAAAATACGCGCCAAGTTATTAATCTTGAAAATCCGAAAGAAGCTTCGTGATTTCGCTCGACCACACGTCGTCGAAAAATAACGTTGCTCTCTCGTGCCGTGGCGTTAACGGGTTACTAAATAACCGAGAAATGATTTGAAATCTCTTTTAGCTTGTTTAATATCCTGTTTAAAATCTCGTTTTATTATACCAACTTTTCAACTAGATTCACTTTCTCATGCACGGATATGCACGTAACGTGCATAACATACGAGTTATGAAATGCCAGAGATATTTTTACAATCGCCTAACGGTTCATGTTATTTCTTAATCTATTTTCTAGAAAGACACGTCATAGCTGCGCGTTGTGTTCGTTTCTCTCTAAATTTCTATCTGTTGTCGAAGAATTCGCGTGACAATATGTTCCGAAAGTGTTTCTATGTTCGATTCGCATCAGTCGCTTTGTCGCGATACGAAGAAGCTATTCAGTTCAACGAAACGTTTACCGTCGCGAAGAAGCCAATTTTGGCACCTAAGTATATCGTATCGGAAAGAACTGGCAACGAAAGTCGAACAGCCGTGGGACCCGTTTCCCACTCGTAATTTCGTATCCCTGTACGCCTCCGTTTCTCCTCGTCACAGTCGAAATAAAGTCACGATGAGTCGATAAAATTGGATCAGTTGAGACTCGAGAGCTGGTGAAGTTTGCACGGTCACCGAGTTTCATTTCGCGATTTTCGAGCTCGCCTATCTCTCGCGATCGAAATCACTTCGACCCTTCGCAAACGTAGAAACTAGTGAATCTCCTCTATTCATGTCCATGTTCCAGAGATTCGTTTGTATTCCGTGAGAGTGCTCGCGATCGGCTGTCAAGATAACGGATGCGATCTGTATCAGTTCGAATTGTGATAAGAAAACAGATATCGATTCGACGTTAAGTTTCGTACGAAAAAAGGTACCCTGCCACCCCATTATGGAAGATGGTTTCGCGAAAGCGTCTCTGCAGCATTTCAAGTCTTAACATAAAAACGGGAGTGGATTTTATTTGAAATAAAATAAACGTTTGATATAATAAAGCGTTTAGAGTGTAACAGAACTAATTCCATTTTAACTCGGATAAACCACTTTCCACAATAATTAAACTAATACCGAAGATTGCATAATTTTGGTGTAACTGTATGAACAGCGAAAGGAACTGCTTTTGCTACAGCTATTTGAAATACAGAATAATGGTAAATTCAAAGCCAGTTTCTAGAGCGTTTCAAGCCTCCTCTATCGAGTGCTTGTACGTTTCATGAATATTTTCAACGAGTCGAGCTCGACATGCTAACATGTATCGATTCTATGAGAAGCATTTTAGCGAATATCGCCGATATTGTACAATAATGTATAGACATTTTATACTTTCCAACCTTTCTCGATGAAGCTCGTAGTCAGCAGGATTTGTAACGAGTCAGCTCCGAAGGAGAATTAGTGGCTGCTCGGTGATGACCGTAAAAAAAACGTGACGTGTTCGATGAGAATCCTTCAGGCACAATAAAAATTTATGTTCCTGCGGTAAACTGTACCTCATCGTAGACGAATTTCGTATTCCGCCGCAAGGAAAACAATTTATCCGCGAATGTGTAAGTTTGAAACACGCTCTGTCGTTTGTAGCGGAGAAAAAACTTAGGGACATATTTTGGTGCTTTTTCATGTCCAAAATTGATGGCCGTGGCATTCCTTGCATGCTTACTTTCATCGAAACGATACGACGCTGTAAAAATGTAACTTTTCGTCGCGTTGCAGCTGTCGGTTACAATGAACCTTATATCAGAGCATTTTTAATAATGCATCGTAACAAAAAACGTTACTTGCACAAGAGAAGACGTTCTATACCCTGCAACGATAAATCTTCTGGTAATAATAATAGAAGGTATGATTCAGTTGCGTGATCTTTAAATGTTATTGTGTGAACTGATCATGTTACTAATGTCATGGGGACCAACGTGTTAAAATTCAATATCAAGACTTCATATAATAATTCAACATTTCATTTCCAGCTAGCAATGTAATATCGTGGAAAAACGTAGGCAATACGATAAGCAGAAAATTGCATTTGCCTCAAAGTACGGATACGGCATAACATCTATCTTGTTCGCGAATAAAGAATGCATAGCAATCGTTTCCATCGATTTCTGGCCACATAGTCAATTTGGAAGAGCGACGTAAGTTATTCCATAACAGCAGTCACGCGAGCCACGAACTTGCTTAGAGATTAGCATTTTTACAGGCTGAAACTGTAATGGAGTCCCCCAAAGTTTGTCGTATTACGATTCTCATTTTGTTTGCGACGTTGATCAAATACGGCGGCACAACAGGCACGTGTTACGATTAAACGACAAAACCAGGCGTTAATTAAAAGCGGACACTTCGGAATTTCGATTGCGCCCCAGATGTTGAATCTCGATAGGTGGAAAATTAATAATAACTTCAGGAAAGTCTTAAAATTCTTTGTGAAACGAGCACGATATCCCGGCACGGAGAATGTGGCTCGTAACGATTTAGGAAGACCGATAATTATTGGATTGGGGCGAAACTTTTATATTGGGCTTTCGTGAAATACGATCAAGCGAATGGTGGAGCTTAATTTAAGCTGGATAATACGTTTGCTGTGATCGTTCGTCGTATAACGTACGGACGAGTTTCGTAAAGGCAAAAAAATATCGATATAATGCTAATAGCGTGTAAGCATTTTTGCCTCGCGAATATTGGTATAAGGATTGTCTTGCTGAACGATAAATAAACTTGACATTTATGACTCCCGCTGGATTCATTTGTTAATTTGCTCTAATGCGTTGCAGCCATGGGTTACATGGGCAACTGATATTAATTGTATTACCAAATGCGTCGAGATTCAATATCAGATTGTATACCCTGTTGCTTTCTTAACTGTAAGCTTCCTCTTGAAACCATATATTTTTTACCGAATTAAAATTACAATAATTACAACTTTGTGTTGAGCGTAAAATTTGTGTCTACATGTTAGTATAAATATAGCCTCCCTAAGGATAAATTACACATTTTATCAATAACATTTATAAATTTATTCGTGCCAGACTCATTCCCACTTTTCAGTTGTCATACGAAAATTTCCATTCGTGCCACTTTGAAATTTAAACGACTTGATATCAACGCCTGTAGTCATGGTAGCGAACGTTTTAAATTAAATTTCAAGAAAACCCGCGTCGAATCTGTGTTTTAACTTGTGTTTGTTCTGAAATCGATACAACAATAAAAACAGGAGGCTAACGTAATATCCTGCAATGTACGCCAGAATTCAGTGGTACGAATCCGACGAAGCGTAGAACCTCTGTTCAATCTATCAATCGATGTATCATACAATAAATCCTATAAAAAAGCACGATATTTTATTCAGCATAAACGCTTTCTGTTCGTTTCTATGCGTTCAACAAGCCAATATCGAAATACGAAGCTTTATCCGTAGAAAACGATAATAACGCGCAATTGCATCGAATATTGTCTTCTCTTGATTTTCCGCTATTATTATTCTTCCGATATTATTATCAAGAATAAAGGTATTACGTCCGTCGCAACCGGATATTTGTTCTTCTGCAAGCGGCACTTTAGGTTTCCGACAACAAGAATGATTCACCGGCGGAAGAAGGATACGAGGTAGGATGTGAATCGACCGTATCTCTGCTCGCGGAGGTAATTAATTGTTGTCACCGACACACGCTATAGCCTTCATAAATTAACACCCTTCCGGCGAGCTGCTTTCTTTTCTCATTGACCCTCTGTCGCTATCTTTCGTTGAACGATGTTAGCACCTGAATCTATTACTCCTCCTCTTTCTACTCGGACCGTACAATTCTGCAATTATTATTAATTGACTCATAAATATAATCTGAAGCGTTATTTCGCTGAACCGTCTTGTTCTTCTTTAGATTTTCTCTAGGATGATCAATTGCTATAACTCGTCGTTGGACTTTTTCAATTAAGAAAGAAGTATATTTTTGAACTCTTCCAATAATCAACAAGAATTTCTATTCAAAGACTCAAAGAAAATTTATATTTTATCTTTGAAATAATCATAAAAAATCGACCTGTACAAAGTGTTCATGAAAATATTGTTCAAGCTAGTAACGACGCCAGGCATCTTTCAGATAAAATGTTCGATGACACCGTCGTTTTATGTTAAAATCACGTATGCGACTCTTCTTGCGCGACATTATTTTCGTCGACGATAAAATTGAAACTACTTCGTGCCGTTCCGATAAACATTTTACGAATAAATTATTCCTCGCACACTTTTTGTCGATAACGCATAAATTTGCAACAACGAATCAAATAATGCGTTACGTACAAAAATGGCCGCAGAATGAAACGAAATCTATGCACGTTTTTAATTCCGATTGCTGATTCCGACAACGTTGGAAATTAATTCGGAGTCGTTATGTCTGTGGAATCAATTACATTAATACCATCAATTCCGGCACTTTTAACGCGAATCTGATGCAACGAAATCTCGATTGATTGCTCTTCCATCCGTTTAAAATATCGGACGTCTGTCGTGGGCTGGCCGTATAATAAAAACTTGTTCCTGGTGTTTGAAAAGCCAGGATTACCCGAAAATCCCCTCGGGAGCAACAACAATGTTCCGTATCGATACCGTAAGATTAAATAGGGCCGTAACCCCTGGTGTTCGATGTTTCAATATTGATGGTCGACAAATTTTTTCAAAGTTCCATCGTTTCGTACACTTTTTCACTTTGTTCGAAAATCAGATAAACATGGTTTAAAAATACCTTCGGAGTGCTCTGAAATAAAGTACAACATATTACTTTTTAATATGATAATATATAGCGAAGCTTCACAGGTGTTTCGAATGTTAAACAAACTGCGCAAACACTTTGCATACAACGTTCTGATCCGATTTCACTCTTTGTTTCATAGCCAACTATTTGAAACGGCTGCCCGAGTTAACAGGAGGCCCGGCACAGATCAAAGCATTGAAATCCTGCAAAACACGGAAACGAAATTTGCTTTCCGCGAGTTATCGATAACACGTCATTATATTTTCACTCCGGAAAACCGAAACCTTCCGCCTGAAATATTAAACTGACAGGGGATGAACGCGAACAGAGTAACATTTGCATCGATTATTTTTAAGCATTGTTCTCACTGTTTTATTATAGCGTGTTCAACTTATTATTTCCGGTTAAATTCGGTTATCTTTCTGTGTCACCGTCGTTTCATAACTTTGTGTTTTCGCGTGAAGAATTTAAACGTAGATGATGAAAATCGACATAGGGACATTATATCGAAGTAATGTGCGCTTAAAAATTCTTGCAGTGAAAGCATCCGTTTACGGTAAATACTTCTTTGGTTCAAAGATAAGCAAGATACTTTAAATCGCGAACCTTCAACGCTGCAATGTTTATTATCGAAAGAATTCACCTTTTCAAGTAATCATTAAGAACATTATTGAAATATTTACGTTCTCATTCTTGTTAAACTTTCGGTTTCGTGCCATTTTTAGGCACATTTACGACATCCAATTCTGTCGCTATCTATATCTCAAATTATCCATTCGACATGCAATACGGAGACAATCGAACAATTTACATTATAAAATGGTATAAAAGAACGTAGGACACACGCAATGCGTCCACGGTAAAAACCAAGTCAGCGAAACATTAGACGCATCGTGTTACTCTTATTCAATGATAGCTCAAAAGGTATCGTGATTAAAGTCGTAATTAAAAATCGGAAAAGAACCGGGAAAGTAAAACGTTCATCTCGTGTTGTTCGTCAACTGGTTGGAATCTTGCCGCGATATCACGTCGCGGCCGAATAATTTCCCATTCCCTTTAGCATGCTAATTATAAATGGGCGCAGCGTGGAAATAAAACTGAGGCATCGGGTGCAAACAGCCCGGGCAAATAATTTATTCTTTCATTTCATTTCTTTGGCCGGTCGCGTAATGCGAGTTCACCGGTTCCTGTTTATAACTCTCGCTGCCACCGGCGAAGATTAAAACGGTCTGGGATAATGAGAACTGCGTGGAGCTCCTACGGTATCCTCTCTTTCATTTACCGTTTTCCTTCTTTCTTCTGCATCCCTGCATTTCCCATAAACATTCTACCTTTCATCGTAGATTTAGCCACATTCTGTCAACAGTGGAATCGACTGTCGATGCAATTTTGCGCTCCTTTTACAGACTTTAATTTTCTGGCTTCAGCACTGGTGCAAGTTTTAATTTATGCGGTTTGGGCAGATTTTATATAGTGTTCGCTTTAGTCGTCAAACTTATAGTATGAAAAATTATTTCCTACAAGGGTACGAAGAATTTCTGAAAGTTCCGGGAGTTTAACATTCAGGAGGATCAAAATTTCTTGTATCGATATCGGTGAACACCGAAACGTTCGCGGATCCAGCGGCATGTTTCTACCTCTGCTGCACGTATTTTAATACCAGCACTCGGGTAGAAGTTATAATGTAAAAGTAGGGGCGAAGTTTGCAAAGCAACTCGTCGCCGTGACTGGATAAACTTGTTTACTCGGCTAAAAGTAAGACTGTGCGTTGTTTGCGAATGAATACATAGGAAAGCAGCGGCTATGCATAAAGTAAAGGGAAAGCAAACTGTGTTGTTGCTTAGGGGTGGTTCGCGTCTACGGTGGAGCGCGTATGAAAACGTTGAAGGAAGTTCGTTGAAAGAAATTGTTGCGCTTTATGGTAACCGCTGTTCACGATGGCACGAGGAGTTTGCAGCCGCCAATAAATGGAATGCCTTCGGAGAGAAAATTTTCGCGCATCGACTCAGCCACCCCTCTATGAAAGCTTCGAATTGTACAAATTGTGGTAACAACGGGGGCAGCTTGAAATATTATCGTGTACCGCGAGAGCAACGAGAAAAATGGCTCTTAAGAAATTCAGATTACCTTGAAACGCTCCTCGGGTCGTCTTTTTTCCGAACAAGACGTTCCCGCATTTGTAACGCCTCCCTCGACACCTTGAAACTTCAGCAACAGTCATTTTTATATATACAACATAGCACCTTCGAGGTGAAGAAAGTTATTGTCCTGTTCCCCCCGTTAGCATTTTGGATATGTTTTCGGGTAACATTGACAAATTATTCCTGTATCTCCCCTTCTTCATTAAATTATCTTATTTCTCCTTTAGATTTAGAGACTTATTAAATTTCATAACCCATGTTTCGATGTGACAAAAATTAAATGCAGTACCCAAGGGTTGTGGACCACAGTCCAGAGCATCGATTTTAATACTTCAAATACGCATCAAAACAACGTACTACTGATAGCGAATACAGAAATGTTCAATTCGACTCAATGTCGATAGCGGTATAAAATGTGATGATCAATAGCGCATGATCCTTCACGATCTTCAGGTGACAGCGTAGGTGTCGATACACGTTACTAGAGATGTCCATTTTCACTCGCGTGTTAACATACACTGTCATGGACGGTTTTTTCATGGGAAGAGCCGAAATCGGAACGATGTTGACTTCCGTATACGCGCAAAAACGAGAACTAGTTTCTGCGCGGAGTTGACCCATATGACGGACATTAACGAAGAGAAGGTTTGACGAGAGGTGGTACGAGAGTATTTTCTCAGTGTTGCGGAGCGATGGATAATTGGTTCTAATAGGCGTCTGGAGGCTGACTGCCGTTACACGGGCCGAAGAGGTCCGTCCTTTCTTTCCGTCTTTCTTCGCGGGGTCCCAAGGGTCCGTATCTAACGCACCGTACAGCCACATGTTCGAACAGGTCTGGAACGTATATCTGCTGTAGTGTCACATTACGTTATGTTCGCATTAGCTGTTACCAGTTTCATCCATTCCCGTCGTGGAACCGCGACTCTTAATCGTCTCTAACGTCGTCGTCTTTGGCGAGGATACATTAAAAGGAGATAGCCGCGTTACGATCGTAATAACTTGTGTACCCGGCTAATGTCCTTATTTGTAAGGAACAAATTTTGAGCTAACGTTCGTCTCACCGTTCAACGCGCCGTTGAAAATGTAATTCTAATGTTGCGCCTAAGAAATTTATGCGATGGTGTCATGTTTGCTCGTGGGAATCGCTATCTCGGAGCGTAATAGACGCGGAAATTAGCTGGTATTCGAGCGTTGAACGCTATTTGTAGATTAAGCCTGCAAAAGCCCGTCTAGAATTTGAACGTGGATTGGGTGCCTTCCGAATTCTCAATGAAAAAAAAATGTCTGAGTTCAGAGGATGTAATTTTCGATGTTATTAAAGTCGGAGTAAGTTGCCTCGAATTCATTAGAAATCTCGACACTTATACTACATCGCTTATTGGGAAGATTCAAAAGAGGTTTAAGCCCAAATGACTGCTACATAAAAGTAAAAATGCTGACATCGAATTGCCGCTACACGTTCGTGATTTCTACCTCCTTAAGGTTAATGATCAAAGTACTTACTAGCATCAAAGTAACAAGGATTTTCTGAACGGAACGACGACTCTTCCGGACAACACGAGGCAAAACGTCTTCGCATTAATTGAATAATTAATCAGCTCGCGGGCAAAGGCCATTGCGGATAACGTCCCGGTAATCTTCTCCTGGTGTGCTTCCAGCAAAACGCTGACGGGCCGGCTACTAAATCTTACCGTTTACTCTATGAACTTTTGCTCCACATAAGCGTGCACCTGCAGCTGGATTTTCCGAAGGGCCGGGAAATGAAAGTCTTTAAAGTTTCGGCGCGAAGAGAGATACTTGACATTCCGGCCATGTTGGCTCATATCCTTTTACGAGCGATACAGCTTTCCAGTTGATAAGGCGAGTTCTCCAATCGATACTTCGCTTAACTTCAGCGACACGTGTATGATAGTATCGGAAGTTATCGAAGTCGAAAGAAAGAGGAACGTGCCTTTGTCGATTGTTCTTAGGGATCTGATAAAAGGCGCTGGGAAAGATCGAACGTCTGTGAATATTTCGCGATCGAATTGGCTACGAAATTTCTTCCTCTACCCGGGCCATCGCGGAGAGAATACAAAATTCTCTCGGATCCGAGTTCAAGCCGAAAATCGATAAATTGTCATCGGTTTGACTTTCTTGAAATTGGGGTCAAAATATCAACAAGATTAAGCTGCCTGTAATTTCGCCGTAAGAACCGGAATAATAATCTTATCAGGAATAATAATTGATATTCTGCGTAGAGTTTTTACGACCCGGCGTGCTTAACGTCTCTCGGATTACCTTTCTCTGCCTTTCACTTCGTCAAGGCTTATTGTTCCTCTACCTCTTCCTCGTTACAACTCGATATCGCTGTTTTAATCGTTCCACGGAATGCGTACAAACTTACAAAAAGGTTCTTCTTTGACGACTTATACTTAGGAGTTTAACAATATTTGGAGATAAAGTTTAGAAGACATATACCGTTCAGTGACATGTAGTACATTAGACATATACTATAGGGTTCTAGAAATGTGAGGGCTCTACGAATACGATCCTTGAGGTATGGAGATCCTGCGGATGCGAGAGTCCTAGAGATATAGATATCCTCGAGATATTCTAGCGGTATAAATATCTAACAATATAAAGATCCCGAGATACAGAATTCTAAAGACACAGAGATTGGGTTCTAGGGATCCACTGATATACGGATCGAGAGTACTATAGCCGTATAGAGATCTAAGAACCTAGAGGCGTAACAAGTTATGAAGATCTAGAAATATGATAATGCCAGGATTTGGGGTTTCACGGAAGTTTCCAAGTGCCCCGCGTAAAGATACACAAAATACGAAGCTAATGCTCGCGAGTGCATGATACGCCGAGGTGCAAGACTGCCGACCTATTTGGCACGTATGACGGAATCACGGATACGTAGACCTCGCGGTGAATGTTGCACGAACCATCGAAGAAGACGGTGATCGGTGGATATGTTATGCAAATTGAATTTGCGGCGCGCTTCTGGAACGTTGCGCCTAATTTCTCTTAGAACGAAATTATAAGCCCGTAACGAGATTTACGAGCACCGAGAAACGGCGCGGTGCCGAGAAGGAGTATTCGAGTCGGCTAACCTGCACGGATACGAAGCAACGGTGTGCCACTTCTCGGCATTCTTCACGCCCGCCTCTCTCGCGGTAATAGTCGGCATCGGACACGTTCGAAAAGTCGAAACATCGGCTACACGGAGCCGACTGAAACGCGATAAATTAACCTGCACCCGCCGTGCCGCCATGGATCCCTTATTTCCACGCTTGTCGCGATTGGCAACAGTTAGAGGAATTTCGGCGAACATCGGACACCATTTCGCGAGAAACCGCACGGACCGTTTACTTGGGTCGTTGGTTGCGAAAAGTGCAACAAATTCGACATTTACCTGTATTTTATATTTATTTATTCGTTTAGGTATTAACGTGTAATATCATACAGATGATGTCTTGTTCAGCTACCTAATATCCCTTCAAATAAATTTTATAATTGCATCTCTGTGTATAAAAGATACCTTTTCAATATTTAACCATGGTTCAGACATGTACTAAATATACTCTTAAATACCGTTTACGACATTGTTCCATTTTCGTTTTCCGAATAATTTCACCTTGGGTATGTGTTTAAAAAAAAGTTGAACGAGTTTCCGACATCGGGGAAGGAATAAAACTTACGATCACCGTTTTAAGAGACCCTCAGCTCCTTAATGGTCCCGGGAACAACGGCTATCTCCATATAAAATTCGATTTTCAGCGTGGCGCGAGTCGCAGGGCTAAACTTGAATTGCGAAACAGGGGTGTATCACTTTAAAATTCATAAAGATAGACCGAGTTTTAGCGATATATTCTTCGCCATTACGCACACCATCTTCCATCGAACGTCGATTTCAATGTTAATGTTTAAGATAAAGGAGAACGTTTGTTCGCGCAGAATTTTCATTCGACAGCGTGTAGACATTTGAACGAGATCGATATTACAGCAGTGTGTTTGCATTCGTAGGTAATTCCCGTTGAATGTAACCGGCTAAATTAACACATTCGTGTTACACGATGTTATCATTACTTCGACTACTATTATTATTGCGGCTATTTTTCACGGTAAAACACTGACGTACCTCAATTTATGGCCACCCGGAAAAATAGGCCGCAGTTATTAATTGCTAGCCACGTTATTAACGGTCCTTCGTGTACATTTTCTATTTCGCCCCCTCTTTTACAAGCAAGAGGCGTTATTCCATTAACAACATCCCGAAACGATATGACGTAAAATCAATTACAGTCGGTGAAAGGTTCCACGAATAACCCTGCTCGTTCTCCGCAATCGTAATTTTAATGCCCATTTTTCCTGACCTCCTAATACTTTAAAACTTACGAGGTGAAATAAAATATGCTTTCTCGCTTAGAAATTTTTCACCTTGCAATATTCAGTATCTAACGTCCCATTCAAAATCAGCTCGCAGAATATTCAGGAACGAATCTCTATAAAGGTAATTCTGAACGTTAACGCGAATAGAGACGTTTCTCCAAAGTCTCCACGTAAACGGTAAACGTTTAAGCGCGTTAGAAACGTCGTTAGTTCGTTTGAAACGTGACAAATCGCGAAAGACCGGTGGCATTTTCGAGCAGCGACGGTGTTTGGTACAAACGATTTCGTTGTAACCGGCTAATACCTATCTCCTGGTCTGATCGTCACGAAAGTTTAGCGTACCGTAAATGTCGCCCGTTAACGTCCCTTTTGTGGCATTATTTCACGCTTTCGACGGTTGTAATTGGTATCCTTGCAGATCGTTACGCTAACGTTCGACGGCTGCGTTACTTTCTCGATGCAAGTTGAAATCAGTGGAACGAATTATGGGACACAGTAAAAAATGTAAAAAATTGAAGAAAATACGTTCGTAATCGGCTGGTTAGCGCACGAACGCGCTTCTTGTCACGATTTTACGATCGTTAACGACGCTCCACGATTATTCAGCTCGACTAGAAAAGAAACAAATTGGTAGGAAGCCATGGCGATGTTTGCTCTGTCATCTTGTTCGTTTCCACGGTTGCATTTGCATGCGACAAATGTTTATCGTCGAAACGGGAAAATCGTATAACGGTCGCGCATAATATTCTTAATGACGTTCACCAGGTGGTAAACACTCGAATCGGTTTATTAGCCGCGCGTAAACGTTTCATGATTATCGTCGTTTATTACAGAGAGTACAAACGTGTAGAACGTTGTTCTCCAACGGTGCCAACGAACGGATTCAATTATCGTATTTGGTGCGAATAAACGCGGGCGATAATTATCCGCGAAATTCGATCATTTTTATCAACGGCTTTTGCATTAATTTCGGACAACCGCGAACAATACGCCAGTTTGTTTTTAGTATTAATCGTTTAGCGGTATCGTTCTTGTGTTTGTTTTAACCCCTTTCGTTTATCCTGTTTATTCAGAAAAGACGATTTTAGTGGTCATACGACAGCACGTGGAGTCTGGTAATCCCCGGATTAAGACACGTTACATTACCATACACGTATGCTGAATAGAAGACAAATCTGACAGTTCTTTATTCACTTTTCACTGCGCACGAGAGCAGAAAAATGACTCTATCGGAAGATGGATGTACCAAACGTGAAATATCGTCAAACACGTTTATCGCGAGGGTACGAATGGTAGAAATAAAAGAAGAAATATCTCCGAAATATTTCCGTAATAGAAACCTTACCTTCAAGTCTCAATTTACGGAGAAGCAAGGCGAAAAACTGTCCTACAAAGGAGCCCTGCTTCGATCCGGTATCAAGCACAGAGTCATTTACTCCGTCTTCGCTGGAGGAATGTCTTGTATTTTCGGATCGAAATGATCTTCGTCGAAACGATCAGAGTTGTAGCGATAATAAGGGAACCAGTCGTGCGCAACTGCGGCCACGTTGCAACGAAGAAACGCGTACCGCTAGCACAAAGAAAGCCAGGTTAATTAAAACAATAAAGTTCTTACGTCGCGGCGAGTAGAACCGAGAAACCGTGATTGATGGATACGTCAGTGGAAGAATAACAGTCCAACATTGGTCCAGGATAGACGAGCTGTACCTACGGTTCCGAGATACGTCTCGTCTCGTCTCGTCTAATTGTATCCGCTGTTTTTGCGCCGTACCAGATCCACGGAGTAACAGCTGAACTCTACTCGATGATAAAATAATTAAATCCTTCTCCCTCCGGGCATTGATCGATTGAAAACGCGACGGTCAATAAACGGTATACACGTTAAACGGTTTACTAGCTGCAATGCGTTATATTACGCGTGATTTGTACCGGGTGACCCGATTTAATTGCACTCTCAAAAACGATTTCAAAGACGAATATAAAATTTTTTTATTAGGGTTATTGTTATGAATGAAATTATTATCGATGCGAAATCAGTGTTCTAATTTTATGATAGAACCGTATTTCTCTTCGTATAAAATGGAAGAAATGAAATATTAGAGAGAAGATGTCGAAGACCTATATTCCCGTATGTAGGTCAAACGTGAAAATTAACTGGAATTCGAAGGTACTCCGTTTGGAACGCGAATTTTGCCCGCGGTAACTGCGTTCACAATGCAAAATTGTGTCTTAACCACACAAAGAATGTGCCCGCATACGTATATTTGAACACGGTGGCGAGATTTCGTACGATTGAATCGAAAAGCGTTTTTCAATATCCTCAACAGAACAAACAGAGATGTGTTGGTTTTCTTCGTTTTCCTCAATCGGCTGTATGCATACTCGTATTTCCGTCAGTTTACTCAGAAACGTCGTCGAGCGATATTATTTCATCAAACATCGATATAAAGCCGGTATATTAACCGAGAATATTTACAAGATTGTTGAAACAGATGGTACCTAATTACAAATTCATTTGCATAATAAACAATGTATATTTCTTTGACAACAGAGCACTTGGAACATTACTTGTCTGCAATAAATTGTGAACTTTCAAAGAACAGATGTATATGACAACAGTATATTATTCATATCAAATATCTATTATAACGATATAACACGTGGTGACCTTCAGAGTTGCACATATCAATTTGCGATGATATCAGAAAAGAACTATCAGTCTTCAATGTTGCTGCGGATTTTGTTGGTCGAAAATTGTGTAAAGTTTGCGATATAACGATAGTCTACTATATTTTGCATAACACGGCAACTGCGGGTTTATGCAGTCTGCTCGCAATTGCCGTCGGGTTTCCTCGTTGCAAGCGGTTTCCTTTTCGGCTCGTTACCCCGGAAATTGCCGACCGTCTACAAAATTTCGGCAAAGAACGTTTAATTGATGTTGCCGTTGCCGGACATTGTAGCACCAAAATTAATTCGTGTATTTTCTTTCCCGATTCGTCGAAATATATCATCTTTGCCTGAATTAATATCTGGCAGGGTTATTCTTGCACTGCATTCTCTCGAAATGTGCAGACAAAGAGAGATAGAGAATAGGTGCGAAGCAAAGCAATCTTGAAGTCGAAGGAATTGAAAAATAAGATCCTTTGTGCTTTCTGACGCTTGCTCGTTCTTGCATGAAAAGTTCCATCGAACGTGAACGCGAGAAACTCGTACACGTCGCAGACTATTTTCCTTGATTCTTGTAAAGGATTACGCAAAACGATCGTCGATACTCGAGTCAATAATCTTACGATGGAAACACTTCCACCGTAGAACCGATCGTCCTGCAGAATATTGCAGATCCCGTGCAATCTTGTACACTGTTACGAGTAAGGAGAACTCGATACTTTAGAATCTGCAATCTTGATGAGCTGCTACGTCGATTTTATTCGCAAGAAAATCAATTCTGCAAATTTGCAAACTAGATTTACTAGATGTCGACAAATTAAAGTAAGATTTAGTCAATCGAATTTTTCTATTATATTTAGTGCTCTTTTAATTTAACTGTCGGTACACAAAAGTACTTCAATGGAATTATTTTTTCATGTATGTTCTAAATAAAGCAATAAAATACGCAACGAATGCGCTGGTCCATCAAGCGTTCGACGTATCTTTTGAAGCAAGTTGTTCTTGTTCTTTTATTGGTCATGTACGTAACCCGTTGATTCCGCGGAATTTTCGCCTCGAACATCCACGCGGAATTTTTCAACCACCAAAATAAAGAAAGAACATGGAGAAGGAAAGTGAAAGAGAAAATAGAAACGCGAGGCTCCGGTAGAAATTAGTAGGACGAATAACAGAAACGAGAGGATTAAACTCATCCAGCCTCGTGGAAATTACATTCATTAAATCGCTAAAGTAGAGGCAGGAAAATAGTTTTTAAAAGTGGTGAGTAGTCAAGGTAAAGAGTGAAATTCTACTCGATGAGCTCATAAAATGAACGTCACTCGTGACGATGAAGATCTGTTTTAACGCGTTAAATATTGGAATGAAAACAGACATTCTTTGCTACACCAGCGGCAGCTTTTCAAATTAAGAATTTCAATTTGCAATTTTCCGTTATGGAAATCAATCAAAATTTTATCATTTCTCTATGTATGTGATTATATTACATTTGAAATGGTTATTGGAAACATTTGTAGTAACGTGTTAACATTTTCGTGGCTACTGTCCTTTTGATAATATGGCGAGATAGTATTACAACGTGGGGAATTATAACGTATCGAAATTACAGTATATCGTTACTCGCGTCGAAATCCTATCACGTTGAATTTGCAATGAACCAAAGTTAACAGAATGAAATCGCAACGCATTGGAATTCTAACGCATCAAATTCTAATGTACCGAAATCACAACGCGTCGAAATCGTAATACGTTGAAATTTTAACGAATTAAAGTTTCAACTGACCAAGATCACAAAGCGTCGAAATTACAACACACCGAAATTGCAAAGTATTTAAATTACAGAGCATTAAAATTGCAGCGTGTCAACATTCCAAAACGTCGAGGTAACGCATGAAGATTTAACGCATACCCACACAGAAGCTATGAGAGAGCCACATCTCGTTAAATTAATATTAATATTATTAACACTTCCATTAAGAGACATTTTATAATAATTTTCAAGCGAATGATACGGTAAAGCGGACAGCGACAGTTGGAAAGCACTCTAATTAAATGTACTTACAGTGGACGAGACTCGCGGCGACAGAAACAGAGAATCTGAACGCGACGTCTCGAGTATCAGGATCGTATAATTGGGCCGACGCAGATCGCGAGAAGAAACGTGTGTCGCACAAGAGTAATTTGCGGAATCTTCCTTTTACGGGTTTCCCGCGAACACTCGCTGAAACTACGACGGTTTAGACTCGTCGAATAAATCGTAAGACGATTTCACGCTCGTTTCCTTAATCTAAAATTAATGCTGAATTTGAATACGACCAGCCATGTCTAGACTGCTCCCTGTTAAAAAGATGTATGTTATCTTTTGGTACCTCTAACTCTTACATGAATGCCTTCTAGTACCCATAACTTTTGCAGGAATACTAAAATGACATAAAAATAAGAATAAAATAATTACAATTTATTTAATCTTAAGATAAAAAAATACTGTCTGAATACATTCGATTCGCATTAACTAGAAAAGAGCTGATCATGGCTTCTCGTGATGCGATCTTATATGATCATTTACAAACTTCGCTTATCCTTTCATATTATTTCTTGAGAAAATATTATTCTGTATAAAAACACTGACACATATGTGTACATCTAGTTCAACCCATATATCACATAGCCTTTCTCTTCGCATATTGTTAATGCCTATAGTTTCCTTATTTAATTGTTATCGATTAGAAGTAGTAAAATAATTACACGAAATTGTGTCATGTCCTTTTCTAACCTTAAAAGAATCGTCTCAGTTCACAGAAATATGAACCCCATTTGTAACTTTTTAGGACCGTGCACTCGAGGTCGTAAAAGATGAAGGAGAGGAGGACCTTTTTTAAAAGAAGAAGATTGTGGTCCTAAGTTCGTGGCTGACCCACGGCAATACACCTTATCGTCGTTGCACGCGGATGATCGGTGCATACAGCCTTTGGAGATCCGGGAACACGAATGGATTATGACGGATAGTCGACAGCGCTGCTCGAGGTACTTAACCGGCCACCATTACCGCGGGAGCCATTTTTCAAACGGACGAGGTATCGTTAGCGGCGTTGAAGGCATCTCTCTTTTTTCCGCAGAGGACTCGAATTAACCGGCACGCTATCGGGACTTTCTTGATATCGGTACCACGAGGACCCTCAAAAGTCGCACCGCCACAGGATTATTAATTTCTCGACACGACTGAAAGCGCACCGCTTCGTACGGCAAGCTCCGAAAGGACTTTCACTCGGCCACGAGATAATAAGAAAAATGAAAAGGTCCTCTGTTGTGTTCTTACCGGAATGCTTGAGATGCGACTGCAACGAGGATTCCACGGAAGAAGCATTCGTTCGGTCGGTACTGTTACTTCTTTTCTACCAACAGGTCTTTCGTGCTTACGTACAACTTTTGCTCGTCTTTTTGGGGTCTTGCGTGGTTGTCGATACGGTCGAATAACAGGTGATCTTACGGCAAGTTTCGAATACTTTCTTAGGCATTTGTATCATTAATCAGACAATAATGGCTGGTATAAACGAGCTTCGATTAATCTTTGTCCACGCTTATACCTGTACTATTTCTGACGTTACGACAGGCACGACACTCGATAAAATCATGATCGAGTTACATCGAAATCTTTCCACGTCCACCACCAAAAAACTAAGGCCTTCTTTTTACCTGTAAACTCATCCAGAGCTTTTTACAATATCATTTTTACACCGCGGTTTTCGGAACGACATCGTCGAATAACAGACACTCGATACACCCGGACACGTTTCTCGATCTGCGAATGGACAAGAAAAAAAGCGGAGGAAACGAATTGTCAGCATCGGAATGTCGGTGGACGGTTTCGCGATGGACGCGAATCGAATTCAGTGGGAAGAGCAGGCCGACCGCAATGCAACGAGCAACGTCTCTGCAAGAGGAGATATCCCCGTGAGAATACGAATGGACCATCCGGTACAATAATATCGCGACCCTGCGGCTTCGTCGAGCGTTATTATCCGACTGGAAACGCCTTCCACCTTGCCCTTTGTCCGCAATCTAAATCTTAGTTACGACTTAGCTACGGTGCTTATGGTTTTGCGGTAATTGTAATAACAGACAACGCAACAACCTTCTTCCGTGATTGACCTAACCTGGTTGAACCGTGAACCGTGGTCTACAGTTAACGGCAAATCTGTAGAAAGAAAATGACAACAGCAGCATGTCAAGTTTATACACGTGTCCTCGTACTTAAAGTTTTAACCTATCCACAGTAAGCATCTAATTGTTTCGAGAAACAGATTCCGCAATACCCGCTATCAGATTTTCCTTGAAATTTCCGGTCCACGCGGCGACGAACATCCTCGTCCAGAATAGAGCGACGTGGTCACAGTAACACTTCAAAGCGTATTTATTCGAGCGAAACTGCCGGAGCGAATAAGTAATTTCAGAGGGGTTTAACCTTCATGAAAAATTCCATGCACCGGGACGCTTTGTGAATCCGCCCAACCAAGCGGCGCTCGTAATGTATGCCACGGCTTAAAAGCCTCCTCTCTATGGAATGCGCAATTATTTTTTAATGCAGATTATTAAATGCTCGCGTGTCCACGGTATCAACGCGTAGCCCCACCGATCATTTGCGATCCGTCTTTGCCGGAAAGAACCGGATTACGCAACTGCCTGTCGAAACTACGCTGGTATACTCGACGTGATTTCGAACGAGATTGCGAATTTATGCGTCCGATCGGTACGTTCGACGATATTCCTTGTAGTACTTCCTGGACGTTAATTTTTCACGGGGGTAACGCGAAACGCGGATTAACGAGGTTGTTAAAGACTTGGAAACTGGAGAACGACTTGTTCTCTCGATCCGATTGGAACATTTGCTCGAAACGAATACAGTTCTGGACATGGTACAGTCAATAACAAATCTGTGACCGCATAGGAATATAATTATAGATGCGAGGTGCGTTCTTTACACGCAATTGCCAACGATTTTCCAGGACGCATATACACGTCGACCTGAGTGAAAGGGTTAATAAGCAAAGGAATGGTAGATCGCCAGGCGTAATCAGCGAACACCGCGAAATCTGATGCTGGATCTGATGCCTCGAATGCTTGCAGAGGATCTTTGTGGTGAACTCGAACGCGTGCAACAGGATTCGAGGGGAAAACCGAGCAAAAAGAGATGCAAGGAAAGAACGCAGGCAGGGTAAGAGATACGTTGAAGTGGAAATCGGGAGAAGAAGGAAAGAGGAAACAGAAGCAGAGGCGGTTAAAGAAGGTCGGTGGTTACGACGCCAGAGTCTGGCTCGCGTGCTAAACTATGCGTGTAATATGGTGAATTATTTTAGCTCGAGCACTGGCCCGGCTGTTCCAAGCCGTACGCACATGGGAAAGAGATTACGCCACCTTGAATTCTTAAGCCGCTGTTGCAATTGCCAAGTGCAGCCGGGGGCAAGTCGCCAGCCGGTCTAATTAACGGCCACGACGACCCATCGAGAGAGCCGACTCGTCGAAAACGATTAAAAAGACAACCGTGCCGCTTGTGTGTCTTTTTTTTTCTCTACCATCGTATATACACGCGTGCCTGCTTCTTCTTCGTTTTCTTCTTCGTTTAGACGAAGAACGAGCTTGCCGCAGTATACGCGCTTTTGCTTCTGTGATCCTCGAACACTTGTTGTACCCGAGAGCCATGAGGCTGGATCTAATTGCACGTATAACTCTTGCAATAAATTCGATACGTTCATGGAGCATAAATTTGATTTCAGTGTAAGAGATTTGTCCGTTAGGTGTCTGTCGATTTAATGAAATAGAATTAGATTGCGTTCGAGGTGATTTACGCGTGTTGAATCACTTGGGACTCGATTGTAAAGTGTACCCGGTTGTATTAGATTGCTCGTGAATGAATGACCGATTATCGTTCTTGGGTTTCACGCGTTCTGACGCGGACGTGATTTACATGTATCAATCAAATTAGGTACGAGCTACAAGATTAGGTAAGGCTATCAACACGGTAGTCTAACGCATATTTTTGGGTTAATCGTCGTTTCAACATAAATCACCTCCTATTATGTTGCAAGACTTGTAACAGTCCGAGTATGACCAAGTAACTCGCGATGTTTTGCGTGTGCAGTTATGCTTTTTTAAAAATTGTAAAGTTTTAGAGTTAATGAATCCTATAAAAGCCCCCACGATTATTACTTTTATGAAACAATTATAATCCGTTGGAGACAAATTAGGAGAATATGAGATATGCGATGAAGCTTAATATTTTAATTGATTTAATTTCCTCTCAGTTATTCGAGGAACGCGTGGATGAACGTTATAATATAGCAGACGTTCTGACCACTCTCCATACGTTTTGCTTTTCATTAGCTTTATTTTCGCCAGAGTTCCGATAGTAATTAGCGAAGAGTAAAGTTTGATAATATAACGGGATACAATGAAATATTCTAATTTGAATGTGCTATATTTTAGCGAGACACTGCGAGTGTACGGTTCATTTCAATAATGTCATCTGGATACTCCAAATGAACATATCGTCATAGATTGACAGAGTAATCAAAGCAAGTGAGCAAATCAGCTGGAATTTGACGGATTGGTACATCTGGATATCGCGATTGTATTCCAGTCGACAATTGGAGAATACATGGAACTACGTCGTCGGGATCGATTCAAACCTAATATCGCATCGGCTCCAATCAGAGGAACGTAATTCTGTCTGACAACGTAACGTCGTCTTTTTCTTTTCCTACTTGTTCGCGTTGAATTTACCCGATGTGAACAAGCACCCCGATGAATACTAAAAACACGTAATACCATTCAGAATTCGGAGAACGTGATACAATATATCAATCGTTCTTTTCAGAATGAAATCTCTGTAAAAGGAACAATCTTTCGGAAAATTTTAAACAATTTCACAAAAATGTAAGCACGTTCTTTTCGCTCGACGTATGAAATTTAATGAAACGATATAATAGATTAAATTGAATTTATCGTGCTCGGTTAATTGCGTTCTGAGCTCAATTACCCAGATTGTGGAATCTACAATTCAAATGCTCCGGTCTAGCGTAAAATCAGCTGACTTTTCCCTCGGTTGTTACGAATTCAATAAGCGGCCGAAAAGAGAACGATTCAAAGGAAACCCCACTGCAACTGCACGCACGTTCGCCGATTATTTTCAAATTTCAATTAAACTGTTGCGAAATCCAGCGCTGGTAGAACTTCGAAATCGCTGTAACGGGAGTTAAGAATGGCCAGCATCCTGCGATAAATTGAGCAACTTAAATTACTTTCCGCCCTTACCGAATTGCCAGTTGCACGAGCTCGATCGACACGCTGCGCCGATCTATTCACTGAAAATGTGTACTGTTATGTACTTGACCGACTTTGTTGTCCAGGTTCCATTTAACTCTTTCGGAACCAATCGGTTATTAAACATCATTGTTAAACGTAACAATAGTACATTTTGATTTCATCGCAGAAACGTCCTGTGCTGACGATAAAATAATTTAGATCAAAAATTTATCGTTGAATTTGCTCTCAGAGTACCCCAAACTTCGTACTATGTGTATTGTACGTACAACACCCTATAAAAAATTGTGGGAAAAAAAACTATACGACTGAATAGTAAAAATTCCTACTACGGGTTTCCTGTCGAACTGAAAGACCTCTAAAAAATAACGAACGATATCCACTAACGTGTACGTTTTTTTAAATAACTCGATGGTCCGTGACACGTAAACATTTGCAACGACCGCAGCGATATTTCGAACCGACTGTAATTCTAACGACGAAAAAGTACGCAATCAAATAAAAATACTGCGAAGTTTCCGTGGCGAGTGAAAACAGAAATTCGAGCGCTCCATCGTTTTCAATATTTTCACTGTAACATCACCGGACAACATTTTGAATTGAATCTGCGAACTTTATGATACTCTAGCTGTGGAAAAATCATTGCATAAATTCTTGTTCCGTCGTTAATTCTCGTGGTTGAATACCAGCTAACAGGAAGGGTAAAAATGTGATGATTAAACAATAACGTGATATTAGAGTTAATGAGGAGGCATGTACTGAACTTTCCATTGTAGCGTTGAAATGTTCAACGAATTTCTTTTCCGCATATGATGTTATTTTCGTTTGTTGTTTAACGGAAACTGAAATGTTGAAATACGGGGTTGCTGAAAACTTTAATAATTTCATTTATTTGGCAAATGTATGATGGTCGACAAATTTAATTTTGAAGAAAATTGGAAATCCAAGATTCAGAGATTTAGAGATCCAAGGATGTAGGGACATTTTTAGACCCCCAAATCAATATGTTTTGTACGATATCGACATGTCGGTATTTCAATATTATTAATAAACATTGCGAATTCAGAAATATTCACGATAGATATCGATCGTCTGAAATTTCCATTTTATAGCGGGCGTTCTGTTTCTAAAAGTGTCTAGTATTTTTGAATAAAATTTAAATATATTAACCACCGTGATAACCCATAGAATGGTGCGCTGTTTAAAATTTAAACGGGACACTTTAACGAGAAGCTATTGAGCAAGTCAAGCTTTAATAGTCTATTATGTAATTTCCCCGGAGGAACGTGTACTCGAATATTGGAAAAGACTGATTAATAATGATAGCAAATTGAATAAATAATTCGCGTTTAAGCGAGATCGCATCAAGGCTCACGCAATCACCAATAACGACGCCATTCATAATTGTTGTAGACACGAATTTTAATTCGATGCTTTTTAAAAAATATATTTTCAAAGCGAGTACGAAATACAGAATCGGAACAGTGCAATACAACCAAACAGTTTACAAATAATTTAGCTGGTACGTTTAAGCGAATCATCCTGGATGTGCACTCATGTAATGGTCCATTTAGTATCATTTAATTGCTACAATGTACTTTAACACTTTGAAGTAAATCGTGACAAAAAATGTGCGAACGTATTTTCTGTATTTGTACAATATACAAATTCGAACGATATTAATCAGAGAATAGGCATTAACTTTCAGCTGTTGAAGTATCGAATCGGTTTCCAATGGAATCGACCGATCGTGTGCCAACCAAAGGAACGAGTTAATAGGTTCGTGCACGAAACAGTTGATGCTGTCGACGATAATTCATAGCGGAGAAGCAATAATCCATTTAATCATTCGAATCGGCGAGGGAGCAATTCAGATACGAGAAATTAATCAGTCCGATTAAACGTCGCCCAACGATTCCTCTTTTTTGAATTCTCAAATTAATTTAGGAAAATATACACAGCTATGAGAATCTTATTAATCTATATTACTAAAAGGAACAGTGAACTATTTTTTATTCATTAAATAATTCATGTCACCAGCCCAATCACTACATGTAATCAAAATCGTGTTAAAGTACGAGTAGTAGTGAAAGATTGCGAATCAGGAAAAAACGTATCTAGTTCAAATAGTACTTGGCGAAGTTCAAACAACGAAGTATCCGTTCAGCAATCCGATCTGGTATCTGTTTCCTGTAGCAATACGTACGGTTCTTCTGTATCCTCTAGCGAATTGTCTCGTTTCTTTTTCGCCAAGAATTCTCGCCAAGAACGTTCTTGAGCATGTTCGTACACATATGCTATCGTACAATTTCTTTGACTATCCCAACATTTTCTTACGTAGAATGTATAAGCAAAATGTATCGAAAGAAAAAATATGTAGCTTTATAATAGAATGCTTAAGACAGCATTCATTGTAACCTAATTCCTTCTGTGGAATACGATAATTTTACTGATGTCTCGTAGATGAAACATCGTTATTTACGTGTTGAAACGCCGTGCATTGTATAATTATACCTGACGTATCGTGACATTGTATTATCCATACATCATCAGTTGGAAGTATGATTTAAGATGTGCAAACGCAATAATCAAAAATTGATCGTCGAGGAACGATTGCAGGAAATCGAACGATTTGACGAAGTGACGCGTTGTCGTCGTTATTAAGATTTCATGGCGCCTCATCTGGTCGTAGCGTTGGTCAGGTAGGCCGGTCTACAATTTACACCGGCTGTAATTCATTTCGCTGGCGATAAATAACTCTAATGACAGTTGAATGGCGAGGAAGGCGGGAATCACGGCCAACAAGGGCTCAGGTTGCAGGAACTCACCGGTATACCCGTCCGTTCGATGTCTTGCTGCTTAACGGCCGATCCACGTGAAAGCGACGCGAATCACGTTTTACACGTACGTACAGTGCCGTGAACGCGATGCCCTGCACTTCGGATCATTAAGCACGGATTTATAGAATTGATTAGTCCAGGAATGGCAGCGATACGCGTACATCAACCAGCAAAATATGTACGGACGCAGACATCCGGCGAACCTTCGATATTTACGAAGCTGTTTGAATAGCTGGACGTAAATTGGTATCTTATCGGGTTATTTAGTTATCGTAACGGCCGTTTCACGAGCGTCAGCTCGGGGAATCGTCTTTTCCATGGTGTCCCGTGGAATTCTTGTTTTCCCGCCTCCAGCTGTAGCCCGTACGAGTCGATTCGCTTATTACTACCCTTCAACCGATCCTTTTCGATCGTGACAATTTTATTAATTTCCACTTTACGATGCGCCTTTAATACCCGTTCCCGGCCATCGGACATTACGTTGTATTTCATAGGGTAGCAATTAATACTTTTAACAACTTCGCACTGTGTGTTCTCGAGAAATATAGGATCGCGCGTAATTGCCGAGTGGATGGTTGGTTCTATAAAATGAGAAGTGATATTTCATCTTTTAAATGCGCGACACTTCCTCTTTAGGTAGTCGAGCGTATAATTACAAACTGTTGACTATATTTGCAATAACTTTATTGCATCAAAAACTTCAAAACTTCGTTCAAAATTGAAATCTGTATACCGATGACACCTACATTCCACTGTACATAATAGGAAACTTACGCAAGAGAAATATAATCTATAAAAATTTCTAGCTACGTTTTTGTAGCACAAGTGGAATCTCGAACTCTTGTAGCAAGTAATCTTCGATAGTGCAGCCGATTCCAAGAAGAAACGAAGCATGGCATATTTTTAACGAGATAATGGCGATGATAATTTCGCGAGTGGTTATTAGTCTAAAGCACTTAAGAGCGCTATATAAGGCGAGTTAAGTGTGCAAGATCGAACAGACGACGACGTTAGTTGTCGGTCGTTATTTCTATTATCAATTACCGCTTTTATGCGAGCCAGACAACGAGCAGAACACGGGCCTGCCCGCGATCATAAAGTCACCCCTACGCCTGGAGACCGGCGACATGTGTAACAATAGCAATAACAGTAGCTACGTCGTTCCGAGCAATGATTTCAAATTGTTTTACGCTGCTAATAAATGTCAATCGATATCGTACCACGAGCACGATTGCATCGTTCCTTCCGTTATACCTCCGCTACCGCGAGTATAAAAAAGAGAAAGAAGACTCGTTTCTATAAAAGTTCCAGACAAAGTTTCGCCCGACGCGTCGTTCTAATTCAGAATCCTTTTCGAATACACAGGTTGTTATCGCTCTTTTTTCCTGGAGAAACTTCGTGCCCGGTTGAACTAGAACAAACGTCCAGGTTATTCGATTCACGCAGCAACTTTGATAAGACAATTACAAGATCATGGTGAATAAGATGCTCTTGTTTTCGGCACGTTTCTTATGGTCGTACGATTTTGACATTCAGAAAGCAGATTATAAACTTAGGAACAGAATACCGAATTCAAGGATAGAATAAATAAACGTGCGGACTCGAGGAACGCGTATAGACGATGAAAAATAAGAGAACAAGTCTGAAGCAGCATGTAGAACGAGCCAACGATCTCGTGTGACGAGAGATAAAATAAGAAACTACTACGGGGGTACCAAAAAACAGCAGGACAGCTGGCTGAACGAGTCACGTGAAAGCGAATATAATTATGAAAATAACAGGTCTAAGAGACTGAAAAATAAAGGAGAAACGATCGAGTCATCGTATGGACCTTACTGCGTAATAAGTAATAATGTAAAACACACTTTGCTGCAATGTTTTACACGTGTATTACTGACAAGTTGCAATTTTTATGTGTCAGCCTGTTTTCCGTTCAATGAAATTCTTTCGTGTATCTTGTCATATCAACGAATCCATATACTCATCGATCACTTTCTTTTCTCCTTCAAGTTTATACTTAAATGATACTTCGCACTCGAAATATTCTTTCGTAATTGTTCGACCATAATGTCGGCACACGTTAAGTATTCTATATCTGTTGATAAAAGTGAAGCTATAGATAAAAAGTAAACGGTTGAAATTGCTACGAGACTTATCTGGGAAAAGAGTCGAGTACAAAGGATTAAACGCGATGGACTACCTTTATAACTCAACGAAGGAAACTGAATCCTGTAAGCCTTACCAAACGTTCAGTCGCGCGTAACCAGTCGCAGTTCTGCGCATCGTTGGACGATTTCCTTTTATTTCATCCTCGTTGACCACGCGTTTTCCGTATCACGTAGCACGCGGAATAGAACGACTAACGAGGTATCGTAGTCGTAACGTGCCGGTGCACAACGTACCCACGGCTACAGATGCCAGCTCGCCTTCCTGGAGGCTCCAATTAATTGTGGTATCATCACGCGACCGCGTTATGTGCACGCGCGTGTACACTACCGGGCATAGTTGCCTTCTCTAGCAAAAATGCCGACTTTCACGAAATAACATCCACCACTCCTCCCTTTTTGGGTGATAGATCTTACAAAATTACGAACTTTGATATTATTAATGTAGAAATTTGGAATTTTGAAAATTTGGTGTATTCGAGAATTGGGGGTGTAGAAATTTGGGAATCTTAGAAACTTGGAAGGTTGGGAATTTGGGAAAGTTGGGAATTTGAGAATTTGGGGATTGAAATGTTGGAAACTGAGAAATGAGGGGAATTTGCACTACATCCCTCAAAATCCACAATCGGTGGAAGATTCATCCCCTTACAGTCACCCTAATCCAAATGCAACGAATGTTGCACGAAAGTGTACACGCGGAACCAGCTTGCAGTACACAGTGTGCTGAAACTGCGAAGTCGTACTTAAAAGAGGGTTGACCTGATCACCGCCGGATTAGAAGCACTCGGAGCTGTTCGCTCGATATTCACGGATGCAATGGCTGCTCCTTTTGTTCGATTTCGAAGCTGAACGGGATTTCTACGGACGTTTCAGCTTTCTCTGGTGTTAACGATGGTTGCGGCCATAAATTGTTACGCAGTTCCATTTTCCATCGTATATCGTTCCGAGTGTTCGTTGAAACAGTAAATTGCTCGATATTTTAGACTCCAATTAAACGATATCGCGTTTCGAGACTTTGTGAATTTTCGTTAACGAGGCATAATGAATCAAGGATACGATAATTTAATTTTCCAAAGTTGTCTGTGAACTTCTTAAAACTTACATTCGTATCGTCTCCAAATTTTTGTTTACGCATTTCGTTAATTTTTATTTTAAAAATTGACTACGAAACATATTAGGAGCGTTTTAATTGTTTCGATTGAAATTTACAGATGTTCGTTTTCATTAGCAAAATCATTGTAAATGCAGCATGAAGATACGGATACCCATTAGCACTTTCCTCTTGAATTGCTAAGTTAATGTTTATAGAAGGTAGTCGTTTCGATTACGAGATTTAGGAAGAAAGGTTTCGTTAATGGACTGGATACATCCACCTTAATTGGTAGAACTATCGTACCTTCGAATCCTAATCCAACAATCCGGTTTGTTCGCGTTTCTCTCTGCTACGATGTTAATGTTAATGTTACCACGTCGAACAAGATTTCTATCAATGTTTCAGCTCCTTTTTGCTTTTAACCCGATTTCCTACATCAATAGTTACACAGTACCTGGATTATAGTAATTTGTAATTATGGAATGATAAATTTTAGATTGACCGTGTAAATCTTGTTGATACAGGTTCAATTTAAATTAATGAAACCAATAAATTTTCATAGATTACTGAAAATTATAGCGTTGTTCATTGACATTGATACAGACGAGGAGATTTCAATGAGCGATCAAGAAATGTGGATATGAACAGTCCCGATACACCTGTAGCCTAATGGTGATATCTTTACAGAAAATTCTAAGACAAGACCGGTAAAAGATCACTATGCTAGTCACGTTTATGCAACCAAGCAGAATGTCTCAAACGCGTCCACCTTTGGAAAAGTTGTTTCACGTAACATTTGCGGTCACGATTCATTAAACGATAACAGGCTTACGGGATAATCTGAATTTGCAGCGACACTTCATGCGTTCCGCACTCATAAGGGTACTTCCTGACAGAGCTAAATTTTTTCTTTATCTCTCTTTTCAGGTTCCCTCCGATAACACGATCGTTCAACCTATGTTCGTTGTCGCATTTATTTTCGCTTCGTCGCGGCTTTAATTTACCGAACGAGCAGAATTTGCGATAAAACTCGCGTGTCCATCGCGCATTTTCCCGCAAAAATCATCCCGGAAGTCAAACGCTATTCGACCAACCCGTAGCTGCATAGCTTGAATCGGAAATAAATCTTGCTGCATAAATCGCGAACACGTAGACACTTTATTCCGTCCTCTTGTCGCTGCCTCAAGCTGAATTAACTTACAGCTTTTTTTACCTCGCGACAACGAGGACAGAAAGCATTCGTCATGTTTTCGAATCGACGCTTGACGATGCTTAAGGGAGCTGTGACTCCGTTTCTCCTCGACTCGGCAAACTTTCCTGCAAGAAGAAACGAATCCCTGTAACCACGAAAAGAACCAGTACGTCGCTTCTGGCAAACTTTTCGCTAACTGATCCGTCCACTTTTTGAACGCTAAGTTCAATAAAAGTGTCGGTGATACCCAAGCGTCGTGACATGCAGTAACAATAAAATTTCTCACTTCACGTTCACATACTGATTTAGTAAAAATTTATATTTCTAAATATCGTTCAAAATTAACTTTGGAGTAAAAGCAGCAGGGTTTCAAAGTTAAATGAAGCCAATAATTCGGATATCTATGCCCGAAGGCAAATACGACCGAGGGGTTAAATCAATACCGTTGCTCATCTGCGAGCCTAGTGGCAATCAAGGTGATAAGGAACTGCGAACTCGACGAAGTCACGATTCAACGGTCGTAACATCTTACTGTTCTCTTAGTTCGTGAGTCGATCATGTTAATTAATCGTGGGTCGAGCATAAAGCACAGCAAGAAATCCGACTTTAGGTGGAGTTGTGACGCAGCTCGGGGCAAGGAAAGTCACGATGGAAAGTGCGATAGCAATGGCGCGAAGAGGAACGAGAGACGTCGCGAAAGAGGGTTGAGAAGAGACGGTCGAGATAAATCGTGGAAGTCGGTCTGCGGCCTTATTACATCGTAAATTCCCGCTTAGTGATGGATAACATTAACCCATCGGCAACGACAAATTACTTAACCCCGGCGAGGATCGGGATGAACCTTTGCTCACCCGGAACTGGCCTCTCCTTCCGACGTGGACCAGTAACCCGGATCGATGCTTAGCTTCACACAACTCGTCGCAGTTGCGAAAGTCTGTCGTAAAGATCGCTCGGTTCAATCGGAAGAGGAAAAGTTTCGCGGGAAACAATTCGGTCGCTTTGTCTTCTTAACTGAGCGGTTCTATTAATCGACCGCATACATCACTTGAGCCGAGACACTTCCGTAAACGAGTTAGAAAAACTCTCCAGTCTGGTTTGTATGCATTGTTGTGATTAGTCGCTTATCGATTTCGAAGAAATTTGGTAATTTAGGAACAAGACAGGACAGTTCAATCGTCTATACTTAGCCACAGGATGAGTTTTGAGGATTCAGGGAGTCGAGTCTACTTTTCTTGTATTTCTGTGAGTGATATAATAAATTGTTGCAGTAGTGTTTTAATATTTTAAAACAGATTTTATAGGGAGTGTAATGAAGAACAACGGTGTTGGTAGACATTATCCACTGGTCCTATTCTTCTTTCGGCGATCTTTGTTCGCCTGTTTCACAGAGAAATTCCGCGTCCGTTCTCGCGAAGTAGCTGAAGGAACGTGCGCTGCGACAAAGCTCTCCATCTCGTTAGGAGTGAGCGTTCGAACGCGACCGTTCATTTGCTCCGGCAGATCGTCCCTGATAAGTGTGCTGGCCCAGCCAACGTCATATCTCGTGAAAGTTCGATAACGATCTTTTCCTGCGGCATCCGCCTCGATACAATGCAAACTTAATTAAATAGAACGCCGTCGCCGCTCTTCTCGTCGTCGAGTGCTACTACTAGTATACTCTCGGCTCTCGCCGTTACACGGTCCTCTCTAACAGAAAGCAAATGGGTTTCACGAGAACGGCACAATGCCGTGTGTCTAGCGAAGATAGCCAGGGTATATATCGGATGGAAGCGTCTTCTCGTTGACGTTGCAGCTAGAATCGGCGTTCCGTTTCAGGCCTCGTTCGCAGACACGGCGCGGACTGCACAATCGCACGGGACACCTCTTTGAAATTTGAAATGCACCAGTCGCCGACAATTTATAAGCTCCTCGTGTAAACTGCCGCTGACAACTTCTCCACGCTTATTGAAATTGCTAAATGAAACGCTGCTAAACGACGACAGGGGGACTCGGCTGATAGCATTGTGCGTGCTCGATGGAAGAAACATGGAGGCTACGCTTGAAACACGCTCGCTGTTCGACTAGCTCCATTCTCTTTAGAAATAATGGTGCTGAAAGTACATTTCTATTTTCGCATTAGAATAAATTAACAGCAAGCTTTTCTCATCAACTTGACGATTCATAATTTTGTTGAAATTACCTTTTCTCTGAAAGACGAGTACTTCTTAATCTTCATTTTAGAACCGTCATCCTGTTTACTGATTACTGACAATGTAATCGTAATGGCCAGAAATTAAATTCAGAATCGACAGAAATTTTGTTGTATCGTTTGATCTTTTTAATCTTCATACTTAATTTAAGGAGCGTCGTTATACAATAAAAATTTGCCAAGGCAAAAAATAATAATTGATTGTCATCCACGCTTCAACAACGCGGAATCGAAATGTCCATTAATACGGTGAGTACTTTTAAAACGATTTCGAAATTCGTGAAACGTGACGGAACAAAGTGCAATTCAATCACGTACAACGTTCGAAAAAAAGCTTTTCCCGTACGTGTCACCTTTTCGATGGTGCGTATTATTACGAGTTATTGGCCCGAAACGTCACGCGCCTCGCGTTTAATTCGCGACAGATTATTTGCATTCACGAGCGAACCGCATGCTAACGAAAAAAAAATGCTAAACTGTTTCGTGAATGGAATCGTCGCGAGAAATATTCCGGGAATGCGACGCTTCATTCTGCGCCCTATGCATCTCGACCAGCATCGGTTGTTTGAAAAATCTCTATACGGGTAATTAAAGCTGTTCGAGCGACATAATGGAATACGAGCGATTCCGCGTGTAAACGTGCATTTATGTCACGACGTGTTTCAATTTCTAAACAGTTTCGAATGAAAAGTATGCATAACTATAGTTCTTCCGCAAAATTAGTTCTGCCAAAGAATAAAGTGAAAAGTGAATTGCTCGCTTTGCTTTTCAAACTGGTTACAGTAGAAAGCAGACTTGCTCTTCTGAATTCTTAGAGCTCATCTTATGGCATGCACATACTTGTGATATTAATGCATTATGAACTGACTTATTTCCAAGGAGTACACATGCATGATGCAATGCAACACATAGTACAATGGTAGCAGTACAATGTAAATTACCCTCTTCGCTTATACTTTGGCTTCAGTTAGCAACGGCAAATAATATCACGCTAATAAAATTTTCTACCGGTGACCCGTTAACGTGTCACCATACATTCACGAACGGTGAACGTATCGATGACCTGAGGAGGTTGTCTAGGAACAGGAGGTCCAAGGGTTCGAAGCGTACGGTAAAGGATTGATCGTAGTCCGCGATGTGCATAAGCGTTTAGTCTTTAGAGACGCGCCAGTTGATTTACAGCTTCCTCTCCCGTTGATCCTGGCAGCAGCAGCAGCAGCAGCAACAGCAGCAATGGCAGTACCGATAGCAGGTGTAGTAACGGCAGCAACAGCACCAGGCGTCTCCTCGGTGCACGGAATTGTGCTGAGTTCGTGCTGGCAAGGCGACGTACGAGTGATTTGCATCGAGCTCGTAGTCCACGGGAGGAGCAAGCATAACGGGCCGGTTAAGCCACTCGACGCCGCGCCATTTCGTGTCTGCCGCCTGGTCACCGGTAATTAACAGGCTCTGTAAAGCCCCGTATGAATCGAGTGGCATCAAGCTTCCTAAGGCCGTGTCAAGATGCTACCTGACCGGGACACGTCCGCTTTTCTTGCACCCTCTGCTCCCTGCTACAACCGGCACGATTAATTGTCACGGAAACGCCGTTGTTTCCACGCTCGCCGCGTCGCTCTTTGTACACCGTTGTCACCGTAATTTGTAGCTACTTGCAGCAAAGTTTTGGCGTCGCGGACACTGAAAACGGTCGCGGCCTGACCCGATTGCTTGCTTCGGAAGGACTGGTCAAGATAATGGACACTTTGGTACCTCGGGTTTCTGCGATTTTCATAATTCCTAAGTTAGCACAGCAGTTGGCCACCATTTCGAGAATAACTTATTTTTTCCAATGACTTTCTGTCTCAACTTGTTCGAATAATTTACGTATCTTTGAATTTCAAATTCGTTGTTTTCAAACATTTTGGTATCATATGAATTTCGTATTCATTTCACATTTGGTATCATTTGGTATTCATTTAAACATTTGATGTCGTTTGGTATTATTTGCAAGATTTATGAATAAATCATTCGAAGATTATTCTTGGTTTTCAAATGTTTTCATCTTATTCAATTTGAATGTATTTAGGACTTTGGAACTTCTGAGAGAGGTGGGAACTGTCCCGCGTCTGTAACTGTATTACGATATTGATAGGAAGGAAAAGATCTTAATTAATAGATCCGTCAAAAAGATGACTTTTAATTTGTTGTTGTCAAGGATTGCCGGAAGGGAGAGAGGGTCTCATATCTGGACAGGTGATCGCGATGATTTATCATTGTTGAATCTTTTAAAGGGCTACTGTAACGACGCTCCTTGGCTCATTAGAGCGTACTTTTTACGATTCCATTGGTTGATAAAGTATGCACATCTGTGCAGTGCACGTATGTAGGCGAGCGCAACAGCCGAAACTGAAACACATGTCACACGGACTCGTTAAATCGCGTGACGCATGGAAACTTTCGAATTAATCTTTCGAGAAATTCATTACCGTCGAGCAACGCATCTGAACGTATGTACAGTTATAACGACAGAAGATAATCTTCAAAAGTTGCTGCATTATCTGAAACGGACCGAGTCGGATCCGAAATCCTATTACCGCTCGTTGTACAAATCAGCTTTCCTTCATTAACGAATAAAGGCGATCGCTTTTGAAAGATCTCGCGTTATAAAATAAAACATGCGACGAAGAAATTCGCAGTCTCTGGCGTTCTATTTTCGCGGTGCAAATGTAATGTATTCGGTTTTGGCTAAGCACGTATGCAACAGAATGTGTTTGACAGAAAATTGATGCACCTATCGCGACAAATTAACGTCGTGTACACTCGACACCCAAAAGTAATGAGCAGTGACCTTATTAATCTGGAAATTTTGAGATCGAACATCACATGGTGGTAAGTGACCGGCGAACACTTAATTGACATCGTTTTATGCTCGACCATTTCGAACGCAACAGCCAACGGCTCGTAAATCAAGTTTTACTGTAAGCTTTTGCTTTTACGAGCCGATCATTATCTGAACATTTCAACAGAACGAAATTACTTATTCCTATCGTTAATATAAAAAGTCTATAATACTTAAATACGGTTATTTAAATTTCACGCTATTTCGGAAAATGGAATTCCATATCTAATGCGTACCGAGGTATGCAGATATGTTCACTAGCCATGCACATCGATACGGGATATCTCGGTGAAGTTTTTAACATATTTGTTTTTCTGTACTGATGTTGATTAACTTGCACAAAATATGACAAGCCATATCTGATGGCATAGTTACATTTCGAGTAAAAATGTAAATAGATGAGACACATATTCCTCGTTGCATACTTTTCTGCCTCAATCAGCTCTACCTCACTGTAATAGAGATTGCAATAATTTTAATTTTGGTATGTGAACATAAAGTTCATTTGATTAGGTGAAAAAGTTTATTGAAATGTACATGGTAGTTGATTATTATTCCTTTGTCTGACAGCCAATTTCGAAACCTTAGCCCTTCTACTACTCGATGCAAGCAAGCTGGTCAGACATCGATACGTATACCATTCGTGAACAAGCAACGTTGTGGTGACACGTTTACGGGTCAGTGAACGAAAATCGTATTAGCGTGCTGTTATTTGCATCTGTTACAAAGCATAGCGAAACTCGAGGCGCAGTCGATAACACGTTCGGGTCTTCGAAGAAGTAGATTTACTTGGCTTGGAGGATTCAGCCATGCAACGACAGAAAATTGTTTCAATATTTAACCCTTTGAAGCGCCTTATTTCTCTTTTCACCTTTTTCTCCCCACCGTTCCACTTTCGATTCGTTGATCTTTTAGGTAATCGATAGCATATAAGGTATATAGGCAAACAAACGTAAATTTGAAAGGGTTCTCCGATGTCCAAGGAGTCTCCCCTATAAGACACAGAAACATCTCAAGTTACCAGTTTGAAGAGGGATTATGGAGGATCAGGATCTATCCTTGCGGTATAAACCGTAAGATACCCCGCTCCCGTGCAATTAAATCCGCAGATCGATACCGGTTCGACCGAGCAAGGAGATAATTTCTCACCGGTAAAATGATCTCGTTCGATCATTTGTTCGACAGTGTGACAATGATAAAACGCACGTATGAAATACGACATCAAATTCCGTACGAGTACTGTCATTAATCTTTCGGTAATTTTATCTCTAAAATTAAAAGCAACGCAAGGATCCGATTATGGATCGATGGCGCTCGTTCGCTGTAGACCACGGGACATTCAATTTTACATATCGTTAAATCTTCAAATTTTCTCAATTTTAAACCTCAGAAATTTCCAAATATTCAACTTCTATGTTTTCCAATATCTAAATTTCCGAAGGATTATAATTCTTATGAAATACGAATCCACAGAGACGCGAGAGTCATGTAACTCAGCGGGGAGCATTATTTTTAGCAAAATCGGGTGAATAAATAATCCTAATATCGCCGAGGGATAATTTATCGGGCAGATTCGTTGAAAATCCAAAAACTGGTTCTTCGACCGGTAACTTTCTAGCTGTCGTTTTATCAATCGTTCTTTGTTCGAATAAGAGTTCGACGAACTAGCTAACAATACGTTCGATCGTGTTTTGGCCCACGTGGAAGCGGATAAATTCTCAGATTACCGAGTCAAAATTATAATGGAACAGGTGGCGGCCGGTTCACCTTGGACGCGAACATTCAGGTAGTCGTCGCGAAACTTTCATTTCGAGCGAAATTTCGAGAACGTCGGACGAATCCTATGGGCAATCTTCGAAATTACCTAGCAGTGTGATTTTCGATGTTATGGTTTCCACGCACCTGCAATCATCCGCTCGTGAAACGAACGGCAGACAGCTACGCGAAGCGTGGAATCACGAGACATCGCTAACGCCTTCGAGATTCGAGTTAGCTCCTTCTCGATGTACTCTGCATGATATAGAAAAATGAGAAAATTGGGTGGATTATTAAAAAATTACTTAAACGTGACGAAAATAATATCGGGGTTCGAGCCTTCGCAAAAGAGATCCTCCGCGAGGATCTTTTCACGCAACGTTTCGAAGATAATCGTCTTACTTGGCGAGGGAACGTGTCCTCAAGATAAGAGGATCTTCTTGCATGCAGCTGGATTAGGTGGCTCCGGGAGCAGCAAATCTCGGCATTATGGAAACCCAAGATGCCATAATTTCCTTGGGCGTTCCTCCCTATAAATTATATTCCATAAACGCGGTAACTAGTCAGCCGTTAAACTAGAGACGTGCAACAATGAAACTTTCGACTTTGCTGATGAAAATCTGGGTGCCTGGATAATGATCTTAGCTACGGAATACTCGATCAGTTTTCAGCTAAAATATTTAAATGTTAATTACGAATAAATTGGTATATTCGCTCGTAGCTGCTCGCGTGTAAAATAAACTTTTACATTAAAAAGGTAAAGCTAAAGATCAGATGTTTTGAACATCATAGAAGCATACATAATACAGTATGAATAAAAAAAAGAATGTGTAAAATTAAGATCGTATCCGAATAATCCGGAAAGAAAATGTTTCCCAAAAAAGTGCATCTGCACAAGAATCTAGAAACGAAATAAGAGTTTTTAACACTTTATATCCATTTAAAATTACATAATCCGAATCATCCTGAAAAACTGTACGATCGTTTCGCGTCTCGCTAAAGTGGCAAAAAAAAGGATGTTAACGATTATGGTAGTACGAACCTCTCAATTTCCGGTGCTTTAGGGTTATCAACTCGAACGAACCAGCTTGGATACCATCAAGAAAAAGAGGAGAAAGAAGAAGTAAAAGAAGAGATTCGACGCAGGAAATTCGACGAGAAGCAAATTTATATGCCGGCTATTATTTTTGATCTCCTGTCCAGTACCACAAATTGGCCCATAAATCGGACGATTTCACGTGCGAACGGCCCTTTGAGCGCCGTTTCGAGGCAAATTAATTTCGCGTATTCGAGGCGAGAAAGAAAGTACGCTGATGAAGTAATAAGGAAAGCGGGACGGGTCCCGTTGATACGACGGGATCACCGCATTTCGATGCAAATCAGTTAGCAACTTGCCAACTTTCGTGTGCTAATAGTTGTACCTTTGCCACCCACTAATTATGGAAATTCCGTCGTTTTGCTCTTTCGACGATCTCTGTGAAAACTCGGATTACAGGCTACCACTTTAACTCGTGCTTCAAAAACATTCGAAACGAACATCATTTTTCTCCTCGTCCCGTCGCGATCGTTCTGAGGAACGCGTTCGATCGACATTATATTGTAAAGTGATTAATACGTTATCTGTTATGGGAATCAGTATCTCCTTTATTACAGCGGTAATTTTGGAACACGTTGCATATCAATTTAACACTTTCGTGACTGAATTAACCTTTTTTTAAACATTATCTGTTGATTTATCGGTCGGCGCTTCTTTAACTGCGAGAGCATAATTAAACGAGACTTCTTAACTTTCGAAAAAATGTAACCTATCTAGTTTTTCGATAAAGTGTATAATGTACAGTCATGTACAGGAAAGGTTAATTTTAACCTTGATCATAATTTCTGATGATCGATGATTACAATTTAATTTCTAATCGAAGTCAATAGTGTGTTTTGCAAGATAGTAAGAGTCGTATGTATAAGGTGTTTGAATCGTTGGGCCCAGCGAAAGGGTTAATATCCGTCGCAGCAATGATTATTGTTCGAAAACGTAGCTTTCCGAACGGAAGCGTGTTTTCACCGAATCGAGCACAATGCCACAAGCATGGGTCTACACGATATAGCAAACCCCGTATAATATTACCGTAAAACACCCGTTACCTGTGCACCACCGGTTCTAGCGTCCATTAAATCATGGAGTATCGAGCGACCGATACACAAGCGTGTCACTGCATTATCGCCGTACTATTTGTATCCGTTTAGACGACGAAATTGCTTCCATTACCGGGATTTGCTCACGATTTGAGGCCCCGGCTCGCGTCTCGGCCCCGTGACGTGCGTTTTATCGGTAATAATGCCTCCGGTTTTATAGTGACACGCTGTTTTATACTTTTCGTGACTCGTAAATTTCACGGCCGGCTTTATCGTTAATATCGCTTCGTGAATCTTGCAGGAGGACGCGAGCCTTCCTGTCCCCTCGACTGTCACGACGATTTATCAACCGGCTGAGGAGAACAGTTCGAAACTGTTCCGTAGATCTCGAGCGTTTCGTGCGAAATTTTCTCTTTCTTTTTCCCTTTATTGCTGATCAACGAGGACCGACGCATTGGACCGTGCTTCGCTTTTATCCCCTCGCTATTCTTGCTTTCATTCTGGCTTTTAATTGAAAGGATGTTCCGAGCTCGTTTGTTCCGTCGAAAAAGTGGAACACCGTGCGATAAAAGTAAAATATGTGTTACGTTCGAGTGTGCTATCGTTCCGACATTAATTGCGTTAAATTAAGATGGTAAAGGTGGTTTCGTTCGACTGCTGCACTTTAACCCTTCCATTCAAAGCGATTATTGCAAACCGTAAATTCAGAACCTCATAACAGCATTTGTAACCTTTCAACGTGACATGTAAATAATTTTTATTAGAAAGTTTACGACTGGCGTCAACTACCGATGCAGTTGCTCTAATTTGCTTTCGGCTTTGGAGCGGCAGCAGCCGTCTCCGCTTTCTAAGACAGACAACAAACACTCGAAAAGCAGATTTTAGGTTCGGTCCAGGTTCGCCCGAAGCTGGTATCGATAAGTAGTACGAGACCGGTGAACGAGCCTCCGAGAGAACGTGTATACGTATAGGAAGAGGAACGGGAAGCTCGAGAGGCAAAAGGGACAGAGATAGAGGCCAGGTCTCTCTATATGTGGGTGGAAAAATGCAGAACCCATGCAATTACAGCGTGTTTGCTCGAGGAAGATCGTACGGGTTATCAGCCACGTGTGTGGCAATAGCCGAAGGCTCTATCGTCGTGTCCTACGCTATATTTCTTTTGTGTCAGCGATCTATGGAAACGAGCAGATCACAATGGGTACTTGAAAGTAATTCTAATAGGGCTCGCGATAGGCTGGCCCGGTTCGCGACTTAATCTACGGTCGTGGAAACTTTAACATGTAGGTATGTATGTATGTATGTACCCCGCGCATGTCGTGTTCGCAACGCAGCGTTCGCTCGATGCAATTTTTATCATCCGTCACGTTTAGCTGTTGCGTTTTCCAAACGTTGCTTTACAATCGTCGACAGAATACTTCGAATCGGTCAGCTAACAAGAAACTCGTGCGGCAACCTTCGGTCCTTTACGCAATTATGAATGACGGTTAAACAGTTTTAACCACATGTGCTGGTGTTTATGCAAATACGTAACTTGGATCGATCATTCACGTTTGGAGGAATTTAAAAAATATCTTTATATTATTTCATTTAGTTCATTTGTAAAATATTTACGCACATACGCTACCTCTTTCGTTATAAATTTTGTTAAAAATATACAAAAGATTTTATCATTATTAAGGCAATTTTTATAAATGATAGAATGCTCGAGCGAAAAAATGTTTTCCGTCATTATCTATCACATTCTGTCATCTTTCAGGCAGAAGATGGATACCGCGTATAAGGTCACCAACAAATTGTTTCCTCGGCATTGCGTATCCTTAATATCTAGATTTCATTATCTTCTTCCCCAAGATTAAAAAGTATTTCCTTCATACATCATCCTGTATTATCTTTCAATTAAAAACTTATAATGATAAATAAAATACAACTATAATATGTACGCTTCTTAGATGGTGAAATAAAATGGCTTCCAAAAGTTGAACAGAAAATTTATTGTCGGCCAATGAACTAACAACACAGTTTTAACAAGACATTACGTAAAGAAACCTTGTACCGTTTTCGAACGTTTCGCTTTTAAGTCTAGAGATAAAGTTCGAATTCCATTGTTACTCCTTCGATATATGTCTTCGACGCGAACAGAGAGTCCGAGTTCGATTGTACGTACACTTTGTTTGCTAGTTCCCTTGTATCCAGAGCATGTGAGCTAATGTATTCCGAAGGCAATCATTGCGGTGCCTTGTTGTATGTAAATCACTGCTCCTGTCGGAGATAGATCGGTCCTAGACGATTCAGTCCGTCGTCATCCTTTCGAAATGGATTTCGTTCGATCAAATTTGCCGCGGCATGTGTATTTCCAGGATACACGTTCGAGAAACTATTCATTTAAAAGTGAAATGAGATCAAACTATTTTATGACACGAATAAATATTCTCTGTAAGATGTGAACATTCTGATGTCCCTATTCGAGCTCTTGTTATATCATGGGGCATAACTTATAAAATATTCATTTGACAGTAGATTGTTTTCAACTGTACAGTACTTGATAGAACTGTACTCTCGCAAACTTTCCTAGAAAAAGTAGCAATGTAGAAAGAAAATTTTTAGGTTAGATTAGGTTTCAAGTAGTTTCAAGAATTTTTCGGCCCTAAAACCCCATCATGTAACAAAAGTGCAGGATACCGTAGGAAAGATATTTCACCATAAGATCGCCATTGCGCCGCGTCGAGTATTTAGCTTATAAACAACGCGATTTTAACAGAAAATGAAGTTGTAGAATCCTCGTATAGCCTAACCGACGCCTCCTCGTCTACCGGAAGGTGAAATCGATACAAGGATTCGTCGAATTAGTAAGTCTGCAAGGTACGTGTAACGATCTCCAGTCTTACCGTCCTCGTGTCTCGTACATCCTTCGAAGTTACTTGTTCGAGCGCACAACCGTACACGGAGAAGTCCCGCTAACGATTAGATTGAATTAGGTTAGAAGCAAGATCCATTACCGCTCGTTGCCTTATACATTCGCTGCTATGAGGATCCGGGCTGTTTATGTAAAGAGAAAGATCGACGATGCACGGTATTTGGAAGTTGAACGAATCACTTATCTGTTCGCGGATTTAATGCGTCAAACCTTGATAGCCGACCGAATGTGTTCATTTTACAACGTAAACGTCGTCGAATTGTCCGTCTGCTTTATTAAATTAAACGTCTAACAAACGAGCTCTGACGAATGTTATCGTAACATGTCGCGACAGTCTTTGCGCTCCCCTGCCTCCACCTCACGATCTTATCGTGCCGTATCACCGGTATTACTAGTGTAACACGTTTCCACTCTTTATCGAATCTTTATTTACTCTTTCGTCGCTGGGCTGGAGTTTTTTCTAGGAAACCTGTATAATTCTGAAGAAAAGTGAAATAAAAGATGGTACTATCTGACATTGCCCTTCAAGAAATTTCTTTCGAACATCTTGTTTGAAAACGATGACAAATGCTGATAGTCATTTTTCAAATTTGGAAATTTAACAACCAAGAAAATACAAAATTTGTGATTCTCGAGTAACGTCGACCACCTAAATTACATCCGTTTTTCCGTCATCTTTCATAAACGAGATCAAACACAACCAGTTGAAGGTAGCAAGACGTTAAACGTTCCAAATGTCAGAAAGGAGAGAAAAAAAGGATTGACTGATAGGTCCGTTAGCGTGCTACATAAAGGAACAAGATAGCGAACGCGTGTCGGTTAAAAAGTCAACGAACGATGATGCACGATCACTATTATTCGGTGTCTTAAACGGACAGCCGCGGTAGCCGGTGCGATCGTGAAAATATTTCCGTCTGCTTAAGGTGTGGCCGATAATAAGCATTCCCTTGTACGCGAGTGTGTTAGGCAGAACGATAATAGAGAAATTGGATAATTTTAAGCATGAGTGGAGGCCGAGATCACGGGCGACACGTACCTATGGTTCCAGTTCAACAAACAGAACAACCGGGGATATTACATGACATGCACTTGCGACGGTCTGTTCTTTCGAGCACAGGTCGGAACATTATTCTTTTTTTCTCTTTTGCAATGTTCGATCGCTGCGAATGTCGAGGGAACTGTCAGTCAAAATGATTGCAGCGAAACACCTCGTTCGATGTGTGCACGCATGTACGGAAAGTGTACTTGCAAAACTGGGACACTTTATCGGTCAAACGAATCTAACGATGCATGCTTCTCGTTCTTGCTCGTTGTTGACGAGTCTTTTGTTATGAGTAAACATGATTAGTTCAGACTATTGTTCGATTAAAATTGAACGTCTTAATTACTTTCAGTAATCTACCCTGTGTCAGAGATAAAAACGATGAGTAACTCTTGATTAAACCGACTTATCAATTTCCGATTCTTCATGATCCTGAGAATCCTCATATCGTCATATAGTTATATTCACAGATCCTACACTCCTATTTATGAACAACCTATTTTTTAATTTGTTTGATTTACTTTGATTTCTACATTTGATATTGTCGACATCACTGATAAATCTAAATCGATATCATACAATGAAACGATAAACTGTTTTTCGTCCGATATCAAAGACTTCTTTTATCGCTTTTAATCAATATTTTATTTCGGTTGATTTTATGATTTAAAATCATTTTTTTCTGAAAAACATTCGGGAAGGTACAGTCAAATTGAACTGATTTTTGTTAACAAGATCATATTTCTTAGAAAATTTACTTTTTACCTTATTGACACATCCTCAAGGATTTTAAAACTTAAGGGAATATGGAATGGGAAGAATATACAACTTTTTGATTAATTTAAGTATAAATTTTATTAATTTTTTTTTTAACCAACATTACAAATTCCTAAAGTCTCTCCACTTCACTAAATTGCGTGTTGTCGAATTAAATATGACGTATTAAATATGACGATAAAATAAAATGTCACAATACTTAAAGTATTGTCATATTTAATTATATTATCGTCATATTTAATACGTTGCATTCGACAACATGCAATCATCTATACTCTCTCAGTTAATTGTTTAACTACGCGTTACGACCTAATATAGGTTTATACCATTTTCATGTTAGATTACATACTTTCTCGTGTCTACTTTGAAACACTTTTATCTTGTATCATTTTTCTAGAAAATTATACTGTAATCAATATAACAAAATGTAGTACAAAAACTGTTTCCTTAAATACATCTATGCGATAACGTATCATCTATTTACAAGTTTATGGCGCTAATTTATACCATACTTAATGGTATGCGCTAATTATGCTGTCATACTCTGTGACATTCAGGAACAACTTTCTTTGCATTCGTTCAAATTGGCAAAATTGTTCGCGTTTGGTTTACAACCTCCGAAAAGGAATTGTTCGCATTGATTCGTCTCCGGGTTGTATCCATATCTTATCATCATTGCTCTGCATGGACCACGTTCCAATGGCATAAGACATTCTGTAAAAAATTAACAAGTATCATAATTATTATATCCGCACAAAGATCAGTCACTGTGTCATACAATTAAAAGTATTCTCCAAATGAAAAAGAATTAAATTGTTAATTTAAAGCAAGTGGTAAACGAGTATTGAATATAAAGATCTAGAAAGTGGAAGTTGAACGGTATCCGAAAAAGATACCGGACGATTGCGCCATGTAATTTCCATAAAATAATAAGTGAAAGCAGATTTGGACTGTCCAGAATATTCCATTACAAATAAAATGTCATTAAAAAAATCTTACTTCGAAATCAATTGCTTCTTACACGCAGATAGTAAGCTCTTACAAACGATAATAAAAATTGCGTATTACGTTGCGACGATATTATGCGAATTGCGATAACTAATTTTAGACCTTTCCAAATATTTCTTTATACTAATTCTTTCAAGCGCTAAATTCAATATTTCTAAGTTATTAAATTCTTCAAATTTTTAGTAGTAATTTGATTCTGTAGCGTGGTTCAATTTAAAAAAAAATTATTTATTCAGAGATATTATACAAGGGGGAACAAAATAATTTAGTTTCCACAAACAGAGTGAGGTTCGCACGCAAAATTATCGTGGCGCAATGGGATCAGGTAGTGAAATCTTTGGGAATTCAATTTTAGGAACTCTGAAAGTGCCGTACACTGTAGGTGACGTCTTCTTTCTGAGTGTTTTTAAGGAAAAGAAAAGTCAAGGTGCCGTGTGGACGTCTTCCTTGACTATAGGTTTTCGGGATAGGCCTGTTCTAAGAGAGTGCCAAGCAGCTCGAGGTGTCGTCTTCTCTCTTAGTAAGGCTGGGATGTTCTGACTTTTCCGAGAAAATGTGCCGGTACTTATACTAAAACTTGGAGCTAGGTCTGCCCAATCAGCGAAGCCCACTTCAAGTGCAAGGGTTTTTATGGCATTGCCTGCGCCTCGCTTCGCACGTCGGTCGCGTATATCCGACGTTTTCTTACTTTACTAGTTACATCTATTTTACATTATCCTACATGCTACAATTCTAATTTTAATTTAACCCAAATGCGGAATATTTCTCGTTCTACTAGTGAAAAGTGAGTAACAGTAAACTATTGTAAAAAATGGATTTACGTACGTGGACCTATACCCTCTGACGCTCCGTCTATCACAGCGATGATACACAGAACAACCAAGAACAAAGCCACAATTTTGCCGTTCATTTTTCTTTTCGTATTCAAATCTGTCAAGCTTTCGAAATTGTGGTGTAACTGCTTCACGTAACTGTGGAAAGTATACTGTCGCAGGTCATTGATCAGAGTTTATATAGATCTCGCTGCCATTGGGTAAGGGTTTTCATTCTTACGATAAAGCACTTCATCGTATTATCACTGTGCGTGTGTACATAACACCTACACACTCATACTGGTATTTCACCTTTGATTCAGTTGATACGCATGAACTGATAAACGGTTTATCTAACCTTTTTTTTTTTAATTGTGAACGTAGATAACAATTATTTTTTTAATTAAAAACCAAGTGTAAGAACTCAACGGAACTGATAACAATAATAATTAACTTTTAAAATAAAATATCAGGATTTAATAAATTTTAATATACATGTATCAGTGGCGAAATCTCAAAAACGAATGAATTAATTATTTATCCGAAAAACCTCGCAACCAACTTAAACTGTACTTTACTCGGGGCGTCCAGGAGATGCTCTGTCCTCTCTCGACCGACAGGCGTCCAGGAATATTCACCGAACTCTCCATGTCGGACGAGTGTCCAGGAACAAACTCCCGTACTCTCCCCCTATTCTCCAGGCGGGCGTCCAGGAATTGTCGCCGTACTCTCCCGCCGGAGGTTCTCTTTTACTCCAAGCAGGCGTCCAGGTATTATCGCCGAACTCTCCTGCCGGAGTCCCTAACCAACTAAAGCTTTCTCCAGGCAGGCGTCCAGGTATTATCGCCGAACTCTCCTGCCGGAGTCCCTAGGCTAGTCTAAGAGCGGCCGATGGTCCTTACCTCGTCCTCTCTCTCAGACTGCCAACTAGGCCGGCTCCTGTCGCGAGCCTCTAATTTATATTCGCCGGTTGCTATCGCGCGGCCGCGCTATCAACAGTTCGTCGCTAAGTTCGCCGGTTCGCGGCTCGCGGCTCGCGGCTTCGCGTAACGCGCCTTACATGTCTAAAGTCGCGGTCGGTAATAGAAAAATCGCGGTCGATAATTGAAATCTATAATACTTTTGAATAGCTTAACTTTCGGACATTTCTGAGGGCGACAAAAAAACAAAAAATTCTTCAGGGATGTTACACATTCCTATATTCGCGCTCGCTCCAAAAACAACCACATCAATGTCTAATCGATGTACGAAATCGATATACAATGATTACCATGCATTACATACGTTATATGGTGTTCAAAATAAAAGGTACGTAATTATGTTAATACATCAAAAACTTACACAAGGTTGGTCGATACAAAGTCTCATGTAAAATGTGCGACTATTTTCTTTATCTTCGAATAACATATTTTTGACACGGAACGAAAATTTGATATTTAATTGTTTGCCTGCAGAAGCTACTTGATAATACATGAAGTAGCAGCATTATGTACATAATACATTCGTATGAGTGATTGAGCCTTTGATAATATCTCCTTTCTCTTAAAGTTTGTAGTTCATAATTAAACGCCATAATTACTTAATGTGCACTGCAGCAGTACAGAAGATCATGTTGTTATAACATAATTAATTCAATGTTATGCAAATTTTATTTTAATGCTTCTTAATTTTTAAATCAGTACACGTTATGAAGACGGTGTCAGTAGTGCTATCTATGCACTGAAGGTAGAAACCGAGGACCAAAAATTACATTAGCAGAAAGTTTCGCATAAAAATTTCCTACTCTTCTTGTGAAATGCCATCATTATTTGCCGTGATATAAATTACACACGAGACACAAAATCTTTTGATATTATCTTATGAGTCTTCAATTTTCTTTGGTAGATCCTTAAACGATAATACAGATATCTGCAGTGTAACGTTGCTAGAAAAGAAGATCTCTACTGCATCGATTTTGGCGCTTCAACTTCAGGTAACATATACAGCGAATTATTCAGAGTTTGGACACTCGTTTAACCTGTTCGGAGGTGACAGAAGATTTAAAGGCACGTTAAGTATTTTCTAACGCTTTATTTCGTATAATACATAATAAAACATCGCGTGGAAAAACGAACATATAAAGAGGTACATGATAATGCTTATTTCTTTCATATTCCCTTGAAAAAATTGTTTTTGTTTATCTGCGATACATAACCTATGTTTCATCTAAACGTTTATTTAGCAATTAACGCTTTACGAAATAATTTTTTATCATAACATTTTACAGTTACGTCATATTTTATCATTGTTATTTCGTTTCCGGACTTTCATTTATTGTATATTTGCCTTGAAACGCGATATTTGTTTGTGCAGATTTCTAACCTGTACACAAATTGAAATGCTGTTTTATAGCTGTTATTCAATTTAAATTTGTGCTCTCTTTTTTTGCCATAATATAATGTACATGAATTACATTTATAAAATCAGATTTGTAAAGTACACACTAAAAATTGTTAAATTAAGGATAATGTTTATGTGTATATTTACAGTGATATGAAGAAAGTAAAGCTGTGACAGTGGGAATCAAACATAAAAATAGCCCCGGTGAAGACAAGAATATCTAACCTTATGCCCTCAGCTACCGGTATGTAATTAATATATTGCAAATTTAAAAAATACTGACTTTTTATACAAAGATGCTGTTTTGTGTAATTATTATGTTCAATTGATCTCCTAGATTGGTATAGTAAATTTTCCATAGAGTTGATAACAAACTTTATTGAAGCAAGCCTTGAGAAATATTGGACTTGATATTTATTTGTTCAAGTTGAATAACAGTTGATTGTATAACGAGTACCAAAGGTGAAACATAAATATATGACCTCTACATAACAAATGTGACACGTACCTATTGCAGGGACTGTGAAGCAAAATAAATAAAAGTACTTTGGATTTGCATGGATGAAATTACGTCAGACATCCTTCCCAGAAGATACTGTGTAATTGATGTCCTCTTTGAAAGTAGTAAAATAGATTAGAACATGCAATGAAGTTCCCAAGAAATATACAGTCGCTGTTACTGCAAGAAAAGGTGTGCGCTTTCAGAGAATTTCAGAAGAATGCACAATTACTAGAAGGTGCAGTTATATGAGCACTATTATAGGCTCTGTAAGATGATAATCATCTACTTTTCAAATAAAGTAAAAGTAAAATGTTAAGGGGCAAAAAGAACTGAAACTTAATGCTCATGATTGCTCAATTTATTGTCATTCTCATTTATGGTTGGTCTTTATCTACATATAAATTAATTGGTTTTTACTATTCAATAAATAATGCTTTCACAAGATAATACAAAATTATCAAACGTGAATAATACCAACCAGAAATGTTTATTTCTTGTGATTAAAAGCTTGTAGTACAGTAATAGTTACTTAGATTTCGAAATATTAAGGTCCAACTACTCGTTAAACATTCAACAAAAGAAGATATGTTGTAAAATAAACGGAATAAATAATATTTGAAATCGAATAATGTTTGCTTTAAAAAATTTCTAGGAGGAGGTAACCCTATAGGGCAGCAGAAGGGTGGGGCGACTATGCCCAGTAATGAAGAATGTGGGATCCGAGATGTTTGGGGTCACAATCTCGAAGAAGAGTTTCGTACTATTCGGCAAGTTGTACAACAGTTTCAGTATATTGCAATGGATACTGAATTTCCCGGCGTAGTAGCTAGGCCTATTGGTAAGATATAGGGCTGTCTGAGATACTTTAATTTCGCAATAATCACTATGATATTAAATACTTATTCTTCTAGGCGAATTCAGGACTAGCGCTGACTATCAGTATCAGTTATTACGATGTAATGTAGATCTTTTGCGGATAATTCAACTCGGACTTACGTTTCTCGATGAATCGGGGAATACACCTGGCGGAAGCTATACGACGTGGCAATTTAATTTCAAATTTAACTTACAGTAAGTTGTATTAATGTATACTCGTGAGCGTAGCCACGTTGTCAGCTAGATACGCAAATATATAATTATATAAATATTTTATAGGGAAGACATGTATGCGCAGGATAGTATAGACATGTTACAAAACAGTGGTATACAATTTAAAAAACACGAAGAAGAAGGTATCGATCCATTAGATTTCGCCGAACTTTTAATGACCTCGGGAATTGTTCTTGTTGATGACATAAAATGGCTATCCTTTCATTCTGGTTACGATTTCGGCTATCTATTGAAACTTCTTACAGACCAAAATTTACCGCAAGAAGAAAGTGAATTTTTTGAACTTCTTAGGATATATTTTCCAACGATATACGATGTAAAAGTATGTTTGTACGAGATAATTGTATTAAATAGATCTCTACTTTGGGAATTTAGTTGGTAATCTATAATATTTTCTGTTCAGTATTTAATGAAATCATGCAAAAATCTGAAAGGAGGCCTACAAGAGGTAGCAGAACAACTGGAAATTCAAAGAGTTGGCCCGCAACATCAAGCTGGATCTGATTCATTACTTACCGGAATGGTTTTCTTTAAAATGCGAGAGGTAAATGCAAATTTTCAGTAGTCGATATGAATAATCTATTAATGTTTATATCTTATGTATAATAATTAAAATAAAATTTATTTTAGATGTTTTTCGAGGATAATATTGACGATGCGAAATATTGTGGTCATTTGTACGGTTTGGGAACGTCGTTTGTCGTAAACGGTTCAGGAGGGTACCTAGACAGTAATGGAGATAATTCTTCGTCTTCGTAATGTTAAAAACTATCACATCTCAGTCGGAACAAATTATTTCACTACAAATAAAATGTTATAAATAATGTTTCACTTAATGATCAAGCGTATAGTTCATGTCCACGATATTATCATTCAAATCTCTGCTGTAGATCATAAAATATCATTAACCGAAAATGAAACTATAGGAACATTTTTTCATATCTGTGCATTTTTTGTAATCCTCGAATTTGAGTCTTTCGTAGGTTTCTTCTGTGATACGTGCTATTAATCGAACATATTTACAATACTTACGCAACATGAAATATGTAATATAGTTTCTTTACAAACGTTTGTGACAATATCGGTATACAAAACACAATGGCAGTACAAATCAAGAAAAAAAAAAAACTAATCATCATTCTACATTTAAGATTTTTGCAAAATCTCTATCGGGATGAAAGTTCGAAGAAACATTAAAAAGCGGGAAAAAACGATTTAAGGGAAAACAAATACAAGATAGCATTGTTTAAATACATCTATCAGTGTTCATGTGTACATTTATCATACCATGCATTTATAGATGAACAACATTTTAAACCTGACGATTTCTTATATTTAGTGTTTTAATAAATATTCCTCAAAATCATCACGCTTTGTGCAATTTTAGACCAACTGCAGAAAACCGTCAACGCATAGCACTACAAAACAAAACCTTCCTGCCGCTCTTTTTTTTACGATCAATTACGTTGCGTAGGAAATATAAATAGCATTGGCGTACCTAGGTAAAGACCAGGATGGGTCTGACCCCCGCTCTCAATGTATTAAAAATTTAAAAATTTTTGATTTCCAATAGTCCAAATCTCCAATTTCCAAGAGCCACTTGGTGTTGCCTGGTGCAAGGAGTTGGCACTATTGATAAACCTAGGGGATCTGGCCCATCCCACTGGGTGGCGAAACTTTAGTTACGCCAATGATAACTAGCAGAAAATTATTTCATCTTTCTTTTTTTATTATTATTTTACACATAGTATTTCCTATACATACTACGTATGTTTTATTGTAAAACGCATTATCTACGAGATTAAAAAAAAAATGGTAACAAGATCTACCACACTTTGAAAGTGACCACGTAAAGTACGTTTCTTTTGTAAATAACACCCCATTCCAGAGATACAATAAACATCTTACATTGAAACTTTGTGATTTTTAATATCGACTACGGTAGCAATTAGAACCGTTCTCCGTTCTCTGTTGTTTTGCAGAGGTTCCCAAAGTGTGGGTTGTATTAAATATCACTAAAAATTATAAATGATAATGCGACGAGAATCCTGAAGCTTTCACGGCTTAAATTATCACACTTCACACTTTTATATATAGCACTATTATATTTTATACTGATACTGTATCAGTGTGTCCTTCGATCCTTGATGAAGCTAGCTGCAACGATTGGTACACGTCGAGAATATTTTTCTACCATTCACAACTTATACTTGCAAATATTAAACAGCATTAAACGTAACAGTACGAAGTAGAGTAAAACGATTGTTTGTTATACAACCACCCTTTCCTGTTAAGACAAGTTTTAAAAAATAATGTACCATAAGCGAGTAGGTTGCAAAAAATGATCACCTTCGAAAGTGTGTCGTGACCCACGAAAGTTTTGTGACCTCTATTGCGCTGTATCATTTAAAGGGTATATTCGTGTCCTTTCGAAAGTAGGGCACCAGTCCTATGTTTCGCTTTATTCGTTTAAGTTTTCACCCGTACCTTATCCACCTGTAGTAAAGAGATAAACTCGCGTTATCACAATATAACTGATATCAGTATCGTTATCGTTCTTCGTTGCCTGAAATCAAGCTTAGTTTCTTTCAGTACATTAGTCAAATCGGTTCGTTTACCATCGTAAAAAATGCGGGACAAGTTTCGTCCTGACCGCGTTTCCGGTTTCTCGAAATTGGTCCTGGTCGGTTGTTTTGTTTCATCCTTGCTAATTGTTCGGATATCGGCTCAAGTCGTCAATCCTTTCAAATCTGCATTTGGATTGGACGAGCCGGATTACGCGGAGAGCGCGGAACCACTTTACACGGAAGGTAACACGAACGACCAAGAGAATTCGAACAAAGAATTCGAAGCGGAAGATCTGAGTGTCGATTTGGGTACCAATGACCAGAACAATCCAAAGGACACGCAAGGACCGGAAGCCCCAGCTAACGTGGACGAAAATTTAGGGGATCAAAATGGAGCTAAAGACGTTAGCGTTTCTCAAGGTATCTCCGGTAAAATGGCTGGCGAAAAAAGTGGAAAATATGTGAGATACGGTGAGCTTTTCGATATCAATGGGCGTGACCATTATTTTTCTCTATTTCACGTTGCACGTTGAATCATCGTTTCATCGGTCGAACAATTTCCGATTGATGATTTATATTCTTCGTCGGAATTGATTTGGAGGTTCTGGGTAGTCTTTTGATTTGGTTCGAATTTGGATAGTAATCGCGCAATCGTGTTATTTGTTATAGGACATAACTTACTAGTACGATCTTATCTTCCTTTATCAGTTACTCACTCTAACATGAATCGCAGATGAATCATTGGATTTTGTATCATCACGTCTTTCGTAACGACTACTTCAATCTTCCTTTTGCATCTGATATCATGACTAAAATTACTTTACTAGTCTTTTATGGGTTGTCTTTTTATCATCTCGTCTTAACCCTCGAATGCAATATAAAAACAAATGATAGTTTAAATTTAATGTTATATCCTTAAATGGCAATGTGTATCATAGTTCTGTAATTCAGCAACGAACAACATAACATCTTGACGACATTTCATTTAAATTTTAATAGTTGCAACAAGAAATTTTAATATTCTTCAGCAAGAAATGAATTATTAACGTGAAATACCGTGCTAATGGATTTATAAAGAGGATTTCATTATCGAATTCTTACCTGATACATTCTAGTATTATCATATCAGATAATAAACATGTAATAACAAATCTTTATGGACACTGAAATATTGGAATTTACGTGTTCTCATAGATTCCGATTCACCGGAAGCGGACAGATATGCGCCTCGTTCGGATGATTCAGTTCCAAATTACGTTCTAACGGAAACCAGATTGAAAGAAATTCGATCAAAGTTTATGTACTGGTTCTTCGATAGCGGTGGTGATGATGGCGAAGGCGATTATCAGAAACAAATTCAATCCTCCATGCCTCAAATACATAAGAACTTCAACTTCCAATTGCCCTTCTTCGGATTTAGGTTTAACTACACCAGGGTATGTCATCAATGATTTTGTAACTTAGTTAACAAAAAAATGACATAATACAGTGATATATTGCTATATGCTCCTGAGTAGTTTTAAATTCGTAAATTTGAAACTTATGACTCATATAAATAAACGAAGTAATCAAAATTGAAGTACGTCACTTTCTAGGTATCCATGAACGGTTTCATAGAATTCAGCGATCCTCCAGTACACTATACTTATCCCCTCGCGTTTCCCGTTAAAGACTGGCCAAAAAAGAACGATCCCAGTTTCGTAGGAATATTCTTCAGCAAATGTCGCATAGGAAAGATAAGGAAGACGGACATCGATCAAAGAAAACCAGGAGTGTACTTTAGGTCAGTCATCGAATTTAAACTTTAAGCATGTAGCATTGTTGAATCTATTTCCAAAATAAATTCCAGGATGGAAAGAGACTTGGAGAACAGAAAGGACCAATTTGGTGTGGAAATGCGCGAACGAATTAAATGGGATATCCGCGAGGGAATCGTTGGTACGGATTCGTTCGAACCGAAACATGCAGTTATAGTTACATGGAAGAACATGTCTTTCGCTGGTGGTATCGACAATTCTCTTTACAAAACGAACACCTTCCAAATGGTCCTCGCCACTGATGAAATATATACTTACGCGATATTCAATTATTTGGACATTCAATGGACCAGCCACACGGAAGCTGGTGGTGACACTACGGGCGGAGAAGGTGGTGTACCAGCATTTGTAAGTGTCAGCGTTCCTTCCATCTACAAATTATGCTATCGAATTCTGCAGGAAGTTCTGTCAATTCCTATATCGATGAAAATAGACATCACAGTTTTATCGTACAATTCTTCGTGTAAAATTACGTCAAATCCTGAATGATTTTACTGGTTGTATTATAAAAATATTGCTGTCATCTTTATTATTATTGCGTCCAGGTCGGTTTCAATGCAGGGAACGGTACACAAGTGTACGAATACAAACCATACTCCCAGAGGTCGACGATTCGTGATCTGACTGGTAGAGGATGGGCGAACGGTTTCCCAGGTCGGCACATCTTCAGGATTGACGAGAAAATTATACCAGGCACTTGCAACAAAGACATAGGTAACATATAAATTGATATATACGTTATGAACGCGTAGTGACTAAAAATCTTTACCTAAATGTATGTCTCTTATAGCGGGAGCAAATTTACCTCTCGTATTCGCGCCTGAGAGCGGCAACATGTTAGGTGGCACCATCGTGAACATCACTGGGCCATGTTTCAACGAGACTCAAAAGATTCGATGTATGTTTGAAACTGTGGTCGTGACTGGCACTGTGATCGACAGAAATCGTGCAATTTGTGTGCAACCGTTCGTAAAGGCAGAGGGATACGTTCGATTTGCGATCAGCATTGGCGATAGTAAAACGTACGACTGGAAAGGGAAATATTTTATCGGTAAGATGGTCTTAAATTACAGTAGGTACATATCCAGTTACTTGCATGAATGAACTGTTATCAAGTGTCATTTATCTTATTATTATACTTGAGCAAACAGTTTGTCTTTATAAACATTTCATTTTATGTTGCAATGGGTGTAATTGGAATACTTGGTTTAATTGTGCCGATTTTACAGAGACCCCAGCCACAGCTGCAGAGAAGATCTACGTATCGACTGCTGTTCACGAGAAGAGTCCAGCCGAAATAAAAATCACTTGGAATCGTTACAATTTGACCAACAATTTAAATGCTGGCGTGCAGATATCTCTGTGGGGATACCGTGAGACAAAGACCACCCCAGAGTTCGAGTTCATTACTACTTTGGAAGTTGGTGAAATTGAATCGTATTCACAATACACGGTAAAAGATGTAAAATTATATAAATAATTGTATATTGATTTTAGCCAGCGTACACAAACCTTGGTGAATATATCATCACTCCAGCCAGATTTCGTGACGCGTATAATCCGTATCAATTGGATCTAAATTTCGGTTTTATTCAGCTCAATTTAACCGAGCCGCAGCAACAAACTGGCCTCAACATTTCGCCGTACGTATACCGAAATAAAATTTGATGGAATTCATAAATTTGTAACGGGAGAAACTTTTATAGGAGCTTATGGAGCAGGCCCATTCCATTAGGCTGGTACTTTGGTCCGCAATGGGAGAGACAGTACGGGTCAAAGTGGCCCCAACGACTTTGCGATAACTGGATAATGAACGATCGGTATTTGAAGAATTTCGCGGCCGAGGTATCTATATGTCCGTGTACCGTGAAACACGCGCTGAACGATAAAGGTCGCTTCCTTCCGGACTACGATTGTGACAAGGACTCGAACTTAGATTGTTTGTACAATCAACATGCGTATCACTGTGTGAGAACTGGTGCACCCAGGTAATTGTGTAATAACAATACTTAAAAAAGATCCAAGGTACAGAGTTTGAAATGATTCGTTTTATGTTAATTTGTTATGTTAGTATGGACGGTTCCGAGCAACAGTGCTGTTACGACAAAAACGGCTACCTGATGTTAACGTACGATCAGCAATGGGGTTCCAGACCACATCGATCTCACAATTTAGGGTACTACCCATGGGATGAGGCGAATAAAGTTCCAACTCTTTCACACTGGCACCATGACGTGATACCGTTCTACATGTGCTGTTTATGGCAAGAAGAACATGCCGTTGGGTGCGAAACTTTCAGGTTCGAAAGACGACCCAGTCAAGATTGCATCGCTTATCAATCTCCAGCAATTGGAACGGTGTTTGGTGATCCACATTTCGCTACTTTCGATGGTCTCGAATACACGTTCAATGGAAAAGGGGAATTTGTTTTAGTACGTGTAAATAATCTGAAAGATAAACTCGACGTTCAAGGCAGATTCGAACAATTGCCAACCAACATACACGGCGAAGTTAGAGCTACTCAGTTAACGTCTATTGCGGGTAATCTTACTATTTCTTGTTCTTTTATATTCGCAGGATATATTCATTTATATAATTATAAAAGTTTACGTTCCTAGTAGAGTCTTGTAGTAATCTCATTTTTTGTCTGTGCAGCAAGAGGAAACAACTCGGCTATAATTGAAGTTCGATTAAGACCCAAACACGCTCAATGGAGGTACCGTCTCGACGTCTTAGTGGACAAGCGTCCAGTGTATTTCGACCGACCAGCCCTTAAATTCCAACATTTTACTGGCGCGGTAGTTTACACGCCTACCGTTATCCTAAATCAGAGCGAGGTAATCATCATGTTCGACACTGGTGCCGGTGTAGAGGTAGTCGAAAACGAGGGATTCATGACAGCCAGGGTTTATCTACCTTGGACCTATTTGGTATGTGCATACTAAACCGTAATGAATCGTTAGGCACCGAATAACTACTGGTAACGTTGTCTCCGTTTACTTTAGAACAAGACCAAAGGGCTATTCGGTAAATGGAACTTCGACATCTCGGACGATTTGATGACTCCTGATGGCCAACAAGTTTCTGCTAGTAACTTGAATCACTTCGAGACCGTTCACAAAGACTTCGGGATACACTGGATGTTGGAAGACAAAGAAGACGACCTGAAAGGAGGATCTCTATTTGTTAGATCATTCGGCAGAACATCTAGTTATTACACCAATAGAACTTTCGAGCCCGAATGGCGAAAAACACCTGCAGAAATGTTACCCACTAACAGGTGATTATCGTTCTATTTCGAATGAACGAGGAGAAATCTAAGGATATTTTAAAGTTTATTCTATTTTATTTCAGGTCATACGACGTACAACGAGCTATCGATCTTTGCGGAGAGACGTATCAATGCCAATACGACTACGCGATGTCGCTCAATCGAGACTTGGCTCATTTTACGAAAAACTATTACGACACGTACACTCAAATCAGAGACGTTAACATGAACCAACGTGGTGAGTTCTATAGGACTACCGTCTGCAATGCGTAAACAACAAGCAGCTTTTTCACCTCGCGCTATCGCGTCTTCTTTTTCAGTCATATCTTGCGGTGTATTGGAAACACCACGTTTCGGACGCAAGAGCAACTTCTTTTTCGTGCCAGGTACGAAAGTCACTTTCGAATGCAATCAAGATTTCATACTGATTGGCGATCAAAGACGAGTGTGCACGCCCGAGGGTCGCTGGAACGTTCCAGAATATGGATACACGGAGTGTTTACGTAAGTGTCCAAATAAAATTACATTAATAATTAAAATGCGGATGAGCGTACATCTATGATTTACCGAAATCCGTAGAATGCATATAAATCATGTAACTATGAATGAACCATATGATTTACATGTTTCATAGACTTGGGACATTGTAGATGAATGAACATCCGTCGACTATTAATTAATAATATATTACCTGAAATAATTGATGGCTCCTATACTCAAATATTTTATCGCAGTTCCGTTCTTATTTTATCTTCTTTTTACGATTCCATGAATTGAGATCTTACAACTTGACTATAAGTTATTATATACGTTTCGAAATCGATAACTCGGTTTTGTATGACCTATTACTGAAAGTATATGACACCACGTCAGTGCAATTAATTATTTCAACATTCATAATTCATGCATGAAACATTATCTATAACTCACCGGCGCATCATGCTAGTCCCTGCAAGCACGAACAAAAAGAGAACTAAAGATTGTTTGGTATTGCACAAATATAGGTCAGATCGAGTATGCTCAGCGTACGGCATGGATAACAATGGGCATTATTTTCGCCGTGTTAGTTCCTATAACGGGATGTATCGCGGGTGCATTTTTTTATATACGAAAGAATCAGACTCAGGGAGGTTCCATGAACTCGTGGCGTTATTCTGAACGAGGTTCCGGTGTCGATGATTCCACGTTGTTGAGACAGACTACACCGTTGAAATCGTTCGACAGACCAATTTCACCCGTTAGCGATACTAGCTCTGTACCGAGTACAGTCAAAAAACCACACAGTTACGACAAAGTCTATCGTACACACGAACCATTGCCAAACAGACCGAACTCCGATTTCGAGGACAAAGACTGGGACCTTAAAGAACCCAATTCCCCGACAGATTCGGAGAAAAGTATGACAGAGTCCATTAGGAAAGCTGGAAGTCCCACGAAAGAGAGTGACGTGTAAAATAAGTGGGATAAAGCGTCGTGGACCAAGAACGGATCCAGAAATACGTGAAAGTAGATATTTTACACTTCTTTTGAAATACTTCAAATTTGTTGATGCTTTAAGAAATTAAAGTGTCACGTATTCGATGTGTTCTATATTATTTTTTATTCCACTTCGTATTTCTCTAACGAATTTAAAATTTTAACATTTCCCCGAACAATCGAATCGTACCTCTCTGGATCCGTTCCTGTCGTGGACCATCCATTCTCGACAAACAAACAAAAACTCACATACTTGACATTCTTGACACACCGACGGTAGTTCATCATTTATGCATTAAATTTACTTTGGAAGCATCTCTTACATGACAAATACTTCGGGTCATAATTATTCGCGACCGTACGCTTCAGAATAAAACCGTACATAATCGAATATCATTTGCACGGAAAATGAACTGATAACGAAATATGATGGAATGGATTAAATTGTACGTCAAAAGTGATTAAGTAGATTTCACTTGTATATATGTATATCTATATGCTGTTTCTGCTGTGGAATAGAAATGTTCATTTTACGGAACGCTTATTATTAGATAATATATCATTAAATCACAAACGAGCTTCGTGTTTTTATACAGTTTGATGCATAATATTAATTTTGAGCGCATTAAAATGCATTATCAAGTTTTGTAATTATAGCATGATTGTATAAAATACATTTGCTAATTAATGTACAAATATAGTTCAATAAACTTTTTCTATACCTTTAAGTATTCAGGAAATTTCTATTCCACATGCACTCGTAAAAGCATTTGCTAAACCATTGAAACATCGATTTATAATCATTAAAGTGGAATGGAAATTTCCACCAGAATTATTGTCATCACTTTACGTTTTAATAATCCTTTTACCTTTGTCCTTTCTATCTGTATTCTTCATACAAATGAAACGGCCATATTTATACTACTATGTCTTATTAAAAATCACAGGTCAGCAGGAATATAGCTCTCGACAAGCGGGTATTACCACCGGTATTATACTCGCTTGTTTAGTTCCAATTTTACTGCTAATAGTTTGTGTGGCAGTCAGACTTCTGAAAAAACAGAAAGAGCAGCGAGAGCAAGAAGAAGCTTTGAATAGGTAATAAAGTTGGCAATAACTATGAATAGACTGTGGATGTTTATGCATTTCTTGCACATTAGTGTCTGGAAAAAGTCCGTTAATACACGATACGTATACGGAAACGAAACAAATTGGTCAGAATGCATAAAATATGCAAAAGCTGAGGATAAAAGTAATGCTTTGAATAGCTCAGACAGAGAAAATGTCGCATAAAAACATAGACTCGCATAAATATCCATAGTCGCATTATGAGTATTAATCCGTCTACTGTTAATTCTTGCTTACCAGGGTATTAATATTAAAAAAATTCTTTTAGGGCAAGAAACACGGAACTTCTACGACTACGAAAGATTAAAGAAGACGATGAGGGTATTTCTCATCCCAGTATAGCAACAGATATCAATTAAGTATCATTTGACACTTTTTTTTTAAGGAATTTTTTTATGACTTGCCTCATGTCATTACATATTATACTTTTATCATTTATCCATTTTAGAATGTAATTATATTTATTTTTTAAACAAAGCATTACATAGCTGACAATCTTGCAACCTTAGGTACAACTAGTTTTGTAGTTAGCATAAGTCTGTATGAGTCGTGTATAAGATGATGAATTTAATTTAAATTGTTGTGGCATAAACCGTATGACACCATCGTTAGTTCATTTTCGACAGAAAGTTATGTTGACAATATGTATATGATTTAAGATACGACGACAATTTTATATGAAATATAATTTCTTACAATTCAAACAAAAGTCGGTACAAATATTATTTACAATTTGTATTAAAAATTGTCACCTTTAAATATGTGTTCATGTTATTTAATCCTACACGATTTACTCTGTTCTTAAATTTCGCGGCATTCAATGCGATAAAAAACGTTTCCGGTTTTCATTTGACACACACGGCTGACTTCAATGGAATAAACATTGCCATCTCGTAACGTAAGCGGGTAACTACATAAAGAGTTACCGACGGTTCGACCTCCCGTGTCTCGTTATTCGGACAGCTAATAATTCTACTATCACGTTATCCAATGATTAAACTATTTATGTTAGACTTCCTGCTTCGGAGTGTTTAGAATGCATGCTGTTCCGACGTTGTTCCTGAGTAATTGTAATTACGCGAATTTCCTTGGTTTACGACCAACGGTTCGAGATATAATAACGGTTCATTGAATCACAAACGAGCACCGGCGTTTCACAAGATTTGTGCGCGGAAGAAATTCACGATACAGAATCGTCGATCGTATTCGAACTCGTATTTAATGTCACGAGCGATGGATTTAATTGGATGACAGTTGTGGAGCAAAGAAAAGAGATTGGCGACAAAGGTACGTGTTCAGTGTTCAATTTTATATCGTTACTTCGATGACAATATTGCTGTTCACGGTAAGTAGATCATATTGTAACCAATGCTTTATTAACCTATCTCTTTTGTTTTCGTTCGGTGTCACGTTAGCGCATGTTTAGTAGTCGCACCTGATTGTCAGATCAAAACGTAACAAGAGAAATAGAAATAAATATAATGAATTGAAAAGAGGATCTTGAGGCAAAGTAGAAAATAAATTAATGAGATTAATTTAAGTGTACTAACGTTTCGACTATTGATTTTTTTGTTATTTGGAGATACAGAACTAATGTTGCGAATTATTTGCAACCACAAATACTTGCTATGCTTTACATTTAATACTAAATGATAATACAATTAATAATTGTCATTACCCCATCATTGACTTTAAAATAAAAAAATCATGTAAATTTCCTATTTTCTAGTTTGTAGATATCGACATTTATAGGATAAACCTAATAAGTTAATCATTCAACGAATTGGGAAATATGTCTGTCATATTGCAATGGCTCGATCATGGCTAGGATGTTTATTCGGCGTTTTAGTGCCATCGGCGGTTTTTTATTTATATTTATTGTTAAATGGTAATAACTAGCGACAGTATTGCATTGTTTCTTGTGCAACGACAGATGTCAATATATCACGTGTGTTGTAGTTCCTTCCGCTGAAATCGATTCTTTCAAAATCGTTGGTAAATCGATCGTAGACAAAGAGACCTTACACGTGGAGCGACCTATGTTTGAGAAACCTCATTCTGAAAATAATCGTAATCAGGTAAACATATAACCATGACATTTTTACGCAATTAAATGTCGAAAATGTCGAGGCTCTACCGAGATAAGTAAAAAGTCGATATTTTTAATCCTTCGAATCATGGCGGCAACAACCACCCGCCAAATATTTAAAATAAGTTCGAATTATTAATGTTTGAATAGATTACACTGTAATTATTTACAGAATTTATGTAAAATACAATTGATAATAAAAACATTAAAGATTAAGTTGTCGATAGTTAGTATTGATCTCTTTCAAGGTAAAATGCGAGACCATACACATAGCGATGGTGTGCGCCGGATACAATTCGACGTTCGCTCTGGTGACAGTAGTAAAATCTGTTTTATTCTACCGTACTAAACCTTTGCACTTTCACTTGCTCGTCGATGAGATTGCAAAGAGGACACTGACAACTGTGTTTCGAACATGGGATTTACCGCATGGTTAGTAATACGCTTACCACGATACACGTGTTCTCATCCGTTCTTTGTTAATTTATGGTTCGTTCCGATCATTCAAAAAATTTCAATTGTAAATGGTTTCAGTTATGATAATTCACGAATTAAAAATTGAAACGAGTTACTTTAAACTCTGCCCGTTTTTTTTCCATCGATCTGAATTCATAGCGCCGAGAAAGAAACTCGTACGAACGAAAGTACGTTATATATGTAGATTCGTTAGCAGTGGAGGTCACGCTAAAAATGTTAAACACTAATTGACCCGATTGTAACAATTAATGCGACGGTCAGTCGGTGAAATAAATTTGAACGACTACTCGTGCCACGAGAATGTGTTATTCCAAGAACGGATGAGTAATAGCAATTAGCGATGGATATTCAAGGCTATCTGCTCAACAAATTTGTAGTTAAAAGTATATTCTATTAGTCAAAATTATTTTATTGTCAAAATGAAACTATTTCGGTACATAACTTTTTACATCAGTATCTTTTAATTCATTTCGAAGTATACAAAGTATATTGTAATACATTACATAATTTATACGAGTAATAATTTTTAGTCCACTTCGGTCAACTTTTACACGAGATGTAACTTATAAATTGTAGCTAAATGAATTTGTGTATTGGACAACTTGATACTCAATAATCCATCACTATTGACTATGTTTCTCCTTTGAAAAGGATACGTCAGCAATATCTAAGCTCGTTCTTTTTAGTGAACCTGACGTATTATAAGGCGGAGAGATGGGTGCCAAAGGTGTCCTGGATACCGAACAAGCATTACTCAGGCGTTTACGGTCTCCTGAAATTAATCCTGCCAGACGCGATGCGGGAGGATAAAGTTGTTGTATTCGACACGGACGTAACCGTGGTGAACGACGTTAATTTACTTTGGCAGATGTTCGAGAAGTTCACGAACGATCAGGCCCTAGGGTTGACGGAAAATCAGAGTCATTGGTACATAAAGGCTTTGTCTTACGGTCAACGGCCATGGCCAGCACTTGGCAGAGGCTTCAACACCGGCGTGATGCTAATGCACTTGCAACAACTTCGTACCAGAAAATTTATGAGTCTGTGGGAAGCAGTTACCAAACGTGTACTGTCCTATATACCGGAAACTAGTTTAGCCGATCAGGATATAATTAACGCCGTTATCAAAGACCACCCTTCCATTGTATATAAGGTAGAATGTACGTGGAACATTCAGCTCAGCGATCACACGATCAGCGATCAGTGTTATCGCGACACTAGTCGTATAAACGTATGTACACCATGCAATCTTCATTTATTCCCCGTTGTTTGCCACTGAAAATGTTCTTTTTTGTTGCGCGATTCCTTTTAGATTGTACACTGGAATTCACCTCGAAAACAGGATGTATATAATAAACATATTAACGAGTTTCGTAAGTTGCATAAAGTCTTCCTTGATATGGATGGGAATTTACTACGTAGACGCTTGTTTGGTTGTGATAAACACGAAGCTATGTCCGAAGTAAGTGTCACCTTATGACTAAGAACCAATCGTTATTTCATCTTTATGATCATTTGGTACTGGTTATTAAGGGTATACAGGAGTCTAATTATTTAATTTATTCTCAAATTTGTAAAAGAAAAAAGTACATAAAAATTTAATATTTAGAAAGTTTAATTATGTTTCTCAGTGGTACTCCACAAAGTTTGTCATTTCCAATTTTTAGTACAACGAATCGAGCCCCTGTCGAGAGTTCACTAGGGGTGCGTCCACCTTGTATCGCACGCATCCGTTTCTTCTCGAATACGAATACAATGTATACGCACCGACTGATGTTGCTCTGGTAACTCAGTGCAGCGTGGAAAGGATACCATTGTTGGAAGATATATCGAAACATTGGCCTGGTACCATAAGCGTCGCCCTGTACCTGACCGATGCTGAGGTGCAGAATTTCCTGGAGTTCGTGCGTGGATCTGTCGAATTGCGTAAACGGAAGAATATCGCGTACCATGTGGTGTACAAGGATGGGGTGAATTGAATTTTCATATTAATGACCTATAAAAATGTTTGAAAATATCACGAACAAAAATTTATATCAATTCCATCTCTGATAATTAACGCGTTAACTGAAGCTGGGTACCAAAATGTTATTTCAATAGCGACATATCTAAAATCTGGACAATTAGCGTTAACAAGGAATATTCAATTACTTTTCTCCATCACAGGAACTCTATCCAATCAATTATCTACGAAACATCGCCATGTCGTATGTATCGTCCCCGTTCATTTTTCAACTGGACGTCGATTTTCTGCCGCAGTTCGGCTTACACGAAGCCCTTATGAGCTACATTTCCAAATTAAACATCACCGAGTCGGACAAAGTGGCTTTGATCGTTCCAGCGTTCGAGACCGAGCGTTATAGGTATATCCACATTACGTATGACAAGTAGCAAAAAATCGTACGATGCATCCAATGTAACGTGTTCATTTTATAGGTTTACCTTTCCTGCGAACAAAGATGAGTTGCTGAAATTCTTGAAACGTGGCGTTTTGTACACTTTTCGTTACCACGTTTGGACACAGGGTCATGCAGCTACTAATTATAGTTTTTGGCGAAACACCATGGAACCGTATGAAGTATGTAACTGTAATAAAGATCGATTTTTATTTGCATTTACATATCAATGAATATCGTAGGTGTCCTGGGAGCCAGATTTCGAGCCTTACATCGTCGTGTCAAGATTGGCACCCAAATACGACACAAGATTCATCGGTTTCGGATGGAACAAAGTATCCTATCTGACGCATTTGACTGTACTGGGTTACAAGTAAGAAACGTTTCACTAATACTGTCCTCCTCAGTTAAAATGTCCTATTTGTCACCTTTTTTTAGCGTTTTATATGTTCTTCTTTACGTTCATTAAAGTTAAGAGTGTCCTACGTTCTTCTTGGGGATCTAGAAATACTTTTTATATTTCTGGAATACGAGAAGTGATTGATTTTATCATTATAGTTAGGACAGTTGAGCTAAGAGGGACAGAGTATATTTACTAAATGACTTTACAGCACCCAAGCGCTATAACGCGATGCCATAAATTGAAGATTTATATAGGTACATTGTCTTGCCGGATACGTTCATTATCCATCGGCCTCACGCCCCTAGTCTTGACATCGGCAAGTTCAGGAGCGACTCCATTTATAGAAGGTAATGTGCGACTAAATAAACGATTAGGGGATCGAGTTTTTGAATAATTGAAGAGAATGACCTGTCTATCAAGCTGAACTCTAACGTGTTTATCATGTCGTTAATTTATACAGTGTGAATTTGACAATCGAGTCAGGCTATACCTTTATTTGATTTGTTTAAACAGTATAAAATTAAATTGGCAATCAACGTTCCGTTTCAGGTGTCTGAAAAAGCTGAAGGACGATTTCGTAGAAGAACTGGTGACGAAGTACGGAGAGAGTGCGTTATCGAAATTGAAAAAAGTGACCAAAGAAGAAAAGATACTGAAGTCTGTTGGAACCAAATAATCGATTATATTTATAATATTTCGAAAGACTGTAAAAACTATTTTCTCAATAAAAAGAATTTGCTCGAAAAGTTATAGTCTTTTCTTACGGGTAACTTACAGTTTGGACAGGTAGTAACGCAACGATGGGGTTGGGAAATATTTATTAAAATTTAACCATCGTAGTGGAGTGTACAGAGTGGTGCTTTCAGTACATTCTTTTTAATATTACAGTCACGCTAAATATTTCATTTATAAAATATGTATAATATTTACAGTGATAGTACATTGACAATGATGTATAAATTATTAAATCCGGCCAAAGTACACAGATATTAAAACCTAAAGTCTGTCGCAAACGGCAAGCTGCATAGTTTTCCAATCATAATTCCTTTATAAATAATAGACATTTGTTCGAATCATAATGATAGTAATAGCGCAAAATAACGGCGTAAAATATAAAATAAATCGACAGGAATATTAAATATTAATCGCAGTTACGTGAATAATAATGATAATAGTAATAACAATATGGATATTAATAAGTTCGGATACAATAAAAAGTACAGAAAAGAAATAGGGGCATGATCAACGTTCGATTATCCAATCTTCTTAACGCTCCTATCTCGTCTAAGATCTATGAAAAGAAAAAAATCTGATCGTTACGTTCCCTAAGGAATTTCCTTACACCTATATCGTGACACGCAAACATAGTTCCTTTACATTTATAGTAAATCCCTATTACGATAAAAACACTTTAAAGCGTTCTTATCCTGTACAACGGAGAGCTGTACGAGATACGAAAATATGTTAATGAAACATGTCATTTGTTCATGACTCGGCCCCGTAATATTTAATAATATTCTTTATAAGTTCGCACACATTCGACAAGCACGAGAAAACTTGGAACGCGACTGATCCACAGAGAACGCGTTCAACAATTCTTCATCACCGTATCAACTCTTCCTCAGGAACATGCTTCGCGTTCTGCACCGGTAAAATTCTTACACCTTACAGTATACACGTGGAAATTCAAGTCTCTCCTATAAATATTTTTTACACAGGTGGCGATGGAATGAGTTAGGCAGTATCGACGATGATGATTAGGATACAACTCGATTGATCGATCAGAGTAGCACGATTTTTTAATTACTAATCGAACTTGTGGCTTGTCCAAAATCAATTTGACCCTTCAAAATTGTCGCTATGTAATCTCTGTCATGATACAGCGAGGTCGTAAAATTCTTCGAAAGTTACAATGTACATGTACTCCTACGTTTACAAATGAATTATGGACAACAGAAATAACGAAATATCTTAAAAACGAAAAATAAAATTCAATAACGCGTAGAATACCGCGGAGATCACCAGTGACCATCACAAATTTAACAAAAATCGAATAACTTAAAAAATAATAAACTCTAAGTACCATTTATACTATAATAATCTTACAAAGTAGCAAATGCAAATTTTAATTTGTCAAATAAAACAATCGTATTTTGATCTTAAACAGTCCATTGATTTTGAACCGATACCAGGATTGTCCACAGGAAGGAACTCTCTTCAATTTAGTTTCGTTTCAACAACAAAGTTTACAGCCATCCTTTACAAATTATCGCTGATGTTAATCAGCGTTCCTATGCCACGTTAAGGGATGCAAAACGAGAGAAGTTCCTTAAGCTGTGGAGCTTAGTTTGGACAATACTGGCTTAACACCAAAGCATTATCGTGCCGTGAAAACGTATCGCAATGAAATCTTGTCGCACTCGTTTGAACTGTTTACATAAAACGTGATCACGCTTAGGAAATTCTTTCTTTCGCGAACATCAGACACATGTAATTTTCCCACCAATCGTTCGCTTATCCATCGTATATTCTTTCGTCGCGAATACAATTCCTTCGGAGTCGACGAGTCTCAACGAAAAATCTTCAGTCTTCGAGGAACGGTTAACAAATTTTGCGAATGAATAAATGCGGAGATTGTACGAGCCATTTTGTGTTGCGCAAAGGAACGACGTTTGAAATAACGATACGCTTGCGTTACACTTTACCCTATGTTGATTCAAATAATAATGTTGTCTTTAGGATTGTTTGAAACTCGGAAATTTGTTCTGGTAAATTATAATGTATACCATTTTCGTATTTACCAAATACGAGTCTTTTGGCTGTCGTTTCCGAGAATTAGTCGGTTAATATGAAGTCTGCGATACGTGAAAGAACCAGTGAGGACGTGTTAAAATGTTAACTAAACATAAAATATGGTAAGAATTATTACCATCCTTTGGAATATTTGACGAATGCATTTTTACGTGGTTTGAACATGTTTAATCAATGAAACAAATATGACGAGGTACTGGAAATCCACTCGAACATCGAATACGTACTTCAGTTGCATATCAGCCTTTAAATATGTTTTTCATCACTGAACACTTGTCTATTGTCTATCGATGGGTCGTAATTAATGAATGGAAGTGCTATTAATAATATTTAATAACACTTCGGTGACTGTGTCATGGAATTTATAATGCTTGAAATTTTACGGTCCTTTGTATACTTAACAGCAGAATATTGATAGAATTATGTACTAAAAAATGACTACCATTTAAATTCAAATTTTCGCATTTAGAAATTTAGAAATTTAAGTGAAAAATTAAGCCATTGAAGTATTAAGAGAACGAGCATCATCGAGCTCTTTATATTTCTTTCGTTATCCACTAAAATTCTTATCTTGAAGTATCGTGTGTTATTTCTCGAATACTTTCAGTAAAAATATTTCAATTTCACACAAATAGGACGAGTCGTTAAAAAATCACTAGATATTGAATTTCCATTTTCGTTCAGTTTAAATCGAACAATGCACCAGGGTTACATACGCAGGAGACCTCCGAATATGCGCTGTCAATACAATATTGTCAATACCGGTAATATTTATTGACAGTCTATATTTACTTCATACGTTCAATATCTATTGACACAATAGATTTAGTTTCGAAAAATCGTTTGATCAAAAGAAACGAAAGAGACAAAAAATATTTGATTTTTCGTCAGACCACCTGGTCTATACTGAAATATTGACCATACCATGATTATGGGTATACTGATCTCCGAGATCTCTTTGAAACGAGATACGAGTTCAAAATAAAAGAGACATGCAAGAAATACTGTTCTTATCGAACTTGGTACGTTATCCTAAAATGAATATGACTGAAAACGTCACGAAAACGATGAGCTACCAGACATCCCCAAGGAACACGGTGTTCCAAAGCATCCGTTGGTTCATTAAATTAGATTAATTGCACACGCGCGTTACGTCCAGATGGTTGTGGTCGGATCGGTGTATTGGACGGTAGTTACATCCGTACACAGATGCAGATCAAGAACTTCACGCCAATATCTCAGTGTCAGAACTAAGGGTATTATCTACAGAGGTCGGTCGAAATGTAGTTTCAGTTAATTCCCGGCGGGGATAACCGTTGCTGTTGCTGCACTTTGAAATCAAGATGGACGACAGAACCGCTGGCAATTTTTAAGTACATGTAAATGAGAACTTCTTATTTATTCTTTGTAACTAATGTACCCTCTTTTTGGCAGTATAAATTATTCAATTTGGCTACTTTGATCACTGGACGATCAAGTTATTAGAACCAGATTATTTATATGCATGTGCAATTTGCAAAGATCGATACTTTATTAAAACATTGCAATTAGGCTTTCATTTAAAAATTAATGAAAAATTGTCAATACAGGTGGATTTAATAATTTGATCATCCATTGTATAGAAGATAATTTTTAAGCATATTCATAAAATAATATTTATAACTGTTCAAAATTTATCGTTCTCACAAAGATTCAAATTTGGTCTAATTTTAAAAAAGTTACTCTACTTTAAAGAACAAGTCAATGATTTTTGATCCACTGTATTTGGAATAGGAAAACTGTTCTCATGCCTTTTCATCGCTCGTCAATTATCAAGCGAGATGAGCTCGATAAACGATTTGCTCGATCGAACGTCTAATATTCTCGCTACGGACGCGATCAAGTTCGCTAATCGTCGACATCGGCGTGAAGTAGACTCGTTTCACGAAGTGTCTTCCATCTACGCTCAATTACTCCGCAATTTAACCAGAAAACCGGTAACAAGTCCTGGAACGTCGTCCTTTCAGCGCGACCTATTAACCCCGCGAATCGCGACTAATTCCCTAGAAAACCTTTCGTCTCGAAGTGAAAAATCTCAGTCGTCGCATTCGCGACTATGTAAAATTCATTACTCACTCTTTCACTTCCATCGCGATATCGATTCTCGTCACAAAGCGACTTCAAGCGGATATAATATATACATATATACCTAACAGGTAGATACGCAGAGTCATTAGGGAGAGAAACGGTCGTCGAAGGAGATTCTCGTCGATCGATCGCAAACGATCGTTCAGGGTGAAGGAGAGTCTTCGGGGAGGATAGCAGATGCGCACGGTGAACCATGTTGTTCGGTTTATAGCGTTCGGGTGTCAAAGCGAGAGTCTCATTAAAGCGACGAACAGCCTAACCGCACGCACAAAGTATCCCCGTGATAATAATTGCACGCTGACTGGTGGTTCGTCATACGCGTACCTGGTAAACATGCCTCGGTTAACGGTACATAGAACACGCAGGTCGACTCCTGGGGTTCTGAAATTGCGGAGCCTGTATGTGTTCTATTTTCACGTAGCGACTCGTGTCATTATTACTCAGTGACGGTAAAATGGTTAGTGCATCACGGAATGTGAAACGAATCTCGTTGAGACCCCGGGACATAATCCCTTCCTTTGCGAGGCAAATGAACAACTTCCGATCTCTCAGAAATTACGCGTAAGAATTGTAACGACGTGAAGTGAATATATACGAAAGGAAAAAAGACACTAAATTAATAAAAAAAAAACAATAAAACGTGCGATTATATCAAGACACGAAACCAATGTTTCCATAAAGAAAGTATTTTGAATAAAATAAATTTCTACTACCAGTTCTCATGAATTCTAAATTAGAGACTTTCAACGAGGAGTTAATGAACACATAAAGGTTGACCATATTTCACTGTGCGTTTCGTCTATTAGATTAATTGTCAGATTGCCATTAGTATCAGAGAACATGGACGATAGTATCTTCCCCGCGCGGTCATCGTGGGACTTCCTGTTACCGGAGAAATCGTCAAAATACAAAATTACAAAAATATACTCGTGGCGCCGTACCAACCTGCCGTGCCGCGTTGCTTTGAACGTGCCCACATTTACATATAAACAACATCGTGAATTAACGTGCGAATTAAGGTCCGTGTATTTACAGGACGCGGCACAATGATTGGATCCGACGAGCCGCGACTCTGCTAGGCCGCTTAAAATAATTCGCGACGATCGTCGCTCGTGTAACTTCGATCTTGTGCTAGTCGATCAGGTTTCTTTGTGCGTTCCAATTCTCTATTTAGCATGTCGCTAATACAATATTCTCCTGCAAAATATTTATATATCTTTCCTCTGCATTCAATGAACTTTTCAATGAGACACTGTCTGGGCAGGTTCTAAAAAATTTATCGAAGGAAGTCGCTAAGACATTCAATAGCTCAAATAAAATTTATTATCACGTGTCAGCCATTTCTAGAATGAGAATTTTATCGGTGAAATCGTGACAGAACCGTAGTTATGAATGATCCTTCCGTGCAATTTTAATGAGTACATTCTATATGACTTTAATTCGCTGAGGTATGTGGACATTTTCAGAATGAGATCAATAAAAAATAATAGCAGTATTAAGGAGATTTAGGAATTGTGAATTTAGGGACTTAAAAAATTCAGAAATTTGTAAACGAGGGACAAGAGAGGACTATCTGTTGGCACCTATTTAAACTTAATTGTCCCTTTGTTCGTCGGTATCGACTAAACGCACATTAATTTCTTCACAGTCGAAGAAAGGAAGTTACACGATCGAGTCGCGATTTTCTCCAGATTGTCCCACTGAATGCCGCACCATCGTTATCGAGATTAGTTCATAATACTGTTTAGGTATGCAGCGATCTTCAGGGAAGATGCATCGTCGACATCGAATCGACTGTGGCTATCATTGTCATCAACGAGTGGTTACAGAAACAAAAACTTCCCTACGTGTCAAACAACTGGAAGGACTTATATCTGCACGATCGAAGACACGTGAAAATGATGTCAGTCTAAGAAAGTAAATGTAACTATTGTCATTGAATGTTTTATACATGCAGCTACATCTTCTCCTAAATGTCGTGTATACGAAAGTGCCTTGGATACAGTGTTTGGGAGATAAGTACTTTAGAGATGCTTCCGAGTCTCTCAATAAGCTACTTGAAATTTTAAGGAGCTGCTTTAGACGCAAAAGACTTAAATATGTAAATTAAAATACACTGTCTGAAATAAGTAGCTGCCATCTTAAATCTATTATGAATTACACGGTGGATGAACCTTATTATAACCCTTAGACGACGAATGCTAGGTTATTTAAGATACGATCTTGAATTTTATAACCAGTGAAGTAACATACACAATTACAAATTATATAAACGCTGTGTGTTTTATTATCACGTTACCTGTTATCCAAGAGTTAAATTTTGCTTAGGGAAAGAAATGAGATTTGACAATAAACTTATTTAATTTCATCTTCGATCGAACAGTTCGAGTCTTTTCAGTCGTTTGACCAATTGAGTCAGTAAATTTCATTGTTCGAATTATGGTACTTCCTTTTAAATGATTCGATAGAAACTCATGTATTTCACACTTTGGTGGCAGATGACACGAACTGAAAATTTTAAGGCGTTCTTTAACAGAACCTTCAAACGCAATCCTATCAATCGACTTTATAAAATGGAGGATATCACAAAATTATTTGAAACTGACCATCAAAGTGTTAATTATTGGATCTGTAGAATGGATCATATGAAACACCTTATTCAACCTTGTTACCTAGACAATTCCTTAGATACTTGAAACATTGGAACATCGGGAGTAGTCGAAAAGTAGTGTTTCGGTGGTTGTGGAATAAGGATTCGTCTCCGCGTGTTCGCAACAAGTTGAGAATACGATCGATCCCGAAATCCCCCGCTAAAGTCGTGAATGCAACGTTAAAACCCGGATAAAACGCAGCGAAAGTATAACAAGTTAGGTGGCTTACGGGCGATAAACGTTTAGTTCAAGAGCGATCGTTATTCGCGGTCCGTATCTACGAAACCGCGGGAATTGAGTCGACTGCAAGTGTTTATCTTCCCGAACAATGGAATTTTCGTTCGTCGTGCAAGATCGATGGTCGAAAGTATTACAAACATCGTACAAAGTGAAACTCGTTCGAGGAAGGTGATCGAAACGGGAACGAGACGAAATCGAATAAAGAACTCGAAAGTGATCTAACTGCAGAAGTAGTACTTGCGTACGGTACGTCTCGTTGATTTCAATTTTCTCAAATATGTTATAGAACTTAATGCTTTCCAGTAATTTTACCTATACTTGCATCGCCCAGTTTTAATTCTGAATACATGGAAGTATTTTGAATATTGTTATGAATGATTTATGAAACACAAACTACAATTTATATTGAACATTACACTGCATCATCAGTGGGAATATTGCATTATAATTGAGAACATATCAAACATAATGTCAAACAATTAAATGACAATTACCTTTGAACCTCAAAAACGACGCTTACAAGTATATATAAAATTACTCAAGTCGAGTACTGTATTTAATGTCGTACCAGCCTTTTAAGACGATCAACTTTTATTTGCGTATACAACAACGTTTTCCATAGATGAACATTGTATCTCGGGAATAGACTTGTCTCCGCGAATCATCACTGAATGTTCCATGAAAGTTGTCGAATGCACAAACTATTTCTTACGTATAACATTCGAGTTATAGTATGTACAGACTGTACGATGTTTCTTTTTCTTACACGAACGTCGAGATCCCTCCTGGTAAAAGTATCATGGCCTGTGAGGATATTAAAATATTTCCAAATAAACGCGCTTCAACGGACGAGCGATTCTGTACGTAAGATTCGTTTGGTCACGGTGTCTCGTAACGTCGATTTTCTTCGCGAAGAATTCGTTTCTATCGATTATGGTCTCGTTACATTCACACTGGAACATCTGCGTTATTTTGTTACCACTGAGAACGGATACAGTCGGAGGATATTCTTTACGTACGCAGAAACAATTATTCTAACATCGTCGTTATCCTAACACGTTTGTTCTTACATTATTGAAAACAATTCGCATGATTTCTTGTCAACGTACAATTACAAAAGTAACTCCCTTCGCGTAATGCCGATTACCGCGAAGAAACAGAGGACGATCTTAAAACTAACGATAAAAGGAAGGCGTTTCCTCGAGGAATAAAAAAAATAATCTTGTAAGAATCAATGTCGTCTTGTACACATTGGCGAATACAAAAATGTGAATTAAAAAATGTAGGAATAGAGATTAAGAGAGGTACCAGATCACGTTCAGCATTTCACAATGTCCATTATCGGGTTGAACGCGATCTTCGTTAGGCATGCAACAAGCACGTGAATAAGTTAGAACGCACTTCAGAAGCAGCGTCATCCTTATCGCTAACGTTCTGTACTTTGCACAATTTATTTGTGAACTCGTCAACTACCAACTCTTTTTATTACTTAAACAAGTACGAACGTCCATACCGTTGGTTGTCTTTGTCAGTGATGGGCAACTATGGCCTCGAGGACGCGATGCACGGATGTACAAGTGGCATGCTCGTGGACATCGATGGGTAAATAATTTTTCAATTTCGCAATTCGGAAATTTGAAATCTTCGTATTTCCATGGACTCTCAGCTTTCAAGATTTTCAAATTTCTGATTTTGAAGATTTGAAAGTAGGAAGATTTAGAAATTTGAAAGTTCGAAATTACCAACTTGTTAAATTTTCCAATTACGAAATGACTGAATTTCTAAATTTCTAAGTTTCCAACTTCCAAATTTGAAAACTTGAACATTGAAAAATTTAGAAATGACCGAACTTTGAAATTTCCGAATTATCGAATTTCTAAACCGAAAAATTTACAAATTTGAAATTTCCGTGAATCCCACACCCATTCCTGCCCGTGTCGTGGACACCCGTGCCCCGAGCTCTTTGGCGGGTCCTTGCTCTGCCCAACACCGGTCACCGTCAACGAACATCTCGATGAACGCAAAGAATCAAAGACATCCACATATTCGTCCACCAGATTCGGTCACATCGTCCTCGCGAGTAATCTACCGTAGACAGTCTCCCTCACGATAAAAACCAAATTGTATCACGTCACGAACTAAATAAATTAAAAAAAATACAAGAAAAAAGAAAAACAAAGTAAATAAAAAAAAGAGAAAGAAGTACAAGAAAGAGTTTGTTGCTATTCCAGCGAGTCAGCGTTTCACCCGACTTGTTTCACCGGATGTGGAAGCCCCCGCACGCTCGACGAGCAAACTGACCCACTCCAACCGAACACGTGAACTCGCACGAAGCACGGATCGTCTCTTCGTCAAAGGCACTACCGGTTTATTGTGACCTCGGTCATGCGTCTCTTCCGCTTAACACGGCCACGACCTCGCGGCCTCATCTTCGTCGACCTACGTACGTAGATCATACCTCCGTCCCGTCTTCGCCCTCGTCCTCGTACAATGGGCCGTTGGTGGACTTCTTCTTCGGCTTCGGGGGTGGTCTGGGTGGCACTTTTCTTCCCAAAGTATTGCTGGACGATTGTTGAGGTTGCGGTTGGCTAAGAACGTGGTTGCTGTCGGTCGATTCGTCGGCGATCTTGGTCGGCCATTCTGCGGCGCCTTCGGGAGCGGCTCTATCGAGAGGGCTGCTTGTCAGTATGTTCGGGGTGCTTCGCTGAATGGTGCCGTAATGGGAACTGGGCGTTCCTGGCAGAGGTCGATTCCTGATGGAGGACAGAGGTTCCGGACTCTTGTTCAACGACAGCCTCGAGCTACCGTCGGCGGTGCTGCGCACTCCAAGGTTGTCGTAGACCGGTTCGAGGCCGTCTGTGGGCGATGTGGGTGGACCGCTGCTCCAGCTAGGTGCCCTGGGTCTTCGTGGTATCGTGACGTAACCATGGCGTGGCATCACCGGCGCGATCGTGGAACTGGAGATTCCGTAGGGGGTGACGCTACGGTTGTGCGGCAAAGTCTTGAAAGCGGCAGGGTATTGGTTCGCAGGTGAACCGTACGCGGCCGCACTCGGCGTCGCGTGCTGACTCGGCAGACGAGTGTTGTCGGGTGCCGTAGACGCCTGGCTCGTCGGCGATGCGCCTCGACCACCCGAGAAGGCCAACAGATCCGGCGGATACTGGCGATAACTTCCGCCACCTCCGCGGCACAGCGTGCCGGTACCGCTCTCTAGCTCGGGTGTAGCTCGTTCTTCCCTCTCGTCGTCGCCGACCCCGCCGATCACTCCGCCGCCGACACCGCCACCGATACCATCAGCTGCCAGAACCATGAACAAAAAAAACAAGGACGAACGTTAAGAAAGAAAAGTGGAAGGTGCGCGGTAATTAAATTATAACAGAAATTAAACAGAAATAAAGAATGTAAGCGCGGTTTTCGATTTGATGATGCTGTCGGCGGGACATCGATGACTCGCTCTGAATGGATGATGAGATTCTTTACGAAGACGTCAAGTATTTTAGGAGTTTTTACCTACATACTTCAATTCCCGATATCGTCGATAGTCATTGTACCTTGAGTACGTCTAAGCCTAGATAATCGTATTGGTCTTTTCTGAAATTGAAGGATTAACCCGGTTAACTCTAGATATGGAAACTGGTAAGTACGTACTTATTTCACTGAGAGCCTTCATAGATAACAGTTAACAGCTATTTTCGTAACCATTTCAACCGCTAGTATTAAGCGTGACAGCACTCGGTGTAACCTGCGAGATGGCGGGTTAACCGGGTTATGTACCCATAGCCTAACAGAACATCGACCGCCGTGTTGGATGAGATTATGTAGCTAGCATATTTTAGGGACCCATATCCTATTCTCGTTAAAGTTACAATCCCTGTGTCTAACTACTTGAACATTAACAACCGGTAAATTTGAAATAAGCAACCGTATTATCGTACTTTCTCGATCGATCGATTGCACAGACGTTCCGCAGCTTCGTACATATCTGAAAAGCAAATGTTCGAGATCCAAGGACGGTACGAACTCCGTAATGATATAAATATTCAGACGATACCTCTTTTCGAAGGGGAACTTACGTCAGATACCATGGAACCGTATCAGAAGACGTAATATATAATGTAGAAGACCTGTCACGACTTGTATCGCGAAGACACGTAAATCGATCGTGCCCTCTGAGATAAAGTTCATCGGAAGAAAAGTGGGTCGACCCCATTGGCGTAACTAGCTATGGACCGGGGCCTGCTTGGATCTACTGCTTCTCCCTACTTAGTTACGGTTGTGGGACGGAAAATTAAATAAGAAATTGTCTATTTTCAATTTTCAAATTTTAAAGTCTTTCATTTCCGAATAATTAAATTTTCAAATTTATAAATTTCTAAGTTTGTAAGTCCTGAAATCTCGACAGCCCCAATTCCCCAATCTTCCAAATTCTTGACAATTCCGGTTTTTCAAACGCATAAATTTCAAATTTTCAGATTTCCAAATTCCATAATTTGCAGATCAGCTATTTCCAAATTCCGAAATAACCAAATTTCCGAATCCCTAAATCTCCAAATTTCTGAGTACTGAGAACTAGGTACCTGGTTCAGGCGAGTCAAAAATGCTAGTTACGCCACTGGTCGAGCGCAGTCCGTTTCGTAGGCTACGCTTTCCAGTTGTAATTTAAACGCCATCTCTCGTTGCGACTTTTTCGTAACGAATCTGTCAAGAAAATGAAATACAGATCGACGCGAATGCACTTGGTTTCTTTCTTTTTCCAATTTTATCGCGCTTCAGTCGCAGTCAAAGACTTTGCCCTGCAATATTCTCGGAGAGTTTCGTGACACGTACACCAACCTTGCAGCCGTTCTTGCCCACACGCGAATCGCAGGATTGCGAATGTGTTCGAGTGAAATCTTGACGAGTGTCGATGACAGGTAAACGAGAGGGCCAGTAATCGTGAAGAAGTTTTATCGTGGTTCGCGTTTTTCAACGTTCGGATCCCGCTCAATGGCAATCGGACGAGAAATTAGGACACGAGAGTGGAGCCATTGGTTCATACAAAGGGATACCGTGAACGCGGTGGTAATTGAAGCGAGGAAGGTAACCGTTCAGATGCGAGAACCCGTCGACAATTTCAATTATGTACTATCTTTGAAGGTGCATAGACAAAGAGGGTGGGTTAGGTGTACACGGAAGCAACACGCTGAACAACTGTCCGTATCGTTCTTAATAAAACGCCAATTTGCTAATTCAGACGAGAGCGTTGTGTAATGATCATTACCGTTCCTTTGTGTTAACCGAACCGAACGTCACGGAACTCGTGCACTTTACTTTTCCCTTATCGTTTTAATCACCACTCCACGTCTAGCGCAATCCCGACCGCTTGCTACCCTTTTGTTCTCTTTGTATTTTCATTATTCACGCTGCCGTACGACCAATAACGTTTCAATTAACAACAATATCCTCTCTCTTGATTTTTCTCTTCGCGCGATACTTCCGGTTACTTTTCGTCCCGTGTCTCACTAAATTCTGTTTTTCTTCCTTTTTTATTCCGCTACGCGAACTCTATGTACATAAGCGTAACTAACGTTTGCTACAGGGCTTCGACAAAATAATGGAGCTACGTTCTTTAACTCTTAATTGGTACGGTTAAATTTTAAAATAAAAAATTATCGTTTCTGGTGTATTCTTATTCTTTTCCTAATTTCTAAATGAAAATAATTTGAAGTATACTATTAGTTTCATATTAAGAGCTATACATTGTCTGTGTTCTTTGATTTGTATTGGGCAAGTTTCCAATAGCTTTCAGCGAAATTTGATAGGATCGAAATGAATTTATCAAACGTACTGAAAAACCGGAACGCCGTCAAAGGTTTCTTAGATATTCCATTATTTTGTCTACCCTGTATTCTCCGCAGAGCGTATACTATGTACAAGACCGTTACCGCTACAAGAAGCCTGCGATCATTCTAAAGACAAAAATACTTCGATTCTCTTGAACGCTTATCCTGTTGATGACGTAGTAGTACGTATAATAATTTGCTGTTCGCTCGTCGAAGCGACGTATTTACAATTTTATCAAAATAATCGTCTCGCATACGCGATACGTCTATGAAACCGTAACGGGACGATTAGATACGTCTCGTCTAATTAACGATAGCCAACGTCTGGCCAGAGTTATGTTTTCTTGTTGCGTGGAAAACGAGGTTGTTCGAGGGAGAAAACGAAAAACGCTATCGACAGAAACCAGACACAATTGACGAATGCCTTTCTCCTCTCGATCGCGACGCGTTGCACGCTCTCATTAATCTTGCAACAGTCTTGGTCGATACTCGTTAACCCAGGATCGATGGCGCCTCGTTTATCTGCTCGCGGGATTACTGAACCCAAGCCGCGTCACCGCCGAAGCAACATCGTCTTCGAATTAAGCGCACTCGCCGTGTACGACTCAATTAATCTGTTCTATCCTTGATTAGCGACGATATTTGTCGCGAGTCGCAACAGCCAGTGTTTTCGAAGGAAATCGAAAGATTAATGGTCGCTGTTGAGTTAACCGAATTAATCTTCGGTTGGACGTTAAATTTTTTATGAAGTTTCTCGTTCACGTTTTATCGATCGACCTTTAATTCTCGGACCGGAGATGCTTTTAAAATTTTTAAATCTCCCTTGCTATCGTGTGGGACCGTTAAAAATTCAAACAATACCCTTAAACTTTTGCAACGTTGCTAATCTTAGAGGATACACCCTGTATATCGTATCAAAATTGCATAAAAATCGGCTCGAATCGATCGCATGACGTTAGAGGGTACAAACCACCGAGCAATTAGACTGTACAATTTCTACTCTTCGATCAAATTTCTCTTCTCGGACAAACTACGTTATTCAGATCACATTGATCCCATCTGTCGGATATGTACCGGGTATATTCGCCTAACCAGTTAGGCGGGATTTAATTCGTAGAATCGAATTGGACGCTCGAAGCGACGCGATTCGTGAGCATTCGCGCGGAACAAGTATCGATACTGCAAAGAAACTCGAAAGACCATTACTCTATCGACCTTCTCGGAGCCGGTGGGAGTCGTTTCACACGCGAGCGCCATCGAACTCGAAGAGCGTGCAACGACCGTCCTGCGACGAGCATCTCGTCGTGAACCGTGGCAGGAAGTAACAAATGGTTAGTAGCTAGCACCTGGCCACGCACTGTTTAGTAATGTAGGCAGTGTACTGACCGAAGACCGAGTCGTTGTCGAGCAGCGTGCGATTCAGCTCCGTCATCTCGGTGCCGTGCGACGTCACGGAAGGCGTCTCGTAGCGTCTAGGTGGCTTCACCACCGGATTTATGGTGGTGATCAGCGACTTCTCCTGCTCGCCGAGACCGTGGTGTTCCATCGAGGCGGCCTCCAGGCTCTTCTCGTCGTGCCTCGTTCGACGACGACGACAGTAACACACGCACAGGGACACGGTGACGACCAGAAGCAGCAACGCGGTCACACCTAACCCTAGCGCGAGCGGTAGACTGATTATATTGTCTTTGCCACCCATAGCGTCGCCGGCGACGGCCAGAGTCACGTTTTTCTCCGTATTTCCGCCTGGACTTTTCGCCAAGCAGACGTAATCGCCCTTGTCGGAGGGCGTGACGTCCGGTATTGTCAGGTTCAACCAGTCGTGGCTAGACTTCAGGATGTAACCCTTCTCTCCATTATGCCGCCTACTGTCGTTCCTTAAGGTTCTCGATCGGTAGATCCAGAACAGCTGAAATGGAACAGCAAACTGTAAAGCTCAAGGTTTGAGAACCGGTCACCGACTTCAACTTTGTCATCTTTAACCCTCGTTAATCTTATCTTCGTAAAGAACACACTAATTAAAGATGACAAAGTTAGATACCTTTTGTGCGAGAGGAGGAACATCCGTTAATATGTTTAATAGCAAGTGTAACGAAAATTGTACAGGTTGAATGTAATTCGGTATCGAGCTGTCGCGTCGCTGTTTACAGCGAGCCCTTGAAAATGCATATAAGATGGCACGGAGCGTGTGCGAACATTTTTTAAGGGTGTTCTTAATTTTCAGTTTTCATAGCGGGAAGAATTTGAAAGGACTTCGTTATCGCACGCAAAAGCTCGCGTAACTACGTCTTTCTTTTGTTCAATGTGATTTCAAAAGACGACCTTTTCACTCTTTTGTAGCGCGTTATTCTCCGCAAAATCAAAGGGTTTCATTAAATCAAGAAAATTTCACGACATGTTTTTGAGGTCACCGGGGAATATAACGTTACAGGAATTGTCGAGAATGATCGCGTCGCGAAAATGAAGCGAAATTTATTCTAAGATAGTCATTCGGCAATGTTCCTGTTACTGAAGGGAATCCGTCGAAATGTTACGGTACATGTGTGAGCGCGAATACATTTTTAAGGCAGAGACGAGCAAGGGAAGTCTGAGCGAACAGAAAAGTTAAAGTGCTTGCGACAGAATTCGAGAGTTTCAGGTGTGAATGAGGAATATTTGATTTAAGAGTATAAAGGATCGAGGGTCTACGAATAAAGGACGTCCCGAGGCGATCTTTCCTTTTAGGTCGAGTCAGAAAGGAAATGCAAGGCACAAAGAAAAGAAAATGAATTTTTGAACTTCAAAAAGAGCTTATCGGTGAAACTCAGCGAACCATCAAGAATTTTATGAACGTTACCGAGAGTACATTGCAAGCAATTACGAGATTCTATCCTTTAATTATAATTAGCTTAATCGCTCTTCTATCCGTGTTTACTAACACTTTTCTCTTTACTGATCTACTCTTACGGTTCATATCAAATTTTGTTAAACAACCTATATATTCGTTCATCACTGTCTGAAAGCTACGCAAACTTTCTACTTCAAAGGGGAAAATTCTGCCAAACATTAAAACGGAATAATTCATCTTTGACGCGGCACGAGAAATTTATACTGCAATAATTTCAGTTATGCGCATTTTGAATCATTAGCAGGGTCCCTGAAATTACGAGGTACAGAAAAATGTGTCGACTTGCATCGTAATCAAAAGCCATTACCAGAGTTAGAAAGGAAGCTTTTACAACCAGCGCATAAAATACACAGTTGAGGCTGTTGCAACGTCGTGAAAGAAATATACGTTCATGGTGGGTAAACATTAAAAAAAAAAAAAAGAAATAAAATACAATCCTTTCCTTCTGAAATCAGAGAACAATGTTCCACTGGTCGAGATCGTTTAGGAGCTTTCAAGCTAAGCTGCCCGAACGCGGATTTAACCGACGACGCGATCTTTTCAACGGACCTAACTTCCGCGTTGAACCGGATTGTATACCGAATTGCTTGCAACTTACCGTGGATTACAGCAGTCAACGTTATCCAGGCTTTACCGCGTCTCGTTTTATAATATTTCACCATTATTTCGTTCCGCCTTTCTTCTCCTTTCGCTCTCTCTCTTCGTTAACCGACAACTTTCCCGCTCTAACAGAAATTTATACGGTTACCTGTGGCTGCGGAGTCCCGGTGGCTTTGCACCAGAAGGTGACGTTCCCTCTGGCGAACTCCATCTTCACGGATGGGCCGATCGTGAAGATTTCCGGTCTGCAGGCGAACTCGTCGCCGCTGATCTCGTCCCACATTTTCCCGGCCAGATTGGGCGGTTCCTGACACGTGGTAGGCTTCGTGTACAACTTCCTCTCTATCGTCCAATTACGGAATCTCTTTAGATGGCAATTGCAGTTCCAGGGATTATTATGGAGCTCCAGGCTGCCAAGTGTCGGTAACGACTCGAAACTCTGCACCCCCAGGGTGCTCAGATTATTGCCGTCCAGGGTCACCAATCGCAGACCGGGCAGATTGTGGAACGTCTTCTCCTCGATTCGTTCCAACTGGTTGTTGGACAACATTACCTTCTGTAGATAGACTAGATCACGGAATAGACCGTTCTCCAGGACCTTCAGCTTATTATCGTTCAAAAGCAACACCCTCAACCTTTGTGTTTCCACGAACGTGCCCCGGTTCAGTGTTCTGATGTTGTTCGCCGATAAATCGATCTCGATCACGATCTTCAGCCCGTTGAAAGCGGCCGTGTGAATCGTCTCGATCTCGCACCTGCGCAACACCAGCTTCTGAAGGTTCACCAGGTGAACGTGGCTGAACGAGTCGTGCATCAGATGAATAATGCGATTGTCGGTCAGGTCAAAGTTCTGAATCTCCGACGATAGACCGCTAGGTATCTGCGTGAGATTCTGCTTCACGCATTCGGCGGTCTTCTTGCCGGAAATCCATCTGCACTTGCAGAAGGATGAGCATTGAGCCGTCCAATCTTCTTGGCACCAACACACCGCCACCACCAACGCCGAGTAGAATAACAGTTTCGCCGTTCTTAGCTCCATCCCGAGGATTTCTGTTAACAAGAGAAACATGATCGATGAGATTAGAACTTGTTCGGTTGTGTGTATCACGAGAAACACTTCCGACCAAAACAAGACGCAGAAATATTTTGCGGATGAACACGAGGCAGTTTCGCGAGCAACTTCCATCGCGCGAGTCTTTGCGAATTCGTTGAAAATACTTGCCAGATGATTTACTTCTCCCGTATAATGTGTTTGAATTTCTGCATGCAGAGTGTTAATAAATATTAACAGTAATTTTAACATTACTCTTTCGTTAACCGAGGTAGTGTAATTTCTAGTCTATCCCTATTTTTACAAGCAATAAACGTATCGTTATCCGACCGTTGATCGAACGAAGTGAAATTTAGGATGAAAGAATCGTCAAACTTTTAGAGTAAGGAGAATTTTAATTAAGAACATTTTCTTCAACTAGCAAGGTTTACGGAAAATCTTCCGTTTTCGACCCGAGGGATGAGTGCAGGCCCGAACAGTACGATCAACAAGAGAAAGCTCAACTTTCTCCGTTATCAGGCAAATCCGAGGAGCACGATTCTCAGCAATATACACTTCCGAGCTGTCTCCGCTTCTGCCGCCCTCTTCATTTTACTTTTCTTTTTTCTTTCGTCGTATTTTTTACGTCGCTCCACCCAGCCGGTTTCTTCCCGCGTGTTTCTTAGCCCGTGTTCCCGCGTTAATCTCGAACCGGAGACCACCTTAGCACGGACTGTTTGTAATTTAACTTAATATCGTTTCGGTGTCCTCTCACCACGATCACCAGTCGACGCCGCGTTGCAGAATTTAAATTAATAAAACAAGACGCCCCGCACGCTGTGCCCCTTTTATTATCGTCCAAGCCCGTGGAATTCGAGGTTGTGCATCAAATTACTCTTTCGGTCGGAGGTGGCTCTCGGTACAATTCATTTTGTAGCTTCCTCCAGGGATACAAACTGTAAGTAAAACAGGTCGAGGCAAACGACCTAGCGCAGACGACCTTCTTGTCATTTGAATTTATTCCAAAAGTTCAGGAAAAAGAGGTAATAAAGACAGGCTTAGCTATACAGGCCACTTCAGAAGTTGCGTACGAACCTTCACGTATAAACACATCGTACAAAAGGGTGATCGTGTAAAAAGGTCAGAAATTGCAAGATGTTTTTGCAGGAAGAATTCACGGTCTTTGAATGGACCACTATTTTTGGGACGTTCTGTACTTCTTCGCGGTGAGTGCGACGAAAAATTTGGATGAAAAGGGAAGGGTAACGACATGGGTGTACATACACTGGTAAATCGATTCTTCAGCAACGGGGTGGGATAACGGTGAACGTTATAATAACGTCAATGCCCACGGGACCAATATAAGCGGGCGTTACGTCGATTACACAAATTCAATTATCGTTCGTTGGTGTACACCGTTGACAAACCGCGTTTGTCAAGCAGCGGATCGGTCGGTGACATTGTGATCAAATATTTATAACCGGATCACACAATTGGATGATAGCTCGTTTATCGAGTGGTTGCTTTTCGTTTTAAACCAGTACCACGAAGAAATGTCCCCAGGAACGATCTTTACGAGGTTCAGGAATTGTCGCAATGAAAATATTTGTCGAGCACGGAAGACATTTCGGGATATGGAAATTTGAAAATGTCCAATTTCGCATTTCCATTTTAATAAAGATTTCGATATTTAGTCCTGAATTAATTTAACTGAGAAAACAAGCTTAAACGAATCCCCTCAGATCGGATCGTGGCATGGTTCGTGCTCGAATTTCCGTCTCGAATCGTGGAACTTTCTGAAATCTCCGCCCGCAACGGAAAACTCATGGTTTGCGTACTTCGCTTTACCATCTCTTCTTCCGGACTTCATCGTCTGAAGACCAGGGGCAAGATTCTTTTGTGCCTGGGCTTACGGTGAACCGCACCAAGACAAAAGAAATACGGTTCCGAGCTTCATTGCGCGTCCCATTTTTCTCGTTACATCGTCCTCCGCGTTTCTTCCACGTTCGTTCTTTCTTTCCTTCCTTTCTTCGTCTTCGTTGTTCTTTCAACCCTCATCCAAACCCTGGTAACGCGCTTGCGGTGAGCTTTTTCTTCGCTTTTTCAGCCTCCGAGCGTCGTACCGGTTTCACTCGATCGTTCGCATTTGACTTGTAAATATCCGACCAACGAGAACATTAGATATGCATAAGACGAAAGTAAAGGGTTTATATACTTTCTACCGGTATATACAGGAGGTTTCTCAAACAGGTGCACAAACTTTCGACGTATTCCACATTCCCTGTAGGAATAAAAAAAATTCTTGCGCAATTTACTTGTTTTCTGTGTTACGAATCATACTTTGAGTTTGCTACTAACTGACGATATTTGCTCCAGTATACAAATATACAAAAAATATCAATTTTATAAAATGATTCAGTTGTAAATTCACAACTATTTTTCTATTCCATCGTGATTTGATATAAAACTATATTGTAATATGTCTTTAATAAAAATATTTTTCCTCTCCATATGTTTAAAAATTTCACTCCGGACCGTTTCTCAAAGGGTCTGATAAGCCCTCTATATTACAAAAATTCAGAAAAGCCTCCCCATTTATATTCCGAACGTCCGCTTATTAATTCAGAACGTCCTGATACGACAAATATGGATGTTATGTAAATGTGAAAAAAATCTGCTCGTTAAGAGGATTAAACTTTAACCATCTATTTTGGAAACTTCCTATATATCAGAGGTATCTATATGAAGGGCGAAGAATGGGGTGGGATGCAGGGTTCAGTGTGGTGAACGAGAAGCAAAACGGAGGCGAACTGGAAGCGGTGTCCTTTGGAAACACGGTCCGGAAGAGACCTTCTACGTGCCTTGTTCCAGGACGTGCACGGTCGGAAGGAGTGTGACGTGGACATACGTCCTTTATGTAGGCACGCGTGCGTGCAAATCCACCCCTTTGCTGGTTTGCATAGCCGGAAAGAGGGTCAGATAACGGGTTGGTTTTTTCGCGAAGCCGGAATTTTACATTCGGATCAACCCTTCCGATCAAAATCGTACGTAGGAAAATTTCAACATTGACTTACGTAATCATATCGTTGAATAATTCACACTTTTGAACGTCCCACATCGAACTCATATATATTTTATAAGAATTATCTTCGATATCATTTTTTCCAATTTTTTCGAATATCTTTTTAAGGGTATGATTTTAAGGGTATTTGGTTAACTTTGTTCAGTCGATAAAATTGACAAATATTGTAACATGTATTAATCAATTTATATTTCCGAATAAAGAATTAATTAGCAATTAGCATTCTACGAGAGGAATTTACATGTAACTTGAATTTACTTAGCATCCATTTGCCACAACGATTTCGCATAAGCGAATTAACGTACAACAGGTTCCCACAGTCCCGATTTAATTAACATATCGTATAATTATACCGTCGAAACTGTTTTCAAATGTTCGATGATTGGCTCGGAACGTGGCATTCATATCGCTCGGACGTATCCGTGACAGTTAGAGGCAACTGATAGGATTTATAATAGCCCGAGTAAACCGACGATCATCTCATAATTTATTGGTCGTCGGTTGGGAACGATTATTCGCGAAATCGGGGATATTAAGCCGACTGAAAGGGATGAAGCTTTTCGCATATGAAAAGATACGTTAAGCGGTGCTCGAGCACATATGAGAAGCGAATTTTAGAAAACCGGAGCGTTTAAATCGAATTTCCCATGAAAATTGTTTCGAATGAAAAAAAAAAGTAGAAACGCGAAACGATGTTTTCGACTTAAAACTGTTTGGAAACGAACAAGCTGCTCGACGTAAAAAAAAAAGTCAATCTCACGCCGGCAATGTAAAGATTGCTTTGGCGAATGGAATAACGATTTTCGAATCCGGCGCGGATGTATTAACCGCAAAGCGTCGAGCATTTTGAGCGTCGGTTTCGCCGTGGCGATTTTGCGAAATTGAAAATTCAATTTAAACGTCTCTGTAAATAAAATCGTGGCCTTCCGTTTCGCCCGCTTCCCGTCGAAACATTCGTATAACGATGCGTTAGGAAATCCAAACGAATCGCGTGTTTGCTAACAACAAAGATCGCGGAAATACAAACGGTAGCTTTCTGCGACTACAGTTCTCTTTCGAGTTGTCGAATTTTTTAAATCCTGAAAAAAAGTAAGGTTCAGAAATTTGGAAATTTAATTTGGAACTATAGATATTTAATTAGTATTCATAATAGGTATGAATAGGAGTAATAAAAATAGCGCGAAAAATTGAGAAGAATATCATTAAAGTTTATTAAAGTGCTGTGGTAACGTCTATTTTCATTACAACTGTCAACACATTAAAAATTTGTCTCCCTACCGTTCATTTTCGTTAATTAAAAATAAAAGCAGCGCGAATATTGTAGGCTGAAGTAAAATTGAACGTTTGCTCAATGGCTTTTTTATCGTGTTTCGTTTAATTTTATCCGCCTCTCGTTTAATATTATAAAGCTTTTAACTGATTATGTGCGAACGTAGGTTTAAATATACTGGACATGACAGAATATAGAAGAGAATTATAAATTCATCCTACGAATAAATTAATATTCCGGTAACTCGAAACGTGATTAACCGTCGCTAAAAGAAGATGAAGCTTCTGTATTCTCTTACTATTTAATATTAATGTACCTTCGGAACTTGACAGCAAATTCGAGCAAGAACACCAAGCTAGATGTGACAAGGTTCTACTTCATTCAGCGAGAGTAATTACCTCCGGCTAAGTTTCATAATATTATAATGATCGTGATTAAAATATGTCCTTTTATATCCAGATCAAAATACTGAAAATCTAGGAGTTCGTTTCGATTATTCTTGGCAAAGACGTCAAACGTCGAACCGATTTAAAATTCAATTATTTGAATCGAGGGTATAAATCTTAGATTTAATCGAATTAATCGGATCTTCGCCTGGGAAGCTAATGGGATTTCTTTTGAAAATTTTATAGGACATTTTACCCACCGAAAATTTATTGATAGAACAAACACAAAGGGAATCGGTATCAGTTATAACGTATCTTATGACAGACTGTTCTCGATAGGGTTTAGTCTGACGAAAGATGGAACTTCATACGTCAGTGTGTAATTGGAGATTCAAAGAAATTTCAAAAGGTACGAAAAGATGATTATTCGCATTTTCTGAACGAAATCGATTCTTCGTGACGGAAATCGGAGATCGGGCATTAGGACGGTGTCCTGTGTGTACGGCACATTATACTCCAGTTACCTGGACAACTTCCTGAGGATTCAGTTTCAAAGTGGAACTCGCTGGCGTAATAACGAATGGAAGAAAAAGTTTTAGTTGAATTGGTTGGGCGAAATACAAATCGTCCAAGTAAACCGCGTAGACACCCAAAGAATTTCTGTTCCCGGCGTAATTATATTGCCCTGCTGAATTTCTACCCTTGGATATAATTTGCCGTGACAGCGAATATCGATCATTCATGATATATTCGTTCGCAAGGAACGAGAATAAATTTAGTGATCGAATTATGATGGTGAGTTGCAAAAGTGATATACTTTATGATCTCAAAGACATAACTTTGAAATTTTTACAGGTTAATATTTTGGAAATATGGAATTGTTAGAACTATGAAACTTTGAACTTTGAAATTTTCGGATTATCGAATGTTTTTGTACGCACCATGAATTCAAACAAGTTGTTATTCCCACGTTTTTCGATGAAAACAGTTTTGTTGGATTTAAATAATTTTTAAACCGAATATGTTGCTCATTTGTTGAAGCGTGTTAAATGGAAATCGTTTCATGCAAAACGAAGCTTTACGCATTTTTTCGACCGTGTTAATTCGGATCCGTGCAATCGGAACACCGTCGATGGTCAGGTACACCCTTTTCTTTGTCCTTAACATGTAAAGAAAAATTCGATTACACCGAATAAACGTTTCCAAACGTTACAACGTTACAATACGTTATTTAATAAAAATTCATTATACAAATTTTTTAAATTCATTACCCGTTAAGTGTATTTTCAATTCTATTCGTGTTTAAGCTTCAAACAAACGACAAGTGACCATAATAATTTGATCCATCATTTCGTGACTTTATGCAATTAACGGAAATTAGAAGCCAGATATAATTCCGAATTTTGCAATTTTGTAGGTACTTGTACTCCGTAATTTAAATTTAAATGCAAATTTCAATTTCAAATTTCGAACCTCAATTTACTCTCTGAACATCGTTTTACATTTTCACGACGTAGAGTATTTTCGACCGTTTTCCACGGTCGAGCAATCAGGTGAAACTCGTTTTCATTTTTTACAACAGTTTTGTTGAAATAAAAAAAATATATATATATATAACAAATAAATTCCTCTTTCTGTGGTTTCAACCGTGAGTTCAAAAGCGCCCGTTCTCCTAACGCGAGAGATAAAATTCAAATTTCATACAGTCCCGTGCGTTCACCAACAAATTTTCCATTTTCGCTATTTTAATTGTTTCATTGGTCGTCGAGGATGGACCGGCAGCACGCAGGCTCAAATCGAGCGTATTGTTAAAAACCAAAAACCTCACGGCAGGAGACAATTGCAGCCCCAGGTGAATATTAATGGACCGCGGTCTGTGCTATCACCAGAAAATACGTTGTTTCATTAATGGATATTCTGTTCAACGTGACTCCACGAAGAAGAACGAAAAAAGAACTTGTCGATACTTGGAGCGTGTCGACACGATATTTCATAATTTGCTCGATGACAAAAGTCACGCAATAACGTCAGCCTCGTTTTAAGTCTACTCCCATTATTCTCTTATTGACTTGTACTTTCAATCGCTACTCGGTGAATTACAAATAAATTACGTAATGTCGAGGTCAAAGAGATTTGCCACACTGACTTTTACAAATAACTCTCGTTATTTTTGTAGTGATATTGGACTGTCTCACACGAGGTTAGTTTAAGATTGTCAAAGGGTTCGAATCCTTAAAGTAGAAAATCGTAGAAAAAGAAATCAGACATCCTGTGAATCATCTACCTTCTTCATCTACTCGCAGTTGTAATATAAAGTAAATTTGATTAATCAAGTTTGTCGTTCTGTCTGGTGCTCGTTACCCGAGCACGGGGATACGAAATGTCGAAGTTTTTTTCGAAGTAATCGAACCGTTTTTATTGCGTCTGCCTCGAGCATGCCAAAGACGCCGCGTCGCGTCAGTAATCGACTTTCTAATTATAAATGAGAAACGACGAAGCCGAGGGAAGCCTGAACTCTCGGCGAAGGGGTCACCTTCTATTCCCGATAAGCCGTTAATACTTAATTACCAATGAATATCGATATCGTCGTCGTCGCTGTACAAATAATACCGCAGGCTGATAGCGCCGTGAATAGTCTGATCGTGGAAACGCTTCCGTAATTATTCCTCCAGTATTTTCCATTTGCATGAGCTCGACATATTTTCGTGACCAACCCCTTCGCGAAGTCCCTTGCGAAAGAGAAACACGATCGATCGTGTAATGGGGTTACCAGCGTTCTTATCGCGAACAACTATCGCGATGTCCTTTAGAATCGTTGTATCCGTGCAAACAAATTATTCAGGATTTTCTCACGAACGTATTGATTGTAAATGAATTATCTTCGGGACGATCGTTTTATGTACTTTAGTCCTTTCACGCGTAATATACTGTTAGCATCGGTAAATTGCGAAGCTACAAACCATAATGGTTGTAAGAGCTTCTCCGAGAAGTTAAAAGACATTTAAGGTATACATATTCTATTAAGGAGAAACGACTGGTGTTAATCGTGAATCTTGATTTTGTAAAAATGTTGATACTGACCACTTCAGGAATGACCTAGAAGAATTCATGTACGTACGTGACCTTTGGTTGAATTTAAAAATTGAGTCCACATACGTGTATCTTTGAAAAGGTTAAAGGTGGAAATGTATTATAGATATAATCAGCTCCGACCCGGTGTCGTCATCGAAACATTACATTACAATATGTTATCCAACACCCGTTGCAATTAAAAACGAGAACATTCGCTAATAGCACGCTCCCGGTGTCATTCCGCACGCTTCCAGTTACGTCTGCGTATCCCTGTAACGTGACAAGGATACAGGAAACCAAGATGATGCCCTAGAAGGCTCGAAGCTGGATATTAATATGTGCTCGGAGTCGATATACACCTGGTGCCACCCTCCCGGGACAAACACCCTTTATGTAACTAAACCTCTCTCTCAGGCCGTGTATCTGATCGCGTGCACGATCATACGCAACCCGTTCCCGTGTGTTATTTCGCGCGTGTGAAACTGGAGAATACACACACATGCACGCAAAATACACGCACCGAGAAACTGGAGAATACTGCTCGTGATTACGAGATACAACTGTCTCCGGGGAGGTCCGTAAGGAAGAACGATGTTGCACCAGGGAAAAGGATCATATGCGTCACCGGGGTCCTTCTCTCTATCTTTCTTCGCGTGTGTACGTACGGGTTCGTGTGTATTCCTTAAGCAGTTTAAATGAGACTGGATCGTGTCGCGTGTATAAGTAGGAAAAGACCGTAGATTTTTGGTAACGTCGAGGTAGTAGCACCCTGGGACGGGTAGAAACAGCGCAGCGATTCGTTATATACATTAAGAAACATACACGGTCCTCCGTGTTTCCTCCAGTTCGTCCATCTTGCCCGCGACTTTGTAAATGGGTCACGGTACCCTCGTTACGACGGGATTTTTATGTCCCTCTCGTGATTTCGGTCCACGACCAGAGTTCTCTGACTCTTTATCTTCGTTACGAGCACGGATGATTAAGCGTAATTGAAATTTAGAAATCCGATGCTCTTTTACCAGAAAGTGGAAAACTGTTGAGGATGAACGTGTTCGTTTATTCCGAGCTCGAATCTGAGTATTTTACACAAGGGTTGAAAATGATACATTTCGCAACCAATTTCGGGGAAATGTTACGCAAACATACACGAATTTTGATGTACACTTACATAAATGAAATTACAGAACTCTCTTCCGCGAGTTTATTTTCAAGCAGACTGATGCGGGGGATGTTTGATCGACGCGGCGTAGCAGCTTCCGGCGCTGTAATTACGCGTCGGAACCTCATAATGATGCGAGAGACTGCGAAAAACGCAGACGAAAATTATAACGAAGCCTCATTCGCGAATTCTTGTTCGCCCGTCGCGAAACATCGATCACTCGGAACGAAAACGCGCGAGACCACCGAAATATTTCGCGAGTCATCGAAATTTTCTATTGTTCCGCTGATGATCGAAATCGCGTAACGCGTCGCAACGACGCTCTCGAAATCCCCGACGCGTTCCGGAACGTGTTCAACAGTCGACTGCATTTCCCTTCCGACGAAATCTTTCATTTCTAAAGATACAACACGCGCTCTCCACGAGGAATCTCTCGATACCAAAAATAGTCTTCAACGTCTTTGTTATTGACACGACGTGATTGAGACGCTGAGATATAATTTCTGTCCATATCTATCCGTAAACAGAAACGATAGATACAATAAAGTGCGCAGATGTCGAAGCTGGCGCAGCTGTGCAGCGTACAGAAACTCCTATTTGTCAGCGGATCGCTAAGATTACGCGAGAGATCCGTCTAATAGGATATCCCGGGAGATGAACTTTGTCTGTTTGATCGAAGCCGATGTGTCTATCGATAAGCACGTAATAAAGAGAGGACAATACCGACTTGATGTGAAGTGCAATTTCGTTCCGATAGATTTTCTAATTCGCAGCATCGATATACAGTAAACTTCCATCAGGTAGCATCTTCACCTGGATTTCTCGATATGTAGATAACAAATTTACAAATTTAGATATCTGGAAATTTCAATTCTGGGTCATTTCGATAAATTGCATGAGATTCTAATGGAAGGATTATCGACTAAAGACAGTTTTAATTCATACTTAAAATTGGGTAAAGATTTACACTTCATCCGTGTTGAAGTTGGAACGTCGAACAGTAAATTCTAAGTGCTTGACTTTCATTGCAGTAATCGAAAACTTCATTTCGGAGTATTCGGCTTTACTATCTAGCAATCTACATCGCATACCAGTTTATTCTATTTTATCGTTCTTCCGAGGTTCCGTAGGTTCTGCTATCTCGCAGATTACCATGATCCTCCTGTGTTAATTATTTTTTTGCCCGTGCCTCTAAGACTCCGTTTTAGCGAACGAATCTGCAAAAATCGGACATACGCGATTAATCGAGAAAAACCACGACTGCCAGGGAATCACGAAAGAACGATAATGAGCACGTTATAGTAACGGGCCGGATAATGAGAATGCTGGCATAAATCTTCAGTTACGAGGTCATTTATCCGTGGGGATACGGGATTTAAAGTCTCTGCCATGGAGCATGCCATGCCTCTGGTAATTTTCTCTTAGAGAGTTGATTCTCCCACCGAAACAGGAACGACCGGGAAAACACGTAGAACGGAAAGGACGAAAAAAGAAGTGTACCTCTTTTTTTACATCGCATAATTATGAACGATATCGCTCTGTCCCTGTTCCTCCGGTTCGCCCTTATTCGTCGCTGGCGCGGTTATTGCAACAACTTGGAAGGTGAACGAAAATCACGAGGCTAAAGAGGAACAGCAACAAACGAAATTCCTTTTAATCTCGCTGCGAAATCTTCTTTCCTTAATATCCGGTTTCCAGCGCGGGACGGTTGATTAGCAGCCTTTGAACGCTTCTTTTTTTCTACCGATCGTCCATGCAAATGGGAAAGAAATCAAGCGGATGAATTACAAGCACCACGCTCAAAGGAAGCTTTTCATTTAGCTGCAAAACAAGTCAACAGTTGCGTGAATCACTGATGGGCAAAACAAGTGTTCATTAAGACATTCATGGGCTGTGCACGATTCTAGGCAGAATCTGGAGAGTACACAGATCAATGTCAATTATTTCAATAGCAAATGGGAACAGCGACAGTTTCTCATCGAAGACATCTAGATCAGTTGACGATACTTGCATGTACAATGTGCCGAATAAACAAGGTCACATGATTCATATGTTAGCACATATTTCATAAAGAACTGCTAATTGAGGAATAAAAGCTTGTCCAAAAAGTAAGTCGAGGTGCAGTTTGCAACTGCATGAAACGAAGATTTCTACATTCTCGTTCATGTTTGACAGACTGTCGTATCCGCTTTCGGGTTACGGTGTCTGGCTACATGACGTTACCGGTATAGCTGGTCCCATTAAAATTCTATTGGAAATCGTTATCTGCTTGCAACTACGATGTTCTTTGTCGTGAAATGTAATTCTTTATCGAATCCTGCATCCTTAATCACGTGAACATGCATTTTTATCGTGTTCCTCGGGTTAGCATTCCCTGCTACGTTTAGAGGAGGTTCGTTACTTTTCGTCGACATACACCCTGTAAAAACATCGAATATTCCGGAATAAAAAGTTCGTGCAGACGGAGAGTTATCGATTGGTAATACGTACAGTTTATGCGCTTTCCAATATCGAAACGCATCTAATAGCTCAAGTTTCTTTCGCTTATGTTGCGACGACCACCGACAACCCTGTTCTACCGGAGTTCGCAATTTTCCGAATATTTACAGCCGTCGCGTGTTTCGCCCGCGAAATTACGCAAACTTTTTCAGCAAGTTAAATGATCTTGTAAATCATCCGGGAAACGTGATATCCGATTGGAACGTTAATTGGAAATTTGTTAACGGGTTGGCTGTTGCAGTGAAAATGGACACGTGTAGTCAGATATATTACAATATTAATTATTAAACGTATAATTATAGTATAATTAAATATTTTCAAATTGAAGCATTTAATTTCGTAACTATCGAAGCTATCGAACTAATATAATATTATTATCATCTGTGCTATAAAAGTGAAACATATGTATTACATATATTTCTACATTTCTAAATCTCTATTTCGAGATTCGCAGTCTGTATTTTCATATCCTTTTCTAATAATTCTGTTAATGCCAGTAAATGTATTAAGAATACACTAACTCTGAGTTCTGGTTCCTGGATCTCCTTCTGTTAATTATTCATTCGTGACACAGTTACTTCTTCTCTTGGGATAAATTTGGGTGGCTAATTCTGGATGTCGGAGAGCGTTGAGGAGGGAAAATAACAAGGGTGCTTGAAGTTTTTTCAACCAAGGGTTGTGATCTACTATTGGACAAGAATCGTTGAACTTAATGTGAAATTTTATCCATTTAGGTTGTCCTCATTTTTAGGTAATGAGATAATAGCGCAATAATCATCATTGATATCACAATTTCTGTCATAGTTTGCTAATAATTATGGTCAGAGAATTTCCTTCCGATCTTTTTACCTTATTTCAAAGAAACTTCGTTCGTCAATCTAGTAGAAAGTTAAAGGCAGAGGCAAAACGCGAGCAATACAAATTCCACGGCAGCATCGAGTGGACGGAGAACTTTGAAATTTATCGACTTAATCGTTTCGAGTTAAGAAAACAGCGAGGGGTGAAACGCGTTGCCACGAAACTTCCTCGAACAAATTAGAATCGTTGCTTTCCAACAACATCGTTAACGCAGCCACGGATATAATTGTGAATCGTAAACGAATAAGTGCTTACCCTTAATTTAGACAGCAACGAGAAATCCGTGACCGCTTTGAGCGTCACTTTGCCAAAGGAATGTTCTGCAAAAGAGGAAACAAGTGTTTATCGCATGAAATCAAATTGTCAAGCATTAATTCTCATTATTACTTCATAACAAAATTTGAAAATATGAGGCATTTAAAGGCGATTTGGGAATTTGGGTATTTAAATTAAAAAATTTAAGAACTTAAAACTATAAGAATTCGAAAATGTTAACAATGTAAAGTTCAGGAATACTTCAGTCTCCCTTCAAAAATTTTACCATATTAAAATTGATCATTGGCAAAAGTATAAAAAGCAAATTGCCACGATAAAAATGAGAATATCTGTCGTAGACTAAATAATTTAAAAGCGAAGAGAAAGAACGCATTTCCATTACGTTGGGCAAACTGTAGGGCAAAATGTGACCGGACAAAAGGAAGCTTTTTCCGTGAACCGGTCATGAGACCGAAGGGACCGAGAAACCGGCAGCGTGCAGCTTCCTATGTCGCGCAGTTCGACAAACAACGAAACAAAAAACTTTCTATTAAAGGGAACAAAAGGGCCCACAGGAATCTATTCGCAAGTTATACGCCGTTTAAGCCGCTTTTCGTGGCGGCCAGTTTCAATTTAACGCCGACGCGCTGAATATTTGCGGGAAAAACGCGATAACGTTCGGGTGTCCCTGGAAACTTCGAAACGACTCTATCGAATCGGCATTGTTCATTTTCGTTTTGAATCTTGAAATTCGAAGTGCCTCGAACTCGAACAACGCGAGATCCAGTGAAATTTCTGCAGAAATCAGATTCACAATGGGATAATTACAGATATTGGCCGGAGTCGTAAAGTACTTCAAGTTTCACGACTACATTAATTCAATATACCATCTCGAATCTGCTCTAAGTGTTATCGATCGAGTCTGATTGGACGTGAGCTTGCAAGGACTCGAGGCATAAACTTGCCCTCTCCATCTCCTTCTTTCATCCTTCAAACGGTGCCACGAGAGATCGGAACGTGAAACGAGTATAATTTTAATTACTTAAGACCAGCAATGCAAATCAAGCTCACTGTCGTGTGCATCATCAGAAAAGGAACTTACAAACTTTCGTGCTAAAGAGAAGAAATGATTCGTACCAGAACGGTTACGAGGATATTTAGGCACCGAAGTTGGAAAATAGAAATGCCGTTGCTAATTTTACTCCTTCGATTGGCGGTCTCAGAATGGATAATTTTCAGCGAATGACGGGTATTCGTATACCATAAAATAAACCGAACCGCCGGAGGGGACTTTACGAGGGTAGCATAATCAACCTTCAGACACGCGTACCACTGGAACGTTTAATTATACCACAAGATATCAACGTGAACAGAATTATTTCCACTTGATTGAAGTCTTTCTCTAATTTGTCATTTTAGAATGGCAATTTTCCGAAAATATTAATCATTTCGTGAATATCAAGCGATTTATGCTGAATGAAAATTTTATGAAACGGATAAACGTTATCGCTTAATGTCTTCATAACTCAAAATTAGAAGCGGAGACGTTCTTAACTATAGCGCATTTATATTTTATTACTTCAACTGTAAAAAATGTACCACGAGAGGACATTTTACGACTGTCAAGACCATAAAACCATAAAATAGACAGTAATTTCAGCAATTATTCGGCAAAAGGTAGACCGTGCGCGCCAGTAACCCATATGTCTAGCGCCATAAACATTCGCTGCAGATGTGTCTAAATTTATTTCGAAGCAATCCGAAACAAAGGGACGTTTCCAGCAATCTCCAATTCCCGTTCAACTTCTCTTTCAGCCATTGATTCACCGAAATGGACCCCTTGTCTTAACCCGGAACGTTCCTGTGTCCATGGTAGGCTCGATTAAATAGACCTTTTTCTTTCGCCCCTTTCCAACCTTCTCCTCAAAGTGTCCCCATTTCACCCACTAAATTATGTTGCGCGTGAAAGCAATAGAAAACCTATTCCATTTAATTCGGACAGCTTTTCAATCTGCATCTCGTTGAGCCGTGGCAAAAAGGTAACATAAAGAGGGTCCCGGCTTTTCGTGGTCCAGGAAACGGACTGGGTGAGAGTGAGCAGTCTGCATCTTTTATAGCCAATTTCTCGAGTGGTATAACTTTGGCCGTCTAACCGAGACACGTTGACGTAAATAGTTTGCCCATTGCCTGTTAACTATAATCTAATTCGACGAAATTGGACATTGTATCCGATCTAGTTTGCACGTACCTTCAGGACAATAGTGTCGTTATATTGCCGCGGTGTACCAGCAAATTTATTGCTAGGTACCGAGCTGATCGATACTGAAAGAGATCCTCCGGAAAGAAAATTGGGCGGTTGGGAATTTAGATATTTGGAGATTCGGGGATTCGGGCTTTGGAAACTCCAGGATTTGGGGATTTGAGGATTTAGAAATTATGGGCTGGAAGGACACATTTGGAAACTTGAGAACTTTTGTACCTGGAAATTAGGACTTATAAATTTGGAAGATGGAAATCAGGGATTTGTACACTTGAGACTTTGAAGATTTTAGAGAATCTTATCTGACGAATCTTTAATTCTGCAAATTTAGAAAATGAACGACTCAGGCATCTCAGAATTAGTATCTTAAAAACTGGAATTATAAGAATGCAATTTTAAACGAAATCAGACCACGGTTACTGAAACACTTGCGCATTTAAAGTGCCAGTATCAAGAGTTATATCGAGCAAATGAAACTGTTAATTCCCAAAAACACTAACAGCGAAAGAAAATTCATAACGGAGTCACTTCACAACGTGAACGTTTAAAATCCGCAAAAAGGTCCGCGAAGCGAATTTCCATTGTTGTTTCGCATAATTTTAAAGGTAACCTCGAAAACGCGGCTTCATTGAAGAAGCGGTCTAGCGTATTTTCGGTGTGCATATTTCGCCACGAGAAATAATCCTGTGAGGATGATGTTTCTTGGTTGCATCGTCGCCGTTGTGCATAGCTTGGCCCTTTTCTTGCGATGCTGTTTCTTCGCCGCATGAAAAGAGCCACCGTGCGGAATCCCCCTTTCTTCTCTCGATTTCAAGCGCACAAACGTCCGCGTAGGCGTAGCAACCGGTGCCTTTTGCCCTTCGTAACGGCCCCGTAATACGAATTAAATTATTTCTGAGGCGAACGAGGTCAGGAGGTGTACTAACCGGGAACAAAGAGGCACCGCGGAAGAAAACGAAGGAAATGCGGCAGAAGGGAAGGAGAAAACTCCCGCGAGCGGTTTCCGTCGCAACACAGAGGAAGAAGAAATAGAAGAGAGATAAAGCGTGACGTTAAATCGGATACTTTATGCGTGTAATAAGCCGAGGGGAATGTATACTTATGCGCGGCTGGAGCTTCACGGGACCCATAACCATCAGGAAGCGAGAGGAGTAACAGCTTCTTTTTCCCTTTTTTCACTTATTCGCCGGTTAAAACGGAGGGAGTTGTACTGGAACGTCGACGAATAACTCGTGTCGTATGGAATACGGCGGTCTTCCTTTGGAAAAATATGCTCGGTACGATACTCGAGGAATTGTTAACGCTTGGCCTGCTCGAATCGTTTATTCGGGAAATTCGAATAGTCAATTCCGACTTGAAATTCGCATTAAAATGCAATGGAAAGTCTTATATATCTCGTCGTATCTTGTTTCCCCGTGAGGTACCCACAGTCACGACCGTTGAAGAAATCAAAGCGACGGGAAATTGCGAATCTTCCTTCGTCAAATGCAAACCCCGTTTTTCGAGACGAGCTTTCTCATCCCTTTCATCCTTTTTCCGCTGGTAGAGACGATAATTTCACGACACGATATTGTCGTAGCACTGATGCGATAATTGATGGAATTTCCAGCGAGTCCCGCGACCCATTTTCCCTCCTCGTTCACCGAAGCCTGGCTTTTGAACCGTGCCGCACAAACACGGCCGGCTCTTGTCGTATATCTTGTACACCTCTTCGAATACAGCCCTGTACAGATGTATACGAGTGTCGTTGGCCCGTGTAGGTGTACGCGGCTGCAACCTCGTTCATCTTGCGCGGTTATTTGACCATCCTTGGCAACGATTTACCGTCCGTTGAATTATACGCATTATCGAGACGCACTGGATTGATGTACGAGCAAGGTATAAATAACTGACCACGCTATCGATCTCTATATCGCGAAGGGTCAGCTAGTTTTTCCATTGTGTACGCTACAACCGCGATGTATATACGCCACGGTCTTCCTGTTTCACCGTTGGCAAATATTTGTCGGAGTCGAAACACAACGCGCTCTAATGGCGCGAGCTGCCTCCTATCCTAGACAGAGAACAATATATCGGCCGTAACAGTTTCGGTCTGGTTCCATTTCCCTTTTGTTTTCCGTTCTTTTCATTATTAAATTAGCCGACGCGGTAACTACGGGTTATTTTCCCCTTTCAGTTCCGTTAGTCAATATAGCGATCAAAACTACGTCCAAATCCAATGATTTCCAGATCGCAAACTTTTATGATCGAAACTGTTTCCCGATATTGTACGATTCGCGAACCACTAGCATAACTGAAATTCCGAATAAAGGCGACTAGCTAACGTGGAAGTAGGTAATTTGGGGATCTATGTGTATAAGGACCTGGCGTTATAAGGCTGTAAAGTTATAGAGATCTAGGGTTATCGGTATCTAGTGACATAGATATTTTGGGCTCTAGAGACATTAACAACCTAAGGACATATACAGGTGTAGGAATGTAGGGATCTGGGAATATAGAAATGTAGGTGTCTAGGAACAGAAGAATCTAGGAATATAGGATCCCCTACGGAGACCTAGGGATAAAGCAAAGTGGGGATAATGGGATGCAGAGATAATGGAATGTAGAGATAATGGGATGTAGGGATAATGGAATGGAGAGATAATGGCATGTAGAGATAATGGGATGTAGGGATCTAAGGATGTAGATTGATGTAGGAATAGGGGAATCAGAGCCACAGGGGATCCAAGGATCAAGAGATCTTGGGATCCAGGATCTAGAACTCTCGAGATTTGAAAATCTAAGCACCTATAAACAGAGTAGGCTTAGAAATCTATGGACATAAGATATGGGGATGTAGAAATAGTTCGAAAACTAGTAATATCTGAATACAACCCACACGTTTCCCTCAGTATAGAGTACATCTACCGACTATAGTATTTCTCTCGAGTTGAAGATTCACTTTGAATAACCCTATATTACCAAACCGAGCACCTTATTAGCTACCTGAGATCGTTGATTCATAAATCGAAGAATGTGCCAAAAAATATCATCGTGCAAGGATGTTCGGTCGTCGAAGTCTGTAGGAGTTTTTGGATTGGAGCGTGTTCGAGAGATGCATTATCGATAGTATGCGCAACAAGATTTTCAAGGGGTTTCGAAGTCTCGCAGTGAGGTATTCAATTCGAAGCGACGCGACGCCGCGCCGCGAAGAGGAAGTGGTAAGTTTCCATCTCGTTTGGCCAGCGTAGGTTTTTATTCAACCGGATCGAGCGACAGTCAAGGACTCTTTTCGAGCGTAGTTCCTCTGTTCAAATTTTCCCGCCATATCGTCTTATCCTCCGACCGATTCTAAAGGGTGGCTCTCTATCGCTTTGAGCCACCTTAACACCTCGCTTGTTCCGTTGAATTGATTTTAGCCGCACAGACGCGGGAAAGTCAGTGTTTATTCAGGAGCACTCGAGAAGACCCCGAGATTGAAACCGAACTATTTTCAATCGACCCTGGGGTTTCCCTATACTTTGCAAATCGAATTCAATGGCCACGATATCTACGATCCAACGTAATCTGCGCGTCTCACTTTCCCCTTTCTTTTCCTGATTTCTTTCTCCCTTTTCAAGGACTTTACCTTAATTGTAGGCTGAACGTTTATTTCGAGCGTCCTCCATGAATTATCGAGGTTCCCTTAAAACATTTAATTTAACATCTGAAAATTTTTGAAATCTGAACGCGAAATAAACTCACCTTTGCCTATCTGTATAGTTACCAATGACATTAATGCTGTTTCACAAATTAAAATTTCTGGTTTATGAATTTTGTATACCTGTCTTAAAAACATCAACGCAATTCCGTACATCTAGCTCTGTTATTCATAAACTTTATTTAAATATTAATGGGATAATTTTGCATGCATATCTTTGTATAGCATTATTCCATGGGAATTTAAAATGAAAAGAGTGTAGAAAAAAGGACGTGCAAATATCATTGTGGTTGTTGATTAAACTGAACAGAAATGCAACGGGGTGATAAAGTGGTTGAGCAAACTTTCGCGAGTACTAGTTACGGTAAAAATCCGTTTTAAAAGTCCGTCCGATTACAGGACTTCTTTTCTAAGTGATTTAAACGAAGGTCGATTGGAAGTATCGGGAAAATTGGCCACGATCATTATTACCTTCTACTCGATTCTTTGTAATCCACTTATCTTAGGATCCTCTCGTTCGAGTATTAGTCTTTTTCCACACGATGGCGATGAAATTCGCGATGAATTTAACGAACGGCGTAGAAACGACACTAGTATCGATTATCCTAACCAATTTGTTTTAATTCACCGCCACTTTTTTTTACCCTCGTTTCCTGTTATCTCTTTAAACACGCATCCATTTAACGAAACACAGCATATTATTCTATCGCGTCGCAATTTATATGCACTATCGTTCCGCGTAGGAAAAACACGCAACAATTACCTATACGCACGTGAAACACTCGTTTTAAGATCAAAACTTAATTGACAATTTTACAAAACAGAGAAGCAATATCATTTTCCATCGCGGAGCAGAAATCGATAAATAATTTCCGCGCACTGTGCACGCTCATTCGTGCTCCCCTTCCGTCTTAACTAATTATTTAGCCATTTCTTCGCGGATTATGCTCACAACCACGAGTGCTCGCTGTTAGAGTCGTACTGACGGTTTTGTAGCCACCTTTGAGGACAAAATTCGACCCTCGAGGTAGAACTTACGGTTAATTGATTGGTTATTGCCTTTACCTGACCCAGCTAGGATTAGAAACACCGGTAAAACCCACACGGTACACTCCCGAGGGACAATGCTGCCGTAGGAGAACGAGCCTCCGCTACACGCTGACTTTTGTTTGATTAATTTTCAAATTTACAGTGTTACAACTTTACAACTATTCGTAGTTGAGGATATGGGATGTTGAAGATTTCAGAGTTTGAGAATTTGGAGATTTGGGGGTTGAAAATTCATAAATTATAGAATTCGGTCATGTACATTTGAAAATTTTGGTATTCGAATATTCGAGGATATAAAGACTTGAAAATCTAAGAATTTAAGGATTTGAAACTTCGCTAATTTGACAATATAAAAATTTGAAAATTTCAAATTCACATATTTGTCCCCTAAAAATTGAAAACAAGCAAAGCTTCTCGATAGAACTAGTTCGGTTTCAGTTGTAGGAGATCTTGAAATTTCGTTTGCAGTCTCTTTCAATGTCTACCGTTTCTCGACAATTAGATGTCCTTGCGAATTGATGTATTCGGTCTCGATTTGATCGTCGAATCGACCGACTATTCGGACGATTTCGTGTGTTTCGACGTGTGTCTTTTGTGCGGAGTTCCATCCCGGTTCGATGTTACAACGGGTGTGCTTTGGTAAATTTACTTGGTGCCGGTGGCGTTTGATCTGCTTTGACGTCGTGTTCGTGGTTCATTATTTGCAAGGGAGTGAAAATTTACCATGGTTTGGTGAGTGCTTCATGACGGTGAACGAGGATAGGTAATACGTATTATATTCGCTACACCTTTCGTTAACCCTCTAACTTAACTGTATATCTTGTATTTAATAAAAATGATTTTTTTATCGAATAAAAATCTTTTAAATATTTAATTTTATATATAAATTGCATTACAATTATATAGCGTATTTGGCTAGTTAATACAATCGAGCTTTATAAATATACATTATTCAGCATCAATGTCTAAATAATGTATTGAATCGAGCGGAATTGCAGAAAAATCGAGGAAGCAATAAGGAACAGGAGTTACTTTCCTGTGTTTCTTTCCTCGGTTCGTTTCAGCAAACTTGTCGGTCGTACAGGTCGTATAGAGCCAATGTGACTTTGATTATTGTTTAGCTTGCGACGTTAAAGTCAGCGTTGTTTTTGCTGCGAAGGTTTTCTCGTCGTAATCGTTGTTGCCGTTTAACCGCGACAGTGGAATCGCTCCCTGTTCGCCAAATTCGACTTCCGGTCACGTTTATTTGTTCTCCCTCGATCGAAGCCGTGTGCCGGTCGCACACAAACTAATTACATTTAAAAGATTTTCGCGAAATTCATTCATTTAATCTTTACCGTCAATTAACTAATAATTTCATGATCGTTTAACATTTCAATCTAGCAAGAATTTCATTCAACTTTTTCATAAAACATTTCGAAGAAAAACGGATAACCTGCGCTGTTTCAATTTTTAGAATATCATTCTCTTCATTTATTATTTATTTCAATCTTAACGTTCGAGTTCATCAATTATTTCTTGAACCGCCTATCGACTCATTGATACGAAGTATTGTACATTTTTTGCACTTGTTAAATTCGACGACACGTTCTGTTACAAATTTAATGAAAAGTTAACGGTATCAGGTACCAATTAGGAAGTTGTCAATAAAATCTAATAAACCATCGTCGACCAAGTAATACCTATCAATTTCAATCCGCCGTGTGAAAATATTGTAACAACAGATGCTGCACCCCGAAACTGAGCATCGACTTTTTACAAACATACTAGCTGCGTCGCACACGTTCACAGCAGTGCTCGCTTCCGGAAAACGTTGTACACGTCCAACAACCGGCGAGTCCCATGTTTTTTGGTATCTCCGGTACTCGATCATGTGGTACAACGAATGGTTCGAGCGACTGCTTGTAATTTTTCATTGTTAACAACGAATATAACCACTACGAGTACGTTACTCGCACGTAGCTACGCTTCTCTCTATATTTCATCTCCAAGTCCCGCTTTGGTTTTTCTTACCAGCTGAATTTCTACGTGACCCATTTTAAGTACATTATTTATTTATTAGTTAGAACACGTACGATTAAAATATCGTGTACGATGTTTAGTTCAAAGTTTGTCGCAAAATCAGCCATACAATTATAGACAATTTGTACAAAATTGTTTAATAGAATTATGTAGATGTAGTTCGGATGTAAGATATATAGATGTCGATTGTTATAATTCAAGACGAGTCTGACACGTGACGCACTTGTACAGGGTTAAATTGTCCGATTGAACCGAAACGGTGAACATAAGACTTTTCAGTGCAAAGGGTTTACCCAGTGACATCCCTGGAAACAGCAATATCCTTCAAAACTTGTCTTAGTTAAAAGTTAAGAAACCGAGTCTCGTTTTATCAGTTTCGTTTCTCGTGTCACCGTCGGATATAGCAGTCGTTCAATCTCAGCCGGAAAGAAGTTGGAACGAATAAACATGCGCGGGCATAAAACTGCCTCGTGAGATCCATTCTATCGATCGCAATCCCTGCTCCGAAAGTGGAAAACTTCCTCAAAGACGTTTCTAATGGCAAACAAACTGCCGGCAGTAACCGAGAAAACAGGCTCGCGAGGTAAATAATGTTTTCACCTTGCACGAAAACGTCTTTTGACGTTCGTACAAATTTACGGCGTTGTTTCTCTCCCCGCGGAAATTTCACGTGTATCATTGTTACCGTTACAAAACGAAATTCTAACAATCGCTAGGTAAGGCGGTTTTGTAAATCTTTACGAATCAATCTTCGAGAAACAAACGCCCAGGAACAACCGGGCAAAACCGTGCTCGAGTACGGAACGAAAGAACAAGTTCCTTTCGAGTTGAATGTTTTTCTCTCTGTTCTTTACTTTCCTTTTTTTTCGGTCCTTTTTTTTTCATTATTCCCGGCCGTAGTATTGTGAGCCACCGTTGGAAAGAGTTGTTTGTGCCCGGTCGTTTGTTGAAACTCTTCCGGTTTTTACGAATAACCTTTTTACCCGAAGCCCGCTTAAATGGATTTTGTACGTAGTTTATATTCTCGGCGCGAGAACCTAGGTGTCCTGTTTCGAAGATATCGTGCTTGGAAAAGATGGCCTACTTTTAACAGCCTAACGACATAATTCTGCTCAGATAACCGTGTCAGAACGACGGAACAATGCGCATTGTGGGAATTTTTATAATGAAATCGATGGATTTCAAAGAGCCGAGATACTCGATCTGGATTACATATCGATATCGTGTACATTGTTCTTGTGGAAATAAATAAATATACACGGTATTGCTTCTAGGAGATTTTTACACTTTTAATCGAACTGGCGTTCGTTCCGCGAAAGTGAAAAATTACATCGAAGAGAAAATAAACGCGTCATGTTCCTCTATCCAACTTAAGTAACGAGTTTGCTGAGCTCAAACGAAATTTCTGCACGCTGCGAAAAACTTAAGTGATTCGAATCAACGGCGCAACACGTTATGTTCCCGTAGACGGGAATAATTTTCAGACTGAAACGAAGTATCTTGATTAACGTGTCGCTTCGATTAAGCGTTTTTTCACGTGACACACGCAGCTGTGCAAATGACAGGTATTGTATGCATAAAATGAATGTCCCCAGTTAGAGTAAATGATTCATGTTTAATATTCGATTGGTTGGAAATAACGATTTGGAATAAACCTAGAACAATACATGGAGCAAACAGTTTTTAACACAATTATAACATATATTGCATAATAAATAATTTCCAATAACGCATATTAGATTGACAAATTTGCAACATTTTTCAAACTCTGTTTAAAAATTGGTTGAATTTTATAGAACGAAAAAATTAAATGTGGCGAAATTCATAACGTGTCATAAATTTGTTTGACTTTTAACGAAAAATTTATTGTAAATTCAGCAGAAAATTATCAGTGATTTTATCACCGATAAATGAACGCATACACGCGTTCCAACAATATCGATATTTCCACTGTTCATTTTACGCCAGTATTCGCTTACATGTCTCAATTACATGTTTCAATCACCGAACGCTTCGTCGCATTCAATTTAACTTCTAATGGCGCGTAACGCAAAGATGACAGAGAAAGTAATAACATAACCAGCCGTAAAATTGTTCTTTTGTGCCGCGTTACGAGCGGAGTCGTACTCTTTTCAATTACGATCGATGGTGTATTTCACGGTAACCAGACCTTCGTTTAAAAACAAACGTCGACATAATTACGATCGCAATCTTTCCATCCGATGCACGACACGGGGGTGGACGAAGGATCGTTTGTTTCGCGCTCAAAAACAAATTTGCCGCGAGTTTTCAAAGCTACGACGCGTGTCTCGAAGTCGAAGCAAATGGAATATCGATTAATAGTTTACGCGAGCGTTCGTTGCCAACGTAAGGTTGCTTCGTGTCCGTTTGATGCAATTTATGGATGCAACGACACCGATACACACCTGCGCGCGATGCAAAATACAAAATCCATGCAACGCGAGAAGGAGAAAACGATGGAACATTTACAACGATGGATTGACGTGTCTTGATGTAAAATTAATTGCAATGTAATTACATAAACGAGCAACTTGTTCGTTTTTGTTCCATGTTTTATGGTAATCGTATTTCGATAAATATTAGGATAATAATATAGTACTACCACTATTTTTTATGTCGATTACAATAATATAATGATAAGGCAAGTAAGTTTAAATCAAAGAACAAAACGATCAGAATATATTTACAGAATATACACGGATCACACATGAATGAAATGGACATGTATGGTCAGATACGCGGAAATTCTAATTATCAGAGACATGAATATTTCATTTTCAAATTTCAATTTGCTACCTTCGCTATTAATATTGCTCGTACTGCCGTTTAAAATTTGTCCACTCTTTTCTCTTATTAGTTATTACGTCATGGTAGTTAACGTATTAATAACTCTTGTTAAGTGATCCACATTACGTGCAACCATTTTCACTGTGACGATGAACATGTCACGCTTTACACGGGCCAACGTAAAATTCATTCCACAAGTTGTTAATTTATGGCCTGCTACATGATTCTAGTTCAGAAATTGTATAACGACTTTATTATGATGTACATCAAAAAAGGACATGTTTTGAACATCTCTTCGTATAGTGGAATGAATTTGAACTTCCAGATAAAATCGAATGATTCTCGTGCGAACGATCTTTTAAAGTAAGTTAAAAGTTCAAGTGCTACGAAGCAACGTTTCGATATCAATAAAGCTTCTCATCTTTGCGGGGGAGTCGAACATCTTCTTGTTCTCGGTGGTGCTTAAATCGGACATAACTTCCGATAGTTACATAACTTTGAAAAATTCACAAGGCTGAAAGTTGGAATTAGATTTCGGATATTGCACTGCTTCACCGAACTCCTGGAAGACAGCTTTCGTTCCTCTGCGTGCAATAAATCGCGAACCACTTACGAAATGAGACGGGTTGGTCCCAAGAAGTATTATGCAGACATGACTCTTTGGCCAACGGAAGTTATGGTCTGATTAACCGATCATACAGTACCACTCTCATATTTTTGTCATTTCACATTTTTCAAAATTCTAAATGCTCCACACAGTTTTATTCGAACAATTATCGTTATAAGAGTTTGCTGTAAAATTTGTGAAGATGTTGAAACAAGTAAAGTTATACATCTTACGCGATAATAGTAACAAGCACAAGCGGATGACAGTTTGCGTAAACATTTTTCTTCCAAAATGGTGATTTTATACTAATCCTACGAGGTTGCTAAGGTGACGTGCTTGAACCAACCCACATTTGGCTCCGTATTTGGAGCACTTGCCCTAATAGGGATATAATTCTCAACCACCGTGTACAAACTTTCTTCGCTCTACTAGCCCTGATAACAAGCTACATACATAAATTCCATTTGAAGCTCATTGCCGACACCCTGTGTATAGTTCCCGTACAGTACTATGAAGGAGATTGGGCGTGGATGGTGAGGGCAGCAAGGATGTTCTCGATATGATTAATGCTTAGCATGCGTGTTCATATGCGGAGGACAGCTGTGAGTGACTTGTACTCCGCCCAAACGCCATCCGTTCAAACCGATGTTCCTCTCGGTGCTCGCAATTCGTATGCGAGCTTACGTACGCTCTTCGGCTCGCGATTCCGCGCGATACTGTGCCCTAAATAAGCGACCTGTTCGACACGCATTAACTAGTATTACATCGCATGATACGCGGGATCCTGTTGTCTCGCGTATTCCTGAATGTCGCCTGCTCCTCGCGTTCCTCGCGCCACCATGTTACGGTTCCTGTTTTTGTCGTGCTCGACGCTCGTGAAACGACGACACCCGTAGCCGATTTAACGCGTCAACCATTTACGTGTTAACGTCGAAAGGGGTCAGCGTGCCGTTAAAAAGCGACATTTACCGTACCGAGCCGCCACGCTGTTGGCCTGCTTTTCGTTAATCCGCCTGTTCCATGCAGTGAAAACGCAGCTTTCACTGGGTCCGTCCGCGACTAACTTTGGCGCAATATTTTTTTCTACCATTTTTCGGCTTCATTTTTTGTTTGCCTCTCGGTGACGGACGGTTAGATAAAGCGACCAGAGTGAATGAAACGGAGCCGCTGGCTTTTATTTAAAGCGCCTTTCTCCCGGTAATTTTGCATCTTGTGTAATGGGTTACGGAAACTCAGATTGGACTAGCTACAGATCTGTATATCAAGAAGTATGGGTACACTGATAAAACCCAACGTCTTAAAATCTTTCAATATCATTCTATATCATCACTCTCAAGTTCTATAATCTTAAGTTCTATAATTGCACAAGTACTAAAATTCCAACGTAAGTTCAGTATCTCAAAGTGTAAGGGTAAAGTTTTCCCATAAGCGAGGTATAATATCGCAGAGAGTCCGAAGCTGTAACGAACATCTCGTATAGTAAAGCAATCTCTCTTTTCGTTCCGTGAAGCTCGTCGAGCCCTCGCATCGTCCACCCTAACCATCATGCACATGCACGGCCCCGGAGCTGCGGAGATGCACGACACACGTGTACGTACATAGACGGAGCTGCCTACGGGCTGTACCGTGGGTGCGCTTGAAGTTCAGCTTAATGACGATGTCAATCACGGGTTGCGGTCGTGCAGCTATCTGGTCCCTTGGCCTTTCCCGTTTTCGAGCCTCGACGAAGCTCGCGAAGCTACCGCGAGCAGGAAACACAGGCCCACGCTTAACGTGTCCACGTCACGCGAAATTGTTTCCGCTTCGTGCAGAGATCTCCTGGGCTTGCTCGATGCTATTCAATAGCTCTATACAAGTGCCTCCTCTGTACGTTGTTTCGACGGAAAACGTTGTTTAACCCATTTCAATTAACATTTCGACAAGACCATCTCAATTATTTCTATAATTTAAAATAAGAAATAAGATATGTATAAAAATTTGCAAGACGCCATAATCATCTTTGATCTTATAACTGTATAACTGATCTTAAATCTAAATTTTGACTGTTATAAACCTAACTGTTATCTAAAGGTTAATATATTATTAATAGCTTGTAAAGGTTGAAATCAGAAGTTCTATTAGTGCTCAAACGTGTAATTTCAATTGGGGGCGTAACTCTGTGGAGACCATTAGGGTGGTATACTATAGGGCTCGCAAAAAATAGAAAACGAGCACAGATCTTCATTGTACCAGATCCTTCCCATCTTACATGCACAACCCCTTTTATTGAACATGTAGTTTTTGATTTCACAATAGCATAGGTTATTACGAGGGAAAAAGTTTGTATGGATCCCCGTTCGGTTCTCAATTGTCAAGAAAATAAAGGAGTTAAAGTTGGACCGTGGGGTATTTATCTGACGAACGAAGGCATTATTTCCATTGCACTATTTCGTTTTCGTGCTGTTTTCAGCATTATTTCAAAAATATATCTGAATACATTACCTTATTTAGATAGATTTATTCGAAATAATTGTTAATTCATTTCCTGCTACAAATTTCGTAGAGTAGAAATTTTCGAGAGTTTCGTATCTCGGTTCGCACTTAGCTCTCGGTACACTGTGCGTAAAAATTGAAACGACGGTGTTCGGACAGTTTGCCATGGACAAAATGACATTGTGGCAGACGCGTATCACGGAAATTATTAATGTAGACATAGTGTCGCCGCGAAAATGTCGGTGTCCACGAATTAAATATATTATCGGTTGTTGACCAACTCGTGAAACGGTAATTAGTATCAGTTGTAGCGTTTAACGATTGAATAAATCATGATAGCGTAAATCGTTGCGGATGAACATAAATAATATATTCGTTAATAGATGTGTATTAATGTAATAATATAGCGCGCACCGAAGCGTAGAAACCGAAGCCGAACATTTACCCCGATAAATTGAATACAAAATTTGTTCTAACAGTCTGTAAATGGTCTTCATTAAACTCCATTCCCATTGTTGCAAAGCAATTAATAAATACACGGTTTGATGCTGTTATATTACGAGGTTTCACTGTTTGTTTAGTCGGTTAAAACAGTGCGATTTCAGTTGTATGAAATTACAGCCGGAAATATATATATAACATCTTTCAGTGAATTTTATTGTGCGTTGTTCGGAAAATCATGGCTGATCGATGGTCTCGATTACGTTTATTACCCGTTGAATAATTTTGTATCATATTTGTGGCTCGCGTGAAAATGAAAACAAATGTTACACCGATGTATACATCTTCGATCTTATTATGCGACACGGGATCTCCACGAAATTACGACGACCACCGAACCGCGTCTGCGACTGCTTTTCAAAATGGCTCCAGTATCGACACTGTCGTTTCACTGCGAATGAATGCGAATTGCGCGATTTGCAGTTCACATTATTCGCGCCACGGTAATAGTCGAATCGTAGCAGAAATTGGCACCGTTTCCAGCGCCTGATTGCAGGATTCTACAGGGTGGAAAGTGGTGCTCTTCGTATCTTTCGTTAAGTCCACGTTCATCGAACGTTTCGTACCTTTAAACTTTCGTATTACAACATACGTATTCATTAGCGGACATATCCACTATTTTCCATTTTAATCCCATAAATTTAGTACGCTATAATACGATGTATCAACGTATATCATCGTTTTATCGTGAATTACTGGACGGCAGTTATTATAAGTAATGGTGGCCACATTTTTAACATATTTTAACGCAGACCACCGCTGAAATGATATAATAAAAATATGAAGTACGAACGGAATGTTAACGAGTTTACAATTATTATGATGCACAACAGAAATAAATTAACGATACGTATATCTAATTTGTGCGGGCAAACTGTGTGTACTGTTTGAGGTAATTGAAGCTGTTGAATATACGTTATTAATAACTTGTTGAGTTTCACTGCGAAATACGTACGCATTTGTCGTAACTAGCTTTCCGTAATTCATATTTTTGTAATAACTTTTTCATATTTTACGAATCCTTTGTGCAGAAATATTTGAAACCTATTTTATACTTTCATCCAACGTTAATTGTTAGAAATAAAAACATAAACCAATGCCCCGTAAATAGTGTTCCCTCACAATCGAGTCTTTATTTGATTGCGTTCGTTCTCTTCGACGTACCACGAAAACGTAGCAATCTATTTCTTGCAAGACGCGTTGCACACGGTTTACGTTTACGCGCTCGGAACGTGATTATTTGCTCGCTTGGCACGTACTCGGGCACGTATGCCCACGCGAGACGACGATCGCGTGTGCCGCACGTGTCTTCATTGTACCGCGATTTTTAACGCCAACGTCCACACTCGCCGTTATCACTCGTTATCTCGTTTCCCTTATTTATTCGCCGTGACATTTAGATCGGTGTTCGCTTCAACGATATCGGAATACACGTTCATTCGCGTTGCATGTCATCTAAAAACGATATGTGGACAATCGCGGTGAAACGTATGCGCCATTTAAATTAAACTGGTTATCTTCAAAATGGTGGTATTTGAGGGACTAACATTAATATGTCCGGCTGTACGCGAATTGTCGATATTCAGTTAGCTGTTTTAAAGAATTTATCCGGTTTAAACCTGGGTTTACACGATCATGCAGTTGGCACAGACTGATTTTCGTGTGCAAATTTGTCCAAATTGGTAATATGTTTATAGGTTTAGATTTGCCGAGGTTTTCGGTTTGCTGGTTAATTTTCAGCGAGCAAGGTTCAAATATGTTACTGTACAGTAGATTTGCTGGTGTAAATCCTGGCCATATTACGTATCACGCAAAGTGGGGAATAGAAGGTCAAAAGTGATTAACACCACAACCCACAGAGAGGTGCAAATGTAAACAGCGTTGGTATTACCTTTTCTGTAGCTAATGAAATCAACAAATTAAGTCAAAACACAAAAGGATTATAACAATTTTACTCAAAGTGTGTCACTTTAAAATAACAACGAGAACATTCGACTTGAAAATATTAAAAAATATAAGTTGAAAACAAGATAACAAAGTTTATTAGACTTTCCCAGACAAAACGGTATTCAATGTTACATTATATTGATACCGAGTTGAATAGAGACGATACTTTGAAATGTAAATATAGTTCTATACACGTGTACGCAAACTTTACAAGTGTAATAACGCGGCGCTTCAACGGATATTTATAATGAGCTTACTTTTTATTACTTGGAAATGCATAGCGCATCTTTGCAGATAGTATGTACTTCCACGAGACTTTCAAACTGATCCCATTCCAGCAAGTTCTTGTCTCGCCATCGATTTCAATATACATGCAGATCTGGGTGTCCAACTGCTGCCTATCTGAGATAGCATCTGCTAGGTAGCCTAGCTAACGAGTTCACTGGATCTAACGCGTAACGTGCTTGCCCGTTCCAGCTATTTTCGCAATCGCAGAATAAACGAAACAAATGCAATTCTGCTTTACTCGATTTATCTAATAATTACGCACCACGTGAACTGTGTTCACATGTTTTGCTCGATGATAAAATCTGTGATACATATGAATATTTTTCTTAAATATGCAGCTGATGTTGTTAATAAACTTTGTACAATATTTTCAAGCACTTTATTCTTCGCATCTATCATCAGACATATACTGCTATTTTTCGTGCATCAAATTTAAATTTTTATTTAACGATAATAAAATTCCTGTGTTTCGGAATGGAAGTATGGAGTCGAATTTTGGTAAAAATTAAAAAGATGCGGGAAAGTATAATCTAGGTTGAAGGTGACAAGCAATCACGCTTATGTACCTGTTGGGAACAAGATGAATGACGCGTATACTACTCGTTCCAGAATTCCAGTTATGCAGCTGCATGTTCTCAAGGGATTCCAGCTCGCAAAATATAACAACAAATGCAAATTCCGTGTTTATTCTCATCAATCTTATTCAATTCATTCAACGGGTCGAAATGCGAGTATTTTCTCATCAAAGCACGCGTAATATCTCCCGGAGCGTTTTGTTCCGTCTGTTGAACGAAACGCGTCGAATCAGGAGCGTTTGCTACGCTTTGAGACTCGCCAAGTTCGCGCAAACGAGTCTTCTTTTAAGTTCGTTAGAGAAGGTATGTTGGAAAGAAACGAGGAATTGAAACTATCTCAGCCACTTCGTTATTAAGGTGGTGATTGCGCTCGAGAATTTTATAAACGTCGCGTTTATTTGCGTTATGGCGGAATCTTTGCACGAGCACGTGATACGGAAATACAAAGCAATTTCAAGAGATACTTAGTCGCGAATGTGCGATCTGTTTACGTTCGCGAGCGGAGGAAAGCACGATTAAATCGAGCGCTACGACAAAGAAGCATAAGACGTCATTATTCGCTAAAGATTTCATGTTCTTTTTTCTTTCGTCGCACAACTCGCGGCTGTGAAACTTCAAGACCACGCGCATACCTGCAAGTAATGAGCAAGCGGCAGCGAGGAAAATATTCCTCGAAAAAGAGCTTGCACTTATGTTAAAGCGAGTTCCTTCAAAAGAAGGTGGAAAAGAAATATAGAAACTTCGAATTTCTCAACATTCACGTTATTAAATGCACGTGTTTGGTCGTTTGAAAACCTACAAGTGACCGCGACAATTTTAAATTCGCGAATTAAGAAATTCAGTTACGCTACACTTCGGCTGTATACACATCTTTGAGTACAATGAAGTTCGTCGATCGCGAAACGGAAACATTAAGAAATATTGTACAATAGAATTTCAGAGAGCTTAGCTTAAAACTGGGCTCGTTCCCCAAGTTTATTAGCCCGCGACACGCTATCGAGTATCGCGCAATCTTACCGGATTGCTCGAAAACACGGCCAACTTTAAGAGCAGCTCTTTTCAAGTTGAAAGCGGCTAATGCAAGTAAAGATGCGATATTACTACTTAATATTCAAAATTGGTACGAACTGTGTTGTTGGAGCGGTCTCCAAGCGACGACAATCACGAAAAACAGATGTACAGGATGTCTCAAAAACAATGTGAAAATTCTGGAATCTGCAGTTTCTTCAAAATTCGATGTCAGACTTCGAGTATATTTCCGTCTTGTCTTTGTGACTGCAGCTACATTACAGTTCACACTGCAGTTCAATCACATCGTTTTATATTACAAAAAGCTTTTCGCGATCATCCAAGTAATACGTGCACATTACACGCGGTGCCATATACCTGGATAGGGTCCAAGATTCAAAAATTCGTATCTTTGGGTTTGAAAATCACTGGAGACTCGGTGAAAAACGAGTGCACTCGCGATATTAGTTGTGGCGAAAGGCGATCGTTGTACACGAGCGAACCATTAGTTGCGATGCCAGATTTGAATGGTGGATGCACAAGGGATATGCATAACTCTCGATGTCGCTATGCATTGTAAGAGAAAAGCAGCAGACGCGATCGAGTAGAATCCGTACGCTTCGGTCATAAAAGCATCGATATAATATATCCTCGTACGTTGGCGAATTCTTTTCAAACGAGTACACCTCGCAATGTTCTCTAAGTATTCAACGGATTCCCGTTTTTATCGCGGGAAACTCGTCGCAGATTGCATTTGCAAAAGACAACTCGCTGTTTTATTCCTGCGTTGCCGGGAATTTATTGTTCCCTACCTTGTACATTGGGGAATAGGTATTCGTTCAACGAGCCTTTTAATGGAAGGCAATGATCTGCATCCTCTTTCATTTTGTACTAAATTTCGAAATTTTCAAATTGTGATCAATTTCATTTCTTCGTCGTAGTAATGATCGCGTGATAGTTGTAAATCAGTCATAGATCTTCACGCATGTTTTTGAGTAATAGTCATTTTTTGATAGTAACTGAAATTGGACGTTACAAGCGCCGAGACTAGTCACGCAGTGCATTAATAAAATGTTGTCGGGATGTTTCCCGGTGCGTACTCACGGTCGAGCGAATTAATTACGTTGAATTATTACGCTTCAAAATCAGCGTGATAACGATAAATTGCTCGACGTGTCGGGAAGGCGAGCTCGGCTAAATTTTCCACTTAAATTTTAAAATCCAATAACGCGGCATTAATAATCGTACCGTGCCCGATATGACGATCCATAGATCTTCTCTTTTGTCGTAGATTATCAGAACGTGTTGCGAGCCGACGTGGCGCGGCCTGGCCGCTACAATATTATGGTTTCATTCTGATCGTTCTACAGAAATGCTGGTTCGCGGTAATATCGTTTATCGATATTTCCGATCGCTAAGCACGCAGAAACGCGATTCGGTTCGGTGAAATTCTGGATTTACGATTGGCAAGATGAATCCGAGATTCAATTCTGCTAATTAACGCAGGAGAATAATTTCATGTCGGCGGTCTTTAGAATCGCCATGTCAATTAAAAAGGCCTCTTCAAAATATTCACTAATTACTCTCATTCGAGACAAGTAAAAAGAGCAAACAGCTACTCTTATTTTAGGATATTTTTTCGCTTTCATTCCATATCTTTTCGTTTCAACTTCATTTCATTTCATTTCATTTCATTTGGCAAATCGAACGGTTATAATAAATGCAGGTAGTAAAATTTTTTACAGAGATGTATCGATATTGTTCATTGTTAATTCTTGTCCCATTATTTCATCGGAATAGATATGTATAAATGGATAAGGAGATTTACTTGTTTCAATTATTATTTATTAATACAATCATCATTTATAAATGTTAAACTGAAACAATGGATGGCTCGCAGGATCATGTTACGCATAGAATTCATACTGTACAAGAAAATAAAATGTTGCACAGACGATCAATTGCAGAAAATCGTTCCATAAATCTGAAATTATGGTCAGCCAGTCATATAGGTTTATGATACATCGATTGCTGCTGATATAGGACGGTAATATTTCCTCAAAAAGATTGCTATTAAAGTTTACGCTTATTCTCAAAAGCATACAAATGAATAACGAAACTTCAAAATTAGTTCGAACAATTTCTAAGTCTGCATAACGGGAACTCAAAAATCTATGTCACTGAACAGGGAATACCTTAAGTACAAATATGCCTGGTAAAGTATCTAATAAGCAAAAGATATCCAAGTTCCAATGACAAACAGTCAAAGTGTGGATCACAGTGAATTCGTGCACGTAAAGATTTTGATATCGTAATAAAAGTAAAAGGAACGAGAACACCTGGACATGGCGTGTTCATTACAAAAGTTTTCAATGGCGCGATAAAACAAGACGATAGTTACGGTTGTCCACTTACAGCTGGAAGTGATTTCCCCGTTTTCTTACGAACACGTTCAAAATTCTACTCGAGGGCTGAAATAAGACCTCAACGTGGCCGTGGCGTATGGAATACGCTTTCGTGCTCGTCCCTGTTTCGCGAAGTCACGAAATTTCGAAGGGAAAACGCGTTCGTGTTGCTCTGTATACGTTCCATAGTGCCACGAGATTTCGAAGGGAAAGACGGCTTGGTATCGATCAAAGGAATCGTAGACTCGATACAAACAGGTCAGACCGGCACAAAGCTAGCTCCAACGTCTTCTCGACGTGTTAATCATCTTCTGTGCGTCGGGATCGTGAAAGCTTACATATTGAAGCAGAAATGTTCCATAGAACCGCCGAAAGTTTTCGAGATATCGAAGCACTTTGTACCGAATCCAGCGTATAATATAATGCATTTAACCATATATTTAGATACAATATTTGGTCCATAAGATGTAGCATTTCAAGCAAGTTTAGGCTTTTCGATAAAATCTTATTAAATACTATATTGTAAATATAGTACTTTTTGAAAAGAATTATCATCCATCGCATTAGCAAGCTTTTATCAGTGTATTGTTGAAAATATTACCATTAATCGATAATAGAGATATCTACTAATATTTTCTGAAGTGTCACAAGTATACAACTATCTCGAATTATGATAAACTTCCAGTGTCAAAAATATTAAGGATTAATTAATAAATGATTACATCGCTGTTCCCGCATACACAGTTAACACAGTTACCCTGGTATAACGTGCCCTGCATTGATTCCAACCGGAGCTGCGAATGACGTGTGCAATACATTACATGTCACTATTGTATCAACGCAGTATGCATCTTGTTCTACGTGCATTTAGTTTCTATTTTAATCTGACCTGAACTATTATTTTATTTTACAATTCTTGCAGTCGTAATGAAAATGTCAATTCTAGTGAAAATGGAGTGACCACTTATGTGCAATGGAAGCCGACAAAGAACAGATTTTGACAGATGCACCTGTCCAGTTGCTCGAAATACCTTTTCAATCTATTTTTGGCCCATTCAATGGTTCGTTTCACAAATCGTTGTTCCACATCATTCAGACATCAAACGATTAAATCTACGTTCTACTTCCATTCTACTAACGCCATTAATCTGCTTATAGAGAGATGTATGAGTACAGGTATATGTATAGAACATAGAGATAGAGTAATGTAAGCATCTAGATATCTAGAAATCTAATGATATAGGAACATATGGATGTAGAAGTCTTAGCAGTATTCTAACATATTGTTCCATAAGTAACATCATGTCTAAAAAGAAGGTTCAAGCAATTTTTGTTACTATTTATATTTGAATCATCCACTATCCTTTACTACAGTATTCTATCTCTCAAAAATTTTCTCTCCATTTTCCAAGAAAATTCGTAATCTTGAATTATGGAGGAAATTTTCCCTTATCTCGAAAAAGCTGTAAGGATAGAATCAGCCATGTAACAAAGTTTGCGAGTAATTTATGTGTCAAAGAGTGAATCACCCGGAGTAGATTAAAATTCGGATCACGTTAAAACGGGCTGGTTTTACAGCTTCTCGAAAAACGGAAGCTCGTTTAGTCTGTCGGGCACCGAGACAAATCGGGGATCGGAAAATCAGCGTGATCAACGAACGGATTTCCTTAACGTATGCGAAGCGATGCTCGGGCTGGAACGATGTATCGAACGATAAGCCAGCGTATGCAATATCGGTGAAACGCCTGGACGTCTGCAGGATGGTGGATCGAGCCGAGGAAGAAGAGGAGCGCGTGGCGTTGCATGCGCGGCTAGCAATTGAACCCATCGAGAGTTTCACGTCGAAACGAGGTCCGCCATTGTAGCGGCGTGTACTGCAAATGACGAGCAAAATACGGGCGCATGCACACGCATAGACACGAGGGTTGAAACTTGCGAATTGCTTCGAGGCTGAACCCGGCCGAGCACGAATGAAAAACTACTGGAGCAACGCTGAGAATTAATCGTATGAGAACGGACTATCCAGTACGTATTCTGCCGGACGTCGAGGAGAAAACTCGATAATTCTGAAACCGTTGATTAGCCTCTAATTACGGGTAATTAATTATTACACAATCCTCTTCTTCTAAGAAATATTTTCTTCGGTTAATAAAATGAAAAGAATTTCAGAAACATCGATACTGAACAGGGAAAAGAATGTCCACATACATAAAAAAATACTCTCGAATAGGTTAAGATACTATTATTATTGTGAAAAGTAGTAGGAGTAAATAATATTTGTAAGAAAAAGAAGGGATAATTGAATACACGAATGGCTTTATTCTGAAAAAGCTATTACCGTTTTCAACGCGAACACGCAATTAAGGGAAAACAATGTTTTCTTCCCGTTGAGAGATCAAGCAAATGGATCCTGTCTTTTACATTACATAAGCAGCTACGTTTTTTAACTGTAACACAGACGAGATTGCAGAACGTTGCTCTTTTTCACCGGGTCCGTTTATCAATCTACTCGGTCGGGTCTTTATCCTGACGGTATCATAATTACTTCCATCGCAATTAGTTCCACCGAGACCTCGAGAGGCCAACGATCCTGAAGTAAAGCACGGTAACAAAAAAAAGGTTAATACGTCGATGCCGGGGAAACATCGTTCCAGTGATTGTGCAATTTCTTATCAGAAAAACGGAAGAGGCACGGAATTCCATTAAATTGTTTAGGTTACGTGTTACGTGTTTCGAAATTTTAAGGAGTCGATAAGAGTTTTCGAGAATATCGTCATTTTTCACCTACCTCGATATTCGTGGCTTACTCCTGTTAATGGTGATCTAGCAGATAGTAGCATAATTCATATCCACGCACGTGCGAGACCTGGTCCCGATAGTAACGATCCTAGTGATTTACCGTCGTCCTGTTACCCACGAACCACCGACGATTTGTTCGAACGTTACGGTTTCCCGGAGCAATAAACAAAGCCGAGTTCGTAAAACAGCCACGTGGCCACTCGGCTAAATTATCGCTCGACCCGATTAATTAACGAACGCCACGGAAATTCCTCATTGTTCTTTTGCAACGTACAATCTTGCACTTTCGATGAATTATCGTTTATAATAGACGGTAATTTGTAAAATGTCACAAACAGTATTAAACGACGCACGGATCGAAAGCTGACCGTCGAAATTAATGAACTGTCAAAAGGTTAATACATGAGTGACACGGTCAAAAGTATGCAACAAATTTTCACATTCATACTTTGACATTTTCGAATTGGAAAATTGCAAAAAAGCGTCAAGCGTCAAGATTGAAATTCGCAAACTTCGAATTCCTAGTTTTTTGTAAAGAAGTCCACCTTTGTAACTTCGATGAAATTCGATAATCGAACTCGGATTAAACAGAGAAAAGCTAGGCAAACCTTTCGCGTGTTTGATTTTACTTTCATATTAAGGGAGAGAACGAACAAGCGTCGAATTGGCGCTGTTCTCCGACATCGAACAAGCCGAATAACTCAATCCATTCTCACCGGTAGAGAATAGCCGAGATACGGCTTAAGAGTCGATGAGTTATTTAAATCGCACTTCGGTAAATACGACCGCGTAGCGAGGAAGTTAAATTGTTTGCCATGGAGTTTCGATCATTCGATTTCCGATTATCAAGAACTGCGTTTCACTCGACACAGCGTACAGAATTCGCGAACAATTGCAGCCTCCATTACGGATAATCGAGAAATCGTTGATTTAGGAACGCAGGAATCGATTGTTATCAGGGCAAGTGAGTAGCGAACTCTAAATAATACGGGTACTAATACCTTTCAAGTGACAGTGTATCAAAATACAATAATTTATTTAAATAGAGCAGATTACATAAAATTTGTATCGATAATAAAAATATTTGCCTTTCCGATTATAATATTCCAAATGTTGGCATTAAAATTTAAATAAAAAATATTGCTGATTTGGCTCACAAATGAAGAATACTCGGTTCGTATTAGCATAACGCAATTTTAATATGCAAATTAGTTTACCATAAATTACAATCGATCTACATCGAGCGTTAACAGGGAATAAATTCCTAGCCAACATTTTCCGCGAACCCGAGAAACAACCGATAACCTCGTGTTACACGAACTTTCCTAATTTTCGATCAGTTATTAACTTTCCTAAAACTTCAAACGTACTCGTGTTTCGTGCATCTCGTTATCGCGACATCGCGTTGACAAAGCAAAACATCGTAGGTACGGGGCTCCAGATATCCAGGGTGAGGAGAGAACACGAAGAAGCAGGGTTTCGTCCATTAATTTGCGAGCTAAGGATGCAGGGGCGGAACAGCAACATAATCAACTGTCGCGGGTAGAATCTTTGTGGTGTCGTTAGGTTTTTGCTCGTTCTGACCGAGTTCATGATATCACCGTGGCAAAAGAAAAGAGATAGAGTGAGAGGCGGAGAGGTGCGAGGGGTTCACGCAGGAAGCCACGTTTATACTCGTATTACACAGACAGTGGTCGGCGAACTGACGCACCGTAATTACCGTGGCAATTACTGCCGACACATTTCACGTGCGCGATGTAGCCTCAATGTGCTGCACCGTAGCGCGACTCAAATTTTCGTGGTCGCCGACTCGCTGGCTAGCTGGATAAACAGATAAAAGCAACCGAATAAGGGCCAGAACGCGTCTCGTATACTGTAGTTACGGGGTATTAGCGCCACGGGACCCTCAACGACTCTATCGGTGCTGGAAATTCATTGAAACGGAACAGAGATCGCTTCTTGGTGCCGTCTCTCTCGCTGCGGCTTTCGTACTTTGCGCTTCCAATTACGTACTTGGCTTGTTTCGCGTTGGATCTTGTATATTCTATTTAGGTGACTTGATGGCGCAACTGGAAAAGGTTTTATTCGCCGATGCTACGCGCTTAACCTTTCTGATGTTGCATGGCGAAAAAATAACTTCTCGCGAAATGAAATTCTGATAACTATCGAGTTTATCTCAAAATTTAGGCTTTTGATAATATGCGATGTTTGTGTTGCTATTGAAAAATTAATGATTATTATAGGTATTGTGGTGAACTGTATAGCTGGAGCGTAGGAGGCTGGCCTAGATTGAAGAGACGCATCTCGTTACTCCACCTTGAACAGTTCTAATGTGTCCTCGTTCTTTGTCTCTATTGTTGTTCATGATCGCTCGAGCCAATAGTTCCTACCGAAGATACGTGTGAGTCTAGGAGGCCACTTTTCTTTTTTGATCAATTGAGCCCATAGGTCAGCCTCATACGCACCAGCTGTACAATTGACTACAATATACTGTTATAACTCGACTTGTCGATAAGAAGGTTGCTCGACAAAAATAATAAACTGCATGATTATTCAGTGCTTTAGAACACTGAACTGTATAAAATTACAATTATAAATAGATGCGACGCGGCAGACTCGATGTGGCACCTGGTAGTACAAGTTCGATGTGCTCGCTATTTGATAAAAGTTTATTTGTAGCTATCATAATAAAAGTTTATTATGATAGAAATAACAAGTTCATCTATTTCACTCGAGAACGACAAATATAAAGTATAAATTATGTACAGCTACCGCTTTTGTAAAACAGACACAAAGGATCATATAAACGGTACAATAAATGATTAGCCGCGAGCTGCAAGCGATAGCAACGCGAATCCATCTGGCCGCGAATAATGTATACCCTTCATGATTCTCCGTCATTGTCCGCTTTTAATTTTCGCGTTTCGAATTTAATTTCGAGCGCATTTTCCCGGCCTATGTAACCAGAGGCGGTCCAGTCATTACGGAACGAAATAATAATGATGTATTATCCACGGGTTACAATAGCCAGCGGAGGCCTTGAAAATTACACTGAAACACGCTTTTGTGATCATAATTAATGAACTCCATCGAGGTGTACGAACCTCGTACGAACTTTCATCTTTCGAATGATGGTCGACCGCACGGACACACTCGTGCACACGCAATCGTACAGACGTGTATACACGAGTAGACCGAGAATCATTATCGTAGTAAAGTCAGGAATGTGGGCCATGGCCTGTGCTTCTCGTAGCTCATTCGGCAACCCTGAAATTTGCCTGTTATCTTGCTGCTTGTATGCAGGCGAAAGTACTCTCTCCAACCCCTCGCGAAACCCACCCTCCCACAGACCGTCCGCGGGAACTAAGTTGGCCCCAGCGCCCGTCATTTCCGCTTTCTCGTTGTAGTTTGTAATGCGAGCTGAACCTTGTTCCGGCGCAATAACGCGGGTTAATTGAGATGGATCTCCGCCATGGGACCGCCAGAGGATTAATCTTTTATTTCATTTTATCTTTATTTTCTAATAATTTAATATGCTGGAGGTATCTTTTTGCGATGGGGCTCGTGTCAATATTTTATGTTATAATACTGCGTGTTAAATCGCCACGTACTCCTATATGTTGAACTTTTAAACGCAGTATTTCTATGCGTTGAGTTTATAAATGTTGCATTCCTACGCGTTAAATTTCTAAGTGTTGAATTCCGTTGCGTTCAATTGTTTCGCGTAAAATTCCTAAACGTTACATTTCTACGTGTTGAATTTCTATCTGCCGTACCTCAATATGTCAAAGTTCAAAACTTCCAATCCCCAAAATTGCAAAGTGCAAAAGTCTGAAGACCAAAATTCCCAAACTTCGATCACGCTAAATTTTAAGAAATTATGTATGTATGCATTTCCAGAGTGCATTATAATGCTTACGTAATTGCTTTACTTTCAGTAACGTTAATGATGCATCAATCTTATACTTAGAACGTGATTTATAATCCTTCGTCAGGAACTTAAGCGGTATTCCGTTCAGGTTTTATGTTCCGAAATGACTCACTTAAGATGTAAGCTGATTCATGTGACGCAACGATGTATAATTCCTGATTCATGATAGTCTTTGAGCGTGAATCACAAGTCGGACGATAAAGAACATAATAATTTTCACTAGTCAAGTTAATAAATAATTCATAACGCTACCTCTATTAAACGGCCACAGTGAATGAGAACAGGAATCATGACGATATATTTCCAGTTATAACACCTTATCGTCACGATAGTGATAACGAAACGATAACGACACGTTGATGAGATAAGAAGATCCGATCGCAGACTAAATGTTATATATTGCTTCACAGGGGAACTTTCTATTCCAATTTTAAATAAATTATTCATAAATATTCAGATACCTCGTTCGACAAATATCGTTACGAGATAAAACTTGGAAATTCAAGTTATTATGTAATAAATGATTATTTTCACAGATCAAATTATGAAAATTGATAAAAAAAACATCTATTAGTGATGTAAACTTTTAGTAGTTCAATAATAAATCGATAATTATTGCAGACGATGATAACGGAAAAAGGTTTTTTTTTTAAAATGTTGACTTACCCCAAATTCAAACTCGCTTCCCTCTTGTATCACGATTTTTTCGAGAATTTACATTTCACACCATGCACGAGCAACGCGATATCTTGTCCAAGTGAGCGATACTCGATCGAGCTTGTACGATGCGTCATCCTTTATAAAATGCACGAGATAGTTCTATCGGATGACGAAGGAGGCGAAAAGACAAAGTTTTGCGACGAATTTATGCATATTCGCGAAACTCGTTGCATCGATCAATTCTGTTGCATTTGCGACTCGTATTTTCGTGCGGAATGTCCGAAAGTTGCAGGAAATATTACTACTTCTCCTCGAAACAGAGTAAATTCCATTTCAAACATTTTTCCCCTATTTGTAAACAAGTAGCTCGAACGAAATTTCATGGACATCATCATTTATCAACTTTCATTATTTAATGTGTGTGACAATTGAAGAATCATTGCACTTTTCTAACTTAAGATTTTTATTTGATACTTTACATAATATACGTAATTTAGTTGTTCAATCATATCGATTTTATGGTGTCGGTCACCGATTATCTGCCCATTAAAACCTAACATTAATCGCGAAACTCGATTTTGTAACGACACGACATTGTGTAATGCCATTACACTAATTGCAGCTTGCGTATCGTCGCTTCAACCCTTTTGAACCAAGAAACTCGAATTAATCTTTAACGACAATTTCACCCCGGAAGCGGTGGGTGTTCGAACGAACTTAAACAAGCCGGTTGCAAAGTAGAGAGAAACTTTACGTTATCGGTTGTAATTTTTCAACTTCCCATAATAAATGCACAAGCTTCGGGTTCCGCGCACGAGACACTTTCTGCACGATGTGGAAAATACGAAGATCGTGTATCGTGTCGAGAAACATGCAAATTAGCTGCAGATAAAAGTGCATTTGCAACATGTTCACGAATTGTGATTGCTTTAAATCTTGTACTTGATTCGACCGTTTTGTTGGTACACGCTTTCCTTCATTTTCTAAAACACCTCTTTCGTTCGATATTAGGACGATATATAATAATGTATTTGGTAAATACAGTATATTCTCGCAGGAAACTTATTACCAATAAATTATTTTACGTTTCTCAAATATTTGAAGGTGTAAGGAAATTAATGAGAGGTGATGTACATCGATCTGTGGATCGAATCTGCTGTTCTCCGTTCCTCTTTCGTTTCGCCGACGTGCTCGTAAACGAATCGTTCGAATACGTATCTCAGCAACGGAGGAGAACTTTTTCCCGGGGATAGAGAAGAAGTTACGAGTTGTTTGCCGAAGCGGCTGGCAAAGAAGTTTCCCCGAGTGGACGTGATTACGCGAGGGAAAACGAATAAGGAGGGGCTGGGAAATGGGCCGGGCTGATTGCTAAAAATTACGGTGCGCACGCTCGCTTCTGTACACTCGACAGATAAGCGCGACCGTCGATCTAGCGTGAGATTGCGTCTTGTTAGAATTCGAAACGGTTCTCTCTGTCCTCTCAAGAAGCTCCTCGAACAATTAAGATGCTGTCGCTATTAATTGACGAACTGCATTTACCCCGAACGGTCGATACTCGCTGACAATTAATCCAATTTCGAGTCGACGATGTCTGACGAAAAGAAAGCTCGAGAAGTCGCTATTTCTACGACACCGAAATATTGTTATACATAGGGCAATTTATCTCGAGTACAAAAATATGTTCCAACAAATGAAGGACGATTTGATGTCATATTTAAGGAGAAACAAATGTTCGTAAAACAGAATGAAAGATTTATGTGCACGCAAGTCATACATCTCTACCGTGACATTTAACGTATGAAAAAATAAAAGGGAACATGAAAAAATCTTGAGCAAAACCATTCGTTGGTCACAACCTATTCGTTCCTCGATTCGAAACAATTTCCCCTATAAAATGAAAAACGAGGGGACATGCTAGAGACGACCGTGACAAATGAATTAGGCTGTACCACTCGACACAGGTTAGGTAAAAAGAAATAAATGTAACCAGACTGGCAAGCGACGTTTCTGTCATAAATGATTTACGATTGGAAACGAGGCATCTGTTTATTTAACTGAGATTTTATCCGCATTAAATTCGGACGAATTAATGCGTTTGCCAGTGATTGTATCGATGTAACCGTTTTGAGATTCATCGACAACTGTTTACCGTTCGTGCATTAAAGCTCCAGCTAATTTTCGTTGCGTTTAAAATGGACTTCGGTGAGGCAGGAAGGTACAGGACTGTGCATTTTTCGGGTATTCATAAAATTGTCTGTTTACTAGGTTCGTCGGGATTTTGGGACGTGTCTGCACGCAAGTCTGAAGATTGGAAGAATAAAGCTGTCGAACAATTCGATCCGTTGATTATCTGCGATGTCTCGTCTGTCGATCCGGTACGACCTCTCGCTGAACGAAGAGTTACGCGACGGAACGTGACTTCTCGACGAGACAAGCATAGTACACGTACCCCAAGAGAATGTCTCGAGAACCGAGATTCATGCTCGACGAAACGGTGCCGGGTATCATAAACAAAAGTATCGGTGCGACGTTGTCTCGTTGCCGACAGGTTGAATCCCCTTCGGAATACGTCAGACGAAGACGCGCTCGAATACGTCTGTATTCGAATCGAACACGGGGGTATGATACCGGGCGTCGTCGTACGAAGACTCGTTTTATCGAAGTCTTCCACAAGAAATTGCCGTTTCGTTATCGCGCGTGAAATATACGTTTCAGCCGCGAATCGAACGTTCAATATTATATTTACCGACGGGGATGGGATAAGAGGAGGGTGGTAACACGAGATCGGCGCGGCGGAGCGACACGGGCGAAATTTTCGACGCGTATCATTGCAACGTATAAATATTTTATTGTTATGCCCGGCTCTCGTTTCCGGTAGCTGTATTAAATTTCGCTTTTACGAGTTTATGTATCGGGCAGTGCCTGTAAAATTGGCCGGAGTTTATGGTAGTCTTTTCGGCCTGATCCGGGGATATATGGATCGAGGGACAGACCGGCGACGAGAAAAATATCGGTAAATCGACAAATCCTGGCTGACCGTTAACCGGCGAGAATGTAATTTCGGACAAAAGAAAGCGGTGCGAAAGTGGCGGAACAGATAACTATTACCGGTCACGCCAACGCTTCGTAAAGAATTTAATGTCGTCCGGGGAAAAGTGTCGCAGGATTTACCGTGCAATTTTCAGGGATGAACGAAAGATTTATTTTGTCAAATATTTCAGACGATTGCTCGTACTTTGGATTACAACGTTTTATGTATATTTTATTCCTGCTATTTTCCTTTGCTCGTTCAACGATCGGACAAATATCAGTTAACACGCGAACGACGATCAAGGCGTTAACGCGATCTATTCATCGGCAAAATACAACTCGCGTATAAACCCCGATAGGTTCTCGAATTGCGAGTTCCGATCAATTCGAAATCGAGCTTTGGAAATCAAGATGGCAGGAGTAAAAAATGTGTACCGTTGCGTTGTTCGCGAAATAGAGAACGGGCGCCGGGGCAGGGGCTTGAAAGGGAATCCGTTTCCGGTGACCCTGTTTTAAACCCTTTTCATACGCACCAGTATAACGCGAAACGAAACTGGAATACGCTCCAGCGGAACTACGTCATCGACCAAATGGGTTTCGAGAGCTCCCACGTAAAAACGTGTGTACTATGCGAAATTGACGTTATGGTCGCCTGATGAAGTCCATCTAATCGCGATTATTTCGCGGCGGTGCCGTATCGACCTTCTAGCCGACCGATAGCCGGAGTTAATTGCGATTATTTCGTACCGCTACCGATCATCGACGTCACGGTTAGTCGATAGCCGCAGCTAATAGCGATTACCTACCACCATACGTGCTGCTATCGATCGCAATTCGTTACGATTCTCTGCCACGAAACACACTCGTTGTTTTGTGACGTGAGTTACCGCTGAAATCCGGTTAAAGGATCCGAAGATCGAGTTTAACGATATTTTTCGTTACAGTTACTTGTCACGACATGGCCAACAATAAAACTGCCTGGAACTGAACATTCCAGTTGAAACGTACCTCTTGGATATACACTGGCATGATAAATTTAGAGGTCAATTTAGTTATTTTTATTAACTTAAAAAGTTTGTAACGATTGTAAAAGCAAACGAATAAAGTACATTAGTTGTTCCGTTAGGAAGTAATTAGATATCGGTGCACAAAGTTCAGCTAGGACGATAATTTAAGACGCAAGCGGGCTAAATTAGAGTCGGACATTTCAGCAAGATCGCAATCGATATTCAATTACAAGGGGGAAAACAACGAAGAGGTCTCGCTTCTCCTTTCAATGCGAATAATCCAAGCGAATACGTTCTTCTCTCGTAAATTTCCATTCCTCTCGGTCAACGCTACGAAAGTACCTATCGATTCTCACTAAAAATACAAGGATCGTTCCTCTGGAACTTGGGGCGACCGATATCCACCGATATAATACCACTTCACGGTAATTCCACTATTCGTTTCACGGCTCCATTTCGCCCTGAAACTAGCGGGCAGGGCAGTTATGAATCTGAATACGAGTGTGAACGAGAATGCACCGCGGTGCACCGCAGCTTGCCCAGTAATTTTGGTCTTGCCCTAGCCACGTGTGCACCTACATATAGTGGGTAACGTAATCAACCCCTAACGGTCCTCTCCGTCTCTCTTCCTCTCGAAAGAGATGTTTCGTCACTTTGAAGGAACATTCGTACCACAATCTCTGTCTCTTACTTTGAAGTAAATTTAGTAGCCAACATTCAAGTTTGGGTACTCGAAATATTTGTAAGATCTTAAAATCCGATTTTCTCTTCAAGCGAATTCGAACACCTCTCAAATGAAGATGGTAAAGCGATATCTGATACGTGGATTTTAGTACGTTCGAAAGGTTCCTAAGCTTCTCGTACTAAATTTTCATCCCTTCTCCAATGGCTGATAGTAATGGCTCCAACATCTGAAGTTTAGGAGTTCGAAGGATTCCTAAGCTTTCTACGGTAAATTCGAAATCTTTCTCAAATTCGAATGGTTTATGAGGAAAGCTTTAGAACTCGAAGGATATTTGCGCTTTCTGTATTAAATTTTCTCGGCAGAATTCAGATCGCTTATAATAGCGAGGATCTCCAAGACCCAAAGTCTAGATGCTTGAAAGATCCTTAAGCTTTGCATAATAATTGTGAAATCTTTCGCAAATTCAAGAGGCAAGCTTCCAAACCCTATGTCAGGAACTCGGAAGATATATTATTGTGTGCTTCCGGTACTAACTTTGATATCTCTAATTCACTTCGCTTACAATAACAAAACGCTATCCAGAACACAGAATCTAGATTCAGGAGTTCGAGCGATATATTCATCATCTTGAAGCGAATGTGGAATCTTTTTGAAACGCAGCCAGATAATATTATCCTGCAAAACGACCATTAAAAAAACATGTTTACGAACTTTGGAATCTTTTCCAAATTGAAATAGCTCAAAATACTGGAGAGACACCTTTTCAGAACAGAACTTTTTACCTCTTTTGCAGTAAATTTCCAATCTATCTCAAACTCAGACACCCATTAATAATTGCTCCATGCTTCTCGAAGGATTTTTAAATAGCTTGTATCTGTTTTAAGAATTTCCTTCGTGCAGCAAATTTGAAATCTACTCCAAATTCAGATATCTCGAATCAACAAATCAATCTTCCTCCAGATGTTCAATTCAAAGGGTATGTAAGTATAGAACAGTCAGACGTTCTGATTAGCTCACTCCTAACAGAAAATAGAAGGTTCCCTTCAAAAACACAGCTTGCAATCACAAAAGTGAAATCCCGCTGGGTGTGTTCACAAAGCATCGTGCGTCGTGCACGAGGATCGTAAAACCAACCTGCGAGGTAACACGCTGGCTCTTTAACCGACTGGTTATTACACGAAGAGAGATTGGTATCGACAGGGAACAGCAAGTTGGCTCGAATGATTCGGCGTGTGCTGGAGGGCGAACAATGGAGAGACGGGGATTCAATTTTACGCGGCGTTAGGATGGATTTACTCACGTTCGTCGAGATTTCCTTGGCGGCTCGTTGGTGCCTCGTCACTAGGTCCGTCAATCGATCGCCGAAGCATCAATGTGTCGATGCTGATCGCTGACTCGAAGATTCCTCGTTCTCGTAGCCAACCGTACTCCCCACGTTTCCGCGGCGCTGAAACACCCGAGATGGATGGGCCTTCATTAAATCGCCTGCCATCAAGATGACTTTAAAACGCGATCGATATCGCGATGTCGAACACCGAGAAGTTTTTGTCAGAGTGCATTATCAAATTCATAGTATCCCGTTGCACCCTCGAATGTTAATTAGCCTTACTGTAGATGTGTTGGTTAACTTATACATTTTTTAACGCTGGCGTGAACATTGTCGTGTATATAGCTAATTTGGATACAATTAGAAATAAAACAATTTTCATTCAAGGGTTACACGTTGGATGATTAAACACAGCCATACTGGCCGGAATACCCAATTGAGTAATTGGGTCAATATGCCCACCCTGTTTGCACTGTTTCAACAATTGGACGTGTAAACGCGTGTGTAAACACTTAAAGCGTTGAGCAACCTAACTTTATAGAATTAAAGAACTGTAAGGGATAGGAGACATAAAAACCAACTCAATATTTGCAAGTTATTAGGTACTTCATGATGGGTTGCAATTGTTCATTAAAACAGGACCGAGTCACAAAGAGAAGGGAAGTGTTTAATCGAGCAGTCACTGTGAGAAGATCAATATATACACAGTTGAACAAATGAAAAACTATAGTGGAGGATATACATTTTATTATTTACTTCCAAAACACATTTATGGGCGGACTCTGCTTTGACAGCTGTGACTTTTGTGAGGAGATCGATTGCAGTGAATTTTCTAGAATTTTATTGTCTGAAATCTGTAGTATGTAGATTTTCGTATCTGTGCAGTTCCAAATCTCGACATTTTCAAATTTCTAACTACCAGATTCTCAAAAATACTAATCCCTAAATTTCCAAACATCCACGTTTCCAAATTCCCAAATTCTCAAAATTTCGGAATATAAAAATTCTAGAATTCCGAACCACATTCCTACGTCCCAATAAAGAACGAAGAAATACGAACGGTGCCAGTCGCAAGTTGCTGTCCGCATCGCACAAATAATGCGGTGCCATCTTCCCATACCTTTGCTCGTGTTTGCAATTGTTTGTGAGCATGATCCAGGTGGCAAGGAAGATGAGGGTGAGTTTAGATGTAACCGTGGTTCCGTGTAGGCGAGAAATACTCGATGACAAGGGACAGCAGAAGGGTAAGGTTAGATGGAACCGTACTTAGGTGTACGCGAAACCGTACTTACAGCCGGTGTATGCGTGGCTGTTGTTATCAAAATGCGAGCGAGGGAAAGGGGGAGCAGTTTAAAAGGGTGGTTCATTGGCGTCGCGAAGGTGACGTCTCATAGAAACTCGCACACAGAGATTCCGGTCGCGTATACAACGGACGCGTTAGCGGTAGCTATATTCGAAACTTATGCATCGCGTTCTTTCGAGTACAACCCTTTTCTCTTGCACGCTACCACTCTCATTCTTCGACACTTTTTTAACGCATCTCTCCTGTCCCTTCTCTTCTGCCGGTGGTTCCGGCTCGCGCCATCTTGCTCTTTCCCTGATTGTACGCCGATTCGAGGCTGGAAAGACTCGTAGACGACCGCGTCGCGTCCTCACAATGGAACAGTGCGAGACAATCGACGATTCACCGACGGATACGTTGAATGAAAACGTTCTGGTTAGATGGTCAATTAGTCTGGATAGCGATGAAGCCAATGAGCCAGTTGTATGCCCAGTATTGTGTTTCTTGTTTCACGCGTCGCGCTTTCTAAATCTCAAATTACGAAGCGATTCGAAATATACCGTATTACTACCATTTGGAAACTTGGAAATACAATAAACGTACTTGGAGTTTTGTCAGAATATACTGATATAGATCAAATACGTATTTTTAATCTGACTCTTAGCAGTGACTGACATGATGATTGTAAAGCGAATTTCACTGTATAATCGTGCAGGATAAACCAATGTAAAAATCGTACCGATAAAATTAAACAAAACGAATGAATAGTATATCAGCGACGGTCCGGACAAGTTTGCGAGTGGCAGAAGCGTTTTTCACTTGAAACGAGTGGGTGACAGGTAAAATATTAGCAAAATCGTGAAAAGTTTAGCACGGGAGAAAAAATTGCTGCTGGTAAAATATAATGGGCAGAAACTGGGAAAGGAAACTTCGGTGAAGTTCAAACAAGTTCATTCGAAATTAACTAGCTTCAGCCACTAATTATAATGGTTCGTGGAACGTAGTGCTTCGGGTCACAAAACTTTTCGGCTCCCCAGTGTCCCTGATATCGTTTACATTAAACTTTCTCGCTGAAAAAGTGCAAACTATTGTAAGATAATTTCATGTTAAACACACACGTGATAGAAGTAACTGGAAGGGACCTGAAAATGTTTGCAGAAATAATTAAATACCACAGGATATGTCCTTAGGATCCTTATACACCGAAATGAAGGTTACAGATTGTAATTGTAAAAATAATTACGATACATTCGATTACCGGAACACTGTGTCCAAGTTTTCAAACGAAAATGACGAGAACTCAGAAGAACATAAAACTTCGTGACAGGATAATTACCGATAAAATGTAATTTCTCGTCTGAGATTGATTAAAAAGCCGGCAGGACTCGGCTCAAAGAATGCCACGACGGATATAAACGTAGCGAAGTGAAGTTCCGAATGCAGGTACGGAAGAAAAAGGCTCGCACAGAGTAAGAACAATCAACAAAAGAAATCGGTCGAGTGACTGGCTATTAATTCAGCTTCACCGAGTCAGAAAAGTGGTCTTCCTGCGGTGCAGATGTTGAAACTTTCCTACCGATCGATGATGCTTCTCGTCGCCGCGGATCTAGCGGCTATGGATCACCGTTGACCCGAATAAACTTTCATTTTTCATTCGTTGCGTCCGTCTCAAAGAATCGCCGAATCGGCGAGTAATTAAGAATTATTCCCCTCCCGGGCTTTTATTAAGTCGAGCGTCTTTTGTCTACGGGCGGTGCTCAGAAATCGCCGAGCAGATATTCAATTATCCTGTCTTAAAATCACCTCGCGATGAAAATGAATTACGCGTTCGTTTTCGAGCTTCGGAGCGCATTTCCCCGACGAAATCTTTTCGTGATCTTCTCGACGAGCGAAAAATATTCGCGATCGTCGGATGCGATAATAAATGAATCGATTCATTCGATACGTAGCTCGGCAATAATCGGGATGGACAAAAATGGCAACACCTTTGCCTATTTATCACGGACCAGTGTGTCCGCTCTGGTAATTCATTCTTTCGCCAATCGATGTGGCCAGATTTTTCCGGCCTGCGGCTCGTAATTCAAAAGCGAACGAACAGCCACGTCCACTCAGCGACGAAAAATCGAATTTTTCGAGAATTGCAAGATGAACATATTGCCATTGACACATGGGTATTGGAGTTATACGGAGACCACGTGTATTTCAAACAAAATGGACATCCATCGTGAGTCTGTTAACTTCAAACTAATACGATACACGAGATCTACGTGAGCAATTTCTTTTAACTCGTAACAACCACGAATAAATATCCTGTTTTTGTTCGGAAACAGCAAAGAAATGCAATTTAGTGCGGTGTACCGTTATCTGGCATCGGTGAAACTGTTACGCGGCAAAGAATTCCAACGCCAGCGACGTTTGGCCATTCTTGCGCTTATCAGTAATTCTTTCCCTTAAACCGTTTCGTCCTTATCCAAACTGTATACCTAGATATGTTCCGTGCCGGCTGATAACAACAATGTCGGTTCCGTTCGTCGCTCCTTCCACCCGTAGATACACCCTTCATTGGATCGAAGAAAAAGCTCGTTTTCCTATTTCGTCCCTAATAAGTGTTCTTGGCAAGGCTCCCAGACACGCCGTTACAACGAGCACATCGAACTATACAGAAGGTTATCTCGATTGTATAATGTCGTCTATAGGACTGTCGGGTAGAACGTAATTCCATTTAGAATTCAGTTTAACGCGGCAGTAACTCACAATTTTATCACGAAGCAATTTCAGCTGGATTGAAAAGTGATGATTGCCTGAGGTAGTATTGGCTTATGCGAATATGTACCAAGTTATTACTGATTTTTAGTAATAAGTAATTGGAAATCTGTAAATTTCGAAAGTTAAGGATTTGGAATCCCAAAATTTAAAACCTTGAAACCTTGAAAATTTGGTAATTTACAATTCTATAAATATGAAATTTTTTAAACTTAAAAACTGTCAAGTTTACATATGTATCTCATCCTAAAGAACTCTGTACCTCAGCCTGAAGTACCACGAATGTACATTTCTCTACCATTTTCAAATTAACGCATTACCTTCCTATACTCTTCTGCACAACCACACATACACATATGATAGTGTGGATGAACACCCAGGGAGAAATGCTCGCGTGACGTTCCTCCACTTCCGTTGTTTGGTAGAGGTTCGAGGATTCAGCCACGATAGTGACCTTTTTACCAATGGAGGCCAACAGAATCGGTATTGAGGTCAACGAGAAAGAACGAAGGGCGTTACACAGAAGACGATCAGCTGCAACCATCGCGATAACAGCTGATATCGTGTTTGAATTTAACACCAAGTACCGGAATAGGATGGTAGATTCGTGGTCAAGATAAAGATATCGGATTAATGCTGTTACCGGAGAAATCAGGAGAAATGGGTTGGTGAGATTTTATGGGGGTGAACTTGTTGCACGATGGAGGAGAGTCGTAAGTTGCGTCGACGATAAGTGGTTTGGGAAGTTAAATGCTGCTCGTGTTTTCGTGTTAAAAGATTAGAACAAAGATGTTAGCAGGCACGTGAATTACTCTATCACTGGTTCTTGGTCAGTGATGGTATAAAATGTTAATTAGTTACTTCAAGTTTGATATTCTAATATGCAAGCTTTAGTATTTAAGCTAATGCACTTTTATCATGTATTCACTGAGATGTGAATAGGTGGTTTAGAACTTGATGGTTTACAAGTTACCTCAAAATTTTCATGTGTAACTCGGATTTAATTCTAGCACTCTTTTAGAGCAGATATCACCAGATTATATTTAACGTAGATCAATTAGGAACCTTTGACTATATGATATATTACCGTAGGAGTCGTTAAAACCCTATACAAGCTCTCAGATAACCCAGCGCCAATTAGTTCCAGTTCAGTTCTATTGTAGTTCGAGCTCAGTTTCATTCAGCCCGCAGTTCAATTCTATAGTAAGCTTTGTTCTACTCTAAGTCATTCGTAAGCTCCGTATCTCGCGACCTTTGTGTACCGGTGAAACACAAGGTATTCCCAAACAGCCAGTCCCGATGATAAGTGTGATGCGATTCCTATTCATCGTAAGAAGATTATGGAACACTCTAACAAAATGACGGTAATGATAAGATATCCGGTTATTAACATCCACTAACGTCTTACGTTCAGCTTGCGTCTCTAGTCTCCTCTTTGCTTTAAGTCTATTTCACTAGTTCCCCAATTTCAGATTTTGAGAATTTGAGGTTAGGAAATTTTGTGAATTTGGGGATGTGGAACTTCAAAACTTAATAAATCTCAACAATACAGTGCCAATAAATACAACACGTGGCATGTGACAAAGCAACACATATGAGTACACCTTCCAGATACACAGTGTGTAAGAATATAGCACGTGGCAACATGAACACACAGTACGCAGAATCGAGTGACAGTAAAATCCATGGGAATATTACATGGAATTGAGAATCATTTAGAATCGCGTTCATTCGTGCGCGTAAAATGTAAAGGACGCTTCCGTGTGTTTAATTCCGAGGTCTCGCTATCGGCCGTATCAATGGTAGGCTCTAATGGTAGCTGCTCATAATTTAATAACGGTAATCGTAGTTTGCCATGTACGATTAATTCCGGTGAAATGGCGCCGCTATCTCTCCGCACAATGATCATCGAAATCTCGATTAGCAGCAGTACGCTTGCGCGGTCAATTATGCAGAACTTGTTATTATGTGTAATAAAGCGTGCATGCACGCGCATGTGAACACCCGTCCAATAGATGTGAAGATGACATATTTTATTTTCTCGACCTTTCCGTTACTTGTTTAATTTAATCGAATTTGTGAACCACCCAGTGATCGTCATGGCAGTGAACGCGTTAATGCAGAGACAAAGATGAACTCGTAACTTGATATACACATTGTCGTATTAAAATTGTTATACCGACAATTATTTGTTAACAAGTTTTTGCTGGGTTATATTGGATTTGAGATGCTTCGTAACCTTTTTATTTTTCCGTTTTTAATAATACGAGAGTAACGCGAGAATAATTGAGACACGAGACTTTCATTTGTGCATAAAATAATTAAAAATAAAAGTGGTAAGAATGAAAAGAGATTTGAATAAATTATAAGCGTATACAACGATTCCAGTGGTAATTGATTGACGTGCTAAACAAATTTTTCTGTATGTCACTTGTGTCGTAGTGACATGCTTAAACTGACGTTGACACAATAAGGTTTTGCTCATCGAATCTCTCGTATCCAATTTTCTCGTGATCCAGTTAATGCAATCCGTTTATTTGATTTTTTATCGGGTTTATTACGCGGAACATTGTTAGAAAACTTGACCCAAGGATCCCAATTCAAGCGAATCCATTGAAAACCCGAGAAGTACGCGTATCCAGCAGAAACGGAGAACTTCCACGGTACACGAAATGCCTCCGTGATTTCTCATCTATCTATAAACTTAATCCGATAATCCGCAAAGTTTTCTGCTTGGAAAGTGAATGGATTCTAAACTTCCGTCTCGAAATTCCGGCCCTCGTCGCAACATCTCAACAAAAGAATCGTATTAAACTCCGCGCTACCGACGTCTCGTATGTTCACAGTTTTATTATTCGACTCTTTTTCTTTTCCCATCTTCGCTGGCCCTTCAATCTCCCGAGGTTATTCACCGAATACGCAGGACCTTGTACGTATTTCCGGAACCAATTACGACCCGATCCGGAATCACTATTCGTAACGTGTATAGCCGTTTTATCAGTTTACTCGGCTGTATACCCCGTTCTGCACGTCGGCGGATCGATTTACGACAGATCCGAAACGCTAGCCAGAATTTCATTTTCGAGGAGTCGCGTTCGCCATCCTTTGGGAGTCGTGGAGTTCCCCTCGCGCGCGAGCAAACTTTTTGGATAAATTTAAAGTAGCTTCGTCATTCTGACAAATTTTCCATCGCAGCGTCGGTGATCGTAAAAAATGATTTAGAAGCGCGGCAGGGGCTCCTCGATCGCCGGTAACACGATAAAAATATATTACCAGGTCGGGGAAATTGTATGGCGCGGGCCATGAAACGCTTCAGACGGAAACGGATCCGATTTCCGCGTGAACAGTGTCTGCTAAACTATCCTCGGCATCAATCGAGATTAATGTTCCAGTCGAGCGATGTCATTCGTCTTCCTTGTTGCTACGTGACTAGCTCTTTTGCATAATGTCTTGTTCCTGAGCGACGTCGAATTTCGCCAGGGTGGCTGCGTGGTTGATCTTCGTCCCGTTAAGCCTTGAAATATTGCACTCTTTATCCGTAGTCTGTTGGTGTGGATGGGAACGACGGGTGAGTTAGAACATTGGCAAGTTTCCATGGTCGCGTTCATGCCAACGATTCGCGGTTGTTGCAAGCGCAATTGCTTCTCGCTACGATCCAATTCAATCGTAAACGATCGCTTCACTCTTTGGTTGCAAGCACAATCGAAGACAAATCTGACAATTTTTTATTTACTGACATTTGCGGCACGTATGTGCACATCACGTTAGGCGGTGCTGTAAATTCAGCTAAATTTACAGGAAAAACAAAAGGAACCTACAAAGGCTCCTAATGTTGACACAATGTATTAGATACATTTACTAATGTATTAATGAGTTCACTTACGAAAATTATACAATAAATAATTTACGTTCTTACCCTTTTTCGAACTAACTTTTGTGTCGTTAATATTTATAGAATGCTTATATGAAAAACATAGCACTTGTACAACCTATTATAAGTAATAGTTTAATGATATAAAATCTAGTGTGGTATAAAATTTGTATTATACGAGAGAATTAAGTTCTCCACTCGAGAGTTAAATCCAGCTCGTAGCTCCTATTTGGAGTGGCCTAATCTGATGTGGAATTAGCGGTTCGATTTCGTGATCGGTCGCATGTCAGGACATAATATAAAGGCCAACGAAATTCGCACGCACACACGATCCAACGTCCAGCTACCTGGTGGACGATTATGAAGGAACAACGGCAGTGATTGCCTCGAATTCGCCACGATTGACTGGAGAATGGAATGCGCGATAATTGGGCCGGCTTAATTGTACACGTCGCGTGTGTTTGCGAACGCGCACCACCGCCAACCAACGGCAATACGAGGAATCGACTCAATCAGAGAGTACGCAGCCACGTATAAACCTATTCATTCTCGTGACCCCCCGTCCGTGAATACCGTGCAAGGTTAACCACGGAATACACCGATTGAGTGTCGAGGAATCGAATTCTGACTGACGCGCGTCTATTGCGCCTCCCGTTGCCCACATGGACGAAAAACCTAACCGCGAATCTTAACACGTCAGTGGATCAACGATCAACAAGTTGACGAGAACACGTTCGTCGCTTTGCACTTCGTCCGATATTGTACTGTGCACGAGATGAACTTCAGGAATTCCAGGAAGCAACTGTACTTCCCTTGTTGCACCATCGAAGTGACTCTCTTGGCTGGTTACGAAAATGCATAAGACGAATATACTTTTCGTTTCAAACGAAACTACTCGGTGTAAAATTGAAGTCACTGGAGCTCATCTTGTGACGAGGCGAACATGTGTAGTACATGTGCACAGTGTCTTATGAATATTTCCCTGTGCTATTGTTATAACAGTGGGGAAATTAAGTAAAAATAGGGTAATACTGTTTACATAACCCACATCTATGCTTATAACAAAATTAAACCTCAGTTAGTATATCAGAATTAACGAGACAATGCAGCTACCCCGTATTCAGCGTGAACTCTAACGCGAAAATGAATTTTCTATGAATAAATGTGGAAGTTGAAGTTTCTGACCCGTTTCTCGAACATTCAACATATTGACGCTAAAAGATTTGAAAGTACCAACGAACGTTTACAAGATCACAGTTTTAAAAGTTGAACTTTTGCGACGTGGCCGCATGCTTTGAAAATGTTCGCAGGAGGCAAGTTAATACTATAAAAACGACGTTAAAGGAGTTCTCGGTGGTAGGATAAAAACGGGTTGGACAGTGCATCCCCCGTTGGCTTTGTGTCTCCTTTTCTTAGGGGATGATGGATGAGAGGGTGTAATAAAACGGGCCACTTGGTCGATTGAATCGCGCGATGTTGAATCGAAGAAGAGCCGGATGAATTGGATAACCGAAGTCGCCTTCTTCAATTCGTCGTTTCGCTTTTCATTATATGAGCAGCGATTTTCTGGCCACGGGATGTATTAACGAGCAAAAATTTACCCCGGTTCAAGAGGGCTTTGCGTCGCGTTTCTATCCCTCCTCTTAACCCATTTCAGGACAAACACGTTAATTACTTCGAACGAGCACACTGGCGACATCAATATCGATGCATACACCCTGAAACGCGATGCATTCCACGATAACGTTGCATGTACCCTTTCAATAAAGCGCGCCCGGTAACGAAGCTGATAATTGTTCGCGACACGTTTTACCGAGAAGCTGGATGAAAAAGCCAAACAAAAGAAAATAAAAATAGAAGAAAAGGGGGTGAACGTAAAATGATCGTTAATAAAACTCGTGTCGCGAACGGGTGATTATCGGGCCACGTGTTCTGCCAATTAAACGCACGATTTACTGCAATCTCGTTTGATAAAAATACGAACATATTACTCTCGAATATTATTATTTGCAATTCGTGTCAACGTTAACGTTTAATCCCCGATATTTTCAGATAAGCATTCATACCGGAGAAAGATATCGAACTGCTGAATGGGTTAATGGATAGAAAATATGCTTCCAAATAGGCGATTTGGCATGGGCACAAATTATTCGTTTGCCAAGTGGATCACAAGAGGAATATCGAATTGATACCGTTCCGAACGGCTGGATTCTGCTTCCTTCGGTTACATTTCGTTCGATCGACCCTCAAAAATAACTAACGTAACACGAGCCCGGACAACAGGGGTATATCGAACGATTCTCGAACCGTTGAAAGCATTAGTTCATGCGCTCAGCTGGCTTTTGTACCTTCCGCGCGACGGTTCTATTCAATTAACAAATCCTCTCGACGCAATTATTGCTCCGCTAAATTTGCACACGTGACGCGCACACACGGACACCCACACGTACTGGCTTTGTTTGAAACTCTAGCGAACTGCTTAAATTATTCAAATTCCACGGTCAATTTGTTAACTATGCATTCGAGTAAATGCGGACATCGGTATAATTTATTGGGTCGTCACAGGGAAACTGGCCGAAACGATTAGAACAGATAACGAAACTGACGTCCTTCCACCTGAATATTTCAGCGCAATTTTCTTGCCATTGACAATGTCGCCGGCAAATATTTGGACGTATAATCAGACATTTTATTAGGCATATCATACGTTCCTTAAGAGTACCTATTATATTTTATTAAAGTATATTGGATAAGCGACATAATTTCGCTAAAAATATTTTTACAAAAATTCTTTTCACGTTTCGTTCAGTGTTTCACCGCTTTTAAGCGAATTCGGGAATTTCGAAATTTTTCAGCCGCTGTAAAGGTGAATAAATGTTTCATGCGCGTGTCCGCGAATTCAACTATATTTCTCCAAAATATGAAGTTGCGTACATGTAGGTACACACAGCTGTCGGAAGTGAATGAGTGCTCGTGAAAGTAATTAAGACCCCGCGTTTAAGGCAAAAACCTTTTGACTGGACGTTTTTTCTGCACGACAGTACAGTTTAAGAACCACCTTTCTACATGGCACGTTCTATGCTACCCGGTTGTAAATTTCACGAAGTCACGCTATCATTTTAAAATGAGACGTGGGCAACGAATACGAATTAGTACACGTAATTACTACGCGTGTTGCCGCAGTCGGTACAGTGATAATTTTTTGTTTCATTCTTGCTGAAGATAAGAGAAAAAAAACTGTACTCGTTGCGATTTTCTCCCGCCCGCGTTGCTCTCAACGCTTATCTTCAAAGCAAGGAGCTTTAGTAAAACTTGCATTCAAAATTTTATTTTTAACCGGCATAACAAAATGGAGCGGTAGATTCTGCATAATTAATGGTCATCTCGTGTATTTATGCTGTCCGCATTCCCATTACCTCTGTCCTGCTCGAATAAACTAATTACTAACAAAGTAATGATAATAATTTAGTTTGAATTATTTGGTACTATTGGTTTGTCTATAAATAAATTCCGATTGGTTCAGAAATTTTTTAGGAATTTAAACCTTACAGATTCCAGCATGGTTGAACTTTGCAATTCTGACATTTCAAACTTTGGGACTTTCTATTTCGAGTATAGTAATATTCATAGAATATCGATTTCAGAGTACGAACATCTCTCACACAAGTTTAACAATGGTACAAATGACAAAAAATTTTAAATATAATATAAGATCAAAGTATCAGCGAAGACTTCATTAATCAAGGTTCCACAGGAATATTTTATCAGAATTTTCAGTCAAATTTCGTTTGCAACTTCAAACATTTTTAATTCCCGCGTGCTAAATTTAAGATTTTTGGGGTATAACTGTGGCCGTCATAACCCGAGAATGGATTAAAGTTTCTACCGTTCCTGCTCGTTACCGGACGATTGTAAATCACGGGTCTCTTTTACACGAGTCGAGAGGAAACCTTCAACGTCCTCGTAATTTTTCCGTTGAAAGCGATCTTTAAAGCGTCCCTTTGATCGCCTGGTAATTCCAGGACATTTCGACGCAATCTTCGCGACGTTTTCCGTGAAGAATCGAGCCATCGTATCGTAGCGAGATGCTTCTCCCTCGTCTTTGAAATAAGGACCCTGATTTTTCTTTCCTTCGACGAAAGTTTACCGTATATAAGTATATATACATATCTCGTTTACAGAAAGTACTAAACTCGTTCAAAGTGGCAAAAAGTAATCGAACAATTGTTCAATAATAATAGAATTGAAACTGGCAAAAAATTAGTACATTATTCGGTATTAATAAAATCTTCTCTACAATAAAAAGACATTGACAATACGTTGAAGATATTCCCTCAGTGAATTGACGGTGTTATAAAGAAACTAAATGCGTTGGAGGAGCAACTGCGATCAAGAAGTCGGACAAAAGAGCAGCTCTTAAGCTTCTCCCCTTGTTCGAGCTGGGTCTGAAAGCGTTTAAAGAATAAGCTATCCCATAAAACGTACAAGATGTTTCAAACAGATATGATCTACTAAATATTCCACATAAAACTATTAGACTTGAAAATAATAAAGTCCTGACTGCAGGAATTCATCCGTATTAAATATATTTGCCGAATTACTCGAACATTGATTGCATTATAATGCAAAGAGCTGACACAGTAAACCAGGCAGATTCGATTGATCGCAACTCTTTGCAGGAAATTGTTTACTCATCTATGAAGAACGATCTGGCAAAGGATCCGCGGGTTACGATGCTTCATAAGAATCATCGGGGTATCAGAGTTCGCTTTGAAACCGCCATATTGAGGCATACTTTCACAGAATTGACTCGTTCCGTGAAATCGAACAGTACCCGCGGCTGCAAGAACAATTCCACCCCCTCCCTTGTTCTCGAGTTCTCTCCTCTTTTCTCCGCCAGCTTTCCGCTCTTTAATTCTCCTTTCTTGTTCTCTTTTTTCCTGCTCCCCCGTTTTCTCACCTCTTCTGCCTCCATCTTTGCTTCAGCCTTCTTCGGCTCCTTTCCCTTGTCAATGCTGGCGAACGCTTTGAACTTTTCCAATTTCTCTGCGATGAGACGAGAAACAAGCGGAAAGCTTTCTAATATACGCAAAACTTGGCCTGTACTGATTTGTTCAGATACGGGGAAATCAGCTCGATTTGATGATTCGAGGGAATTTGAGAAATTAGGAGAGTTACAAACTTGAAACTTGAAGAATCTGATATTTAAATATCGGTCAGATAACCTCTCTCATCTTGAAGAATACATTACAGACATATGCACGTTACAGAATTATCTTGAAATTTAACAACTTCAATTTATAGATCCTTAATACTGTATCTTGTTCTGCGTATTTTCCAAAGTCTGAAATAATGTTCCCTCAAAACCTGGAAAGGATATCGCAACAGTGAAGAAGTTGATTGTGATAATTAAACATTAGTTAACAGTATCAAGACAAGTGAATTATTCAAATTCAGTGAACATGCTGTTGAAGGGTTTCGATGCAGGAAGTCAAGTAAATTCCAGAGAACGATAGAAGACTTCATTCTAAACGTTCGCCACGCGTACTAGATCTAATTAAACGTGGGCAATTAAACTTTACTGATAGCCCGGCGGTCGTTTGGCTTCAGAAATATTAGCCGTCGCTAAGGGACCGAAACGAAGCCCCACAGCTAATCTTCTTTCAATGAACGTACCACGAGTCACTAGCTTCGCCCCTAGCTGACAACGACTTGTCGAGCCTGTCGACGACCCGTCGCACACGATACGACAATTAGTTCCGTGGTGGTGAGCGCTTATTAATTAACCGGGACCATCGACGAGACCGACGCGACGCGTGTTTTTCCGTCGCGTCGCTGTTCACCAGAAAAATCGATACGAACACCACGCGTACGAGGATGGTTAAGTAATCTTCCGGTCGGATCCACAGACATCCCCTCGGGCTTTGCGAGCCCCGGGACGTACACCACGTGCACGGTACACGTACGGCCAGCCTCCCGAAATTTATGGTGCAACCTTGATTTACGATGGCAAATTTCCGAAAAATTGCTGTTTTATTTCTCAACCCTCCGTGTACATTGCTTTCGTTGCACTTCTCAAACGCGTAAACAATTTCAGCGTTTATGCACGGGTGTGAAATTCTTTAATTTATAATTTGTCAGATTCACCAGACTCGAAGATCTCAAAGCAGAAAAATTTGTAAAAATAGTATCGAATGCGTTCCTTTACTGTCACAACCATTGACGGAGGTGAAATGTTGCAGGAAACGTTATTTCAGACTTATTGTTAGCAAAAGTCGAACAATGTCGAACGGGGACCGAAAAAGATTGCACGAATCTCGTTGCAAGGTTCTTTATTCGACGTTGAGCTGCACAGGAAATCCTTAGCTTTGAGCGGCAAAGGAGTTGCCAGGATTCGGGATAATCTGGAAATCCCCGAAGTGTATAACGCTAAAACGGAATTGGAAGCACGATGGGGAAAAATATAGCGGTGCGGGAGCAAATATTGATTCGTTAGATTCGTGGAATCGTTTCGTTCGCATGCTTCGCCGGTTTATCTTTCTTCCCCGGGAAAGATGCAGCCTCTCTCGGCGATGGTCGGACAAAACCACTATTGGCCAACGAATTTTCACGTGCTTTTTGCTGCTACATACGTAATTGAAGCCGTAAATTCGAAACAACACGAGTACCAACATTTCCAGAACGTCTTTCTTGTTTTCTTTCTCTAGTAACATTATTTATTCTTTTTCGTCGGTATTTTCTGCTAATACCATCTACTTATACCTCGTACAAATGAACAACGAGATTAATAAACACATAAAGAAGATAAACACGAAAGACGTCTTACCTTCTGCAAACGCTGTTAAACTTGTTTTCTGCAATTCGACTTCAATTCTACGCAAGCTGTTGTTGAAACTTCTTCCTACTCGGGAAAGCAATTAGGTGCGTTTTCATTAGCGTTTCAAAGATTTGTACTAATTTGGTCGATTTTATGCGCGATCCGCAATTTACACGAACTTGTTTGAAACGTTCCGGGTAAGTAGCCGAGTGGAAGCTTCAATTACTAATTAATTTCATCGGGTAAACGGCGCAAATAGTGAATAATGAATGGTTATGAATCATCAATTAGAACTGCAACGAAACCGGACTGAAAGCCCCTGAAGAGATCTTTCAATGATCAAATGACTTCCGTGTTTCTACCGGTTGCATGAAGCTTTAATGGGTTGCTCCTTTGTTCAGGATGCCGATTGATGTGTCGTAAACGCACGACGTCACGCGTACAGTCAATGACCCTAGCTGAACTACTACCCTTAGATCCTGTTGTCGGCCACGACCCACATAGGCAATCTTCTGAATCATTTCCGATGTGAGATAGGATATTTCAACGAGGGGTAACCGATCAGTGGAAGCCATTTTGCCCACTGATTCATCTATTGCATCGGCGTCAAACGGACACGTGGTTTATTAGCTTAAATGGATTAATGACTGGGGCATTCAAATGGATATATGCTAAGGCACATATAACGTCTAAATATTCCATCCCAATAAACGATTATACAGAAAAAATAAAGATTGCAGATTTAGTTGTCAATCCAGCAACAAAGTTTCTTCTATGAAATCGACGATGTCAATCACCGGTGACACCGATGGTAGCCGATACACTAAATTAAATGGGCGAGTTACCTGGCTCGCGCAGCTTTCTCTATTTTTTCCATCAACCTTCTATCAATCATTCAGCCGGTCTTTTATCCGAGCTTATTCTTCAAGGCTTCATCAAGGACAAATGGAAAAAATGGAAGCAGTTGATTGTAACCTTTCACCGAGATCCCTGAATCGCGGGATCGAAATGGAACCTCGATTTCCCGAAGAAGTTCAACGTTCGAGGACATTACGTAAATAACAAAAGAAACGAGTACACGGAGTTTCCGATTCGTACTTCCACGATAAGGATTCATTCCCGTTCTACGAACACCTCGATTTTTTTCGTATCATTTAACCGGTGATATAACGCGAGAAGGGTCGCTGTTCCATTTTCGTTGACTGGATCAGGAAATGCGGAAAAACGAAAGAGAATGTCATCGTATAAAATGGAGCAATCATTTGATATAACTCATTCATAATACTTTGCTATTTTATTTATCTTGCAAGTTAGTCATTTCTATAGATCTTAATATACTAGTCATAAATCACCAACCATCTTAAATATTTCAACACTGTTTCAAAAATATCTGTAATTTTAGTTAAATCACGAAACTATAACTTTTCTAATTAAATCACAAAAAGTACGCAAAGGTAAAAAGTTGAATTTTCTTTCAACATCGAATTTCTGAAATATTAATGATAAAAAATACCGTCCGTAAATTTGCGATTAGCGGATGGAAAAGTAAAAGAATGACCCGTTTAGTATCGCAAAGGAAAACAGGTGCACAATGTAATCGGTCGTGCAATTATAGAACAAAGGCGATCCTGGTACGTAGATATAGAACAACTTTATTCGAAGTCGAAAGGAGGGACGTTTCATCTTTACGCGGAGTTCGTGCAAAAAAGAGGGAGCCGGCATTGTTTGCCCGTAGGAGTTTGCCGGAGTGTTTTCCGCGCGGGAAAAAAGAGGAAGTCGCGGAAGCAGAAACGTCGAAACGGAAGCATATCGTGATGAAACGTCGTCGCGAAACACTGGAATACACTTTGAGCCGGTCTTTGGGAGCAGTCGATTCCACGCGGAGATCGATCGACTCGAAGGGAATCGAGGGTTGTTATAAGAAACGATAATGGCGGGGATATTTCTATTCCAGCGATTCATTGAGATTTCACGAGTTGTCGGGGTTCACGGTTTTTTATAGTCATATATTCAGTTTTTTATGTCATGTATTCCGGACCACGATAGATAAGATTTTGATATTTAGATTACCAAAGTTATGAGATTTTAGATTACCAAAGTAGAGTACAATTAAGATATCCTTGTGTCCCATTTGCTGTTGAACGATGGCACAGGTAATCGTTACGAAGATCGCATTGCACCGGGTTAATTGAAAGTCCATCATCGTTCCCTGCAAGTGTCACCCGCAACATCGCAGAAGTCCAATGGACATAAACTGATTCTCAATCTTTCAGATGTTCGTTCCCAGCGAGATCAATACTTTCCTCATCTAATTTCCCGGTTATTCAAGCGCACGTTTGTCCATAACGAAGATGCAACGAATAGCGATAGAATACCTTCCTAAATTTAAGTTTTACGTTTGAAAATTTATACATCAAAAATTAAGGCTGCTACGCTAAGACATTATCCGCGTCAACCCTGTTTATCAATGCAGATCAGCGTAGATTAAAGTTGAAAGTACTAATTAAAGTCGTGAAAGTATTGTGACGAGTAATTGGATCGAAAAGTTACATCCGGATCAAAGATTTCATTTTGAATAGGGCACGAGATCCTGCTTCCGATAATAGATTAATGAGATACCGTTACCCGTTCGATCAATTTCACTTCTGGCAAGGTTAGTGCACCCTCGGTACGCTCCTAACTCATCTCGAGAGCCAAGTGTACGTGTTTTCGTTAAAGAGAATACGCTGGAAGCGAGGACAGATATGAAGGACGCTTCAGAATTCAAAGGAGCCTGATCTATTCGGTCGAAGAGAGGTTTCCGGAGAGATGCGCGAGGAGATAGTCGAAGAAGAAGATAGAGGGAGGAAACGAGGATGGAAACGACAGCGGAAAGAGGAACCGGAAGAGAGGGGAAAGAGAAAAGGTAGAACGATATCACCGCTGGAGAGATTGTGGTGCACCGCGGGAAATGGAGTACGCCAATGAAGAAGAATGGCCGCCAAATTCTCGACAGGTTCTTTATTACTTCTACGCCTCGAGTTCCCGCTTCGAGTGCTTTCGGAAAAAGAAAGCGTACCTACAGAGAGAATCGATTCCGCCCGAATTTCTTCCGGCCGTCAACCGTTTCGCGAGCGAAACGCGAGAAGCCTTTCTTTTTTTCGCCTTTTTAAAAACGTCAGTCTACGACGAAACCTCCAGTTTGACTCGTCTGTCAACGGAACGTTTCGCCTACCAATGAACACCCCTTGTTCTATACACCCTTCTACTCAAGTTTCAATTTCGACGTCCTATTGTTTTCCTTTCTTCGACACTGCACGGTATAAAGCATTTCGTATAAAACACTAACATTACAAAAATCGAAACAAATGTTTAGCTACCTTCTGCATTATTCTCTAAAGTTATTTTACGGAGGTTCATACCATTGAAAAATTCATCTGGTGAAGGGTTCTTACGGCTCCGATTTTGCTGAGGTAGGAACTCTTACACTGACCTCAGGCTAGAAGCGTAGGTTAACGAAATACACAGAGTTCACGCTTCTTACACTTCACTTGACATTTTCACCCCAAAAATGTCTCCTAAACTCAAATAACTATGGATTACGAGTGAACGGGTTTTGTTCAGCATCCTGCGAAGAAAGCATTCTTTCGAAAACGTTGATGAGCTCATGTTGACTAAAATAGTATTAAAGTGTATAAGGAAATTCCTAAACTGAAAATCATGCCGGTGGCTGTTTTGCCGACAACACACCGATTATTTTCTTTCTCCGGTCATTATTTATGTATTCAGCTTACCCCAACTAGCCGACATGAATCAATAAAGGCTAACGCTACGGGCGAAGCAGTTATACTTCAGGAGAACCGAAGCCGGAGGCTGCAAGTCATCGCTTCAACGTTATCGTCCTATCCCCACTTCTGAGCGTAGCAAAGTTGCGTTTAATTACACGAAGACAATATTGTTTCTGCGCGAACAAATAACCGCCGGCAATCTTTCCTCGCCCGTTGCGTTGTCGAGCCGGTTCTATAATTTTTCTCTGACGCTCGTCAACGACGCCTCTCCATCTTATATTATCACCAACATGACCGACTTTCTCGTTTATCAATAGGTGCCCCATTCCGGTTACCGGCTTCCATTGTTCGCGTCTTGTAAATCACAAAAGTATCCGCTAATTTCCCTCGTTCGATCTTGTCTTCGGGTTTGACCCGTTCTATACGCTCTTCCGGGAAAATTAATAAATTGCATCCTTTGAAATTTCAACATAATAGGGTAGAATCTCTAGGGTGGAATCCTTTTAGGGGAGTCTTCTTAAAGACAATTTTCGTCTACATTAGTGCTACCCTGTGGAGAGGAATAAGTGTACAGAAACTTTGTCTTTGATTCTGAAGGATCAACTTTCGTTTCAGTTAAATTATATAACATTAGAATGTGTTTTTAGAAATAAGACTACACATAAACTACGAAGGTAGTAATTTTGAGAATATGTCGGAAGGAAACTTTGACACAAATTAATTGCTGAAATATATTTTGTATCCCAGTTTCTCAATAGCCTTCGATCGTCAAAGACGCCTCCGTCTTCCGCAACAATCGTTCGAACTTACGATCACCCGTTCCAGTTTCTAACACCTGCTACCAAGTTCAATGCACATTTCACGAGTTACTAATACCCGTTGCTTTCGCTTTATCGTCGCGATGAAGACATGCTTACTTATCTTATGGGATCTGCCCAGTGAAGATTGAACCGTCTAGAAATTACTTGAATACCACTTCGAGCGTTTAACGTCGGGGCAAATGTTGTGGCATAGTTTAGACAAGATGCTCCAAGTTTCCTGTTTCCTCTATGAATTGGTGCATTAATGGCTTTATCGAAGTATTTGGCGCTCGTGAAATTATCGTTACCCCGTTTAACGCCTGGCAATATAACGAAGCGTATCGAGGTGTCCAAAAAACATATTCGCAGCTTCAACGACCGAACAGGATAGTTGTACAAATACATGATGCATCAATAAACACCAAGACACAATTATTACCTTTAAAGTTCCTTTTGATCGAACAAACCTTACAGCTATTACTATAAAGAATAAAAATTGAAGAGTACGCAGAAAAATGGACAAGTTCCGTCGTATAAATCCGTTTTAAAACACCCAACATTAGACAGAGTAAAGTGCGGAGTATGCATTTAATTACCGCGTTTTGGCGCTGAAAACATTGTCGGCCAGACTGTGGAAATGCAGTTTAATCGCGACCGCGTGTCTGGAATCGAAAGAGAGGATTTGAATTTGGCGGATGAGCCGGTACTAGACAGGGAAAACTTTTCCGGTCAAATTGAATATTTGCCTTGCAGCGAGGTTCAACTGGATTTGATTAATGTATAAAGACCACGGATCGGTAGATATTAAAAACGATCCACGTTTTAATTCCTCCTCATCGTTTTTCTGCTACGAGGATAATACCCGATACTATCCGATGTTTGCCATTTTCGAACATCATAGAGATTTCGCTGTTTACTTTAGTCAGCGGATTTTCATATAATATTTTTCAATCGAATATAAAATCAAACCGGGTTGATCTTCACAATTATGTTCTCTTTTCATCGAACCGGAATTGAAACTCTCTTGCACCGGAATATAATTTGTGAATAAATTGCAAAAATATATCCTCTTTAATCAGACATGGCAGATTTATCGTAATACCGTACTTGTAATGCGGAAATGGTAGAATTACGATGTACGCGTTATATGACAAATAGATGAAAATTCGATTCGTGTCATTTATGGATATTTCGTAATACCTCATTTTTTCAATGGCTGTTTTGGTCGGCTGTGACAAGTACCTACGTAATATGTATACTGAAAACATCACGGGGTAGATCGAGTGGCTATTCGGGAAATAAGGTTCGATTTGAATTCAGATACGCGTTTGAATGGGTTGCAGGAATGCGAGTGGCATTTTCAATACAGGGAAATGCGTACGGTATACGCGCATAATGGATGCGTGTCAATTTAAAACACGCCATTGAACGGTGAATTCGATTTTCAATATGGATGTTTCGAGATGGAACGACGGAGATACAGCTTTTATCGATCCGCCTATAAACCAGGAACAACGGAGCATCCACTAATTTTCGGTATTATCAACGGTTGCCGCGAAAACGATAATTCAATCTCGTTCTTGCTCCGACGTATCCGCTGAATTCAGCGAAATCTTGCCGACGACGACGTTCGTTCGGCTCTGTCCCGGGTTCGTTAGTATTCGTAATTAGCATTAATTTGTATTCATAGTTCAAGAGCTTAACATTCATTACTCGCCGGCCGGGATGTCACCGTGGTTGTCTCACCATTTTATTTCGGCTTGTCTATCAACCGTTGTCTCGTGCCAACATCCTCGGATAAACGAGTGGATTAATTTGTTCGAAGCTGAACGCTCGTATAATATAGCACGTAGCTCATTAAATCGCGGCATCTCGTTGTTGAACGGAAACTTCGAGGAAAAAAAAGTCTGCTCGATTCGTTTTTGCAGTTTGGATTGCTGTTAGGGTGCAACTAATTGCGCAACCTCCTAACACGACGCGATGCGTATCGAATAATAAATTTCCTCGGTCCAGCCAACGTGGACCTTTGTTTCCCCTATGCGTGTACAAGTACACGGCCGGTTACGAACGCAAACTCACGGCAGAAAATCCGATAAAGGTGGCCGTTCGCGTTTTACGACCGTATATGTACCGTATAACTTTCAATTATCTCTGGTGTCTGTAGTTTTGCTAATTCCGTCTCAAACGATCCAGAGTTTTTACACGTTCTTTTAACTTTTTCTGCAGTTTTATCGATTACAAAGGTTATTCGTATATGATTTATGATGCAGACACCGAGAGATATATCCCAGTTTAATTAAATCTGTGCAAAACCGTTTATTACAACTTTTTTAGGTATCTGTGTCCGATACCACCAGTCACAAGACAATGTAGTTCACAATATTCAATTTCGTGGGCCATCTCGATATTTTAATTTACCAAAATTACTTTTGGCGAGAATATCAAGAATTATGTCAGTGATGTCATGTCACTGTGACAGTTCATGCATTTATAACATGACAGACCGTATAAAAAATATGTAAGCTAATGAGAGAAGTAGGTGATGTCTTTACTTATCTGGAGGAAGGAAATAATTGATAAATGTATTTGAATAAAAATATAGATGCAGACCTTTTCGAGCTACCCTGTAGATTCAGCGGTATTGTGCTCTAATCCAGTGTCAGGGAGCGAATCCGCTTCTGGATTCAGGCCGATTTAACGGGCATTCGACTCCGCGGAAGCGTGAGACCAGTGAACGCATTGCGAAAAACTTATCTTCCCCTTTTCTCTCTGCCCTTTATCCTTGCGCAATGGGTTTCGTTGTTCTAGGACCGGCGGCTTTTCAACGGACGGCCTTTATGCCGTTTATCGGCGTTCACCGTGCAGCATCCTCTGCTGTATCTCCGAACGAAACTGGAGCACAGGATGGTTCTCGTTCGCGGTCGATACTTGAACGATTCTCGAACGCCGGTGAAATCACGGCGCACGCCGTTTTATCGCCGATTAAGGACCTTTTAAGCGGAGGCCACACACGGGAATCGTAAAAAGCCGTGTGCACACGAGTTCGTTCGGTACACCTGTTGATGCCGGCCGAAACGACTCTGGCCTGCGCTCGATCGAGCCTTGTCTGTGAAAGAAAAACAGCCGAGAGAGAATCAGAGACAGTTTCTTGCGACTTTTTATTGTCCTCGCCTTTTTTTCTCGATGTCTGCCGTGGTTGGCGCGATCGATTCGTTGTCCAGAGGTTCGATCGTTAGTCCTAGGTCTTTTGAGCACGAGGCATTTGCACCGAGTACCTCGTCAAAGGAAATATACACATAAGTACTTAAAATTCTGTGTTCACATCGTAACAGCACCTATTTTTAGAATCTTGCCGATAGTACTTGTACATATATACTTAGGATTTCCGGATCTATGGGGTCGTACGTTACGAACTTCCCTTTAGCCAATGTGGGAATATACGTTGCCAGCGTTTAACTTCACGCTTACGGTATCATGTGTTGAACTTAGATATAAGCTCCTTGATATATCGTCCGATAACGCCACTTCCAAATTTGGTTATTTGAAAACTTATAAATGGGAAGGTTCAGAAACGACGATTTAGGTCTTTGAGAATGCTGGATACTTAGAATTTTAGGAACATGTCTAACATCGTATCCATGATATAGTATATCATAGTATAGTAATATACTTTTGTAGTATATTATAAAATGTATAGTCAGAACTCTATCGTGTTCATTGTAGCGTAACAATTTAACGATGTGACATAAAAATGACGATTTGATAAATTACAAGGGTACACGTTAATCGCTCTCGTAACTGGGTTTCTTACTAAATAATTTCTGCTTGGCAAGCTCGTTAAAAAGCCACGACTAGTCCGATCGTTTTAAAGGAAAAAAAGAGCAGAACAGCAATTAACTAACGAGACACTTGATTCTCGTGCATCTGTTTGATTTTCGATGTAATTTCCAGGACAATTTTATTTTCCAACGATGCTTTTGAGATCGGAAAATGGGTTCAACATTTGACATTTTTACTTCGAAACGCGTGTAATCGGTGCAACATGAGTTTAAAAATTTAACGATATTGAAAAAGCGACGATTTAAAAATTCTGTGTTTCGAAAGTTCTTTCAAGCTTCATAGCGATGCAGGGTAAAATTTGGATATGCGAATAAAAAATTTAGGTAATTTTTGCAGCTGGATTCGACGTAATTTCTGGCAGCGAACACCGGCAAACTAACTTCCTTGTATCTTAAAAAAAAATTTCACGTCTGTTTCTGCAGCCCTTTGCGAAAATTCATTAAATTTTAATGCGTTTATCAGAGAAAGCATAACGCTGAAAGTGTAGTAATGAGATGTTTTTAAAACGGCAGGAATTTGAAAAAAACCTCTTTTATACTTAACGAAACTCGGAAAAAGATCCGTGCTCCGAGGCATTCAATTAGATATATTCGAGCTTGACATGTGCACATCGATGCATCGTAAAACAGTTTGAAGTATCGTGCATAATTACGATCCATTCTAAAATTTCTGTATTGTATACAAAAGGCTTCTGTATAGTACCACTAATGGTTAAACTCATTTTAAGTTCGCTTAATAATTATCTACGCTAGAAATGCTTCGACCCTATTATCCCAGCAGACGAAATTCGAACATTCCAAAAACAACAGTTTCCACGTTGCGCGATCGAACTGTTTGTAATTAGAGATGTTCGTTTAGAAATCGTGGCGAAAACGGTGTGTAGTGTTCGGGAGGGAAACAGATCGCTCCAGGAGCGCGTTACACGTTAATTTAGGAAGTAAGAGTCGGCCGGGTCGGCAAAGGGCGCAGTTAAAACATGAAGCACACTCGAAAGGCCGTGGCCCGGCTTTGGCCGATTGCCCGTGTCTTTAACCCCTTAACCCCTAGTTTTATCCGCACTCCCGTTTCCCTCGCGCCGACTACTGCGACCACTCTCGGCGTCGTTCCTCGAGGGGCCGGATGCTACGACGCGACGCCTAGACGAAAGGGACGTGACGTTAAATGGGTACACCTAATATCCAGCTACGTGGCTGAATTATACGACAGTCCTCACCGCTCATTTAGTATTCCGCGAAGATAATTTCACGTGAATCCATTAGGCGGCCAGCTACGGCAGGCGTTAAGTTTCACCCTCTTTAGTAACGACGCCGGATGTTGAAGGAAACGTAACCGGACGAGATACAACCATACTATTCTCTGTGACACTTATTTGTCCGTCATTTGTAAACGGAATAAACCACTGATTTGGTCAAGACGTTCAATAGGACTCGAATATTCGTTTGAGAAATTTCATGCGTGTACTCTTAGTATTTAGACTAGTTAATGACTTAATACTGATATCCCTGCTAGGTGGATCAGTAAGAGCTAATATCGAAAATAACTGGTTACCTATTGCCTGTGAGTATTTCAGAATAGTACATGTCGACTAGATGGTTCTTATCGACTAGTTCCAAATTCCTTGTCAATAATTAACATCAGCAAATTGTGACAGTGACCAGCGACAGTGGTGGGTCTTAGACAGTTATCGAGCGAGTTCTCGGCTCGAAAGGCTGTAACTAGCGAGCAGTTTGAAACTACGGGAACGAAGTTGCCAGGGTTTCGTGAACCCCGGCCTCGGCGAGTTTCATTTCCTAACGTGACAAAGTAATTTTCGTCAAGGGGAAAGTGGAATTAAAGGGAAGTTATAATTAAACACGTATTCGAGGGGTAGGTAACAGAGACAACGTCTGCTCGTCGCGGGAATAACAATCGTTCTCTCTGGTTCCTCGAAGGAACGCCGAAGATCATCAGGCTTTGTGGAGATTCAATGTTTTTCCGGAGCGTTTGTCGGCGCTGAAGTTCTCTTCCCGTCTCGACTTCCAACGTCTTATCTCCGACTTTCAGTTCCTTTCTCTTTTCCGGCCCGCTTTTCTCCCCTTTGTCCTTTACGTTTCTTTCGCTCGCTTCCGTTTCTTCTCCCCTCCATTTTCCTTTCCCCTTATCTCATTGTCGTTCGCCATCGTCCGATCTTCTACCTCGCTGTGTTTCTGTCTTTCAGCTATTTCAGCCTCCCTCCCTGGGGCAATTCCCTTTCTACCTTCCACTCTGTTTCCTTCCTCGTCGTGTCCTTGTCGCACCCTCGAGCCGCCTATCGGCTATTCTTCCGCGTCTCGCGATCCTTTGTTCCGCGCCAGTCATCTTCCGCGCGTCTTCGCTCCTTTAAAGGAAACCGTCTGCCAGAGGATCAAGCCACGATATCGTACACCTTATGCCAGCTTTAGCCGACAACTTTTGGCAATTTAATTATTAATTACAAAGGAAGATATCCTGGAGCCAACCGAAACGCGGTTCGAGGCGACAAGAAATTCCGCGTTATTACGGCTCGTCTTCGCGGTAGATTGATACCGAGAATATTCCGTGCAACGTGAAATCACATTACACAAGATGGAAACACACTCTGCCTACTTATGCATACGAATGACGTTTACTTTCAGAATGACGAATACGCCAATCACATTCTCGTCGATGAAACATGTCAGAAACGTCTATACAATTTTGCAAAGTTTCAGCAAACAAGCTGTTTATCAACGTAACGCAGCAAGAAGTTACTGTATCATATAAATTGCTAATTTTTAGCATAATTTCTGTGCTAAAGTCAGTGTTGCTTGACAAGGTAGGAATTTGAGGAATATCACGAACGAGTGAGTCGATTAGTTAATTTACGTGCCACAGGGACGTAACACATTCGCCAGGCTCGCTGATGGCGACGTAAAGGTAATTAACGACTAGCCTGTAAACGCAAACGATCCTTAAGTGATTTCGAGCGTGGCTTACAGTCGAAATTGGAAGTTGGAGATGTGCGTTACTACCTCGATGAAACCTGATCCGCATCAACACCGAACAAAATTGGAAAAAGCGCGGTATACGTGCTTTATGTTGGCCAGAAATTAAATTTCAACGTCAATGGCCATTTTTCTCTCTTGTAAAGCGGTATCTGTTGAAAAATTTGATCAAATTAAACTACCAGATGGTAAAAGCGTATCATATCCCTTGCTCGTAAATGTGTAACTGGCGTTTCGTCGTTAATTAACTTACCATGAAAACTGTTGCATCCAGATTTCTACGATGTCTATTTATCTCCAAGTTCATGCAACGGATTTGTACGATCCGAACCGAGTTTTGCGATGATGCATCGCCGTTTTTTCGAGAAACCGGCTGCTGACAGTGTTACGATCCACGAAGAATCTCGCCCGTAAAGATAACAAATGCGGTGTGACTTTCCCGTTTTCTACCACAGACATACTTTTTACGTCCCTGTGCACGTCGTCAAAAAACATATTTGACGCTGCGATATTTCACTTGACGTTCGTATCAACTGTATGTTGTAATCGCGTTTTACTTCCTCGTCAAAATGAAATAATTAAACTCTTGCATGACGGAGCTGAAATTTTGCCGATGAAACGTACTCCTTGGAGCGTAATTTGCAATTTAATTTTCGTTCTCCGAAAAGTTGATATAAAATGTTAAAAGTATATTGATGCGTTGGACGTCGAAAATTTAATGTCGAATAACGAAGATTAGTAATAATTTTACGTAAGATATTTTGATAAGTAGCAATTCCCTTAGACGAGTATAAGCGTAGGGGTAGAATTCATTAATATCAGTTAGGTCGTGGTCAATAGCAGGAAAAAGTACTCTGGCGTATTTCGTCGGATACAGATAAATACGCTTTTAGCGTGGTGGTCGGTTAGCGTGTGGAGGGCTAACAAATCGCTGCAACAACCCGTCGGAAAACCATCGAACCGCAGATATATTGGAACACCAGGGACCATCTGATCAATATGTAGACGACGTTACATTTGTACTCGGTCTGTTCATGATATTGCGGCCAGTGTTATCGTACTTTCATACGCGTCCAGGGAGAAGAAATAGATCGTCGACCTTATGGGATGAAGGATTTGAAAACTGGTCGCTTTGGGAGAACATTTGCGTTTTGATTAAACGAGGAGAGCACGGCACATGTATACGTAATACAAGAAAGAAAATTCCCGTTCGGATATTCGCGTTGTTTGACCTCTTATCCTATTGCAGATGTAGCCGTAAATTAAAAGAGAAGAGAAATGTTGCGTGACTAAAACTCTTAACTTTATTTTTCTCGTTTATCTGTATTACAGCAAATCTTTAATACCGACTTCCTCGTTTCTCATAAGCGATGGCGGTAATAAGGATCCTTAATCTCCGAAGCTTAATTGATCGAATTAGCGTATTAAGGTCGTTATTTCTCGGAGCTGATAATCGAAATGGCTATCACGTGGGATAGGAAATAGCGAAATCGATGAAAGCCGCAGGTGCGAAGTTGGACGCGTGATAACGGTGCGTTTACGATCTTGGTCAACGCAGACCGATGCCAGACCTGATGCACCCTGTTCGAGTTTTTCGATGGAACCGCAATCCTGTTGTCGCAGCATTGCGCAATAAAATCAATAAACGACGATTTGACAGCCAACGGTCTTTCGAAGAGACTGGAATCAAACTTTGATTTATTTATTTATTTCAACGAATGGTTTCTGATACGGTACCGCCATGATATATCACGCCGCGATATTTCATGCTAGTTTATCATTTTCATGCATACTCGTATTGATACAATTTCAATTATATACGGCTCGAACAATGTACATGCATACGGACGGTTTGCGTTTTGCAGATATCGGAATTATTTACGTGCTTTAATAAAATTCTTGTTTCGAGAATTCTTGTTTCAAGATTAAAGTTACTTTATCTTTCTTCATTCAGCGTATTTATTTAATTTGTACTGTTTAGCTGAACGTCTACTTCATTCACAGCCAAAGGACTAAGAAATTACGTAAAGTTACACAAGTTACGAACAGCAACAGCGAGGTGACAGATCTGGTACGTAAGGTAAAGTTTCAGCAGCTATTCGGTGAAGTTGCCATAATTGGTATTAAACAAATAGCTGCAAAAGGACATTAGTGTATTAGTGTATACAGTCGAAGTTCTTCAGTACATAGCTGCAGGATAACAGCACGTTTATCACAGATAAACGTTGCAAGATGTTTAATCTATATTCACTGTCTTTTCGAATTCATCTTCCCTTTCAGGCTTATCAATTCCCATGGAAAGTTGCAATTCCCTTACACGATTATGTCGATGAAGTTACGTGTATAGCGATCGAAATATCTTAAGTTTTATTAGAGCGGGTAAGGTGTGACTTTGAAATGGTGTCATTTAGAGGGATAATAGCGTATTGCAGCTCGTTGCGGATAGGCCGCAACGATTCCAATAGGTAACCAGCCCGACAAAGGAGATAACAGAACTGGCAAGATCGCTGGTTGGGTACGACGAGCAATTTAATCGGTTCGAGGGATCGATTCGGCTTTCGAGACAATTAAGCCGCGCCGCTTTTCATTTAAACGTCTAATTTCCGACCGGCCCTTGCGCCGACGTTACGGTCGAGCAGTAATTAAAGCGACATGTCGGGATTGTTCCTGATGGTGCACGTTTCGACCTCGAATTCGTGGTGAGAGAAAAAAAAGCGGCTACCTCGAGACCTTCCACCGGGTCGAATCGTTGACCCCGTTTCGCGATCAGAGCTACCCTTTAGCGAACAGGACATAAAGCAAATCCCACGAAAGATACGGTTCAACGGTAGGATTGAACGCTCGTTAACTCCGTCTCGTCGCAAAGTCTTTCATCTTGGAGTATAATCATTTTACCTGGCAATGTTTTCCATTTGTTGAATATTTTTTACCATTTATAAAATTGAAGTAATTGGGTTATACTTTGCCTTTAGCTTTGAGAATCCTTTAGCGTGCCTTTGTTTCTGGAACAAACATGACCGAGAACGTATAAATTTAGAACCGTTTACATATTTAAAACAGCGGCGAGTCTTTAATTAAATTGCAAAGCGGTACCGCTTATCGATTTCCTGATCCAGCTCGAGACGTTAAATTACCGACAGAACGCTACTAAAAACGAAACGACGCGTCATACCAGCCACTCTCAACGATATCATCGTCCCAAACAACTTCCAGCCACGATCAAAAGCTGCGATGTTGCAAACGAATCTCCAATTAGTGCGTGGTCGTAACGATTTGCCAGCAACCCACCGTCACCTTTGTTACGTTGGCCGGAATAAATGCGATTTTTAGCAGTCATACGGTACTCGTGGGGTAACGCGAGCCGTATCAGAAGCCTAGCAACAATGGCCAGCGACGAGAGCCCTTGGTTATTACCTCAGAGTCCGTGGTTCCCATTAATTCTGCCCATTCAGCGTAGCGTTCCTGCGATCCTCCCTTGCGTTTATGTGAACGAGCGTCATCCTCGACGCATGCTTGCCGGATGACCTCGTGAAAGATAACAAATCCTACGAATCACCGTTGCTTCTGTCATCAGGATGCTAATTTACTTATATTTTTTTATCGTTTCAATTGAGGAATTATACCCTATTATATTTAATAGATCTGAAAGTCGGGACCAAGTAGTTCGTGATGTTTATGTTTGGCCCGACTATCTGTTCATGAGCCTCGTCATGTTCATGTCTGGGCCAAAATCTTCATCACGAGTCAGACTCGTTAAAGCACGGGAGGATAACAAGGTAATAAGTTGGAATATTGTTTAGAGAAGTTTGTCTGTTCCTAAAGAGTTGCAGATTGCAAAATAAAAAAGGGGACACAGTTTCGTTACTTATCAATATTTAAAGATTTTGTATATCTTAAGTCGGTAATTGTGTTATTACTGATGAAATTGTAAACTACAGAATTCTTCCTCCAAGTTTGGATGAACCAAGATGGTAGTTTAATCGATTCTTTGGAACATTCCATATTACAAGGCCACGTAGCGCAAACATCAAGTAGAAGACCCGTAAATTTCGATAGGTTTAAGCGTTCCTTTTTCCGAGGGGGGATAAATTTATTCCGGCGAACGTGTAACGCCCACTGAATGACATTAATATTAATGCTCTTAACGTGTAACTGCGACTTCGATATACGAGGGAAGCGTTAAAAGTTTTCTAAAGTCTTTCACGCGTGATTACTCGCCGAGATAGAGGAAAGCGAGCAAACACCCTGAAATATTTCGACGTTGGCCCGCGAAACCGCGCCGGAACCGACTTTATTATTCAGCAGGGGGTTAATTTAAAAACTTACCCCTCGCCGACTCGGCGAATACATCGAAATCGCCATTTACTGCTTCTTAAGCTGCAAAAATATGCGGGAGCTATCACATAATTCAGTGGGAGTCGATATCTCGGGCGACTCTACGATGCTTTATCGATTAACAGAGATTTAAGAAGTCTACGATAAAAATGTAGTAGATAAAATATAAAGTCGATAAAAAAAAGTCGTGAATTGGTGTCACAGTCTTGAAATACAGAATCGTAGAGTTTCTTTTTAGAAATTCGAAATTGTGTTCCAAGAGGCACGATGCATTTGCAGCGTTTGTGTTCCCGTCGAGCATCCACCTTCGACTTTCTTTGTTATCGGCGCTGCCGACGCCATTTATACGAAAACAAAGGAACGTTTGCTGCCTTTGCATCGAAACTGAATTTCTCCGCTGCGGTTTCGCGTAGGAATATGTATTTCTTGTACTCGGCTTTCATCGACTTCGACTAGGACGACGTTATATAACTATCCGAGATAGTTTGCCTCGCGAGGCAATCGAATGTGCTCGATAATAAACTGGAAAAGCATTCTGGATTGCTTTGAAAGCGTCGTCGAGAGCAGATTGAGTGATGTTTTGCCCTCTCGAGCTTTCGAATTCACCGATGAATCGATGTAACGCGTGTAATCTCGCTGACGAGTAATTTCATCGGGTCAACGTTTTGGTATTTTGCCGGTTCAAATATTCCAGAGAGCGGAGGGCACAAAGGAAACGTTTAATCGTTCGTTACGTCACGAAACAATGCCTGAAGTATCAAAGGAAAGGCGCGAAGAGGCATGGAAATGCAGCCAGAGTAAAAATATGGCAAAGGGAAGGTGATTCTTGTGGAAGCTGTGCGTCAAATGTGCGAGAAATCGAGAATATTTTTTGCTATAAGTAGGACAGTAATATAAGAAATTTTTATAAACTAACGAAGGACGTAATTGTTTTGAACATCGAATTTTTTGAACTTGGTGCGAGTAATTTAATTGCCACCATTATGCATTCGATCTTATTTAAGGGTCCTCTTCAGCGCCCATTATAATAGAGTAAGTAAGCCAGTATAATAATGTTCCAGACAGAGGAATTTGTACCTTTACTCTTAATAAGCACAGCTCGTTAATAATTACACTAATTAAACAAGTAGGTCACTGAAAATATTACTGCATTTAAATTTTATGTATTTTAATATTTAATCTGACCCAGTAGCTTCAAACTCTACCACGGAAAATCACGACAAATAATTCCTTTAAATAAAATGATTGCAGACAGCAAGATATGCTGATATTTTATCGATTCACTATGCATATTTAACTCCGGTGCCCGAAGGCAAGAGAACTTTTCAAGCCCTAAATTAGATTCATTTAATTTCAAGCGTGTCATTTGTACTTCATTACGTTGCATCAATAAAATTACTCTTTCACTCGGAAGCGAATATTTTTTGTCAAAGAACGTTTACTTCCTACAAATTTACAAGCTGTAACACTTGTTTTACGGTGTAATCTGACGCAGGGAACATGTTAAAGTAATTAATACGGGACAAGGTTTATTTGAAAACTTTAACTTCCTGTTAAACCAATTTCCATGTATACGTGTTTTTGTAACATTCTGTATCACGTGTCAACTTCATTAACATGGTAATGAGCGATCAGCCGAATCTGTTTCACGTCTGTGTGATCGAGCAGTCGCAATATTTGAGTCGATTCATTGACGCAACGGTTTCAATTGAAAACCACGATACCATGCGATAATGAATGTTTTGGTAATATTACATGTTGCTGTACTCGGAAATCAATTTACAGAGATAACGTATCGCAAATTAAATACTGTTACACGTCTATTTTTCTTGGAAAAGCCTAGGGTGTCACCGTACGAATTATCGAACGGCAAAGAGTTTATTTAAAAGTCAATTAACTCAATAACAGAATTGAATCACATTTAGACTGACATTATATAACACACATTTTTAACAACTGGTGAATTGAATAAAAAGAGTCCATTGATAAAATTAGTTTCTTGTATGAAGAGGTGGACTAATTGTAAAAATGTTCTTTTTATAAAAGAAGATAGGTTTTCGACGTATCGTATCAGGAAACGAAGAATCGATTTGACGTCCGATCAAGGAGGAAAGCATTTTTCGATTCGATGCTACGATAACAACGTTATCGAATGAGATTCTTAAGACCTGCACGACCTACATTCGTCCGGTCAACGTTGTTCGTGATGTATTTCTAGAAATGTCAGCGAGCTCATCTTGCACAAATAACGAAGATCATTGCGATGGAAATAACTACTGCGATTAGGCACAGGTTACATTTCCTCGTGCAAATCTATCCGATTAAGGTTTCTGCTTCGAGTCGGGTCAGGTCAAATCTATGAGGTTAATCGTCGCTTTCAATTACAGCACGAAGCATAAAAAGTGTAACAATTTCAGGCCTGTCTGGTTTGCGCGAATGTTCAGACAAGTGGATGACCAGGCCACCATAAACGACAGAATAGGTGGGGTTAGTATGGCACCCTACCATCCATCTTGCGAACTGGAATACGAGTATCAACAGGGTCGTGTTGTTTCCGGCGGCGTGAGCGTTTTAAATAATTAATTGGCCGGCAAAATGGGACTTGCGGATATGAATTCGGGGCCATTCGTTAATTTCATGGTTCATTTCGCACGCTCTTTTCCGCCCGTCGTGTTTTCCCATCGCCACGAGCGTTTGCGCTGTCCTACTCGTGCCTCGTTTACATCCTTCTTTCTTCTTTTTTTTTTTTTTCATTACACGACAGTCGCCGTTTATGAATGTGACGGGCTATCGAGGTCGCGTAATTCTCCCACAACGTGCAACCGTTGGCTATTACGGTTTAGCAATTGTCGACGATCATCGGCCGTCCCATAATTTTTCCCTTTCTATTTATTACTCTGCGCCTACCTCCCTGGTTCGCGCAAAACCGCCATCCAATGCCGGCCTCTCTCGGACACCTTCGACCCTCCAGCGAGAATTTTTCACGCGTAACAACGCTGTTCCAGCTGGAAAACGCGTTTGTCAAAACGTGGGAAAGTGTGAAGTCGCGTCGCGACGCGTTCGAGCAGACAAAGAGCTTGTTAATTATTTATGCGAGCTTAAACGAGCTTCAAATGCAAAGACCAAAGGGGAACGTTCGCGCCGGACAAACGCTGCCGGATGCTCGACTACTATTTCATCATTTCTAACTTTCTACGTTTGAACATTTCAAATTTATGACACGCTTCAAATGTTAATATTGCAAACGACAGCAAATCGATTAGACGGTAATTAATAGTTAATGGAATTTTAAGATTGCCTACACAAAATCAGCTCAAACTTTATTTCATTTATTAATTATAACGTAATGTGTGTACGTTTTATCGTGGCATATTGACGGAGAAATAAACTTCTGCCCGAATAATTTGCTACGAAATTACTTCAACTTCTCAATAGACCAGTTTAATAAACGCGAAAGCGTTCCTGCACGGACATCGTATTTTTTGGTCCACGACGACTCTCTACTCGGACGCATAAAAAACTAGCGTTTATAAAATTGCTTTCGGCTACTCGAATATTGGAATGTCAAACAAAGAGATCGTTCAAGCGTGCCTCTTTTTATCTCTCTCGTTTCGAATATCCTCGTTTTCATTTATTCGCGAGCGAAAGAAATTCGGGACGCTCCGAAGCGAGCTCCGGTCGTTAGTTGCGCGTATTCTAATTGAGTAGCAAAGTCCGAGAAGAACCGGCTATGGGTGTCATTTGAATGGTGTTCAGCTAAGGGAGCCAGCGAAACGAGAATATTAATCCTTCGCGTCCTGATTCCAGAAAGTATTCGAACTTTCGTCCCGTCGAACTTGCGCGAACGAGACTGAAATAATGATACAATCTTAAATTTCGCGACAGAGTGTTAAAGGATGTCGCGTAATGAATGTTGCTTTCCGTGTTCCGCTCAAATTATCGCGAGCTACGAAAGTGGATTTGAAGATAAACTAAATTACATCACGCGTTTCCAACGCTCTTTGAGCAGGGTCTAATTGGTTTATATCAGCTGTTTTATAAATAATATTATTCTTACACGACTGTGAACTTGAGAAATAAAATTAGATTATCTTCTTTCGCGAAATAATTTCATTTTTTCGCTTGTTTCCGTAGTGTTTGCAATTTCCGAGATGTTTGGAGCAATTTATGAAAGAGTAAAATCGATCGTCATTGAACCGTTCGAGGTATTGGCGAGAAAGTCCAGCCTGAAAATCGCGCACTCTTGCAGAATCACGGAACGTGGTTCGGAACTCGTATTGGATCTGTCACGCTTCAAAACAATTACAACGGGAGAAAGGAAAATGCGACTAACGAGCATGGCCGCTCGTGTGCACGATTGTTTTAATCTGAGCATCGCATCGCGTATGGCACGATGGAATGCTTTTACGTGGCTCGATGCCCGCTCGCGATTGAAATCCGACGTCCGCGGCTGGTCTCATCGGCTCGTCGTGATTTTGTTGCGTAACAAACGCAAATTCTTTGTTAAAAGTCCGCAAACAATTCCTTTTTTTTGTTTGTTTTACGGCTGTCAAAGAAAATCTATCATCGAGGATGAACGTCAATTTATTTTCCAATAAATGTTCGTTTATTGTCAGCTTTACACTTTAAGACCTTGAAATATAATCCGTTCGAGGTAAAACATACTAGCATTATAATATTACTATGTTACTTGAATAAAATATTTCTAATTCGTTTAAAAGATACACATTGTTGCTTCACCGTATATTTCCTACCAGATTTCCTTTTATTCCACGTTTGTTTCCAGACACTTCTTAAATTTATTGCCTTATAAATCTATTGTAGGGGTCAGTCGGGATTTTCCACGCTTGTCGTCGAAGGATACAGTCGATACCTGTAGGTGACCGTTAGTTCAGGGACGGTTTTGGGTCCCCATCAACTTTTCCATTCGCTCAAGTAAGCCGACTTCGCCTATACTTTCTTTACAGAGGAAAGAAAATCTCTCTTTGATAGGATGGCTGCTGTAAAGCCTTTTAAGTAGCTTTCCTTACAGCTGAAATTCACCACATCCTGCATTTACTAACGCAAACATGCTACCTAAAGCCTGTGCTTAAGATGTTTGCCTGGTAAATCCTTAATGATCGTATAATACTTAAAATTTCACGAGACGAGTATAGATTGCAGTGGATCTTCGTTTCTTCGCTTATTCCGTCTCTGAAGATATCAAAAATTTAGTTGTACCCCATACGTAACGTCGTTTCTACTTTATTTGTAGAAAGACTCGTATCTAACATTCTATATTTATCCAAAAATTTGACAATGTATAAAGGCAACAAGTGCATTCATATTAAGCATTATAAAATATTTCCCCTTTTAATATCGAAATAATACACGGGCGTTTGTTAGAAAAGCTCGAGTTCAAAAGATTAACGCGGTAAAAGTTGGTATTAAATAACCGTTCAACGTACTCGGCAATTTCCACGTAAAAGATCTGGGTTACCTTTGAATCGAAATGAAGCGATACAGAATCTTTCATTATATTCTCCATTAATTCTACCCGCCCTATATAATATCCAGTCACCGGTCGTTGAAAAGACCACTGAAACACTTTCTCGGTACCATTAACACGAATGTCACGTAACCCAAAAAATGGGTGACACCCTCTTTCCTCGGAGCGGCGTGTCACACCGAAAATGGGTGACACTTTTCTCAGAAGTCCGTGTCAGTTGAGGGGTCTGCGACACTCGCAAGAAAAATGTCGCAATCAAGGGAAACTCGAGATTGACCGAAAATTCAATTTCACCGTTGGACACAAATAGGAAGCAGATAGAAATCGTCGCATCTTTTCGAACCTCGCTTTCCAATTTCGACGCGTATACTCCTCAAACGTAACAGCTGCTTAAGCATCAAAGTATTTTAGACAGATGCATTTCAAGTGGCCGATTTCGAAAATAGAAAGTAGGCACGATAAGAGTAACATGAAATAATACTTGAGTTGAATATGATAGCAACCTAACAACCTATGAACCTTTCTCCTTCGTAAATAATAATTGAATTATTTATCGATTTTGAACAATAGATCCGCGAATATCGCGGACATAATAAAAAGGTTAAAAGACTGAAAGCGAACGATTCGAACAACGCCATGTTTTTAATCGACGCGAAACCAATAGGTGGAAAACGCGTTCAACAAATATTTCCTGTTTCCGTATCTTTAATTTTCATCAGTACCTGGTTCGGTAACGTACGCTCGGTGAAACGTTTTTACATTGAAATGGGCGATTCAATTTCAGCCAACGATCACACCGTTAACAAGGCGAATACACAAAATCGATTCGGCAAACGCCGATTTTTCTCATATTCGTTGGTTCGCCCTTTATGGGAATTTCCAATCGTCCTTCCGCCGTTCTAATATTTGATTACGATATATTAAACAATCTGCCCCGCGTATCGCACGGTTATAACATTTCTGCGAACAAAAACAATCGAAGTTTAATACGCAAGCGTATGGGTGTACGAAAAAAGCCGGTAATTGCTTTTTTATTGTCTATAGCAAATTGGTCAGTTCATAATTAAAGAAGATTCGAGTAAGATAGTATTTTTTTTCCCCATTGGTAACAGAGATTTTGATCACCGCCATTTTATCTCGATCAGGTCACTCGAGTAATTATGCTAAACGGGATATCGAAATAATGAAGTCGGTTAGATTATACAGTTCTGAAACCGTTCCCGTTTCGATGGTCTAAGGGAAAGCTTGAAAAAAAATTGCGCGACCGCGAAGACGGAGAGAAGCAGGAAAATTAAGCGAGGAGAACGACGGCCGGAAATAAAAGTAAGTCCGGGGACGGTTTAAAGAGGCAGATGATGGATAGAATAAACTTTAATTAAAAGCTCGGTTTTAAGGGCGACGAAGGACGAGACTCTACGAAGGATTAAACGAGTACGAGACCGGTGTAAAATTTTTAAACGGCGAAATTAGCTGAAATTAAGCGACATGCCCGGTTGTTTCATAGAGAAACGCGTTAATTCGTTTAATTCCACGCGACAAGTGTCATCATCCCGAATAAATATCGAATTAATATACATGAGGCTGGTGTTCAGGGCTCTTTAATTCCGTTTATACCGTTGTTTCTTCAAGCGTTTAATACAGGTAACATATGATTATTCAATTCCGCAATGTAAACTTTTCTATTAACATATTTATTATCCCTCTAATTGCTTGATAAGTGTGTTGCGTTCTTAATGTTTACAATTAGTGATTCACTTTGGATAATCAAAAATTCATTGACGGTGCATTTTAGTTTCGAATTCTACAACTCAAATTCTGAACTTCACAAATGTTTTAAATTTTCGATCTTCCAAAATTATAAATTTTTATATTCCCAAATTTTCAAGTTTTTCCCTCAGAAATGTTCTCGCCACCAACTTATTCCCTTTCTGCACAGATATTAAGATCCTGTTGTAAATAGATCTTACAGTATTACACGACCAGATTTCACGGTGATTCGCAGTAGTATAATGTACAATCACGCCGACAGCTCAAACGTGTGATAATCTTTCTCGAGCGTTCAAATTAAAGTAAGCATGTACATTGCTGTAAATATGGCGTGAGTTAATTTAACGTCCTTATCAGGGAAAAAACTGTGCAAGGAAAATTTTGAAGAAAGGACTTCCGGTCGTACTGGAACGAGAAAGAACAACACTAATTAGAGCAGGCTGTTTGTACTTAATACATTGGATTCGCTTGTATAACTTCGCCTCTGTGTTTGCGAACAGAGTAACGTAGTTTCGCGAATCGAGTGGAAATCAAAACAGACCGAAAGGAGAGCAAGGAAACACAAAAACGGTCGAAGAATAATGAATTCGCGCAAGGAAAAAAGAGCAACGTTTCGTGGGCTTCTCCCGTAGGCAGCAGTCGTGGAAGAATTTCTCCGAGGTTTTCAGAAATCCGGGAAAAAATTACATCTCGTTTCATCGTGCCCCTTATTTTCTTCTTGCGTTGCACGTAAGGCAAGCAACAGCCGTGGTTGCAACGTGTTAAAAAAAAAAAGTAGCAACATCCGGGCAAGTGAACTCCTCCAGACACGTATTCACGTGTGCAATGTAAAGAATATGCTCCCGGAAAGCGGCTTAAACCATCCGAGCTCGCCAGGATTACACCGACGTTGTGCGAATAATGAGAATTTTTATTTTTAACTGCATGAGCCCTCCTGCTGCGAAGAAATGTTCATGGTGGACGGAAAAACATGTTCCCGATTAAACGTACGATCTGCTTAACGAACCACCATAGAATTAATTCAAAATATTTACTCTGCTTGTATGTCGTTAACGCTGAGAATTAACGTATTAGCCCATTTATAGAATTATGTAGGTTTCGACGTGGCAGAAGAAATTGTAAATAAAATATCTCATTTTTCACATTTTCATCTCGTGTTTCACGTTTTCCGAAGTATACGTAGAATATTGTACGAATTCCAATTACTACATTATACGAGTGATATTTATTTTTTCAAGGATTGGTAGAACGGAGATCAATGATTCTTCCTCATCTTGTAAGTTTTTCCACGTGCTCGTTTCTTTTCATTACGTTTCGAGTTCAATTAACCGAAGTTCGATTCTATGATTTCTCGATTCACCGAACTGCGGTGGTATATCGACAGCGTATGAAATGACAGAGAAATGATGCGATGCGATGATGCAGTGAATCGAGAAATACGTAATACATATTTCAAATGATTTCTCGTTTTTTTTTAAACTTCAAACTTGAATTACAATCAGTAATTTTTGGCCATAGCATGATAGTTTTTATATTCTTTAAGCTTCAATGTTTGATAGTTTGATCTGACTGTTTGCTAGATATTCCTGGCATCAAACTTTTATTGCTGCTAGCGATGTAGAAGTATTGTCGGCACTAAACTTCGATAAACTTCTATACATCTCCTCTTTCGTTTAACAACGCAATATCAATATCGAACAAAATACATCCCATGTTTCGAAAACTTTCACAAAACGAGCTTTTATAGCCAAGACATACGAATTGATAACTAAAACACCTTGTTCCGATCGAAGTATAAAACAAGGAATGTACAGATCTCTTGTATTCCGTCTAAATAACATTCTAGCTGCTTTAACCTTAACGCTTTAAGACAGCTTTTTGAAACAGCGACGCCTCTTGGAATTTTTATGTGAACACTTTGACCGTCACAGTGAAAAGTGACGTTTATGGTCAGACACGCTATAGTACAGATTATTAAGAGCAAGAGTACTTAATCTTTTAAGTTCGTTTTCGTCAGTGTATATTATACTCTCAACATTAAAAGTCAAAAGTTCCTTTCACTTGCTTCACCTGTGTTTTTATAGCATCACATATGATTACCGTGCTAAGTAAGGAAATCCACGTGTGCTGACAGAAAATCTCTACGTTCATGATACACACGGCGAATAAACAACCACAATCGATGACAAGTCAGCCTTATTCCCGTTCGAGACGTGTTTCTGTTTGAATTAGGCTGAGTACATAGCATTTCTATATTTCGTCGTTGTGTGCGCAGCCTTGCGCGTGTATAGCTGGAAACTCGCTAGTAAGCCTGTGCGGGGTAGCTAGTTTCGTTGTATCTGTATATCTTAGAATGTCGCAATTAGTTGACGCGAGGAAGTACAACGGAAGTTTCGCGATCTCGTAATGTAACGTATATACCCGCTTTGTAGTAATTAGTTCGCGCGGATAGCGTAACGAGTACTGGGGACACGTATTTTCTAGCCTGACTCAACCGAACGGGGATTTGCTGCTCTTTCGCCAAACTTTCCACCTTTGTCAACTTTCCTCGCGTGACGTTCGTTCGATAAGATCGAATTAGTGGAATTTCATTGATAAGCGGAGCTTAAGCGCGTTAAATTATTTCCTTCCAAAGAGATCTTAAAAACTTCCTTCAAATTTCTGCGTGAAAATGTTCCTTCGTATTTTCTAACGTTTCGGTATTATTTAAAACTTCGTATTTCGCAAGAAAGCGAATATAGCCGGTTTAGCACGACGTAAGAAAATCGTGACGAGTCACAACCGCTTTTTAACATTTTTAATCCACATTGGCGAGAAACGAACGTTGCTCCGGACATTGACGAATTTCTCTATTGAATATTAATCGACTCGTCGGTTTATCGGGCTGGCGGTTTTCACGCGTCAAGACAGGCTCGTTAATTTTGAAATATCGATTCGCGGGTCTCTCGAACCAGTATCGGGATCCTTCCCTCCAGAAAGAAGGGGAACGGTGTAAAAGAAGTATCTCGCGCCAGAACTAAAGCACGTGCAACAAGCGAACCTATTAGTGGCACCTTCCCCGGGTCGTTTTACCATTGCGCGAAGGAAAAGCTGTCGAAGATGAATAATAGCTGGCGCCTACAAGCTTCCTAGTTTTTGATCGATCATCGGTCAATGATTTTTCTTATTCGCCGAATTTAACTCTTGACGCCATTTTATCGATCGCGGGAATTTTACAATTTGCGAATTAAATGTTTGGGAAGTTGCCAGTTTGAAAATTTGACGATTCGAAAGTTTGACGATTTGGAGACTTAAAATATGGAAATTTTTTAATTCGAATCGTAATATTCGAGTTAATGAAATTTTGGACGACTGGTTTCATAATTAGTGTAATGGTAATGGTATTTACGATAATATCGAACGTTTATAATGAATATTAAACTTCACGCGTCGTAGTACGCGTTAACGCGATCAAACTTCTACGAGTTTGCTCGTTTTGCAGTAATTTATCAGTAGTTAGTTTTCTAATTTGATTTTAACACGATTTATTGCTACACGCGTGCAAATCATTTGTAATTAAATTACGCGTCGAGCTATTAAACACCCGAGAGGAATTCATTATGTCCTTCCAAAAATACGGAACGTACATTGGTAAAAGGGAACGGTTGTCTACAAAATGGTTTTATAATTTCTGAACCAACAAATTTCCGAGATATCGGGATAGAACAATGTTCGTGTTCCCACGAAGTTTCTACGGGTTAGTAAAATTTTAAATGCGAAATGGATCTTCCTCGAGACGATGTAAGGGGTCGAATTTTCTTCAAAGTTAACAATGTAATTCGATGAAGCCTCGAGTTTTCGAGACAGCGAGCCAGCCATCAAAGTGTTCGCGATAAAAAACACGCAATTAATTTGCTGTCGGCTTTAATTAACGCGCCAAAGAGGGACAGGGATGAGAGCAGATAGAGAGATAGAAAAGGAGGGTGGTTGATAAACGTACCACTGCGATGCACGTAATTTGTAGAATTTTAATTAAATCAAATGCATCGATGCGTATTGCTGAGAACGCTTAAAATGATATTTTTGTTTATCGCGTTATGATTGACTCCCTTAATTGGACACTACATCGGGCGATGTGCCCTATATAAAAATATCATTTATTCTCACCAATGCATGAATTTCGTCACAAAATATCTACCCATTTCATAAAATTAAATTATGTATTCATATTTGTTACATAGATCTTCTTTTACATAGATTTCTGGATATCTATGTATTTCTATCTATTGATCTACAAAATATCTAGATCAAAAATCCTTACAAGTCCACAATCTTCAGATCAGTAAATATCTCTACGTTCCTATACCTCCATACTGTCCCTACATTCCTAGAAAATGTAATGCACAATTCGTTATCAGTTAAATAAAAAATTATCAGTACCGCATCTCTGTGATTAAGATTAATTCGTCCGTTTCGAAATTGCGCGCACGTAACACTTCGGAATCCCAAATTGATCGTACAAACGGGAAATTAAATTGACGTCAACCAGGTCGCGTATTTTGCGACGGAAAAGTAAAACGACAAAGGGCTCGGGTTTATCGTTCAATTTGCAGCGTTTATTTATTCGACGTATTGCGGAACAATGACGATCCGGAAAGAAGGGGAATGGCGCGGGTTTGGTTTATTTTATTTTTGTACGGTGCTTGCTTACCCAATTACGGGAGAGCTCTCGATATCCGTCCGAAAAATTCGGAACAAGTGTCTCGGATCCACCGGTGTACTCACCTGAAAGGAAAAGAAAATAAAAGTTGAATTATCTACGTGGTCGTTCTCTCGTTTCCGGCGTCGCCGGAATACTATTTCGCGAAATATTTGCACGGACCGAAGAGCAGCTCGAAATTTACCGATTAAATATCGTGTACCATCTCTCGAACATTTATTGAAAATGTCGAGTCTAAGTAGGATACGAATACGTTTTCGTTGATACGTCACGATCTCCTGTTTCGTCGTTGACGCAACAAAGTTGTCTGCTGCGTTCGTACAATTTCAATTTATGTTAACGACTTTGATGATTCACCAAGAAAAATTGTAGCCCATCAAAGCTTCGGTAAAGCAGCGAGCATTTGCCGTTCAAATATCGAGATAACCAAACATGTTCTTTACGAATATTTGAAAAACGATATTGGTACTGTGACACAGTTTTGAACAGAAGCTCAACTACTCGTGTGTTTAGAGGCTTGTCTATATCGAATTTTAATTAACAAGGCACCCCAAAATTTGTTCTGAACGAACTGATCTTTTGTTCACGGTATTCGTCACAGATTTATTTTTGCAACAGCTGTGTCGATAGTTTTGCACGTTAGAGTATACTCACGCAAGCCATGCACCTGAAAAGGCGAAACAATTGTTGCAGCTATCGCGAAACGAGCGTCGAGAGTATCGCGTGTACGAAACCAATTCTATCGCGATTCCGGTTGCTGTTTCAACTGAACTCGAGAATAATATTAGGGCATCTCGTAAGCGATGCGAGTTTTCCGGGCAACGTATAATAAAGCGATAAAATCGGTAGTTGTACGCATTCGTCTGCTTCAAATAGGTGTTGGTATTACTCGCGTTTATTCACATATTAAAGGTCGTTCCCTATTTCATTTATCACGAACATACTTCATGCTGAAAAAAAGATGACCAGATAGATAACCAGATTTAAAAACTTATTCTTCATAATCTTTCGTTGCAAACTGTCTTCGAAGTAATTTAGCTCTCTGCTCCCAAAAATAACATCAGATCCAAAGGAAATCCCAGATTCACCTCCTAAGAAAACTTTCGATAAAACAGAAAGAAAATCTTTCGTTTGAAAGTTATGTCGACTCGTGTCAGCCCGCGTTTACTTTTATCGCTCGCGTATGCAACTCTCGAGTTCTCGGATTGCGGGAACTCGCGTGTGCCTCGGATGGCGCCTAATTCCGCGGATTCTGTAATCTTCCAAGACCGCGAGTACACGCGTACAGAAGCGTGGATGTATCGGAGCACGTACAATCGCAAACAGCGAAAGATCAAAGCGAACGACAGCTTGTCTCTCGGCTGCGAGACGAATTTCCATGGGTTGCGACGTCGTCCGTTGCCAGAGCGACCTGAATTCACGGAGACTTTCGTTTCTTGGCAAACATCGCGTCGACGATCGGACAACGTGCGAGGTATTCCAACGGCGTGGCGCATTGGTGAATAAGGGAAGAAGGAAGGCAGGAACGTTTATCCCGGAACGAACGTAGAATGCGGATTTTCAATTTCTGCAACCGGGAACTTGTTCGAACCGATATTGCTTCTGGTTTATTCTGATCCGACCGCTTGTGCCGCGGTTTTGCTCTCTGACGCATTAAAACCGTTTAATCCGTCGAACTTTATCGTTTCAGCTTTTCCTGTTGCAAGATCTACAATCTGAGCTACGACACGTGCAGAACGTGTATATTGGCCAACTCGATATCGAAGCGGTCAAGTACAATTAATCTTTTAATACAGATCTGTAAATGGATCAGAAGAGTACTAATAGTACCGGAGTACTCCAGAAATAAATAACGACAGTTCCTCTTTAACGTAAAAGGTTAGTATTGGGTGTGCATGGTTAACGCGATGTCAGACAGCATTTCAGCAGGCTGGAAACAAAGCGAGAGTGGGGGATGCACTTCAGCTCAGGAGCCACTTTGCGAGAGATCTGGTTTAACTTACCCCTTTAGCTATTACGCGTCGCTATACCGGTTTCCCGTTAAACCATTAACCATTGTTTCGATTATCCGGCGTTTAGCGTTTCGAACGGATCAGTTTGGACGAAAATATATTAATCTCGAGCGTGTCGCTCCGAGTTTTATTTTAATCGTTTCTAATCCCCCTCCCGTCGGTCCCGCTCGCCGCCGCGATTTATTCAAATGAATTCCATTTTTTGAACGGCCAACGGTGCTGTTAAAAGCGAAACGATGTAAACGTCGATGCGCACGCGAACACCGACGGAATTAACCGGCGGAATGGATCCGGTTTAAGCGGTGCTCGTGCACACGGATTTCGTTCGAATCCTCTCTGACTTGGTGGGCTGTATATCGATGTCGGAACTCGAGGGGAAACGCGTGACAGACTCGCGACAACCGACGACCATCAGGAGGGTGAGACTCGTGAAACACGAAGGGCTGAGTGAGAATGATGTTTGGAAAGCGCGAATACCGATGAGTGCCGGTGGCTAAGTATTGTACCACGGAGTAAGAGTCTTTTTAAATCCATTAGAAGCTGCCGCGTCCTGTTTGGGGTACTTTCAAAAGGTAATAGGTATCAGAGCGTTTCCTTTTCCTCTCTGTTACGAGCTAAAACGTCTGAAAGCAACCGTATGGGACGATGAAAGGCGACGCGAATGAATTTTTGCTTGCGCGGAGAAATATTCGTATTTTTGCTTCTTTGTATATCGATAGTATTTTTCGCCGTAAAGATGCTGTACATAGGAATACTTTCACGCTGTAGAGTATATTTATGCACCGGGTGCAATTTATGTACAATTGCCACTCTTCCGGTTATTAATATGTGTATTGAATATTTTACCCTACTTGATAAATAGTGAAGTTAAAGAAGAGTTCTACATTTCATTAGTTACCGGTCAAAATGACCGACTTCAAAAGAAGTGCTACCAGACTTACTCAAATGAAACATACACGCGAGTATACTCATACCTTTGCACAGCATTCATGCATAATAAAAAAATCCATCAGACTCGAACAAACGAGGTTTAACTGGCGCAGACGTCGCGATAGAATTTCGACAACAATAGCCCAAATATCTCGCAAACACGTTACTTTTAGTCTCGTAATGAATATCAAACATTCGCAGACGAAAATCCGCGAGAAAAGTAACGTTATTACAGTCGCTTGAAAGCGTGCTGCGAGGATTTCTCATTCTGGCTGAAAATTCGGTAAACAGACGGAACGAATTGACACAGCTTGACGAATAAAATTACGATCTCCACGGCGCGGATTTAAATTCGAACAGGCGAAAATTGAAGTTCGATGGCGTTTTCGAGAATTTCGTCGCGACAAGAGATACGTACGCGCGAGAATGCTTGTCCGGGATACTCGATTAAATCCGCTCGAGCGTATTATGCACGCTCGCAGGTCGCGCGAGTAACTTTCGTGGTGGCGCGTGTTTTCACGCACAAAAAGCTCGACACGCTCGGGCATTCGGCACTCCGACCGCTTAAATATTTCATTCAAGTAGCTACACGATGCTGCATCGTCGCTCACCCTTGCTGTCTTCATAATTCACCAACATTACCGTATGGAAATTGAAGCGCGAGCGTGTCATGTTGGCTACACCGGATCCTCTTGACGTCATGCTTTCGTAGTTTGCGATCATAGGATGTCGAAGAACGGTCATGTACACGAAAAAAGATTGAGAATCATTGCCTTAGAGTGACCAATTTCTATTCTCCCGATACGATCTCTCGAAGATCGTTCCTCGAATCACAGCCAGAGACAAGAAAAAATTCAGCGTGCACCATCGTGACCACCATGAAAGTGCTTTACGACATCATCGGAGGAACGCTCGACGGAATTCGAACAAGCCCGAAAAAATACGACGGTTTCTCTCATTGCTTAGCAACGGGGAAGTCATTTCGAGGACGTGATGCACTTATAGATGACAGGGAGTCGAGTTAATATCGCAACGTCGATGTTAGCCGGCATGGTCACAGCAATTTCTAGCTGCCAGGTCAGCCACGTGAACTCGTGCGCACCATGGCGAGTCTTTCGAGAAAGAAACGTTGTGCAATAAACGCTCGCAAGCAACAAGCATCGAATCCCAAAGCGAGATCGCACAAAAGAACTGTTCCCTTCGGGACCCATTGAAATCCAGTCGATTCCCTAGCCAGTCAACAGTTCGACCCAGATCCAGATCCCTGGAATACGCTGCAGGGATGCCCATTCCAGCCGGATATAGTGTTTCAATTAGTGTCATAGACAGAAACGAAATCTTTTGCTGATAAAAGCATTGATTACTGGTAATTGGTAAGGTACACCGTTCACGACTGGTGCACGGATTGTACATGTTAGTGGAGCTATTCATCCTAAGATGGCGGAGATCTACAGACTATCCTAATTATTATATTGTCACATGTTTTACTTCTACGTGTTGTACAGTAAGAATACTAAGAATTAGAATATTAAAATTCCTTTCACGTGTTGCTCGTGACAGCACGCGATGTCACGTGACATAGTAATGTGTTTTTTATCTTAAGCGTTACATCGTCACGCGTTGACTATCGGGATCGTAGCAATTACGAAAGGGAAAACTTTTTACTCGGCCCGACATATTGCCGATTCCAAGAATTTTCCACTGCTTTATAGCACGACAACGAGAGAAATAATAGCGTAGATATCGCTACTTTGGTTGAAAGCGCTCGAAGGTGCGTAATATTTCTAGAATCACGGGCACGAATGAAAACAGATATTTCTAGGCCAACGATACAATACGCGTAATTAAGCCGGTTCGTTGAGAGGGTGGAAAATTGGATTCGAATGGAGAATGTATTAAGTAAATGGATTCTGCGAGCCTCTCGTTCATTGGAAATGCCGTTATTTAAGGATTAAAATGTAAATACCTTTTCCATCGCCCTCCATTCGCTCGTCTGGTGACACAGATTTCATGGAAATCGATTTATCGCGCGGCAAAAATGATTTGATCGCTATATAACGAAGCCGGAGAGGCAGAGAGACTGAAAAACTGACGAAGTAATCTATACGTAAAAGATTAGCTGAAAGTGTTGAGGCGACATTTATAATACAGTGATGGAGGTAATATATTTTCCTATGACCTCCAAAAACGTAGATTCACTTTCGATAATATTAATTAATTTAAAACAACTTATGAAACTTCCAAGAAGAAGGTACTAGCACTCAGGTGTAACCAGTGTCTTCAGTGGAAATGTTAATTGAAACATTCGAAAAGTGAGAGATCAAGGAAAAGTATAGAAATTAACAGGGTAGATATTACGCTCGGACGAGTCGAAGTTCCTCGATTTTGTAATATGTTGTTGGAGTGTTCCGTTTAAAACGGAAACGCAGAACAGTCGGTAAAAAGAAAGCTGCAGTACGTGAGAACCACTGAACCGTAATAGAACCGTGCTCCTCTCGACAGGGCAGTGACCCGTGTGCTCACGGGACACGAAGCAGCCTCCTTATCAATTGTGTTATTATGAAGTTAACGATCTTGCTTGTAACAATGGGCAGCCCGTATTGAAAGACTCATAATCCTTCGCCATCTTTGGCCGGATGTATCGTTCGTGTCGTTCGATTTCCCTCGGGCCGGAAGTCGCTGTCGCGATTCAGGGCCCGTTGCCTTCAGTGTGGCGTTTCAAAGGGTAATCAATTTTAAACCGTACGAAGACAATGGCCTCTGTTGCAGAATCGTTGTTTCGTCGGTCTGCTAGAAAACATAAATACGATTTCGACCGTGTTTCCGCTATGCTTTGCGAAACCACGACGGTTACAAATTGCACTGTTTTTTGCTGGATTCTATTTCACGTTCGAACGTCGAATACTGAGATTCATATTTGCAGATTTTGACCATTTCAATATTTGGGCTTTCTGGTCGAATACACGAAAATTTTGACTTCGAAACCTCGACCTAAAATTGAAGTATTTTCAGGTCACATTAATGGTTGAACATTTGTATCTGAAAAACGTGGAATTCTTGAAATAAAGAATTTTAATCTCTCTATTTAGTATTGCGCTTAAATTTGAATTAACGCGGAGTAGTTATACGCGAAAGGTGGGCATTTAAAAAGAAAGTACCTCTCGTGTCGTTGTTCTCATCTCAGCTCGTTTTACAAAGCTTTTAGTCCGCTTAAAAAGTTCCCAGTGTCAGCTTAATCTTGTATCATTCATTACACTCGGTGTTGTCTGGTAAAAAGCCGTTAACAAAGTATATTTCATCGTAACAGCGAAATATATTCTTCGCGACCATTTATTACGATTGTACTGCTTAAATCATTTGTCCCTCACGCGTATTCTTACCGGCTACAATTTTAATTAGACCCATTGCGTACGGTACCATAATAATTTGCATTCGTCCGAGCAGTATAATATACGGAATCGGGGGAACGCGAGGAGTAATAAATTTCATCGTGGCTGAAAAGACCGAGAACTTTGATGCTGTCGAGTTTTAAGACAGCCTTATACATTACAACTACGCAAAGTATTTCAGAGCTACGGAATTGTGGGGCTTTCGTCGAAGCAATTGGGACCGGAATTTCAAACGCAATACTCGCGGTAACTTTGCTTACAATTCACTCGCGTTTCACGAATCCGCGAACTAATTTGAATATTGCATTCACCTTTTATCCGCGGTGATAGCACCGCTATAATTACCCGAAGCTCGTTAAAATCGAAAGCACAGAGCAATCCGAGGTTTTTTCAACATTGATCGATTTTATTTCGCAACGCGATGCTTTCTTGCGTATTCGCCACCAAGTTATTGCCTGTTTCTCACCGATATATTGTAATCCAAAGCGTGCTAATCCGAACAAAGTATCTCGCGTTCGATATTAATTTTTCTTTTCGATTGCAGATAGGATAACGATACATTCTTTCAAACTGCCGGATATTCGCGTACCGCGATTTTTCTGATCTCGAGTTGCACGATAACTTTTTCTGCGTTTTGTCATATACGGTCATAATCCTTTGTAGAGATTGAATCCTTTATAACGAATATTATATCGTTGAAATTTTTGTATCTGCCGAGGTTCTACTCGGTCCAGTTTTTAATCTAACTTTAAGCCGCGAAGATTATTTTAATTTCAGCATGTTGATGAAAATAAAATTAACAAAATTGTATTTAATATTAAGCTTTTGAGATTATTTTAACGTTGTCATAACGACGAGAAGAGAATTAACAAAATACATCTAGCTTTATGTTTTAAAGGTTAGGGTAGTGGAGGAGAGTGAACGAAATATATCTGAAGTAAATGGAGATGGTAGAATCACGTGGCTCAATATGAACGATTCGAGTCGCGTCATTGCCATCCGGACGTCCTTACTTTTACACGACTAATCCCAGTGATTTATGATTCATGCATTGGCCGTACGCCACGCGACAACGCGACGCATGTCTGCTGCGAAGCTACAGGAAACTTCGGAGACGACTGACTTTGCATTAGTCTCCCTAGCGATTCAGTCTCGCTCAGCTTCGAAGCTAGCACATCCCGTTAGGAATTGTCAAGTATTCATACACCGGTGTCACGGTATTCCAACTACGAAAATGCAAACACGATTGACCAAATCGTGCTACGACACACAGACGACGTGCAACCTCTTTTCTCAGAATCGCAGACACCCATGACAGTTATTTCCCAAAATACCAAAGAAGGTAGAAGGTTTCAAACATTCAAGATTTCTATTACGAAATTTTCAAGTACTCAAGTACTTCAATTCCCAAAATTCTCAAATTCCTAATGATAATTCTAGACAAAGACTTTGTAAAGCGAAACATTAATTGATGCACGTTCTGTGCTCGTTAGAAGTTACAAAAGCAGGACTTAAATTGCACTTCGGACCTCCGTGTACGCGATACATACTTAATACCCTTTCGGCGACCAAAGGATACGTTACGTAAAGAATTCATGGAATTGAATTATTGGTCCTCTTTCAGGTTCTCATTCGATCCTTTTGTCCTATGGGATGGAGAGCTCACGAATTCGCTCGATCGAACGCACTACAGAAAATTACTTCACCCTTTGTCGGCTGACCAATTCTATTAGTTCTACTCATGGAACAGACTTTGTTTATTATACTAAATGTTATCACAGAATTGCGTTACGGACGTGAATGAAATACAACAGAGTGCTTCACAGTTTGCAACTTTGGGTCCAAATAACGTACCAAACATGTCTTCATCCGTAAAGTGAATGATAGTCAACATGTTCAAGAATAATTGATATTGTAACAGGAGCAATGCTTATGAATCCATCAGTCATATCAAGTTGAATTAAATTCGTCACTTACATTGATGAGATTACTGAGACTACCATTTCTCTTATAAACAAATTCTGTTACAAACATACCGACAGATTTTTAAATTCACTTCTCTGAATTAAATTCAACTCTCTGACTTGTTTTTAGGAATAAATTCGCTACTCTGCTATGATCGTTAGCCACCGTGATTATCAGCTTAAAGAGTATCTCCAAGTACAACTTGTAACTAGCGTAGTGTATTCACGGTGGTAAGCGCGGGATCAAAGGATTAAAGATATCGCAAGAGCGTGCAATAAACAAGTGATAAAACAGGAAAGGTTGCACGAAGGTGTGTGGCATCACGGGTGTTGTCGCCACGGTGTGTGGCTGGTGTGACACGTAAACGAGCGAGTCGCTTCGTGTCGCAGCAACGACACGCTGTCGACGGATGCAGCAGGCGACTCCTGGTTGCACACAGATCGACCGACACATAACGCGGTCGCTGAATACGCCTTTGTATGAGCAAGCCACGTGCGCATAATCGCGCACGCTACCCCTGCAAAATGCAATTTGCAGCCGCGGATACGTGCTGAAACGATGCCCGTCAGGTAGACGTCTTCGCAGCGCCAGATTGCGCTCCACATTCAGGGATACACTAACTGATAACAGCGTCAACTAATGGGGATCTCATAGGTTCACTTACGTATCTCCAATCACAGAACTTGGTAAATTTCTGGCTTTCAATCTTTAGGAATTTGGCAATTTCACGCTTTAAGAATTACGGAATTCTGGAATTTGGGAATTTAGAGGGTTGAGATTTTAGGGATTTGAGAATCTAGAGATTTGGTAAACTAGGTATTTGGAAATTTAGGAATTTACCTCGGTAAGTAATTTAAAAAAGTGGAAATTTAATACTGGCAGTGACAATAAACTTAAGAAGTTAAAATATGAAAATTTGAGCAATATGGAAAATTAAAAATTTGTGTCCATCCAAAGAAGTTAAAAATTACCCCTTTTATTAACCCTAACATTAACTCTCGAATTTCACGAATATCGCGTATCAATTTGTCAAGAATAGAAATGTAATAACACTATCTTGAGCATGTTCATTAAAAGGAGCGATAACGTGACCTTAGACCCCGTGCATACGGAAGCTCGCAAGAAAAGTCGCGAGCGACCGTGCGGATTTCGTTACCGATAGCATAAACTGACGGCGAAATCGATACGCGTCTGTATCGACTCGACTCGATGCACTTGGTTGCATTTCACGATGGATGGTCCACGACTTCGAATCTTCCTCTTTCGTTCTTTCTGGTACTTCTATTAGGTTCATCTCTGTCTAGACTTTTGGCGACGACATCGATTTCTTCACTGCACGAGTTATTCGTCTTTTCCCCATTTTTCTGGCATCCTCGATACTGCTTGATTTAAACGACGATACTCGCCACGTTATACAAAATCTGATTCATACATCGATACGTTACTTTAATTGTAGAATAAAGTGGATATTCGAGAATCGATGAACAGATTTTTTATCTGAACGTGGAAAATATTTTGGGCATATTTGACACTCTCGATTTTTGTGTAACGTTCGTATTACATTTTTGAATTTAATATATTTCAGGAACTTTGTTCATTTTACAAATTTACTTGTTCAACTAGATTAAACTCGCTGCACTCTTCAATTTTATATATGAAAGTACATTTTTAATCCTTTGAAAAGAGTAACGGGAGCATCACTGTAAACAAGGTTTTTCCTCCTTACAAATGTATTAAAAAATTGTATCATACCATAAAGTAACATTGTACGAAGTTGAAACAAAAGAAAGAGTAAGAAATTTTTTTCACAATTCGAATAGCAATAAGACTACTACGGTGTATTATTTTATGTAGTCTATTTGCAACACGAAGGGTTAGGTTTGTTAACAAATTCGAACATCGGAAGTATGGTTACAATAGTCGTAAGTTAGCGATAACCGAAGCACGAACGGTAAAGATAATGCGGTTCGATGATTTCTCGTCTGGATTCGGTTCGCCAACATCCAGATTCTTGTTCGGATACGACCCTCGTCAGGAGATAAGGGTTAAACAGACCCCGAAAGTTTCCGAGATCGTGGTGCCGATAAACGAGCAATCTCTCCTTCCTATTTGTAGCCATCCGAACTGTGTCAACCGTCGATGCTATGAAACGAGGGGTGTATATCGATTGTGACGACCATTCGCACGGATGGACCGTGGCCAGCGAGCTGCGGAAGATCGTGGGGAATATATGGGCCAACGATTCTGTTGTACGGGGTGTAAAATTGAAAGTGTCACGCAGCTCGGTTGCTTGTTGAGATTTAGTTGCGGAGGATTTGATGGTTATTCAATTTCTTTTATTTAACGCATTCGCGTTTATACTTGCTGATAGATGGCACGAAACCATCTACACGATTTTAAATGGCTTCCAAAAATATTCTGTCCTAGTGTTCTGACAGGATCAATAAAAATTGAAAATTTATGTACAGTTGTCGGTCAAGAATTACTTCAGTCTAACCTAACAACCCTGCTACAAAAGATATTGATTTGAATATTTCTGAATTTCCAATACAAAATATATGGAAACGAAGGAAGTTGCACTCGACATGTAACGGTGTGATAAATCAATTTCCGCGATATGTCAGAAAATGTTGAAACGCTCAGTATTCGAATGCGATTATTCATCGAACAATCTGTCGAACGCTCCGAGTTAGGAATTAGTCGACGATTTGTTCTCTCGTAGATTAACCAGTTACAAACGCGTGTTTGTTATTAGCCATAAATGCAGTAAGCGATTGCGCGCCACAAACCGAGCCGAGCGTTTCGAGCGTTCGTGTAATAATAATAATTTGCATTTTCCACGAGGAATCAATACGAACTTCCCCGTGTAATTAAATTAAAACTCGCGCCGTATCAATACGCTTCGCTCTGTTTACGCGCATTAATTAATTAGCCGACGAACGACCGTGTTTTCGTCGTTGAATCTTGAACAGATCATTCGATTACGATTGAATCCCGGTTATACCGTGGCCTGTTCGTTCGCTTTGACGTTCGCGACTGCAACGGAAGGTTCTCCATTAATCCTCGGGAAAAGCGGAAGAGATAAACGAACACGGCGACTAGAATGAAGAGCACGCTGAAGAGAGATAACCGGACGGTTTACCTCGCTTAAAAACGAGATTCATTTTCAAGTTTCATCGTACCGATACTCTATCACGGTTTAATAGCATTCTTAGGTGGAATACAAACACCCTGGTTCCGTTTGCGCAATTGTTTTACGGTTTAATTCTTAGTAGACTTACGTATCAAACAAATTATTTAACCCAACGAAATTTTATCAAGTATAAACAAGAAAATTGTTATTAAGATATAATGAAGATATTTAGTTTTTACCGAGATATAATATATTCAACCGTATAACTAAGTGCCGTCTCTATGGCGGCATTTGTCCGTTAAGGGTTAAGATGAACAAGATAAACACCGTGTACGTGGCGTATCAATTTGAAACAGGTTCGATGGTAATCGCTTCGTAAACATTCTCATCGACGCTCTTAATAGAAATTACAACGGTATCACGCGAGCTTATCCGTATATTCAATCGGCGAATAAACGTGGAAAGAATTGACCGTGGATGAAAAAGCGGATACAGGAAAATACGGAAACCGTTTGCAGGAGGGCGCGTTTTATCCGCGCGTATAAAAGCGGAGGAGCGGAACAGCAAAGTGTATTACCGGGCTGAGCGTCGATGGAAACAAAAGGAGTCGACCTCCGGCGCCGGAAACGAACGATTTTCAGCGAGTTTACCGGCTCTCGCGAACGCTATCGGCTTATTTTGCCCCCCTCCCCGGAGAATGTTGTTCCCAGGATGACAGTCGACGGAGAACTTGGGAGATGTTCGAAAATCGACCTAACGTGTGTAAAATTCGCTACGGATTTCGAATACGTTTGAATGCCTTTGGGGGAAAACAGCGGAATCGTGTTAGTCGATGCGTGAAATAAGTAAGACACTTATTTTACTCAGCGGAAGTATTCAAGAATGCAGAATCAACAGACACCGGAAGGCACCAGCGGTTATTGAAATCCCCCAGGACACTTTGTATTTCCGTGGAATTAAGTAGCGTTCGCTACGAACCTCCTGTTTCGGAAATAAAATCGTTATGGTAATACCGTTTCGTTTACAGTCTTCAATCTTTGATCGAAAGTCGGTTAATTTAAAGGAAAATTAGTGACTGTCAGTTTATCTTGTATCCATCTTCTAATTCCGATTATTTTTACTATCTAATCCATATCAATGTAAACTACGGAATTTTTAATTTTATAATTGCATGTACTCGTGCGATCTTATCTGATAGGTTTTCAAGTATTGACCGACAGTTTTATTTCACTTACAGGATACATAATGTGTCATCGGTTGGGACTATATGGCACATATGGTAGGATTTAAAAGTGGAGACTCTAATCGCGCACGGAGCATCGGTTCTCTTGTCTGATTGGCGTGTTTCAGTGAAAACGAGCGTGGTCAGCGTTTTCCAGTGGTCGAAAGAAGAAACGAGGAAAAAAAAATCGTCGACGTAGCAGACCGCTCGCGTACTCTCGCCACGGGCATTGCATTATTAATAAACTCGGCGTTACATCGAAGTCAAAATCACACGCAAAATGCAAATTAGGCATTATTCATTCCTAGATGGTGTGTAAATTGAATGGCGGTGGGGCGCGTGTGTCGCTTCGGAACGGAGAAACGAGGCCACTAGGGAAGAGAAATGGAGAAAGAGCATCAAATAGCTAGGACGGAAGTACAACAGCGTTCTCGTGCAAATCCACGGAATCCGTGTCGTCTTCCGATTTTATTTTAATCAGTCAAACCTTCTCTGCATCGACAGCTCGAGCGTGTTCTTTTTCACGCGTCGGTATTTCCTTTAACTTTTCTTCGCCGTACTCGAACGACAGACTTGAAAATCCGATCGGAACATTCCCGGTTGCGTGCGACAATCGCGTGCGTGTCTGAATCGATAGGTTAACGGCGAGAGAACACTTGGACCTGTTAGAACCGCTAATTTATGCGCTCGTTAGAAATTCTTGGCTTTCGATCGAAGGAATGATAAGAACGCCGGAGAATCGATGCGATTCGAGGACCGATATCGGATTCGTTAAAATAATGAGGGAGAGTCTAATTAGCGGTGCATTCTGTCACCGGAAAAGAGTGGTTAACTTTAATCACCGAGAAAATTGTCTGATTTATGATGAATCAAAGTGTGCGAAGTAATAGACAACTGTAAAGTGAAACGAAATTTTCTACAATATTCGATATGCAAAGTTAGTTTTTATATTTACAAAATTCCAAGTTTCCAGATTCTCTTGTCAAAGTCTCTAATAGGTATGTTCGTTTCGTGAGATGTTTGTAACTGTTTCCAACGGAAGATAGAAATTGAAATGACGCTGTTTAATGCAATACATAAAGATAATATTATTATTTTTTAATTACGACGAAATCGCAATTTCCGTGTATTTTGTCGGGGAAATTCTATTATAATCGCGTTACGAGATCACAACGGGGGCGGAATGCAGCGACTTCCGAGCCAATTTGTTCCCATTTCGTGAACGACAGAAGGATCGCTCGCGCGAGGGATCGTCATTGTGGTTGATAATAATCGCTGGTAAACGATTAGTCCGCGAAACTGACCTCTTTGTCGCGTCGTTTTTGTGCACAACAACGATAGGGACCCGGGAATGAAAGGAACCGGGAGCAAAGAGCAAAAGAACGGGAAAATAAACGGCCCGCGTCCCAGTTTACATTTCATTTTCCTCTCCAAATTTGGTGCGACTCTATTCCCCGGCAACATTTCATTCGCTACTTTATCTTTGTTCTCTGGCTTCAGTGCTTCTCAACTGTTCGCCGGTGAATCGAGTCGAGGTGTTTCAATTCCCCGCTGTGATCCATTAAAATTATGTAAATAGAGCAATGCCGAGGTCGTGTAATGAAATTCTCCAGCGAAATAGATTGAGAGCCGGTGCACTCGGATACACCGTTTCTGTTGGCTACCGAAAAGACACGTACAACAGTTACGTCGGAAGCCACAGGACATCTTACCGTTTCGGTACAATATTTCTAGATTACAGCCAAGATTTAAATATTTATGCGGGAAGAACAAATTACCGAACGCGCTACACCGGAATATTCTTGACGCTGGAACGGTATTTGAAACGCTATTACTCGACTGGGTTATTGATTCGCTCGCATCGGATTCATATTCGAAGGGTAGTTTGTAAGGTATTATATTATAATTTGCAGCGTTACGTAATATTGCAATCCGAAATTGAGATTAAACTGCTGAATAATAAATACGCAATCAAACAACCATAATTGATCTTCGTTTCAATCGGTTAGAGTGAATTACCAGATTTCGAGCAACGCGACATAAAATTCTAGATGTGGAACTTAAGATAAATTTAAGAATCAGGTTAGAGTCTTTTATGGCAGAAGCTATTACCAAACATTATTTCAGCTCGACCGTAACTCTTTCCGATAAATAAATGTGGTTCAAGGGATGAACGTACGGAAAGGGTGTTCGACTGAGTTAAATTCAAACACGAACGGGACAGTTTGACGTCAATGAGGGATAACAAAGTAAAGTGGAACAGGGTTTCTCGGGCTTTCGCTCGTAAATTTTTATCGATTCGACAAACTCTGACCCTTCGACTGCACCGGTCTCCTTTTCTCTCGAGGAGCTTGATTAAACCCGTTGCGATCGCGCTTTAAATAGTGGAGAACGATCGTACGGACTCGATCCTTCTCGAGGCTGAATGAACAACCCCGATCTTAAGCAAGAACATTTTTTACGAGAGAAGAAAAAACGGAGAACGAGCGTATTACGTAACAAGAAGGTTAGGTCGTTCAATTTCTTGCGAAACTGTAGAGCAAGTCTCAAACCGAGGGTAACTATACTTGTGCATGTACTTTTCGCGTAAGATAGCTGCGAAAATCAATAGGATATCGAAAGCTACTGATCAGATAGCGGAGTTCACTGAGCAGTTCTCAAGAACAGTTATATGCAACTACAAATTTGTAATTTTATTTAAAAGGACAAAAGTTATTTTCAGTTCTGCTTGTCACTCGACCTCTTTTCAAAGATAAGACAGCAGTAAATTACAGTTTCCATCCGTTTTGTCTTCTACGGAAATAAATATATTTCTTGGAAAGATGCTTCAGATGAATTATTGCAGATGATTCAATTTTGTGTCACTGTAATTAGACTTCCAGTTCCAAACGACAAACAGAAAATTATTTGAAATACAAAAATTAAATATGACAACCATTGTATGAGAAAATTATATTTTTAAAAGTCATTCTTGAGACTTTTAGGATCAGCAACCTCTCCGTTTCGAATTTTGAAAAAACCCTGTATCTTGACAGAAATATAAAAAACGAAGAAAAAGTTCTCTTTTCTTGCATTTCTGTTGTTCTTCTCCACTTGTCCCGTTACAAGTCGGACGCGTCGAAGGCACCCAATAACATACAATCGAGAAGTCGACTGCTCCTGCTCTCGCCACTCGATATTCAGGCAAAATGGAACTGGCTGCTTCTGTTGCTCCTGCTTTCTGTGTGTTATCGTTTCAGCAGCGTTGCCCATTTCATAGCCATCTCTGAAATACAACGCCGCCGGCTGTCTATGGTCCGTTCAGTCGCTCTGACAAAACGGACAATAAAAACACAACCGAGCACTGCCACGACCATGTACACTAACGCTCAAAAGTCTTATCGCTGGTACACTTATCAGTTCGATAACGCTTGAATAGATCACAAAAATTACTTAACCATATACTACCATGATTGTATACGCCACCATTCAGAAATCTTATTATGGGGACACTTGTCAAATTCGATAACGTGGAAAATCGGCTTAAATTGCTTCATCTAAATAAAAAGGACGACGAATGCAAAGGATTAATTTAACTTTAGCGAAATAATGAAAAATGGTTAGCCGGTTAATGAAATCTGTCAGTGCGACGTAACCGGAATATTTTTAGCTGTAACGATGCCGCAGATAAACTGATCGTCCGAGCGAAACGGAAAACCGCAAACGCGAAAACGCGAGCCGCGATTAAAACGGAGATTAGAGCAAAACAAGCGGCATGGTCGACGATAGAAATAACCGATTCTCTCCCCGCAGGGGATTTAGAAACGCATCGGGCGTCGACAAACGGGTTCACGCGTTGATAAATCCGACTTGAAAGGCAGTCGATCTCGGTTTCGAATCGAGTTCGAAAGTTCATCGCGTTATACCGCGAAGCAACGGCCCGTGCAACGGTACGTCGACCGGATATTTGTCCGTTCGTGCGTGCGGTTTCGCGTGAGAGCCGAATTTTTTTACCCCCCTGTGAAACGCGAACATCGATCTCGACACGCGACGCGATTATCTCCCGGAGCACGCTTTGTCCCTCCTTTTCGAGACAACGATCGATCTTAACCCTTCGTGATCTTACGTCGAGCCGAACTCGATATCGTTCTAGACGCTCCCGTCTTGAATTTCCATCTTTAACCCTTTCGACCTCGGTCTATTGCACCTACACTTTCCTGCGTTGTATGAGCCTAAACTTTTGATATACCGATATGGAGTTGTTAAGAGACTACTGTCTTTATTCCATTGGGACATAAAATTATTTCCATCTATTACCATTTGGAATTGAACAAAATTTTGTACAACTTATAATTTTTGAATTTACTAGTGTAATCTTTAATAGCTGCTCGGTAATTCATCGCGTTCAGGGCTAAAGTGAGCAATAACGTTTCCCGCTAAGATCACATCGTTTCTTCCGTTTAGTGTGTTTCAGGACGAATCAATTTGCAAATTGAAATTGATTCAGTCTATACGATTAATTCTAGCCTATGCAAATTCGCCTTTCGTTTGAAAGGACACAAGAGAAATCAATACAACCGTCATAGAGTGAAGGACCATTTCCTCGTCAACGTTCCTCCTCCCCCTGGCGGAGAACGAATGATGTCCCGATTGCCAGTGCGTTTATTTGCAAGGGATATTAATAACTATAATTATCGTACGTTATTTACCCGGTGGCGCATTATTTACACGATTATGTTTAACGAACGTGATGGAGGTATCGATCTACTAGTTTCTCGATACAGAGAAACGCTTTGAAGAAGTGAAAATCGCTGGTCAAAAGTTGAGGGGTGTTCAAACGGATAGATGGCCATTGAAAAAGGAGAAAACGATTGATAAAGCGGATCGTGATCGTGGCTTTGAAAGTTTCGCAAGAGCACACTTCAAAAAGTATCAGGATATTGACGCGGTTAACAAACCTTCAAAATAATAAGAAAAATACTAAAATAATGTACTAGCTACAATAGAAGTTTGAAATGAGCCTGAAAACGAAATATCCGTGAAGCTTCGTATTTGTTGTTTTACAATAAATAGCAAAATTATTGGATATGAAAAGTAAAGTGATCTTTCAGTGGTTGTACATTTTTACTTGAGAGCATGAATATCAATTGATTCCATATAGGCTACAATAAAGCAGCAGTCGTTACTAAGGAACTTTGAAAACAGCCAGCCAGAATACATGTATACAAAAATATCAATAGACATCATAAAGGTATCATCGACAGGAAATTTGTATTCATTCATCACAAATTTATGGTCGTGAAAACGATTTATATTCATGGGAATTTATATTCATGGATACAGTTCCCGCCGATATTCTGCACTTTTATGAACTTAACGCCATTCGTTTTTCAATTATCTAAATTCACACGGAAAATCCATATTCTAGCGATTTTTGAGAACGCGCGTTCGAAGCGGGCAATTAAAACGACTTTATCGATCGGTCCCGTTCTTCCGTAACAATGTTACTTGATTTTCTCTGCGATACGCTCGATAGCTCGGAATAGAAACAGAACAGATATTTTCAGGATAATCTGCGGCATGAAATGACAATATGGATTTATCGCGGATTATCAAATTATCATATTGTGAAAATTTGCAAATTTCTGAAGTTAATTCTAGATTTCTAAATTTTCAAATTGTCAAATTTCTGCAGGCTCAAGTTTAAAAAATTCCAAATCTCAAACTTTCAAATTCTCACATTATTAAATTTCCAAATTTCCACATATCCAAATTCCAATATTCTGATATTTCAAACCCTCCGAGAATTCTTAGATTTCCAAACTCCTAAATTTTCAAGAACCAAACTTTCCAAGGTCCTACATTCTCTAATTCGTAAATTCGTAAGAACCCACATTTCCAAATTCCTAAATTCCCAAGGACCTAAATTTCCAAATCTCCGAATCGACCTTGAGCGGCAACCTTATTCAACCCGTTTCTCGCGGCATATCGAATGAACCCGAAACAAAAAAAATGAAGAGATTGTCTCTTAAAAGCGTTTAGGACGAGGCGCGATGTGGAACGAGGATACAGATCCACCTCGGGCAATTTTATCCTCAATTTGCCGTGGAGAAAACGACGCCACTCTGGCGCTAGATTCTCGTAGCACGGTAGACACGTCGAAAGGCTCGAGGCTCGGACAACAAGTGGTGCCGTAACGAGCTTTTTATGATGAATGTGTTGCCCCATGTGTGAAAACGTGACTCCCTCGAGCACGTGCTCACCTGGCCGATTCGCGGCTCCTTGACCCGTGAAATGGCTCCGGGCATTGTTTACCACCGGAGAGCAACTAGAGTTCACCAAGATACGTACAGAACTGAGACACAACCGACACATTTGCTGGTTATGCACAAAGAACACCTCGCCGATTTCAGTGACCTTGAATTTCATATTCATACAGTCATATTTATGTTCATCTTGTGCACGAATCATGTAAGAAAACTTTGTCGTATGACCCTTCGAGCGTTTATTACCCTAAATGCACTCTAGAGATTACCCTAAATGCACACTCTTCCGCGTGATCATGCGATTATTTGTCGACCGCTTTTGACCCAGAAAACATGGAAAAACATATGATCGTAGTGGGATCATGGGAAAAAGTCCGTGCAGCTTATTAGGGTTATAACCTAGAAATTATGATGTTCGTGACGCTACCATTAGGGTGCGATAGTAAACAGCGATCGGTTCAGACATTACGTTCATTCATTTCGTCGATGCATAACGTTTTATGTTTATTGACAATTCATTTCGTCGATGCATAACGTTTTATGGTTATTGAGAATTACAAGTGAAGTCAGCATTCTGAACCATATCTCTTTACATGTCCAATATAAAACAGAAATATTTCAGAGTATTTTTCATCGATCTCGATGACTTTAAAATACGTTGCCAGAGGTCAACAGACTACTTTTATTTTGAGCATATGCGAGGTATAACATAATTTGTAAATTAATAATAATGTAATACGATAATGCGAGCTTTCAAATATAATGGTACCAGCAGACTGCTTTTAGCCGTAAAACCGTGGATGAAGGTATAAAGCTTATAGATCTTCCGAAACGTGCCTTCGTCAGGGCGTTAATAATTGAAAAGTCTAAAATACTGGCAGCCGTAAAGAGTAGTCGAACGATTCCCGGTTCCAATTCAATTACACATCCCTGGCCAAATGTTTCAGCGAAATTTCATCGAATAACGTTTAATTAAACTCCTTGGAAATATGTCCGCGCAAAAATACGATTTCGCCCTTCCCGACCCGGCGATGATTTGTGTCTCGAGAAGAGCGTGAAGAAAATATTCTCTTGTTAAATCCCGGGGGTTATACTGCGACAACGATGGCTGCATCGTTAGCCCAACGATACAGACAATTCTTTTCTATTTTGATACGAAAATTCAATAGGGCACGATGACGACCTCGTTTCCCTGAAGCTGCTATCAAACCAGCCCGCAAATAATTTTCTTCTTTTTCCTGCTGTTTTTCTTTCGTTCGATTCTTACCTCGGTAACTCGAGTTCGATACCGATAGCTTTCGGCGCTTCGCGAATATTCCGGTGAAAATAAAAAACGACGCGGGTTCATCGGCTAACGTTTCAGTAATTTCACGTGAAAGCGTATTTTTCGAAATCACTGATCGCAAGGGAATTGCATTTCGAACGATGGAAATATTCAACGCGATCACGATTGCAAACGGAGAATAATCATGCGATATTCAGTTCTTGCGATACCAATTTCATTGCAAACTGACACTGCTGACAGAATTTTTATCAATTCACTTTCCAACAAAGAAGCAAAAATACTTTGTACCTTCTGATATCATGTAACATTAGTTTGAACGCTTTCTCATATAAATAATTGAGAAATAGATGATTCATCGTGTATATAAAAGAAAAGTAATGTACCTGCATGTATTCTCTGCTCGAACGAATCCTATGAAGCAACCTGAAACACGAAAACAAATCCACAGGTTAATCGCGTAGCCATCGAAGACTGTTGTAACGTCAGCGAAATATGTGGCTATAGAAGTATCAACGGTGGAAGTAACCGAAGCTATTAAGCGAGGAAACAAAGAAGGCAAAGTATCCGATATATCGATGGAAAGAATGCGTCGAGAAGTCTGTTTGTCATGTAAATCTGAACGTCGAAGGTTGGAAAGTGGAACACGCTTGGTAGGGCGGTTGGCAACGTCGTGAATCCTTTCCTTCTTCGGCCATTATTATCGAAAGCGGATTCGAGCGCTTCGGCAACTTTCAGCGAAGAATTTATTATAATCGCATTCAAGAGCGTCTTATGGCTACGACTGCAAAGTAGCTATTCCACGCCGCGGCCAGAAGAGAACGGGGAAGTAGGAAGCTGATTGAAACTCTGAAACATTTGCTCCGTTGGGTAACTTAGCAGCCAATCGTCGCAGATAAGTCGGTCTTCCCAGTTAACGGTTTCCTTAATTAACCGTCTACCGTCTCGTGGTCCTGCTTTCCGCGACGTCGACGACGACGGATATCGGGAACTTTTCCCACCAGCCCTCCCCTAACTGCTTCTCTATTAATTCACCATTATCGCGAGAAAGTATAGCAACAATCCAAGGCCCTTGCCTCGATGCCCGACCGAGTTAATAGCTTCTCGACGCTCTTCGCCGACCGCTTAATTACCAGCTAGATAGCGCGTGAATTCTACCAGATAAATACCAGATCGTGTAATTAAGATCGAAACGATCGACGAGTTATTTCGATTCACTGCCCCGCGATACGCTTTCCGTGTCTGTCATTTTTCTTCGTCATTTGTCTGGGTTACTTGAAGATAAGGATGTCAGGATTCTTTCCTTGGTGCTTATTATACTTTCGTTAAGATTGGGAACCGTAGGATTTAGGACATCTAGGGGTTGAAATTTTTTCCAAATCTCTAAATTCCTAACTCCTCAAATCTCAAAATCCCTAAACCCAAATTTCCAAAAGGAGTGCACCAATTAATACCTATCCAAGTGTACACAATCGAATTTTCAATATTCAGAAACCAATTAGATCATTGTAAAAATTGCTACTGCAACGCGTCCACAATCCCCAGTACCAAATCGTTAGCATAAACAATGATATTTCCTTATTAAACATACCGGCATGAAATTATGTAAATGGCCCGTAATTGCTAATAAATTAATCGGCGTATAAACCGGTAACAGTAATTAAACCTCGATCAAATTCAATCTATCAACGATATTATTGCTTATCTTCATAAAATTGCAATTCCGTTGGAAAAGAACGTGGAGCAACAGCGAATTTCTGAATTAAACCAGAATAAATAAGTTACTAGGTAAACGAGATAAAATCGGAGCAACTAACGAAACGCAAGAGAAGTATTTGCTCTCCTGTGCCAGGAAAATGTGAGATCATCGTAACGTTATCGAATTTTATTAATCGACCGGAGAAAATGTAATTGCAATTCGTAGAAATTTTACGGAAAGGAAGTATGAACGATATCGATTGACCGTTGTTTCTCGTGCGTGAAGAAATTCATTAACTGATTAAACGAATATACGGCGCTTTTTTTAACGCGTCGCCGACAAAACGCTGAATATTCAGAACTGACGTCGTACCTCTTCCGTAATTTGATTAATTGTTCGACCTACTGTGCAGATTTCTTTCCGCCGGTATCAAGGAACTGCTACGGAACTGTGTTTTTTACGACGAAACTATTTGCTAATATGCAAACGACAAAAGTGACGAAAAAAAAAGCTTTCGAAGCAAAGGATGCAAATACGAGTAAAGTGCATTACTAACGAAGTACCAGAAGGACATAAATAATGCAATTGTCCGCATAACGATCATAAATCACACTTAATTAACCATAAACTAAGTCCCGCAATCTTTTCAAGTAGTAATATGTATCACTTTCGACTCCATTTGCAAGTTTCAAAATTTGTAACAGCCACGTGAAAAGATCATTGCCGTTATTACTTTCACCAGAACCATTAGTCAATTCGCCCTATCTTTTAGAATCATAATCATCTTTTTCGTCACAAAGGATTTCCCTTCGCTCAACTTTATCGAACGTCGAAGTTCGAAAGAATAATAAATCGCCGCTCCAACAAAACACGACATTAATTAAGCATCTCGAACGGTCCCCGCTGCGGAGTCTGCGATTCATAAACGACAAACTCTAACAAGCATCAAGGAACGAAGCAAAGGACCTGCTCTCGTGGAAGAAGCGAAAGGAGCTGTTCGTCGAACGCGGAACGATCGAGTATTTCGACGTCCAATGCACGGCAGCAGAGAACGGCACAAGAGCTCGACTCGAGGATAACTTCAAAAAGCCGAGATGTTCACGGGGATAAGCGCGGGAACAGCTAGTCGCAGGGTAATGGAGGAGAAATGAGAAGTCGAAGAAGAAGTACGAGAACACCGTGTCCGAGATGATGGCGCATAATACAAGGTCCTCGTTTTCTTAGGGACTGGCACGGTAGCGTGAGTTTGAATGCCACGAAGAACCGCACGGTCACGAAGCGTTTGCTTAAAGATGCAGGATTGAAGCACGGAAACTTGGCCGAACGATAACAATCGACGATTTGGATCCATAATCCGCGTGCCTCATGTTCGTCCAAACAGTTTAACTTGGACTAAACTTCGGAGCCTCGAAACGAGCGTGATAAACGATCCAAGTTTCTCCTTTCATCGGCTGCCACGGATGCTCCCGTTCGACGAATGCTTCGAATTCCAGCGTGTCGTTGACGCTTCACCTCTTCCACCATTTTCTCCTGACCCTTTCTGTCTTTCGACTGTTCACTGAATTATCACGTCCCGTTCGGGGATGTCGATCCACTCTCTTCGATCGTGCTCCTTCTGCCTTTAAATTAAACGGGATCTGACCGTATAATTGCGCTCGTACATCTCTCCAATTCGGTAATTGTATATAATACACTTTTATGTCAATGACCTTGAAATATGTCAAGAACATCATTCTCAAATACTTCTTTCTGTACATCAAACCACCGTTCGGCTTTAATTTCAGAGATATTCACAAAAATTTTTACCTTCACTTATGAATAACGAATCTTCTCGTCCTCAGTTTTTAAGATAAAAAACCTGAGGTCGATTTACAATATACAATAGTATGTACCAAATATTTTACTACAAGATATCAACTACGCCATTCGTTCGCTTTTTATTTAATACGAGGAAAATCGTTCGTGTGTCCGTTGTTCAAGGCCGCGTTTTAAGCCCCGCCAGTCGAGTAGTTAATCGATACTTCGAGAAAGATTCGAGCGGTCTGAAAAGCGGACTTAACTTGCGCTCGGTTGGTAATAAAGCGGCTTACTCACGTCTTGCTGAGCACATCCGTCGACTCAATCGCACCGAGAAATTGGCAAACTTGCTCGGCCCGTTTCCCAACTATTTTTCCTATTCGTCTTTGTACGCGGTGAACAATAATTCCTTCGACTTTCCCGATATTTTTCCCCATGCTAGTACATGTACGCACTACTTTCACAAAATTGCTCCGGATTTGAGGTCGTAAGCACTACATGATACACGAGAATTCAATGTCGATGAGGCATCGATTATCAACGATAAGGTGTGAAGATACGGGTGTGTCATAAAGATCGATTAGAAGAGATAAACTAAAAGTACGAGCTGACATTTATCAGAAATTTCTGAGTTTTTTATATAAAGGAAACGGAACTTTTCGTAGCTCTAAAAATTATTTCAGATTTCGTCGAAGCTCTAAAATTTACGTGAAAGCGTATTTCTAAAATATAAGCAAAATTCGGTCGAAAATTCGATTGAGATACTCTGATTAAGACGCTGGGCAACGAAACTCAACGTGTACGTATCCGGAAGATGCATTTCGGCAATGAAGTCTTATAAAGCAGCTGTAACGCGGTTCGCCAGTAGCCGGCTGCGGAAAAAGGTCGACGGGATAAGTGTATAGATATCTGCATGAAGCATCCGGTTCCTCCTCGTCTGAAAGTTTTATACGCACACGCTGAGGAGGCAAAGTATATAACGGGCTCTGGCCGGGAAAGAACTTCGCTAAAATATCCGTCCACGCAAAGTGCAGAGACGTAAATTGCATCGAGTACTGCATCGGTGAAGATACGAAGAACGAGGTGAGCCTCGGTGCGGTGGTCGCGATCGATTGCGCACTAGCACGCTGCTCTTTTCGTAACAAGTTAAATTGAAAAAAAAGAAGAGAGAGCACGCAGGATACTCTACTATGACGAACAGTTTGATTTCCTCGCAATGGGACAAATAATGAGAAAGATAGTTTGGAACTCGGAATTTTATGATGGAATTTTATGATGGACAGTACATTGTATTGGTATATTAGGATGTTGGAATCTTGAAGTGAAGAAATCTTGGAACTTCGGGATATTGGAACTTTGAGACATATTGAAACTTTGGATATTGAGATCTTGTGGCTTTGGGTTAGGAAATTTTGAAGCTTTTAATTGTACTTGGAACTTTGAGATTTTAAGACTGGTACTTTGGGACTTTGTAATTTTAGAACTTTGACATTTTGTACTTTTGTAATTATGCAACTGACTTTGAAGCATAGGAAACTTAGAATTTCTTAATTTCTATGTGTGGGAGTTATGAAACTTTGGATCTTTTGAATGTACTTTGAAACTTCAGAATTTAAACTCTGGGATTTTGAAACTTTGTAATTTTGGAACTGTCAGAATTTGTAATTTTGCTGAAGTTATTTGGAATTTGAAAACGTGTTTGTATGTAACAAAGTATTGTAATACAAATCGATACGCGACGGTACAGCTACTTCGTATTCTCTCGCTATCCAATGCTAGTGTCATTCATGTTCGCTCCGATGTTAACAATGGCGTTCTCCATTTTCCCTGTCAATCACCGTAACAATAGCGATTGTATTTCCTTCCGAATCACCGACAGCTTTTTCTACTCTCTAGACGTAAATCTTACTATGTTCTTAACAGATATCCTAATAATAAACTGAATGAAGATCGAATAAACTTTGAAGCAGATCAAGAAATCAAATACGACAAAAGAATAATCGAACGGTATTTGTTTCGATCGAAAAGAGCTGCAAGTTTGGTTCAGTGCAACTATCGTACTTTCACGCGATACAGCTTGCTGGAAAGTGAATAAAGTTTAACAAGTTCGGTAATATGTATAAAGTGAAGTGTACTTAAAAGTGAGATTAATGGCGGCCACTTTTCATAGTATAACAGGTCAGTTCGGGTTGGTACCTGAAAGTTTTGCAACTCGGTTGCTGCCTCAAGAACTTCTTTAACAAGTTGATTACCACGGAGGTCACCAGTGATCAATACTATTATACACATTGAATTTAATTAAAAAGCTTGCTATAAACACAAACCGATACTTTCAACTCGTTCGCCGATACTTTGTAAACTTTCGAGTGACTAACTTATCAACGAGATGTCGCGCAACCTACTTGCCCGTAATTATTAAAAAACTTGTTGCTCTTTTTAACGCGATCGTTCAAACTGTTCACTTATGAAGTTTCATTCAATTATCGGTTATCAATTCTTAGCAACCATGTTATATTTATACCATCAGATGGTCGTACCAATGATCAAGTTCAAAAATTTTTCAGTGGCAGTAAATTGAAATAGTTCATCTTGAAATAGAGAAATTTCATATTTGGAGATATGGTGTAGGCAGGTGTGGGTGAAATAATAACATTCCATCGAGCAGAAGGATCACATGCGTACCTAACACGATTACAGGAAAATTTAAGTACGAGTCCATACATTTTCCGACACGATGTTCTTGGAGAACGTGCCGCTTCGTGTTACGCGTAAACTTCGAAGCAAAAGCTTGCCGCATGAACTTTAATAATGGGCCAGTATATCTTCCGTGAGACGCGTATTATACCCGGCAGGGATATCTTCACGGTGTGCATCAATGCGTATGATATTACAACAAAGAACGTTGGATCTTTAACAATTCGTTTTTCGCGTCGTTAAGCTTTGATTAATCGACTCGCGCTTTCTGAATCCTGTCATCGCGTCCTCGTGCAGTTTGATGACACAACGGCGTCGCAAAATGTCGCTTACGGCACGTCGATAACTAACTTGAAGTTTGATGAATGGTCTGCGTGAAGCTTTCATTAACAGATTGATTGTTTTGCAATTTGTAAAAATGTCCGCGTGCAGTCGAAATGTTCCGATATTATATTTTATTCCACACGCTCGTACGAGAACATTCTGATTTATGATAGTTTTAACACTTTCAATGGAATTCAAATATAACCGGAATATTTGAACAACGAAACGAGTCGAAGTCTCTCAAGTTCTCCCCGATCCTTCATTTCCACAACAATAGAAAGCTACAGTATTCTGCGGTTACATGAACGCTTTTTACATCACCATTTCCCTTTTACTTCTTCTGCGAGCGATTCTTTCAATAAAAATTCCTATTTTTATACCTTTCATTGTACTTCCACGAAAAATTCGGTCAAGCTAAATCACCGAAATTTTGCAAATATCGTTCGGTGCGGGAACATTTTATATCGGTCATAAGTATAAGTCGTACTTTGACGATTGTAGGAGCCATCATTTCGTTTATTCGGATCGATGACAAGTAATCGGTATATTGCAAATTAAAATCCTTATATCCCCAAATCCCTACCTTGTCGAACCCCTAGATGCCCAATTCCCTACCTTATCAAATCCTTATATTCCAATATCCCTATATCCCAAAATTCCCACCTTGTGAAATCCTTACCTCCTGAAATCTCCATATTCTAAAATTCCCATCTTACCTAATTTCTATATCCCAAAATATCTACATTCTAAAGTTCCTACAACCCAAAATCCCTACATCCTCAAATTCCTAAGCCCGTAGTAGCCCAGCTCGCAGCAGCCGGGCTCTGATAATTCGTTGAATAACCTCGAAACCACATTCTTCCTGTTAAAATTTGCAAATTCTACCTCCAGCTCGACCAAAGATTACGTAGTTTACAATGTTACGTATTCGAAGTTCCGGTGGCTCGATGCGGAGGTGGAGTGACTGGCTGGCTGAAATATCCTCGCCTGTCTGTCATAGGCTTGCTTAGGCGTGCTCACGTTATTTCTAATTCACGAGTTTGCTCAGGAGCTTGCAGCCCAGGTATGCAATACGAAACGGCGTCGTGCAGCCTGGGTCGAAATAGAATTTCTCTGGTTTTGCCGGCCGCGAAAACACATCGCACGCCTGAAATTCCGCTACCACTTTTATACGGCGATATTAACGTCGTCTGGACGGCGCGATTATTCGAAAATTGAGAGAAAAGGTAAAACGTACTTGGTAGAACATTTTTCCGTTACGAACATCTTTTCTTTAAATATTGGATCAGAGAATTATAATCTCTAAACAGTGTCTCTAATGCTAAAAAACAAATTGGTTTGGCCCGTGTTTAAGCACGAGTGCAACTAATATTTGTTCCGAAGATATTTCTTGTAATATCTGATCCATAATTTTTCATATCCAACGTTATTTTATTATCCGTGCCGTGAGAAACCGAGGAACCAAAATGTTAATTTATACATCCGAAATGGGTCGGAATATTTAAAAGTGCTCGAACCTCAAAGGATTAAACTGCGACGAAAGTTTGCGCTGCCACATACATAATTTCAAGCTTGTACTAGAATTTAACTTGCATATTTCCTTTTTTCAACGGGAAACATTTTAGTCAATTACCAAGCAAAAAATTTAGCATTCCGTTAATTTTATGCTCGACAGTGTGCATATATCTGCAATAATACTACGAGGATACTGTCGAAAAGTAAATAACGTTCCTCTAAAAAGAAAGAGCGAAATTAATGGCGCGTTCGTTATATGACAGATAACTAACAGAAAATTTGAGTTTGCAAACGTGTACGTTGTACAACAAACATTCCCGTACCAATTTCATTTACCTAGTTATTTTCCAGTTACGTTAACACTCCCGTTTGTTGGCGTGCCCCGATATTTTCCGGTATTTTACTGTTCCTTTGCGACTCAAAGCCACTCATACAAGTTCCGCGTATCCACACGTATACAACAAACGTCACAGACACGGTATGCATGAGATTCGAATATGCTCCTGTTGCAACCTGGGTTTATTTCGTACGGCTCTTGATTGCATTTTGCTCGTTCTCTTCCGCGTATTCAACCTCGTTTTCAGCTTTCAAGAATATTAGCTCGACAATTCTGATCCTTAACACTTTGATGAATAGTGTAACGGATTTGTGACTTCCATCATTATCCTCACTATACATCCCGAGTAACCTAGTAAATTGCAGACTTTTGCAGACTTTTTGAAATATAAAATTTATACCTCGATTTGTCGTGCTTAAACAGTTATTTATCAAATGTCAAATATCCAACCTATACATCATATTTCATATTAATACACATATGAATATCAGCACAATCATCGTGTTAACAACATCGTTGAAGAAGATATTTCCGCCGAAGTAATGTGGTAAAAGTGGAAAAAGTACGTGCACATAGATGTAACATGTAAGCCGGATTATCGATACGATTTTTCTTACGATACAACTTCGTGAATCTCGGAAATTTATCAAGCTCGTTGTAACTAGTTTATTCGAACGGGAGACACTAAATTCTGAAACTACGCTCATAAAGTGTGGGACCGTGCGAGAGTCGAGAAGCAACGAGAAAATAAGACGAAAAGAAGTGTGGGAATAAGTAGCTGGAAGTGTGAAATAATTCGCGCGTAAAGTTCGCATGTACTTACAGCGATAAATGTCCATCTCTCGCGAAATCATCACGCTAACTGAAGTTGAAACTGAATTAAATAAAGCTGTAATTATGGTATAATCGTACGTAAAGTGCTTCCTCGTGTCGAGACGAATTAAATTAAAAACATGCAGCGAAATAATCTTTCCGCGAAACACCGTTGCCGTAGAAAACGGACTTTAAACGTTTGTTCAGCAGCGGAAAACAGAAAAACCATGACTCGCGACACGGTTGTACGTATCACCTTGTACGTCCCGCGAAATATTTTTCGTCCGTTTTATCGTTTCGCCTAACCGTGGATTCCGTGTTATCGAAATATACCGTGATAAACGTGCAGCTGTCCGGAGAATCACTCGAACAACATTATTTCGTACGATCTGAGATATATCGAGTCTAGATAGATAATAACTTCGCGGCAACCGAACAGTTTGAAACACTGCTAAACCGTCCGTGACTTAAATAAACGTCCCATTAATTCAGTGGAAAGCGATCATATATTATTCGAGCCGAATGCAAGCAGAATTCCATTCGATTTCGATGTATCGATGAATTATGCAGTTTTTATGTTGCTGCCGAGGGCGAGGGAAATTACGAAATATTCCGTTTCGAGCGCGAAAAAGCTCGATTTACAAGAATTTCGTGCTCGCAATGGAACGATTTATCGACGATCATGGATCGACAGATTTCCAGCATTACCAGCGGGATTGATGTTAGTAATTAGCCTGTACTATACACACAGTAGGCTAGCACTACGCGTATCCTGTAATTGGTATTGTACATAATCTGCGTACGAGCTGTTCACGTTATCGTTACACGATGTTCCCGTAATTGATTTACAGGCGGGGTTGAAAAGCTTGCAAGTACGAGAAAACATTGCCAGCCGAAATTTGCGTATCATCAAACTTTTTACTCTTCGGTCTTGATACTCGCAAATTCTGATAAGTGCAGCTGGAATAAAGCATAATAAAATGTCGCGAAAACAGAGTATAAATATTCATAACCCAAGGTTGCGTACACAAATTTAATTAGCTATTTAGAGATATATTACCTCGTTCCTTCTAATTAGTCGAATTAACACGCATGTCGGAGAAAAGTATTTAGCACAAAAACGTTAATTCTTTCTACGTGTACAGTAAATAACTCGTTTACGGTAATTATTCTTTTCTCGAACTCTCTGCCGATTTCATGTGCTAATAAAATTAATAAACAATAAAACGAGAAGGTTCGATCGCTCCCGTTAAATATGGCGACGCAAGGAATTAAATGTGCTTTGGTAGTAACCCATTTTACGAGAGTTGTTTTCGCCAACGAGGAAGGGAAATTTACGCCCTAAGTTTTCCGCTTCCTTATTGCATATCTCAACGATTTAACGCGTTAAATGGTTTTAATTTAAATTATGCTCGTCTACGGCTCTTGGGAAGTTGCCTGGTCAGATAGCATGTGATTCTTTCTCAGGCACCCTGAATATCGTTGAAAAGGAGAAGGGTCTTCGCTTCCAGAAGATCCATGTTGGTCAGCCAATAACGAGATATGATCTTCTTTGTTGCCGTATACATTCGCTATCATTGCCATCGCCTGATCGTAACACTTGGAAATTTAAAAAGTTTACCCGTTAAATTTTAGGAGAATTTAAAACTTGATTGACCATGAAAACCTAGACCTTCCGAAAGGAACGATAAAGTCTCGGCGCATTTCATTAGGCACTATTTCTCGTTATTATGTAGTAAAAAGTTTCTAAACTTTTATACACTCGTTCATTCTTTTTTTTTTCCTTTTTTATCTCATCGTCGTTTGTATTTTATTGTAGACAAGTGAAACGAGTATTTTGAAATACTTAAAACAGTTAATATAGATCACAGAAATTGTGGGATCAGTAATGATAAATCTTCAAATTAATTTCAAGCTACGATAGGTTCTTAAAGTGACACGGATTTTCTAGAATAAAGAACGATCAGAATCAACAGCATTGAAATAGAGTAAAATTGTGTTCGCAACAGCAATGTCTAAAAGGCCCCTAGTGATCATTCTGAGACGACCACTCGAATGAAAATCAAACAATAGAGCCACTTCAGCATCACTCTTGGCTCTCGCAGCAGACTTTTATCCTTTCTTGAGTAAAATCTCTTTTCTTCGCTACCGTTCTGCGTTGCACGATCGACAAATACCGTCGCGAATCAGCAATTTAAATTCATAGAAATTTTACAGTGTAAATTCCGTGTTTCTGTGTCGCGTTAAAACCGGTTATTTCGAGGGATGATAAGCTCGCGATGATATTTATTTGTCATTCCACGCGTGTTTCGAACTCTTTCAAAAGGGAAAATTTCCTCGGGGAAAAAAAAACGTTTTATTTTTCGGTGTCCATTGTTTGTGTCGCCGGTGTCCCGATGTACCGTGTTCGAATGTAAAAGTTATGAAATTAAAGTACGCGTTGGTTTTATTTTTCGACGCCAGTTAAACCGGAATATCCAGGATAAATGAAACGTTACAGGCAAAACGGGATAGTTTCGCGTTTGCTTAAAAAATTAATAACCCACGTTTCTGCTATTAATACTCGGCCGGCCGTTTAAATATTTCATACCGGGAATGAACAACGTCGGCTCGAATAAAAAATCCTGTTATTTGCTTGATATTCTACCGTGTTTGTCCCAATCAACGAGACGTAAAGAGGAGAACACAATATTGCGTGGAATAATCGTTCGACGATTATTTACCGATTTCTCTCGTTCCCTTCTTTCGTTCTTTCTCTTCTTTTCATATAACGCATTACCAAGTATCCTCAACGATGAAAAATTCAATCGGTCCAGCCTGAACCGAGCTTTTATATTTGCCTGGTCGATCAGGAAGCTGAAGGATACTTGTCGAGATGGGTTCTTTGAAACTCAAATAGCGTTGACAGACAACTTAACCACTGGAGGGAAGTAGAAAAAGTCCTGTATAAAATCCTCCGGTTAAATCGATCTTTCGTCATTCAACCGGGATGCGATCATTCGAAGCGAACGGGATCATCTTTGCAATCGGGGTCTACTCTAGTAACATTGTAAAAGTTTGAATCGACAAATATACGTTACAGTTTCACGTACATATTTTCCCAGAAAATTGCTAAAATTCTATTACGTTCGACGAATTTAGCGAAATCCGAGCGGGAAAGTCGCCTCCATAGAAAGCTTTTAGGAATTTTTAACGCGAACGAGTTCATTAAACGTTGCCAGCGGCAGCGTTCAAGCAAAATTGATCCGACAGCATTAACCGAGCGAATTAAATTTACCTTTGTCCTGGATCGTGGACACGAATTCTGTACACAAAAATTAATGCCACGCTAAACAAGGCTGCAATAACGAAGCTTCTGACGCCTGTAACTTCGTAAATAGACATATTAACCGTAAACTTAATCATCTCTTGCAGACCATCTTTTCAGACACTTTGCTAATCACGTAAAGGCCGGGTTTCCTGTCAGAATGCGGCAATCAAGAATTAAAGAACACAATTAGCTATCCACCGGGGATCTTACGGAGCTCCTCTTAAAAACTTTTAACTATGAGGTTCATAGATTAAAGAATTACTGCGTCACCTTTAATCGGATATTACGAGTTACCTGGGAATTAGATTGCGTACTGTTATTCTTATGAAGAAATATTTTTTGGGATGATACCACGCTAATGTATTCAATATGCTTTACTTTGTTGGCATATTCAATATGCTAGTATTCAATACGCTTTACTACGCTACGTTCAATATTTTTGTATTGAATTCATCGAATATTGAATACTACATTGGATTCCATCGTAAAAACGGATCAGGATTATATTTTCAGGTGGAAAAATGTAGAAACTTCAAATTCTACAATTCTAGAATTTAAACGTTCAGAAATTTAAAACTTTCAAATTTTCACAGCTTCCAAATCCTCACATCCAACTTTCAACATTTACGTTATCCGCCGAGCGAATGTTCCTTCATGTGAATTTTTACGCGCAACAGTTATTCTATCTCGCTTAAAAATTCGAACATTTCCAGACTTACAAATATGTTAGTTTCCAAACATCCGAATAAAGAAGTTCGTAAATTAAAAAAGTTCATTCAGTCATTTAAAAATTTTCAAACATGACAGTACCGGAAGTATGAAAATTTGAAAATACAGTTAATTCATTGAGCGGATACATTACATTTGCTGTGAGTGAATTTAGCCCGATAATTTATGACAAAAGTTATGCAGATTGTTCGTGAGCCGTGTTGCATTCGCAGGCACGCATTTGTCAGTTGCACATAATCTTGGTAGCGATCCATCGTAGATCGATCGTGGTCGCAGTTCATAGACAAGAGAAGCCGTTAAGTAGACATATTAAGCGGAACGGTGCTTAGCTGTCAACTCCCGGGCCGGCCAGTAACTTCCGCTCTACTAATTGTACGTCGGACAGGCGGCGTTGTTCGATCGGAAGTAGCAACGGCGCTGCAACGGAAAGGATTAAGCCACGGCGAAACTCTCTGTCTTCCTCTCGGCTCTCGGCGTGATTGCAGGCCTTCTAGGAAAGCTGTTCGGCGACGGTTTCAGAATTATCCCTCGTCTTCGTAGCGGACTACACGACACGTAACCGCACCGAGTAGCGGCGAACCGGTGCAATTAACGTAAACGCGAGCCAGCCGGTATTAAATGCAATAAATATCGATGCCACCTTGGTCGCGGACTACACCACCCTCGTAGACCGCAACGACGGCACCCCTGATGGTTTTCCATCGACCACCGCGTTTCGAAGAGCGGCACGGTACGGCAAAGAATCGACCAACGGATCTGGCACCGTTCGATAACAGCCGATTAACGAGGCTAATTGGGATACGGAACTTCTGAGCGCGGTTTAATTAACAGCCGGGGAAAATTGTATCGGACACGAAGGAAATTATTAGGTCGGTCCGTATGAAATGTTGAATTCCTAATCGGACTGCGGTTATTCGTGGATGTAAAATGTATCTACCTACGTTGGAAACGTTTATAAAATTTAATTAACCTAACCACTTGTAGTTACTATAATTTGAGAGCACAAAATGTTCCAAATTTCCGCTTCCCAAATTTTCGTCTATTTATATCCAGAGTTCGCTGATGCTCCGAAAAGAAAGATCTCGTTCGCCAGTTTTATTAAGTAATCACAGATAGTCGAGTAGTACGTTTGACGAGCGTTGGTACGTGCAAAATCAATACCTTCGAGCTTTCTCCCTTCTCTTATCCCTACGCTAAGATGTTTCTTTTTTCCCAGCCTGTAGGAGCAGCACGTAATTAGGTTTTCGAATAATAGATTCGAAAGAGCGGGGTCCGGAAGGAGGAACGTTGTTCAGTTTATCGGCACACGATCATCGCCTTCGGGCCGTGTACGCGTCTATCGTTTTCCCTTCTTCAACTTTTCCCACCGTTCGAGTTGGCGCGCGCCTCTTTTGCTTTGATTAAGTATTTCAACGAAAGAGGGAATAGCTGGGAAGTCAAGAATTGGTTCGTGAACTCGTCTGGAAAGTGAATTCAGAATCAACAGTCCCTGTGTAAGTGAGCGTAGATGTACGCCTAGGTTGGGCAGAGTACGCGAGTCCGACCAGCTTCAATCTGCTTGGGCGCATAGCGAGCGTACACAGCTAAATCGACTACCCGGTTTTCTTTCCGAATCGAGATTTTCGGCGTCGTAATTTCGAATTTCCGCAGAGCAAAGAAAAAGGGAGTACAAGAAGAACGGAAAGAAAAATACGCGGTACATCTCGTCGATTCTCGAAGTCGGACACTTATTGCGCGCATAGCGAAGGCGCGCACGAGCGAACCCTGATAAACGGTTTTAATATTCCGAAAGACGACCGGCATGAAACAAAGACGATACGTTTTGTTGAAGGTCCTCCGGAAATCATTCACGACGCGTCGCACAGCACTCTGGCAACCAGCGTCGTTTTTCCGCGAGAACTTCGATCGATACACGCTCCGCACCGCGCCGCCGTTGGTTATTTGCTCCACGCGCTTTCCTACGTTCGAGTGGCACCGTTATGAACAGATGAAATGGGATAGAAATTCGTTTACGCGTAGACGAACGTGTGCTTTCACATGAAATCGCTGGAAATGGCTTTCGGAAGTACGAAAATTTCTTTTGAAATTGTTTCATATTTTTATGAACAGATGCGATGAATTCACGTTAACACTTTGACAAACGTTGTCACGTATTCGTGATTGTCACAATTATCTTGTTTCTATCTTGTCTTTCTTTATAATCACATTTCAAATTCTTACATTTCCATGTGCATAAACTCAATCAAATCTTCGAATCCTCAGAATTTCTGAAAGAATCTGAAAGGAAGATAAATTTGCTTTTGAACATTCAGTAAAATCCTTTAGTGCCACCGCAATGAACATTTTCTCTTCTAAGAACCTATCTGCAGCGTTAAACGAGATATTACAATGCACTAAACATCGGAAAATATGATGATCGTGAGGATAAACGCAACGTAACGGGGCAGTAATAAATTCAGTTAGTCGGTCTACTTACTCGTGCATTCGTAGGTGTATCTAAATCCGTACGGCTCAATTATTAATCTAAGAGCTGCAGACAAGTCGAGCGTTAAACGTATTCAGACGTATAGACACACGACGGAGGAGGCGTCGCGATAAGGTGTTACAACTTTACGAGGTAATCATACTCGGACCAATTGATTACTCAACGTAGCATGAAACATGCGAACGCGGCTGCCAGACCGGATTCACCGTGGAAATTAATAGTATCCTATAAATCTGGATTTTACGGTAGGAAGGTCAAGGATCGAGCTGAACGGGGGGATAACCACTCGATCAAACCTCCATTTCGATATGTTCCCGGCGTTCGTAACGAATAGATTTATGTATTTATTTATACGTTTTGTTCGACACAAATGGTGCATTGTGTTTGACAACGATAACCGAATATGACGGTTAATTGTGGCGAAAAATCCAAAGTTGGCTTCGGTTCAAAAACAACCGTCCGAAATTCGTCACACGATACGATACAGTAACAAATTTCGTAGCGTCGTTCGTATCGCGTAGCAGTTGCACGACCTCAATTGTTATTGTATCGTGGAAATCACGGAATGATTGCGGGAACAACGAGGCAGCCGGCCGAACTGAATGACCATACATGCAAATTGCATTAAATATCGATTAGAATAGTGCGTTTGCGGTATCGAAGCAGTAAGAACGAGCCTCTCCGTGAATTGGATACGGTAGCTCGATATGGAGAGACGATCCAACCATGAATTATTAAACAACCAGTTCAATCGGACGCAAAGCATCATCAATACGGGGTCAAAGCAAATAACAATAATCGGAATCGCGTTCCATGTGCCGAGTGTGGACTATTTTCTATCAAGGATTTAAATAGAATTCCACTTCCTCAACTATTTTTGCGGAATATCTATAAAAGATACGTTTACCGAATTAAAGGAAATTAAATTTGTAACGTAAGAACTGTTGTTCGTGGTGAGAGTCTACTGTAATTCGAGCAAGATTTCATTCAAAAATCTTCAATAAAATTTATCTGACAATGGCGGAACGCAATTTGCAACCCTAAATTGACCCAGTTTTTCGAGGCAGCAAGACTTGATCGCGTGATGAAGCTCGATCGCGCATATACAAGTAATACGCGTCGAGACAACAAGAATTATGCGACTATTCAGCCGTATACTCGATAAAGCGAACGAAAGCTCGATGAGGCGACTCACTGGAAGCGATAAGGTTTCAAAATTTTTCACCTCTCCAAGTTCGGTAATACTAGCCTGCATCGTAAATAACCGATCAGAATTCACGATAATAAAACATGAAATAAACGAACAATGTTACACTGGCTAATGTACCAGCAATCTTCTTAAAACAACTAAAAATCAATTATTACAATATTATATAGTAATATAATATATGAATCGTAATGTAAATTCAATCGTTGCTTATATGAATATTTCTTGAACCAGTAAGTTTAAAATATTACTTAGAATATATTTCAAGCTCATTGAAATGTGAAAAGCTTATTTCATTTTACATAAAATCCGATAAAATCGACCGTGACAAATATCATTTGTTAATTTGAATTCTATTTTTCCTGAATACGTCGTCGTTGAGACGTCGACAATTCGGTAGAGCAATCGATTTCCGTCGTCGACTCGTTCGTGAAGTATACGCATCCGGTTTACAAGGTAATCCTCGTCACAGGATACATCGGAAACGTTCGACGTTCGAGATCCTTTCCGCTCCGTTCGCGAGCAGTCAAACGACGACGAATCGACTTGAACGAACGCGTGAAAAGGTACCCACGAAATCCTGGATTCCTATTGTGAAATATTCGATAAATCTCGGCGACGCGTTTGAAACGGCAACGTATGTGGAGTTAAGCTCGTTACCGAATCGTTACTTAGATGAAATTCGCACGTGTTTACGGTGGAACGATGGTGCGACGCCGCCTTTATGGTTTTCTCCGTTGCGAAGTAACGATACGGTCTATACACGTGCATGTCGCTTCTATAAGGATGTTTAAGCCTTCGTGGGTAATCTCCATCGTTGACATCATATACGAAATTTGATTGTATTTTTATTGAAAGAACTTTAAAGTACCTTGTAAACATGTGTAATGTTACACATGAAGTTTAAAAATGAACAAACACGTGAATAGTAAAATGTAACCCATCTTCGACTAACCTGACGTAACCTAATCGTCCAAACTACCTTAATAACCGAACTTGAACGAAGCCATTAGCCTAACTCGCCTTAAATTAGTAACCTAAACTCGAAATAACGTAACAAGTTTTGAGTAATTAAATTTAATGTAACCAAATCTGGCACACAACTTTGTCGCTTGAATAATTTTTATTTGAAATGAGATTATATTTGGAGTTTGAAAGAAGATAATTAAATAACGTTGTGGAACGAGGCGTTCATTAATTATGTTATTAATAAGAATAGAACAGATTATTCAGCTGTGCCAAGGGACTAACACAATTGATACAATGCTTTTCGGAAAAAGCGTAAAATCGGATTAAGGATTATCATTCCGATTCAATTATCCAGGAATTCGTGGAAAACGAGCAGATCTTTAATTTCCCGAAGCATGGTCGCTGAAATTTCCCGAACACGGCTATCGATAGGCAACCCCTAATGGATCGTGATTTACACACGGATTTCAGGGTATTTGTGTCCCCGGCGTGGTTTATCCATCTACGCTTTCACGTATCAACGGATTTCCTTCCTTCTCATGCGCGATGCCTGTGTTCATGATGCAGCTATCGCTTGCCGACAGGAAACGCGACCGATATCGTACGAGTTTTTATTACCGGTATCCATAAAATTGCGGGAGGAGAAAAGAACCGCATGGTATTGCGCCAAAGCCATCACGGTAATTACTTACTTTTAACGAATGGTAATAAAAATGGAGAAAAAATTGCGTTCCGAGAACCGTGTCTTTATTCCTGTGCAGCATTAATCAAAATCGATTACTCGTATCCTGTACTTGTAAATTATAAAACACAAAATAATAGAAAAAAATACTGGGCTGAATTCGGTACTGTGATTGTCTCTAAATACCAAAGATTACGAAGTTCCGTACTTTTAAAGTTTCAAAATTGCAGAATGAAGGACGTGGAAATCCCTCTGTCAACTTGTTCTTCGTACTATACTAATGGTCGGAGTTGCAGCTGTATTCCTTTAATTAGTAGAAACGAGTATGTATTCCATCGAACGCATGATCAAAAGTACTTTTGGGCAGCCGTATATGTGTGACCTAGTCGAATTCGCCGTAAGCACGAACACACGAACGATTTAGTTACGAGAGACTTTCCTTTGAAGTCGTCAGCCAACACAGTTTCGTGTGTCGATACGTGTGTGCGCGCATATACTACGTCAGTGTAAAACGATAGTCCGGAAAGTCTTTATCGAAAGGGTACTTGCAGTTTACGGATAGAGTGTCAATAGTAGCACGGGTATCAATATTGCGGTTAATTCGTTCGGATTTTTAATCATCTAGAAATGCCTTAATTTCGCGTAACCAGTTATCGTAAAAAATTCGTCAGCTAAACTTGTTGCCGTGGCATGCTTTGACTGCGAGAAACAGTTTTTCAGCGAAATGGGAAAATATTTTGCAAGTTTCGGAACGTTGCGAAGCGAGCGTACTGGAATTTTGGGGTATGAAGTTTAAACGGTATGTCCCGGAAGTAGGTCACTGAATTTTCAATCGTTTGTATTTACTATATGAAGTTTTAGGTTGTAAAGTGACTTCTCGATAGTTTCTTTTTGGTGACACGTGTACTTTTCTGAAATTACTAAATCTTTAAATGAGATTGTAGGATTAGAAACACCTACATAATTATGGTAAAAAATAATTTTGATATCGGTGATTAAATGGTTATAGCTCGAATATTATATGTTATAAGGCAAATTATGTTTCCTAAAATGTTGCTAAAGAGTTACGTATGGAGGTTGGAACACGAAACTCAAGCACATAAAACTTTTCTGACGGCATGCAAACACGCGCAACCTCTAACGTCGCAAATGTAATATCGTCATCAACGTCCAAAACTAAACAAAAACCTCGTAAACTCTGAAGCTGCAATATTACGAACAAATTAATGCTTTGGAAGTTCAGAAAGCTTCATTTAATAGCGACCGCTGTTGATTACCCAACCGTTAAGTATATCTTTATCGAATAAGCGGCATGGTCAAAACATAATAAAACCAAAAATAAACCTATACGAAGTACGATAAAAAACCTGAGTATTTTTAAAGATTATAAAAATATGACATAAAGAAGCACGACGTTTATGATTTTGGGTTAACATCGCTGCATTTATGCTGAAATAACGATTCATTGTTTAACAAGTGTTATTTATTGAAATATTCAGAAGCAATTGTTTTAAATTTAAAAAATGCAATTGAAACAAAATACGTTGGGTAACGCAGAAATTTAATATTTTTACCACACGTTTCGTAAAACTTGATCCTTGTTATTTTACATTTCTTTTATACAGCTCATTAACAAAATTATATTCGCTGAAGCTACGGAATTGTAGCTAGTAATTCTATCGGAATTAATAATTCATAAATAGATAGGTATCAAACGACTGAGTCAGTCAAATTTACCTAGCCATAAGAAATGTGGTTCCTTTGATCTTAAAAAAAATTTAAGAAACTACAGAGGAAAAATATTCATTCGATAAGGGTAGTTTCTTGAATAAGTTATGTTATCTGGTTTCGAGTGGAGGAAACGTGTAAAAATTCAATTTTGCAAGGATCAAATGAAATTCTACAATACTTAAGGATGAAACATCATCCAAGGGAAACGTCAAGACAACAAGAATGATCGTTCCTAAAACGTGCACCCCTTTCCAAGAATCACTGACCGCTTCGCGTCCAATTTGGCCCCGGCTGTTCGTGTCGAGAAAATAGGTTGGATTTGAATAATAATTCTCTTACGTCCGGTTCACACTAGACCGTCGTGCACGGACATGCAAATTTTCCGTAACTGTTTCAGAATATGTGCCACGAGCCGCCTTGTGACTGGCTCGTAAACCTCGAGTACGGCCACGTCGACATGCCGGACCGCCTATATAATATGTTAATGACACATCATTAGATCCGACCGCACGTAAACGATCTCGTAGAACACTTATCAGTATCCCTGGCCACGGTAAACGAATCGTTGAGGAAGAGAGAAAGAAACGAAACGAGATTTTTGGCTGGATAAAATTAATCATGTACGATATTGGACACACACTCGTGTCCATTAGTCATGGAACATTTTGCCGGTTTAAGATAAATCTTAATTACGCCGACTGAAAAATGAAAACACGAGGTACTTAACCCTCGGCAAGTAGACGACAGTTTAAATTTATACTTCATGTAGAAAATGAGAGTGCTTGCTATAAAGTTTCAATGGTGTGACTATAAATGAATATGTAGATCATGTAATCCTTTATAGCAGAACTTTTATATTCAAAGTAGGATGCATACGGATTACTATCACTCGGTTATCGCTACTATATAATTTTGTAATTCATGTTTTCATTTTCCAAATCCAGACCCTTCTTTTAGATGTCGATTACGATTGCATCATTGTTCTAGCACTAGAAAATTTGTTAAATCACTTTCGCATAATATTCATAATTTTTATTCGGCTGTCGAAAAAATCCTCCGATTCGGTTCCAGTATTCGCGGTACAGATACGTGTCTGACCGTAGCCCACTTAATTTCCACGGCATCAAAATGCACAGCTTTGAGGTGGTTTAGCAATGAACATCGCGTGCTCTCAAAGAAAATACGAGCATCGCGTTCGCTCCTTTTCACCGTTGAAAATTAATTAAAAATATTCCCCTTCTATACCGGTGGTTCGACCCGGTTTTTCACGTGAAAATATCCGCGGTACATTTTACAATTACGGGGGGAAACACGCGCGAGATCTGACGCGTGGAATTTTTATTCGACGTCAAAAATAAAACACGCTGCTTCGACCGTGTGGAGTTGTAAAAATTTCAGGTTCCCTTACCGCGTTGGTAACCTCTCCATTACGAATAAAAACGGTGTTGTTGGCTCGCGCGACAATGGGACGCTTTTATTGCCGTGATCCACAGTTTGGCAATCACGGTCAGGTAAACAGTATCCGTATCGTGACCGAGGGATTCCCTTTATCGAAACGCTTATACGGCTCTTCGATGTGTTCGTCGAAACGCTTTGAATGGAAAACTTCCATTTCAATTTTGTACACGTCGAGCGTAATAAATGTATAAAAGTGTGAGCGAAGTCTATGAGAATACCGAACTGGGCCACTGAATTTTCAACGTTTTATATCATTAGCATACCTCGTACGAAACTGCGCCACTGACTGAGGCATAATAATTTTTCTATAATTTGTCAAAGTACGAAATTTCTCGCATTTTTGTCGATTTTATCGATCCGGATAAATTAACGTTCGAATCTATTACCATTTATTAAATTCGAATGAAATTTTACTGAAAAAGCCTCGCGTCGTTTATCCGTGTCTGATTTGCAAGTTTATTTCAACGTCGACGATGCAGCATCGGATATTCCGCGAAAAGAATTCCAGTTATTTGCATTAATTCGGTCGTATCAGACGTATGCTCAAGATCGGTCGTATACACGCGTCGTGGATGGCACAGCACGTTATGAGACGATTTCGTTGCCAGGAATTTTCTCCGGGATAGTCTGCGAATATACATATTTCCCACGAATTCTCTGTTTGCGAGCCTTAGATGTGGTGTTTCGCGAATTTGATACGACATGCGCGATACGCAGCATAGCTCCGCATACATTCGTCCGACATGGAATGCCCGCGTCAACGTACACGCGAAAATACCTGATACGCGTTTAATATAGTATGCGATATTATTACGATGGTATTTAGTGATCGAACAATCGACAGCATAGAAGCGTCCGTATTTGCCATTCGAGCAATGAAACCCTTCCAGAGAATCGGGCCAATAACGGCCGACGCTTCATCGCGTATAATTGATCCCTAATAACAATGAATGACAATTAATCGCGAACCATTGCCTTCGATGAAACCTTACTAGGTAGTGTTATGTCTGCGCGGAATCCCTTTCACGATCAAATTGCACGTGAAATTGTGCGTTTGACGTTTGGAAATATCGTTGAATATTCGAGTCGTTGAATCGATCGCGTTTAGAACTATCGATGAGTTAATAATTTCAACGAGTTCCTTTACTCCCAGTTTCAAAGCGGTTCACTGCAAATAGCCGATGGAATATATGACTACGTACTCGTGTATTAGTCACGCTTTTGAATCGTCACGCGTTTTACTACCACGCCTCGTATTTCCACGCATTGTACTGTCACGTGTTGCATTCTTTGCCTTGCACGGTAACGAGCATGCCAAGTTTTCCCAATAAAAATGGAAGAAAAGTCTCGAAACTATAGGAATTTGGAATACAAATAAATCGAGTGACCCAAGTCGACGATAAACCGTAACAAAATTGAAACCAGAAATAAAAACGTAATCGCGTAGAGTTAACGAGGCGCAAAAAACGAATTAACACGAAACACGCAGATTAGTGTCGCGACGCGGAGACGAATTTGTCACGAGAGACAAATTAATGAGACGATTATTGGAAGCGACGAATTTCAACCGCCAGTCTGACCCGACAATAACATGTCACAACCAACTATTTTATCGCGGGTTAACCGTCGTGCGGTGAAACGCCATAATAGTTTCATTAAAACGGTCGGGGTCGATGGGTTTGCGGGCTATTATTGGTTTTTCCTATTGAAGAAAAATGGCTTGGTACCCGTGGACGTTCACTCGTAGTTCATGGTAATATTACGGCGAACTTCGTTACATCAAAGTTATACGATACTCGTAAGTCTCGGTGTAACTAGGATTTTTGCTCAGAGGGTGGTTCGCTAATTTTAAAAGTATGGAATGTGGTTGAATGATCCTAGAAATGATTATAAGGCGAGCTGATTTCTAACGGATAGGCGACAGAATTCTATTTATAGAAGCAATGCAATACTCGTGCTTGGTTCGATTAAACGGTTAAATTTACAGCGAGTCGAAGCGAAATCGGCAACGATTTTTCATTGTGTAACCGGTTGGTTGGAACTGAGCTCGATGCTTGAATTCCTCCCGCGTGAATTGCGAAAATTTATCGAAGTCTGTGTTTTTATCGTAGTTAACGCATAATCCGGCACAACGCTGTTCCACGTGATTTCATGCAATTATTTCGTAATGAGGGCATCGCGATGGAAACGGATGAAACGAATCTCGGCCCAGAGACTTTACGCTTTGTTAAATTAAATCGCATCGATGAGGCAGTTTTGTCGCATTAGCTTGTACATTTCACTCGATCATGTGTTTTAGTAACCGCTTCGTTAAGCAAATGTTACGAATCTCTTTCTCGTATCTCTTCACACGAGGTTCAAGTTGAAATTATTTATATTGTGGAACATGTCTACTTACCATTTCCTTGTAACAAATTGACATGCGAGGGCGTCTTCGGATTCCTTCTACATTCACCTACAACTGAAAACATAGCATAAATTGGTATCGAACCTTCCACCCATCATATCGTACAATAAGCTATAGAATCAAAATGGTTTTATATTGTAAAACAGGCAAAATTACTCTAAATTTCTAAATTTTCAAATTATAAAAGTTTATGAACCAGAGTCTCTACCAATGAAAAGTCACCGAAGGGTGGGTTCTTTCACCCTACACCTCATTTTTCTTGGAGGAGGCAACAATCCTTGCCACTTTACAGCCAGTATCGCTCGAGCAAAGAATGATCACCGCAAGATACGCGTTCTTGGCTAGGGCTGATTCCCGATCGGAAGGGTTGCGATAGTAAAGTAGGCTTTTTTCGAAGGGGTTGCAAGAATCTACTTCGGCCACGAAGTCTAGCGATAAGACGCGAAGCGACGGAAAAAGCTGCCAGAGGGTGAAATTTCCACGTACGAAGAACTGCGACGATATGGATTTTCACTCGAGACGAAAGAAGAGCATTCCCGTGGCCATAACAATGGCGTATTCGACTATCCGCGTCTACCCGTTCGTGTTCCACGTTTTCAACGTCACGAAACGGACGGAGGCAAAAGAACGAAGAAAGAGCGAAGAGACACGCGTGGGCGAACGATGGGAGGCGAATACAACGCGAACATGCTCTATCTCGGCTGACGTGGGCCAAGGAAGTCGGGTTAAGGCTGTATCGTTATCTTCAACGGCGATAACGATAGAATGGCCATTGCGGAGGGGTAGCTGCTGTTGGTTAGGTACATAGCCCTCTTCGATCCATCATTCGCTCGTTCGAGTGCGCGTCTTGAAACCGCATGCAATCGTGTGTTCTATGGAGGAGCTGAAGGAAGCTGAAATCAACGGAATCAGGATGAACGAACACGTATTCCGCGCGCGAACGAATTATTGTCTGACTTCTTTTCTCGAATGCTGCATTTTTGTTATAGTTAAGAAATTTAAGAAATTTTGTTACAGTTGTACGAAACTGAATAGTTCGAGTAATCTCATGATCACTTTCGACGTGCTCCACTTGTAACACTCTCTAGAGCAACTCGCTATAGTTTTACTCCCAAACGAACTAGCTCAGGGATTAAAGTAAAAGATTTATGTAATGATGTTCGGGTGGGCAGTGTATTACGGATAATAACGTAGTATCGTTATCATTGTTGCCGCTATTGGTCGATTACACTGACCATCGGCCACGAGCACGATTTATCCCGGTTCTCCTGGAGGCATGGCTAGATCGGCTGGTAGAAGGGCGGTTAGATTTCCTGCAAGTCGACGCAACACCGCCTCGTTTATCAAGCGTGTGATGAAGCTGGTGGGTTAGGCGAGGGTCTCGAAGCACGGCATAAGCAAACCGCTCATCTTATCTCGAATCGCAACGTCTTGTTAGACTTCCACTCTGTTCCTCCATTCACCATCCCGCTATTCCTCGTCCTTTCGTTCCATCGCATCGCTCTTCGAGTTTCTCCGGTGCGCCGGCTTGCTCAAAGGAGAGCCGAGAATATTTTTCGGGTCGAAGGTCTCCTGCCGTGGCATCCGAGCTCTTTTCCTACGTCCCGTGTCTGTCGTGCCACCGACAGCGAAAAAAGAAAATAGAACGTGAGCATTCGATAACGAGGCTGCCGGCCCAGTTTCTACTCCTTCCAGAGGAAAATCTCCCGCATCTACGTAGGCGGAGGTGAATTTTTCCGCTGCATTTTCTTGACCTCGTTCTCAGCCGTATAAAGCGGAAGGGATCAGTCGTGACAACTTTCAGAGATTCCGGCTATTTCTTTCCGTCACTTCTACCCGTTTCTTTTTCACGCTGTTTTTTCCGCCGCCCTCCTTTGTTTTTTCATTACCCGTCGACTAGGCACGAGTTCGTTACCGCTCGTTTGCACCATTATACGCCGCGTTTCACCGCCAGAAACGTACAGCGAATGTTGAATAAAACATCTGTTGATCGACGTTTTCTCGATAAGCTTATCGAGTACCTTGCTCCTCTCTCGCGTGGAAACACGTGTATTCGATACAAGACTCCGCTTTCATTTAACATACTCCGTCATTCAATTGTTATATCATGCCTTTCAATTGCCCCAAACTTTCCCCAAATGTACTTGACAGTCCCTAAAAATCTAATCACACTCATCAGCGCTACGATTAGCATCTGTCCAGAGACGGCTAATCTCTTAGGGCAATACGATTCGTTATAACCCAAACAAACAGGGATGTTACTGCAGGTATAACAACGCGTGCGAGAGTTTAGTCCTTGTCGTACCTCGCCACCTACTTATGCATCTCAAACAACGTGCTATCCTAGTTTGTTTGGGTTGCAACGAATTACGTTGTTTCAAGAGATTGCTCGTGTCATTCCAACGTTGCGGTATCTGCCAACCCCTACGCGAAAGAGATTCTTACGTTAATCCATTGTTCGTCGGTTGAAACCTCGTTATATTTTACGATACGAACATTTTCGCAGATGATTAGCGATGCACTGGTGCCGAGAGATTGGCCGTGGAACTACCTAATTTGCGGGATTTAATATGCAAAGCATGCAGGTTACGGATTCGCACGAGTAATACTAAATTCGCCCCATCAAATGTTTGCACATCATCAACTCTTTGACGTCTGACCTGACTTCGCACGATATCCTTTCGCTTATCGCCGTTGAAACGAGCTGATTCCCGCTGGAAATCATTAAAAAGGAATTCAGGGTTCTGGCGGGTTTGCGCTAACGTTGCACGTTGAAAATGGTACACGGCTGAGTTCGTTCCGATTATTTGAAGAAAATACCAATATGTTTGTTCTATGCATTCAAAATAAACAGCAATTTGGACAGGCGAAGATGCTAGGTTTCGATACGAGTACAAATAATAGTTCTCCAGGTCTTATTATTAAGGACATGTTATTACACGTGAATCTATTATCTGCCAGTAGGTCGAAAGTATCTGTTTAATTATTAATTTTATGCAAAGAATGAATGCCGTAGTGTTCATCTTATTATTCAGACAATAGTTCAAGTTTGTAAATCGAAACTCAGAATGAATATTTGAGCTGGTACTCTAGTTTTATTATAACACAATTATTGCTGGAGTATCCGAGATTCCAACTGAAAGTCCCCTGTACAAGGCAACTGAAACACTATTGTCGAACAAAGAACAAGAGTAATATCCGTGTCGTGGGATTTGAAAATTCACCGGAGCATGTTTTGAAAATTCCATTTTGACGATCAGTTTGGACAATTAGACTCCGCTAGAGTGTTTCAGTTCTCTCCGGGCAATAACCATTCGAGAGTCGACAACCGGTTACGACAACGCTTCCATGTAATTCCCAGAAGTTTCAGGGAACACCGGTTGCCACACGAGCACGTTAGAGTTTTCGAAAAAAATTACGATAAAAAGGAACTCGGGAATGCTTCGTTCTGCGCCGTTATGCCACCGCGTTGTACCCCCTTTCTTTCTACCGCTATACCAACTGTCCTCTCGCGTTTTCATATTCGCACGTGCTCTTTATTCTCCTCGCATTACTGAACCACGTTTTGCAATTCCAACGCTTCAGGCAAGCGAATTATAGATCGAGCGATTTGGCTTGAGTGCGAAAGAAAATGGAGCGCTAAGCGACGGTGTTCTCGCGAAAATTTTGAACGTCACGAATTATTCAGATTCGCAGAATTTTATTTAACGCCTTACCAGGTGATTACATCTCTTGCGATTTACACAAGATTAAGAAGAACAAAAAGTTGAAATACCAAACAATAACAAAAATTAACCAGCCTTTTTAACAACACACTGCATCGTTACTTTCACAAAGAAAATCAATGTAGACACAAATATATGTTTGTTATGTTGCCATTCTTGTCGACAGAATAAGAATACATTCAGCACAAATTGCACGATTTGTATGAAGGGTTTTCGGTAAGCTCATTGACACGTCTTGTTTGGTAGAAGTCAAGCGAAATCCTAAAGTTGAAAGCTCGAAAAAGAAACGGGAATTTCGAATTTGCCTGAGGATCGACTCTTTCAGCCGTCAAAAGCGAGAATTCCTGTTTTCCCCTTTAGGTGTACCAAAATTGCTTCCACCGTCGAGGCACGACCGTCCGGAAACGAGATTCGAAAACGTGCCCCAGGATATTTCTCGCGGGGTAATTTAAACGGTAGTAAATGAAATGTAATGCACTCTTTCCGCGACGCTCCCGCGGAAACAAACAGAATTTACATACCCCTTCTAGATTTCCTCGGTAACATCCGCTCCCTCGAGACCCGCCAAATTGAATAATAAGTTTTCTCTAGTATTTTTACGTGATATTCGACGAACGTTGTGATACCGTTTTACGTTTACCTTCTCTCGAATCGTTTAACACGATTTTCCATAAAACACGAACTACGAAATATTATGAGAGTTTTAATGGAATACGATTTAGTAATTAATATGCAACAGGTAAATGATGGCCCTCGAACAACGATACGCATGCTTTAGAATTGTTTGAATGAAAAATAACGCGTATACTGTGACAATGTTTATCCTGTTACAACAAAACTGTGTTTAAATCATCGAGCTCTATAATGAACATTCTTGTATACGTCCATTCTTCGATCGGTGTATACGCTCTTCGGTCAAGTTCCACTTCGTGTGCACTCCACATGTCGAGTGCCTATTCTGCGACAGACGTGTATACCCTTCTCGTATCTGAATGTCTACAGTTGAAAGTGTATTATTGTTATAAAAAGTTCTCGGACGTTCAACGATCGAATATTGATTGCCATAATCATTCTTTCTGCGTTAACGCGAAAATGCGAGCAAGTAACTTCATCGAAGCGAGTTAATCAAAGATCTTCGGCCGTTAATCATCCAACGCTCGAATGCGCCATCGATCGACGAATAGGAATTCCTCGAACCGGGATTTTAATTTAGTCGTGGCACGAGAGCGAAAAAAAAAGCCACAAAAATAATCGTGGGAAATATTAGGAGGCGTACCGCGATAATAATTAACTGGAACTTCAACAACGCGCCGAATTTTCAACTCGCCAGCACGCTGGAAGTTGTTGCAGGCGTTTTCGGTACCATTCCAGACGAAAACTTCTCGGTCGACTGCGGAGTATCGTAGCACAGAGAGAGAGAGAAGCCTCCTAATCTCGAACACCTGCACCCTTCATAACTTCCTCATCCGATCAATTCTCGATAATCCGGGAAAATGAAAACACGAACGTCGGGGAAGAAGCGAACGGGCAAGAAAGAAAGAGAAGTGTCTTCACTCTTTCTTGTTATTCTGCCTCTTTTCCGGGCGTGTACAGAATTTATGGAGTCGAGCTTCATCGTAAATCCGACGAACGCTAAACGTCCACAGCATGGTGGGCGAAAATTAATCCTTTTACGACTACTGTAGACAAAATGGAGAGGATCGAAGGATCCCTGCCCTTAATCTTCTTAACCTCATTAATGTAACAATTTGCACCGATCGTGGTTATACCACAGATTCATAAACCTACTGCTTTAATATTAATCTCTTGTCGGGTATAATCATTATTATACTGTTAATCATTGATTCTATGACTGTAGGAATGTCCTGTATTTTCTAACGAAAATCGATAGAAAATATGGAACATGTAAGTTTAAAAATGTCGAAGATCCTAATATTTTGCTAGATAGCACACACGTTTCCAACAGTTTAAAATCTTGGATTACTATTTGCTCAGGTTCGATGTCTCCCGTTTGGAAAGATGTATCGGCATTTTCAATTCTCGTACGTACACACATGATCGTGCAGCAAGGAAACTCTTTTCGATCAAGCGGATAAACAGTGGATCCATATCCATCCGTCGTTGTGCTCGGTATGTGCTCGTGCGAACGAGCGTAGCAAGGATCAAGTACCATTTTCTCAAGATTTAGACTAACAGCGGCAGCAAGTGTCGCTTTCTTCGCGCGTTCAACGAACAATGTGTACGCTACGAGCACGTAAACAGAGGGAGAAAAGATCGTGAGAATTTTCTTCAACGTCTCCGTCTCAATTTACACCGTTTAAAACTAGCTACTGCCACGTTAACGGTTCGTTCACGCCGGTCAGTAATTCTCGCGAATTGAGTAATTCTAAACGTCCCGAGGAATTCAACCTCCTGTTTTTCACGCCAGAAAATTTCATGTACGATGCCGGTTTTTTCCGCGCGTTTCACCCTCGCAGACGATCTTTTAAACGATCAGTTAACTCGAAGGGAATTAGATTTTGAGCGCAATTAGGTTTTACGCGGTTACGCGAGTTGAATCGGTAGGGTAGAATTTATGTGAACATAAAGAATCTTGCACCCTGAACAATCTTATAAATTATATAACTTATAATTTTATTTCAGCAGTCACCCTATGCTTTTGTAGGATTTTAAGAATGCAAGAGTAGTATCCATATTTACCCTGAAAACGGCAACGAGAGTCCTCGAAAACATCAGACTTCGAAACAATTCTGGAGCTTCGTTGATAATTCAGCTGATAGTTGTTTTTGTTATTGCAGCGTGTATCGCGTAATCCGTGAGTTTGTAAGAGGAAAAACGAAGGAAATTTTCAGTATTTTAGATTGGCAATCTCGCGAGGAAAAGAGCAACGTGAAAAAACTAAGTAACACGACCACGAGACATTCGCGATACGAAAGAGAATCTTTCGAAAAGTTTGCGAAAAGCTTAGCCAGATAAGCTTCAGGCTAGGAGGGTAACGAGAAGGAGAAGGATAGAAAAAGTGTGCGTTTAACGCTCGTGGAAGAAGAAACGGAAGGACTTGGTCGATAATCCTCTCGTTTATATTACTCTACTGGTATACAGCTTCTCCCGGTTTCACGGTGTTTTATCTCATCTACTTCTTCACGTTCATTCCTTTAAAGCAACTGTTTCGAAATTATTGTTGTTAGTGCGTCCTTATTGCACCGATCAATCACTCCGGTTAGATAAAGAAGCTGTAATAGAATTCACGAAACAACTCGTCTACAATGCAGATGCAAGAAAGCTTTCACTTCGATGAAATATGATGAAGCAGCATATACAGTGTTTCAAATAGTTAAATTGTTAATTCGGCTGAGCATTAACGAGTGACTTATAATTAAATTTCCTTCGATTACGAATTAATTCGAAACCGTTAACTGAATAACTTTCTAATTGGCAAGGAAAACATTTTAAATATCTGAATTTTTACAGTGTGTAATATTCGGCTTTTATCGCAGAACCTGTGTTCAACAACCATTTAAATAGCAGTTATTAACGTAGATAGCAGAAGTTTGAATTCGTATGTCTGTATCCACCGCCCGTTGTTTCCCCTCAGTGGTTAAATTCATAATAACCACGCACGTAACAATGGCATGCAAATGAAAAATAATTTTTCCGAACTTTCCATTTTGCAACTTCTCGGATCGTATTAATAATAATGCTCGGGTAATATAATACAGACGCGCCGGGAAGCTCGGTTAATTAACGAATTCAGAAATTTGTAATTAAAAGCAGCGCGAAATAATGAAATTGAAGGAAAATGGAAAACGCCCGACGGCAACAGCGATATTCTATCGTACTCGCACAAAGCCATATAATGGGCGTCATAAATTTCGCCTGCGTCTCGATGAACTAATTTTCGTGATGCAAATCATCGACACGTTCGTTTGCGTATCTGCAGAAACAAACAATCGCGTCGTTCACCGCTTTCCAAAGATACTACCGAACACGTCCATTCAGAATGAAACAAAAGCTGAATTTACGATGGTCGCGTGATTTCGCGATTATTTCTGGGATCAACCGTATCCGTTCACCCTAACCTGTACAGCCGGCTTTTTGTTCAAGTTGTGCCGTAAAATTTCTCATTATTTCAACCGAATTCTATTTTCAATTATTACAGTTCTTTTGTTTTTTCCAAATAAAAGCTCCAATGTTTGCCTGTTCAATGGTGTACCTCTTTACCTATTTCGAAATTTTGCCTCTCGGGCCTTTACAGGTATAGGCTTTTTTTATCGAAAATTCGAAAATGTCTGGATGTCTAAAAGGAAAAAAATGGAAATATATAAAATGCCTAAAATGTGCACATGTAAATTATAATTGTACATCTTAGGAAGGGTTAATTGCATTTCTGTTATTGCTTTGGTCGGTTAATTGAAGCTAGGTAATAATTGCCAACGCGAATTAATAAATAATAAAATTGGATCGAGACACATACGCTAATTTATACGTTTATTTTTATCGGAATCCATCTCGTTAATGAAAGAAGTTCGTTGCTCGGTTTTGAACTCCAGGAATTAACGACGAACGTTCCACACTCGTATCAGCTGTTTGTGAGTTACAACGGTGTTTACCGGGTCGTACGACAAACAGACATAAAATGTCCGTGGCTCGGATCGATTTGCAACCGGAGCCATCGAAATCCGATGCACGGATTTAATTATGAAGGAAGTACGCGTCGTGATACGAAATTCGCTACAGCTCCAGGCGTATCCTTGTAAGCATCGTAACATAATATACAGCTCCGCACGAATTCGCTGTTCGCAAAATTTCTATTGTGCCGATATCTTGTTCGACGAACGTGTAATGAGGTTACGACTGGATATTATTATCGTTATTAGACTTTATCAAGTTTCCCTGTCTATCGGTTCATTTATCCACGGTTCAATAGACGCAATTTTTCTTCTCGTTTTTACGCAGCTTTTTCGGAATCTCTGCTTTTCGGAGAGAAAGAATGTTAGGGTGATTTAAGGCTTCAATCTCCGGAGATGTTAATCTCTGTCACTTCTCTAAATGTGGGTCCCAATTTCGAGGGAGCAGCCGGAAGACGCTAAGCGGAGGAAAAGAAAAATGGCTCGGAATTTTAGACAGCCAACAACGTTCAGGGATATTTAAAAGTTCCAAATTTACAAACTTTCGCATTTTTAACTTCTTCGCTCCTACATCACTGTCCTAGGCCAAGTGACGAGACTATTGCACTTGCTCGAGTAAAAGAAAGTTCATTTCTGACATACACTTGCAATGAATCTTTCTTAAACTTACTAATAAAATGAAAGTGATTTAACCTCTTCAGAAATGATTTTCTCAAGATTAGAAAAAGAAACAATCTTACGTTTTGACGTAATTATATTTTACTCGTTTCAAAGTGACCACGATGAGATTAAAAGAACCCACTTAACAATTTCCAAAATATTCGTCCTTTAAATCGGACTTAGTACTGTCGTGTGAAAGTGAAGAGCGAATTCGCGAGATCAGAAATTATGACGTTTGTCACGCGATCACAGAGTTTTCCTATAGAAAGTTAATTCGAATTCGTGAACCGTTCGTTTTATCTGGTCGCGTGGCAAACGCCCACGCAGAGAAACACGAGGGCGGGCATCGCCCGCGTGAATTACGCCCGGGGCGTTGGAAACGCGAAAGCATGCTGCTTCTTTCATCCGGATAAAGTTGGCGCCGGTGTAGTCGGCTTACGACTGGCAAGCGTGCTGCGCGGCCGCTTGAAAATCTGCCAAAACACCGGGAGCACAGTTTAATCACGCTGCAGGTCTGGCGAACGCTTCGTAACGGATAACGTAGCCGCGTTGGCAGCCGGGCCAGCCGAGCGGAACTGTTTATTTCTTACATAATTGAACGCAGCCCGAAGGAGAGTCGTCTTAAGTGACGCGAAAAGAGTGAAAACGAGTCAGAAACGAATAGTGTGCGCGAGAGCTGCGGGCATCAAGGAACATGGCAACTAGTATGTGTGGCCTGATTAAAGGCTTGGATCACGCTTCACTTCTTGAACACAAGCAAATATGCACTAAACTTGACAATATTTCAATTCAAATCCAAATTCTTGAACTTCCTACCCACATTTCTAAATCCCTGTATTTTCAGGACTCCCATATTGCTGGACTCTAGTCCCCGAATCCTAAACCAAATCCATATATTCTCATATTCGCAGATTCTCTTATCCCAAAGTGAAGATTTTCCTTATGAAATTTAGATTACCTCCTGACAGTACAGTTTCAAGATTTTATTCTTGTTTCATGACAACTGTCTTCAAATCGCAGGTATTTACTTAAAATCCAATAACGCGATTTGTGTGTAAAAAGATGAAAGAAAGCTCCCGTTTTAAACCCGGTATACACGAGCACTTTTCTCCGTGTGTCATGTCTTTGTTTTCTCAGTTAAACGAAATGAAGACGGACATCTGTTCGCAGCACGATCGCACGGGAAAAAGTCGCTCGTCGGAAGAATTTAGAATCACAAGAAATATTGAACGCGTGTCACAATCAAAAATACCTCTTCTAGATATTCTCGGTATCTAACAATTACCAAAGTTGTACAATGTACATTGTACATGAAACGATATTTCGTTACAAGCGACAATTTACACCTTATACACAATTTACTTATGTTTAGCGGCGTATTTACGTTCGTGGAAAAATAATGAATTGCCGCAGGTAGAAAATTACGTTTCTAACAAGGAAGCGAAGAAAAAGCGTGGCACTTGGTCTTTGCTCGGGCAGTAATTACGAAGCGTGGAGGGCAGAAAATTTGTATGCACGCACGCGCCCCGCGGACCGCCTGTATTTGCCATTCCGCGCCATCGCGTATTTATGCGAGCCCGGAACGGTAAAGTGAATTGAAAATTTCAGCGGGTCGCGACCCCACGCTAGCCGGGCTACCGTCGGGCTTTCAACTTCCGTCATTGCGGATTCCGCGCTCTTTCCTTCGTTCCGGTTTTCATATGCACGTGCACGCATGCGCCTTTGATACGACCGATGCCACTTAACCACACGGGTTTCCGTTTTAAATCCCATATCCGACCTAGCAAGACTCAAAATTTATTGTCCCGTTGAATCACTGCTACGTTCCCAATCCCTCCACTAAATTAGTTACTGCTGCTCAAAACTAGGGACTAGATTAGAAACTAAAGCATCCTTGAAATTTCCATTACTGCAATATTATTCGTCGGAGCTGAAATTATTGAAGAAACTTTGGGATCAAGGAATCTTTGAACGAAAGGCTTCGTGTAGATACGATTACATTGTAATGTATATATCTCGTAAAATATCTTATGTTACACAACAGAATGCAACGAAAAATTGAGAAGCATCCCAAGAAAATTCCATTTCACTGTCTATCAATTCTGCAAGCAGATCTTCGTCTCATCTCCCTCAACAACACTGTGATCAACTTCGTCACAAAAGTTCGCGTCTTTCAATCAGTAAAATGTAATAAAGCGACGAGCGGAATTTCAGCACGGCAGTGTGAATATCAAGGAGTGTAACCTGTCTTTGAGTATTTCGAAAGCATGAGCTGCAGTCTGAATCAACGTTTACTTTCCTCACGTGTGCCCACATACGTGTCTGTGTGTGTTTGTGGGGTGAAAACGAGTATCCCATGAGTCGGGGACACAAGATAGGAGTGTCAGAACGTGGCAGACGCCGAGCTGCGTGATCCCGACGAGGCATACAAAGTAAGACAATCTCGTGAAACAATGAATAACAAATGGAAATTGAATCGAGGTTATTAAGCTAAACGCGCGGCGGATTATCTTGTTGCGACTTATGAATTATTAATGCCGGCTGCATCATAAAACTCGGCCAGGACGAGCACGAAGAAAATTATTTTATCGACTCCTCGGACTGCGGCGAACGCAACGCGTGAGAATTTAATGACGGAATGACGACGTATCACGAATCCTTATTACGCATCAAACGTTGCTTCATGGCCAGATCTGGCTCATACTTTACCACGTGTTTAAGAATGTCATCATTTAGACTCAGATTTCTGAATCCTTAGAGCTCTAGGAATTTTATTTACTTTGGAATTTTGGAATTTTTAAATTTCAGTTCCTTTGAACTTTATGACTTTGAAAGATCTTAAGACCAAAACTTTGTGAAGTGTGTGACTCTGAAATTTCATGACAATAACTTTCATGACCTCATTGTTTTTTTTTATGTCATTTTTAGTACATGTTTATTTGTGAAGAAGTTAAGATAGCTTTTAAATACAATTATTGTCTCCGACGGTAGTAGAGATAAATCAATTCAGGGCCGGAAATCGTATTGTACATCGTAGTTACGGGGTGCAAAGTCGTTTCGAGATAAAGTTGAGCCGCGCTCACCTATCGAACAATTAGCTTCGTTAAGTGCACACATCCAGGACAGCCAATTATTCCGTTCTTCGGAGGCGGCTCTACTGAAAAGTACATTGTGGCCTGTGCACTTAAGACCCGGCCATTGTGCTCGCAACAACAGAAGTTACTAGTCTGCTAAGCGCTTTCGTCACGTGCGGCCCAGTCTGACCATTCCCACGACCACAGCGGCAATTGTAATTAATGATGCTAAATTAGATCCGAGTCGGTTGAACTTCTTTCGAAAGCCTCTTAATGGTCTGACAGAGGGACCGTATTATCGTCGCGCATTTAAACCTATTAATGGGACTCGCGTCAAATTGTCGACGTTCTCGAAATTGTCGCTCTACGGATTATTCAATTAAATCAAACAATAGATATTAAGTATCAGATATTATTCTTTGTATATCACGATCAAAAAATTATCCAAGAAATGAAAAATTAAATTTGAAGTTTGCATTTCAGTATCACTTTATCCGTCCGAGGACGAGTTAATTCGTTGCCGGAGTTAAGGACAGCCCTACATATACGTTAATCGACGTTTAGGAGAACTGAAGTTAACAATGAATTTCAGTTCTCGAACACGATTATCCAACGGTAAGGCGTCGTAAAAGGAACGTAGAATACAAAGGGCGGAACGTACGAAACCGATCTTCTTCGCTTGAAAGTTTCACGATCCTGCAGAAGGAACAGCCAAAGGCGACGTTAATGCGATGTCGTCATTCGTCCTTGCGCGGTGAAAACTTAACGCACAGCCGACATCTTGAATAAAGCAACGAGGATAACGCTCTCCGCTCAAAGAGCTTGCCATCGATTTCTTTCCCTGTCGCGATAAAAAGGGAACCTTGTAGACCTTGGTGAAAATGGATTTGCGAAAACGTAACCAACTTAAGACAACCCACTGCATCATCCTTATATGATCTAGCTAATTTTTAATTCTTTTTTGAAGCAAAATATTCTCTAGCGGCCAGATTTTAGATTCTAGCTATTTTAGAATCAAGCTGTTACATTTCAGAATGTAGAGTTTAAAGAGGGACTAAAATTTAAAGAATGGAAACAAGCATAGAAGCTGATCCAAATCACGCTATTAATTGACAAATCCCATTAGGTTACGAGTGGAAACTGAAAGAAATTTGGCAGTTGATGTTGATTAAACCGCACGGTATCACTCTGTGTCGGTGGTAATCCCTTTAAGATCAATCGACTATGATTTCGTGGGTGGAAGCAGGAACACGCTGAGATGATATACCGCACACGGTTTTGATTATCCGCAGGACCGTCGTTAGCAATTTCCGTACACGGTTGATAGGACGGCGTCGAATAACCACGAAGTACGGATGCCAGTGAGAGTTAAGCCAGTATTTCGCTCACACGAATGCACGTTTCTGGCATGACTACGAAACACGATACACGCGTGTGTCAATGTTTCTCGTTGCTCTCATAAGATGCATAAGTAAATTCGTCATCGAGGCTGAAGCGAGATAAAAGTTCCAAAAATTCTACTCTGAAAAATTTTCATCTTCTGTCAAACTTGTGACAAGGAAATAAATACTTATGATACAGTAAGCTTATGATGAGAAAATAAATACTAATGATATAGAACTTATGACAAAATAAGTACTTATTGCATCCATCACACAAATGTTATTTGCATGTACACTTTTTCTGGCAATTAGTATCGCTTTCTTATTGTCGAGCAATTTAGAATGCGCCCGTTTTTATGAAACGATCAAGAGTTTATTTTCTTCTCGTTTTTATGAAGTTGGAGTGCCGGCGCGTAGGTGTCGCGAGTTCATGGTGCATTACATAAAATAGCGCCGTAGTAAATTGAGTTCGTGCGAAAGAGTCTTCGTACACGAGAAAAATTCTACGTCTATCAAACTTTGTAGCCATGAAAAACGGTTGTTACTTCGTTTCGCTCCACGATTTTACAATATGCTACTCGTGCTTGGCCAGTTAAAAGGTGTAGTAAAAGCGGAATAGCTTAATCCTGCCAATATAAATAAAATTTATTATTTGGGAGTTACGGACGGAGACCTGAGGAAAATGAAGAAAACGGAACGATGATAAGGCAAGAATAAAAATGAAGCGAAGAAAAGGTGATGAATCCAGAATGTGTTTGACTCCCCGCTTCCACAGGGGACTCCATAAATCAGAAGATGAACGGCGCGGGAAAATACGATCGTCTGCGGCCAACGTGGAATTACATATAGGTCGATTAACTCTGCCGAAAATTTCATCCTTAATCAAAGGCAAAGTCTCGATTAGTTAGGCTCGATACCGTGCACGAAAGTGTGGTTACAATTGGAATATCGCATCTGGCTTAAAGCCAGATTAGCGTGGCGAATATCCGCGTCGAAATCCACTTTGCAAGGCAGGATCACCGGGTTGCGGCCATTTAACAGCCAATTCGTTTACGCTCGCCTTTCCATCTCTCAATTAATTATTTTTCCTCTTAAATCCTGCAACTTCGTCGAACAATTCCTTTACGTGTCTCCTTCGAAGATTTTCTATTAAGTTTCGCAACGTGTGAGGGTCGTATCTAATAAACGTTATCTGTTTCGCGAAGAAACACGGACCGAGTCACGTAAGTGGGACAGGTAATCTTGTTTGGCAGGGGTACGCGAATGTGTTTCATGTTTGAGGCAAACTGTTTATGAGAACTGCTCTTTCCCTTGTTTTCGGGGCACGGCTTTGAAGATGAACTTTACACAAATTGATTGTTTAACACGTTCGCTGCCACAGAGTGTATTGTCAGTTTATTACAATTATTCAGGACGGTGGTTGACAACTGTGCACGCGACGGTGTATGTTCTTATTCAAGATCACATACTTCTTTGTTGAAATTCTTATTGAAGATCAGATATTTTTTTATTTAAATTCTTATACGAGGTCACATGTTTCTTTGCTGAAGTTCTTACTCAAGTTCATATACTTCTTTGTTGAAATTCTTATCGGAGGTCTTCTATTTATCGACAAGTTTCCGTGATGTTAATTTCTTTGAATCGTGGATTCCGTTAAAATCAGGAATACGTGACAGGAATCGTCAAACTGTTAAGTGTCGAAAATCGTGGTAGCCGTGATAATCGAGCCTTCGGTTCTGCTCAAATATGCATCGTTTGCATTCTACCTCGCGACACGGGCGTTCTTCGTTAACAGACTGTGTTATCCCGATCGATGGCATCGTTAAACACTGCACGCAGGTTAAACATGCAACAGTATGAAATCGGGATTACGCTGCTTTCGCAGGAAGCACATACTCGAGAATCGCGTAGTAATACCCTGGCCTCAACGATTAGAGCTTACGAGCTTGCGCTGCTCTTGTATGCTTCTCTCTTCTTCCTCTCAGTTTCTCTAACCGTGCCTCTCTTTCCCTCCACTTCTCGTACCTTTGCCCCGATGTGCATATAGTAAATTCATAATCACCGAATTTACGGTACGTGTACGATGAAACAAAACAGTTCTCTCGGTACTTGTTCCGTGTAATATTACAACGTTGGTGAAATTGATAATATAGAGGGAAATGATAGTGATCGACACTTCAGTCGTTTTTTAAATCGCTTAAAAAATGACTTTCATCGAATGTCTGGTGTCTGTAGGGATATAATGACATTATGTTATATTGCGATATGATTCGTGTTCTTGATGATGGATGTCTTTGTAATGTTAAAGCGATATTACGCAGCTAGTTAAGGCGAGTGCCAACAAGTTGCTCGTATAATGTTATTTAACTACAAGTACGAGCGTGTACAGGGTTTCGAGTTAATTGAGGTCGCGCGAGCTGCGGCTTCCATCAGTTAAGACGCAATTGATGGCCAATACGGTGGTTGAAATGCAAATAACCGGTTCGGTGTTAACTGACTAACTCGCAAGAAGCTCTTAACATCGACCGAGCAACCGTCATCGCTTTCCGCATGGAAAATTTCAATGATTTAGAGAGTAAACGAGAGATTTTGCACCGAAAGCGTATTATCTTCTTACGAAGCTAAAAATGACATAGTTTCGAACGTCGGTTAACGATTGCGGTTTGACGATGTTAAAGATGACCATATCGGAACATGGAAACGAACAGTGATAATTTAGGATATTGTTATAGCTCCAAGGACCAATATGCACGTAACGAACAATCCAATATTCCAATTTCGAAAACGCAAACGCAACATATATCATGTACCGATTGATCAAACTGCGCCGTGATGGACGGCGACGCGTAATCTCTTTTTTGCTAAAAAAGCACAAAGATAAATCTGCGGGAACTGCTTTCTAACTGGAATTTTCCGACGAGATACTTTAGCACGTAATTTTATATAAAGTACATAAGAAGGGAAAAGTAAGGACCAGATAAGTAAGTAATAATAAGATCTTCTTACTGTTTTAACTTCCATTCTTCAATTGGTCATAAATCAATCCGATTACTAGATTTCGTTATTGGTAGACAGTGGAATTGTTCGATTTTCTTGAAACTTTGAAACCCTGTTCCAGCGGAAAAATGCGAATTGAAGTGAAAATCTATACCTGTGTTAAAATATTCATCAGACGATGATTAAAATTGAATCTGTTATGTCGAAGTCAAATTATGTTGAAATTATGTCGAAATTGAAATCTAATGCATTAAAGCGATGACACTGTTTTCGATTAGGTCATTAGGTCATTGACCAAATAACCGATTTTGAAACAACAGATTTTCAAATCTGTGAATCATTAATACTTCCAATTCAGGAAATTGATACTCAAATATCCAGTTTCTGAATTATTAAAAGAAATCTCATCACTCGTACAGACTAGGAACTTTTCATCTCCAGTTACTCTAACGTTGACATAAAGAAACCTGATGCATCAATGAATGAAATTAGAACCACGAAATTGACTCCACTTGTTCCGATAAGAAAATGCGCGACGAATTCGTCCAAATTGCGAGCAAATTTAGAGGACAAAAATGGCGGTGGTTCGTGAAGATGGCAAGTTAGAAAACACCCAGACCAGGAAAATAAAGAATAAAAACGGAGTAATGCGATGCACGAAATGATCGTTAGAGAGAACGAAACGTCTGGTGTCAAGAGGTGCCGCTTTAATAACGTCGAAATGGATTTTTCGCGGCCAGACGTGGAGAAGTGATTGTGGACAAGTGTGGTCCACACGCGTCTGAGACACGCCAACTCGTTGAAATGTCGGAACGAAACTGTTTTGTTCGAAGTTGTGCTCGTTAATTCGGTCGACAGCCGTGCAACTACTTCGTTTTCTTTTTGCGAAAAGGTTTTTAATTTGAATTTAATAGGAGCTAGAACGTGTGTTGTGATTGTTACCAACCGGTGTTAGAATATTCGTCAAATAATTTTATAATGAAACGAACTTAAAGAAATAATGAACTGTATATACACATTGTTAACTTTCGATGTTGTTCATATTTTAGTAATAGTGTAACCTCAATTGCAAATAGTAGATATTGATATTCTAAAAAAATGGTTAAGATTAATGATCGCACCCTTAATGACCACATCCTAGTACACCTCTCCACTGGAGTTAACAGGACAAGGTAAGTATTTTGCAATAATTTAACAACATAACAGAGTACACTTGAGTGCTTGCTTGAAACTTGGTTGATTATAGACGAACAAAAAGGTTTCGAAAAAACGATAAAGTGACGCCCATTATCTCAGTTTGCCAAGTGCTTCCGTCTATTTCCGAACGGAGTAATGGAGGAATAAAACCAGCACTTTCCGCCTACAATTCCATAAATAATTTTCGAAAAACTCTCATCTTCGGATGTCTTAAAATAGCATAATTTTCTTCAAAACATGTCATGCGTTCAAAATGCATAAATTTATAAAGCGAGATATTCTGTCTTTTCGAAATCGATCGATCGCTTAGCAATAAGTAAGGTGGTATAAATAAACGAAATACCATCGACGAAACGAAGGAAGAAAAACGAGGAAGACGTTTATACTATTTCAGCTTTGAAAGCGTTGTTCGTTTATTTTGAAACGAATGAATCGAGTAACGAAAAGCACCCGATGGAAAGACAGGCCGCGAAAGCAATATAATAGAGACCGGTCGGAGAAACAAAGTGTCATGGGGAGGATGATTTCAGGCTCGTGGCAGCTTGGATGTACGTGCTATGGCGCTCAATATTGCGTCGGGGTTATTGCGAGAAAGGTGGAAACCACAGGTTACGGCTAGAAGCAGCAGAAACTTCCGTGGACCGCAATAAATAGAGATATCCGGCAAATATCGAGATCCTTCCAGTCGTCCGACCCATATGTTCGCTCTGAATCGAGCAATTTAGAAATGCAACGGGAAATCATGATCGAATTTATAATACTTTGATACTTAACAACCAGATATTACATTACGACAGTATCATATTTTATTTTATACTGTGACAACTTTCGTTGGGATTTTATTTAAATTATCATTTTATTGGCATTTGGGTTCTTTTGTGAGCTGCAAGATTGGACTGTAAGCAAGATGTTACATATTACAGATAGGAAAATTTATCTGGAGGATCTCTGGAGTACATAGATCACCAGTTTTTGGACTTCAAGATACATAGATTACCAAATAGATTCCCAAATGACTAGATCACAAAACATGTCTTTATACCTCTATACCTCTATATCACAATACCCCTGGTTCTCCATATCCTCACATCCCTATCGCTCTATACCTCCATATGCGTATACCTTTATATCATACCCTTCCCTACATCTTTCTACTCATCCTCAGACTTCTATATCTCCGGGATCCTAGATTCCTACATCCCCATATCACTGGTTCAAATAAAGAATTGTACGAATCGAAAGAGTTAACTATCCGAACAATCGTGGCAACAGAAAATGGCGGATCGAAGATATTTCCTATGAATTGGTATCATTTCATTAAGGGATAACTTGTAATTCTGCGTCAGCATGCTCGCAGAAGCTCGCTCGATTCCGGAAACGATGATATTTGCAAGATAGCCACGAGGTGGTAATTACCACGTGCTGTGCGGTCCGATCTAGTAACGCGGCTGCGCCTCGGCTGCAGTTAACCAAGCCGGAACGAAATACTTCAGAAGTTCGCTCGCTGGTTGGATTGCCGGACCAAGCCTTCTCTCGCGGTAGTTACATACGAAGCTGTATTACAGAACCGCTCCGCCGAATGTCTGGGAAATTCTCGAAATACCTAGCAGCAACGGTTAAACATCAAAGCAAGCTTTCGGTCCTCTCTTCGCTCTATCGCTCTTATCCGCGTTCTTGTATCACTGTGTTCATGCGCCTCTACCTGTCGCGAATATCGATGCTTTCGATTGTACAATTTCGTAATATTTCCGAGTACGTGTTTAGAGAGTTCTGTAGACACGTTTGAATTTAGGAGCGCAAGTTTTGGGAGTCGGTCGAGATCCGTTGAAGATGATTTGGACATGGTACTTATGGCTAGAAAAGAATCCAGGTGGACGTGGTTGAATGAGGATCAGGACCGAAGAGAACGACGCAATAGCCACTCGTTCCCTTTGAATTCGAGAACAGGTCCAGGTGACGGACAATTCAATAGGACCTGGGATTGGTCCAGGTAAATAGTAAACATCTGGTCGATGCGGTACAAGGAGAACACTATGTCGGATCGGACAATATTGAGCTTAACACCAGAACTGCTCCTAGATTAAATGCGCTTTACCAAAGTTCACTTCATTTTTTAGGACAAATTTGATACAAAATTTAGGACATAAGGCGCTTTCTAACCTGCAAATCCAATTGCAACATTTGCAAATTTTTATACTCCCGAATGTTTAAATTACCAAATATTCAGGTCTCTAAATTCGCAAATTCCTAAATTTCCAAATTCTCATGTTTTCAAACCCCTAAATCCCTAATTAACATACGGCCGATGCCACAACTCGCATCCCCAAACCCTAAACCCCTAATCTCCGAATTTCCAATTTCCCAAATCCCTAAATCCTCAAGTCCCCAAATCCTCAAATCCTAAATTTTCAACTCCGCGGCATCTCAAATTCCCAAATTCCCAAATTTCTAAACGTGAAAGTTTACTAACCAAAAGTCAATAACTGGTGTTGCCCCTGTTCCCCAGAGGAACCCACCACCGCTCGACATCTCAAGCACTCAGCCATTATTGAGTACACATACTACACCCCAAGGAACACTAAACCCGATACAAAGGTATTTGTTACTATAGAAGAAGCACGAAATACGGCTGATATATAGACACGAGGATTAAAACGTTTCGATTGCTTATGACACACAATGCGATGTTTGAATCGAGCCCGTCGATGCGACAGCAAAACAAGTAGTAACGCTTTTGAAGCACACAACGTGCGGTCAATTTGCAATCACCTGCCCGTGCAGAAAACAATCGATACGATCGTCTGACATTCGAGTCGCATCGGTTCGCTTGGCAGCTCACCGGCATAATCTAACCTCGTTAGCACTGGCCGTCGAGTGGTTGAACGCTGTCGTCACCGTTGCACTCGATGCATCATTAAGTTCGTCAACCTAATTCACGGCAGTTTACACTGACCGTTGGCATGCATGCAAACTGCTTTTCAATGGCATTTGCTGCCCTTTGTTGAAAGAATCGCTGAATTGCACCTGCTTTATTTGACTCAATTCCTTTACAAAATATTTCTAGAAGCACTGTTTGCAATAATTCTTAGAAATTAATCTACCACTGTCGGTTTACATTTCGATGATACCATAAATATCTTTAGCATATTGCTTCTAAGTACTACTACGTGAAGATTGTTTATTTCTTTACTCAGATTGTTTCACTTTCCTTTACAAAATAACAGCTGCTGACGTTCTGTATAAAATTGCCAGTCAACAATGTGTTAAAAAGCAGACATATATACCTACAATAGCAAAGTATGGCAAAGGTAAATTTAGCCGACGTTCGTGAACATCTTCGAAGAATAGGTGATGCCAAGTAACTATCGTATTTGGCAAAAGAGGAAACGAACGATGAATTTCGAGTGCTTTGTACGGTACAATGTAATCTTTCGTTGTATGACAGTGACGAGGATACCTGTAATATCCAACACGTCCGGATTACTGAACCGGATAACATACACATCCACGCTTGTCTGGCGCCGGATTACGAATGTACAGAGAACCACCGTTACATTGATATTATGTACTGTATAATACGCGGATATTCGAACGTCTGCGATATCTTCCGTCGTATCTTGCAAGGTTCACTTCTCGTTATACGATGAGATTCTCTTCAACGAATTCCCCTGAAACTGGCTTCTTCTTACGAAGCTATTTTACTGGTAATTTTGTTCTTACGACAGCGTTGCAGCGACGGTACAACGTTGCTCGCGATGCTGTACAGACGAAAAATGGAATAGTTCATCGTGATAACGTGACGCCGTTGTCAATGATTAATTCACTGTGTTTTTCGTAATAGTGCGATAGATAGTCTCTCGAACAATAGATTTATTTTCGGAAGATTAATGGCGACATTTTCGCTAGCGCTGAGGTTGTCACGAATTTGACAAACAATCAGAAGATCGATAGGCAATTTTGAATCAGTAAAACTAGGAATATTGGAGTTTAGAGATACGGACCAATGTTATTGTGATCTAGGGATTCTGGAATTCAGAGATTTGGAGACTCAAGATCTTTGAAATGATTTGGGGATCAAGGGGTTTGAGAATAGAAGTTCGTGGATTCAAAGATTTCCTGACTAGATACTTGGAGATCTAAGGATTTATCTGGCTAGATATTTGGAGATCTAAGGATTTAGTTATCTAGAAATTTAAGGACCCAAGGATTTGGGAGACGTAGAAATTCGGGGAATGTAGAGATTTGCGAATTAAAAAATTTCGAGATCAAAATACTTGGGGATGTACAGATTTGGAGATCTAAATACTTGGATAATCTAAACATTTGAAGCTACAGTAATCTTGGAGATTTAAGAATTCGTAGATATACAAGTACAGGACCTCGGAAACAGACGCATATGTTTCGTTTTTATAATGCAAATAATTAATATCAGAATTCATATCTGAGCCATTTAGGTAGAAAGAAAATCGTGTCGTGAGCAGCAGCAGCGTCAGGAATCTAAAGCTAAGAAGGTACCCTGTTAATTATTCTGCGTGTCACGCGAATAATTCGTTATTTTTAAACGTAAATTGCTCGCAGCTGCGAGAGACACGGGAATTTCGGAACAGTGCAGGGATTCTGAACGAAAAATGAAATTAGCGGCGCTTCGTGGAATACTTGAATCGCAAACGACGCGGAAAACAGCGAATCAAGCCAAATGTTTTCGCGTTTACGCGTAGGATATTTTTCCCTGGCAGCCTTTTGATCCGGACTCATCGTGATATTGCAGTTTCGGGAATAATCGAACGCTTTCAGCGTTAAAAGCAAGGCTGGTAGCTGGCCGATGAAAAACCGGAAACGCGGACGGCAGGAGGTAGTAAACCTCGAACGAATTCGCGGCAAATGATGCACTGTATTATGCGTGTAACGTTGCCCCGGAAACGAAAGCGTTATTCGACGAATAATGTTAGTTTCCGGGGAATACCACGACCGGACTGTTAATTTTCTGAATGGGTTTTACCGCTGACCCGCCATTTCGACCCGTAAATTCGTGTCATTGATGGTAATTTTCGAATCTGGTGTCCGGTGTACCAGCCATGGCCAAATGGGCACTGACCAGCACGGCATACTCTTTCTATATTGCCACGGGCGGGACTTTACGAGCGAAAACTTTCTGGACTTGTAGTATAAAAAGGCATCCTTCCGTAGAGCATTTGAAAGGTTGCAACTTTGAAAATTTGACTAACTCTGAATTAAAAATCTGATCTGAAACTTTCCTGTCTGAGAATTTCATTGTGAACATTTTTAAAGTCCTAAATTTGTAAATATGGAACCTTTGAATCTACAATAATTTGATACCAACGTTGCAAAATGACTAACTTAAAAATTCGAAAAAATTAAGTCAAAGTCACGAACATCAGCTATAAAGAACTATAAGTTTAACAGTATCTGTGTTGACACACGAAGTCGGGCTTTAAACATAAAAGCAATGTGATAGTTAACGATAACCGAATCGATCGGAACACCAAAGCAAATACAGCTGCCATATCGCGTTTCGCAATCGTATTTTTTCTTTTTGAAATCGTATTATCTCCGCCCTCTATGTTCCCTTGCAAGATTCAATTAGACCACGAGATAATTACGCGCGGTATTTGATAAGAGTTCACGGTAAAAGTCATTGCTTCCCGTCGCGGAAACGCCCGGTAGGGGATTTTCGCGTGGAGAAAAGTACACGCGGAAACGATTCCTGTTTCTCGCCGCGGAAAACAAACAAACCGCGGCAAAGATTAGAGAAACATATGCGGGAAAATAATTCGAACGAGGATAATTGTATGCAAATGATACGAGCCGTAAGACAGCCAACACGAAATTGAAACCGTGCGAAAGGGTTTTGCGGGTGTACGGTGTTCGTGTTTGGCCAAGGACCGGAAATTGCAGAGCCATTGTTTTCCTAATTTCGGACACGAATGAGACCGCCAGACGACGACTGATACAAACGATTCTCTTCTGCGGACGATCCTCTTCGGGTCATAAATAATCTAAGCCCGCGTGCAAACACGTGGCCGAGTCGATTTAATGAAGTTGACAGCCATGCTTTTCAAAGCGACCCGACAATTTCTGCGAAACTCCTCGGTTCAGCTCGTTTCGCGTTCGCGTTATTACCCCGCAATATTTCCAGTTAATATTGCAACAAATAATCCCCGTTCTTATGGGCACAAGTTTGTTTAAATTGGATTATTTTGCTTGACGCGACGCGACGCTATTAAACCCGCTCGTAACAGACAGACAGTTAATGCTAATGCTATTGAACACTTCCAAAGAACATTGTATATCGGCCAAATGATACAAACTGAAAAATCTGTAATCATGTTGCAAAAGAAGTGATTCTAAAAACATCAAAAATTTGAAAGTGTTAGTATATTGTTTGACACGAAATGTACCACCTTAGCAAATAAATGAAACAAACTGTACCCACCAGGGAGATACAAATGCTTTTGTATTAAAGCGAACAGCACATGTAATAATATTTAACATTTCTATTTCCTCAGTTCGCGTATCACAATATTAATTGTACGTTCGCGTGGCGTACGTCTGTGCAATTAAAACGGAATTTAATTTCAATTTGAAACGAGGCTAGAAGAGGCAGACCACTTGAAAATATTCCGTGATTAGTTATCAGCGCGGAGACACGAATAAGATGGGTATAATTATGTCGGAGTGCATCTATAAGAAATACCTGGGAAAATAGGAGTGCACTCGTGCTTTGATATCAACGAGTGAAATCGTCTAATTTGAGAGACGATCTTCCATCGCGGCAATTTCTGCCAATTATTCGATCGTACTCTTTGAAGCCGGTACAAACCAACAAACAAGAAATCGTGATTCAATATAAATTTCTAGAAAACATTGGTCAGAGGTCAAACTTGTGCATTCTCTGCAAACATTTGATGCTAATAAGCAATTTGTCAAATTCATGCTGTTAACTACAAATATTCGTTTCGAATATTGAAAGGTTTTTTCAAACGAATAATGATGTGCTACGTACAAATTATTAGCTACAAAATTGCAACACATTATTGTTCACAATATCTATGTTGTCTTGAACTCTCCTGCTATGTTGTGGGAACAAACATACTCTGAATAATTATCGTAATAATATGGTACAACGTCAGTTTTCTGTGCGACGTTTAGGGGTGCGTTTAGCGTAAACAAGCAGGAACATAAAACAAGAACGACATCGTTCGTACTCGTTTAATGTAAATGACTATCGAACGAACTGTTGAATGCGACTGAATGTGAAGCTTTAATCGGCCGCCCGAGTACTCCGAATGGTAAATTCAACTGGGTAGAATTGAATAACGTCGAGTTCAATCGTGGCAAGTCTAATTGCACTGAACTGTGCAGAATTGAACCACATCGAGTCGAATCGAACTTAACTGAATCCCGTCGAATGGAATCACGTCAAATTACACCGAATCCGAGTGATTCAGTTTGGACGCGGTCGACTTGTATCGTATGGAATTGGTTCAGGTTAAATTGCATCGTACGGAATTGGCTTGGGCTGAATTGCATCGTACGGAATTGGCTCGGGTTAAATTGTGTCATACGAAATTGACTTGAATCGCGAATTAGAATTGTGTCGAATCAAGCTGAATCGAGTTGAATAGAGACTCCTCCGCTAAAAACGTTCGAAATGGTATCGCGTCGAATCACAGATGAAATCGCGAAAGTTGTCCGTGCATCGACGTAACAAGAAGAAATCGTAAAGATCGTAGGGTAGGTAGGTCGTTAGAGCGTTAACGAGGATAAATCTCTTGCCGGTGTGGCGCAAGCTCGCGACGGAATACCGGCGGGCCCTTGCATCCGGCCTGCAAAAAGGGCCAAGCATTCCGGCTCGGTTTCCTGCATTCCGGCACGCTTGCATTTCACGCTGTCCATGTAAATCTCCGCGCGGAACGTTCTTATCTTCGCGCGAATATAAAGCCGCCCCTCGTTCCGAGCCTCTTTTACGGCGTTAAGGTGACAAAGGAGAAAAAGCTCTGGTTAGCAGGAAGGGAATAAGGACGTCCAAAACGCGCCATTTATTCCGTGGCTACTGCCAGGCAAGTGGCTGCGACTAGTACACGCGCGCACGTCCTATACACACACCTGGAGAACAGAACCACCACCCTGTTACTGCCTCCTGGCTTTCCCGCCGGTGGTTTTCATATAGGTTAGCAACATACGACAGCGTGTCGCAGTGCTGAGGCTACACGAAAATCCCATAGTCGTTGTGTAACACGTTGTAGCTGAAACTGCTTCGAAAACGCGCGAAAGAGGGAACAGAGAGAATATGGCCGCGTTCATGACGTCTCGAGTACCGAGATTGCCATCGCTATCGCGAATGCTTCTTTTGAACGCTTCTCGGAAGATGCATCACGAGTTCAAAAGAGGAGTTTTTCTAAGAACGCAATATTATCGTGACGGATTCGGTGGCAGACTTCTCTTCGTTAAATCGCAGGGCAATTCTAGATATTACAGAAATACCAGGAAGTTTACGGGGGAATTTTGGGAGGTCCTAAAATGAGGTTGTCTTAGGGAGATCCTAGGGAATAGAAAGCGGTATTAGGGTATTAGAGAGAATCCTAGAGGATATAGAGAGTACTAGAGTCTTACAGAATGCAAGGTTACCAGGGAATCTTATGGAATACAAAGGAACGTGGGAGGATTAGGAAATTCTATGGAATACAAATAGATGCTAGGAGTACTAGAGGACGTCAGGCAATTCTCAGGAACTCTAAAGTAAGACTAAGTAATTCCAAGGGAATCTTACCGAGTTCTAAAAGAACCTATGGAACTTTAGACAAAATCTCAATGCATCATGGGAATTATACGGAGAGTCAAGACTATTATACAGAAATCCTAAAGTCAGCTCATCGCATAGTAGAGTACATGACGTTAACACGCAATAACATTGCAATATGTGACAATGTACTGCACGGCGAAACAACATAAGTAAGATAAGATTAAGCGATCTACGGATTAAATAAATAAAGATAAACTGTCCGTGTATTACCGTATGTAATAACCTAAATGGAACGCAAGGTACGCTGAGGGATTTTGCTTGTATTTTCCTTCTAACTGTTTATTTAATTATCCTAACACCTTTTTCCGTCGGTTGCAGGTTGAAGAAAATCGCGAGACGAGCAACGAAGAATTATTAGCACGACGGGTCGCTGACGTCGTCGTGAATATGAAGGTAGACCCATGCAATTTGCACTTGCTACCGTCAACGCGGACTGCGCTCTACAGCCGCTTTATTAAACTCGCGGAAACTGTTTCGCTTAAAATTACATCCGGATTAGGCGAAGCTAAGTGGTGGCTGGCCGGGATCAGAACGCATACGCTCGGTCGCGCCAGTTCGCGCTTGTCGACACGAGACCTAACGATTTCGTTACGGGTTTAATTATATCTGCCCGCTGATAGGTTCGCGCGGTGCTTTCCAGAGAAGAATCGAGCGTCTGCTTATTTATCTCGTGACGCACACCGAGAGACCAGTGTTACACGGGACTAGTTAACTAGTAACTACGTGTTTAATTTTAATAAAACGATTTCGAGAAGTAACGAAAACGGAATTCCGAATACGGTAGCGTTGCAAATTTAATGTAATTATATTAAGAAACTTTGTTGCGTTAGTACGTTGCACTTACTAGAGATCGTTAATGAATTATGATTGAATTTTATCAAATACAGTCACGCGTTAAACGAAACGAAAATTATATAGGTAAAAAGTGAGAAAACGTAGAATGCTAAGTACTCCATGAGTCAATGTAATATCTTGAATGTCCCCAGGGTGATGTACGACCGAGAATTCGATCTGACAGGTGAGCGATTATTTACAGCCAATCAGAGGTAGAAACCTATCTGACGGACAGACGCATAAACGCTCGCAGATCGCATCGAATGACACGGATGATAATCGAACTGACGAAGGATGATTGGTACGCGTATAGCACGACCGTGACGTTTAACCTGACCAGAGGGAAAACTGTACATTACCTAGATTTCCTCTGATAAGGAACTTCTCTCAAAGGACAATTCTCTACCAAAGATCATCGAAAACATAAGGTGGCATAAATCTCTATTTGTTTCGTGCAAGTTTGTTCATTTCGTGAAACAATCTCGGTCAGGAATTTGCACTACAAACGTTATAAGGTGTTTGTGGAATATATCTCGCGTTAATTCATTTCAAGACGGTTTGTGTACCTTGAGAATTGAAACATTAGCACAGACAATGGATGCTGGATATTATTGCGTTGTCTGGGCCAGCCCTAACTTAGTATTTACGATGCATAGTTTGGGTTCTCGTGCCGCCTGGTGTTATGCAAATCTATTGCCCTAACACGTTACATATGGAGTATACGTTTTCATGATATCAGTACAAAGGGCTGTTCAGGAATTCTTAGTAAAAATTCGAAATATCGTTTAGAAATTGCTGGTAACAATATAAATAATATCAACTGTTATAATTGAATCCACTGCTTCGACAGAATAATTTTATTTGTCATGATTAACAAAAACCGAGTTACATTACTGTATTGCGATCAATCGAACTTCCTACATTAGTTTCACGATACATAAAGCCATTAATTTTGCGTGACGAACCACTGTGGCAGCTATTATTTCTGTTATTATACCACCTGCACTCGCCGTCAGAATTACACACATGTTGCTATTCGATTTGACAGAGATGCATTTAGAAATTCGAAAATTGGGTTAACACGGTTCTTGTTTAAACTTCGAACAAGGGCGAATTTGAATACTAAAATTATGGTTCCGTTTGAAATTCGACCCAGAATAAGTAGATTTGAATAATGCATTACTTCCTACTTCAGTTATCTATTTCCACTTGTTTTAATGATATTATTGATAAGAGTATCAGCTTATCGTTGCAATAGAGTGCGAATTGTTTTTTACCAATTACAAGTACGAGTTGTTCTTATGAAGTGTCAATTACAATCATAAGAAGAGTTCTATCAACGCCACGCAGTTACAAATTGAATTACTTTCCAGCGATTGGACTGAACGATGTTTCCTCTGTAAACAGACTGACCATTAGTACAAATTGCCCTAACGTGGAACCAATAAAAACGAGGCTCGACCACGTGTCACAATCGTGCCGGATCCGTTTCGTGACAAGGTTCCGATACGATCCAAGGTTAATTTCTGAAATTTTAGATTACCGACGACACGGTTACCTGGAAATGTAGCGAAAAAAAGCGCAGCTGGGTTTTTATCAGCGATGGAATTAACGTGTGTAGCGTGTACCTGGGTTTCCGAGTACACACGGTACGCGACGGGATGCGTTAATATCGTTAATTAAAACCGCTAACCCAGCGTCGTTAGTCGCGTGTCAGTCGCGATAACTTCGAGACGACGCGTAACACGGGTCGTGGCTGAAATCGAGAGAGCAAACTGGGCGAATTTTTGTTAAAAAACCGTAATCGTGTTCGCTAGTCAGGAAGATTATGGTAAACGTTGTTTCATAATATATTTAAACTCGTTTTCAATTATAAGTTTCTTGAAATTTCAAACTTTGCTAATTTGTAAATTTATAAATTAAGAAAATTGCTACTTCGACAATTTGTAAACTTAAAAATTGCACGTTGAACGCGGAACACAGATGATTATGTATCAAAACGATGCTTCATTAATATGGCTGTTAACGCGAGTGATCTGGAATTCCATTTCGGTAATCAATCATAATTTGGCTCTTAATATTGGCTCGCCGAACAACATATGACCTGCCTAAGCGTGAAAGCGTGTTCACGTAACAATAACATGATTTATGTCGATATAAAGCGCAAGATTAAGTTCAAATACCTATAACTTACTTTCATTTTCTAGTCCCGTGAAATAAATATTCCGTACGATGAGGTTCACCGTCAATTCGATGGCCTAACAATATTTATTTAGCCAGTATCGATTTCGGTGGCATGATATTGGTTTCCCGTACCATGCTTGTATTTCCCCTTTTTGGTCTCTGTTCTCTCTATTCGTTTCTTTCTGTTTTCCGCTCGGTAAACTCCCGCTCGAATCTTTCGTTTCTTTCTTGGATTAAAAATTGCTCGACCTTCGAGACGAACTAATTTACAAACGTGCGAAAAAAAAGAACGAACTACTAATAACAGGAACAATAAAAACAGAATGTCACTTTCGAGTTATCCAATGGGAGGATGAGAACAGTTTCCGCGTGTACAATGCTATTTCCGGCAGAATGATGGATTCAATTTTCGACAGAGATTCAGTTGACTGGATAGATACAATATTATGTTCCGGAACCGATACCACACGAAAAGAGCTCGCGTGTGGTCCAGCAACTGGTTCCCCTTCTGTCAACCAATTTCGATTTTCGTTTTCGCTCTTCGCTGCGTTCCATTAACGTATCCAAATATTTATTCGATATAATATTGTAATTTTAAAAATGATTTTTCAATTCGAATTCTTTTCCATATCAAATATTCGATGCTGAGTTTGCTCGACAAACCCAAATACGAAATTACAAAATACATATTCAAAAAATTGCTTATAACAACCTTTACTTCTCGACATCACTGACAAGATTACTCGATTGCGATAAATTTGTTAATCTCAATTATGACCATCAACATTAAATACCCAGACTACAATGGTACCAATAGATCAATAATAACTGACCACCGTAAACACAGTATTTTCAAATCATATGCTATTCAGACAATTAACGATGTTCTGTACTTCGTAATATATTGATGGCTACTTACCTCAGGATACAACCGTTCGATAAACTTGTGTATTGCAACGTTCGAGATCTCGCGAAAACACCTGCAACAAGGAAGGAATCGAATTAATACCGAGTTTACAATTAAATATGCATGGGGAGTCGATAACACGCTGATTGGCACGAATTGTTCGAGTTCATCGAGTAATTACGCGGTTCGTTTACGCAAGCGCATTTTTCCACCCCGCATAATTAATCATTTGCATCGACGATATTCTGTTTTTATCCGACACTCGATACACGGATTCCCATATGAATTTTTATCGCCTGTTTTCCATTCCATTTCGTGTATAAACGGCGAATGCGATTCATACGGCCGATACGGTAAAAGCAAACAAAAATCCCCGGATTTTTCGAAATTCCACTTTTTATTTCCTCGCGTTGCTTTTCGCACACTTTTCTCCTGTTCTCGTTAAAATCGTAATGTCTTTCATTTTTTACTTTATATCGTAACAGATTCGGAATTTTATTCGATTCGGGGCTTGAAAAATGCGCTCAAACATCCTAGAATTTATTACGAATTCTTTTTTGTAACTCTTTCAGTCTTTATACGTATTTACGATGTACAGAGAAATTATTCATCGCGAGACTGCTTCATTTTATTCCCCGAATATCCACGATATAAAACCTTCGTAATACCAACCACTATGCTATTCACAAACAAAGATCTTTCACTTTTTGCCTTTGATACAACCCGCATTTTCCGCTGTCTTTGAGAAATTCTTTTTCCCGTAAAGATAAAAGAATAATGTTACATCCGAGCGCTGAATCGAGAGAGTATATTATGTTACATGCATCTTTAAAGAAGCGAGGAAAATCTCTTTCGAGTTTCACCATAATAAAGGACTGTAATATCTTACAGTAATTAGTTACAGTAGCAAGTAGCAACTTTTGGAACTTTCAAATTACGGATTTTGGACTTTCAAATTGCGGGTTACTTTCGAATTTCGAAGCTACGATAAAAGCTGCTACACTGATGTAGAAGTTCAAAGCAGCATGAACAACGTAGCTCCAGTAAGGGAATTTTTAAGAAGGAAGTATGTCTGTGACGTTCAGAAATTAGGTTTCTGGAAACGCGTGAGCACAGAGCTGGTGTGTGCATTCGTTTGGGGGTGCACTTTCTTAAGGGTGCACAGCAGAGAATTTTGAGGAAAAGCATTACGGAGCAGAGTATACTTAGCAAGAGAAAATTTAAGCAACCAAAGGTACACTGAACATCATGTTCTACCTGGTTTACACGTCTACATGTTTATTAAATTCCAGAAATACCCTTTGCTAATTGTCGAACAATGCGTATCAAAAATATGCATTCATTTCATCAATCGCTTTGAGAATTTATTTCATACACATTCTGAACATTGTACTAGCAGTCTGCTCTACAAGCTTGTACACTTTGAATGAAAGAAAAAAAGAACCGAAAGGCAAACTGATTCTCTATTGGACGATCTACCGTTTCGCGGTTTCACTGGATCGCGAGTAGCGCTTCTTATACAAAGGAAACATTCTTCGCGAGCATTCGCCTGGACCGGAACAATATTTTCCCTGTTATAAAACATAACAAAAACCACGCTTCACTTCTCGTTCAGATTATTACGATCTCGTTGCGCGTCACAAAATGTGCCTCTAGCAAAATGCCATAAAAAAGGAATTACCGGAACAAACAGATTTCAATGATCTTCAACTCTCTTGGTGTTAAATTATAGTACAGTAAAGTTCGTCTTCTTTAAAAGCTTTTCTTCGTTTTCTTTCAGAGTGAACGAAGAAGATGAACAATAAATTTTCATTTAGCTCAGGTAGGTGGTTGAAATGCAGAACGTTGAACTTTCGTTTTGTTACTGGATCTAGAAAGTATTGATCAACTATACCTCACCTTTTATCTGATCATGATTCTCGATGACGGAGAGGTGATCAATCAGGGAATTAGTTTCTATGGCCGACGAGTTCGTGACAAATTTTCCACCCGCCTTATTCCCCTTTCCCCGGATCGCAATATTCTTATCAAATCTCGGACGGAGTAGCTTTCATAATGTGGTAAGAACTTTTTCGAAAAGTCATTGTAAAACGATCTGAATTAACTCGACTTACTTATTAATTGCTACGGTTAGATACTTCAACTTTTCCAGCAAAAATCTCACTTATCGAGAATTTAATCCAACGCGGTATCGATTTCGACATTAAATTCAATCAACGGTAATAATAAAGAGAATTTGCATACGCGTTTGTTCCATTTAATTATTGTTTCAATAAGTTTCATTGTGTATTTAATTAATACATTTCGTTCTCTCAAAGCAGGTATTTACAACCCATTCTCGAATATAAATTATTTCAATTTATTTCTATAATAGAAGTTCATTCAGTTCGTTCCGTTCATACGAATAATAATTAAATTTCCTATAAATATTATTAACATTCGCCGACTTCAGTTTCTGGCAATAACCAGATTTTACGTAATTTTCAGAATTTTTGGTTCCAGACAAACTTTTATTTGTGCCAATATATTATATATAACTGACTTATAATAAGTAAATTGTATTCGTAAAACCGTGAAAGAAATAAAACTCTGTTAATATAAATTCGGCGAAAAAAGAAATACAAAGCAAGATAAATTTCGTCCGAGTTCGGTTACAACAGTGAATTCTTGTTTGAAACTTTTCAAATTGAACCTACCTGCGGTTCGAGCGACCGCCAATAAATTACCAGCAATAAAAGAAGAATTATACCGCTAAACTTTTTCGATAATGCTCGCACGATAGACCTCGAGCCTCGTGTTTAATCGTGGCGTTGAATCGTCACCGGAAACAGTGCACTCGAACCATGGACGATTTATATTCCAGTTCGGCTGAAAAATTTCGGAACGAGTTATGCCGCGCGCTCGCGACGCATTCAGGGCTCATACGTCTTCGGACACAGCGAGGGCAGCTAACTCGAACAACCCTCTTGCACCATGGGAAGACGTATAGGCGTGTCGTGGAGATGGGCAGCTTGCCAACAGGCCATAACGCTGATGCGAAACCGAAAGAGAACCATGTATCATTGGTGACTCGATTGTAATGCGTGAGTGGACCTCCACTGAACCCTCGATGTTAAGGTTCGAGCAAATCGAAAGGCAAATGTTACAGATTGCGAGATACTGTCGATGAATTTCTAAATCCAACTACTATTTTACAAAATATTTATTTGCAAACTGCAGACATTTAATCATCTACTGTTAGAATGTGGCTAACTTATGAAGACACCTACAAATCTTGAAAAGTATTCGATATATAAGTAATTAAAATTTTTGATATTTTAAACTGATCTTAAATTTGACCTACCCTTGCTTACGGATCAACGTTCTTAGAAAAGAAAACACTCCAGTCCAAACTCACCCCTCGACTCAATACTTCCGTTCAATTATTCCAGCGTTATAAGATAAGTATAGGCCGAGGTTTGTGAAAATTATGTCAACGAGTCCACACCCAGGAGCACACGAAGGTGCCGCTAAAAAGGACAATGAAAAATAAAAGCGAGGTGAACGAACGGGTTTCCATTATCGATCGTACCGACAACAAGAGTGCACGGGAGACGACTAGGACTGGGTTAGGGAAGTTTCTCGCGCAGTTAACTCTCGTAAATTATGCGGATGTAAATGTGAAAAGGAAAAAACTAAGAATATCGAGTACGTTTGAAACGAAGGAACCTTCTCGCCACATAATTTCGATATCTGTTCGTGACAACGGTTCGTTGCTCGATTAAGAATAACAGGTCAGTTATTCTCGGCGCGGGTAGGCAAAGGTCAAAAATCGACCGTATCAGACATGAAATATCACTCTCGGACATATTTCTGATAACATAGAAATATGTCAATTCCCCGATCAGACTGAAATATTAGATATTAAAAATAGGACAGTTTACGATAGCTGAGTTTAATAATTTGGCACAGTCTGGCAGATGGTGACCTATGGTAATAATAGTCTGATATTGAAGTCTGAGATTTTGAGAAACGATCGATACTTGCGCAACTGATCATAAAAGTAACATTTGTCGTACGAAGTTATCGTATAAAATACAAAGTTTAGAACGATATAAACCTGAAAGGTTACTTACGATGCCTAATAGAACAAAAGATGAATGACCGCGCAAATTTGAAGGCGATTGGTGGCGTCAGGTGGTGCACGGAGACGTACGGTTTTCGTGAACGAGAACGCAACTACTTTGGGCTAAAGAGATATGGCGGGAAACGTAGTTGCAGCTGTGGCTGTGCCTCTACTGGATCATCCGTTCTTCTCCGGTGTAATAACGAGCACGCCGGAGAAACCGGGTCACGATGCCCTTAGAAGTTAAACGTAACGACCGCTGTACAGGTGTAACACGCGAACGATTACTGCCAGATTAATTCGCCACGAACAATCGACGTATTTCCGCGAAGAATGGTCTCTGCAAGTTGAATGGTGAATGAGGCGTAACGAAGGCGTGAAGTGGAATCAGTTTCAGCGTCTTTGAGCTTTGGCGTCTAAGCCGGAGGAACGAGAATGCTCGGAAACGTTTCAACCGGGGAGAACTGTGATCTTCTTCGGTTCACCCTTCAAACGGGCAGCCATCATTCAAGCTCGTGAGAGGTTCGATAGATAAAGAGCAGAAATGATTTTGTTTTAATAATCCAAAATATTAATTCAAATTTTAGTAATAGTTAAGCAAACCTGTTTATTACCCAAACCTGTAAACCAACAAAGGATTAACACGGATTGAAAAAGAAGAAAAGAGTTTGTGTTAGTTAAAATTCAGACCGGCAAAGAAAAGCATGGAAAGAAGGTTCAAGCGCAGGTACACCGCTGTTAAATAAAGAATGAACGATCCAAAGTTTGAAGGAAACTTTTTGCGTTACAGGTTTGTAATATTGTTTTAAAATTGAAAATTAAATCTTAATTTCTCCGCTTGGAATCAACTTATTCCCGCATCGTGAGCTCCGTGAACAGCCGCGGGAACGAAAGAAACAATTTCACAACTCCGAACTTTGGCGTTTGTTCCTTACCGGGCTTTCTCTCTTTCGCTTTTAATTTTTCCACTCGGATTTCGCGGGACGCAACACAACCGCTTGGCAATTTTTCTTTTCCAAACTTTTCGCCGGAAAACCAGAAGAACAAAGCTTGGTCGATGTCTGAAACGCAACCCTTGCTGGAAAGGGGTGAAATTACCACGTTTATCGAAACTTCTTTGTACAGTGCCCTACTCTATGGTGCCGGATGGAGTTACAGAAGCGGAAAAATTGTGGAATGTGCCATATAAGTGGAATTCTCTCTGTGTGGAGTCTTATTAAAATCTCGCAGTCAGGGGTTTAGCTTCATATTATAAATTCATGATTTCTCCATTCGAAGTATTTTAAATTTGCACGAAGATTGACAATTTATCGATTATTTAAATTTCTTCATTTCACGATTCATAATTTTTTACATTTAGATTAAATTTGATCGAAAATGTTACTCAACCTCGAATGTAACCAATCTCCATCGGGGTTTTGAATAATTCAGACATGAATTACGCTATTATACGACAAGTACCACTTCTCGTAAGTCGACACTTTGCAAATAGGAGTATGAAAGTGTACGCTCGTTGTATTTAGTCGTGTTACGTAACGTCCGGTGTAAAAACCGTCGGCGAACGATGTAAGAACACAGAAAAAGCTTCTTACGGTGGCTCGTAACGTCCTCCCATTAACGTATTCCTCGAAACGATCTCGGAAACCGGAGGAAGAGAGGCCGTCGTATCGAAACTCCCGCAAAAGTTGTCGCATTGGAGACCGAAATGGCGTGCTAAAGCTTTTCGCTGGTCGGTTGTTTCTTTGTTAACGATACCGCGTCGTGGAAACGGGTCTCAGGTGAATCTTAAACGAAATCACCGATCATCGTCCCATGGCTCCCATGAACGCGCAATTCTTCGTTCGTACCGATGATAATTGGAAGAACTTTCGTGGAGCGCAGTAATCGTAACCTTGTTCCGCTGTTTCCGTTATTATCGTTTGCATTGTTATACGGCGGTGTATGCTGGGAGATAATTAGTTATACGCAGGATCTTGTTCCTTGTACCTAGTTCATTTGAACATAATACTGAAATACGCCATGATTAGTTTGCAAAGTATAATTCAGCGTTGAATATTATTACGCTGTTAACGAATAAACAATTTTGTATTTCAACATGGGTTTATCATGTTTGTTGCACTTTCAGAATTTTGAAAGAAATAAATGATACAAAATTGTATGTTAGTCGGGTTAAATAGGAACAATTTTATACAAAATGAAAAAGATAACAGTAAAGATAAAATGTCTATTCCGTGCTTTGATATTATTAAAAATATTTTAGATAGTTGATTTATTTATGAAACTGTTCATAATTACAATTTCGTTAACGATGTGTATCGAAAAATCTATATCGGTAAAAGTCACGAATTGACCGAAATTATACATTATAATCACAGTTCAGAACTTGTTCGGTTAACATCGCGCGTTCATTAGCCTTTCTCGAAATTTTCTATTGTGCAAAAATTGCTATTAACTGCAAAGCGGAACAGTACGCAAACTTCAGTTTAATCCATTGTTTGCCACAGCTGGTCCGCCATTTTGTACGAAAAATGTAAATGGAAAGTTTGCGCGGTCAATTTATCACTTTACTTTCAAATTGATCAAATCAAATATTATTCTCCGATATTTTCACGTTGCCAATTTATGTCAGGTTATTTGTTTCACAAATTATAACTCCTATATTGTATTCGTCACAACTTTGCCACAAAGGAAACATTTATAAAGTTATTTGTAAAGACTTATTATGACTTTAATTTTGCTAATGGTTTTTGTTAACGTTATTCGAGATCGATGGTCTCGTTATACCGACGTACTTTAATTTACTTTTATTTCTTATCGTTAAGTCTCGTCTAGATGCTTTTAACTAGGTTACTCCGAAGCTGTCACAGAGCGGTCTTTGTTCATCATAATAGCGCTTCTATGCGATTCATCTTTTCCATTTAACTCGAAAGCAAGTTACGCAACCATTTTACGAAATAAGTTCCGAGCACGGTGCACTTACGGCTTCATATTTCCTTATTCACGATCGTTCGTTAATTAGCTAGGTATTTTCTGCATGCTACGTTTCAACGGAAAATTTATACATATACAAAATACATGAAGATTTACGAATGTACTAACGAGTAGCCTGATTTCAATTACGTACACATTTGCAAAACAAAACTCTATCGTTACAAAATTAAAGTTCTTCCTGAAAATTATTTCAGGCGATCAACTTTCAGTTCTCATTTTGAACAGACTGCAATGTTAACAACAACGTTATTCGAACCAACATACGTTGGTCTTCTGAATCATGTTCGATTACGGCAGCTGCCAGTGATCCTCGAATATTAAACGCGTTAACTGGATCACGATAATACAATTCATCTCGTTAATTGATCGTCGAAACTCGTCAACGATTTGGCGATCCAACAACAGCCGAGATAGTCGTTCGTGACCGAACAAATTCAGCAGAGAATACGCGATAAAAAGCTTCGATTTCCGGGGCAACGGAACTTCTTCATTGGAAAACGGAATTTGCGTGGTGAACGAGTATCGACAATTCGAGGATCGTGGCATAACCTAACTCCGTACACACGTTCAAAAAGTTTCCGACCTGATTCGTTCAAAAGCGCATTAGTAGTATTACCCTTCGTCAATATTTGGAATAAATAGTACCGACGTTTCTGCGTTTTCCATAATTTATTACATGCCTTCGATACAGTGTTTGAACGAAACTGAAAGATCGTTTAGTTCTTACAATTTGAAAAATATAACAGCACGATTTAATTTCGCTGCGCGAGTGGCGAAAGTGCATAAAAATATATCAAATAACGATAAAAGCGTACTATTGAATTAATCGTGCAATAGTGTTTGTTTAGTTCAGGCAGTTCAAAAAAGGCCGTAAATTGCTCTGAAACAACGAAGTGCCGTGACGAAGCATTTAAACACGATTTCCCACGAGGTTTTCCAAGGCCTTTCAATAACTATGAACATTGTATACTTGTGTAGCGAAACAAATGGCACACGTTGCGAACCGAATAATGAAATTTTATTTATCCGCAGAACTCGATTTTTCGTTGAGTCAGGAATTTTCTGATCATACAGCGGGTAAAGTGAAACGAGAATCCCGAACAGTCAGAAAACGGGAATACCGGGATACAAGGTGAAAGTAATTAAACGAATGTTGCCGGCTAGGCTGCAAGAACGACGAAAAACGAGCAGAGGAAAGTATGAGAATAAAATTGGACGAGGACCGATCGAAACGGAATATCCGATTCGGGTCTCAGAGCGCAGCCTCGTAAAACAGGGACAGACGCGTAAATCCAACAAAGAATGCAAACTTTTGAACACCCCCTCACGAACAAAAAGTTGAAGAACACGTAACGCGAAGAAACTCGCGCTCTTCGTACACGCGTCAATTATTCTCTTTGTGGCCAAGTTTTCGCATTATTGTTACAAGATACGAGCAATTCGCTGCTCCGAGTTTGCGAGCTTCTTTCGTCGACGAGCGTCTTTATGAGAGCGACACGGAGACCCATGGAACTACTAAAGAGTTTGCAGCCCCCCCTCGACAAACTTTGCCCTCCATTGCACCGTCTCTGCTTTAACCTCTTTAACGGAGAATTTATTAAAGCGGTAATAAACATTATTACTTGATGCTCTGATAGCTGGTGCTAAATACCTGACTTTCGAATTTAAACCATTAGATCATTTTAGATGGTGGTATATCAAAGAACCAATCTTGGAACATCGTCTATCGTAAAAGTAAAAGAAACATCATAAAACTGCTATAAAACGGTACTTATGACGCGTTAATCTACATCGAGAAGTTTGCTGAAAAAACGTAGACTGTTTGTAAATGATTCTAATACTAGTTGGCTGGTTGTCAGAAAATCAAGTAGGTACTTTGTTAACAATCGAAGATTAATGGTGATCATTTTTGTCCAAAGAAGATTAAATGTAAAAGTGATAATGTTTGAGTGTACTACTTGAAATAGAATTTAAACTAAAGAATTCTTGGGAAGCTTAACCCTGTTTCCTGGTCGAGAAATCGGCATGTTGGTATTAAAACGAGCCACCAATCTCGCGTTTTTGCGTTCCCAAGCTTTTCCCGGATATTCCTTCCTCTGTGAGATTCGATGAGAGGGATGAAGGTAATATAACGTGAACGTTGTAAATCTCGACGAATTTCAGAGCCGGAAAGTTAAGCTTTTATTCTACACATTTTCAACACTGCGAAGGCTACCTTCCAGTTAACGGTACGATAAGTTTTATAGTTGTTTCATTTGCAATTAGATAATACGGTCATTTGTTTAAAAAATCTGGGCTTGGTACACCCTGGTTCTGAAGTTCAGATGTTCGACTCAAAACAATGATACAACTAAATTACAGGGTGTGTTCTATCTTCTTTTATATTTGACAACTAAATAGGTACAATCAATCGCGAGATTGTGATGACCTAGATTAGTCACAATCAGCTGTGAGATCGTAATGACCTATATAGCCAAAATCAATTGTTAGATCTTGATGTCCCAGATAGCAGATGTATATTAATGATTGCTTTCAACTTTGCAATCGATCAATGATTCATCTGATCTCTTGGGAAATACACAGCTGTGAAAATATTGATACTCAAAAAAATTCTTGTTACTTATACGATAGCTTACAGTTCCACAATTTAATTGTAATTGTACATTCATCTTGCAGACATTACCAAGATGTTTATATGTGCATGTACATGTATATGTTTCTTCTACCGTTTCTTGAATATATTTACACGTTTTCTAGCCTATACGAGTTTGTTTATTTCACATTAACACAGATGTTGCTCACAACGGAGTAGATGCAACGGTTTCGTTTCACGTGCAATTAACTTCCATCGCCTCGTTTCAAATCGTTGCTTTTTAACCTCCGCTTCGGGAATACAGTTCGAACGAACGGGACATCGCGTTACGTATGCGTTACACCCGGGTAATCTTTCATTTTACCCGATTCTATCGCGCGTCAAGTAACACCAGAGAAATATTCCCGAGACTTTGCGTTATTGCGCGAGCAAAATCCAATAGCGGTCATACATCGCTGCTTGACAGGCTTTTTCAAGGAACGGGCCAATTTTATTCGAACTAATAAATCACTATGAAAGAAAGGTAAAAAAGGACGAAAGAGCAGGGTGAACCGATCGAGGCGTGCAACGAAAAATCGACGAATCTATTTTGACTTCCCTTCGTTCCGTTATCTTTCAACAAAATGGTGTCCGCCATCAAATTGTATGAAGGCGCCGTTGCAATAAACTTTCCGAACGGCTTAAATTCCGGAGAAAGTACTAACGACCGAACAATCGTTTCGACCGACTCGCTTTTTCTAGGTGAACAGATGAGATCCTTGACAGTGCTCGTTCTTCGCGCGGCCATAGATGCACGGTAAATTAGATCCACCAGGTGTAACGTTCTGGCGTAAAACTCGTCTTGCACGTGTCGCTTTTTACACGATCCTTAAGACAAAGGAACACGTGAAATCGATACTCCTCTAAGTACAAAGTATTTGCTGGATGCTTGATTGTATTGGACTGCACACAAGAAACACCTGACTTTGATAGCCGTTTCGTGGAATCCATGACAATCGTTCCTGCCTCTTTTGTGTTCTTAAGCTCTTCATTTGTAGGACAAATGGCCACTCGATAAATACACATAAAAGCATCCTTTCTTTTATATTTTTCCAACAAACATTTTATGTCTTATAAGGTGATCATTCAGAAATGAAATTCTGGCAATGAAGTCTAAACACATCGTAAGCAAGTATTTTGTTGTAAGTAGTTTTTAAATCAACGTTGTAGCAGAATAATTATCTGGACAATAAACACGCAACCCTGTAACTTTCTATAAACTGAGAATTTATATTAATCGCTCACGTCGTTTCACTTGATACACGTTTAATGGCCACGGCATTGTAACAATGGTCCGTGGTCATAGATTAGCGAACGAACCGATGATAGCAACGATTAAGAAGCTAATTGCTCATTAAGTTACGACTGTGTGCGATCGTTCTATTGAATACACGAGTACGCGTTGCGATACAAAGAGTCGATGTTCTTCTCCCGGTTGAATAAAAGTTTATTTCAAAGTTTCCCCGACGATTTCAAGATTAATGACCCCTAATGATTCTGCCGTTGCTTCGAAATTAATCGAGCGAAACTGCGAGAACGATTTCGACTAAGCTAAACATTTCGGTGACGACCGAAAATTGAACTTAATAGAATCAGCAAACTTGTCATAAAACTGACCCAAAGATAATTGTAGTTTCTGATCCTTAATCTGATAATTCTGATGCTAAAAGTGTTTATTCGATAAAGCATAACTTGAATGTTTAAATTGGTTTTCCTCGAAAGCACCAAACCTGTACACACAATATTTGTGCGCCGGGCCATCGATATAAAAATTGTCTAACAGCTTCTATAGATCGAAATAACGGAAAAGCGTCGAAAACAGAAATGTTTTTGACATCTTCGAACTGAAAAGCATCAGATTTCAATTGTGAAACAAAGTTCGATAGGTGGTAATCGAATCGTTGTACAAAATGAAAGTATCCGATAACATTTCCGGTTCGTATCGCTCGAAAGTAACGTATCCAGTTCATAATTTGCAAAGTTCCCTGCAACAACAATACGATAGTCTTTAATAGAATCAATTTGCAAACAAGATTCAGTAAAGTAACTCGATCTCTGCGAAGTACCCGATTATTCAGCACGAAAGTTCGGGCGAAAGAAAAAACCGTAGCCATTCCGCGGGTTAAATGTGCCATAAGTAATGCATCTCCGATGGAACGTGTACACCGGAAAGGGATTACCCTCGCTTCCTGCTTTTATTCGTTGATCTTAAACGCGCGGCTACAACTTTTACGCGGTTCCACCGAAAAAAAGATTGTACATTTACATTTCATCTTTATAATTTATTGTAATGTCTTTATTCGCACATAATTTTTCTTAACAGTTTCGGAATTAAAATAAAAGTTCCTTTTTATGCAGAATGAAGATCGATTTGAAAAATGGATTCGTCCTTGACATATTCTCGAGATCCTCGAGACATTGGAAATTTTATGAATCTGAGGAATTTTAAAGATCTGAAGAATTCTAGAGATGTGAAGAATTTTAGGAGTCCCAGAAATTCTGTGGATTCCATAGAGTTCTAGAAATCCCAGGAATTTTAGAGATCCTAGGAAGCTCGTAACCTACTATAGGGAAAATAGTGATATAAGGAAAGGAGGAGCTACCGCCTATATGCCGTTCGAAGGATTTATGGCCGAGATGTGAAAAAAGTTCTTCTTACTTTAGATTCCTCGATCGATCCCGTCGCGTCGGTTCGAATTTGAACCCGGATCTACTTTCACGAACGTTCCAAGAAGAAATACCCGTGAAAATGGAGAATCCTTTTCCTTATCGAAAGACTTAAGATTGTAATTAATGACGGGAGATTCTATCGCTCGATGCTTTTCCAAATTACGTCCATCTATCGTGGCCATTTTGAACAGAAGTTTACGTCATACGTTAACACGCCATTACTCATATTAGCACAGGTAGATGTACAGCTTATTTTATCTTTTAATGAACAGACATGCATAAATTACATCTACACATATAACTCTATATAAATACTGAACTTGAGTAGATATATTTAATCCTTCAATTTTTGATATTTAAAGACGAATATCCTTCTTCAATTTTATATATAACTTTGCTCAATTATAGTACAATTCTAGAAATATAAGTGCTTTCTACGGATCCGCTGCTATTTTGAGAAATGAATTTTTATTCGGGGTTGAAATTATTTCTATTACAGTACATCCGCTTGATTTCTTTAGCAACGAAGTCTGCACTTCATCCATTTCCGGTACTAGAGGACGAAAGAATTATAGCTCATGCGATTGCGACAATTTCACCCGGGATCTGTTTGAATATAACGAGGTCGAATAAGGAGAAAGGGAGACGGTGTTTTATGAAAAAACACCGGCTCGTGTGATCGATCGATCATAATTGCACGATGAAGAAGTAGTACTAACAATCGTGACACGTTGAGGGGAAATCTTTTTGCGATGATTTTCTCGTTTACATTTAGGTAAGTGCAGTAAGTATGCAAATGAACGTTGCGATTTCAGGGTATGTTATGTACTTAACCTCAATCGCGAGTTCCCAAACTTTTGTGGAACGAGATTCACTCTCGAAACTGGTACGTTATTGTGATTCATTCGATTACAACGTTGTAAAGCCAGTTCTATAAAAAATCAGCTCACTTTGTACATAAAATACACTGCATTAAATTTAATTATCAAGTATTGATTTTTATTAATTCATACTCATATTTTTTCAACTTTTCACGACACAAAACAAAAAATTGTTGATCCTGCTATTTTCAGCTTGTAAAATTCCTCGTGCTCAAACATTTATAGGGTATAGAGGATTTTATATCGTGTGAGGGTGTACGTGCGTTTTCTGGGCTCACAGTTTTCTGTACCTCCAGGCGGAAAATAGATCTGTGACTTAGCCTAGAATGCGTGAAAAATGTGGTATAAACATTGCAGAAGATTAAAGGAAATACTCGAAGTGCCTTGAGTCTCGACGTACACGGTAGTGTCTTAAAATTGGGTTTGCTGAGAAATGCCAAGCGTCGTTCGGATAATTTCGTAATCCGCCTCGTAAGTTTTGCTTCTAAACACAAACGCTATCGATTTAGTCAAGCTCGGATAAGAAAAGCCAAGAGAATTGTTTAGAAATTTTTAATACATAATGCATGGATACCGAATTTCTATGAAACCATAATACTAGACATTGTAAAGTCACAGTATATCTTAGTACAATACAGATCTGGGTCACGATTAACCCGACTTCGCCATTCGAGGGTTAATCAGTCGCCCAATCGATAAATTTCTAAACTCATTTTCTTCAAGACAGTTTCTCGATAAGGTCGAGATCGACACTCGACGGGACAATATCGGTTTGTTGCTTCGACTATCACGGTTGGTTGCAGGAAGAAGCAAGCTTATTCTCAACGCTCGCGAAATTCATTTTGTCAAAAGCGTTTCGCGGTTTCTTGTTTCAGAGACGACCGCGCTTTCTCGTTAATTGCGTTCGACGTGTACTCACTTTGATCTAGAACTTCATTTCGTTAACGAATTGTTAATTTTTTATCGAACAATACATGTCATTCCTCTTCTTTTGCTTCACTTTTTTCGTATAATTTTTGTTATTGGCTTTAATTAAACATTCGGCTTTTAGCCATATAACATACAGACTGAAAATTACATTCGACGACCATGTATTACGAAGTTGTCCTCAGCAACATACTCGATCTGAGATCGATTTGCCACGATTTTTGGTCAAGAATAAGAACAACAGACATAAAATAATGTTGTGACATATAATTTCGAAACACCCTGTACGTACATGGGTATGCCGATAAAATTGGAAGTTGCTCGAGCGTTGGACAGCCGCGTCACGAAACGCTGTATCGCACGAAAGCGTCCGACCGGGCTCGGTTCGAAGCGAGAAACGAATTGGTCGAAACGAGTCGCGTCGTTCGATTTCCTCGTGGCTCGATGAAAATTCCGCGTGCTCGAACGATCACGCGAAACCCTCAATGTCCGTCGCGTCCGTATTTCGCCGCTGACAAATTTATGACGCGTGCAGGAGAAATTGACGCGCGAGTCGGACCATGCGATTTTTTCCTGCGAACAATTGTATCGCGCTCTCGTCGCGCGTTCAGCGGGAATTTTGTCCCTGCGCCTCGTAGTGGAGCCGGTGATTCTTCCGATGCGTTTTATCGACGGCTCTTTGGTGCCATTCCGACCCACACGATGCAATAGTTTCACAATGCGATTGATGTAACTTGGTAGTGCATCTGCCAGACGTGCCAGGTGAAAATATTCCACGCGGTATTCACTGTTAAACCAATCGCTTCACAATATTGTCACTGTCCGTTAGAATCTACTCTTTTTATGAACTCCACGGGATTAGGTGGATTAAAAGCTCTCCCACCTTTCACATAGCTTTTCAAGCGTGGTGAGATATATTTTAACCCACCTCGAAAAGTTTTTTTTTCATTTTTTTATATTAAACAAAATTTAACTTGGATTCATATTTTCTTGAAGATCATGTGCTTCAAAGAGTTATTGCAATGACATCTAAAGTAGGGTACGTTCGATGGTATCAATTTTGTGAGAATTTTACTGTTGATTCGATGGTTATTAAACGGTGGTGTGCTTCGAAATAACGAGTAGCTTGATAGTTTCCTAGGCTAGATGACATCGTTTCGCACTCAAATTCCCCGTTGGTCTTGCCAGCAGGTAATGGATCCCGCCAAACGCAGACACCCGTCGATACAAAATGAACCGATAATCTCGACCGATGCGGCCAACGATCGAAATCGAATTGGGAATTCAAGCCGCGTAAGGAAATTTAATTACACCGCGAATATTGACGGCCACTCTTTCGAATTAAAGAACGAATTCAACCGTAGAGGATAAAATGGAAATATTGTTTAATCATCTGGCGGCAAACCACGGGGACGTGCGGCAATTTAAATTTTATTTCATTATTAAACCGCGATTGGAATTTTCCATACCTTAATTGGTGAGATACACTCTTGAAAATGATAATCTTTTATGAAAAATTTTCAATGCATTCATCAAGGTTTCTATGTTTGAAAATGCAGGAAAGTTCTAAAATAAAGTTACAGTCTTTATGTCCAAAAATTCCAAAATCCTAAAACACAAATTTCAAAGTACTAATATCTCAAAGCCCTAAGTACAATTTGACCCTGTATCTGTCGTATAGCAATTAGAATACCTCCAGTTTCGCGAAGGCTTGATAAATTTACATCGCAGTATCAGCCGTTTAATAAAGTTTGTTACCGCGTTTGCAAATTAGTCTTGGTCCGGGCAAAGGGATCCTACAAATAGAGCCAGCAAAAAGAAAGGGCAGAGAAGAATGGCGAAGAATTAAGAGAAATAAAAAAGGTGGAATCGAGGGGGAAGATAGAAAGGCGAAAGAGATGAGCCACGATTCATTTAGTTTCACGAGTTTCACGAGGGACACGATAAAAATAATCTCCGATGGGGTGGAAAGGTTAGCCGGGTCCCGTTTCAGATGGAATCCGAATCCTGACATTTGCATCCGGCATTTTACGTCTTGTTTTGCATAAAACAGCCGCCCAGTATCAAGGCTTTTCCTCAATCCAGATAATGGATTCTCCGTTCCTCCACCTTTCTTCCAGCGAATTTAACGCCGCCTTTCATTGTCCCTTCGGCCGGTGTGGTGCGGTGGTCGCTCGTAAAATGCTAATTTGCGGACGGCCGTTCCACGAATGGATCGGGATCGGTTAGCGCGAGTGGATAAAAATCGTCGGAATACCAATCGAGGAAATCCTTGAAAACGGACCCCAGTCCGTCGATCGATCCCCTTCAACTGGTTCGTGTACAAATCACGTTCTTCTGCGGTACACAGGTGCGCCTGGTAAAAGGTATGCACCCTCTCTTTGCCGTCTTCTTTCTTTCTCTTCTACCTTCCTTTCTCTCTTTCTCCCTCTAAAGGATTCACGCGATCGCATACACGCGCGTACACGTGCACACACACAGGGTTGCACGGTATATTCTAAACAACGCTACGGATTGACATTAGATATCAGCGAGGCCAGTCACGCAGGTAAACGTGCCCGCGGTACCGCGACCAGCCGGAAAGTAAATTTTAATTGAGGCACGAACCTCTCGTTCCGCCTTAAAGTTAGCCGCGTTTCGGGAACAACGGATCCCCCTAGTTACTTATTCTCCCCGCGGCCATCGTTGGTCACGAAATTCCCGACTTCGCATTACACGCGGCCGGGACGCTTGCGAATTTATTCAAGTTTCGCGTGGAGACCGGAGATACTCTATCCTTTTGACGAGCAACCGAGCTCTGTCTTTGCGATGTAATTTGTAGCGCAAGAAATTAGCGAAAAATAGGGAGAACGAGGTACTGGGTCTGGTGAAGAGGATCCTCTGCATGTTTGTAGCTGATTACTGTGCCGGGTATACTGTGCCATTGTCAGATTGCTAATGCCCTCATTTCTCGTGATTTTTCTTGTTATAGAATATACAGATCCAGAAATTACATTATTCATGAGAATTAGATTTTACTCGCTCGTGAAGAGTCTACAAACGGTTGTAACACTGTGTTAACTTTTTTACTGTTGATCATGTGTATCGATGGCAATCTCAGTCTGCACGATTACTTTCTTGGGAGGATCAAAATAATTACAAAATAAATTATTCGCCAAATCGTAGCCATCAATTTTTGATTGCAGGATTGACATTTAACGTTTGATGGAACCATTCCCGTTTCTAATTATAGAGCTGTAATCCAGTTGTATCCCTCAGGGGATGGTAGAAAAAGAAGAATGGAAAGATATAACACCTCCGGCACGGTGTTACCAACGAACATGTTCCCTTTCTCTCCAGGGTCCTAGCTTTTAATAAAGGGATTTATCGAGGTATCATTTATAGGATAAAAGTGAAACCTTCAATTCCCTACTTTCTGATATGAAATCCCTCGCACGATATTGTTCGTTTATTCGCTTTCGGAAAGAAACACTAGCTAAGGGATATCATAAAGTGGACGCGACCGAAGATGAAGCTAGCGATGGCACCGGAGAAGCAACATAAATTTTATGGGAAACAAAAGTTCTTCGACAAAATCTTCCCGATCGTAAACGATGTAACGACACGATACCGAAAATTTATTGGAGATTAGTTTGGTACATGCGCAAAGCATAGGATCGAACGGGGGCTAAAATCCATTACGACGGTCACCGCGTACAACGCACGCAACTTGGCCAACACGCACCATCCACGCAACACAACGATCGGAAACGTCTGCTAAAGTTTGCATACAGGGTGTCTGTTTTGCAAAGAAACTGATGATGCTCGGCGATGCTTATTTCGAAGAACTATCAACACTGTTTCAATATCTTTAATCAACGGTATCGAGGCTAAAGTCGTTAAGACGATTACTTTCATCACGAAATAAAACTTTACTATGTAATTAGACTTTATCATGAGAATACTTTATTTAACTAGGAGTTAACCGTAATATCTGTACTATGAAACTTCGAAGCGAAATTAATTATACAGGAACAAAAACAATTGCAGTTAAAATTAAATGTAACACTTAACGTGGAAAAGATTTAAGAACACTTAATATAGGAAAAACATTGTGCCTACTTGTATATTCTTCGTAATTCAGTTTAGTGAGAATGTATTTAAAATTTTATAAATAATTCTGATCCATTTACTCTGTCAGATGTAGAGAATTGATAATGGACAAGAGGAAGAGAAATTGAATTTAGAGCTATTACTAAATTAGAATAATCAAATCAGCTGGTTAATGGAACTTTATTCCGACGAAGGTTGCACGTTCGAAAAGCTCATACATCATCTTTCTTTTCTTGGCTATCGCTAAATAGGCTCTGTTCGCTGCTCGTGATTTAACTTCTTTCCTTGACTGCTAATCGTTGAATACGAATCAACTCGTGCTTATAAATGGAAGGTAATTAAGAGTTATTTCATAATTGACACCTACGTTACGTATTGAGTACGATCACGTTCCCAGATAGAACCGTCAAAAACAGAAACTATTTCCAACGCCTGTGTTGAAGAACAAGCGAAACAACGTCACAAAAAACAGAGGTTGCAATAAATCAAAGCCAATAAAATATCCAAGCAAACTCGCAGCGCGACGTTTCGACACACCCAGTGCATGAACAAACTGGCAGCGTCACCACTATCGAAAAAAGTAGACTGTTAGGATTTGGTTCCACGGACATCGTGACTAAACACCATTTCCAATTCGGTTCCCTTGTTCCTTTCGTTTCCGTGGGACAGTGTATCGTGTTTCCAATTTACAACGAAAATCTCGCCGCCCCTTTCTCGACCAGAAAAAGCAAGAAAACAAACAGAGCGGGAAAAACGGTTCGCATAAACCATTATCCGGCATTTTCGACGAGAAAGCACATTTACGGAAAGGGAGAGAAGCCACGGCGAGAAGAACCCATAATAACAGACGCACGTCGAAAAATACGAGGCTCCTGTTTGCAAGGCAGATTACACGCACGCGGTCGATGACTCGCGGTGCCGGACCCCTCGTAAATATTCATTTAATCTGATCTAATCTAGACGAACATATTCTGCGCCTCGTGTAATTGTCGGCGAAATTGCAAATCGATATGTAAGCGGGCCGAGGTTGTGCCTCAACTGATATTGTACGTACTTCGCTGGACAACCATTGGTGAACCTGTTCCTCCTGCTGTGGCCACCCTTCCTGCTTGTCTACCAAGTGACGACCAAACTTACGTCGCTTCTTCGATGAACTTTCGCTACCCAGCCATGTTTCGACGACCAACGCTTCCCCGACGAGTATCCGACCGTTTTCATCGCGTACAGTTCCCTCGTGGTTGCCCAGCTTCGTCCGCTATTGTAGCTTTGTTCCCAGATTGACAGTGATTGAAGGATGCCTAATGGCCTGAGAACGTTTGATGAAGGGAGGAAATTTTGATGGACTTCTGCGTTAGGGAAGATGAACTCGGAGTTCGGAGTGAGTTGTTTCATCGGGGGAAAGTATTGTGTTCAATGCTGAGCGGAGATTGATATAGATTTTATCAGAAGTGAGATCATCCATCTAGATTTTAGGCTTTACTTAGAACCTAGGACTACCTTCTTGTAAATTCAAGGATCTTTATAAATTCTCAAATTCCTAAATCTCCAAATCCCAAATTCTTAAATTTCCCAGCTTCCTTACTTTCCAAGTATGCAAATATAAAAATACGAAGTCTGCGCAGATTTCCAACACCCTATCGCTATCTGTATCATGTACGCCGTTATCTCAAAGAGCTCAATCTACCATCGCTGTTCTAGATCCTAAGCTTCCCCTAGGCGATAAACCGTTCTTAGATCCCACGCTACTCCAGATCCTACATACCATCGAACAAATTTTCCAAATCTTAAAAATATTGATAGCGTACATAAAAGTATAAATCCGCGAGCATACATCTCTCTTGAAAAGTTTGATCTGCTCATATCCCGAGACACACACAAAAAACAGACGTATCGTATTTTCTTTGGTGAGAGCATAAACAACTTCGGAACTTTTAATCATTTTTGCAGCGTATCCATCTACAAGGTCCATTACGACATCTTCACTTATTCAGTCGACTCCTCGTTCAGCCTCATCCGACGCGATAAAAACGTATTATTTACGAGCAGGCTGTAGCCCGACCACAGGCGTAAAAATAAGTATACTCGTTACGCGTGCTCGCGGCCGTAAATCTCGCTGCTCGATTTCATTTAATATTTACAGCGTTGAGATGAAACGGAACGCGGCAGAAAAGCCGTACGAGAAAAGGGAGAACAATTAATCTCGCTCTGTTACTTCGCGCGAGGCCGTAGCATCTATGGAAACGTTTCGATGGATTTGGCAGGGGTGGAAAATTAAAGTCCCACGGGACGCGCGTTACCCAGCCCGTGAAAAATAATGCCCGGAGCGCAATATTTGCATCCGGTTCAATCGGAGGACTCGAAACGAACGCGTCAGCCAGGGTATTAATATTTCTGCGAACCGTAGGTCGCGCGACGATCACGATCGGTCAAATAATTTAGCTGTAATAAATATCGGACCAACGAGACGACTCGTGCGTGGCGTTAGCAACGCTGCCGTATGGCGTATATCGAATTCCTCGCCAATCCGGCCAATTTTTCGCGACCGGCCAATGAAATTCAATTCACTCGTCCCCCGACCGTCAACTATCCTCTGTAATTTATAATGGAAGTTGTTAGGATTGTTGCAAATTATTAACTCTTTTCTGCTCGAAATTTTCTTTTAAAGTTTACAATGTCTCCATGTGAAAGGATGTTCAAATGCAATGTGGTCATATAGATTTTATCTTCATTCGTAACTCATAATGAAATATATTATTGAGATATTTCAAGAACATTAAATTTCGAATTACCTTCAAGAGGATTGGAACGAGGGAAAATGGAGTACTTGGGGAACGTTGTCTTATTTTTAGAATTATCCCCACTTGCACCCTCGCAACCGGTGGACCGTTTCTTGGGATTCGAAAGCGGTTAAAGAGGATTTTGGCCAGCTACACAGCATTTCAATCACCAACATCGAGTGTGCTAAACAGAGGAACATAAATCCCCAAATCCCCAAATGTTTAAGATATTGCGGTAGCTGATAGAGCTAACCGAACCAAACTATTTCAACAAATATATGTAGCTTGGTGAAGTAATCGGTTTTCAATTATCTACCTATTCATTTACTAGCTGACATATACGTACTAGCTGTATAATGTTATGTACAGTATCGTGAAAGAACTACTCCCTAAACTTTATCTCAGAGAATTATCGTAGATAAACGGTCGACCCATCACGGTGACTGATTTTTGTGCTGTTGTTCCTCTAAAGTAGATACAGGCAGAAAATGAGCTTAGCCGGTCAGTAGTTTCGCGGCAACGTGATGAAACTTTCGCGAACGAGTTTACTATTTGACGTAAACTCATAACTCTGTTCGGTCCGGAATCTTATATCCGCAGAGAAAGTTGAGGATTTGTCGAAAAAGTTTGGAAAGCTTGCTGAAAGGAGCATCCATAGTTTTATGATTTTCAAGATGTACAGACGCACCCATGTCCGATACGTTAATAATAAACGAACAGGAAGCATCTGTTTTGCACTACACGTGGTTACTGTAGCGTGCATCCTCGACGGAATAGAACGTCAAAAATTATAAAAACGCTGACTGAATCGGAGTCACGAATCCATCGATCGTATTTCTCTCTTCTGACATTTCATGCTCCATTCGCTGCTCTTTGATGCGGTTTCAACGCTATTACTTGTCCACCGTGATGTTAACTGCCGCATAGTTATCGGCACCCTGTGTTCGTTATTCATTGGGAACAATGGACCATGAACAATTACTACAATTTTGAAAGGGAACCATCTGATTCTTTTCATTCCACGTTTAGCTATTTCACGTTCCATTCGAATTCCGTATTCATCCACGAAATTGTAAATCGTAGGTGCACGTTCTATACGCCACTCTCTCAAATTACTTCTACAAATCAATGTAATTCTGTACTAATCGGTGTAATACGAGCGGTGTGATACTACAAATCAGTCTAACGCTTCCACAAATCACTGGAAATCCCGAACAAACGTTGCATGGTGATTAAAGTGAGGGAAAGCGGAGAGAGGGAGTCGGGAATGGGGGAAAGGAAAGTTCGCTGAATAAAGTACATTTTGTCAAGGATCCATTAACGAACTCATCGGTAACGCTATCTAACTTTTGCTGTAGAACAGTGATAGACAACTGCACTACAATTAAACTCGCTTAATAGACAATATAATACGTAGCAATGTAACAAAAGTGTCATTTCATCTATGTGAAATTCCATCTTCGTGTTGTATGTAAAATTCAATTTTGAATAATTCTTTCAATAACGAGCAGTGAAAGCACTTTTGCAAGTTGTAGTACCGTTCAACGATCATTAAATTATCTTATAGACTGCACTAATTAATTGATGCCAAGTCAATTTGTACGTAGCTTGTCAATTAATCGCTGGCTGCCATGCAGAAGTACAATCGATGATTCTCGTTCCATATACAACGAACGTCATCGGTATTCTTGGCACGACAGCAACACGTTCCTACGTTACTACTTGCTGACCCGTGCATAACGATCGATGGAACGAAGATGAAAGCCCGTTCAAATGATGTTTATTCCGTTGTGCATGACTATTGCACATGTATATTCCACGCTTTCAACGAACTCAAAGAAGACATACAGAAAGGAGAAACCCTTGAATCTAACGATACGTTTAGATAATTTTGTCGAATGAGTTTTAGCTTCTCTGTGGAATTGACATCAAAGGCCTTATATGACTTCACCACTGTAAGATATATTTAATCTGAAACTCGAAACGTTAGTACGCTGCTGTACCAACGACGAAGTTATCGAAATGCACCATTTCTGAACTTGATAATTGCGAAAAATCAAAAGTTTTTTTGTTTTAATTTCATAGTCAACTTCGCAGATCTTTGTATTATATGATGATAGTATAAAATAAAGATTAAAACCCTAATCTAAAGATCTCGGTATTTAATATCGAGAGTGTGAAATGCTCCAGAATAGTCTGTTGATTTCTAGATCTAAGTTAGAAAAGGAAAAAGCGAGGTAATCATCGAAGTTTGTTTTGCCAATTGCAGCCAAGGTATTTCATACAGTTTGAAGAATCCATTTCGCGCAGCTGCAACGTTTCTTCCGGAAATGACTGAAAGAGAACGGTAATTTGTAACTGTTGCTGTTACACAAACGTTACTAATTCGAATAAAATGATTGTACACTTTGCTTATCTTATTCAAGATTAATTGTCCGCATCGAGATCTTCTGTAACTGGAAACAAGAAGCTCGTTTCTCTTTCAGGCTGCTTCGAAATAAATTGCAACGAGAACACACTTTATCGATCGGCAGTGATTTTGTTGCCGCTTACTCTTCAGTTACCGTGTTTAATTCCAGCTTCCCGCTGTTTTCTTTAATTCGTTACCTTTCAGGGAATAAACTTTATCCATCCTGTATTTGCATAACAGTTTAGCGTTGATTTGCACTGGCAAGTCTATGTAAACAAAAATCAATCTCTTTGCGGGTTTAGGATTTAAACATCATTATTTATAACAATATTCTGCTGTTGAGAATCATCTGATTGTTCACGTCCAATTTCCCAGGTCTCACTCTTTTAATCTTTAAAGTCTTATAATAGTTATAATTATTTCTGATCGACTTGGTTGAAGCAATGATCCAGTAAATGCTCTACCAACTCGAAATTTCTTCTTCAATTGCGAAGTTGTAATTCCTGAAGTCTTATAATGTGATGTTTATTCACGATCGACTAGGTTAAAGCAACGACCCAGAAATTGATCTACCAGTTGGAAATTCCTTCTCCAACTGCACACTTGTAATTTCAGTCTTATAATAATTGAGACGTCTATCCACGACTCGGTTAAAGCAACGATCCAGTAAACGGTCTACCAGCTCAAAATTTCTTCTCCAATCGCAAACTTATAATTTAAAGCAACGATCCAGAAATTGATCTACCAGTTCGAAATTTCTTCTTCAACAGCACACTTGTAATTTTAGACTTATAATTGTGACGTTTGTCCACGATCTAGACGGTCCAACTAAGAATTTGTTCTGGAATTCTATACGTATAATTTCTTTGGAGCAATTGTTAAGACTGACATCGTGTCTAGTCGAATACGAGAGAGTAATAAAAGTACAAGTAGGGGGTGTTGCAGCAACGGAAGGGCAGCAATATTGCGCGTTGTCGCGGCGGAGCCAGGAAGCTCGAACCGTTTGCATCCGAAATATCTCTCGCAGCCAGTGCTGTTGTCGCTATTATTATTATTATACCGAAATCCCCGACCATGCCGTTGCACAGTTTGCAGGCCCGCTTTGGTTTCGGTAGCTCCGCGATATTCAAGAACCGCCGACGTCGTCGTCGTCGCTTTCATTCCACCGGTGAAAGGTTGTCTCCACGACACGGAGCTCGATTCGCGGGAATTCAACGCGTTTACACCGCGAAAAGGAAGCCACAGCGACGACGCGACAGTCGCGTCTCATCACCGAGACACCCGTAAGCCGCGTTTTCGTGGATACGAGCCAATTTCGTTACTACGTCTTTGTAACAAGGGGAAATGTTCATCGCCCGAGGTCACGTACCAACAACCCCGACGCATCGGAATGAACACGCGTTTTGCCGTTGAAGGATTCACTTATCTGGCTTCGAGCAATCCAGGATTCGCCGCGTCCCCGCCGATCTCCAAATCGAGGATCAAAAAAGAGGACTGCTGCGAACGAGAAATTGTAGATCCGGTGATCGTGTTACGGGGAAATGTGGATTAGGGTTGTAACAGAGGAACATGTTGGTGATCGCAGATAACGACCGGAGGTTTCGAACGTTATTGGTGTCAGCTACCGGCTCGCAGCTTTCGTTTTGGACGGAATTTAACACGTTTCTCTGAACTGTTCACAATGTCCGGCTCAGACTGTTACTAAAGTTATATTACAGTTAACTAGGTTAACTTTCAGTTCCAATAATATTGTTAGCAACACTTGTACCTGATCTGATGTAATTTAGTAAGGTCCGAGAAATAATCATTGAAGAAATAATAAGAATATTAAACATCGAAAACATGTTACAATTCAATATAATTACAATTATAGTAATTACAATTCAATGTATCCAAACAATTAAAAAACTAAGACCAAATTTCTCGTTCAGTAGTAAATTTGGAATTAACAGTAATATCGCGCCACGTTTTCAGCGCGTCGGTGAACATAGTTCATCATTGATCGCGCGAATTCGTGGGAAACGGTATTCGAAGAGGCTCGAAAATGTGCAAGATTCTCATCGATCGTGTGTAGCATATATACCGATAATACGATTAGATATATGGTAGCTGTCGGTTGGTTTATTTTATCTGCAAAGCCAACAAAAAGTCGTCCGCGTGACAGCTGTTTAAACACGGCACGTGCGTGGTTATGGCCAACAACCCGGCAGAAATCTAAATTTCCTTGTTACCGGAATAGGACAGCTGTTATCGTTCCTGTTATCCCTGACGCGGCGTTAGCCTCAGCCATTAAACGACGTGTTTGTTTCACTTATCTTTCTGAACGGCGAAAATGAGCACGGTACGAGATCTCGAGGGTGCCGTAATCAAAGGTCACACTTGCAGACTCTGACAGTTTCGTTTTCTACTTTTCAATCGCGCTGAAAGCGGAAATGAACTTACAACGGACGATTCGAATCGTGGCCCGTTCTATTTGCAATTTCAGTACCTCGTTTCTGACTCGAAATATGATCGAATGCCTCGTATTGCATGAATCTCTTTTTTCGTAGCTCAGACCGTTAACGGCAGTAAGAGGAGTAATAGGATTTATCGGAAATTAATGACTGCTGCTTTAGCAACATTTCTTACCATTCGTACATCGAATGTTAACCTATTTCTAATTTAGTATTTGTTTCTGAAGATAATTTTCAGAAATATTCGGAGTTTTCAGAAAACGTATTTGTTATGTTCGAAGTTAATGTTAAATTGTGCGAGATTCATTCAGGTGCAGAGAATAATTATTGATATTTTATTGTCAACTTTGTAACAACGGAGGAATTTTTTGACCACTCTCTGGACGTTTGTTGCATACACAAACCCGCGATTCAATATTTGTTTCCTGGGTTATATTGTTCAAAACGTAACCATCCGTGAGATGGAATGTCAGAGAATTTTAAAATGAAACTTTGCTTCTTTGATTGTAGTTGAGACATTCTTTCTTGCATGTTTTATTAAATGAAACATGATACAAATTTATTGACCGGGTGAAAAGTAATTCGAGTTCTATACTGAACGAGCGAATATTGAAAAAAAGTAGCTATGGTGAAATATTTTTATATTTCATATGGTACATTGCATAGTTTGGTACATTTGATTTTATTTTCTGTTAAATATTTAACGTTAGATATCTTTTAGATATTTAATGGTACGTTAAACATCTGCCCCATTTTGAATTGTTAAACATTTACATTCACTCCATTTCAATTATTAAACAAAAGACGTCCTCGTCTAAATAAAACTAACAAAACCTTAATCGAACGAGTATTATTTTCTATAAATATTGATAAAACATAAACCGGCAATGTTTATTTTTATCGATGCGCAGTACGTCAAGTAAAATTGAAACATTTTATCGACGCGGCCCATTAATTTTATGCAAAACGACATTTTGTTTCGGGAAATGACAATTTATCGTGCCACCGTTTGATTTCGCGCGATATTTATTTCAGCAATTACAAAACTCAATGGAGAATATTTTACTGTGCATAAACAACCGACGCAAACACGAAGCTCCGGTATATTATCGTACCCGCAATGGCTTTCTATACACCGAAAACAATTTATTCGACTAGTTAAATCTCTTTACTTCGATTTACCGTATTCCACATTGATTGACAAAGCAATTCAAATATTCATTTCTAACATGTCGAATAACGATGTTTGAGTTCGTCGAAATATATCTTCGCCGGCCATTATTTTCAATTAACTACAGATACACAGAACCGATAATTGCACACAGAACGATAATATTTGTATTAACGATACGTGTAACAGTAACTACCGCCTATTGCCTATTTATCTAATCAAATTATGTTTAAAGTTTCTTTTCATACGCAAAATATTTTATCTGTAACGGTAAATTACCATTTATCTCAGTTATCTTTCAAACTTAAACCAATATCGAAAGCGCCAACTGAGATAAATATGAAAGTTTCGATATTTATCAGGTTCCATTACCGAATGGCTAATATTAGCAAAATTTTGTGGAACCTTTATACTACTTACACGTCCACGGTGTTTTATTCAGCGTGTAACATCGAGCAAAAGTTCGATTCAACAAGCAAGGTTTTCACCGCAGAGCGACTAGTGACCCACCTCGTTTCATCGATCCCCGTGCTCTTGCCCTGGAAGTTCTTAACTGCCTGGCTAAATGAAGGCAGTGAAGGTCAGACGAATTGGAACGACCGAGGCTATGCTCGAACCAACTCGCCGGCCTTTGTTCCACTCGCGAAGCGGCCACAAAATTGCCCATACAATTAGTCGAAACCAGTTTACTGTGCCACCACGCGAGATCATAAAGGGAATCGGTTAGAGAAATTATCCGGATGAAATCGTACGCGTAAACTTGTACAAACCCATGTTCTGGGTGTAACATACGATCGACGTTCGAGGGGCAGTCGATCATTTTCGACGTGAATACGAAGCCTAATGAGGAATCCATTTGTTAAACACACGCTTGGTTAATATCCTCCAAATCAGGATGCGGTGTGAATGCATTGTATCTTTGACACAAATTAAGTTCTGTGACGGTTTGTCAGATGCTCACAAATTATGTTAATGTATTAATTTTGTACTTAATTAGAGGAGCAAATGATATTCTCGTTAGCGTACGATTTTGATTAATTATCAAGTTTATGAAGATTAAACGTCGCGGTATAAAGTTAACGCGTTTGCATTAGGGAACTTCTGGATCGATCTATCGTTCGATTAACGAAAATATAGTTTCTGCAAGGTAAGGACTATACTGGGAACGACTAGTCATCCTCAGGTATGCAGCCTGAATCCCGGAGCTGACCTGGCTGGCAAATTCCTGAAAGGAATTCGCTGCTAATAAAAAAGGTCCTACGAAGACCGGAGAGCGTTCTCTTCATGGATTTTATAGAAGTTCGGTATATTTTTCCCTTTCACAATTATCTTTCTATTCTTCAATATTTCATTATGAAATCTTCTAATTAAATTGAACGTCGTGACATTTATTCTTTTGATCGTTAATGTGAAATCCGTACATTTACGATTCGGTTGAGTCTGTCGGTTGGTTCAAAAATAAGCCGATACTACAGTAAAGTGGCTCCTACGTCGTTTCAATGGTCGTATAATCCAGCAACTCCGAACGACCAACTCTATTTGATCGTTCGAAATATCGAACACGCATAATCGCGTGCTATCGCGCGATTATCGTGCGATCCTTGGAGAATACTGCGGGCCAAATATGGTCGTATCGGTAAGAACACATAGCATCACCCTTCGGATACACACTGTGCTCCTTTTATCGGGCTCGAACGACGCCACGAGAATTTATTATATCGCGAGCCTCTTTTTAAGATAAACAGATCGAACGGTCGCGTGTTCACGCAGGCTCTGATAAAACGGGGATGCTCCCCGCTAAATCGGTTACAAATTCTCTTCGAGCTTCGAACGATAGTCCGACACGCCAGCTTTTCCAATACATCGTCGGCAAAAACCGGAAAATCGAGGTAGATAACGAAAAGGATGTTATCGTAGAGTTTCTCGATCAGAAATAATCGTAAATGAAAGATACGAAACAAGAAACAAGGTGTATCAAACGAACGCGAAAGTCGATACGACGCGACGTCTCGTCGTATATCATCGGTTATCGCATTTTGTATCTTCCGTTCATCCTTTGCAAGTGACCGTCTTCCAATGGACGACGACTTTTCTCTCGCGTTGAATGCATCATTAGTCATTGAGAACGCTAATGGTCTCCGAGAGAGAAGGTCGAGCACAACACGAGAAATGAGGGTGGACTAGCAGAGAACACTTTAGAGAAGCAGCTATCGCGAAGGGTAGATCGCAAAGGCTTCCTTTTCAGACTGGCTGCGATTCTTTCACGGGCAAGCGGCCACCAACGGGGGTTGGTTAGCACGTGCTCCCTTTTCATCGAATTTCACCACACGAAAATCGATCCGATACACCGTCGCTATCCGTGGCTCTGAACGGGACGATAAAGACCCTGGAACTCAATCAACCGGCGACGTGAGCGATCATGGACATTGCTCGTTGTAGTGGTCTGTCGAATGACCAACGTCTTTATCACTGGATTAGAGCCAGCATTTACTCTGAGTCAAACTGTTGTCGCGAACCTTTACTGTTTAGACTCTAAACAGTACGCCTTCCTCCAGCTATCTCTGCCCGCATAGAGTTCAGCGGACTCCCTTTCTCGATACATCGGTTAGAAAAATGCGAAGGAACATGCATACTTTATTTTGTAATTAAACTTTGTATATCATTTTTTAATAAATCCCTTTGTAGGTAAATCGATTAGTTGAACAGTTCGCGTATCACTGTAATTTGATGCGTTTGAGAATATGGAATAGTTTGTATATGGAAAGGGAGAAAAGTATGCTTGTGGTTAGGGATGAGATCAAGTTCAATGTATCTAGAGTCGTCGGAACAAAACTATTATACAAAATGTTCCTCGTATCATAAGAGTTACTTTCATACAGAATTTGACAAAGCAAAAGTTCTGGTTCTTTAAAAGTTGATAAAATAAAAAATTTCTAAATTCCAAGTCAATTGCAAAACCCAAAGTTCAGTTCACAAGATCTGACTGCTTACAAAAATTATTATCATTACCATTGATAGTTTAAATGAGTTATATTTAGTAGGGAAAGATTAGAGTAAATTATATAATGCATACATTCTGTAATGTTTTCAATGATTCACGTATATCTGAAAATTAACGTTGCAAATGCTCCATCGAAGAGGCTTCATAATTGCACGCTTTGAGCTCTAGGCATCAGCAAATCCTGTTATACGTTGATGATCACGAGTGACGGTGCCTGGAACGTAAATCCGCAAATGTTCGATGATTATGGACCTAACGTTCTCGACACTATCGAAACTACTGGTACATTGGTAATTATCGATGCTACGTTTCCAACGCTTGTCAATCCAAAGACATCTGATCGCTGTTAACGTAATTCAATTACAAATATAATTACGCGATCAAATCTGAAAGCCGTCAAAGAGATTTGATAAACTACAAATGTAATACCACTGATGTATGTCAATCTCCCATACTCTCCGAATTTGAAAGAGCAATTTTCGGTGATGCTAATTGATAAATCAGTTCTCATGGAAGTAACAGTAAATACGAACCAATAATATCTCAGATGAATGCAGTATTTTCACGAGCTCTTTTCTCAAGATCTTTTGCAAAAAATTTGTCTCGAAGAAAGAAATAAAAATTCTATTCCAGAAAGTAGTTCCAGAAAATGATAGGACTACCCTGTATGAAACTTATCCAAATAATAACTATATATGTAGTAGATCTTCATGAATTCAGATTTGAAAAATCGAAATCTGTATTGCAGTTTCGTTCAAAATGGCCAGAGTTTTATTCGTCGTCTTGACAGCACGAAATCTTTGATTGTTTTCGCGTAAGCATAGGTTATATGCAAGCCGCAATAAGTTAGTATGCTGCGAGGCAGAGACGAACAACGTTGCAGGACGATTTATTTGCCCGCGCGAGGTCGAAGAGGGTGGAGGACCCGTTGAGAAATCTCTGCGAGCATAGTTGATTATTTGCGACTGCGACCATAGCTCACTCCAGAAGGATAAGCGCGTATCCATGCGAACGTTGTATCCTTTCTTGTGGTCATAAGGTATGCAATCAACGCGTGCCGGCCGTTTGATATAGCGTACAACCCCGCTAGGAAATCCGCCCGGAAAATTGGTACGGGTATCTTGTTCGCGAATCGTATTATTCTCGATCACGTTCCTGGACGATCTTCTATTTTTAAACGAAATTAATTTTTAAATCTCGTCGAGAAAATACGGAAAACAATCAGGGTTTGATGAAACGTTTGAAATATGTAGACTGTGTCAATTAACTGGTACTCAAAATAACTCGTTTATTGGTTGCATCGAGGAATTTGTTAGGGTATAAGTTCATCTCTATCAACTCAATTACCTAAAAGAACTTTTTAACAAAGTTACTGTACGTAATTGTTATGATTTTCAGTAGTAAACTATTACTGTATATTCACCGAAATCAGATCTTTTATAAATGAATGCTAATATTTTTGCTCCTTGATACTGTGAAATGTTTAATAGCACGTATTTAGTTTACCAGAGTTTATGTAATTATTGTAATTAAAAATAATTCCAGGATAGCAAATCCGTGGTTGGACGCGAGCACAAAGCACCATTCTCCTAATGTACGATAATTCATCACCGTGACCTAGCGTGACCGCAGTGGTTTCCGTAAGTTTCTACGGGAAACGCGGTAGCAACAAAAATTGCAACATTACAACTTGAGGACTTGGTCCCCGATAGCTGTTGTCGAAAACTTTCGTGACAATAAAAAATGCCAAGAGTTTACTCTACGTTTCGTGTTCCTTTGTTCCTGTAAAAGTTGCAATTGTGTCACGATGTCCTGCTTCACGTTCATCTCCGTCAAATTACAGTAAAAATAATTTGAGGATGATAATATTTCAATAATCAGATTTGAATGTTGCATAATTAGTAAGGAAGATATTGACCTGTCTTTTATTCAATTACCTCGGATTTAATCTTCTTAAGGATGACACTTCTCAGTTGAAACAAGAGGCATCCAATCTTCGTGCAATTACATTTTACTTCTTCTAAATCGATAGTAATTATATAACAAAGTTTCTACAAGATTAAAAATACAGAGTAAAAGATAACCTCCATATACGATCATTATCGAATTAAGACAAAATTAAACTAGAACTTGAAGTTAAGAAGGTTGAACCGGTGGTGTAGTCAATTGACTTAATACAATTTTTCTTTTCTATGATATAAACTATCCTTTTCAAGAATTTCTCTTACATCTGCCGGTTAATTAAATTATAGGCAAGAAGCTATGCTTTTGGGAATACGATACCGTGTATAAGTTTACCGAAGCCGTACAACGGAGACAAATGACTTCTTTTCAACCGCGTGAAAATTTCAGTGGCTCAGAACCCTCGAAAACCATACACGATTAAACGAAAATATTTCGAGAAAAAGAATCGTATTCGAAGGACGAACGAGAAAATCGTTGCATCGGTTGGTGGCTAATCGTATGGGATAATGACAGAAACCCGAGCAGTCGAGTAAAATGAGGAAATCACCGGTCTGTAAGTGCAAACAAGCCGAAGCGAATTATTCACATGGGTAAATTCGTATTCGTTGATTCGCCCCATAATGCTCGTTCGAATGGCCAATTCGAAAGTGTTAATTGGCGTTCTAGCAGATTTCAAGTGGTAACGTTGGCTGGTTATTATTTAACGACTACGTTCCAATTATTCTTTGCTACTTTTACCATTACTTCCCGTTCTACGCTTGCTCGTTTTGCACTGTTTGTTTTCGGATATTCTGAAATTACACATGTATCGACTATCGATCCATCGACGCCTGTATAGAGCCTGTACATACCCTCACCAATTGTACATCGAAGGAAACATTAACCCTCTCTGTGAAAGTGGAAACAATTTTATACTGCCAATATTTGTCGTAAATGTACAGAGTCGCTTTCAATTTATTTCTATGCATATATGTATTTTACTGTTTTAATTTTTACGCGCATGTTCGCGTCTTCACATGACCGATTTCAATCCTAACCTCAATGTACTCGTTCATACGACAGCTAAACAAAATGAAAGCGTTTTAATTTATATTTTCTTCACGATTAAACAATATGACATTTTCTCATTCAGCTTCTTTGTTCGGCTATGTAAAAAATATGGCAGTACGTAATTTGCATGTAGATTTTAAATTTTTGATTTACATATCTCTGTAAGTATGACTAATAGACCTACCATCGAACAAGTTAAAGGAACTGCGAGATAAAAGTTGTTAAATGCATCCACGAGTAAGGAATATGGAAATAGTATATTTAGCACATTAAACCGTAGCGTGATACAAAACACATTCACAGAAGGCTGTAACTCGGAATTAACGTAAGGTTTCTAGACGTGTTAAATGTTTCTTCTTAGCACGCTAACTACCGTAGTGAAAATGGACATTTGTAGTACGACACGCTATCGTATCGTTTACCAAAGATATGGTAGTCAAGAATTTGTAGATACGGTTTCAAAATTCTTCGGTCTTAAAGTTCCGAACTAAGACAGCAATTTAAAGACGGCAGTGGAATTGTCGGTCAGTAACGATCTTACGAAAGGTTAAAAATATCCGAAATATGCAAAAAAACCGAAACTGGTACATGCCACGGTTCAGGTCTTGCTCAGACATGCGACGAGGCTCGAGCACCGATAACGCAAATGATTCGCGAGCGTAAAAACCTGTAACTAATTGTACCGTTCGTTAGGAGGAATAAAAAGAGAGCGAACGAAGGAAGCAAGAGGGATGAGGGCAAAGAACGAATCCGCTCGTAAGAATTAGACAGGCATTTTGCATCGTATCGTGACCGCGGCAATTTGCATCGTAATGTAAGTCAATTACAGCGCGTTCCATAAATCACCAACGCGTACTACGGCGTCGTTCCCTTCTCTCGTCTCTGCACGCTTCCTTATTTTCGAGGATCACCAGAAATTCGTGGAGAGCGGCGCAACTTCCGCTCCAAGTGGCGCGCACAACGGCGTCGCGACGCGTTTCAACCCTTCTTCCACCTACCGAAATTTATTTCCATAAACGCTGCAAGTCGTGCGAGTCGCATTGGTGAAAGGAGACTTCTCGACTCCAGGAACTTCCGGTTGCCGACCAGAGTCCATGGATAAAGGAAGTTTCCCGTGAAACTTTGGACCGACATTTTTTGTTCCGCTAACCCGTTACTCTTGCCCGTCAGTTTATTTCGCATTGACAAAAGCACAACGAATTTATGGAAACCACTGATGTAAAATATTTGCCATTTTTTTGTACGCAACATCGAGATCCAACGTGACGTGCGTGGTTAAAATTGTTTCGTTTAATCGAACCATTAATTAAAACGTCTACGATAAAGCTTATCTCGAGTTTCGATTCATTTAAGCTAAAAAACACATTTGCAAACATCGCGGATTCAGTTGTAAATCGTGGTGTAGGTGATCCACTATCTCCCTAATACGCGTCGCCGTTGCTCGAAAGCAGTGGTAAATTCCGAAAATAAATTGACTTTTTTTTCTCCGTCGGAACGAGCGAGGAGAGCGTTTAAGCAGATTACTCGTCCCGAAGTAATCCAAATAAAAGGAAGTAACAGGCCGACCGGTGGCCGCCGGGGCAAATAGCGGCCACGATTAAACGCTCCAAGACGGTTACATCGCTTCTCCTTCGAGTTTCAACGCGGATGAAATTAACCCAGCCCTGTACCTGCGCGCCAAACTTTTTCTTTCGATTCATTAAAACTTTAAGACTCGCCGTGTTGTATGATAACACTTGGAAACGGCGCTTCAAAGGGTAAAGAACAGAACGGAAAGTCGTGTTTGCTCAGTTTTCGTTTTACCTCGCAAGCCCTTTCGTGTGCCAAATTCGCCGAATAGAACTCCATAGCCTGGATAGGATGCTCCGCGTTTCCGTAACTTCTTCCGACGACGCGAGACGATTAAATAAAGGAAGCGAAAACATCGTAGTTTCCGTAAGTCGTGGGAGGATTGAACCCCGAACGGTTTGTTTTACCGTCAGCCAGACAGACGGCTTTATTCGAAATTTCGCTGTTTACGTGCCGAGTGGCCCTGCGCCCGGAGACACCGTAAGACGCAAACGAGGCAATTAGTCAACGGGAGGATTCGCGCTATTCTCACGGATTTTCACGGCGAGGGAAAACGCGACAACGTCGAGGGTTTATGAAAAAAGACGTCCCTTCAGGCGTTCGTAGTCGTACGGAAAATAGCAAACCAGGTCAAATTTAGAGAGGTTAACGCGGTACAAATCAATGACCGGCTGCATTCTGTACCGCTTGTTCGATATAACCGATTCAGCGTAAGCGCCTTATAAATGATTTAATACGATAATGCGATATCATTACTGCCTTGCCGTTATAATATTTTAGCACCATATAATATTACGCTGCTGATATTGTGACACTTTGACATTTATAATATTGTGCTAGGTATGATACAACACCGTAATGGCACTTGTGACGCTATGTTATCGTGACTCGATGACATGGGGATGATACCACGACGTTGTACCACAGTGCTCTGATACTGTGATGCTATGATACGATGACGCCATTATATCATAGTACTATAAATACTCTGATACCTTGATACTACCTATTTGATACTCTAACAATAACACGATAACTAGAATATATATTACAGTATGAAATGCTACAAATATTACAGTTATAATAGAACAATCGTGAATATGTTCGTTGCCGGTGAATCAACAGTTTGAACTAACGACCCCGGTGCCATTTTTAACGAACAATCGAGAAACAGAGCGAATAGACTTGGCGAGGTTTATCGTGAAAACATGCCTTGCCAGAAGAAAGTCTAGGATTTTAGTTCACAAAAGTTATGCCTCCATTCTGGACGCAACAAAGGATCACAGCATGGTAACGCGGGGACGTGGAAGAAACTACCCAAAGAGAAAGGTCTGTTTTTTCGGGTTCCGGTTACGGTTCGTCCATTAAAAATTAATAAATTTAAGCGAACCGACTCGGCTATAATTAACCGGCCAAATGAAAAGCTCTTTAGAAGCGGAAAGTTTTATTCCACAGTTCTTTTTCATCTTATGTTTCTAAATTTAGAATGAGCACAATGCTCGATTTTTTGATACCTTCTACGGGTTGGGAGAAATTTATTTCTTTGTTCATATGACAGTTTAATAGTTACCGAAGCTGTCATAAATATTATATGTGTAATGATTCATCTTACCTTGAAACTGTTGTCCTTTGTATTCCTCATGGAACAGAACGAAAATCTGTAACAAAAGATAATTTTACTTTTAGTAGCTGCTAAAATATCACGGTATCTAAGTACAACTGATCTAACCTATTTCATTCGACATTGTATCTTGACTATTCGCAATGAAATCCAAGGTATTTCGTGAAGTTGATGAAGCACATATTTACTCGTCATCGACACCATAAGGTGTTATACGCTGTTTTCTATACGACTCGAAAGCATGGGTAACACGTTTTGTTCGTAGGTTAGAGATTGCCTTGGGGTCTGTAACATAATAGGTACCGTACTGATACTTGACCCTTGGAAGGACTCAACGGGGGGGTTCTCTTCAACCCCACTCAAGCTTTTGTATAGGGTGTTTCCACATAAGTGCCATTTGTGGTTTTTGAGGCTGCCATTGGTCTGGGACTTTACGGATCCTGCTAAGAGTACTAGTTATAAGCCGGATTTTTTCTCGAGTGTACCTCAGGGAAAGTTTGTATCATGAATATTGCAGCTGGTTTCAACACGGTTCTGATGATTCATTTTTATTTCTGGTAACGCTCTCCATATGATGAAGAAATATTCGATCAGAAAACTTAAAAATTTGGAAATTCAGTAATTAGCAGATGAACCCACTTGCACCTTTAAGTCAAATAACACGTTGAAATTTTAATACGAGGCAATAAACTATCCGAAAATACCGAGTGTATTTAAAAGCATACCTCGAAAACAAAGTGCACCATTCGTCAAAACGGCGTAACAATACCGACCTTGTATTTCAACGGATTCGACTGTCTGCGTTATATAAATAGACTATCCGAATAAAGATTTAAAAAAAAGATCATATTTATAGATACATCACAGTGAGTATGAAGGTGTACAAAAGGCTCGGAGCTTAAATCATTCAATCCTATCCTCCGCTATTATTCTCCTCTCCCCAAAATAACACAACCTGTTCCAGTTTCGCGATCGTATATAACTGCTCTAGCTTCAATATTTAACTACATCCTCTTACACTAGCTTCCACATCAATTATAATGCAGCATCCTGAAAATGCACCATCTACGATCGTGTCATAAACAGTGCAAAGTATGCTCCGGAAACGTTTACGAGACCAGAATTAATTTCTTTTCCGATGTATCAAGGCATCGTACACAACGAATCCTTCTTTCGAAAAATGCTTTATTTAATGGCACGAAACTTTGTGCGCCATTAGTTACGACTTAATAATTCCAGTTCAGTTTCTTGACAATTCACCGTTTGGGAGTTTCGTGGAAGTTCGACAAAAGCGCAAACGAAACAGAGGGACAACGGAATCAACGAAATAAAGATCGAGCAAGAATTTTCTCGTTACCCGTAATAGCAGCGGGGGATAGAGCCGGTAAGAGGACTCGCTTGGTGCGCATTTCTTTAATCAAACCTAATCAAGGAACCCTTTAAGGGGTATCTCGCAGCCAGCCGGCTACGGCAAATAGATAAACTTGCTGCGAGTTCCCGACAAAAGTGGCCGATGATTCGCCGGAGAAAACTGTTCAAATACGAAAGTCGTTTGGTCGTGTAGCACGTGCGAAATGGAAGCTACAGATTGGAGGGCAGAGCGGAAAAACTTCTTCAAACTTCTTCCGGACGTGGTCGAAGGAAAAGATCCTGGCCGCAACCTTCTTCGTGGTCTTGTTGTTCGGCATCCCGTGGGTCTTCTTACCACGCGATAACTTGTTTCTCACGTACACTTCATTAGCTACTCCTCCGCGGGGACATCGGACTTCTTTTTGGGGCTCGAGATTACTTCCCGTTGAAAACCAATTTCACAACGGCACGGACGGGGCAACATGAAAAGGTCGAGGAAAAAACTGACGTGCTTCGTTTAGACGAACTCTGTGTTTGTATTATCTGTCTGGAACCTTGTTACGACTACGGAAGTGAGCTACGATCTGTTTTTACAAACTCTGAAAAGTAACACGGAAACTCTGAAAGTTTCGCAAGGTTTTTTTACAATTCAGCGAAGTAATTAGTTCCGTTCGTTTGTCAAGAATTTCTGTCATTTGATTTCCGTTAATTGGACATTCGATAGCGGGTAATATACAAAAAATTACCGTTAATTGGCGGGGACGTTTATCATAAACTTTGACGTCAACATTTTCAGTCGACCATGACGATAAAAGTTACCGTAGAACGTTTATTTCACTTTCAAGGCGAAAGATTTCCATCTCACGAGGACATAATTTGCCCGCACTTAATTGCTCGCGCTATTTCGTCCAGCAGGGCGCAGCCAACTACGTAAATGCGAAACAATTACTTCAACGAGATACCGTGATGAGATGATGAGCTGGAACGATGGACACTGTCTCATACGTCTGTCGCTACGTCTAAACGATGCACGGGGTAGATTCGCGCGGTTTTCCAGTTATTTCGTCGAATGTAAGAAAAAAGAAACCGTCCTTTTTCTTCGAGCGCCAATTATAAGTACGCCGGTACACGCGATCCTTGCAACAATGTAACACGTGCATGTAAAGCGTGCGAGTTGTCCTCATCTGCAATTTCGTTTTAACGCCGCGTAAAAGGGTTGTTGAAAATGCATTTAATGACCAACGAACAAACTTCGCGATTACAAATCGTTTACCAACACATTTTCACTTGTCGGCCTCGTTCGGACATGCTCAATTTTACTTCTGCGATTAAGTTCGTCATGCAATTGCTTTTAATGCGTTTTGGACAGAGTGGCTAAGAAATGGTCAGACGTTGACGAATATTTGAAACAAACTTCGACCTGAACTGAAAATATTTTTCACTTATCGAATTGAAGATGAAGCAATAAATATTTTCTACGGACATTGATACATCTTCATCGTTCAAAAATAAGTTTCTTTATCTCGGTTTTTTATGAAGTTCCTAACTTGCAGACGCCTGAGAGGTGCAACGTTGAATGAGGTGCAGCTGAGATTAAACTCGTATAGCACTGGAAGACGGATTTGTTCGCTGAAGATATCCTCTATTCCGGGCGAGCAGTAAAACGGGTGAATTATATCTGATGAAAATAACAGACATTGACGTGGAAGTTTATTACGTTTTATAGAGAAATTTCATATGAGTTAACCGTACGAAATAGTCGGTTTATTGCACCGCTCTTTGATTCTGTCCACACTAGATCATATAAATGAGGTAGTTAAGAGAATATACATATATACATCTTTTCATATTGTTACAAATTTGCTTCAACCATTATTAATCGTTTTCACATTGAAAACTTTTGCAATCTAAGTTTCAAAACATCAAGCTTCAAAATCTAAGTTTTCCGATTGGGACACTAGAAAGTAATTTTTTGGAAACAGGAAGAATCAAAGAAAGTTCTACAAAGTTTAATACCTCCTATATCAAACTCGAGGTGAAGAGCCTCTTAGCCAAAAATATGGGAGCAGAATCGTGAATGTCGTAAACCAAAGTTCATTTAATGTTTCGAGGAGCAGTCGTCGAATGAACTGCAGTTTCCACTTACAGATCAAAATTCATGATAGTTAACATTGTTCCACGTAGTGGGAGGGACTTTCGAGATAAAATTATTATGGACGGGCTCGATTTTACTCTCGGTTTCCAGCATGGTTCTCGTTCGTGCGTCATAAATTCCGTCCATTCGCTAGGGACAATCGTTGAGAATTTAATGGACGCAGCGAATCAAATTTCGAGATGCGCGGTCGTTTTCGAGGGAAGAAAGTTAACAGCGTGAGACTGCGCGCAGCACGGCCCGAACAATTAAAAAAGTACGTATACGAAACGGGCGTCGAATAAAAGCGATCGCGTTTTGTTCCTTCTTTTGTTCTTTGTAGTCGAAATAATATTAAACCTTAATTAACGTCGAATTTACGTACGGAAAAACAAATGACGATAATGAATTTCGATTTTACCAAACAATTCTCGCTCTGCGTTATTGTCCGAACGGAAAAAATAATTCCGTACGTCGTGCACTGTAAATATAAAGCGCAATTTCTGAAACCTTTTTGCCTTTTATCACGGGAGAGATATTAATATTTCTGTGAGAGACTGAAATTCATTGTTGCATATTGAATGCTCCTTAACTTTCTTCGAATCGCGATTGTCCCGATTGTATTTTGTTGGAAATGTGGAGCAGATTTTCGAGCGTGTTCCGCGAAACATGGCTCACAGATTTTATGGAATAATTACACCTGTAAAATATTATGAACAAATACTGATGTATCAAAGCAAACTCTTTACGACTCGAATACCAGTTGCAAGAGTCCTCATTATATCATTAACCCTTGAACGCCGGAGTCGGGTCAATCGCGACCTACATTCGCGAAATGTGCACAACGGAAGTAGCGGGGTATAATGGCGAAGAGGAAAAGTTGCGAAATTGGAAGCATCGAAATTTGGGAATTGGGACATTGGGGAATAGGGGAAGTTTTAATTTTGGAATTTGGGAAATGGAAATTTAGGAATTCGAAAATTTAGAAATTCGGAGAGATATGAATTTGGGGGTGTAGAAATTCAGGAATGTAGAAATTTGGGGACGTAGAAATTCGTGGACGTAGAAATTCGGGGATGTAGCAATTAGGGGATGTAGGTATTCGGAAATTTAGCAATTTTGTAATTTCGAAAGCATTCATTCCAAAATTAAAACACAGAACCCGCCATGATTAAGTTTAACAATCGAATCGCAGTGACAATAGATATTCCACAAATTGTTCGAGGGAATAAGTTGAGAAAATATAATTTCGCATCATGATTCCCGACGATTCAATCGCTGTTAATTACACATTCGGCTCGGGGCAATGAATGCAAAGTTATCACCGATTCGTACGCACGTTACAAACTCGATTTCGCAATGCCCTGGAGCTCACATAAGCGTTTAGGCGGATTATTTTCATCGACAGAGCTTATTTACTTCGCTTGTCAGCGTGCATTCATTCCGCGGGACGTTAAATGCAGTAGATACGTAATTAAACACCGAAGAATACAGCGATTATCAATTGTTATCACATGTTTTGCATATATTCTCCACGGTTCTCTATTCTTTCCTTAAGCGGATTTCATGTTTTTTTCTTTTACGTTATATTAATTTTAATGGTTGTTCAAATAATACTTGAACGCGTATCGGTTACTACCGATGTATTTGTATTGTTTGTGATACATTTCCATGCATTGTGATGTGTTATGTGGCACTGTTCTCGTTTGATTTTTAAAACCAGCAGTTTCCAACTAATATTCGCGGGTGAAGTCGGTTATCGGTTTATAATTTAACAACATCATTTAACAGAATTTTACCTCTTATTTTCTCAAGAACATTTGATAATAAACAGTATACAAGCAACTCAGGCGATACAGTTAAGTTAATGACCCTGTACGATTGCTTTTATATCTTATATCACATCGATGCGACCATTGGCGACAGAATCTTTGTTCTTTCCGCGAGTCCGTCAATAAAACGACTCTCGCAAAATGTCGTGCGTCGACTAGCGATACGCGCGCGATGAAACGAAATGGCTGATCCAGGAAATTCCCAATGAAAAATTGTTTTCCCGAGCGAATTGAACAATACTCGCTACCCTTTCATTATACTGCAGACGATAAGAATCCTCGGACGTTCTTCGCGTACGTGCGTCGAATTTTAAAATGCACTTAACGCTGGCCCGAGGGAACGTACGACGTGAAAAGTTCCCGCTTCCTTTAATTGGATCCGTTTCTATTAACTATTAGAAACGGCGAGTTATCGTCCTCTGTCCGCACCCCTCTGCCCACAATCTGAATCATTTTCATTACCCCGTTGTTATAACGCTTTACGTCACAGGAACTAAGTACCTACAGACCGGTATTACGCTTTTTAATGAACTGGAGCTCGAATCAATTTGACGTTTAACTGTTACTGGCTGCTTGTGCAATACGATCATTGTATGTCTTTTGGGAAATTAGGGATTTGGGTATTTGAGGATTTGGACACTTGAGAATTTCGGGACTAAACATCAAGATCACCCCTATTTGCTCTTACTTTGACACGCTGATTTTGTAAGACAATAGTGTGCAATCACCTTTGTATGTTTCCGTAAGAGTCCCCCAATGTTGAAGCAAATTTGGCATAAATTGTGCAAGGTTAACGATTCTGACGCGTAGGATCGATTTCCCTTTGATCGTCGGGCAAACTTCGTGGAGTAAGACCACCGCCTAAACGAGTGACTTTGGAAAGTTCCTTGTTCGCGTGTTCGAGTTGGTGGCTCGAAATCAATCAAAATTATCTATCACGGTACAGTCAATCGATGTTGATTAACGCGGGCTAAAAGAACGGGAACAAAGGGTCAAATAAAAAAGGAAGAAACTGAAGAGCGTTTACATCGAAAGCCTTTTTAGTCCCTTTTATTTCCCGAGTTAATCTCTTGAACCAGCAATCTGGCTGTCCCCACGTGCTCCTTTGTTTTCGTTCTATACTCCTTTTTTTTTACGCGGCCTTTGCCGGCGAGTTCACAAGCCGGTAATTGGAATTTTGTAACGAGACTGGGGGGAACACTTTCGAGAGAACGAATCTGCTGAAAATTGTGATTACAGAGCCGTTTAATTAATGTATGATATCATAACATCGTAATAGTGTCTCTCCGTTATGCTTTAATTAAATGTGGCTTCATAAAAGTTTAACCCATCCAACCCCCACACCGGTACCGGTATCGATATACATCTAGATTTGTTCGCATTTTAATTTAAAGTTATGTCACGAGCCTGTTGTGCATTATACAGCGAGCGGATAAAGAGATACACCACATTTTTTAATTAAACGGTAAATTTAAATTCGATAATGTTTACTACACGTTTAAGTAACGAAGGACAATACACGACATCCACCTAATGTAAGTTCGCGTCCCAGAGCTTAGAGGTCAATCATCCCCCAAGATACAGGACCTAAATTTCTTCTGTCACTGACTGCAAACGCATCGAAATGCAGCGAAAGATCGAATCAACGAAGGTAAACTTGTCAGAAGCTCAATTCCGAGAGTCACAGGGATCTCTATCGCTTAAGGTATCAAGAAACGATGTTTACCACAAAGGGATGAATCGATACCAAGGTGTTACCCGAATTCCATCGCGCAAAGGATCAACGATTTGATTGTGATCGCACGAAGTTTGATAGGGTATCAAATAGGGCTTAACAGATGGCAAGTCGACGTTTGAATCAGATATAATTTCGGGGCGGATTCATCGCGGCGGGTGAGGACAGAGGAGGTCACAGACAGGACAGCCAGGGACGCGGAGGACGCGATTTATCATCGCTCATCGGTGAAAACGAGCGTAACACCGGTAACGTGTAATTGCGCGTATATCGTTGACCCGCAGTTATCGGCGATAACGGTGATCATCGATCGCGCACACCCCTCATTTTCCGCACGATTTTCAATTACCATTCGACGCGTTTACGGCCCGTCAATAACGCCCGTGGATCGCAATACGTACCTATGCATGTCGAAAAGCTTCGATTGACGAATACGCGTTATTACTAGCTTTCGACGGGCACCAATATCCCACTCTTTTTCAACCATTTATCCAACCATTTCCTGTCTTTGCTGCACCTACTTCTTCTCGTATGGTGTCACCGCTAAATACGTGTCGTCAAATTTTTATGCCAAGTACTTGACAACTTGTTGACTTTTTTCATAAATTGGAGATTCTGACAATATTTGCCTATTTTGACTGCATATACCTTTAAATATGTCATCAAATTATTGAACAAGTTCATCATAAAACGAGTGAGCTCCAATGCAAATGTATATGAATTTATAGAATGATGATATGATGCTCAATTTGAAATTTTGTATTATTGTATGCTTGTTGAAATCGGGTCTGAAAGACAGTACAGTTGGACAGGCTGACGTAGTGCAACGAAAGACAAGGTTCCACGTACGAGTGAGTAGTCGACATATTAATATAAACCCGTGAAAAGTACATGAACCTGTGCTCGAAGTAGCTGGCGTAATCGACTTTAAAAACTCGCTTAGTCGGTGGGATTACATCCAGAAAGATTAAACTGGCAGACATAAAAAATAAAGGAAGAAGGATATAGAGAAGCGCTCGCATAAAAGTAGGAGAAATATTTCAAAGTTTGTCCGGTGGAATCGCAGTTACTCAACTGCAAACAGGTCGTAGTTCCAAGCTGATTTCTGATTCAGAAAGAAACTGCGTCCCCGTGATAAGCCCGAACTTTCCCGTTGATTATAGACACGTATATACAGAAAGATTCACGGATGTCGTTCGAATAAATTAGCGAGAACTTTCAGTCAAGTCGTTGGCCACATTAATATCCAAGGATCTTCCGGTTCGTCCGGTGTGAAATGTGAAATGAAAGAGCGGAGCCAGGAAACGGTGTCTCCGAGCCAAGATATCTCGTTCCGACGTTAGTCGATAGGTTCGAGGCATCAGGGTAAAAAATAGTCGCATAAATCCCGGGTGGAAATCGATCTCGGATTCTCTTTTCTCTAGCTATCCACGATGGTCGTCTCGTTCCTGACGGCGCGCGAGATTTACTCGCGACCAAGAACCAATTTCGTCCCTACATCAGTCATATATCTACTTGATTAGGCGATTTGTTGGCCGTGTGTGGATTCATTTCGGCGGAAGACACGTCGATCTTGCCCACGTTATCGAGCTCGACTCGCCCTAACGCGACCATAAATCCGAGCTCGATTAAATCAATTTACTTCGGGTACGAAGTAAAGGATACTTTGCTACATTCTTCATTCGAAATAATTTTCTTACCAGAGAGTTTCTTCGTTCGATTGTTCATTACAATATCGTTGAGTCACTGGTGAACGTTACCACAAAAATGTCGATGATTCAGCACACAAGTATTGGACATACTTTAGTGTCTTCGAGAAAAACAGGTTTAAAGAGTCACTTGTATACCATGTTACATAAATGTTAAAAGTTGAAGAAATAAATTAGCTCACAATATTTTATTATCGAAATGAACATAATCAGCAAAATCATAAAGATCTGTGTATCGAGGGACGACAAACAAAAATAATAATGCAAGATAAGAAGTGTAAAGTGTATATTGTAAAATGGAACTAGAGAACGGTAAATAGTAATTATGATTATAGCGTGTCGTGTCACATACGTCCATTTTCATTGTAGCACTCGACGCGATAAAATCGATACAGAGAATTGACAGTTATCATCGCGCTCGTTCCATTTCACTGGGAGCCCAAACGAAAGTACAACTAAATTTAGGTTTTCAGTGAATATTAACGAATCCAAACGCAGCACGGTTCTTTAACATTGCAGGATTTTTGCATCTTTGTCGCTTTGAAAGCACACCGTGACTGATTCCGTGTGCTATACATGTGTTAAACTTTTATAGCGGTTGTAGAGGTAAAGGTGGCGAAGCCAGCCACCCTTCGCTTCCACGTCGCTCTAGAATTTTTAACGTTCCTTTTTACATTGTTTATTTATTGGGTCCTTTTAGCCGGCGTCGTAGCATCGACGGTATCGATCAAAGCTTACATCAATTTATTATGCACGCTCTAAATTGTTCTTCATTCGCGGATAGGTAAACTTTATAAAAACAACGATAATGTCTTAGAGCGTGAACAAGATTCTGTCGACATAAAAAGTGTGGGAAATTTCATACTTGGTATTAAAGTACCTAACTAATGTTTCGTTGGAAAAAGATCTTTGAAATTGTCTGCCCCTGCAATCTCAGATTACCGATAAATTGTGTATTAAATTTAAAAATATAATGATATCCTTCAAAAGCAAGAAAAACGTCTGATAAAACATTTTTCGTAAACGTTATTTCTGCCTCTGGGATTCGAACACCTGATATTTTTTAATATTCGTCGGTGAAAAACCAACGCATCGGAAAGAGTGACGAGGAATGACAAATTGTAAAACGAGAAATGGAAAATGAAACGAAAAAGTGCTGCATATGCAGAAAAAAAGTTGATGTTTGAAATAAAACATCTTATTAAACATGCATTTCCCGCTTTTAATCGTCATCATTCACCGAGTTTCACGATTATACGCAACAAGGCACACAAATAGTTTTGTACCAGTACTCTATGATTTTACATAAGCGTATTAGTATACGACGTAACTATCGGACAAAGCTTTGTAAAGAACTCGACTACATCTTTTTCATTAAAATGGCAACACAAGATAACAAGCAGAAGCTGCAACTCTTTTTACTTTGGGGAATTCGTTAATCAGAACACAAACTTCTTTTTTATCGTTATACAACTGTTTGCAGAGAAACGTTCGTAATTACTTCACAAAGTTGAATTAAATTAAATTGAACCATAATGCAACTCTACAGTCGCGACCCAACTTCGTCCTGTTCGTTTCATTATCTTCCTATTCGAGTATACTGTGAATACAAAAATTAATTTTATCAAAACAATTTGTGAGAGCACGCGATTTCAAATGTTCCTTGAATGTTTAACTTCAGTTTCATAAATGATTTTCCAGATTTAATAGCTTTGTTCAATTATCAAATATCATGAAACGATATAAATATTAAATACTTGATGGAATTATTTTCTTAATTACTCGTTGAATCATACGTCAAAGATTTAGTAACAAGATGATTCACCCTACAGTTAAGTAGATGTTCATTATCAAAGAACGCGTGGAATTAAACGCGCGAAAAATAGATCCTATGTCATACAGTTTACAAAATACGAAATGAATAGGTAGCTTTTACCCTCGATCTTCTTCTATTGAAGAAAACACGGCCGTATTACAGGCAACGATCAATCACAAGTTTCATAATGTGTAGCCGCTACTGATACCTACTATTATTCACCTAGCAGAACATGATACGGCTGTTCGCCGTTGCCAAGCAAACACGGGACAAAAGTTACCCAATTTTCCAGCGTATATAAAAATGAATCACACACGAGTCGAGTACACGTTCGCTTGACACCTGGTTCGCTAAGTGACACATAGGACAGGCAATGTATTAATTACGATTTTTAGCCATCTCACCGAAGTAATACGCGAACAATGTTCCTACTTTCCTATTTGTGCAACCTCAAAATTACGCGAATACGCTACTAAATGTAACTTACCACGCTACGTTTATGAACATAATTGTATCATTCAAACAAGAATATTAAATTGTTCGGTAGGAATTTGTACTTGTCTACAAAATTATGATCAACGGAGGATGTTTATGCATCTACATCAAGGTCTATATCAATCAAGTATTTGCAAGTACAGCAAGTAAAAGAATTGAAATAGTAAAATGGCAGCACAAGGAGATTTGTAAGAGTATCAGGTCACCAGAAAACCTCGAACGTCATCGTACGACTGTTGGACCTAAATCGATGTGCAGATCGTCAAAGCAGCAGGGTGTTAGAATGCAAGGTGTATCTAGCGTAGCTATGTTTGGGGGTGCGAGTTCAACTTGATAATTACATTCTGTATCAGAGGAACTCGCGTCGAGTGCGTCTAGAATCTTGCAACGTAGGCCAGGATGCACTTGTACGGCCGCGTGCTAATCAAATTCCACGTTCCAATTCCGCGGGACGAGGGAGGACGCTCTAGCGAGAGCATTCGTGACCGGTGCTCTTCGTTTGAGCCGAAATATTCTGCCGTGGCGATATTTTTGCACGGTGACTGTGCACGGTCCGCGGGTGCAATTTATAACGGCGCCCTTTGAATTTAACGGAGGCTGCGCGACGAGTCGGGCGTAGAATTTTAAACGGCTGTTCGTACAATACGTCACGTAGACCCGCGATTCCTCGCTAGCGCCGGTTTGATCGATATTCACGGTCGAAGCGGCTCCGAAGTCTCCGTTCGCCGGGAACTGTTACCGATGTACATTGAATTAGCCCGAGTTAGACGCGACTCTGTTTAAAAGGTTCCACTGTACAAACTCAGATTTCGAAGGGATCTGAGGTATACTGAGGATGTATCTACAGTACGAGACTCTAATAACCGTGGTAGAATGATTAGCAATTATCTCATGACCTTCAAATATGCTGTCAGAGTCAGAATGGGTGTGGAAATTGCTTTCGTCAAGATAATTGAAGTTATACGAGATATGGGAATGGGATGGAATATACGGGATGTTATGAAACGCTAATTGGTGTCTCCAGAATGGACATTACTTTCTGAGATATTTTCTTTTCAAATCTTTTTCTATCAAGTTTTATCCTGAAGATTAAGATATTTTTTGAAAGACAGATAACAAAAATGTTGAACATCCAAGGATCGCATAACCAGTAATCGAATGTGCGTTAGCAATGAGATCTCGTGAATGCTCCAGTAACCAGAAACTAATCAATAATTCTAATGGACCCGCTGCAAACTAGCCAAGCGAACGAGATCGTTCAGAGCTAATAGAACTAGAAAACGGTTATTTAACAGAAGGAAATTTGCTACTGCAGTCTTTCGGTTATTACAGTCGACCCGAAGTTACTGATGATCCTATTACCAGAAAGGATCGCGATGAAACTCACCGTGAAGACAACGATAATTCTCCCTATTAACAAGAGACAATTAACTATTTGTCGACTAATTGCAGTAATAACAAAGTTACGATAAAGGAAAATTACTGTCGGTGTACAAAGGAGTACGATACCTCAACTTTGCTGATCGTTTCTATTGGAACAAACATGTATAGTATTTAGCCCATTGTTTCTGAATTCATGGCTCTCTCGAATCACACACCACCAATTCTGTTACCACCTGAGGGTAGCACAAAACCAACAGGCTGGTCTTTGACCCAAACACGAGAATGCCTGTTCGACGATGCATTCTGGAATCCTGTACGATGCAGGATTACGTGCCTTTGGCGAGGACGAATTCCTTTTATCAAAGCAGCCCTCCTAGTCTTCTTCACGAACAGGCTTAAACGAGTTGGTGTCCTACAATTTGCGATTTACTGTGTTCAAGTCAAATTTCAAATTACTTGTCATACTTCACAAGTCAATCAGGTCAACCGAATTTACAAAATTGTAAACTTTTTCATTTCAAGCTCTGAATTCTTAAATTAATTAAGGGGAAAAGTCCCAAACTTCTAAAGCCCGAAATTTATAAATTTAGAAAGAGATACATTATACGATAAATTCGTTGAATTTTGCGTAGAAACGCGGTTATTGGAAAAGATGTTGTGGATGCTGGTAGCACGTAGAGAATGCACTGGTTCCAGTCTAATTATCGAACTTTGGCTACGTCGAGTACAATTAGTACGAGCGACTATCTAGATGGATGGCTAGCTTGGAACTTCGTGCGCTGCCGGCGTCGAAGTTCATCCGAAACTTTGGCTTCGTTATCGGATAGTAACCATAACTGTAACAGTCGATAGTGGTTCATAGCGGAAAAATATAAATGCGCTTTGACATTGATGCAGTACATAGATCGCAACTGATATTAAATCTGCAACCAAAGGTGAAAAGCGTTTATGCAATTTTTCGAATACATACAGTTCAATTCTACGAGGATGAATACTGAATGTCGTCATTTGTCGAATTTTTTCCGAAATGATCATCGAATATTGATATTTTCTGCACGAACACGAGACAAGCAATTTGCAATTCCTTATTCACCCACAGGCTCCCATCGAACACGTCGTCTGGTTGCGTTATAAAAGTCTAAAATCTATCTGGCATCCCCAGGACTTGCGGAACGACGAGACAAACCCACACTTTGTCACCCTATCTTGAAACCCCTGGTACCACCACGCAAAAGATTGAAACCCCAGCACTGAACCCTTGGCGCTACGGTGTGAAAAGAAACAGATTTTCTAGGCTGGTGGCTTACAAAAGGAAGGATAATCTGAGAAGATATGAAGGGTAAGCGTTTCGTTCCCGGTCTGCTAACACGGGTAAAGCTACCTAGCAAATCCATGTCTTTGGATCGGGACATTTTTCGCCAGCATGAAGTGTCTATGGGTGAAAAATTCATCGTTACGTAAGAATTTGTCGTAGAGAATGATGACAGACGTGGTAGTGTGATGCCTTCAAAATACGGGCTACTGAGTTTTTCAACAAGATCTCAAAGTTCCAAATTTCCCTGGAGGAAGGGACACGAAACGGCCTCATATACATAGATATTAAACATCCGTCCGGATGGTCGGCAACGTGCGGTATGTGAACTCTGGTCTCTCCATTTGAGTGCTTCTTGATCGTAAAACCCCATTTAACACTTAACACTTATGTTACTGTATTGAGAAACACAAAATTCGAAAGACCCTTCCATTCAATAAAACTGTGAGACATCAAAGTGTCTATTCTTTGAATCGTTTGTAACAGTATTGGTAAAATCGCTTATAAAAAATGTGCCAGTATGCTGTAAAAATTCATGTAGCAGTATATGAGCGTCCAAAAAAAATGTTAAGGCTCTTCACAGATTGATGACACAATGTCGTGGCTAGGACAGGATCGTTGAAAGTTTGATGAGGCATCGGAGGTGCAGCATGAAATAAAGAATGTGAAGCATTTCATCTATTAACGTCATCGTCCCTTCACATATCGATTTTTCTCTTAGATAACAACGTAACAGGACACGAATGACGGACCACTTGGACGGACAGACCATCAAATAAATGTCTGGCGTCGCTTTATGAATAACGCAAAGGTTGTGATTAAAATTCGGCACGAAACTCAAATTTCACAGCGTGCTTTACGATCGAACGACTTTCATATCTTTCCGACCGGTCTTTCCATCGTTTTCAGTTTTGAAGAGCAGACGTATTGTACGAATAAAAATTTCGGATTACAGTTTTTCCGTAACTGTCGATAATAAAATGTCCGCGTATTACATTCTGTACTATATTTCCTCATACGATGTTAAATCTAGCAAAAGATGAATTGATTCATTCGGTGATTGTAAATTACGGATGGATGATTAGGGAATATCAAATGCAATCATGACTATTAATTAACGGTTATTATTATCGTGATTGGCTGTAATAGGTAATTATAGAAGTAATAACAAAATAATGAATTATTGCCTAACGCCGATTGAAATCGTTCAATTACTTTGAGCGCAATTCACCGAGCGAATGTCAAAAGCAAGACCAAACAGACTGAAGAAAATAGTTGCTCAAAGACTTTTGCAACGACTTGGTAAATGAAAAAATTTCTCGACCAAGGCTCGTTTTCATCCCCTTGCCCGGCCTGAAGAAACAGCTTCGACGGGTTTACATAATTCTTTTGGCGTTCGTGCTCGCGAAATAGAGCAACGGCCACGGACGCGCGTTTAATGAGCGCGTATTTAGCGAGGTCTCATTCAGCCGGTCGTTTCTAAGCTGCTCGACATTACGAATTACCCGGTGCCCGGTGTCTTTCTTTCTCAACGGGTCAGCGGCTCCCTTTCAACTAGCGGAACATTCAATTTATCATGAAAAATGAAAAGAGAAAGGTGTAGAGCTCGACTCCTGTAAAACTGCGCGATTAAAATTGAAGCTAGAACGTAAAAACTGAGTAATCACGAACCAACTCGTGCAACTGCCCTCGGAGCGTTCCTCTCCACGCGCTCCCCCATTACTGTGTACCTTCGTGCCGCTGCGCTACTACCTGAAAAAGTATCCGACTAGATGAAGAACGACTCGAACGTTCATTAATCTACCTTAAATAGCGCTTGAAATGCTATTATTGCCTTAGTTGTTCATTCTTTAGAGTACGATTTCGTTCTTTATTTTCGATTATCGCTCATCTTCCAAACTCTCTCGATTTTTTGAACCTCTAGATGTTCAAATTTCCAAAAGTCTTTTGTACTCGTTTACATGCCTATGCACTCGCGAGCACAGTTGTCTATCACCGACATACATCATCGAATGCGTAACACATTTAAAAAGCGTCTAAAGGTGAATGCTCTGCCCACCTAACAGTTCCGTGCGATTAACAGACCGCAAAACGCTGAAGGTTGGCCGGAAAAAGAACAAGGCAAACGCTTCACGGATCACGTTTCCGACCAAACGCGAATTTCTGATGTCACTCGCATGCTCTTTTGATCTTCCTTGCAGATATTAATTGGAAGGGCAAAGCCCCGAAAGGTTAAAAAAACACAAAAGAAGCGAAAGAGACGCGCGGAACAGACCATTGAACGACAGTGTCATTACAAGTTGGCCTTTAAAGCGGAAAACCTGTGGTGAACAAACGAAAATAAAAGGATCAAACTGCGTAAACTCCGACATCCTGTTTTTCCATTTGCTTTCATCGCTTTTCATTAGGTTGGTTTTTTGTTTTCAACGGATCAAAGTTGTGGTCAAAAGCGAAGCATCGGCACGAGTTTCCACACTCAGGATAAACAACGTTCGTTGGACAATGGAAAACTTGACGCCTTTCTGACGGTTCTTCAATAATTGTCCAACGAAGAATAGTTGCTTCTTTGTTTTCAAGGATGTCGAGAAGGTAATTGGGTGTCTGTTTTTAAGCTTCCACGAGGATTTCTTATTTCCGCTTTGTCCTCTCTGGCCGCGAACCAAAGCTACTGTCAGCTTGCTTCGAAGAAAGGAATTGTTGCTTCAGACTCGGGCTTTCGCGGTTTTACCAGTTTCTTGTACATTGTTTGGTTCACCGATATTGCAGCTTTCATGGCGAGTCAAGGACCCACAATCGAAACTATTAACCCTTTGCGTCACTAATATTGCAAATATACAAAATACGACATTCGCAGACACATTTGTCGCACTCGTACACGAGAAAATAGACTAGTCATTAATTATCTCCTTCATAATTTTCGACTAAAACTCTATTAATATTAAAATATGTAAACAAAAGTTTGAGCAGAGCGATAAGTACTAATGACAGCGGTTTTGTACGGCGATAAATATTCAAAGGCTAACTGTTCTTTGGTCAGCTCGAACATTTTCGAGAACTTTGCTATTAGTCTTTCCGTGACCTTCTCCACTCTCACCCTCGAGCGTACATTCGAATAATCAATCATGTACTGACCGCGCCCAATGTTTTTCCTGCTTTCTATCAACGTCCTCATTAATCACGAAAGAGGGACGAAATTATTGTTACGGGCGAACTTCCCGCAGAGAGAATGATAAAAGTTCATTCAGTCTAGTTGAATTACTTTCATAATTAAAAAATACCGCTTAATACAACAGCCACTTCTTAGAATTTTATTTAATAACTGAAGAACTTTTTTCTGTGAATTATAAAGAATTGTATAAATTCTTGGATTCTGGACACTGAATACCTTCTTATACAAAATGTTTCAAAGAGTCAATGTACATAAAAAAACACAGTTGCATTAAAAAAATATTTTTTTTTATATGAAATGCATGAACTACCCTGTGAACTCGCGAGTGTTTCCGATGTCGTGGTCGAGGCATACAAAATTAATCCACCATTCAGCGTATTAACAGAAAAGGAAACAATGCTTTCGCGAACAGATAAGATTGAAAGGTGAACTCGAATGTAATACCAGGAACCGCATTCTGTGGACGTACACGGAAGTGCCGAGTCGAAGATCGATCGGCGATAACCTTTTCCGTGGTGTTCGCGATTGGCCTCACCTTCCGTCTTTTTCGCGCACACGCCATTGTTGCACCCCACAGACGGTTCGCGTTTCCGTTGTCGTCGGAATTAGAAATCACCCGTTGCCATAACTCTTAACCTTGCATACACATCGCGAGATTGTATATTACCATGCGTGTTCCTGCACGCAGCTTCCTGCCCGTTAAACGGGGAAACGTATGCCGGCCAATATCGAATAACGTTGATAAACAACCGACGTACCATTTATTACCTACCATGTATTCACTTATTCTATGCCCTAAAATGGGACACATCGACCCGGAAGATATTTGTGTCGACACGTCCGCTAATAGATTTATTTGACATCGAATAGCGTTGGCGAAATTGAAACAACGAGTTGAATTTTATGAAGATTTAGGATATGCAGATCGCGTAACGAGGATAAAGTGTTTTGGCCGAATTTCAGATTGTTCAGTCTCCGTGGGTACTTTGACATGGTCATCCGTGACAAACGTTGCGAATTTAATTCAGTTACATTTACTTCAAAATCCATGATCCGAAAAATGTGATATATGATCTTAACGTTTTGTTCAGCAGGATTAATCGAGTTCCTCTTTGCGCAAATTTATGCTAGTGTCTTGTCCATTTTAATACCAATTTCAAGAATTCTTCTCTTTGTCCCTTGTTCCCATGGCATAACGAGAATCTACCGTGTAGAAAATTTGAGGAAAATTCTTTTTCCTCGCCCTTGTCGAATCTTTGCAAATATTCTCGGTATTTCTTGGCGGTCTTGGCAAGTTTGGAAACGGACGTATCACCCACGAGTGGTTACGTCGAGTAAAAAGTTTCAATAAGGTTCATGGTGCCGCGCAAAGTAGCCGAGTCTTTCGCGCGGACTGGAGTGTTCGCACGGAAACTTACGGGACCGTTGTCGAATCGAGTTTTCGATATGCTAAGCTCAAAGTCGACCGTTACCAGTACCGTGATCCAACTCCGGGCATCACCGGATGTCACCTATGCCAACACCTTTATTCCCCCGAGTCACGTCTGCCTGTAGCCATCGCTAGATTTATAGGATTCTCTGTCCTCTCGTATCTCGATAAACAGCGAACGAGGCTCGTGCGATCCCCTCGTACACGAATAAGATGAAACTGTGGCACGAGGCTTGTTTGCGCGATCGAAAATCTAACGAGAATGCACGGCACACGATTGTAACGGTGGGTCATCGATCGTGATAGGTCCATCTCGCTCCATGATTATGAAAACAATTTAAAATGGTATTCATTTTTCATTCATTAGTAAGTAAACAGTAATTATGTTATAAATAGTAAATAAATTGTAAATAATACGTGACAATATTTTTTTTCGTGTAGTTCCAAAATGTGGTAGTTTGCAATAAATAATATATACATTTGAAAGAACAGGTTATACCGCATTGTTCTCTATTTTTCCATTTCTCCCATACACGCGATATTTCCTTGTTAGGTGGGATTGCTTTCATAAGCTTTCAAAGCAAGATTCACATCTGTATGCTCTCGGTTGCTATAGCTCTCCATCTCAATAACTCGACACGGTCTGACAACTGAGTAGACCGCTGAAATTGATGGAAACGGATAACCCTACAAGTCGTGTGCTTGCAAGAACAAACGCAAATAAAAATATGCTTTCACGTAATAACGAGGATTTCCGATAAAAATATACTCGAAACGTAGACAGAAATAACCGCAATAAATGCAGTTTATTCGAAATTTTGTTTTAAAAAGCGCAAAACGTTCTTCTACAACGGAGTAAGTAAAAGCAGTCGTCAAACTACTAGATACTCTCCATCTATAAGACAACATTGACCACCAAACATTGATAATGACATGAAAAGTTACTATTTTACTATAAAATTTTACACTCGCCTACACAAATCACAATTGCATAGATATTCGCAGTCCAGTTACGAAACGTAGTACCATATGGCTCGAATTCTGGAATTCAGCAAGTGTACGTATCCAGAGTCGCTTTCGATTCCGACTGTATTCCCGTTTCTTCGCCGGGTGTTTTATTTTTCTTTCCCCCTCTTTTCGCCGGGAGAACCAATATCCAGCGAAACACCGAAATTCCTTTTCGCATGTGCCACGCCATTTTCAACTTGAAATGCCAAAATGAATTTTTCCCTTTCGCGGTTCGTTTCAAAGGATTTTCCTCTGCTTCGCCGCGACACGGCCGCACCCGCACATGCCCGTGCACCCGTTAACGGGTTCCGAGTCTCTTTCGAATAACTTCGAGCGACGCGACCTGTTCGATGTTTACTTCCGGTTCAAAGGTCAAAGTTGCTAGCCACCAGCCTTTTGCGGCCGTACGCAACGCACCGCACCAAGGAAACTACTCGTGAATACCTTTTCCCTCTGTCTTCCATTTTCGAGACATAGACGAATGTCCTCCGCCGTCATTCAAACGCGCGTATTTAATGGCGAGAAGAAAAAACCTGTCGACCCGGCTCGGCCGACGTATGGAACACGTCCTCGCGCATATCGAGCCGGACCAGCCGGATAAACGCGGTGCCTTTTCGAAGAATATGCGTTTGAATCGATATCGTGCTTTTTCTACGCAAAAAATATCGGTCAGACAGGTTTCTTGTATTTTTAACGATTACACGGACGAACGTCCCAAAATGGAGGAACGACATGTGTAATCAGATTGATGGGGATTGAGCTTGGGTGCATTACCTTCCCCATATTAGCTTAGAGATTGGATTAGGATTAAGTTCGGGCTGTTTATGGTTGCGTAAAGGATAGTCGTGGTTAACCAAAAATTAGGATTAGGATTAGGTTCGGGTTCAGATTAAATTTCATCGGATTAGATTTGGGTTAAGATTATGAATGATATCAATTTTCAGATGGCTATAATTCCAAAAACGACTATGAACAGCAGAGTTTACTGCACGTGCTGAGAATTATTAATGAAGCATCAACCGGTGAAGGATGTTTTAATAAACTAAAGTATACGTCCCTATGGAAGTATAGCATATTCGTTAGCGTCGTTACACATTACGTAGTGCTTTGATTTCTCGTGAGACTGATGTCACGAGTGTGCGATGAGTTTTCATTTCGTGTTCCTTCACAGAAGGCAGAGATTGTTCTAATCTGACTTAGAAAGCGTGTTTTCCGTAACGCCGTGAAAAAATGTAGTTTATATTCTCTCGTGTTCTAGGCGCAATTTATGGCGGTCGATTTTCTAAATGATCGTCGTTGGCGATAAGTCATTTCGTAAATAATGGTTCTTTTCATATCAGCACGAAGAAACACGTACTTTTTCATATTTTAACTGTTCATTAATTAGCCCACACAACGTTTATCCTACTTTAAATTTATAACCTTGCAAGCGTTTGAATTATTTGGACGTTGTACTTTTGAAACATTTTTAAAAGAAACTTATACTCTGAAATTCGAATGGTCGCAAACGGCAATTAATTAACGTTTTGGCTCGGAGTCGATTATTTTACACCTTGATCTCCTATAGCAACTGCCATGACTCTACTCGCCAGATCTCAAGCACGCCAAAGCATTTTTCCACGTCGCAATTATAATTTTTCCTGCGCTATATGTGTAATTATTCGAAACATTGCTGGGGAAAACGTCACGCAGAAGCGAAAGGGGATCGTCGCGTATCGTACGCTTCTGCCATGCACTCTACTTTATTACTTCGCTGTCGTAATTTACTCGCACTCGCGGCGAAATCGAATCCCTTGTGTTCCAACGAATAGTCGAGGAACGAGAGTGACGGTGTCAAGTACCGAGCTGGTAAATAACGCGAGTCCTCCTTTCTCCTCTTTCGCTCTTCCTCGCAATCGCCATGATTTCTCTTTTCTTTCGGTTGCGACTTCTCGTTCGTCCTTGCCGTTTCAACTTTACGATGACGACTGCCCTTTCGCATGCTGCGGTTTACAGAGGATAATAACTATGCTTTGAGCATCCTCAACCACTGGACAACGAATATTTCCGACTCAGTTTTAAACGTTAGTAAAACTCCACAAGTTTATATTCCTAATGACATAAAACTCGGCACGAGAATATGCTTAAAAGTTTTGTTACTGGGGCAGTGTCGCACCATTCTGCGGGATGAAATAAAGTATTTCACTTTAATATTCTGAACTGGCAAGTATCTTCTCATCAATTGCTGATGTATCGGTAACTTATTCTCTCAGGTCACAATTGTTCATTGCTCAAATTTGTTTATACCCATTGCTGCAAGATTCCTCATATTGCTACTGTTCCGTATCGTGCTTAAATTCGCTTATATCATTCTTATTAAATCCGCGTTGTGCCATGGAAGTATGGTTCAAAGGGAAAGAAAAGTTGCAGTTAAAGTAATAAAGCGGGACAAGTGAATGTTTTGTCAATTTTATTTCAGCGCAAAAGAAGCAATTATGTAGGGGGTGTACAGGTAAAGAGGTCTTCATAAGCAAGGTACTCGATATAATGATTCGAAATGAAGTCTAGCGTGGAATGCTTAAAAGCATAAAAAGGTGAAGCAGTACGATTTAAGCGTGAAATTGAATTAATGTACAACGCGAAATGGGGAAGTTCCTCGAAAATGGAAAGAGCAATAAAGTGAACTACGCGGATGTGAATTGTGTTTAGCGAAAATGGATATTACGAAATGAAATTTCTGGTTGACTTTGTTAGAGCGAAGAAAAATGACAGAGAGCAAACTTTTCTCAGTTTGTTCGGTGAAAATTTCATTTTCGAGATATTTCACGGTGCCGCACGCTGGGTCAAATCAGTTTAAAAGCACAGTCGTATTAACAGTCATCGAGCCACTGACATTCACCGGACGAGACAAGACATCGAGCGGCTTTCAAAGGCCGATTCATGTCGCTTCGCCTTTCATTTCGTCTCTGAATCGAACGGAAGCGAGCAGCCGACCGAGAAGAAAGAAGACGGAGGAAGTCGTTAATTTTAACGAATAAATTTTATATTCCGTTGCGAATGATATAATTCCGCGAAGAAACGTACTGGATGATAATTTCGAGGATTATTATGGAGATATGCTTTGATCTAATCGAAAGTGAACAGCTGCAACTTTCGAGTGCAAGGAATTATAAGTTGGAACTTACTAAATTGACGAGTTAAAGGGTATCAAGTACTTTGCAAACTATCGAGGCATGTTACTTCGCAAACTTCCATCATAGCAGTTCGAAATGCGTTTGACTTTGAAGCTAATTCCTAATTTCATCCGCTGCATAATGTTCTCTATGATGTTACGCAACGAACATGCGAAGATTTACACGTTTTGCTACAACTTCTTTGCAAGATAAAACTCGAGTGAAAATTGATGAATAAGCTGGTTTAACGTTTACAACAAGTTAAAGCTTATGAAATATTTCTTGTTTATTAATTTTCAACCTAACCATCCTGCTTTCTCATATAATCGTACGGTACAATCGATACGACGCCACAGTAAAGAAAATTTTAGACCAGAATAAAAAACGAGCAAAGAAGAGGAACTTCAAAGCACTCTTTTCATGTTCCCATAGCCATAGTCCGTTAACATGTTTTCGACTCGACTCTGGAGTTACCGTAGCTCCTTTTTGACACGCGTCCCATATGTTTTCGGTAATCTTCATGAAATAGGAGCGTACCTGGACCTTTGAAGGTATTTCATCCGTGACACGAAGCACAGCCGACCAAGAAAGATATACGTACACGCATATACCACACTCCACCGATTAAACGTTGTCAGAAACTATCTTCTTTCGCTTACTTTAATTAAGTTCCAAAGGATCGGAATTCGATGAGAAGATCGTGTCCTCGCTTTACCCACTGTGCTACCAAAATTCTTTCGTACCCTTCGGTTTAATCGCTCGCTGTAATTAATTTTTTAGTCGCCGTAAACTCATCTGTGATTTTTTTGCCAATTTTCGAGAACCTCAAAGGAGTTTTGAACTTATAAGAGGAATGCAATTAGGTTAAAACTTTGAGAGATTACAGGAGATAACAGTAAGTCACACTTCTTTCAAATAATTCGCATACAGGTACAGCGAATAAAAGAAATAGAAGATCTGTTAGAATTTTATCTATGGCACACGGTTACGAAACGCGATTGGATCTATCAGAATGGCCAATAAATTTCGTTCAAAGGAAATTTCGGTAACTGTTTTCGGTTTATATCGGCTCTTATTTTGCTACTAAAGACGGTTGAAGAGCAATCGATGCAGAGAAGTATGTGCAGTTAATGTAGTCGAACTTCGGTAAATTTAGCGATGTTCCAAAGGATCACGGTTCGAAGCGGAGAAGCAGCAGGGCGGAAGCTTGAATAATTTTTCGTTGCAAGGCGGAATATGTTCCGACTTTGGAGGCGTTCGCGTACGCGGCAGAAACTTTGAAATTTATTTCATGCAGAGCGGAGTTTCCTTCATGGTGAAATCTTTCAAGCAGAAGATAAGAATATCAAGGGTCTTTTAAATCGCGACTTTGCACGAAAATTTCGCGTATTTATATCGAAAGGAAATACTTAAGAACATTTGAAACGTCGCTGTACAAAAATTGTCAACGAAGATGCAATTTCATCTCAATTTCTCTATTCTAGAAATTTTAATAGTAGAAAGCAAATTGATGTTTTATTAATATTCGACATAGAATGTTACTAACATAAGTTGATTGTCTTTTGTGGCAATTAGCCAGTTCGTGTCGAGGACGTTTATGAAGAGTTTAGGTGGCAAGTTTCAGCGAACTTTAAGCTTCAAATGTACCGTAAGCATGTACTACTTTGCGATACTTTGATGCCATCAAATCGCGTCAGTGATTCGACGTCGTTAGTATGCAACGACTTAATGATTGAACTGTATGTGCGCATAGATAAAACGGAGCAGCGTTCTTAAACTGTGCAAACTCGCGACAGCTGTCTTGGAACAGTTCGCGAAAGTATCAGACCATTCTCGTTCGTTCAACCGGCAGATGCATATTTTACGTGTGTTCGAACAGAAATTCGATTCCGATTCGGCTCGTCACGGTGAAAACTTCCGATTTGAAATTTTAATATCGTCGCGGTGCAAACGGAATACGATCGTTACCCGGCGTCCGCCTCGTTGAGCCTCGTTTGAACTCAATTAAGTACTTTCCGTGTGAAAAATCTCAAAGGTCCTACCCGAGCAGAATTTCGAGTTCGGCGTCGACTTTTTTGGTTTTTTCTCTCCGCGCGTTTCGAGAGTACTTTTAAGTTCGGCCTCGAATGGAATATGAAAACTTCGCTGCCGCGAGAGAGCGCACGAAAGCTCGCCGAGGGAAGCGAAATTTTCGCGTGATTGACGCGTGTGTTACAAACGACAACCACCGCGTGTAATGCTAATTGAATTCGCGTCGTTACACGACGGTTTGTTTTGCTCGTTCCGCAGGCGAAAACATGTCACGTGAAATTCTTTCGAGCGAACTTCCACGAAAAATCGTCCGTCACCGACTGCCGGCTCTGACATTTTATCGGATTGTTTCTTTCGCTGCGAAGCAACGGTATCACCGTACCCGGACCGATCGATAAAATGTTATTTTCCCGTTTGGATTAAAAACGACGCGATAGAAATCAGCTGCATCTGCGACGCTACACGTGATAAACTTTAATGTTAACGCGTTTACGAGAGTCGTTAGTGATTAGTTGTTTACGTGGATGTTGGGTAATTGCATCAGCAGTTGGTACGCCCGCAGTTGACACTTGTGCTTGTAGCTAAAAATAAATACCTTACTGCTAATACAAATTTTGTGGTAGTGGTTGCTGCAAATTTTTAACACTGCATCTACTAGTAAGCGAGTATTTAACGCCGGCAATGTTAATAAAGTGTGTATCTATATACAGTGATAGCTACAAGTGGAATAAAGTACTTTTTTACAATCGTTAAATTGAGAACAAAAGCGCTGGAAATAATCGTGGTAAAATAACATCAATCTGTCTATGATATCGTTACGAATGCGTATTTCTTTAAAAAGGTGGAGCCGTAATTACGTGTGACGCAACGAAGGCGAAGAAACGAACTCCGACAGGAAGATCTTGGCCCCGTTACTTTTATTTCAGCTCGGTCGGAAGATCCGTGTAAAAGACATCCTGGCAGCCGGCGACGGATAATCTCCGACAGGAAGTAATGTATCCGGGTGAAATCTGGCCGCAGTAAAGGAGAAGTACGGCACGCCATAGCGAAAAGAAAATGTGCGGGTTTTATAGATGAGATCAATGATATTGGAAATTTCACGAATCCAACTTTCGGCTCCAATTTCGAACTTCCTTTCTTCTCGCGCTCGTTTCACCCCGGAAAATAGTCTTCGATGCTTTCACGCGTATAACAGCTAACGCGTTAAACAGACGAACATCATTCGTGAATACGTCGTTGAAGAGTCAAAATTTATGTGCAACCACAGTTTCAATCTTGTTACATACGTGACTTCAAGATTTAAAATTGGTGGACAAAGATTACTATGACGTTGTTAAAATTATGTAGTTGTTTAGTACTTGATTATTACTTTCTTTGTATATAAAAAATTATAACAAGTTCGAACATTTGTAGCGTCACTGTAAATACCGGCATAGAAAAGTAAAAACTGCAAAGGTTATTATACGATCGCAAACAATTGTCAGCCTTCAGCGGAGCATTAAATATGGACTCCTCCGTGGACATGAAAATTCATCGTCACGCTGCACGCCACGGGGCTGTCAACAAATTAATGCCGCCCTTTAAAGAGATTTACTCGCGAAACGTACGCCGACGATTTGTCTTTGAGTTTCGTACTTCTGCGTGTCGGAACAAAACATGATTTCATTATGAGACGGAACATTAAAATGTTTCTGGATTACACAGGGTCGTACCATATTTTTGTTCTATGTGACTAAATTGAATTGTATCTCTAAGATGAACACAAATGTTGACAGACGATATTTTAAGAAAATCGTTCATAAACAATCCTTGTTACTCGCGTTTTAAATTTAAAAAAAAACAGCTGTTAAAACGTGCAATATAGTAAATTTAAAACTTTGATAACAATAGATATTAAATCCTGTGTTTTTCAGGAAATATATACGGAAATGTTTGTTACTTCAAACTGTTTCAATCAAAACTTCAATATCACCAATTTCGCTGCAACGCATGCGATACACGATAAAATAGCTTTATTTACCAACACGTGATAAAAATACAACATGTGAGGCAGCAAGCGAAATGTAAATTGTCCAGGTTATAATCAATGATCAAAGTTCAAAGTTCATAATTAATTTTGATCATGTATACAGAAATATGAACGGTGAATCAGTACTCGCAATTACACAGTTTTTTAGACATTTAGTGCGAATTCGATATTTGACAATTTTGCGGTGCCATGTATGAGAAGTAAAAAACTGGAGATTCCAGTTGGACCAGCCAGAAAATTCAGAAAGGGACGGTTTCATGTAACAATATCGTATGTCTCTGACATACGTGCGGTGAATATCGGTACCCAGTGGTCAGCTTCGAACAGATATTCGCATTCGATTGATTTCCATCGTTTCCACGAGCAAATACCAACGTTTGATTCAACCAGCGAGATGATGTAAAGTATAAACACCGTTTCCAACGCCAAACTCGTGATCCTTTGTGAGCTTCGCGTCATTGATCAGCATTTTAGTGCGCCATGAATGGTGATCATACGCTTTGATCGAAATTACTTGTCATCTTCTTACTGAATATCGTTCGCGATGTTTTGCAACCGTTTCATTTTGATATCTGTTTTATAATTTCAACAAAATTCACTTCATGGATCTCTGTATTTTGAACTGTTGGGATTTCATAATTTTAAAAATTAGGATTTCGCAATTTACTCTGCAGTGTAAGATTGCGGTCTTGAGATTTCGAATTTTATGACCTCGGTCCTTGGAAATTTTTAGATATTGGAATTTCGAAACCTCACAAGTGTATGACTTTGGAAAATCGAAATTTCTACCTCCTCATATTGCAAAAACGTTTACTTAATTAATAAAACAGTTATTGGTAACATCAGCTGCAATTTTGGCGCATATAAAATATTACATTTCATTTATATTTCAAAATATCTGCACCGTTCGACCTAACAGAACATTATTTTTACGCAACTTTTCCGTGTAACGATAATTTCAGCGAATTTCTGCCGTGAGCATCCGTATCGTTTTCACGCAACAAACATTACATCGACGGGCATTGACGGATATTTACGGATATTAATAACATTTTAAAATTTAAAATCGAATGAAACGACTGCGCTGGCACAGCATCCGGTCACGAGGCATAACGTTTTCAGCGAAATAAATTTTTCGTTGCGCCTGCATGTGGATCGTGTCACGAGAGCGTCAAAATAACGCGCTGTTTACTCAACGGGCATGGCTCTGGCAAACATTTTTATTCCAGTTCCCGTTGTTGTAATTTTTATTACAACCGGTTGAAATTGCAGCTTTCGCCGAGCTCGTGCGTCACGAAAGCATCGAGCCCGTTTCAGGTACGATTTTTGCACACAACGATCCCACAGCGTTCGTTCACAGGTCAGCGTGTTTGGCACGCGCTCAAAAGGCGAGGCACAATCGGGGATCAGAAATTCCTGCTACGTCTGGCCGGTTTGCATGGCGCCGAATAACCAGCTGACAGATCATTCGTCACACACGGACTCTACCGTGTCACACGCTCTCCGTGTAAACGTCTGCCAGAATTGGCAGCGTCTTCTCGTCATCGTCATTCAGCCCCACTTCCCACGCGCGCACCGTGTGCGATCGTGTGGCAATTTACGCATCACCGAAGCTTTCGAACGTGAACTTTCAAACTTCCAACATTCTGAAATTTTTAAATTTTCCCAAAGCTCTCAAGTCTACAATTCCCTAATTCCCAAAGTTTGCAAACCCCAAATCCCCCAATCTCCATCTGTAACTATATATCCATCAAATAATCCCCAGAGCAATTAATCGAAGGCGAAGACATAATAGCGTTAAACGAAAGACTAAATTGCAGGAATGAAATATGAAAATCGACTGATCCGTAAAACTAAGCACAGCCCAGAACGACGAACCGATTTTATGCTCGGATTTAGCGAATCGAATCGCTGATAACGTCGAGGAAAAATGAGTTACACCTGGGGAAAATGAGGTCGAGCGGCGGCCACGTTCCGGAACGAAACTATTGGCCTTGGTTAAATGTGACTCGGGAGATCATAATTTCACAAAAAAGGATTAAGCTGGGAGAACATTACGAGCCGCGGTCGGGCACGGACTGTCGGCGAGAAATTACAGACGAGATAGTATTGGAAATGTAAGGCTTCCGCTGTCTACCCCGTGACAGCTGCTGCTCGTTCCTTTTTTCTCCTGCCGGAGATGACAATTAATTACCGCAAGGAAAATAATGGCATCACGCACGCCGTGCTCGCTTCCTTCGTTTTCCCTCGCTCTTTGCTCCGCTTTGATCCGACCTTCCATTACAGAGAACTTTTAATTAATCGGAACTAACACGGTGCAAGCCTCTCCGAACGTGTCGGTGATATCTGCATTACGGGAAACGATGTCAAGTAGTGCGCTGATACGAGTATGAAATTATTTGCCGCGATAATCGCCGTGAAATACTGGGAGCACGGAAAACGGCTCCGACAATGTGGACACTGATTTGAATCCGAACGATACGCGATATTTTTTCATCATCGACGACGTAATTGCGTTTTAATCGAAACGATCAGCCCGTAATCGCAACGTTAACCGAATAATTCCTCGGTCGACATTGGCAACGCGTTCCGCGAAAAACGAACGTTCGATAACGATTCAATTTTACCGGCATTGTTCCTGCCTCTCCAGCGGTGTAATTTCGAGACCGAGCTTAAATATCGTTCGCTGTTTGCCACGATAGATAGAACGGACGAGCAGCGTAAAACTTACATGGGATGCATTATATCCAAGGGAGCCGTAACGCGATGAAAATGCTTTCACCTCGAACGAGGGCACCAAGGGGAGACTTTAAGGTGTAAATTCGCGGAACAAGGACGCTGGCGGAAGGAGGGACGCGAATTAAAAAACAGACACCGGGCTACAACGTCGACAGCGGTCGACGACATCATGGTGAAAAATGAATTCTCCCGTGTTCGATGTGTTTCGTCTATAAAACGTTCGACCTGAAAACACATGTACATCCACCATCGAGCATTAGCATGTCGCAGCAAAAGAACGTGTAACTTTTTCCAGCGAGTATCGCGTTTCCGGAGATAAACCGTGTTCCCGAATGTTCGTTTCATAAACCCGAGTTCTCGCAGCAAGACCGGCTGTTAGCTTTTCCCCATCCACGGAAAATAATCGTAAAAACTTTCGTTTGTTCGAATGGTCGTTTGAAATTCCAGAACTAGGCGAGTATAAGCGACCACGCGACGATGTCGTATTTCTCAATGACCCTGGTGTCGCTGTAAAATCGTAGCAGCTGGTGCTCGCAATCGTCACCCTTTAATCCCTCGTTCCTTTTTCTTGTCAGAATGCGTGCATGCAGCGGAGAATTTACGAAGCGGGCCTGGCGCCATGCGTGCCGACCCTCCGATCATGTAAGGGTAATCCATTCTTAAAATAAACGCTCTTGCAATAACAGATTGTATACTCCTCGAATATGTGTTGGGACAAGGTAACATTCTTTGAAATTTAGAAATTTTAATAAGATCGAGAAATTTGAGGAGTCTAGAAGATTGTACTCTTGCGAACTTGGAAATCTGAGACCGCGGGAATATATAAATTTATAAACTTGCATTTCAGAAATCTTGTTCTTTCTAAATTTCGTCCAACTTCCTCTCCAACAAAGTCCGCGACGATCGTAAAACGTATAAAAGAAAAAGCAGATTTTTCGACAAAAGTGTTCTCCTTTCCGCCTAAATAATTAAACACAGTACAGCGAAGGACTCACGTTGATCCGGAATCGAGGGCGAGGATTAGCGTTGAAATAGCGTCGCGACGAGGTCCGTACAGTGCCGTACGAGTAAAAATTACGACAGCGAGCATTCGAAAGACAAGAGGAGGATAAAGAGTCACGCTTCGAGGCTCGAGGAGGACCCGTGCACCAAGTATTTATACGTGAAGCATATCGTCGAGAGCGATAAAGGGGAGCAAGCTTTGCTGAAAGAATTTCGAGGAGGTTGAATAGAGTGCGAGGAGAAAGGGGCCGAAGGATTAGAGATTAAGCTGCGGAGAAAAGGAGCTTACTGGAGCTCGGTTGAAAGTGCTGACCGTTTGGTGCCCTATTACTTTGAAAATAGAAAATTATCAGCTCAGCCTGAACGTTCCGAGGAATACTTTAACCTCTGTCTCTTGTTTCGATGGATAATTAATTCTTGCCAATTTTTTCATTCGTCGACTATTCACGGATTCCATCGGCGACGAAATGCAGTTCAGGACCGATACGGTATACCGTGAATAAATTATAAGCACGAATCGATAGGAGCTGTCTAAAGGGACAAAATGTCCGGACAAGTATAGGCTGGGAAACTAACATTACAGTCTCTGCTAGTAAATGCACCAAATGATGGCTTGCCGATCAAGTACAGACTTACCAACGATGAATTTTACATGCGTTCAAAGACCAAGCTTACTACGTTAACAAGTTTGCTTGATCGGAGCTATTAGTTCGATCGTCGTATAGTAAAACTTTATACTTTTCATATCGGTAGTTAGTACACCGTAAATTGTCGAGTAGTAGTATAGCAATACAATTGTTCGTCATAGTTCATTTCATAATGGCACCGACCATGATTAACCATGAGCTCAGAGACCATTAGCTTTCCGCTATCAGCATCTTAAAATATCGCAGAGTTAAATCGAATGGATCGACTACCCAGACATACTATACACTCTGGATGAACTCCAGAAATGTATCGAAGTGGCAGTTTGAAAGATTTTCCGACAGTTACTTCCTAAAATGTGTCCGAGTACTTTGACGCTCGATGTTCTCGAAGCCTTTAGGAGAAGTGTCCACTTTCCGATGGTATGCCTCGCTCTCGTGGACAGAGGGACGACGATGGAAGGTTGAAAATGGTAGGAGGTCGTCGCTTTTCTTCTTTGGGCCGCGCTTTCAGCGTTAAAAGCGACTACTGAATGGCCGCGAGCCCCTAGCCGTCGCGTCGTAGCTAGCGAGCTCGAACCGTTCAAGTTTTCACGCCATTGACGCCCGTGGGGATTAAGGCGAGCATACGAGCCAGCTTTGCTTTGTCGCTGCTCCCCAATAAAGCTGGATTGCGCTCAAAATGTCGATTCAATTGGGCTCATCGGCCGGATTGAAAGAGGCCAGACACAGGAAGGCCAAGCGAGCGGCCGGATCGTGGCTCGCTGTCGACCGTTAAACTCACGATGCCGATCAAATGTCCTCATATAATAGCGATGTTTGCGTTTGTCGAATCAACGGCTACCACTTGCCAACGTTTTTCAATATCGGCCCATTATATGGGCAGAACCGCCGAATCGAAACGAATAGAACTGCCGAAAGAACGTGGGGAGATACCACTCAAATCCTTGTTTTTGTTTAACGCTTTCACGATCGAAGCGTTCGATTTTTGCAATCACGCTGCAGACGGCTTGTAATTTACGTTTACGATTACTCTTCCGTGTTTAGATTGCACAGGAAAATATTTTTATCGGAAGAATGTAGCGAATTTGTTGAAATTATTATTTTTCGTGTTATTTATTATATGTGTTAACAAGTTGCAATTTAATATTTGATTCGACTGCAGCTACTCGAAAATCTTTGGTATCTTAGTGTGCTTAGTAGAAGTGTAACGAAGTATATCATATCTTCGCGTACAGTCACTGGGTTAATTACCGAGTTGATTAATCGCACGAACTCTGAAGAAGTTAATTACAACGTCGGTAAAACGTTACTGCTCGAAAGAGAAACGATGTGGTTTATGTAGATTGCCCGAATTTTAATTTTAACTTTCATCCAATAACAAGTTTAAGTTTCACCCACTTTTCTCTTCGTTTCATACTTCTTTTTAACGCGATACGATATATCAGCTCAGCTAATTAAGCTATGCCGAACGAAATATTTTGTGATTCCCTTAGATTATTAACTAGACTTTATCACCTTTAAATATCACGTAGTCAACTATCGACAAGATAAACATCGATAGCAGCAATCGTGATGTCCCATTGTTTAAATATATGTAGTATAGAAAGTATGTAGCATAGAACGTATAGAAAGTTTCATTGGTACTGCAAACATCTTGCGGTGGGTTTGTTGACGGAATCTTACTTGGCGAGAGTAAATACACATCGGCATAAATGTAATGGGGGCTCGTGCGTGGTTCCTTTGAAGTAGAAAGCCCTTGGAGCAAATTGCGTCGGTCATTGCCCACGTCAAAAGTTCGGCCAGCATGTCCACACCGAGGGAGCGAGAGAGAGCACGAGGGCGGAAACGTGTGCTAGAACGTTGCTCGCAAGTGGAAACAGCAAGTGTGGTCGCGGCATTGCGAAACATTCGAGTGGAAACTGAACTTGATTCGATCGTGAAACGCGAAACAATGGCCCGCATGCTCGACAGTTGCGGTAGCTTGGGATCGAAGGTACGTCCTGTCGATACCAAATTACCACATTTCCGAACGAGTTCGCGAACGACGTAATCCCAATTTACGACGGTCAGATCGTACAAGCTCGAAAGGGTCATCTCACGATTTAAGAGGCCATAATCGACGCTGGTAGCTGGAATTCATTGGCAAAGAGAGAATAAACGTCATAGCCAATTAGCGATCGCTGACCCTCCCTGTCTGTCTTCGACATCGATCGTCCCAACGTTTTACCGTCACGTCGATCGTAACGTTGTTGACGGACATTCTACATGTTTCTTTTCTTCGGTACAATTTTTAATCGTACGTTTAACCCCTTAAAGCTCAGTTTTTCTTCGGATTTATCGTCGGAGATTGTATAAATCTATTTTTCTTGAATATAAAACGGTGGAGGCAGGATACTGTGACGCATAGAACTAAACGAGAGAAAACGAAGCACGACGAAATACGTTTATCTCGAGACAGAATGATCGTGATACGATGATACGACCACGTCGGCTACAATTCCGAGGATTTAAAAATTCAGAAGGCGGAACACGCGAGGAAGCGGACGGTCGCGAGGACAAAAACTCGTACCACCGCGAATACACGACGCGGTGTACTGAGAGGGATGCTAATAATTAACCGTGCAACTGTTTGTCGTTGGAAGTCAATGCTTAGTTATTCTATCAAGCCTGCGGCCCTCGACCACCGCAAAACCACGTCGTAGCTTACGTTCGGCACACGTCGAACCCAAAACCGACAGGCCGAAAGGGAAATTCCACCGTGTGTTCCGTTCTCTACCACCTCTCAATTATTCCTTCGGTATTATCAGATTATCGATAGGATAGTTGACAGAGTTACTCGCCGAAACCATCAACCACTATCTCTATTTCGTCCTAAACAATCTATCGACCTGTCTCCAATCTACTTTATCCTATCCTGTCAATGTCACTCGACGAATCTTACTAATTACACAGGCGTTAACATGCACTATCATACTATGGTATATTAGAAATATTGAAAACTTGAAGATCAGTGAGTTGTAAAATTTGGAAGATTAAAAATTGGAAAACGTCGCATGTTATATTGTCAGAAATACGCAAGTATTTATCTGTAATCAAAGTTGTAAATGTGCAATTGTCCCCGCAGTTCCAGGTACATTTAATTAATAATAGCTTGCTGCGATAAATAGAATTTGTTTCGCTGATGCTTAATCGCCTTACAAATTTGTTAACTCTACTTAGCTTTAAAACTTCGTTAAGTTCTGCGCTCTATACGAATAAACGTTCGTGTCTCTCTTGTTTTCACGAAATTTCAGTATTAAAACAAAATATTGAAATATTGTTACGTTCTTCTGGTACAACGGTAATTTATTAATTAAATAATCAACGACTGTCAAAGTTGAATTGTGTACTAATTCGTACGGAATTTATTTTCCTGTTCGAAATAATTCAGTTCTTAATACTCTCGCATCACGAGATAACAATTAAACAGTTTCGTAACTGCAGAGAATGCACGACAGTTAATCGCTTCTTCGAATCAGTCTTTCGGGTAACAAGTCAAATATCGGTGCTGTCGAATGGGGTTTGTTTTCAACACGCATTTGAAGTTTGTACATCCATTGACTTACAAAGAATTTTACGACCTCATCACAACGTCGGTGCAGTCTACAGATCCTCACCAAGCGAACAAGCTTGTAAATCTTGATTTACAGCGAAAATATCTTGCAATTCCCAGCTGTAACTGCGCTAAGTTACGAGTTCTTAATCTCTCGTTCCCCGCACCGATTGATGTATCTCGGATTTACGAGACGGCGAGTGCACCGAGAAATTTACAACCTTTGTCCAGTTTCCTTTAATCCGCAGTAGGCTCTGGTGAACCAAAAAGTAGCCCGGACAGGGAATACTGTGCAAAGATAAACATTTCGAGGAGCGATGCATCGCTCCAATCGCCACATCCTCGACGAACGCAGAGACATCTCGTCGAGAAGAAACCGCCGTTTACATTGCCGAAGAATGTTGGATCGGAAAGGAGAAGGTAAACAGACAGTTCAGACTTCGCGTCGAGTACAGATACAAATATACCTCGTTTTTAGAATTTGTAGAAAACTCGAGGTAAATTTTTAATTTGCCCGTACAACCGTAGAATGCAAGTTGAAGTTTAAACTGACAGATCGTGATCGAAGAGGGTGCACTCCGGTAACTGGAACGAAACTTTTCTATCTGTTTTAGTTCCATCGCTTGCCAATTTAATGAATGTTACCTCAAACCAATCTCCTGTTTTACATTTTCCTATAAACAACTTTTCCGTTCCGATATCTTGCTGCAGCGAAGTCCACCGAATTTTAAGTTTCGGGAATCAACCGGACCTGAATATGCAACAGCCGAGAACACGGCACGTTTCCCTTTCCATCCGTGTTTACTGCTCTTTTGCTTCGTCTTTGCAAGCTGATAGAATCACCAGGAAACTGAACAAGAGACTGTAAGGAATCATGGGAACCAGGAACATGAACAGAAAACTAAGATCTGCTCGGGTGGTCATCTTTTTTTAATGAGCGGTTAACGTTATAATTCAGTAAAGTGCAGATCAAATATGACTTATCCAGAACACATTCCTGAATAACGAATGTGTAAAAATAAATAGTGTGTACACAGATAATCGATCAAAATGCCGCCCCTTTAATTAACCCTTGTATAGAGAACAGGCTACACACCCGTACGGGCGTCTCTGCTCAAATTCAATCCCCAACGGCAAATAACGATCGTGGTCCCCGATTAGCAATTATAATTACCGAGCTATTATACCGTTGAAGCGGTCGTGTGGTCGTTACTGGCCGATTCGTTAAAAATTTCAAAGCGCGTCCGGCGATCGTTTTTCTCTCCTCTCTCTTTCTCCCTTTTCCTCGCGAACCAGTGCATTTCCTTTTCCCTCCGGGTCGTTGTTCGCGTCGCGGTTCAGAGCGTGCACGAAAAACAACTACGAATGCCCGATTGCCCGTGCATCGAACCCATCGACAACACGGTAAACAGCGTGGTTCGGAACTTCGCGGACAGAAACCAGAAACGTGTTCCATATCGGTGAAATAACGATTATTACTGGGACCGTTTTGTATCGGGATAATCCCTCTGCGCCCGAGAGATGGAAGATATTAGAGGATACATAAGTCTCTGCAACACTTTCGCTGTGATATTTGCATCGGGGACTAGGGCTTTTATCTGGGTTAGCTCATATTGAAAGTCGGGAGTTTAGGGATGTGGAAATTTGAAATTAATATTTGAAAAGTTGAAAATTTTGCAATCGAGGATTTCGCTAAACTATTAATAAATTTTTGACATTAAAATATATCATATGAAACAGTCAAATGAAAAAGATGAAATGACCGAATAAAATATTGCGTATTTTAATAAATCGAAGATAAAAAAGAGTAATGGTTGACGTGTGGTCATCGTAACAAGTAATATTTGCATAGAACATTCTCTATAACGAACGAATTAAAAGTTATTACCTATGGTCAAGTTAAATGACTCAACGTGTCGAAGATATGTTTTGTATCGATAAATGCAAATAGGACGGAAGAATTTAATGAAACGACTACGCGATCGACACATGAGAGTTTAGGTGGGCGATCAAACGAAAATAATTGTACATCCACGCGCCGGAACCGTGTGTGAAATTTTAGTATCCGTTTTAAGCACGTTTCGTAGCTCGGAGGCTGTTTCGGCCAATTACCCGTGGAAATAAAGGATAACATTGTTCTTCTACGGTTTGCCGTAAAAATTCTCTCTTAAAATTCTCTAACCATCGTCCAACATCGTACACTCTAGAATTCCATGCTCACAAAGCAGTGGCAGCCCTTAAGAACACTCGCGCGTGCAAACACACCCGCTCGTCTCGAATCACGCACGCATTTCAAGAATCCTGGCCCGCTGCTTTCTCTCTCTCGTTCTGAACATTTCAACCGCGTCGAGGTTCGCTCGAAAAAACTCCGGAGCCGCTACAATATGAAACAGTTAAAAAGTTAAGCCCCCTTTAGCCGTTCTAATACGCGTGAGCGACTCTGTTTACGTCATTCGCGAACCGTGGCATGTACAAACACTACATGTTAACTCGGTTTCCAGCTGGGAACGTGTACGTTTACGATAAATAAAAATAAAAAAAAAGCGGACGGGGAAAAATAGAAAAGAAAGAGAAAATGTGCTTCGATCTGGTTTACACGTGTTACAGATTCGACAAACGTGCGCGGAGAACGTACCGGGATATAGGGGTTAACGGAAGATATACGTGAAAAATAGTGGCCGTTCTCTAATACAGACGCTCATGATTTATGGTTCGAACATGATGCCGGTTGTAATGGCTAAGCGATAAACCGGAAGCTCGTGCCATGTAATTTCTCTCTCACGGACCTATCTATTCATGGATCGTCGGTGATAATGGTGAAACCGTTTTGCCAACCCTTAAGGAACAACCCGTCACGATTTTCCTCGCAATTTACGCATTTGCAATTCATTAACGATTAGGCGATAACAATTTATGAAAATACATATCTTGCCTCGCGAATTCGCGTTATATTTCGTTCGGGGTGATAAGTGGTGACGATATATCGCGAGAAAGAAGAGGCGAGAAGGCTATGAAATTCAAACAGAAACGCATATTACCTCAAAGTAGCGCGAGTTCATAGAGACTTAACAACCCGGCGTAATATGATCCCCGGGTAATCTTGTATCAGAACATTTTCACGGTACAATCGCCGCTTTAGCTCAGACGAACAATTTTCACCGGACGTTTCATTTTATCGTCGAAAATGGCGAAGATTTTTTGGACGATAACGCTGGCTGCGCCGTTTTATGTACCCGAAGATCGAGGCGAACGCGTAGCATCGGCCAACTTTATTCTTCGCGAATGTACTCGAGTGTTCGTTAAATATAGCGTTTAAAATTCTCGACCTTATCTCGCTGCTCGTCGATACGGACAAAAACTCTTCCGTAACGTTCTGTAATTAAATTACGTAGAGTAACTCGAGCGAACAATACGAGGGCACCGAAATATGTCTCAGTTGGGAATACAAGGACCGTTAAGAGGTTCGAGGGTATTTGATATATCGGACCGACAGAACATCGACCTCTTACATAACTCTCGGAAAGTTAGTAATCTTAAACGATCTCAAACATATTTTGCCAACTTTGAATCATTACCGAACTATTGCCCGATAGAGCGTTCGTAAATTCTCGATATTAATTTATGCTCTTCGAGCTAGTCAAATTCTTATGCTTTTATAATTGGAGAACTTGGTACGCGATGAAATTTCAAATAACTCTTCTACCTCGAAGATATTGTCCAAATAAATTTCTTTGCTAGTTCTGCATTTCAAAATTGTTAAATGTGAAAGTCTACATTCCTTACTTCCTAAGTTACTCTCTAAACATAATAATCTCTGAATATTCAAAGTTTGCAGAGTTGGAAATTTGAAGGTTCGTAAATTTGATAAAATCAGAAAGTTGGAAAATTGCATTTAAATTATACGTGTGAATGTCCAAACGCAACGCAAGGGAGCTCAGTATCATTTCTAATCAGCTTGGACAGCTAACAGCTAATATTTGGGATGTAAAGATTCCAGAAATTCATGGGAGCATCAACATTTGTAGCTGGAGATCTCGAGGGTGTTTGTGTGTATCTAAGGGTGAAAGTTCTTAAGGATGAACGGAGAGCTTAAGGTGAGGCTTTAGAACAAAACTCTGGGGACAGAGTTTTGAAAGGGGGCATTAGAGAGCAGATTGAGTTCAGCGGAGCGGGTAACATGAATTTGTATCTCTTTTGTAACCAGACTCTCCATTTAATGTCGAGAAAGGTATTTCGAACGTTTCACTTTTAAATAAAGTTGCTGAAACATCGGTCAAACGTTCATAAAGTATTTAATATCAATACAATCAATTATTTGCTAATTCGTCTTCCGGTCTGTTATTTTTGCAACGAGTTATGATAGCGTTTCAATATTTAGACAATCGGCGTATTTTTTTAAAACCGAATAAATAATGAATGAACTAACTAAATTTCGATTTCCAATTTCGCCTTTATTCTTTATATGTATGTAATCTGTTCTCGAGAAGAACCAATATCGATATCGATGAAATCCAATTACGGAATTATGTAAATATTTAAATGGAATATACTGTGATATCGATATTTCCTGTTCTTTGATAATAATCCATTTTTCCACCAGATATTTTTACGCTCTACTGCTTTCATTGCAAGATGAATGAAATAATTTAAATAATTTGTTTTCGAAATCCTCTTTTTCAACGTTTTACCTAATGAATATCTCGAGAGATCGGTACGATATTGACGTCACTGTCGATCAAAAATTGAGGAGCAAAATTGCAATATTGGTAATGTACATCGTTTAGTTGAGGTTAGAATGGTTCTCCGGCAATAAAGTAGATTATAAACGCAGAATGCACGGACGTGGAATCCGTTCAGGGCAGTTTCATTGGAACGAAGCAGCCGGTTGGGTGTTAAATGGGTTTCGATTCCGTCTCGATGTAATTCGAATGAATGGGACGTTCGTGCGAAGTGGATAGGGAAAAGCGACGATTAATTGACGAAAATTCGCGTTAGAACAATGACTTTCTCGGGAGGGTGGCTAAGCGAATGGGGCTGTAATTCTCATTAGAAATGGCCCATTCTCTTGGCTGGGTATTCCAAGTTCCTCGGAGAAGACCGTAAAGACTGTCGCCACTTATGTGCAATGAAGTTGCCGGCCGTTTCACATTTTTACCGCGTTACGTGACAACGAGAGGAAAAAAGCTCGATGAGCGGAGAACTTTCGAGCGGAAAACGCGCCGATCGACCGGCGTCAATTGTTCCGTTTTAACTTGCCAAGCGGTTTCAACGATCGAGGTATTTACGCCCTGATCATTATCCGCGAAATGCGGTTCATTAACGCGTTTACTAGCGCACTGAAAATGGATACGTGTTGCAAGACACATTGAAAATGTAATTGTTAACATGTTCACTGCCACGGTGCAAATGGCCCCGAGCAGTAAGACATTTATAATTACGATAAATTATCCGGAATACGATCGTTTTATCGTCAATCGAATCTAACCTAGCCTGGCACTTTATCATTCGAATCTGTTTGAGGGATGCTGCGAATTTCGACTTATCTTCGAACTAATTTAATTTAAACTATGAAAATATGTATCAGACAAGGTTAGAAATTTAGATAGAAATAAATTGGAATGATGAAATGTTACATTCTGTGTAATGTTTATCGATATCGTTATCGGTATCGACACCTCCGGATTGCAACTTTTCTGTCGCTGCAGTGAAATCGCGAAAGTACTTACAAAATAAGCGGTTTTTGAGACGAAATATTGCTGTTTACAGGAAGGAAAGCTGAAACGACAAATTGCACGTGATTTGTGCGCCTGGAGAAAAGAGAGGATTGTATCGCATGTTCCGGTAGAAAAATTGAAGAAGATAGGCACGAAAGTACCTACGTGCTGTTGCGATACGCGTTCTCAGAAGCCAGATTTCACGAAGAAAAATTCTTACGGATATATCGTAACGGCAAAATACATCGATTCCACTTTCTTTAATACGCCGAGTGTTTCATTTAATTCTACCACTTCGAGCGAGTTAATACCGTCTAAATTATGTTGTTTACAGCAATAGAAACGATTCGTAGCATTTTTCGCGAAGCACGGTTTCAATAGGGCATAAACTGCGGTGCTAAGATTTCTAAGAAACTTGCACTCTAACCACAGATCTGACCCAGACGCCGTGATTCGAATGATCATCGAAATCTGTCGGTGCAGACAAGTCAGGTTATCATCATTTTGCACGTTCATTGTGCTCGTCACATCCGCGCAAAAGGAAAAATGGAGGACGTACTCGTGCGGTGACACCGCAGATCCAGCTCCAGTAATTACCGTTGCTTGCAGCACGATGAGACGTCATGTGCTGGTTATTTCCACATAAATTCACTGTCGCGAGATTTTTGTCCGTGTACCACAATTTTTTATTCGCGAATCCTCGTCTGTATCTGGTGCAAGCAGGAGCGACGTTTTTGCCGCGCGAAACGGGAACAATGGCAAACGAAAGAGGTTCGATTACGAACCATGCGCGAAATAACTAGTTATCCTGGGGATTTATATTGCTTTTTTCGGATCAAAGCGATTCGATGGAAGCGTGACCTGATTGTCACGCTTTAAGTGCTTTAACGAGCGCCTCTGGACTCTGTGCTTTGTAGGATCTTCGGTAATGCGAAATCACTGGAGGATTTATAGATGGACATGATTGCTTTGTTAGCCTTTTGTGGTTATGACGTTTTCATTCGCAATGAGAATTTATAACCGCTCTGATAAAGTTCGGCTACATAAATTAGGAACAGCCTTCGAAACAGAACTTATCGCTAGACAAGTTAGCTAACTATTGGTAAATTTCTCAAATTCTCGGATATCCACATTCCTGAACCGTCGAAATTTCCAACTTCAATATTATTTATTAAAATTTGACAAAAACCGTATTCTTCAATCGACCTAAGCACCGTTCGAGACAACAATTTTTCCCGTATTTATACTACTTTCTTTGTACGATAGAACCGCGATAATTCTGAAGCGGAACACTCGAAAAGCCACGAATAGTCGTGCAGCTAGTAGCAGAGAAATTCGATGGGTCGTAGTGAAAAGAAATCGCGTACGTATGCGACGGGTCCCAGATTTTTCCAGACGAGTAAAAGCCAAGAGGATTCGACAGTCGTGAACAACGCGGTGCGAGGATGCAACAGCTGCTACGTAAACTGTGCACAAAGAAGGCCATCGTGCACGCGAGGCAGTAAATATCGGAATCCTCGTGAAACTTCGAAGTCATATACGCCCTCGCATAATGCTAGGCTAGCACAGGTCGTTACGGGTCGTGCAGGCCCCGTCTGACGAATAAATCACTCGAAATACCTTCTGACGCGGGATGGCGGAAGATCCGATTTGATGTGGCTCGCTCACTAGCCAGATATAAGTAGCTACGCGGTCACGAGCTCGTTGCGAACGTGTCACGCATCCGCTATTTGCATTCCTGATACCGTGGATCGGCAAATGCAAGAATCATTTTCGTGAATATGATAGTTACCCGTTATTTCTATTTAATTTCATTGCGTTCCATTTTCTAGGCTTTTAGACTTCTAAATTTTGAAACTTTCGTACACGTTTAATCCCCTCTCGTTCACCGATTAAATTTTCGAAAAATTAACAGAAATCCCTTCAGGAACTTCGTTGTAGAGATCCGAACAGGCTTCGACGGTTCAGCGAGATCCCATTAAAGGATTTCTACGAAACACGAGGCAGAACGCGTTAGAGCGTCGATCGATCATTTTTTCGCGATCGCCGCCAAAGGATGATGGATAAGGTAGATAGCCGTCGCGCAAAGCGCTACGTGGCATTACTTTGTTATTTGCCGGCGAAAATATCGTTGACGATAATATTTTCAGGTCGAGAGAATTTCTGGAAACAGAAACGCAAATGGATGTTTGTAACCGATTGCAAAGCACTCGTCGGTGGATAAAAAACGCGTTCGCGATTCATCGAGGCAAACACAAAGCGCGAATTTGCTATTGGAAAATTTTACAGAGGAAATTGTACATCAGCCGGAGAAAATTGAAAACGTTAGGAGGTACCTGTCCCCTTTTGACAATCCTTTGTTGAATATTCGAGAACGATTCGGTTTGGTTCTCGCGGATGCGCTCTTTTTCGACGGCGCAGGGGAAACCACGTACTCTCGCACTTTTAAAGACAATGAAATTAAATTGCTCCTCTTGTCAGCGACCAAGTCGTCCTCGTTTCCCCGATGAAAACCATTCGGAGAATGAAAGTTTCAAAGATTGAGTTCCACGTATTTTCTACCCCTGAGGTTTCTGTATATTACGTATATTAATACATAAATAAGATCGACAGATTGTTCTTACAAAAAGAATACAATAATTACTAAAACATTTTTTCATGTTACAACGAACAGTAACATTCAAAGTGCATTACTGTCCTACTTTCACGCCCCCGGTTACGGTAGTACATGCAGGATAGAATGAATTATTAAAACTAAATGTACCAATGCATCATCCTCACCCAGGCAGGATTAGGGTTAAATTGTTAAACAGCGAAAGTTAGAAACAAAGCTCGTAATTACTCAAACGTACTCCGACCTAATAAATAAAGAACGAAAAAAAGAAGAGCTTTTAACGTCCTGGACAAAATTCTGCGAATTCTTGCAATTTTAATCACCACCATCCCCCGTTCTCCCGTACTTTGTGTATACGGCGTATTTTACGTGCCTCTTACACCTTCCTCTTTCCCTCTTTTTGCGTCATAACTTCAGCGTGGAATAGCTGGTTCGTACCGTTTCGTTCGGTGAGCTTGCACGGCGTGGCCATAAGTTCAAAAAAACGAATCATCCCTCACCGAGAGCGAGTTAAGCGTCGCAAAGGACCGGGAGCGCGGACCTAAACTCGATAAACAACTTCGTGGGATCCCTTTTTCCGTGGAAAGTCGTTCGAGACGTTTATTCGTACGTATGGACGCGAAACGCACAGCGGAGAAAAACGGGGGATGTACGAGAAGAAAGTCCGCCAGCAATAAACAATCGCGAATGTCTCCTTACGTCCGGGACGCTACATAAATTCATTCGCGTCGACGAAGAAATACAACGGGCCGCCGCGTCCCACCATAAGTTCTGAACTTTGATTCAACGTTGCGATCTACGCTTTTCATTCGACGGAACTTTCTCACCGAAACGTTGCGCCGTTCCTGACGAACTATGGACTTCGTCAACGAGAGAGCAAAGTTTCGGCTTGCATGCAACAACCGATCAACGGGAGAGATTCTGCGAAAAATACGAGACTTGTTCCCCAAAAAGCTATTCTTCAACTGTAATCCTTCAAACGTTTATCAGTGTGTGGCTTCCACAGCTTGGATTAAGCTTAATACTGTTACAATTTATTCTGTTTTGTTTAACTTTGTGCTACAGTCTTGTTACAATGCTATCTTACAGAGTTTCAGGTTCATGAAATGTTATGGACTGCTGATTAACTGCTGACTGACTGCCACAATGGAAATACTTAAAATAAGATATATTATATAAGCAAAGAATATAATATATGGCAACCTATGCATCTATAATAAAGTACATGTGTAGCAAGCTGTATAGTCCCTCGCGATAGTATTTGAGTCCTAAATTTTTAACCAATGAAATATCCCAAATGGATGCTACCTAAAACAAAATGCCAGTTTTGGGAATATATTTACGAATAAACATTTGAACACTGAAAAGTGCAACCGAACAAATGGAAAATGACGAAGAGAACAAATTGATGCCCGATCAGTTCCGCTGTCTGATCAATCAATTTCGGCCGATGAGGGACATGAACGAATTGTTCCTGTAAATATCATTGCAAAATTGCAAATATTTAGCGGTTATTCGACAACGTCGTTGTACAATTATTCTGAAAATAATTGATCGATAGCACATTTAACGTTCGTTTCTCGTGTACGCAGCGTTACTATGAGCATCGAACAATATTTGAAGTGCAATTACCCTATCGGGAAAGAGGGAGAAGAATCGTTGTCGTTATTAGGTCTTGTAATGGCTATTAACAAACGTTCGTGTCATTTTTTCAACACATCGAGAGTGTAATTATAGCTTCTCTATAGAATCAATCAGTCTGGTTATTCTCGACTTCGGGGATCGATTTCAGATGAATTATGTACAAGTTTTTAAAAGCTTACAATCGGATGTACATTCTGATCAATTGGAACATTCTATTACGGTTTCGACGAAATTATTGCTCCTTTTGTTCCTGTTGTTATATTTGATTGTTCGTCGACAATTATGTCGATTTTTCTGCTTGGCTGAACACGAATATTGCTCTAATTTCGTGTCTATAGCGAAGGTGCTAGAATCGTAGATTCCACGTAGGTTTATTTAGGAGTTGCAACGTTGACGGTTAGAATACATTGAATACATTCTTTTTATTGAATATATTCATTTTAACAATTAGAGCTTCAATGCGTCCAACAGAGCAAACAGAGGTAGAGCTGTTATAAGAATAGGAACACTTACGCAAGTGGCTGCAGTATCCTTTTAAGTCAATCGAAGCAATCGCGATAGGAAAGATAGATAATTTTTCAATCTATCCGTTCGGGTCATAAATTCCGTGGAAGTGCCGTTAAAAATGTCGTGCGACGAACAAACGAGCTTGAAATCGCTTCCAGCGGACAATGCTTCTTTCGTCTCCGCCTGCACGATTCGCTCTCCAATAAAATTGAGTGCTGATTATCTTTGGCTATCTTGTACCATAGGGTATAGAGAGCTGTACGAGCCAAGCTAGCCAGACTGAATTTTTCGAATTTACGCCAGATTGTGACCAGTGGCCCGAATCAACGAAATAAGGCCATCTCTAGCATTCTCGAGCCGTGGAAGCGTTTCCCTCTCGTCGTTTCGCTCCCGCGAATCTTCGAATGCAGATCCGACGATCTGGTAAAATAGCTTTCCTCGACTTTCGTTTTTTCTCTCGCCGGTAGCTCGTACAATTTCGCTGTTCCGTTCCTCTTGGATATTTTACACGTTACCAAGCGGTCTGGTAAAGAGCTTTAGAATTTTAAGCAGAAATTTCGTTCGTCCGTAAGTTTAAATTCTTCTCGGTTATCGTATAGTTCCCGGGGAAACTTTAATAATTTTTTAGAACCATTCTAACTTTGCTTCGGTTGTGCTTTTTAACTGGCGGGGCACGCGGCAAATACCGAAATGCTAAACGATTTTATTTAAATTGTTTAAACGTCTAAATAGTCTGGAAACTTGAAAATTTTGAATTTTTTATTTGGAAGACTTCTGGATCTCAGAAATTCGATATTTTTGGAATCTTAGCAGTTCTGAAATTATGAAACTGGTGTTTCGAGATGTTGGAATTTTCTAAATTTAGGATTTTGCAGTTTCGGTACACTGCGATCTTAAGATTTGTAATTTTGGAATTTCCTAATTTTAAGATTTTGGTATTTGGAATAGAATATATGGTATTTTGGAATAGAACGATAAAATTGCACGTTACATTCTTCACTAATGCTTGCAGTAAGATAAGTATAGGTACCTTAACTAAACAATACCGTCGACATTTCACTACGAGACGATATTTATCGACAACATTATCGATAATAGCAGCTCTAGACCCAGTAACCATACTGTGTTGCCAATATAGTCATGAGTGAATATTCTGCGCTATAGCGCTTCTCTGTGTGAATATTCACCTGGGACAGCACGATATCGGTTCAAATGGTGTGTCAAAATTCCGGTTATTTCTCGAGAGCGCAAATTGCGAAATGATAGAGGAATTTTTTATTTGTTTTGACGCGGTGAATCTGCTGTGATCGCGTTGTATACATTACTTTTACCCACCATTTGTACACGATGTCCCAAAAGTGGTACAGAGGACCAAATACCGAATCTACACACAAAGTTAAACGAACAGAATCACATTTTTTCACATTCGATGCCATAATTATCAATATCGTGAAAATTATCAGTCAGTGTCCTTCATAGGTGCATATGTGACATTTACAACATTCATTAATTGTTAAACGAATTTTTAAAGAAGGGATTGAAATTTTCTATCTTGTGATGAACGCATCGAAGGTTATCAAATTGAATTTATCAAAAACAAAGCTGAATATGAGAAAATGTTGTTCTCTGTAAAATTATTATTGCATCGACTGTAGCAGTATTTTTGGGACACCCTGTACGTGAGAGTATAGGAACCAGCTGCAGCATTCGGGAACAATGGAACGGCGCGTTTCATACAAACCGCCTGCCTGCCCGTCTTCCAGTCAAAGAGAGGCCAAGAGAAAAAGAGAGGTTGCCGAACCGTTTCTATGCTGTTACGAGCGTCCCTAACCGGGTACAATCTTACCAGACACCTTCAAAAGATTGCTCGACGCTTTTGCACCATTTCGTAAGAAATACCCGTGGACATTCAATTTTCGGCACAGCACGAAAGGCGCCGTGTTTCGTTAGAAATATAACAATATTTGTACGCAATTCTACATCTGAATAATTGAAAATTTATGATTCTGTTAATGTTAGTTTATTTAACATATTGAGATTAATTTATCTGCAAGTTATACTAGGTAGGAAAGATATATCTTTTCGTATTTCGTAATTTTTAGTCATTTGATAATGTATTCGATGGTACCTCAAGAATCCCTTTACTGTTATTAGCTATTCTGTGAGCTAGTAACGCTTTGAGTGCCTCGAAGTTCATCGGTGACCAGCGACGTCAAAATTAATTTCATTAGTTTATTATTAGCCGAGTTTCCGTGTGTACGACCCATCGAGTGGAATAAGTGGCCTGACGTTTCATAGATATTACAGTCAACTTGGGAGAGCGACGTTGGCAAAACGCGAGGACACTTCCCTTATTAGACACTGATTTCATCTAGATTTGTTTTTATGGTTACGTCGACAGTTCAGACTCGGAAGTTAAACCACTTGAATGGTTTTACTTTGCTACCTGGGGATTAGTAAATCTCCAAATTCCTGCATGCATACACAAATTTTTGGGCTTACTTCCGAATTCCTAAGTAAATATCCAAATTTCCTGAACTCCTATCTTTAAAATCACAAATTTTCCAAACTATCTCCAACTTCTTAAACTTCTTAACTATTGAACTATGCAACACCTGAATTTTCCGAAATACGTTTCCATACTTGCCAGTTTAACCATTTTCAAATTCGTGAATTTTCGAGCTAGTAAATTCTTAAAGTTGTCAAATTTATTCCTATATTTCTCAAAGTCCCAAATCTCAAACTTGTCAAACATCCTCACAACATGAGATAGACCCAGGTAGAACGTACAGAAGTCCTAGAACAATTTCAATTTGGAACCTACAGTTTTCGCGTATAAGTTGCGATTGTACACGCCTCACGATTGACCCCTCTCCAATGTATAAATTCTGAGAAGATTAGCAGAAATCCATGACAAAGATCTCGCTGCAGTGAGGTGAACAAGCGTGGAGCATTGAGTGGGATCGTGTTTCGTAGGCGTTTCATTTTATACGTCCATCGTGCAGAGGAGCAGAATGGTTGGCAACGTTTGCCGACAGCATAATGCGCGGCAACGTCGAAAATGGACCTTGGCTGAGAGAGGCCAGGTCGGTGTACCTTGATCAGGTAAGTACGACCGAGCTGGAACCAGGCTATTCAATCGGCACGATTGGGAGGAATTCTCGCGAGACTGCGAAAACTAAATTGAAATCGGTTTGTACAAGCGCGGCTAAGCCACGAGGGCTCAAGGTGAGCCTCGAGCTAACCCCGAAACTGATGTACCTGCGGCACCCGCTTCTCTTCGATGATCGATACGCTGCGGAAATGAAATTAGCACGTCGACCGCGACGGTATTCGGTGTGAAGATTTTACGACTGACCACCACACGAGACGTTCAATTATTCCTAAACTTTGTGACCTCGTATGACTCTATTTAGCTAGATTAGAATGGGACGCGAATCTCGGATTTTGAAAATGAGCTGTCATGATTCGATGGATATCGTGTATGTGACATCGGTAGCAGACTAGATAAAAAATTAGATCAAATCAAATTTTGTAGTTGTCACCTGTGATCTGTGTTCGTTACCGCACGACATAATGATCTAAATGGGGTCACTTGTAAACAGTTCAGTTGCTATGTCTACCAAATGCGATACACGTGTCAGTCAATCGCACCAGATGTATCCATGCATATTCTATTAACTAAAACGTGTATAACTATAAGTGCTATAATTGGATTTCATTGATTTGAGTATACCTTAACACGTAATTGAGTATACGCACTCAAGGATCAAAATATGACTCGTATTGATCAAAATGCTTGGGGAATCATGAATGAAATATGAAAAGCGTTTGCTTACCAATTTGAACAGACGTGACCCGAAAATCGTAGCATTTTGGAAGTAGATCAAGAACTTACCCTGAAACAAGAGAATACACAAAAATGAATGACGAGGTAAATAGGTGGAGATTACTAATGAATAGAAGAAAGCATTAACGAAGACTATGGCTCGTTTCCTACGTGGAAACGGCTTAAAGCGTTACTTGAACAGGTCGCGAACACGCAGTTACGTCGTATCGTTGACTCGCGTACAGAATACCTAAGTGGTCGCAAATTTTTACACAATTACTCGGTGAATCTACCTAACCAGTCTCTTGAGAATACCGTTTAAACGTCGAGAAGTCCCGCGAGCTATGCCATCTCTGTTATTATATTTCTCGAAACTCCACCCCGAACACGCGAATGCTATTATCAAAGTACCACGGACGATCCATCGATATCATTCGCTCCAATGTTATTTGCATGAAATTATTTTCAATTCTAGTGATCGACGGTTATGAGCAGCAAATACTATTTCTGCTTTCAGATAACCGTGCGTTAGCTAATATCGCACCTCCTTTTAGAATGCTTAATGTTGGAATTTACATCAGCAATTGTGGAAACTACAGAACGTCAGATTTAGAAATTCTTTGCAAATTTCTAATCCTCCAAATTTCCGAAATACTTTGGTTTAAATATCCACATCGCCAATTTCTAAATCCCAAATCTCAATTCTACAAATCTTCAAATCTCTAAATTTCCAAATTCACAAGTTTGAGTAAACAGGTAAAATTTCCTCGAATGATTTCTGATAGAATAAAGTTTTACCTCGTTTTCTAGATTTGAATAAATTCCTTGTGAAATAATGCTGCAAATAATTCCTGACGTTTTTACCTCAGCTCGACGACGCGAAAAAGTTTTAAGTATGTACAACAGAATGCTACCTTTGTTGCCCGCTTCAAAGAGACTTTTCTCATTTACTACGCTGAAAGATTTACCTAGCTAGACGTCTTTCGGACGAAATGTTTCAAACAATGCTGTTAAATTATAAAGTAATGATGTTGCTTCCCGATTCTACTTTGTATTCCACATCGAGTTACTACAAGTGATTAAATTTTTAATTATATACGTAATATTATATTTGAAATAATTCATTGAAATAAAAACTCATTTCATGTCAATTTACCAGATTTCCCTGAAAAAATTATTTCTACATTCTCATTTATTCCTTGGAATTAACAGATTATAATTTTAATTAAATTTCGCTTAATAATTGCTATCATGGAAAAGCATATGCAGATTAATATTAGCATGTTCAACTCTTCTATAATAATTAAAACGAGAATATATTACACTACATAGTCGTGATTATTAAAGATGAATATCTTGTTACATAATTCATAATAACATTTCCATCCACAAACATCAATAGTCACAACAAAATTAACCATGTCATTTGTGAATCTATCTTATCTTACATCTATCCAGCGACAAAGCAAAAAATTGTTCATCACATTAATCGAAAGGCCAACCGACCAAAAACTTTTACTATTTTCACGAGGTCTGAGCCCTTCTGTAACAACCACGTACCAGTTCAGAGACCGTGTTTAAGCCGCTTTTAAAAGTGCCGCAAAATTTTACAGCGAAAGTCTCTAATACAATAAACGAATTCCGACTACTCGAGTGGGCGCGTGTTCCATTAAACTTCGGACGGCGAACAGTAATAATTTAAACTCAATTTTATTTTAATTCTCTCGAGCTTAAATTAGTCGAAATACGGTTGTACATGTTTTATAGGTCATGTTCGACCCGGCTGCATTTTTCAAGAGTTAACACGGAAACACCCTGCACGTCCTACTCGCGGGCTCGGCGGTGTAAATGACCCACGGTATCTTGACCGTGTAGCGATTCCACGGTGAATTGGCAATTATTTATCCAAAGGCCGGTTGCCACGAAGCCACGCGAAGACAGGATAACCAACTAATTGGCAATTTCGGGTCCTAGCCTCGAAACTAAGGTCGCAAGAACGGTTTAAATTCGTGGGGATCGCGCTCCCGATCTCACGTCCGGTTTGCTCTCACCACCGACCTAGCTATCTTATCATCCTTCTGGTTTGCACGGTGATAAGTGAAGGCAAAATCGCCTCTTATCGGTCACGGGACTAGCACGCAGGATATCGTCACTCTTCGTCCACGTTCGACCATTTTTCTGCTACGGAATAGAGGGGCCGCAAGGGTGGGTTTCCGGTTCGAAGGGGTGGACTTTGAAAAATGCTTTCATCGCCACGATGGATTTTAACCCTACGTTACCAGCGCACGGTTACCCTTGATCGATACTATTATGTTTTAACGATATTGAAGTCCGATAAGAATACAATAGCTAGCGTAATGGTACGTGGGAGTATTCGACACGGTATCTTCTTGCTTCCATCACCGAATCAATTTTTATCCTACGTACTTTCGGATCGATTTCGAACAAATTCGACGTACGTTTTCTTTTCAACATTATGGAGTAGTTGACCGTTTGCCAACTAAAGCTAACCTGGTCATTTTAATGAAAACTGTACAGATATTGTCATTCCGTTTGCTATTCACTTATTTGAAGTTAATCCTCTTCTTCAAAGTCCCTTGTACTACAATTTTTATGTACCATCACCTACATATGAATTCAATCAGTTAACTGCGGAATTTATTTTTGAACATCCCTCCCGGAATACGTAACAAAAATCAAGCAAATATACATATCGAACAAATGTTTCGGTCATAAATTTTCCGAAAAAAGTTTTCATGGCAAATGGTAATGTTTCATTTTGCACGAGTGTACACAACCGTGCCGCAATGAAGTGTTGGATCAACTTGTGCACACGTCGAACGCAGTTAACCGGTTAAGCGTAATTTGTCTTCCGTTAAAAGTGGCATTAGCGTTGAAAAATCTGGAACCAGTTCTCGAATGCGCGGAACTAATCACGAGCCAAAGTATCACCGCAGAACAAGTTCCCGTACCGGACGTGTAAGGCATCATTAGGAAAAGGCTATACTCTGCAGTTACTAGATACGGTGATTTCGCTTCGGTATATAGATTCGAAGGACCACTAAGGTCAGCTACGAGAAGGTATGGACACGTACGCGTTCCAAGGCACGCTGGAGTTAGAAACTCGATGGAAGTCGTGATTTCGGTGCACTGCACTGGGAAACGTTCTTCTCTGTCTCTTACCGGCTCCCTTTCTCTCCGGTCACCGGTATTTCTTTCTGTTGGTCTCCGCTTTACGGCTCCCAAGCACAAGCGAGGCACGTTCGAGCTGTAAGGCTGCTTTCGTGTACGGGGGCGGATATGTGAGCGAGCAAATTGAAGAAACGGAAAGTACGGCCAATGGCCAAATGATCATAGTGGTCGCGACCGGCTCGAAATCGTAAGGTACGAGAGGGTACGTCGAGTCGCTGGACCTGAACGCTGCTCAGAATCTGACCGAGACACGAAACGACCCCGAGTTTTCCACGGGAAACCTACGGTCCACGTTACCTCGTCGTTACTTCCCAGGGCAAAATTGTTTTATTGTTGCGTGGAGCTCGTGGCTCGGTACTTCGCGCTCATGGAGATCGTGTGTTAAAGATAGGGCGTTGGAAAGTAGGCTATCTCCGGAGAAGGACAAGTTAACCCTTGACCTTTGCTTCAACTACCGTGCCCCGGAAAAATTATTTTCTACGCCAGCTATCGAGACGCTAGCATCGAATCGGATGCTTCTTTGCATCTTTTTGTTTAGGCCCTGGTTGTACACGGTTACTTTCTTTCGCAATCGCAAATTGGTGTTCTTTGAATATCTCCTTGATGTTCGTCGCATACTCTAGAGCAAGTAGATACATACATAAGGAAAAATAGTTCTCTATATTTAGAAATATGTTAGAAACTTTTGAATGATTTACAAACATATTTTCGAACTACCAATATTTCGGATGAACTTTTATTTACGTTTGTTATATTTTACAGAACGCTATCCATTTTAACGAGCGGATCAGAATTTCGCGATACGAGCATCGAGTGCACGACGTACAAATGCTTCTGCACAAAAGATCGTATCCCAAACGAGATGATGGTATCTGTGCTCTGTGGAACACTCTGTTTCCAAAATTCGGAGTAGTCGATTTACACATAGAGATGGATTTTGTCCAACTATTCGGCCCTGCTCCGCTATGAATTCAGCACGATTGGAGATCCATGGAACGACCTCAAAAACCGATGTTTCTTTCAAACGACAGTGAACTTACAAATTTTGACGACTGATTCCACAAACCCGATAGAGAGATTGGATCATCCAAATATGAAATATACGAGATAGGATAAAACCTGCTTCAGGATGGATGAAAAGAGGGACGATGAATCAAGATACGAACATCGATATCAGCGAACTCACCGAAATTCAACCGGACACACGAGCCAAATCTCTCCAAGAGTAACACGAGGTCGACGTACTATCGATCTTTGATATTCGAGTGGCACGGACGAGAGGGCTAAGTGGCAAAGGAGAGTTGCACGGGCTCGTAAAAAATTTTTTATCGCGATTCATGGAGCCGCGACGGTCGTGTATCAACGGTTACCCTCGAATTTGATCGCGGTATCGACGAGATACGATGTTGCCGAGGTACACGAACTTTCCTGGCATCTCTGAACTTCGATGCGCTCCGCGTCGACCCGTAAAATCATTGGTGAACTAAATTTCGTCGCAGTGAACCGATATAGTACGTGTAACTGTGGCGCAAATCACAGGTGGTTCCAAGTTTGTAGCCAGATCTTCTCGATTGTCACGCGAAACTTTGTACCCTCGTTTTCTGCCATTTGCGATTGCGATAGGTGACAGATGTAAAGGCAGAACATTTAATTACTTATCAGTGGTAGACTACATGTTATAACACTTTGCGTGTCAATACAAGATTTTTCTAGGTCCTTAGATGCTAAAGACTTAGATTTTAAGAAGGTTTAGATTAATTATTCCAATAATAGCATGAGGGTCTCTGTGGAACCTCCCATCTCGAGGATGCCTCTTCAAATTTCTTGAGATATTTTTAAGATTTCCCCAAGACCGGGCATGGTTTCAATGAACTTTGCAAGGTTTCTCTAGAATCGCCCTAGTAGCCTCCTATCGATCCTCGATACTCGTGAGATCTTTGGTAAGCACTTCAAGTAACTTATAGCGTATTAAGATATTATAAAATCATTAATTATGATCACACATGTAAAGTAAAAAGTGTCACATGTATATGCATTTACATGTCATATGACGCGGGTAGTAAACGCGTTAACACACAACTAGGATTCGAAACGCATCTAACAGATAGCTAACGAATCTCTCGGTGTTTATAGCCGTCAATAGCAATGAAAGAGTTAAATGTGGCGTTGTATTCGTATATTAATGCGAGCTACTGTGTGCAACTTCGTACATCGGTTTGACCGCATGCAGTACGAGAATAATCCATAAACAAGCGGCGACGGTATTCAGCGTGATCGGATTTGTAAACTGGCTATCGTTTGCCATGGTCGCTCGTAAACTCATCGGTGGTCAACGATCATTCCATGCTCTGCTATTGCGTGTATCGTCCCGTTGGTACCATAACCGTGCGAATGTCACAGAAACCCGGTAGATGATTACACAGGGAAATTGGACGAAATTTACCAATCGACTTCGTCCCTGTAATTTGAACGTTTGGTCGACCGAAACCGAGTGGATATTCAAAAATTGTCTAATTCCTGAACTTCCGAATCCCCTGACCACTACATTCGCGAACCTCTTGACCCTTCTCACCAGATTTCCCAATTCACAAATTTATAAATTTACAAACTTTAAAATCTCTCAGTCTTCAATACTAAAATTTTCCTAACCTACCAAATTATTTCTTCATTTCTAAAAGATCAAATATATCTCCCGAATCTCCACATCATTAGAATCCAAATTCTCCAATTTCCAATTACACAAATTCTCGAATTCCCAATCATCTAAATTTCCAAACTTCCATGCTGTCTATTTCATTCCGTCGGTATCACAACACGCGAATATCAGATGAATGTGGCAGCAGATGATTACAGAGAGAGATTGGCTGAAATTCGCGAATTGCCCTCGTCCCTGTGTAATTCGAACATTTGTTCGATCGGAAGGGAGTGTAATTCGGGAATCGGGTTAACTTGAACCCCCCGCCGTCGATTTTCTTTTGCGCGGGCGTTCCCACGGAAAAATTGGTCTCGCGTTCACCGAAAGGGAATGGAATACATCGGAAAAGCGATGTACCCTGCTTCGCTTTTCAGGCTTTTTTCATCGACCGAGTTCCACCGCCGTTTTCATCGCGAAAATGTCGTAATATATCGAGTAGCTTCACCATTCGTACCTCTTTTTCGTACACGCGCTCGTTGGGAGAGCGTTACGTTTTTAACCGCTCCTCGAAGCCACTCTAATTGATCTTGTTTAAAATTAGCCGTTCGATTAAAAACTTCGCTTCATCCGGTTGGAAATTCTCGAGAGCGTATTCCGATAATTCACACCACGAAATTGAGCTACGGTCATTTGCACTTTTTAATAGTTATCTTTTACGATTCTCGACCAAATCGTAATCCGATGGATCAAGAAATAAGTTCATGAGTGAGAATAAAAATAATACACAGTTACACACGTGTACTATAAAGTACGTAGTTAGGCACGATTGCAAGAAATACACGTATTTGCTACTATTCGAAACGTTATATCATTTCGTTTACATAATCCTGTTATCTTGCCACTCAATTCAAGAGAGTGTAACAGTAGTATAGTAGTAGAAAATGGTGGGCACATAGCACGTGCTGGATAGGCAACGTTTGAACGTTGCGCCACACAGCAACCGACCCACTTGTTATGCATTATTGTAGACCTATAAACTTGTTTGATAAGCGCCCGAAACGAAGTTGAAACGTTACAGAACATGATACCGCGTGTTTATACCAGTTTCCTCTCAATTTCATTAGCATGCAGCATTCGTTTGTCCTCTGACAGGGCAGCTAATTATTCAGATCGTAGAAACGTATCTCGATACCGCCATATGACCGTAAAGTGTCATCTTTGTAAATTTGATCGGCCATCACGGACGAAAAGCCCTCGACTTGTTCGTAATTGGTGGCTCGTGTGGAATTTCAGTTGAGGCCGATGCAAGCAAACCCTCTCGCGGACTGAAATTACATAGCGGCTCTTACGTGTACGTACTCTTCGTGCCTCTATCGATGAAGATTAGATACGTTGTGGATCCGTAGCCACAACTGTAGCCAGATAATATTACGTTGCTCAGAGTCGCGTTCCTTCTTCAAGGTTGATTCTGCCGCCCTTTCTTTTCATTTTTTTTTTAACGTTCAGTCCACGACTCGAAACCGAAAACTCGAACTTTGGCCGGCTTGCGGTGAAGTTTCGACGTTCCGTGCACGATGGCGGGCCAACTTTCGCACGACCGGTATGCCGAACATCTATTAAACGATCGATCGATACCGGTTCGTAGGTTGCTCCAGGAAACTTTGGCTCGTAGTCAGTTGCCGAATTTCGTGCGGTTACTTTCGGTGAAAAATTCGGCGAACCCGTGAGTGGATGTAAATCACTTGTGGCTTCTGGTCAATCACTTCTCTTACAGTTTCCTTCGCCGCCACGTGTTAACATTCCGCAATCAGCATTTACACGACTTGTTACAAATTAGCATCTAAGCAAATTTTGATCGATTAACGTTTCGACATTGTACAGAGAATTAGAGAAGAACAGAATTCATAAAATAGAGTGCAAATTTAGAAATTTTTATGTTTGGAAATAAGGAGATTTGAAAATGAAATTTAAGAATGTAGAAATTTGAAAGTTGAAAGTTTCATTCGGAAGAGAGAAGAGAAACGGAGAAATAGTGAAACAGTTAGCTCGAAGTTAACCGCTTAACATGCTACACCTCCAGTGATTAAGTTACCCAATACTCCCGTGTAGCCTACTAAAACCTTGCTTCAATTAATCACACGAGCTTCAATTAGTACGTAACACACAGATTACTGCAATCTGCGTAACAATAGTAATCTATGCGGAGTACTGTTGAGAAACACCTTTATTCGAGGAGATTTTAATCCCCCTAAGCAAGGAGCACTTTAGTTCATGTAATTAATTTCATAGCACACTCGAATGACCCAGTATTAGTAGAACCTCGAATATCGGAATTAACGTGTACTTAAATAAAACCATCCAGATATTACAACATAAACTCTAGCAAAATCTTGAGTATGACAAATATGTCATATTGAGCAATGAATAAGGATTCATAAATAGCCATGAACAGCCAGAATCAGTCGAAAGTTTAATGCAGTTCAAGAAAGCGAACAATTCGTCAGATTTATAAGTATAAAACAATGTCACGTCTCTCGATGAAGCTTCCAGCCATTATACATTTAGACGTCTCGCGTGTGAAAGCAAACTCGAACGCTCGATTCATCCTGGAACAAGGACTGCAGGCTGCGTCAGCTTCAAGCAGGATTATGCAAAACCGATTTAGTAAGCGCTATAATAGTGAGGAAACTTACGAGGCGAGAAGATAATGCGAGGAACGAGACTGGAAGTGCATTGTCTTGTTCCGGCCGAAAGGGTCTCACCGGTTTAGTTTTCGCGCCATCGTTCTTTTAGATATCTAGGACTGATAAGACGTATCTTAGTACGTTGAAGGATGTAAAAATCCGCTGTAAAAGGACTGGCCAGAAAATCGGATATTTTACTTTCTTCACAGGTCACGTGTATGAACCTGACTCGTATGAACCTAGTAAGACAATTTACTTCGAATACTTGTATCCAAAGTCGGCGGTAACGAACGATATCGCAGGCATCGAAAAGGGTTGTCTAATTTTTGTTCTGGTATCACCGGTTTATCGTTGACGAACGATTAAGAGGAACAAATAGAATGCATTCGGTCGGTGAATTCGATTTCCACGTTAGCTGTTACAGCAAATATTGTTTCCGGATAACGCTATCGAACTGCAGCGTTGCTAGACTTAACATCCTTCCACCGGTGGCCAACGTTATTGGCATCAATGGAGCAAAAGCAACAATGCTACCTCTTTTTCCAGTTGGATTCATCTGCTAGTCTTTGTTCGTTCAACGTCGCGATTCGATCCAAAGCGATCTCGTTTCATTGTTAAATACGCTTCAAAGAAACCGCTGGGCTTACACTCGTGATAGTTGGCCATTTCTGTTCCGTGTAACTGTCGACCACCGTTATATTATGTCAGCTTTTTGCCGGAAAGGGATATTCTATTTTTCTTTCGATTTAAGTTTGAATCGCTCCTTTAAGATAGTTCAAACCCTTCAACTTTGTCGAAGTATCAGTAAAGGATAAGACGATATAGAACAAGTATTAGAACGATGGTTGAACAAGTATTATAATCGATATGTTCGCATACTCGCTACGCGTTGTATCGTCAATCAGAGGAGGCTTACTTATCGTCAAGTATGAGAGTTTCTCCGACGAAAAGCTATCTTATCACCTTATCAACACGTTCGAGGCTATTTCGAAAGGCGCTCACCCACAGCTTTTATCTGGTTGGATACATATTACCAAGTCTACGTGAGAAGATAAATATACACACAGGTCAGCTACGTGCATCGAATTGATTCCGCGGACTTATCGGATTTGCTTAGGCGTCTGACTTACCCCGTGGTTTGTTTATCTCTGAGCAAACGACACTTTCCGGCCACGTACAGACGTATTAATAAAAACCGTATCGAACCGATATGTTTGTATTGCCATAAAGAAAAAAGTTACAACCTTTTCCGGAAAGGATTAACTTTTATTGGAGACCGAGAAACTTATTGCACGATACGAGGATACGATGTTCTTAATAATTCTTTATCAACGGTCGAGTTTCATCGAGTACTCGAACGTGCAGATAGTTGAATGCTTGTTTATCTGAACTCGCATCGAAGTGTTTCCAAGCTCACGAGGTATCGAAACTCTTAGGGTGAAATAAGCCTCTAATCACTAGGGGTTGGTGGTCGTCGTTTGACCCACGAATCCACCGCTCAACCACTGGATTACCGGCACATCCTTTTGCAATCCGCTTGTCTACGTCCATCTATCGGGTCTTATTTCGTGGCGAAGCATTTCAGAGTACTAAAGCAACTATCAGAAACAATTACTGTAAAACTTCCAGACAGAATTTATCGAAAGATGTTCGTCAAAATTTTCCTCGATTTTACCACTGTTAACAATTTTATGGAACGTATTTTCGATCTCGTGTATTTCTTGCAACATATATTTCAGTGTACTCGAATATACGCAAAGGTTAATCGCTGCATCCCAAAGGATTCAGCAGGAACGTCGGACTAAACTTTGATGTGGCTCTAGGGCAGATTTGCACCGGGCAAGATTAACTCTATAGAGGGAATATTAAAGTTGAGGATTGAACATGTCCAGGGTAGATATGTTTCTAACAGTTATTGCAATGCATTTTCATCAAATATTATTCGTATGAATAAACATTTCCATCATGATTAGACTTCGAACCGCTTGAACTAGATTTCTATACTGTTGGATAAGTGCATCCCTATATGTTTAGATTCCTATACACCTGACTCTTTATACTTTCAGAACGCTATTCCTATATTTCTAGATTCCTATACCCCCACATTCCTGTTTCTCTATCCCTACATTCTTCGATCCTATATTTTCAAGTTCTTATATCGCCGGATACCTACATCTGAAGATTCTTACGTCGCCAGATCAGTATATGAGACTGCGGACTTATGCATACAGCGAGGTCTGAAAATCGTAAGTGTGATATAATCAATGAAAGCTGATACCTATAGATTCTGCATTGGATTAATAATTAAAAAAGATCAGTGCACTTCCTTCATCGAATATTGCCAATTGTAAGGTTTTCGTATCAATTTTCCGTTTTTTGAAACACTCGCACATTTTTTTCAGTCTGACAATCCTGTTTTTATCTCGGTCATACAAGACGCGATATCATCGTAAATATTTGCACGAAGTGAACGATAAAAATCCTGTTTGATTTTGAACTTTTCAATTTCCCGTAGAACAATATTTCTTCGACTTTCTTGCTCGACTCAAAATAAATAAGCGTACAGATATTCAGAAACGTTCCATCGGTCGTTTCATTAATCATACAGTTTCTCACGTTTACTCTAAAAACAAACCCAAAGTCTATTTTCCCACTTTCGACTCGAATCAATACTCGCGCCCTATATTTGACTATTCCGTTATATACAAAACACTTTCGATCGTTTCGCGAACGTTGCAGTTACCTTCATAACGTTAAGGATTATCTGTGTTAAGACCCCGATAGAAGAGGTTTGTTGCAACGATTGCGAAACGTCGGAATAAACTCGAGTGATTCACGACTGGAAACCTTCGATAAATATCTTCAGTATCGGTTTGCGAAAGTTTTCAGAATTTCAAAATTGTTCACTTCCTGTACTCTGTGTCACTGTATTCTTTATTACTATATCAATCCCTAATTCCCTATAGTTTTATATCCCTAAAGGCCCTATACTCCTCTCCATTAACCCTTCGATGCATGAATTTTTCATCCACTTCATACAAAATTCTATCTTGCCATGGTTTGTAAGACTTCCTAACGCTACTTACCGAGTCCTTTTGTACTTCAGAAGCTCCACTTCGAATCAAGTTTCGAACACATTAACCATTAAATTAACATATAAAACGCATCAGTATTACAAGAATACTCTACCCAGTCGATCGTGAAGCAGAAAGTTCTACAGAGGTTCATCAACCGAAAGTTTTTAAACTAAATAGTTTCTTACATTAGACATCGAATCTTAGCAAAATGAAAGTAAATAGTTCCAAATTAAATGTAAATTGTAGCAGTCACGGAAGTTCGAAAATTTGAATCGAAGTATTCGACATAATAGATGGTTAATTAATCGAAGGATCATCGAAAGTTTCGAGGATCGTGCAGCAAATTTATTTCACAGTTCGCGCAAAACTTGATCTCTCCGTAAATTCGGGATCTCGGTCTCTGTCATGAATTATTTACCCTGATATTTTCCGTGTCACGACAGAGCCGGGTAGTCGAAATTTTCTATAACGCGAACTTCTCCGTAATTTGATTTTACATCGAAACGTCGCGAGAGTTACCCCTCACGTATTTACGTTTCGTGTGTGTGTTGGTACACGAGCGGAACCAGGACGTGTCCTGCACACCTACATACCCTCGATTCCATCTTAGCCGTAGAAACTTTCCTGAAACTAGTTTACTCGTGATCTGGATGTAACTTCCGCCGAGGTTATATTAAGCAGTCGCTAAATCTTGAAACGGGACGTATAGCGAAACCGATACGCCGCTATATCTGTCGTAGGTGTTGTGGTCGACCACCTTCATCAAGGCTTTAGGTATTATTTATGTTGCGTGTTAACAACTTACCCCTAAAACTTGCTTCCTCTGTCCTCTATCTTCTGCATACAATGCTCAATAAATCACCTCGGACAAAGTATCTCTTAGCTTTCGCTTATTATACAAATATGGTCGTGGAGATCTATGTATATAGGGCAGTCTTAGGATATACGGATTATACCGAGTATTAGAGAGTAGTATAGAAATATGGGTATTAGGATGTGGACATTTAGAGATATCGAGGTATTGGAGGACTAGGTTCTTGAAATATCGGATCTGAGAATATGATCTAGGAATACAAGAATGTAGACAGAGAAAAATTTTAACATATACCGACCCAGAAACGTAGGACTCTATAAGAGACCTCGAAATATTAAGACATATGCATGTAAGAATACAAATATGTTCCTACATGGCGATTTAGAAACTGAGAAATATACTCAACAAAAAACTGCATCAAATGAGTAAAAAATATCTTTATAATTTACGCGAAGAAAACTTTCTACCGTCGATCTACAAATTAGCACGCTTCAATTAGCAAGCAGGTCAATTCGATCAGTGTTTAGTTTCGGTACGAAGAAATTCGATCCTGGTAACTCGTTTAATAGATATAAAAGGAAAGGAAAAACAGAAAATCTGTCAAGATATAACTCGCGTAATAGGAAGTTAACCGGATACTGTTCTCCTTCGGGATATCCTGCGATCATGCGTCCGATTCAAAAGTTCCTGCGGAGTTTATTCGAGCGGTAAGAGTGCATGAAGATTCGACGTTTCGGTACATGGAATTCTACATAGTTTAATATATACATGTGTATATGTACGTGTGGGTGGATAACTAACAACTTCCCGAAAGTTTAATGACGTGCATGAAGGTTCGAATCAGCAAAGCGCTTTGCTCGAAACGAATTTCCTAACTGTGTACACTTCAAAGGATTATTCGTGAAATAAGGTACACGTATGCGTGTAATTTCCATGTATTTTGACGGCCGATCATTTTCCACTATGCTATTACGCCACATACCAATTTCGAGCAAATAAATACTTCCAATCTACCGCTAGTTTCATCAAATTTGTTTTCCTCCGAATCGCTGCAACGATTCGCATTTTCGACATTAATGGGTCGTTGGCTAATCAAATTTGCGAAATGAAAGCCGATTCGCTCAAGTTTTTATGAATTTCCGCGGAAAGCGCTCGTTTTTCAGGGAAAACTCGTGGCTCGATTAAATGTAAATAAAACTTTTCATAATATTGTGGTAGTAGAGCATTTAAATTAGAAAGTGAAATGACTCTGAATAATTACAATTACGTTTCATAACGTGCTAAGAAACGGTATCTCGCAGTTTTCACCGTGCCCCAGTAATGTTAATGGAGTATATAGGTAAATAACTTAGATTCAGTGGGTAAGTCAATAGACGGGTGGAATAAAGTGTTTGCAAACAATCTCGTCGATATTCGACGTGTTTGTATTGGCAATCACAAACATTCATGCGATGCGTTTGAACGTTTATCATAAATTTGCATACCCCAGATATAAAGAGGGATGAATATTATACATTACCCAATCGTCTAAAAGTCAGTGATACTGTACGAAATAAGGCCGAAGCAGTCGATAACGATCGATCCAATCGATTTCGAGTTCGTTACAAGTAGTAACTATTATCGACTTTTCGAATCATTCTGATAAAATATACTTGTAGATACGTTTATAAAAATATTTCTAGATTATCTGAAAAACCAACATTCTTGCTTCAAAAACTTCATAGCGCACGCGCTAGATATAATTCTCGGACGAACATATCAAGGATCTCCAGCTCGCAGTGAAATAATTGCAAAAATAAAATCGTAACACCTTGTAATCGCCTTGAGTGTTTTAAGCACGTCGTGCCATGTCGTTATCTCTTAATTTACTGGCCCGATAAATCGCACAGGTACAAATTTCTGCTCATTGTCTGCGTAGAAAACTGCCATAATTAAATGCTCAACTCCGAAATTTCCGCAATCAGTTGTTGAGATACTTCAGAAAAAGTAGGGAAATACTTGACGAATTAATGCGTGCTACGTAATATACCATTTAGAATTCATAATTTAGTGTACACAGAGTCGCGATAATTTGTGTTAATCTAGGTATGCCATTAAAAGTGTGACCCTTTACGATCTGATATTTTATAGGGGCATTATTTAGTTTTATAGCCGCATTACATCTACATTTCTCTATTCCCGTAGAGTTTATAGTGCGATCCAGATAAGTCATAATGATATACAGCGAAGAAGGTGGGACAGAAAGTTTTAAATTTACAGCAGGACTTCGAAGTTGCAGAGCGCATAGAAAGGGTAATGCGCGAATTGAAGTTATAATTGCAATTCTATGAGTGGAGATTGCAGAATATCGGTTCTACAATCGTGCTCCTTTGTTCACATTAATCGGTATTTATCGAGTTTCAAGAGGTCCGTAAAACGTTTTGGTAATTCGAAGTTCGATATGAAAATCCTTGCAACGGTATCGTGACACAGTTTGGTGGTGTTTCCGAAATTGGATTACAGTTTCGCGTGCAAACAGGGCAATTCCTGGCGGATTACACACACGGTAAGCAAGGAATTTTTTACAGCGTATGTATTCAAAGGCTGCACACCGTCGACAAACAAAAGAGCGTCCAAAGAGGAATACGGCGAAAGTGATTTGAGTCGACTGAAATCGTTTACGTAGGCAATTTTGCAAATTCAACAGAAACGTATTGTTCATGGCGAAGTGTGCTCGTCGGGAGACGATTTCAATGGAACGCGAACAGGAGAGCTTTCGAGCAAGGTGTGAAAGCGATAGTCGCGAGGATTTTTAATATGTGCATGGAACGAGTGAAGTTCTTGTTCGAGGTTGATAATACTCGAGGAACGAGTCGTGCACGGTGATCGATTGCGACGAAGGTCGAGTATAGAGTTCGAGTTTAGAAAGAGATTCGAAGGAAAAGAAATTTATCAGGAAAGTTTCGAGGTGAAAAGTTTCGTGTCCATTATTTCTAAATACTACCTATTTAATGGTACTTTATTATACCCTTTCCGTAGAAGTTATCTTTCGGGTAGAACGTTCTGAAAACATTTTCAGTCGAAAGTCGGAGTATAATGTCTCGGGAGCAGCGAAATTAAAATCTCTTTAGCCTGGAAACAATTAAAAATCTTATTATGCAGAAAGATCGTTGAAAGTCCATTCTATTTCGAAGAAAATTAAAAGGAGCCAATTTTCGACCGATTAATATTAATCTTACTTTTTACACAAGAAAAGTTTGTGTAATCAAGAAAATCGAATAATTTAAATTAATCTATAATGGTGTATAATTTAAAATCTCCATATTCTGCTGCATGCATATTAAACGTCACGAATGCAATTTATATTTTACAGTTTATGCATTTATTTATTTTGTCTACTGTAATATCCGGAATATAATACTGTATAATTAACTAGCGGTTCCGTTAATTATTACACGATGCTAACTTACGTAATAATGCACTGAACCTAAATTACCGCAAAATGTCAAGAGGATGAAAGCAGGAGGATGAGGCGGAATGTCCAGGTTTCACGTAGCCTATATTTTCCGCGGGTTCCTGGGGAGTAACTATGCAACATTTGCTCCGGGTCGATCAAAGGATTTAAGTGTTAATTAAGAATATATGAACCAGTCGTTACAGTTCACGCAAAATAGCTCCTGACCGTACTACATTATCTCGCCATTTAACTATCAACTAAAATCATTTTCTATTTCACTAAATAATTTTCACATATCACAAAATAAATTTTTGAATAATTACTGACTGTACATTTCCTCAGATATAGGTTTTACATGTTAATATCTATGTTAATTTCTATTAATTTTCATACATCGTATATATGTTAATCTCTGTTAATTTTCATATATTGTGTGTATGTTAATTTTTGTTATTTTTCATACATTGTATGTATGCTAATTTTCATTAATTCTCATACACTATATGTATATTACGTTTGATTATCATACAGTGCATGTATGTCAATTTTCCATGAACATGTGCATACATATACCGTGGTGAAAGGATTAAAGATTTCCGAAAGTGTTCGTAATTCAAGCATTATTCGGAGACCAAGCGAGGAGGAACAATAAAAATCACGGCGAAAAAATGGATGGAAAAGCCTTAACGAGCATCGATTGAAACACCTTTCCACGAGTTTTTGTTCGGCCCGGTGAAAAAAAAGGAAAGCTCGAAGAGGGAACATTGGTTGATTGGAATTGGATAATAGGAGCAACGATTAGCGTTCATCGTCTATCGCGACGAGCGATAAACCGAGGGCGTGCGCGCGGAATCGTGAGGGAAACGCGGTGAAAAAAGGAAAGAGGAGAAAAGAAAAACGGGGTTTCTCGTTGTTCCGCAACTACGAACGAAATCAACATCGAAGAATCGTGACTGCACGAGGCACATTTGCCCGTGCAAAACGTCGTATGAATGTCTGAACACGAACGAATACCAATGGCGCGAAGTATTCTTCCGCAATTTAGGCTCTTCCTGCAAATTACCGGAAGCTAACTAGGCAAAAATACGATAGTCACTTCGTGCATATGCATCCCACCAGCAGCTGGTGCTTTTCAGTCGACTATTATGCTAATTCGTACCGTTTAGCAGACCTTGCGAACGTTTCAGTTTGAATTCGCAGATGTGCGCCGCCGAAGTATCTTGGTGTATGATCTCATAAATAGTCGCTCGTTTTGATGGTTAATTTCAGAATGGTCGATAATAGCGGGAAATGCTACCACTTACAAGGATGCATAACAACAGAAAACAGTACCATTTCTAAACCGTGCTGCGAGATTCGACGAATGCACATTTACGATTAAATTTTTCTTTCCTCGATTTTTTAATTACCTCTGCTCCTAAAAATATAACAAGTGAAACAACCAATTTACTTATAACAGTACGATAATGAAATACCCGTACATTCGAACAATCTTTAATTGTTTACGACAGAAACGAGAAAGATCGAGGAATAGAATGCCCGAGCTATCCGGTGGACTTTCAATCGCGACAGACTTTAATGTGATTGAAAATAAATCCCCAGGACTGCGAGCTTTTACGGAATTACAGGTTCGGAAATTCGTCAAGTTTCGAGTCACGAGAATAGTTTGAAAGATCGAAAGCAACACTGTGCAGAAAAGTTTGCCGAGCTGCGAGAAAAAACGACCGATACAACGGTAAAATTTTTCTCGGGTTCTGATTCCTCTACGCGGAGGCGCCGTTAGAAGATTAGGAACGAAAAGGAAGACGCGAGGATACTAATTAGGATTTTCCGCTTCATGAATTTTGCATACACTTTACGCGATATACTTCGCTGTATAGAAGTGGTTGGCTCGCGACCCAAAAGATGTTCCCTCTTTAACGCGAGCAGAGATAACTACGATATTACTACAGGGTGTATTTGCGATATGTCAAGAACCTCTGGGAATCAGGTAACTGGAAACTTCGAATCCTTCGAGTGCTAATTAGAATTTGGATTTTCTCGCTCTTAAATCACCGGATTAAAGGGACCGGCAGGATGTACAAGTTCGAAATCTTAAATGTAAAGAGGAATTAACTTCGGTATTTTCGTATCTCGTACATCTGACCTATGTTTGGATAAATTTAATTCACAATTTATGACATGCGTCTATCACGAGATGGTTAAGGGAGTTAATAAATTCGTTTACCAAAATTGGAGTTCTCTAGTAAACTCGCGGGTGTAGAATCAAATCATGCAATCATGTAGTTGTACGCTGGGGAGCAGATCTGATTTCCTCCGGGGAAAAGAGCCTATTAGTCAATGTACCGTTGATCTGTTTGCTAATTCTCCTAGGATCTCGTAGATTTGTCCTGGGATCTTTCTACAATATCTCCAGTCTTTCCCTATTCTTTCTAAATTATTCTGAAACTATTAACATACAGATCCTGCTGTTATTTTGGATCACAGAGTTCGCGTAGTACAAGTGTACAAGTTGAGTATAATTGTGCGGCTTGTAACCGACAATCATTGCTTTCGAAACGTTACTAGAGCAGAAAGATCTTGTACGTTACACCGCCGGATTGACAACGTGTAATCTTGCTTCTTTTCCAAGAAAAGTTGACAGAATGACTTGATTCCATGTTTGCCCGGATAAACTGATCGCGATAAAAATGACTAGCGTACACACGTAATGGGTGTTTACGCGAGTTCTGATATTCAATATGACTGAAAAGCGAGCCGTCCTACAAGCAGAATACGATACGTCTGCAAATTCTCTATCAGTTCGAATTATGTATTGTTCACGGTTGCATCAGACACTCGAGAATTCTTCGTACGTCGCGATTCGGCATTTAAACGGCCGTTTTCTGAATCACGTACGACGATAATGAATTCCGTCGATTTCTCGATATATAACCGCGCTACGTGCGCGATTTTCCGTTTGTGACGCTATTTCCGTCACGATGTACCTCTTCTTTTTTCCTCCCGCCGCAAAAAAAGCAACTCCGCCGAAAAAAAAACCGCTAAGCGTTTTTCTGCGTCGACGACCGGCCGGGAAAATAATTTAACGAAGACGCGATTTTCCGAATTTCGAAACTCGGTCGGGCTAAAAATCGATACGAACGAATTAATATTGCACGGGAGCGTGCCTCTGCTGTGCGCACGTAATAAATTCGAAAATTCCGGCGATTTCGAAATTAAACGAGCACGTAGGCGACGGTGCACGGTAACCGTGGCTCCGACAGTGGCAGATCGAAATTCCCGCGATAATCCAAGGTTGCGAACAGCGATAAAGGGAGCTTCGTGATAAAGGATGCGAATATATTTCGCGAGCTACGTCGCGCATGAATAATGGCCCGGGGCAGCTGATTACATGATTTTGTGAACAGTTAAGCGACCAACCGGTTCGGCTTTATCGTGTCATGCCAAATTCATGAGACAAAATTTAGCAGCCGACAAAACTTCATCTTTCGGTTTAGTTACCGAAAATTAAATCTTTGCCCCGGTTCAAATCTGTTGCCAATCTAGCATATTTCTATCTGGAAAAACCATTAGGAACGTTTGTTCGTGGAAAATTATCCGTTATCTTTTTCGCCTCGCAATTTGCATGCAGCCATCATTTTTCGATATCGGCAATAATCAGCTTAAATAATGGAGGGATATTGAAAATGTTCATGTTTCCCAACTGGACGTAGTAAGCTTTTAATTATGCATCGATATGAATATCTCGCAGGGTGAAACGCGAATAGGCGCGAAGCTTTTGTTTTATTGATCGTTTTGAGAAAGGGTCGTGTGTGCGTTATAGCGTGAAAAAAGCGCCGCGGGAAAGGAAGAATTGCGAAATAATGATCGTAGAGAAACGCGAAACTCGCTTGAGAAATAATATGTTTTTGTAGAATAATTGTGCTCCAAATACGTATCAATCCTTGAGAACAAACTAAAAAGATAAAAGAGGCGAATATACGACAGCCATATAGCGAGACTGCATCGCATAAATATTTCTAAAACCATTAAGTTAGATTCGATACAACGTTCAGATTATATTAATTGATCGATCGAATAATATCCCTGCAGTGTTTCAATAATTGGACATGTGAATACTTGAGGGTGGTTAATTCGATTTCGATACGTATTCGGTGAAAATGATTAATTTACGAGGACAGATCGTTGGAAGATGAACGGCGTTAACCAATCAGAAGGCAATAAAGCGGTGAGGAACGAGGAGAGAAAACCACGGTATTCGAGCCGCGACGTAGGAAATTTTATTAGTTACATTGGAATTTCAAACGAGGTCCCTCGGGATAGATTGCGTCTCACTCGTCATTTTATTCCGACCATTATTCGCTGCGTACCATTTATTACTCGCGTTTTTTCCACTCTGGCGAGTTTCTAGGAGATTATGAAACAGTGGACATTGGAGCAAACGTTTCTAATGAAATCTCGTACAGCCGTACAGGGAGAATCGCGCGAAGGAAAAAAGGGGAACAAAAGTGACGTCCGTGATTTCATTGGACGCGGTGACACGATTATAGAGCGAATAAATTTCGCGAAATTCGACGACCTGACAGCCGCCACGTATTTCTCGGATTACAATGATCATTAATCGCTTCGAATTTATTATCGGTAGTGTGCATTTCGTCGTCGTGACACGAGCACAACGCGTAAATCATCTGGACACGCCCGTCAACGAACTGTCGAAGAATTTTATACAATCGCGATGAAATTTTCCGTCGAAAAATATACGATAATTCGACATTATCGTTCTCGACGAGCGTCGAAAAGCACCGAGCTGAACACGATTTTCAGTGGAGTAGTCGTGAAATGATGGATCACATTTTAAAAAACAACGTGTCATCGATTTAACCGGTATTTAAACAAAATATACGTGTTCAAAATTAAATATACACAATTGTAATATCGAGGTAATATTGATTAGCTAGAAAGTTTTGTCATATTTTACGGACATACTCGATTACAAATCTTGCGACATCTTACATATGTCAGATCTTATTGCAGAAAATATTCATTAATTCTCCGATGTATCAGGAGAAATTAGTCAAAAGGTTCGTGTAATCGTTAGCTGGTCATCTACAACCACACTCGCTCTTTTAGAGCACGGATCATTATTCATTCGAATACTTTATCTGTAACATACCTGGTCTCACCCGCAAAGTCTCCACTCGGAATTGCTCTACGGTTTTAATTTAACGCGACAAGTGATCGATCGATCGTCTACTCGGACATCCGCTAAAGGTAAGAAGTTCGAGACGCAAAGATTTATAAGATTCCGTCATTACACGTTGCAGGGGAACGTGCCATTTCAGGAATGTCAATATAACGAATTTCCCCAGGGGCAGCCCGGAGCTTCCTATCTCCCTTAAACCCACTCCTTGCCACTGTGTCCTGGAGACTCGTCCTAAGCCATCGACGCGATAGAGGAAGCTGGTGCATCGGTTAAACGTTAATACACGCACACCGCGACAACACGCGTTGAATTGAACGTTGTTGTTCGAGGTATTCGCTTAATGCTTGCCTTTGGGACCCGTCTTGGTAACTCTGTGGTAGCATGCGGTGAACGAGCCAGAAATTCGTATAGTTAGATGCCCTCGCAAGCTTAGCCAACCGAACCAGCTACTATACCGACCTGGTGCGGGCTAGCTCGCCATGTACGCAGGGCAACCGGCCACGCGATTGTTCCACCGAGCAATTTTACCTCTCCATACAATCAGCTGACACGAGACTCGCTCGAGGAAGAAACACGTTTCCATAATCTATTCCAATTCCTGCTCTTTGCCGACCACGCCAATTCGAGTGCCAATAATATCGCGAACCATCTTAACCCCTTGCTATCGGGATATCCGTACCGTTCGAATTTCCTCTCCTCGAGACACGATTTTCTAGTTGATTTTCGCTACCGATAGAAACTCTCGTATCCGCAGCTGTTATCGATTCGGTTAACCCTCCTAGGTCCGCGCCATAAAACTTACGTTAACGTCTTCGTTGCGTCACTTTTTCTTTCCTATTTTACGAGGCAAATGGTGCCTCACCTTCATACGTTTGACGAAGTTTACGAGTAATTTAACAGCTTTCACTTCGTCACCAGAGCGTCGTAAAAAGTCGTAAATTGGTTGCACCGTTTAATATTTGGCTGATTACATCGCGAATAATTTGAGAATTGTTCTTCTCGTAAAGCTCAAAACCGGTTTAATCTAATAGAGAAACCCTGTCGTAATCTTGTACCGTTAAATACTACAAATGTACTACTAATTACCTTTCGCTGCAAAAAGCTAGAATTACAAAACGTCAACCTCGGAATGGTCGATTCAATAACTGCATAAACGCTTCCGCGCGGTTTGCATACTACCCTTCAATCGTCGTAATTCTAATTTAACCTTAGAGTAGTATAAGCACGATTATAGCCACCTTCTATCGAATTCTACCTATGTGCTAACGGTAATTGTAATCACCCTCCGCCGCAAGAACGTAAAATTACATACATCACTCTCAGAATATTCAATTCGATAATCGCGTGAACACTTTCTACAGTCTATACGCTACCCCGCGATCGCCGGGCTATAATCACCCTCGACCGAACAATCGATTCCTCGGAAAAATAGGGTACGCGACGGAAAGCGAGGTATCTTTGCTTTAAAGGCACGATTCACAGACACCGGACGAAAACGAATTAGCGAAACTTAATAATATACTTACCGAAAGATTGTTCTCTTGAAACTTTAGCGGTCCATTTACTCAGTACAGTAAATTCAATTTAACTTGAAGCAAAGCGTCGTGTTCTCGAGCGAGCACTTGAGAAACCGAAATAACTTGAAATTGACGATGTTGGAAATATTTTTCCAAATTTTACGAACACGGATGACTCTTTTAGATAAAATACAATTTTCGA